>OZ023066.1:38524780-40016273 GCA_963992785.1 Tenthredo livida | reverse complement strand
CCTCTCTCTCTCTCTCTTTCTCTCTCTCTCTCTCTCTCTCTCTCTCTCTCTCTCTCTCTCTCTCTCTCACTTGTTCTCTCTTTCTCTCTCTCTTTTCGGTCTCTCTTTCACTCTAGCGGTGCGGGCGTGTGTTTGCCCCTGCTGCCGTTCGCTACATCCTATATATACATATATATGTATATAGTATATTATATAGATGAATACATATATATATATATATATATATATATAGGTATAGGACCGCGCAGATCAATACAGCATCACTGACGGCGTAGCCTCAGCTCCCGGACCAAACATCTCTCTCTATAGCTCCCCCCCCCCCCCCCCCGCGGCGCCCCGATCCCACGACTAGTTTTATATCCCCCACCCAATTCCAACCCCAACCCCAACCCCGACGAACGCCTGGGCATCAGGGCGCGGGACGGTACAGTCAGCAACAAAAATATTCCCCCCCCCCCCCCCCCCAAACCCCTTTTCACCTCCTTTATCCCATACTTTCCAATCCCCACGTAATGTATGTACGTATATGACCAAGTGTATGGTAGTGTATGTTTGTATGCGCATGTATGTATGTATGTATGTATATGTATATATATATGTATGGAGTAAAGCCCTTCAGTTAGGTACATCCGAACAGCATCAATCCCCCCCCCCCCCCCCCCCCCCCGCCCCGACCATTCTTCCGTAACCGTTACCCCTAAGCTACCTGCTACAACGACGAAAATTAATTAATTATTTATTATTATAATTATATATGTTGAAAATTTCAATCCGAGAAAATGAAATGAACAAAAATTATTTTGGTTTCTCCTTTTACCTTATGCTACTCTCGTCGATCATTGAACACCTCCCCCCCCCCCTTCACTTTCCTCACCGTTGACTGTGTTTAATTCAAAAAAGTTTTCCCACGCGTTATAAATATTGAAAAACAAATGAGAGGGGCAGTAAGAATGAGAAAAAAAAAACAAAAAAGTTAGAAAACAACGAACATATATACCTATGTGGGTATGAATCTTACCTTTTGTTGCCCCCCCCCCCCCGCCGATTTGTTGTCTAAGTTTTCTTTTTCTTTTATCTGATATATAATGTTTAACTATATCGCGATATATATAGTAGAGCCGCATTAATTACAGAATTTATAATACACCAGCTATAGTATATTTACATATATATATAGTATATAATATTGTTTATATACATATGGTATTACATTATACCTTACCTAACCCATATAAATAGATTATAGGGTAACGTGTGTAGTACATCATTGCATAACAGGTATGTAGATTGTAGGTAGTGTACATAAATACATATAGGTACGCACATATAGGTATAGCAGGTGGAAATTGCACAGATTATATCATGAGAGAGAGAGAGGAAGAGAAAGAGAGGAAAGGGGAGGACAAGAGGGAATAAAGAAGAGGTATGTACCCACATACATAAGTTGTATAGGTATATGTATATATGTATATGCATTCATGGACCAGAGTCGTATAATATATGTAGGCATATTACAGGCATATAGCGTTGGCGCGGTCTTAGCAATTTCCTCTTTGAACTAACGTAAACCGCGTACGACGTAGCGCAACGTAACGCAGTGTACTATATTATATATATACATATATACATATATATATTGTTATAGGTGTAATATTATACACATGCTAGAAATGCTTGTTTTCGATATAATGTGCGTAAAATCGAGTTTTACGCACACTGTGTCGAAATGGTACACTATTTTTCAAAACACGGTGGGGAAAAATCCGACGTTCCGTGCCTTTTGCGTGTGCAAAATAGTGCCCGTTTCTCGCACTAGTGCGCAAAGTAATCCCGTTTCTCGCACTAATGCACAAAGTAATAACTTTGTGCACTAGTGCGGGAAACCGGCACTTTGCACACTTCAAAATAGATACGAAAAGTCGAATTTGTTTTTTTTTTTTTTTCTTGTACTTGATGTACCGAATACTGTTTTATCGGATGTTGTATCGATTGAAGGAACGAAAACATTGAGAAAAAAAACATACGTTTTCGAAATTTTTTGACCTTTTCTTATTTTTTTTGTGATTCAAAAACAAAATTGTAGCAATTTATTATTAAATTGTGAATCTGATCAGTTCTAAAATACCGCGTCGATTCATCAAACCGATAATTAAAATCCATTCATTATTCGTTCTCACATCCTCATGAATATTCATTGAAAAATGATTGGAGGTCATTATTTGGACCTGAAAACGTTGTGATATAGTATAACAGCAATTTTCTTCTTTTTTTTCTTCTTTTTTTTTTTACGATGATAAATTTCCTTGTTTCACTTCCAACCGGAAATTTGTCGAATTCGGATGGAATATTTTCCAACGATATTATTTCGGGGCAATTCGATGAATATCATTTTTTGAATACGAAATATTTTTTGATTTCGAGCCACTTTTTTCCATCGTCAATTTTGATGAAATAAAAACAAAATCAAAAATTAGGTTTCATGTGCTTATATACTTAGTACAATATAACATATCATTTTAAATATAGTATTTTCGTAAAATTTGAAAAACTTATCGAGCTTATCGATAAATTATCAGAAAAAATTAAAATAAAAATATGTTCAATTAATAATTATTTTAAAAAAATTCGAAACTCGAACTGATGCAGTCGTGAAAACCAAAATTTAATCAATATGTACTAATATCGATAAAATGATCAGATATAAATATAATTCTCTAAATATTATATATATATTTATTTATTATATTGTATATTATATATATGTATATAGGTATATATATATATATATATGGAGATGAAGTGGAGGTTTTCTCGTCGGAGGCGGAAAAGTCCGGGGTAAAGTGTGAAACGGTAGATGTAAAATTGAATAAAGCTTAGGGGTTGGTGGGAGATGAGAAGAGGCAGGGGTGGGGGTCGTGATGTGTCCGGGTCGTTGGCGGTCACCATGGTTACGCAGCCTCCGCGCCCTGTGACGTCACTGCTGGATCGATCCGCGGAGAAACCCGCTATATATATATATATACGTATATTTATATACATATATATGTACATAAAAATATATATTTTATATATATACCTATATATAGTACATCTATTACGTTTTAATAATCGTCCTTCTTGTTCACTCTAAGCCTATGTACTATTATATATATATATATATATATATATATATATATATATATATACTATCATATACTGTATGTATATAAATATCTACGAATGTAATAGATAGATGAAGAGATAAATTTTCTACTTCAGTCTTTCACACTTTTTGATAAAAAACAAAAAAAAAAAAACGAAAAAAAAATGGAAAATAAAAACCAAAAAATTGTTAAAATAAATGATGAGAGATGAATTTTTTTTCGTCTGTAAAAGGTAAATCGTAAATAATTACGTCGATTTAACAAAAAAAAGGAGCAAAAAAAAAAAAGAAAAGCTGCAGTTTCATCCCCCTCGGATAGGTATTTGTTTTTCGTTTGGAATAAAATCGTGAAGCGGGACGGCGGCGTCGCCCTGTCTAGCGCGAAGCAGCGCGTCGCGTCGCGACGGCCACCGACCCGGTGATTACCCTGGTCGGACGTCGAGGGGGTCGCCCCGGATAAAGGGGAGATGAAAATTTTGGATCAGCTGTGGCTGTTGCACCATGGTCCATGTATACATGTTGTGTGTATATTATATACCCATATGTATGTGTATATATATATATATATATATATATATATAAATATTAAAAGGATCAGGGGAGAATTTCATTTCGGCAGGAATTACAATACATAATTTTTCTATATGTATTTTACATCGTGTGTATATAAAGGGGCGGTCTTAGACATACCTTTCAATACATAATATACTATATACATATTTTCAGTTTTTTTCATTTGTTTCCAAGAAATTTTGTTTCATGTGAAAATTGTACATAGTCTTTCGTATTTCCGGGAAGATCCGAAGGAAATAATAGTTCGAAAAAAATTAGCGAAACAATAAAAAAGAAAAGAAAAAGAGAAACAGACGAAAAGGAAGATTTCCCAAAAAAGGAACTTTCGCTTTCTGATTTCCTTCTCAAATTGTACGAAAATTGCTATACATTCATTCAAACATATAGGAATGCGTGTATAGATTGACCGTAGGTCCTCCACCCCCGGGTCCAGCATGGGTCTTCGTTCTCTTCCTTCCTCGCCGATTTCTCCGGGATTCCCCAGGGCTCTGGGACCGGGACTGGGTGACGGAGGTGGATTCGGAGGTAGAGGTGGATGTTGTAGGTGGATATATAGGGTCGGGTGTTGCCTAGCGACCCAGCGTCTCTCTAACGTAGCGTCGCGTCGGCCGGGTACACATCCGACTTTCTTTCTTTCTTTCGTTCGTTCGTTCGTTCTCGCTACTCGCTTCTCGTTGCTCTCGCTACTCTCGCTCGTCTTCCCTTTTACTCCTACTCCTCTACTCCACCGCCTCCAACTCGAACTCGAACTCCAACTCCAACTCCAACAACGCGAACCCTGTGCCCCGAATTCTATCGATCTCAACGACGTCGTGCAGGACCCAAACCCCCGGACCATCTCTCTCTCGCTCTCTTATTCTCTCCCTTAAACTTCTTCTCTTCTATTCTCTTGTATTCTCTTCTCTAAACGAAGAGAAGTTACCATGTTCATCGTCACACGGTTTTCCGTATATCAGATCTTCGATTATTTCCTTCGATTACTAAAACTAGTAGTTTTCGATACTAGTGCGAAAATGTTGATTCTCAAACAAGTCGGAAGTTTTTAGCCCGAGCGAATTAGGGTAGGGTGACAATTGCACGAGTCGAAAATCATTTCTCGCACTAGTATCGAACCCAGTTTTTCAACGCAACGCGCGTTAAGTTCGATTTTACGCACTCTAAGCTCGCCCAAAATCGAACTTTACGCACGGCGTGTCGGAAGAGCCTTTATAACTACAACTATTTGCAGTGATACTCTTAATCTTGACATTATAATGTAGTAGATAGAACTAACTCACTGACTGATTGAGTGTAGGGGTTGTAAAGGGTAGGGGGTCCCATCGTGTCGTATCGTATCGTATCGTATCGTATCGTATCATATCGTATACTTGCCACAGAAACAGCAGGGATTCTGGTAGTCTGTCAGCAGGTGGCCATTAGAAGTCGATTGGAGAACTGCGCGAGGCCTACCTCGAATATCAGATTTTATAGTTACACGTACAGTGTACACATACATGTATATAAAAATTGTCAGAAAAATATTATTGCCGATATGACAATCGTTGAAATTAAATTTTTCCTTTTTTTGTCCAATTTCTTTTTCTTATTTCCATTAAAAAATGTCCATTCATTTATGAAAATGAATATGCATAGGCATTTATGGTATATCTGTATGAAAAAATAGTATATTGTGCAACAAGTGCGGAAAAATTTTACGCACAAGTTTCATACGATATTTTTCGACCCAGTGTGCGCGAAATAAAATTTTACGCATACTATATCGAAAATACTATATTTGGCACGAACGCAGCATGAATATCGGAATGATTTATCTATCTTGATGGCTATATATGGCATCAAGGTCACTGTAGAAGATTCTTCGCCAAATGGAACTCGCAATATAGGAATTTTTGTATTTTCCATAATAATTATTATCATTATCATTTTATATCATCGTTGAAAATTTTGATTAAACTTTTTTATATAACGAAAGCATGTTTTCCTCGCTTTTTGATGCCTCTGTATGGGACCTAAAGTAGTACTTTTAAGTCCTAGGACTTTTCGTGCCACATTTAGGTCCTGGGACTTAAAAGTACTACTTTAGATCCTATACAGAAACATCAAAAAGTCGCTAAACATGGCTTTGTTATATAAAATATGGTGTGTACCAAGGCTAAGTGGGCTTTTTGACCTTGTGTGGTTGCAGTACTCGTCTTCGGCTCGCAACGCACTCGTCTTCGACTCGTGCTAGCTCGCCTCTGACTCGTACTGCGAACTCCACACTCGGTCTAAAAAAGCCCACTTTACGCCCTTGGTACACAATATACTATTTTCTAACAAATCACGAATCGTGAGAAGAAAAAAAAGACGACTTCCCCATTTTCTTCATTAGTTGCTCTTTTTCGTCTAATTTGACAAATTTTTTGATAGGGGAAAAAAAAAAAAAAAATTAAAAATAAACCAAAAAACGTTATGTATATCTATCTAGCTATAACATACATAGTATATAGTATATCGTACCGTAGTACGCACGTTGTGAATAGAAATTATTATTTTTTTTCTTTCGCTTTCTGTTCCTATTTTTTTTTTTCATTTTCCTCCTTTTTTCTCTTTTCATGCCACTTTTTTATTTAAAATTTTTTTTTTTTCATTTTGCTTCCGGTTCTTTTGTTCCGTTCTCAGAGAAAAAAAAGGAAAACACACTGAAGAAAGAAAAAAAATCTTCGAAAAAAGAAAACAGAAAAAAAAGTGCGGGGGTGTAGAACTGAAGCGGCGGCGTACGGGGGGAGGCTCAGGGCAAACGCAATTTGCGAATTCCTGCTACTACCTACGATGCCTTCTCGTACAGTCACTCGCCAAAGCTGAAAAAGCCGGGGGGTGGGGCGTCCCGAACGCCGCCGCGCCCTGGGCATCAAGGGTGGCGCGTGCGCCAGGTTAGTATTCTCCGCGTATACGTATGTAGGTAGGTAGGGTATATATGTATATACGTCGGTACGTCGTACGTACGAATCGTTTGAAGGGTATAGGGGGAGAAGAGTAAGAGAAATGTGGTGGGGGACGGGGGTGGGGTGGGGTGGAAAATAAAGCCGCGTAGCACGGCGCAACCCCCGAGGCGCGCGACGCTCGGGTTCGGTGTTAAAGCGAGACAGAGCTATAGATTTTCCAGGGGTGTCGGCGTCGAGGGGCAGGGCTGGCGGGCGCCGGCGGAGAGGGCGCAGTAGCGACGCGACCATCAAACCAGGAACACGAAGCCAGCCGGCCAGCTTTGACCTGGGGGCGACGCGCGGCGTCGTATCTACCTACCCTACTACCTCTATCTATCTATCTACCTACCTTATACCTACCCACCTAACGGCCGGCGAATAAACGTAGGCGAGAAACGAAACCGAACTGGTCCGGTCCGACAAACACTTTGCCACTTTCCGGCTTGTTGCTCGATACCGAAGACTCTCGTCAACCTCGTCGTCAATATCGTCTATCATCGCGTCGACATAACCGAAGACACATCTGCAACAGATTTATCTCGATAGAGAGGGAGAGGAGGAAAAACTGATTTATCTTATCGTGCGGATCCGGGAAAAGTACAAAAGAATACAGCGACACTAGCTGCCCTTTATCGGATATCGAGAGAAAATATTCTAGATCACGAGGAACGAGAGACAGAATTTTTTAGAATTTATTCATTCAAACATCGATTAACACCGGGGAGAAAAATTGGGAGAAAAAAAAATGGAGAGAGAAAAAAGAATAAACAAGATCGTATCCGAGGTAACTGGAATTTTTATCAACTTCCTTAATTTGAGATTAGAAATATGTATTTTTTTATTCTATACTTATTTTTAACACCCGATTTAACACCCTTGTCACTTGTTTTAAAATACTTCTTTTTTCTAGGGCTTGCAATCCCATCGCATTTCGAAAATTAGTAAATTATTTTTTTTTTTTCTTAACAGGTGTTAAATTTCAGGATTTAACACCATTTTAACACCTTTGAAATTTTTCATCAGAAATTTTTCTCGTCAAGTTACCATTTTGTTACATTATTCTGCCGATCAGAAGCCAAAAGAAATTTTTAACCCCAATTTAACCACCTAAATTAAGGGTTTTTGTTCTAATTTTAATTTAAAACGCTCGGGGCTCATTAGGCATGTTTTTTTTTTTTTTGACGTTGTACTAATTTCCGGCAGTATTTAACACCGGTTTTTTTTCTTCTCCTCAGGTGTTAAATCGGTGAATGAAACACTTGATTTCACACCCTTAGAACTTATATAATCAAACATATTTGCTCTAGAATCATAATATGTCGTGTTGATTTAACCTGTATGTGAAATAATGTGTTCATTATAAGCTGGAAGAAAATTTTTGTCCCAGTTTTAACCACCTAATTCGAGAATTTTTTTCCTAATTCAACACCCTCCGTGTTCATTTCGCACATTTAGTTTTCATCTTACGATTTCCCGGCGTTATGTAACGCCGGACTATTCTCTCCGGGTGTTAAATTCTCGACCTAAACACCTGTTTAACACCTTTACACCTTTTACTCAGATTATTTACCGTGCGATCATATTTCGCGTTCGTTTAACCCATCTAGAGATAATTAAATAAATTTTCGGCTACAGTTTAACACCAGAATGTGGTATTTCAGGCCCTAGTTCATAACCACCGGTGTTAAGTTCTCGCCCACCATGATACACCTGGCGGATTTTAATACCTTTATAATTTTCGCGTTCCACAAGTATCAAAATCACCGTGCAAAGGAACGATAATACCATGTTTCCATGATGATTGAACACTGAATGGTGTTCTTTGAACCCCGAAACGCTGCCTTAACACCACGAGTCTGAAATTCATGAATAATGAGCAAGAATTGCAAACCACATTTCGATCTTCATTTGAGAACAATAATTGGTAATTTTTGACACCATTTCGTGTTGTTTTAACACCAAAGAATGACTTTTTTCGATTTTGCTTTAACACCGTTTCGTTTTCTTCTCTCCTTCCCTCTCCGTCTTTCTTCGACACGGCTTCTTCCCTCTCGGTGTTAATCCAGTCAATCCTGAATCCGCATGACACTGGTCTGACCTAATGTCTTGAAAGCATCGTATAAACGTGAATTACAAAAAAAAGTTTGTTAGTCTCGAGTCAGTTTTTGAGATTGTCGCCGACTCCCACGACGAGCAGTGGGTCGAGGTAATATAATGGTCACGCGATCTCGTTCGATGTATAAAGTTGGGTAGTGTATATCGTTTGACATTATCTACAGGGTAGATATGACGAAGAAGTCATTTCAAAAAGGGGTTAAACATGTTTCAATTTTTGGCAACATTTTTTTCCCAAGGTGTTAAAAAATTTAACACCAATTTTTTTTTCTCCCCCCTCTCCCCACTCCTCTTCTCTTTCTCCATTCCTCACGTCCCTTTGCGTCATTCTCCGTACATAGACGAGTCGAAATCGTATACACCCGTTATAAAACCACCGGTGTTTTCCCCTTTCGTGCGCGAGTACGTATTATGGTGTGTGGTGTTGTTTTATCAGTAGTGCATGATCGCCATGACTACGCCGAAGTAGGTACCTACCTTATACCTGCGTTATACTAGTATAGTTCTCCAGCCCACGCCTTGGTGCTGCTAGGCAAAGATTAAGCTCCATTATCGTACGTAGGCTGCATAACAGTTTGGGAAAAAAAAATAATGAATAAATGAAACAAAAAACGTGAAAAAAAAAAAGAAAAATTGAAATTAACACTTGTTACGTTTCTGTGCCTTTAAAATTTGAACCGATTTTCATTTCGCCAATAATTTCGCACAATTTTCCACCCTTTTATTCTGTTATATTCAACAACAGTAGAAAAGGGTAAAAACAATGTCAACACACATACGGTAATCAAATGTCATCATCAGAGTAGACTACGGTTACTGAGAATTTTAATTATCGCTATAATACCGTATAGTCACGTGTTATCGAATTTTTATTTCACGTCGGACTCGATTATTATCCATGTGATATCAAAGAGCGTTCGTTCGTTCGTACGTACGTACGTACGTATGTACGTTCGCTCTTATCAAAATGGGTAAATATTTAATCAGCTGACGGAATATTGCAAGAAAAAAATTTTCAAAAAAATTTCTGTACGTGTATATTTTTTGTTTTTCATCATTTTTTTACATTCGTTTCTCTGTCGTTTCACAGCTAACGAAATAATCAACCCTGATCAAGGTTCAAGAATCTAAAAATTTGTGCTTTTTATTAATACATTAATTATTTCTGATTACAGAATGACGATGATGACTGTAACGCAGAACTATACGAGCCTAGGATTTCTCATACACATGTATATATATCAGTATATATACATCAGTGCATGGAATTCCATGAATGAAGAGTCAGAGAGCTTCGGGTGGTAGCCTCCCTCAAATTGATCGATGCGAGGGTGTGCCGTTTGCCCTGGAGTAGAGAATAGCGGGTTTAGCTTTGCTACGCGGGTCTAGGTACGTGACGTGGCTCGTGGTACACGTGGTAGTAGTCTGGTAGTTTTATGTGACGTCATTTTTAGGGTAGAGAGACTACCCCGCCACGTAGGGGAGGAAACGTCCCATTCATTCTTAGAAACTTTTGTTAGGGCGATACGCACGTCGTGGGTCACTCAAATCTACCGAAAGAGAGCTATTTTTTTGGTTTTTTTTTTTTTTGGTTTTTTCATCGGAATCCGATATCAATACGTAGAATGATAAATCGATGAGCAGGTGAACTGATAGATAGTGGTTTTTTTATCTGATAGGTGTTTTATCGAAATTTGATGGAAATTAATACGCTCGAAAATTAGATCGAAATTCTATAGAAATGCGAATGGACGAGTAGACGGATAGATATAATGCGGTGCGGTATATCAACGGTGGGAAAATCTATCCCAACGTATCCCCAGGGAGTGGGGTGGTTCCCTAAACCGTCCATTGTTTGATTTTTGGGACTGGACTATTTCGCCCTGCTCCCCTTTTCGTAGGCAAATATGAATTAGCGATGGGGAAAAACCGTTGGGGTAAACTCTGGCAATGTTTCAGGAATTTCTCCCCCTATTATTGTGATATTCTACTGTAGCTTCGGGACTCGCCATTTTAGAGACTCGATTTTCAAACGGGGGGAAGGGGGATGACGTAATTCAAGTCGGTTGTTAACCCATTTGTAATAATTCTTGGTCAGAGGGATGAAAAGAAAAAATGTTCGAAAAATGAGAAGAAACAAAAATCAGAAAACTACCCCCCGTCCAGTATGGGAGTGAAACAGGGGGTTGTGCGACTTGGTCTGAGCATCAAAAACCACCCTAACGTTCACGTTCATCGACATATGTCTGTCCACTTTGAATTATTTTTTTTCTTCTTCTCCCCTCGTCCCTGGAGAAGTGATTGTGTGAGCCGGATCCACGTACGCGTGGAGAGAAACACAGTAGAACCCCCGGTTCTTGATTATGCGAATAACTACAGACAAAGGAACGGACCGAGGCGTGGGGGAAACGCCCAACTGTACTAAGTCAGTCAGCTGCTCCCTTATCCTCTCCACATTTGATATATGTGTATATCAATGCGGTGATTCTAGACCCGGGAGATTCGAGTCTCGTATATTAGAAACGGGAATAGTAATGGGGGAAAGTATTCCGAAGGGATGCAAGGAATGGGGAACAGGAATGAGTTACGAAGCTTGGGCTTTATTCGCCCCCATTCGGTTCTGCTTTTTCCCGCCCTTTTCAAACAGCCGGTTGTTAGAAAAACCGTTGGAGCGAGGATTCTAACCTATAATTTATCTGTTTCTAGAAACGTGGAACCGGACCGGAGATACCGAGGAAAAATAAAGATTTTTTTTCAGCCATAAGAAGAAGAACTGATCAGTCTATGCTCCTTGCGTTCACTGCGGGCTTCCATGTGCCAAAATTTCAAAATTCATAAGGCACGCGGTGAATGCCAAGAGCGGACGTTACTCATCAGCTAAAAAAATAATGAAAAACAAAACGAAAAACGACGTATGTGTGATTGCTTATTTATTAAAATGAAATTACCGAAACCCTCTTATCACCCGACCAGTAACAAGTATGTTTTCTGTAAAAATGAAAGTAATGTTAACACCTCCTTTGTACACCCCCCCGCCCCTTCAGTAAACTTGTAAATAATTAAGTATCTTGTACATATATCGTATCTGTAATAAACTATTCTACATTATTAAATCGACAAAATACCTGGCTTGTATCTTTGAAAAAAAAACATCCCTTTTTCTATCCCGTAGTTATAATTGATGATATGATGGTAAGATTTGATCAGTTTGATAATTATTAATTATTTAGTGAAAATAAACGCTAGACTAGACCCTATAATAGGTAGATGATATTTAGATAAACTAAACTGTAGTGTAATATGAAAAATGGCTGCGAAAAAAAAAAGTAGGCAGCTATTGATAATTGTCTTGAAGAGGTGGAGCCGGTTTGTTATAGCATGGCTTTAGAGTTGGGCGACGTTTGATCCCGTCCCAATCGTTCCGAGGGTCCCTTTGGGAGGGTGAATCAGGGGGCTAAAAGCGAGAGAGAAAGTCAAACGTCGGTTTCCTTCGGGACTTATTCTCCTTCGTATACTGGCAGGATTATTTAGCGCGGTGGTACTTTTTCATATCAACCATACGCCGGTTATCGCGAATGATGAAAATTGGGGGAATCCCCGGGCGTTCCCCGCACGAAATGGGAGCTTGTATCGACCGAGGAATGAACCAGAGAGAGACGAGGAGGCTGCAGGGTGCTTCTGCCACCCTCAACCCTGTGTTGCCTGGCAACCACATCCCATCCCATCCCATCCCATTCCCTTCCTTCCTCCCTCCCTTCCTTCCTTCGTTCCTCGAGGATATGGACCATCCCTTCTCTCGTGGTGATCCATTATTCAACCTTCGATCCTTCTCTGATGCTATTTTTCCGATTCTCCATCCCTCAACACTCGATATTAATATCCAGATACAAGTGTGCGGACATTGATGATGGGGATCCCTCATTCAAATACGTATGTATCGTCCTCGCACTGTATTCCAACAGTATAAACGCGAGATCCCGTTTTCCACGCAGATACCAGATCCGGGAATACGCCTTTTCCAAATATAGTGCATCACCGAAACGCTGAACAAATTCGATCAGGGACTTCCAGTCTGGCTTCTGGACGTTTGATCTTGGTGGTCATCCCTGCAGCGGATCGTGTGTTTGTGTAACAGAAGCCAAGAGAAACATTAGAGAATAATAGAATCAGTACAATACTCAGGTAGACGAGGGTATCTAATCTGAGAGTTGAATCAGCTCTGAAGGCACTGAAATTAAGAGATATAACGGTGCTAAAGGGTTTAAGCTAATTTTTTTTAAGCGTTTTTTTTCTCCCCCCCCCCCCCGGTTATCCGAAACGGGGAAACTGGGCGGATCTCTCTCCGGGATATATCTATATACATATGACTTCTTCCTACGGGAATCCGTGAACCCAAAACCCAGGAAGCCTGGAACCGTGCACCGGCAGGGTAAAAGGGGAAAAGGCGAGAGATAGGGAGCGAGATCAATACGGGGTTGCTAGGCGACAAGCCTCCGGCATTCGCGGTCCGGGTAGACAGGGTGCCGCCACGAGCTACCCCTCGGACCCCTTTGGCCACCCTCACCATCCCCTGGAGCATAGGGCCACGTACTCCACCCCCAAAGCCCATCCCTTACGAGAAGAGAAGAGAAGAGAAGAGAAGAAAAGAGAAGAGAAGAGAAGAGAGTGGTGAGCAACCGGACGCCAAATAATGCCACCACCTTAAGCTATCTATACCTAGATGAGGGGGTGAATGGAGTGTTGAGAAGAGCAGCCATCTACGCACTGCATGTGTATTGTTTAAGTTAGACACTTTGACGGGGTGCAGTATGATAAGGTGGAGTGAGCTGAAGCCCCTCAACGTTTTCGCGGCGTAATATGATCGACAATGTTTCAAATGTTCGGTAAAATTGCTTCGAAGTTCATTTTAATCACGCATTCATGAATCATGATTAAATCGAACTGAAGACCTCCGAACTGAACCGAAATTGCTATTGAGGAGCTGAAGACTTCTGTGTCGGAGATAAAATCGCCCAATGGCTCTGGCAAATTAGTTAAAAAGGCCAGAAAACTATGAAAGCACTTATGTGATGAAGTTCTGACTTTAATGAAGATGTTTTTATCGGTCATGTCAGATATTGCCAAATAGTTTTCTTCCTCATTGAGTCAACTGGCAAAGCATTGCAACACCTCGCATGATCCTCGCATGATCCTCGCATGTTCGGTAAAATTGCTTCGAAGTTCATTTTAATCACTCATTCATGAATCATGATTAAATTGAACTGAGACCTCCGAACTGAACCGAAATTGCTATTGAGAAGCTGAAGACTTCTGTGTCAGAGATAAAATGGCCCAAAGGCTTTGGCAAATTAGTTAAAAAGGCCAGAAAACTATGCAAGCACTTAGGTGATGAAGTTCTGACTTTAATGAAGATGTTTTTATCGGTCATGTCAGATATTGCCAAATAATTTTCTTCCTTATTGAGTCAACTGGCAAAGCATTGCAACACCTCGCATGATCCAGTGTTCTGGTGGCCGATTTGTTGGCAGCCACATTGCAATCACGAAATTAGTCGAGTGCCCAGTTGTCGATAAAATACCCCGACGTTCGCTGGTCTTGTATACCGGGCAGTTGTACGTTGGCCTCACAATGATTTGCGACTTTACTATCGGGACTAGCCATAGCTGCAGCATAAGGGTGAGAAATTTAGGATGACACTGTGAGCGCAGCGGAGCATTTTTGGATGAAATACTCACGCAGGGAACCTCGTCGTAGAGAACCTTAGGCAGAGACTCGTCAAGCATCATGGTCAAGAGGTTGAACCTGGCTCCGTCGAGGTAAAGACCGTAAACGTAGATCCCGTCGTCGGGTGGAAGGGGGAAGACGGTCTCTTTCAGGGGTATAAAATCGTAGACCAGAAGGTCTATCGGGATCGAATATTTCCTAGCGAAGTTTTGTCTCGCACCGGTCAGGAAAGCTTGAGTGAAGTAGAAGCCCGATATCCAAAAGGAAGTCGGTGGACCGTCCGAGTACCAGTCCTGCATGAAAGTATAATTACTTGTTGCGCGGAGACGGACCGCTTCTTCAATCAAAGATCCGGCTTATGCTCACTTGCAGAAAGGTCAGCCTTCGCAAAAAATCGTTTATGTAACTCCCGAGCGGTTTTAGGGACGGGTAGGACCGGGATTTCCACATTTGCGGTATCCTCCCTGTTATTATCGACGTCATTACTTCCTCCAGCTCAGAATTCATCACCACGAGTCCTGCGGTCGATGAATGAAGCGGATTAGCGTTTTGGACTCGGTATTGCAACCGTAATTGATTTTCGAACACCTTTTATCCCTTTTCGCACATCTATAAGACTGCTTCTTATAGTTTGTAGCAACTTGTTGAATCTTCCCATCTCCTGCACGAGAACTGTATTCATGCTCTGATTGTAAGACGTCGGATATTTCTCCAGGGCTATCACCAGGTCGTAGTCATCGGGAAGTTTGGACAGTATATCAGCCGCAACTTCGAAGACCAGTTCGTCTGGTGGCTTGCCTTCGCCTCCTGCGCTGGTCACTGTGTCCTGAAGGAAATGAGATTAAGAATTTGGCCAATTCAACGCTGTCCGGTTTCCTGCCGAATGAACAAACGGCTCTTCGCGTCACCTGGGTGAGGAGAATCGAGGATAACATCAGCTCAGTTTCTTGCTGGTCTTTTATGATGTCTGCGTTTTCGTTCATGCCGAAAACACTAGGTCCTGTGATCAGAGGTAGGGTTCTAACAAAGTCCAAGAACTGTCCGTGCTCGGAGACGTTGGGGACGTAGTAGACGCCGCTTGGATCGAAGATGTAGCTGTCTTCCTCCACCAAAGATGGGCAGTAAAATTTGGCCAGGATTGTTACCAGGGTTCGACGATCCCATTCGTCGGTTACGCGACCACCATAGTTGCACTCCCCTGAAGAAAGACGGGAATAAATAGTGTTCGAATTTGAGCTCTTCAGGAAATCCTGATAATCAACCTGTGAGGTACTTCAGAGCCTCGTACTGCACGTCTTCGTATTGATCGAGGAATATCTTCAGCTGAAGAACGCTGATGCGTAAATCAGTTTCGTTGAATTCGTAAGGATTGTTCCATCCGATGGGACCGAACTTTCTTCTTTCCTGGACGATAGCGTGGAAGAAACAGAGCCCGAATAGTAGTTTCTTGAAGACGATCTTTTGTTGCGATTTCTCGAAGAAATCCTGGTCGCAAATTGGGTCCTGCGATAAAGTAAATTCGGATGATTGGTATCTCGCGATTTCGTTGATGAGCCAATTCCGCCTAACCTGAAGATACGATCGTATAATGTTGGCCCTGAGACCCTTGGGAGGTTCGTTCGTCATTTTGACTCCATTCTGAAGAACACTAACCGGGAAATGGTCAGCTGGGTAGCTAGTCAGCCACAGCCGAAAGTCTGGGTGAACAGTATCAGGCAGAAGGTTTTCGCAGACCTGAAAACCGGCGGTTGGAAAAGGATTCAAAGATAAAGAGACGACGGAGACACACCTTTTCCAATGTGCCCATCCAGCTTTTAGCCAAATGGCAATTCTGCAGGACAACCCAAGTCCCGTTTTTAACTCCCTCTTCGATAAGGCGAACGGCGATTGCTCCTTGGCCTTGTCCAAGCGACAGAGAGAACAATCTATTCGTTCCGAATCCTTGGTCGTCGGCAAACTTGAGGAGAATCGCTGTCGGATCAGCTCCAGGGGTCAGGACGAAGATGAGCGGAACGCAGCAGTGTGAATCAGCGTATGAGGATATCAGGTCGAAGGGTGGTGGCTCGACGTACTGTCTGCCCATTTCGGCTGGTGTGATGATCAAAAGTTATAGACCAGCAGAGGATTTCGGTTGACGGTGAAAACCTACATTCAACAAAGCTGTGAACCGCGGGGACAACCTTGTCGGATCTGATGCACCGGATAATCAACAATTTCTCGAGCGGTGAGACAGTGTCAAATGGCGCTGGCATGTGCACAGTGTGTGGCTCCTTGTGGTCGAATACGGTCTTCCACGATGAGAGGTTGTTAACAAAGGCGTCTCTTATACCCTGAACAAGTAGAACAAGAGGAATTTCGAAGTGAGGAGAGTTACTTCGAGAGAGAAAAAGCTCACATCGAATCCTGGGACATCGTTCAGCCTACAGAGTTCGTCCCATGACTTGACTGGGAGCCAGTTGGTTGGATTTGGGTAAGGATTATTAAGTCCAACGCCGCCTGTGAGGAGGAACATCCAGTGTGGAGTGGATATCTTTCCTCTTTTGTTGAGGAGGTTGATAACGAGGAGGAGAGAGAAGAGGAGTTTGTCCTTCTCGAATAGCGATCGACATATGTTGACGTATAACGAGTAGGTGAAGTGCTTTGTGAGGTCGGTAAGCCGCTGATCCACGTCTTCAACTCCTGGCGTATTCTCTATCGTTGATTTGAACAGGTTGACGAACCAAACCAGCGAGTACTGGTACATAGGATCGATGTTCGCTAGGACGGCTGTAATCAAGGATCAAAAACCACCCTGATGTGAATTATCTCGACCACTTACCGATCGTGAAGAAAAGGATGGTCGAGTAGACTGCGATCGGAGTGTACTGGAGTCTGGCATTGTCTATCGATTTCTCAGTGACCTCAGCCGCGGCTTGTTTCTTCTGGATGTCATCCGATAGAATTTTTGAAGAACTAAGAACGCCGATCGCGGTTTGATCCTCGAGGATATTCTCGTCTGACGAGGACAGGACTTGCAGAATTTTGTCTTCGATTTCTTTCAGCATTCTAAAAGACATATAGGCATCGTCCAATTTGTGGTCATAAAAAATCCCCTCGAACATAGTTTTTCGTTACTTTTTGTTCACTGCACCCTGAACAATCAACTGATTCTTCTCCGCTTCAAGGTCCGGACGTTCTTTGGCCACCACTATACCCAGAAGTTGATCTTCCAGTCCGATCGGTGTTATCATGAAATTCAGTAGCGTAACTTTGACCGCAACTTCGGGAAGGTAATGCGGGTTTCTCAGTTTCGTAGTTATATAAAGCCTGAAGAATACCAAAGTCTGATTGTTCATTACCCCATATATTCCATGAAAATCACCACTATGGGCCGCACCATTACCTAAACTTGTCGTTATACTCGACAATCGAGTCTCCTAGTTTTATGCACAAAGTTCCACCGGCTTTGTAGGTCTGTTTTAGGAGCAGTGGTTCCAGAGCAGCGTCTAGTTCTTCGCCAACATTTTCCAACAGTACCGGCTGTCCAAATTGTATAGCATTTTCCAGTATCCTCATGTAGTCAGTTTGGGCTAATCGAATGACGTTTATGTTCGATGTCTTCTCCATGTTTTTTACCCACTTGTTGGCTTGACCCTGAGGGTCGATCATGAGAGGCCAGCGCCTCGAGTTTGAGACGATAATTGCGTTATCTACGGAAAATAGGTCGCTGGGGAGTCCGAAGATGGTCCAAGACCTGATCTGCACTGGGTCTCCAAGGACCTGAGTGAGCTGATAATCCTGGGAACAAACGACATTCAAGGAATTGCACAGCCTAATCCAGAACTCAATCTGCTTCAGCCTGAACTGCGTGGTGAAGACGCCTAGATATGCGACTATTCCTGAAGCGATTAGGATGTCACCGGTCAATTTGAAGTACAGCTGACCAAGGGAAATCGCAGTGTCAGACCACCGTGTATATTCACCGCCCAAACCGCCTATCAACTCTTTTGCTCTTAGGAGTTTGAGCTCGCAGTCGTTCACGACGTCCATCATGTTCTGATAGCTCTCTTTTCGCTCCGCAAGTACACGCTCCAGGACGGCTACCCGGTCCTGGACATCCTTGAGCTGCGATCTCTTTATTTCCAGCTCAGCCATAGCGTCATTATACAGAGCCTCTGCTTTGGCGAGGGCTTTTTTCTTCGGCGCTACGACCTTCGCCACTTTGTCGTACTCCGAAAGAGCGTAGACCCATTTGCAAAGTCCCTCGCAGGCAGTTGATGCGTTCTTTATCTTGTCCGGATCAAAGTTTGGGTTTGTGAGAATGGAGGAACGAATCTTTGCCATTATCCGCTCGTTTATGTTGTCTTTGTCGAACTGCTGTAACGATTCGAGAAACTTCATGTCGCCCAGGATCCGGAGCGATGGCTTCCAGTAATCATCAATCTGATGCACACCGTCACCGGCTACTCTATCCGGCTTCACACCCTTTAGGAGAGGAAAAAGCAGATTATTGAATGTCCTCGAGGCTCGGAGAGACGTTTACCTTCAGTATGCAGACTGCCTCCATGACGAGCTTCACGCCTGCAGGCGGGTTCTTCATAGTTTTAACAATCACGATGTCTGGAGGAGTCAGAGTGTTCAGTGCAGCGTTCGCTGCGTTCAGGATTGGCATCGCCAATTCAAGGTCAGCGTTGCAGTCCGCGCGGATGGCCTCTGCCTCGCCAGCAACTACCTGAAGATCAATAAAACAATGATTGACCAGTACAAGTCAGGAATGTATGTCTTTCTGACCATCGCAGCCTCTTCATCCTTCTTCACGGTCTCTTCAACCGCAGATGCTTCTGCGCTCTCCCTCTCAACACTTGCTAACATCTTTTCAACCTCCTTAGCAGCGACTAGGAGCTTCGGCTGAAGCGCCAGCAAAGTTTCTTGCATTTTTTCAACCTGCTTATGAGTGTTGTCCAGCTTTCCAAGCCCAGCCTCGTACCTCCTCTTCCCGTCTACAACTTCCTGTCTTTTTTTCGCCAGCAGTATCTTGAAGGTGTTTATCAGCTCTAGGTACGAAGTGGGCGTGACGTAATTCCATCTTCTAGCCTGTGAAAGGAATTCCTTGGAAAGCTGCTGGGTCGAGGTGTGGAAGACCTGGCACATCTCGATACAGGCAAGTCTTTCCTTCGAAGGTAGCTTTATCGTCTCTAAAAACTTTGTGGCGACTGCGAGAAGCGCGTCGTCTGGCCAGGGCTGGAGCCAGTCGATTGTGCAGCAGTTGACCAGGGCAGGGAACTTCCTGATTCTAGTTCGAAAGCCGTCTCCGATCGGAGACATCGCAACGACGATATGAAGCTGCTCGCGGACGATCTGAACGAAAAAATTGAAGAGTGCTACCGGGCTGCCATCCGTCTGCAGGGTCTTGTCTCTTTGCCGGTCTATCTGACGCATCTTTTCACATATCTCCGCCTTTTCGTCGGCAGCGAAAAGGTTCGGAACCTCTCCCGCGTTCAGCAGATTGCTTATGTCTTCGAGGAATGACTCCTCCTTTATCTGACCATCGGTGAACAAAAATGCCGCGTGAAGATCGGTCGCTGCGCTTTTACGAAGGACGATTTTAACGTCCTCGTGCCACTCGTAGACACCATACTGCTTCGATATTTCCACTTGGAATATGTCGTACTCGGATATGTAGGCTGCTAAACGAGTCAATGACTGACGACCGGAACCACCTACACCAACGAGGAGCGCGTGACTTCTGGGCTGCTTTATAATCCGACAAATCTTCGACAAGTGCTCGATAGCAAATCTGAAAAAAAATCGTTGAGTGAAGCGGAGTTTAGTCAGCCAGGAATCGTCCGCTAGCAAGAATTTTTAGTCCACTCAATTGCAAAGATATACCTGAACAGAACAAGGTTCATGGGTTTCTTCGTCATCGAATTATACTCTGCAAGGTACTCGTCGACGACTTCCGCGAGTTTATCGAGAGCCGGGACTTCCACGTATGCTTTTTTCTCCGCCAGAGGATCGTGGAAGTCACAGTATACCAGGTTCCGAAGGTGGTAGTCAGTCACCTGACCAAAACGCATAGCGCTCTCAATCAGAGTTCAAAAGAAATTGTCGCCGGTGGCAGACTCACCTCTATTTCTGGGTCTCCAGTAAAATCTTGGAACATTTCATCCATCTCCTCGCCCATCCGTTCGGCCATTGTTTTCCGGATCTGATTAACAAGCCAGAAGATGTCTCCTTCGTCGACCAGACGGTCTCCGTATACCCGGAGCACCTCGTGGACCCATTGTCGTTTCATTTTCACCTTCGGACAGTGTCAGAACAAGTTTGAGAAAACTTGAAATACGTGGAAACTTGCAGCCCCACCATTTTCGGAGTTTCCTACCGTGTTTGGTATGGTGCTTGGGCTGGACAACAAGATGCCCTGGATAACCCTCGAGAAATCCCTGAGGTTGAAGAGGTAGTGTGATTTCGCCGGGGTTGGTAAAAGGTTGATGAGACTCTCCTTATAGATGTCCAGTGTTCCGAGGACCACCTGATCCGCACAGAGTATGAATTCCGGTCCGAAACCCTGTGCGTCAATGTGCCATAGCATGATCTTTGTGAATATCATGACCATCACGTCGTCCTCGAACTCTGAAATGCTCAGTGTGAAAAAGTGTCGTTTAAATCTAGGCGTGACATCCTTCCCACCACTCGGAGGCCCCATTGCACACATTATTTGCACATCTACGAGCTTGATCGGGACTATATCTTTCCGATCGTACCACTGCTGATGGTCTAGCCACTGTCTAAGAAGCTCGATCGGTGGCTGGGCGCCGTACTCTTCTTTGAGCGGCATGGAAACATCGTCGACGAATATCACCCAATACTTTCCCGGAGGTGCACCGTAGACACCTTTTCTCCGTTTGTCTAACTTGCTCATTATTATGTCTTGGGTTTGATTGGCAGTGGTCTGTGCGGAGAAGTTTATCAAAAGGGGTTTGTACACCTTCGCGTCGTTTATCTTCAAGAGAAACTCCATGATGTAGACGGACTTTCCGGTCCCTGTGGGTCCCACAAGGAGAACTGGCTTCTGATGGGAAATGAGTTTCCTGAACAGCTCCATGTACCGCATTGTCTCAATTGTGGGAACTATGATTTGATTGACCGGCATATCTCTAGGGATCGGAGGAACGTCGGCTAGGTTTTCAGACCAGAGTTTCCACTGGCCTTTTCCTTCCTTAATGTAATTGTAATCGTATACCAGACCGGCGGATGGAATAAGCAAAACATACGGCTTTTTTGGGCCTGTCATATCTTCCGGAAGACTGAACTGTGTGATCAGCTCAGGAGGAAACTCTCGAGCCATCAAGCCACGGAAAAGATCGCTGAACCACTCTCGGTACTTTGCCATCAGCGTTCCACCCAGCGCCCAGACGCAGGAGAAGAAGAACGAACCCTGAATGAAAAATACATGCATGAGAACGTGGAAGATGGTGAAGAGAATGGCTTCGGTCGTTATTTCATGGCCTGCCTCGATCTGCGCCCTCATGTCCAGGTCAGAAATGCTCTCGATGTATCTAGGGTTTTTGAAGTCGTCCAGGAAACAATCGAAGAGATGCATGGCTGATCGAACCAGGTTGGAGTCTTGCATGGGGATCATTTCCTGTGTGCAGAGATCAACCATTCAACAACTTCCGGCAAGATTTAAGATTACGATGTGCAAGTTCCAATCACCTTGGCACCGGAACGTCGGATCAGGTGCAGCAGGACTGAACAGAACCTGATGAACATCTCTTTCAACTGTATTTTGATGTGTTCACTCAACGTCACGGGCAGTGTGTTCATCCAGGAGGTAAGAATAGGTGTCCAACCGAGAGTTCCCGGTTCCATGTATATCATACCACAGCGAGAGACTGTTGCCGGCGAAGCGACCTGAAAAACGATCGGATCTTCTAAATCCTCGAAGCAAAACTAGGCATGAGAATCTTTCTGACCTCCAAATCCATCGGTTCGAATATGAGATTGGTGGTAGGAGCAAGCTGGATGATTTCCCCGGACATTAGACACAGTTTCTTGTTATCGTCGAGTACCGTGTTCATGTTTTCGATCCAAATAGCGTCGACGGGTCCGTCGAAAATTAGCCATTTCCGGTTGTCATTTTGCGAGGCAGCGAAGGCCCTATAATTCACGGCCAGTACCCCATCGCTCCATTCATGGGAAGCGGGGTCAAACTGTCCGTATAATTGCCCCATGGTTATAGACTTCGGATTGATAACCGTAATCTCAACCCTATGCTCGTCCATAAGCTTCTGTTCCTCTATCCTGGACAAACATTCGGCCAGCATTCTATACGCCGATGTCTTTCCACCGAAGGGAAGTCCCACGATCATGAAACCGTGCCTAACGATCATCATCTCGAAAATCTGCTGTATTTTTTCAAGAAAGAAATCCGTGCACTGAAGATTAGCCTCGCGACAGGCCTCTGCAGTGCAGTTATTTATATGTGTGTAGTCTGGCTCGGGTAGTTCTACACCTGGGAACAGGTCTGAAGCTATTCCTTGGAACAGAGGTAAATCGTGGCTCAAGAATTTTGGCAAATTAACGTCCTTTATGCTGCGCAGCATCAGGATGTCTTCGGACTCGTCCGGGTACTTCAGTTTTAGATTACCAGCGGCAACTAGGACGGACTTAACGGCTCTCATACCGTAATCGTAGTGACATTGACTGCTCAATTGTTCCGAGCAGAGCTTGTACGCAGTGACAATCTTCACTGCGAGTGGACGCCCGTTGTAGAACCCGTAGGAGTAAAGAGTGTTCTCAGAAATGAGAGCGTAGTCCGGTACCATCATGGCCACGGACCTGAAGAGAGCCTTCAGATTGTCAGGGAGTTCAGATCTTCCTGCATAACCAGGGTTCATGGTTATAAAAACCGCGCATGTTGGGTCCAGCCAGATCTCCGTTCCCTCGAACATCAGTTTTGGAGATCCGGAGTTTATCCCCCTCTGGATGGTCAGTATTTGTTGGGCAACGACCGAGAGGACTTCGAGATCGATCCGGTTGAACTCGTCGAAGCATGACCAAGCCCCGCAGGATGCTAACCCCTTGAAGAACTTGCCCAAAGCGATATAGTCCAGCCCGTCAGAGCAGTTGAACACAACACACTGCTTTGCTATTGCCTTCGCCAAGTCCTTCGTGGTCTCGGTTTTTCCTGTTCCAGCTGGACCTTCCGGTGCTCCTCCCAAGTGTAAACTCAAGGCGCCGAAGAGAGTCCGGTAGCAGCGATCGGTCAACGGGGTTATTACCAGCCTAGGAGAGTTTCCTAGATACTCGTAGCCGTATTGAAGGGAAGAGTTTATCATGTAGACGCGGAGATTCTCCTCCTGAAAAGTCATCGATTCATTAATCGGTCAGACTCGGGGCTGGGTGAGCTGGAAATTCACCTGCCAATAGTATCTCAGCTGACAAAGCCACTTGAAGTCGTTGTTGACGATCACCTGGTCCTGATAGAGACCTACCAAAACGTCCCTCGCGTGTACGTCGAGAGTTACTAGAGCGCCTGTGAGTTGAAAAAGATTTTGTTCGGTCAGGAGCTGCAGGCGTTCGTTCAGGGGGTAAAATTTTACCCAAAGTAATCCTGTTCTGTGTTGAAAGCTTTCCTCTGACCAGAGAAATGACCTCGTTCAGTTGCTCGTTGCATTGGTTCAAGTAACTCTTCAGTCCTGGTACACCGAGAGGCATAGCTTCCTCGATCTGGACTGTCCAATACATGGAACCCACGCAGAGAACGGTCTGTCCAGGCCACTCCAGGACCCAGGTAGAACGTTCTTTTATGGGATAAGCGTCGATTGCAAGAATCACCATTTGGCGAACACTCCTCCGCATGTCACCTTCCAGTTCTAAAAGCCACTTTTCTACTTGACCTCGAGCTGCTGCAGTCGATATGATGTCCAGTAAATCGACTTCCTCGCCTTCGGCTGACTTCATCTTGCTCACTTCTAGATCGGAGTTGAAAGCCAGCTTTGCTATGCCCTCGAAGCACTTTTTCAAGTGCGGTTGGACGCTGGAAGGAGGGATGATTGTTAGTCAAAGTATTGTTGGATTGCCCGCGAGTTTTACCGAGTCGGGTCTTTCGTCTCTGACAATATTTCGAGTAGTTCGTCATTAGAGAGGAAGAAAAATCTCGGGAAATAGAGCCTCTTCTTTTCGAGATACTCGTTAAGTCCTTTTTGAATCAGCTCCAAGAAGCCGAAGCTTTTCCTCAGCCTCTCCAGCATCTTGTCGATTTCAAGTACTGACAACACGCTGGGATCTCCGGACACGGTCTTCATGATATCCCGCCAGGTCTTGTCGACAGCGCTGAACCTCCGCCCCTCTTCCGGCATCTGCTGCTGTATATCTGGCGATGAAAAAATCGGCTCCAAGTACATCCAAGTCGCTTGTACCTTCAGCCATTGATCGAGGGTATCCTGGAGTAGATGCAGCTTGCCTTCCCATCGTCTGGAAAATTGGGTAATTTCATTCCACGGCAAGATCCACAAGTTGAATGGTAAACCTACATGATTCTTGCTTCGAATGGCTTTATGTAAGCAGAGTTCTTCATGGTCATTGTTTTCGTTATGTGGTCATCGAGTAACAGCTGGATCTCGTCGACTCCAGCGATAACGTGAGTCCCAGAATCTTTATAAGGATTAACTGTGAAGCTCATATCGGCCCAGTCCTTCTGCATTCTCTCGAGGTTCTTTTCCAAGGTGTCCTCTTTCATCGCCGATTCGGATATGCCCTCAAGCTTCGTTATGTAGTCGTCGAAACCCATTTTCAGTACCTTTGCCAGCGTCATTTCGGCGTCTACTTTGACAGGGAATCCAACAATATCTGAAATTTGCTCCCAATGACGAGCCTTTATGCCAGGATTCCCGAGGGTCATTATGACAGGCAGGTGTTCCTTGAATTTATCGATAATCTCGTGGACAGCCATGGCTAATTTCTTCGGCCCTGGCTCGGCGAAGCTCTTCTCCAGCTTGTATATCGTCCTGTAAGCGATTCCCACGTCGCTGTCGATCTCCTCGGGGCGGTGAGAGCCGAGAACGGCGTTCATCCAGCGGTCGTACTTCGTCAAGAACTCACATGCACTGTCGAAAAGCTTTTTGAAAGGCGTCATCCGGTCCACAATTTTCTTACGGTCTGGATACTGCGTTGTTTCCCAACCAAACGACGTCTCCTCCTCGTTGAAACGGTCCACCTTCTCCATAGCTGATATCAACTTGTTCTCCAAGTTCTGTGCCTTTTTCTGGTAACGGTACACGTCATCCACGTCACTGAAATACTGTAGCTCTTCAGCCTGCTTAGCATACTGCGACAATTCTTCAGCAAACTTCTGATACTTGACTGTGAAATGAGAGTTAGATGAGTTGCAATGAGATGGAAGGTGAATATTGATCTCTTGCAGTCACCCTTCAAAGCTTCTTGGAATTCCACGATCTTTGCTTCGGCTATTGACTTGTGGTCTTCAAAGATCTGCGGCATCCTGTGATACCAGTGGAAGGTCTTGTTGTTATTCTGTATCTCCGAAGAGGTGAGTAGCCAATAGTCTGACAAAAATAATATGTATTCGACGATGCCACGGAGCTTTGCCTCCACCTCGGCGATAGTCACTTCTTCAGCCCTTTTCATGAACTCTTTCAGCTCGACCAGGGCAGCTGTGTTCAGAGGCTGGCTCAGTCCTCGATCAGCGATCGCCTGTTGCTCTTGATTGACTCTGCGGAAACAATGTTCAGCAGATCGTCTTTCGTAATTGGTGTTCACACACTCACCCTGCGCACAAGTTCTGATAATCAGTAACCATCCGGTTTATCAGCGCACTTTTGAACCCGTTGACATTCCCGGTTATCACGTCCAGGCAATCTCTACGCGATACTTCAAAGAGACCCATGAATATTGTGGGAACATTCGACTCCGATATCTGCAAGCCCAGAGTATGATACCTCGCAATCTGCTCCGTGTAGTCGGTGAACGTATTGGTGTCGTCTGCAAGGAAGGCTTTCACCCTGCCCAATTCTTCGTCGTTTAATAGGTCCTCGTACCTGGGAATTGGCAATGATGTTTGCAACCATTTCGGATAATGTCCTAAGGAATTGTAACCCACTTTAAAAAATCCGTCATTCTGGCTTGCGGTGCGATCCACTGCTCTTCAACAAGTGCATGAATCTGCTTTTTGTAGACGGCTATTTGTACCGGAGAGACTTTGGGCTGTGGTAAAAAAATATCTGATGAATTTCTGCCGATTTATTTAGACTTCGGATAAGGAGCGAACTTTGAGAAAGGCAGGGGGACCACTCCAATCAAGATAGAGCTGAGTTTCCAGTCTTGGGAAGCCGGAGACAGCCTGCAGCATTGCATCGAGAATGCTGGAGAGGACTTCGACGAAGTACTTGAAGGGAGGGTCGAAGACGCATTCCTTATTCTTTACGGTCACCCTCAAGACGAAACCGACGTTGCTGTACTGAGGGTTTGATTGATTTTAAAGTCAGATATAGACCCTGAAATCGCGACTCGCGCTCACACCAACTCCTAGAATGTAGTTCATGTACTCGGACATGGTCTGTTTGCATATCGCCAACAATTGGGACTCCATGAATTTGTAAACGCAGTCGTAGAACCTCTTGAACTTTTTCGACTGCATAGGAGTGGGCATGATGTTCTTCCTGTTGTTCTGCGTGACACCAAATTCATCATCAACTTAGGCTACTCTATGAGATCTACGGACCTACGTACCACCAGAAATATATTCTGTATATTGCTGAACCACGAATACTTGAGGAAATCTCTCGCCCTCTCTATTTGCTGGGTCAGTATTGTTTGAAAAGCGATCAAATCCCAGCTCTCTTTGTGCGCTTTGATAAAGTTGATGTCAAACAACTGATAATCCCTGCAGGTCAAGGTGAACTCGTGAACGATTAACTGGCGAAGTTTGTACAGTCAACAAAAAAAAAGAAAAATCAACTTTACACGTATTGGTGAATCCAGAGTTCGAGTATTTGCCGCACACAGGGATGTATGAGGAACAAATCCTTCGCGATTATGGTCTGGCAGTGTTGGAAGTGTTTCAAAAACTCTGGAGGAAATTTTCGGCACTCTAGGTGCTCAGGTGTCTCAGCTTCTTCCTGGACAGTTAATAATTACAGTTGCAAGGGTTCCCCAATGATGATTTCTGGCTAATTTTCGTCATTTATGAACCCCATAAGAACCTTTTCCGCATTATCATCCCGGTTCGGGTTCTTCAGGGCGAATTCGACTATCGATCTCTTAATACCGACGATGAAATCGTCCTTTATTTCCTTAACCAGATTCGACCAGACTTCTTCGAATTTTAACAGTCGGCTTGGAACCAGTGACCATATGGCGTCGAGTGTCCTACTCTCCAGAGGAGTAACGTGTATAGCGTCGATACCGTTTCGTATGTAATAATAGTATCTGTTCACTTCCTTGTCGCTCTTCAGGTCAATCCCGATTCTAGGTAATTCAGGCTTTACTATAATCCCGACAAAATATCTCCTGAATTTTTCTCTGGTCAGTCGGGATCTCGACGAATTCCGGAGCTGATATCTTCTAGATTTTTTCTTAATCCTAGAGTCAGGCTTCGAGATATTCTCCAAAATCGAAATATCAGCCGTTCGGAGATCAGACTTTGGTTCCAGGCTACCAGGGCGGAGAGGAACCACCGATTTCTGCATTTTTTTATTATCAAAAATTTAACGGCTGTCCACACAATCAACGATAATTTTTCCTCTTACCAATGCAGCAGACTCTGGGGGTCCGCATAGCAGGAGTTTCTGTGTCTTCCTGTCACAATCACGAGGCATGATTGAGCCTGGGATGACCTGAGGTTCAAAACGTCCTTGATTCAGGACCTATGAACTCGGATGATGAAATCAATAAGAATCTAACATTTTTTTCACTCTTTTATTGTCACGGTGTTTATATGAACCTTATAATCGCCTTTCGAGAACAAGGAATTGATATTTCATGACTATCACATGAAATCGTGTTGGTTCAGTTTCTCATAAAAATTATTCGATCATTTTTCCGTTGATTCTCGTCTTTTTCAAACGGAGACGATGCTGTCGCGCGACTCATTCTTAGTTCTTATAAGTAATCAGAGATGGTGGTACGAGTCTGAAGAACCGGTCGCGATATCTGTGGCAGAATTTCGAATCGCAGATGGGTAAGAAAGCGTTCGAACATATCGATTCTCGCTTTCAAATAATCGCGCCATTCGTTGCTGCGACGTCATCTGCCAGACCATGTTCATGGACCACGAATATCAGCGTGGGTTGCATAAGGTAAGGCGATTGTTCAAATGGTGTGAACATTGTGGATAAGATAATGAACACCGAAGTTTATTGAACCGATGAGGATTTATTGTTTGAGTTTTTATTAATTACTTCGAATAATTACACATCATCAACATATACATTATACAGGACTAAAGATAGCCGCGTATTACGGTATCACTTCTTGCTCCATTCTTCCTTCTCCCTTCGCTCTTTGATCACATCGTCGATGAGGGGTCTCAGGTACCTCACATCCTGCAATTAGAGAGAGAGAGAGAGAGAGAAACAGGAAATGAAATATTACTTAACGTAAACATTTGCGTAGAAGAAAGACGTGAACCCATTTACCTCTTCCCATTTAGTCCATTGTTCTTTCGGCAGAATTGACTTTGTAAGAGTCAGTTGCATGGCACGAATAAGACGGAAATTTCTCTCGTCGACCTGGGCCTGAGGCAATCTGCGCAGTGCCTCTTCTACGATCTCGGTTTCATGGAGAATGTCGTCGTGGTGTAGACCTAGGGTTGAATAATTCGAAATAAATACCGCCCCGGTTTTCTCCCGACATAATTCAAGACGGAGGAAAGTTTTTCGGACAAAATTTGTGCGGTTTTGGACAGGACAGACCGTGCACGGATTGGATTATTCTTGGCAATCCTTAATCGCGAGATATTGACGTTTAGTTCGGTATCCTTGCGATGAACCGCGACATATTTTTGTACCATTTTGTGGCGCGGATTGAGACGAATCCAACGATATGTGACAACGTATGATTCCGTCAATCCGATCATGAGTTATTGCCATGTGAACACTTCGAGGCGTTGAGCCTAAATGTTCAAGGCTGTATAACTCGCGACTAGGTGAAGGTAATTGTACATTTATACATATCGTTGGACTCGTCTCGATCCACGCTGCATGATTTCGCGTCTCGAATACCTCGGGAGAAAACTCTGGTGTTGAGAGTATGTTACGATCATTGTTCATATAGGATAAAAATGTAGAAACACATCTGTTCACATCTAACTCACCCAATTGATTGAATCTGGAAAGATTGTAGGCCCATTTCTTGATGTTGTCTCCTGGAAGGTGAAATAATATGATAAAAAGTTATGTAAGGTGTAACGTAGTGTCATGCGAGTTACGTATTCGCCGATAAATATCATTTACCGGAACCCGAATCTGAGGTGAATATTTTGTGAACCTTACCGAACAATCCGGGGTATCTTCTGGCCACCCAACTCATGGTTTATTCAAGAATAGAACCGAAAATTATTATTTCCAATTCCCTTTTGGAACGATATGTATTCCGCTTGTGTCTTCGGTCACTGCGATGTTACAGATGAACGCTCTATGTTTCAACGGTGCTACTGATCAGTTACTTCCGCCATTTCCCACTAGATGGAAGCACTCCGTGTCTAACTGCTGGCTGGACATATCAACGAATGTTAGAATTCAAATTCAAATTTCGAACTAGCGATGTTCGGTCGAATAAACAATTGAAAATCTGCAAACTGGAGGATTATCTATATTGTTTAATCTTCATTTGTGGAAAAGCAGACGTTCAAAGACCCATTTCAGGCCCTGAATAAACCTTGCGGAGAACGCTCAAGCCTTTAATGATTTTTCTTAACAGTGTGAACTGTTCCTCGTTATTCGGCCCTTTTGGTTCGCAGGCCCTGAACCGCTTCAGCCACAACAGTGGCAATAAAAATCTGGGTTTTTGGTGGGCCAAACGTGCAGCGTGCCGGTGGTGGTGGCGGCGGCAGCGGTGCGGAACGTACCGCCTAGCCTAATCCAGCCCCGATATATATTTTTAACTCTGTTATATAGTGCCATACCGCTTAACCAAGGAAGCGTGGGAGGTATGCGCCCTGCTGCTGAGCAATCTGGTTCGCCAGCTGCCTCCTCTCGCCCCGGGAGTCGACGGATAGACGACGAAAGGCGAACAACAGTCAGGCCAAAGCAGCCAGAGAGTAATATTCGGAATTAGTCTCATGCACGAGGTCTTCGGCATAAAATCTGATGCGATCAGCTCTTACATTTTTCGATTAGCTCTTACATTTTTCGATTGTGAACCGTTCGCAGTCCGCTGTACTCAAATGGCACATCAGTGCAGGCAGTGAAGAAGTGGTTTTTTACCCTCATTGATTGTAGTGAATTTCTAAAGTTAAAACAGTGAGTGAACAATGAAAACGAGGACTTCGCAGCAGCAAGAAGAATGAAGCCGAAACAGCAAACCCCGTCAATCGACTTGGTCGACATAGTGAAAAGCTCGGGAAAGATACAGGCTCTTGCTCGAGGCTGCTGTGGTCGGGATGATCTCTTCGCCATGGAGAACAGCGGCGGAAGGATCACCACCTGCAAGGAACCTAAAGAAGCTTACATATTTGGGAGCTGGAAAAGGAGACACAAACGAAGACCAACTGCCACTGCTACTGTACGCCCGGTCTCCATCACTGATGACAATTACGAGAGGTATAAGAGTATAACAGCAATGTATTGTATCTTCGTGGAGGTCGAACATGAATGCGATCGGTATCAAAGAAGTAGGAGTAATATAAAATTGGTTGATGTACTATTTTCATTACACCATTCGCGGCTGAAGCAAAGTAATGAAAACAAACGGGCGCGGTCTATTCCTGACGCGCATTCCTTAGTGTCAGAATTACCGAGATTCCTTGAGTCGCGGAGTAGTACTCAGCACGGTTACTAAATAACTGATACGTTAGCGAGTTATATTAAAACAGCAATTCGGTTACCGTGGTGAGCTGACTGGTCACTCGCCTTGGTCTCTCTCTCTCTGTCTATCTCTCTCTGTGGCCGCAAGAAGCCTGGTTCTATTGATAGACTAGCACGACATTCGGTTAGGATAATTATTGTAACTGACCTCGCTGCTGGTAGACTAAACTTTGTCAATATGGGTTCAGGAATTTGGAATGATGGAGCCAAAAAAAGAACCACAGTAATGCTTTGCTGCAGCACATTGATCATTGCATCGTCATACTTCGCCAGTTTTTGCGGCTGTATTATGTTCCCTCTCTATTCACAGGAATAATTACAACAGAAATAACAACAACAACTGCACCACCGATCAAGACAACAACCACAATCAACCGAAACTCGGGATTCCGGCTTCACAAAGAAGTTCTACCTACTATCCGTCATCCTACACTACAAGCGTGACTTCTTTTGGTCTCGAGTGTCGTATTGACCCAAATGTCCAGTGCGAAGAAGAATTCTGGTGCCCCAGGTGCAGCCAAAGGATGCAGGAACCGCGACTTTTACCCTGTTTACATCCCATTTGCACCCCGTGCATCGATCAACTGATGAGCCATGGTACGTGACGCTGTTTCCTCATAGTTGTGACTTTTTTTTGCAGCCTCTTATTTTTTGATCCTGACCCAAAGACCATGGAGACACGCTTTTAACTAGATGGTTAGATGCTCGAAAGCAGTTGGTATTCATGTATGATTTAGCGTTTACGCCAGCTGCAGGATGTTTGGATGATGCAGTAGTCTCACTGCAGAGCACGTGTGCAGACGTTTGGAGTTGCCGGCTTCGCACGTGGCCCAAACTTATGGGCACGTGTTATACTTCTTGGGTTGATTTGGTAACTTGACAGTTGACCCGAGGACCGCATGGTCATAACATGGCAAAGGGCACTGCAGGATGCTTGTGTTTACTCAATAAAACAAGACACCACCTCATGCAGGCTGTCGTATGGCTCATCCGCGCTACTTCCTCTTCTCGATTAAATGTCTGTCTATATTATGCGCAGTCGGTCTGCTGCAGCTGGCTTTGAGCGTCAAAAATACCCCTCGAGTTTAGGGGTCGAAAGGAGAAGCAAAGACACTAATGGAATGCACGGCTTTTCTTTCCGTCTCGTCTCGTCGTATTCTTGATCATTCTATCATCAGCAAAATAATTCCAGGCCTTTCGACATCCACTTTTCGCGAGGGTTGTGCAATATGCGAAACTCCACTGCCATGTTTTGACTCGACGGCCTTACCACCGCCGCACTATCCTCTGCAGCATCGTCTCGTAATGGATGCTGTTCGAAGACGGCTCGCGCATCAGGTACTATGCTGCGATTCATGCCCAGAGGAGGTTCAGGTGAGATTAAAAACCGGCTTTTTATGAAAACCCTGGTGATGATGATGATGATGCGGTTCTTAATCGATTCACGATATGCACAGGCTTCAGTACACTGCCCAGCATGCCTCCGCAACTTTTGTTCTGACTGCGGTACTGAACACCAAGAGCAGGAAATGAGAGCTTATAAGGTCCACGAAGTCCGGCCACTCTGGGAGGCTCGACGTGTCCGTCGCACCGCTCTTTGTCTCGCACATCCCACTCATGCTCTTCGTTTCCACTGCATAGCCTGTCAGCAGGTAGGTACAGTAGAAGTCATTCGATATAAGTTCTCGTCAAAAACGTTGAATAACTTCTGAATGAAGGATCTTAGAGACTTGAATGAAAGACTGTTGGAATGCTCAAAGAATTGTGAAACAAATGCGAGCCATTCAAATAAATTTCATCTATTGAGTCTAGCCGATCGCGTACTGAATAAACCGGAAGCTTTCGTCTCAATAGTAACCTTCTTTGTTATTTTCGACTTCCGTTCGGAAAAAGAAACGGATAGTAAAATCACATCATTCTGTTCAGGTCACGTGCAGAGAGTGCATGTGGAGGGGTGCACATCGAGGACATGCGAGTGAGGGTGCGACTGGTGCCGGACGAAGAGCTGCCACTTTAATTACAGCTGCTCTTCAGCGGGCCAGAGGACTCCTTAACTCACTTTTGGTCGAATACAATAGCCAGTTATTTTCATCTGCGACTACGGACCGTAGGCACAGTCTCTACAACGTCGAGAGCGAAAGGTGTTCATTGAAATTTGATAAACCAGAATCGTTTCTTTCACTTCTTTGCTTTTACGTTTCCGTCAAATTTGTCCTTACTGTTCGCGTATCAGGTGCTCAGACTCCTTTGCGAGAGTCTGTCACTCCAGAAGCCGTTCGACGTTGTCATCCCACACGAAAGAGGCCCGAGAACGAATGCAGGAATTCGCGCGTCTCCAGAGGGCGCGGTATCTTCTAGACGCAATTTCTCTTGCAGAAGAACTCCTCGCTGATGGCGCTGACGTCGAAATCCTCAGCCTGAGTGGCGTCATATTGAAACGGCTAAGAAATTTGGGGGTCAAACCGTTACCAAATGAAAAAAGAAACGACGATATTTGCGAAACTTGCAGTAACGGTGAGTACTTGTTCTTCGTTTAATGATCAGAAATTATAATAATGCGGTGATCAAGTTAAAGACTTGAGTTTTTCCATTATCTGCAGAATCCCAAGACGATATACTGCAAGGAGTCAACAGAGTAACTCACAACGGGATTTACCATTGTTGCACATTCTGCTCCAGTGGCGGAAAAAAGGAAGCTGTATGTGCATGTGGCGGAACTATGCCAGGTGAGTTGATGATCTTTCACACAATAAATCGGAAGAAAAAATGTTTAGGAAATCTTTGGAAGTTTGCAGAATTTTTGAAACATGTTTTTTTTTCTTCTTCTTCTTTCGATTTGATATTTTTCTCATGTTCACCGCAATTTCGATAATTATTAAAAATTTCTTTAACTCTCGTGCCAGGGGGATATAAAGGCTGTGGCCACGGACATGTTGGACATCCAGGTGTCAGCCACTGGTCTTGTTGTGGTTCTATGCAGCGACATGGGGAATGTCTGATACCTCGAAAGTGTGTCTATCAGATAATGCTCTAGAATATAGCTGCTCATACAGATAATATAGGATTTTCGATGGTTAATTAATTAATTAATTATTGTTCAACAGCCAAAGATGAAAAATAGAAACTAAAACGAAATGAAAATAATGATAATAATAAACTGAAATGATAATCTGCGAAATATCTTTCATATTAGGTATAATATGCTATTATTATATACTATACATTATATATTTAGATATGAATAAAACGATTATATAATATTTTTGAATAAATACGAACTAAAATAGTCAATTATTATCATTAACATCATAAATCCCGTTATTTTTTATGTTATCAAATTCTATAATATTATATACCTATACCGTCTCGATACTGAATATATAAATCTATATATTCACGAATAGTATTTATATACAGGGTCCATTCCATCGCATTTCTGTCTCCTATAAATAGAACCGCGTTATCCATACCACTATACTATTTCGTCGCGACTATAAGGGTCTGTCTACATGGAAGACGGATGTGTTTTGACTTCAAATGGCAAAGGACACTCCTTTGACTGTACATAAAAAAACAAAAAAAAGTAAAAAAATAAATTGCACATCAGCAGTTTGAGTCCAAAGATCATACGATTTTAATTAAAAATTAATTCATACACGCGGGTATATGTATGAAGATTTTTCGAAAATCTTCATATAGGTAGAAAGTCTGTACTTCTTTTTCGGACGAATCAAGTTGCCCAATATGTTGTATGAAATCTGTATGTAGGTACGTATAGCCCAACACATGTATATGCATAACGTGTTACTATTTTTAGTCTCTCAGCAGCATATGGGGCACGTATGCACAAGTATGTTGATATGCATATGTATGTATACATCAATATTTCAGCCAAGAAAAACATATATTCTATACAGCAGATTTACATTATACTTTACGAGGAACCATTGTTTTTGGATAAACACTGGAAGAAACAGGGCCGTTGATTGTTATTTGTTTTTTTAAATATCTAGTGATAACATTTCGTCCAAATCGTATATAAAAACTCAAAAGTCTCAAGCCTGAGTCAACACGAATTATCTCATCGCTTCCCAGTAAACGAAACTGGATTGGCGAATCCGCTTTTTTTGAGATTCCAGATTGAAATATCTGGAATCTATAATTGAAATTCAATTCTTTTTAATTTATTTCAATCTGGAATCTCAAAAAAACGGATTCGCCAATCCAGTTTCGTTTACTGGGTTAGTTTCGAAATATTATTTGCTTATGAATTTCCTGAAAATATTGGCTCGTTTGAAAAATTGAAAACGGTACACATCTCCGGTTTTTCCTGCTGTAAAAATTTTCCAAAGATCCTTATTAGACCCGCAGAAACCCTTCGATACACGCGCGAGTAAATTACGGGTGTTTTTCAGGCCTGTGTTTAGTATGTGTGTGTGCAGTAGAAGACGGAGGGAAAGAAGAGGATGGATTGGGTGATTTATTAAAGTACCTAACCGGAGGAATTTATTGAACCGCGTGTTTTTATCACTGCGTTAACCGATGCGGGAAGTTAGAGAGAAGTCTGCGTACGTACGTCAAATGAAGTTAACAATAAGATGAAGTAGCTGCAGCAGGCGGCTCTATCTCGCAGTGTTATTCACCGCCTTTACCAGACAAAAAGCAAAAATAGAAAATACAGAAAACATAAAACAGGAAAAGAAAAATGGGGAAAGCTGCGTAAGCTAGGACCTGATTTATTATCTCACGCGCGTCGCGCGGCTCTTTGCTATACTATACTATGCGATGTGTGTTTCTATGGATCAGCCGTAGACAGCGCACCTAACATAAGTTTGGAAAATTTTTTAATACAATTATACTTGAGAAAATCGTTTTAAAAGTTTTGAGTTTATTCTAAAAGTTTGTCACCTCGTTTGTTGCGATATCTTTCATTAGAAAATCGATGAGATAACGCTAAGAAATGCGTATATTCATTATCTAAAAATAATTCCAAAACTTTTATTAGATGAAATTAGTTTTTGTCCAACTACATCACGAACAAAAACGCAGTCAGCACAGAACGTTGTCTTTTTGTGGTCGGGTTTCGGATCTTTGTTACTTTAGTAGTCGATGGTTCGTTCTCTTCCCATCCTTGATTTCCATGTAAGCGTTGCTGCGCAGTAAAGCGCGTGCGTCTGTGTTTCGGCCAGTGAGACGCGTTTAGTCGCGTGTCAATTATTGCATGGAAACGCTCTATTATGAATTCATAGAATATAGTATACAGAACTGTCAGATCCATAACAAGAAGGAACACATAGAAGATTCAAACACGTAACGGAAAGAAACGGAGAATAGGAAACGAGAAACAAATATATAGAAAAATACCGCATCGATAACGAAGACATATTTTGCCATTATGGTGCTCAAAGAAGTTGGAAAACTTTTGCTAGAACTGGAGAAGGCCGAGCTAGAGGTACGCAACTCAAATCTTTTTAGATAATAAAGTGTAGAAATTAAGATCACTAAATATCGCTGTTTAATCCTTTCCTCTAATCTGACATAACCTAATATAACCGAAACTTAATATCATAAAAAAACAACCTAACCTAATAAAATTTCAACATAACCTAAAAGAAGTCAATCTAACCTCAAAAGACCTAACCTAACCTTAAAAGAACCGTAAAGAACTTCAAGGACTCGACCTAACCTAACACCAATAATTTCCTAATGTTAATATAAAAAAATAGTATATTACATATCTAGGGCAGTAAAATAAGGAAAGTCCCAGATCACATGTAATTGTCGTCCGAGGCGAAGCCGAGGTCGACAAACATGTGATCTGGGGCTTTCTTATTTACTGCCCGAGGAGTGTATACGATTTTTCGCATCGACGGAGCCGAAAAACGGTAACTTCGTTCCGCGCAGTGGGACGAAAGTTGTCGCTTTCGGCCCGGAGGTGAGAAATAAAATAATGAATAAAAAGAAGCCAAAGTTTTAAAAACCAATGAATTTCAGTCTCTAAAGTTGAAAAATTTTCAGGCTCCGATAGGAGGAGCGACTCCCCAGACTTATACTCAACTATTGGCAGTATACTTGTACCAAAACGACATGTAGGTGAATGGAAACTAGCTTGTTCTTGCTGAACGGCAAAACCTGAAAAAAAAAAACAAAAAACACTATTCAATCTGTTTTCTGATATTTTCTTTGCCTAATGAGCAGATGCAACGCCAAATATTTATGGAAAAGAATACCGGACAATGTTAAGGCTAACAGTCCAGAACTTCAACAGGTTTGGCTTGTTGGTCAGAGAATGTGGCAAAGAGATTGGCCGGCAGTTCATGCAGCCCTTAGCTCAGAGTGGAGTGAAGACATAAACAGCATTATGAATGCTTTGAAAGGTCAATTTATCAAGATAGTGTAGAAATTACGAATTCTGGGTGGCCCCTTTTCCACCTGTTTAGAAAAACGGTCAATGTTTTGGAAGAATGTTACGATATATTCGAAAATTCTTTCCGCAATTGGATTATTTTTCAAGTCTTTTGAGGAGAATTGGATCGCCATCCCGAATTCCGTTCGTACTAATCATTTTTTCGATCAGACTGATCTCATCTGGGTAAAATATTGCAGACAGTGTTCGAGACCGAGCTATAACTCTAATATCAGAGGCATATTCGTCCCTGACTTTGACCACTTTGGCGGGAATGACGGGTTTGTCGGTTCCCGATGCCCAGACTGCTGCAGTTGAAAAAGGCTGGAAAATAGACGGCGATATGGTCCAGCCAAGAAGGATAGACAAAGAGCAAAGTCTCACACAGACTAGTCTCACCGAAGATCAGCTCTACAAACTCACGCAGTTTGTCTCTTTTCTAGAAAATTGAAACCCACATTTTCCCAACGTTTTTCTAATCTATGATTTCTTGTATTTAACTGTTTAAGGATCTCTGTTTTAAGATATCGTGTATTTAATACATATTCTCAATATCCGCAAAAATACTCTTTTTATTACTCCTTGCGTTTTCCAATCCGTTATTACCATTACATTTAAACGTTGAAGACTTCCAATTGAGGTTCTCACGTTATCGATAAACCACAACAGATACCGTACTTATCTTCGTGTATCGCCGGTTGCGGCCTCACTCTGTTCAGGCGCAATTTTACTGGACCACATCACGATGTGCAAAGTATTTATTTTTGGTGATTGAATTGTGATAGTGAAGTTCCAAATAGAACTTGAAAACGAAGTGTAGAATTATACCTACGTTACTGACATCAGAAGATTACTGAAGAAATTTCCCGCACCTGGATGATGATAAACTGACCACGATGTTCGAATTATAGTATATGTTATAGTGCAACCCCTGATGCGGAATCGAATTATGTTAAAAAAACGAAGGAATAAGAGATCTGGCTGCAGGTATGCGGTTGGTGCAGTCCGTTTGTTTCCACGCAATTTAATGTGAAATCAATTTCACCTGCCCCATATACCCACCGCAGTAATGTAACTACCAGATGTATTGTGTAGTTAATAGTGTTACGCAATGGGTACATGATTTGTATAGATAAATTGCTGGTGCAGGTAACGGTACATACGTAATGTGTAATAATCTGTTGCACTCTGCGCAGAAGTTCAAATTATGGACATAGCAAATTGTCTTTCATCTTGATTTTTATTTTTTTTTCAAGATGATTTTATCACCGCGCACAGTATTTCTTTGGAAATGATACAATTAAGATTGTGGAGTGTTGAGTGTCGTGGTATTGAATGAAAGAGATTAGGACGTATAGTTAAGAAGAAAGAAGAAAGAAGAAAAGAGCGCGAAGATAGCTCAGTCGGCATTCTATGTACCTCTTGGATTTCTTCGTGCTTTGAATAATGCAAATCATCATTATTCCAATGTAGGTACCTACGATGATTGCGATTCGATTGTCTTTCTATCGTCGAGCCACGACGCCGCTATACAACGCTAAAGTATCGACGCGAAAGCCTACGCGGAAGAGAACTTATACTTGCAGAAAAAAAATTCCACCACTTCGTCGAGGCCTTCTTTCTCTCCCTCTCTCTCTCTCTCTCAAAGAATAATGATAACAAAACGATGAAGGAGAAGAAGGCGATGAATAAGGAAGAGAAGAAGAGGAAATGATCTCGTATCTTCTCTTCAATCTCACTTCGAAATAGAGAATCTAGAAAAACGGGTCTCCAATATTTATTTTCAAACCCTGCACTGAGTCCAGGACTCGAATTATACATGGTGAGAAACGTTTCCCGCGGTAATTGTACCGCTAATCAAATACATAAATATAGAGAAGGTACTGCGGACGGGTGAGCGTAAGCTGCATGATGAAGAGAACGTCGAAGTCAAAGAGGGGACCCGTTCGAAGAAGAACTGACAGAGCCGTCGAAAGCGCAGCGCAACACGTTGCCTATAACAGGCGCCAAACCCGAGGTCGGGCGTGTCACGAGTGTCGAGCGATAATCGACACAGGAGGAGCAAAGGTCATATAAGAGGTGAGAGCTCTGCGGCAGAATAGAGATTGTTAAGAGCCTAGTCTCGCAGTTCGTGGTAAACTTTTAATTACGTCACTACATACATACACCATCTACGAAATACGATTGTACACCTTAAGGTGCGCCGGCGTGGAGGATCAAGCCATTGTCAGGCCAGTAGACACATCAATCTCTCACGATTTCGGCACCTTTCTCAGAATCGCGTTGAATGACTAGTTTTACAATTCCTTTTTCACACGCTTTTTATTCCAATCCTTCCGATACTTTCTTCCAAAGAAAGCATCCAGCCATGCCTTGATCAATTCAAAGCTGTACGTCCAAACAAAATCTTTAATCCCTTCCACGAATGGATCAACAAGATCTTCAAGAGAGGTTTCATCTCATCCGCTAGCAACTTGGAAGTAGTTAAGTGCTCGTTCATTTTCACTTGCGAGAACCCTGCGGCATCTGGCGGTAGCACGTGTGAATTGGGATAAATTCTTTCAAAATACACGGTGCACTGTGCAATATGGGAGATGTATACGAAGATGCTATGGCGAACTAATATGTGTATATACGTGCGATTTATCATCAGCTAAGTCGTAGGTGTCTGTATACCTACCAACCTCTTTCTATTCGCGCGTTTCAGCTTTCAGGACAATCAAATTGATTGGGTACCGCGTGCGAGCTGCTCGGCCGCCTAGCTCGCCCACGTCTTGAGGTCACGCTCTCTAGTCTCGGGTTCAACTTCCCGCGCGCGACTCGCCACTCGCTCGATCCTGAGCAGCTTGCTCCCGCTCCTGCAGTATAAGAGTTACCGGAGTCTAAGCTTGATCACGAAGCCAGAAAGCGTAATGGGTTGAGTTAGGCTATGTTGGAATCGGCGACAAGCCGACTGCAAGTGCATAACTGAACGCGTTACTCCTGAGTCCTCATTTTTTCAGTTCGCAGAGGAATTAGGCTCCTCTTTTAGGAATTTTCTCACTCTTCACTGAAACGTCTTCCCATTGATTCATGGCTTACACCCTTCCACGAAATATCATGGTATCTTCGAAATCCCATGAAAATATAAAGGGGATCGAATTCTAACCGGTCTTTTATCAATTACACCAGTTAGTCGCTATGTTCTTCGCGACGTTGCGCTGGTTAATCTGAAAGTAATTTTCGGCCTCGTCATACATTGAAATGTAATGGAATTTCCTGGATGATTTTACAGTCCACAAAGTCTGAGAGATCTTCGGTGGGCCGTGTTATGACTCGCAATACTGGGTATAAATACACCGGCACAACTAGTCGCGGTGGAGAGTTCCTTATCTGCACGGAGGACACAATTGAATGTTCGCCTGGCTCGGCTCCGTGGGCGGATACCTCGGTTCGATTGTTTCTTTATCGTGATCACCGCTAAGGCTCGCCCGTTTGCCCCAAGCCCGAGCTGGTGTCGTCAGGTCGTTCCTCGGTCGGCGTGAACAAGCCACAGCTGAGAGAATCTTCTAGGTGGGTGCGCTCAGAATAAACGACACCTCTGCATTCCGTCATCATTCCATCGCCTTTTTAATAGTGCGCGATGTGCATCTGCATGCGACTATTGGACGGCAGCTTCCAGGCAGCACAATGCACAAAAAGAGACAAATCATCGGGCTGCATTCTGCTGTCTAGATCTCTGGGATTGGGAGTGTCTTCAGATTTTTTCTGAAACAGTACATTTGATATTCCCTGCAACCGAATTCTTCGCCGAACTCATGACGTTCGATGAAATCTAGGAATTGACTGAAGCATGTCAGCGGACAATTCCCAGCCTCCATCTGCTCCGTCATGATTTTGCAATACATAGTTGGAGTAAAAAGTGTACTGCATCATAGCGCGTAGAATTGCCCCGTCCGTGGAGGCGGTGTGGTATTTAATCGGGAAGTGACGCCCGCCGCTGTGCCGACTATTATGCATATGGAAGATAAGGCTAGTTGTATGAGTAGAGATACCTGTTCACCCGAGAGAGGTTCACCTCAAGAGAGCAATTCTTTTATTCTTGTCTCTGTTTCTTGGTACATGGTATTTTTTTCACCGACTAGAAACCCGGCTTAGGCTGCACTGCAGCCGCAGCGCCTACGCTGCTATTGTCTCGCGCGCGGTGCGTCCTGCGTTATTTTATTATAGCGGAGAACACAATGTGCAGTGCAGTGGTTTGATGGTGATGGTAATAGTGGTTCAAAAGTATGGCTGAAGCCGCTCGTGATTATGCAGAAATAATATAAGTAATATCATTATGTAGTTCATAGCAAACGCTCGCTGATCTCCGTGTCGGAGCGAACCGTACCGTACCGTACCCGTACCCGTACCCGTACGTATACCGATTAGAAACATTCGTCCCGGAGTTCGTCCCACACTTTCGAAATACCTCCCTTCCTCCTCTCGGGAACCCAGAAGGTAATGATAGTACCTACCTACCTCGACGAAGAAGACCACGGCGAATACGACAGACCGCCTTATACGTCAGGGGCTACATCATTCCCCATCGGAAATCGGCCGACCTGATGCACCGCGGGTTACGTAAGGCTCGCTCCAGGTCGCAGGTTCATCCGAACGGCACTCGTATTCACGTGCTCTTTATAGTTTCGACATATTCTGTCAGTGTAGATATCACGACCTCTCAATATCAGCTAAAGTCAAAATGGGGTGACTATATAGCATACCAAAATGGTTGAAGAATGTTTGAGAGATTATCGCACATCGTAATCATTGACGTCACCATATACTCGCATATAGAGAATGGTATTGTACGACGATAGCAATCGTTATTGATGGTTTACATCCTCAGGGACATCGGGCAAGCCACTATAACGAATGATACATACGATTGGTGTTGAGATACTTAGCCTCACCGAAATACCCGCACCATTTTTTAACTGAGATTAAAGATACCGATGTTTCGTACGGCTATCCACTATATCGATCGTTCATTCTCTTTCCAACTTGACCTCTGGGTACCGAAAACATTCGCAGTACCATTCCTATACCGTTCGAAATCCTTCATGTCAATATTGCCTGACGATCTTTGACAGAACGGATCATTCGATACAGGGAACAACAACTCTAACAACTCAATCAAAACATGAGCTTCGAAGTGAGGCGAAGATAAGTTTATGGATTTCTGCAAGGTGGATATCTCAACACTAACAAGAAGATGGTCTTCGTCGACGACCGGGATTTCGTCACCATAATACGGTGGTGGCAGTGCGGGTTCAGGCAATGGAAAGAGAGTCTGAACCAAGACGGTAAAAAACTGTCTCCAGGACGCATAGAGCGATTTGCTACGTAATATCGTAATATCGCACGCTCGGCACTCCCGCAACTCCCTGCAGGCGCGCAGACCATAGACGTAGAATATGGATTCAGGATATTAACCACACGAATAAACAACAGTAGGAGAAAATATTTTCCGATATCTCCAATCCAGATTCACCCCATTTCTGTTTGAAGAGCTGCAGCTGCAACATGAAAATGGTTTTCTTCGACTCGGAATTTGGGATTTCGACCCGGGAGGGTCTCTCCTTCGGAACCCTAAGGCCAGAGGGTGTTTTTTTGGATCAATATTATTTCCCACTTTTTTTTCTACTGCCATTTGATCTCTGTATCCTCTCTACGTCTATGGGGTCTTTGCGACGGGCTCGGCTCACTCACTCTGCGTCGCGCAGCACCAGCACCTAGCGTAGACCCCACTTGTGTCTTCCAAGTGAAAGGCGGGCTATTCGACCAAGAGCTGCACGATAGTTTATGCTGCTACGGTGTAGTTCGCCATGCCATGCCATACCATGCCATGCCATGCCAGCGAGGCAAGGTCCCCGCGCCCCGTTGGGTCAGAGGTCGGCTCACCCACCGCTGTTGCCCCCGATCCCCTCTGACTCTTGGTTGCTAGCGCGCCTCAAAGCGCAATGGTCTAGTCTCTCCCCGCCCTCATGCTGAACAGGATCTAAGGCGAAACTACCGCGACGTCGTGCGAAGGTGCGGGAACCCGGTACACATCCTATCACTACATGATGCTCTTATGGAATGGAGAAGCGTTTTATCCTGATGATGATTCCAACTCATGGGGTCCTAATCGTCGACTGGTGATCGGTGCCATTCGAAAATTGCCATTTCTGTCAGCAGAATCATTGATAAACAATTTGCTGAACGAGACGAGGCTGTTAATGTCCACTTTTTTCCTTTCTATGACGAGATCAGCTGTATGTATGTACCGCGTACATTTCCTTCAGGGATGAGTAAGCCTTTCGAGTTACGAGATCCACGTACGAAACTGGTTTGCTAATTAGCGTGTATAATGGGCAACAACCTGTACCAGCAACAGCTGCATTCAAGGAGTAGAGTTTTAAGGACATAAAGCACTTGACGATGGCATCCCGGTTTATATGATAAAATCGAATGGAAATAATATGTGTAATATCATCGTAGCTTTAGGTTTTCTGGAAATCTCTTTCAATCCGTGTATCGTGATCATGCCGGTGGATAGGAGTTAGGTACAATCTATAATTGCATCGGCACGTCATAATCGTAGAGCTCTCACGTCGGCATGGCAATATCTGAGCCGTTTGCGAGAAACCCGGTGCAGATGGTATAAAATCGCAATATCAATTCTTCTATCATATGATCGTTACTCTCATGAGCTCTTTTAGTCTAATCTCTGCATAAAACCAACGATCGGTACTTTCGCAAAGTCTTCTTCTTGTACTTATACCTACACTAATATATCCGAGCATCGAGCATCCCCACAGTAGGACAAGTCCCTCATGATGATTTATAGCCGCATTTTACCGGACTGCTGCAGCAACACGGTGTGCCTTATACTCGTAGTATAGGCAAACACAAAGCTGAAGTGAGGATCGGGTTTCGCGGCTTGAGCTTGAGCTGTAGCTAGATCCTATCTTGTAATAGTGCAATATACAATGAATATTTAGACTACGATTGTATTACCATACAATACTATGTGGAGCGGATCTGCGTGCCTATAGAACCGAGGTGTGACTATCTGTGTAGTACTTCGGTTTTGAACGGCATTCAGATTTATTCAATTCGATATATAGGTACTGTAGGGAAATACTACATACACCCACACGCTGGTATAGAAAAGATTTTGAGGAACCTGCGTGATTCGATAATACTGAAATCCGGTGGGTAGCGATGTAGGAAAATCGGAGCTTCCCCGTTGTTTTGCTGATGTCATATATGGAGTCGAGCAGTTATTTAATTGCGGGAGTGTCTGTCCTACCTTGACATACCTCAGCCAGTAACGGCTTTGTGAGATTATGCCGCCTTTGCAGCCTTTGAGTGTAAAGCGGCCCCTGTAATACGGGCAGGACAATAACCGAATCAGCATAGCAACGCGGAAGCGGTTTTAATGCAGGATGTTCATGCACCAACTTTGCGGCCGAAGAAGAGGCGGGAAATAAGGAAAATTTATGACACTTGATGGCATTGGGACATTTGTTTTTTCTTTACCACGTCGGTTTCCTCTGTCGACATATTATCAACACGTGTGATATTTGCAGAACGCGTTCTTCGGACAGCGAGAAGAAGAAGAAAAAACAAACAAAACAAATTGAACGAATGAAAGAAAAATTTGCATAAGATGAAATAAAAGAAAAAAAAAAAACGGCGAAATTAATCGATGGAAAAAAAGAACGAAACTGGACGGACAAGATCCAGAATCGGTATACCGCCCCGCGGGTATTTGTCCCGTTTAAAACAATTGATTGCGACATGTCCACGATGTTATGCCTTAGTTTATCTCACAGGATGTCGACGATCAAATCTACGTCCAATGTCAGTGTTTTAAATTTGTTGGACGACACTGAGGGACTTTGAGTTGATGAATTTGAAATTTTTTTTTTTCGAACAAGATCGATTGCTCGATCGAGTCATGCAGTCGTATGTTCGTCTGGTATGTACTACACATACATATAGTACTACGAAAAAACTAGATTACGAAATTTCATGTAATAGCTGTTTCGTTTTATTTGGCTTTTTGTTTTTTTGTTCATTTGACCTTGCAATTGCAAAAAAGAACATCAACAGCAAGAAATAAACTGTGCCAAATCGTAAAAGCCCCCTCCTCGATGATTAATACAGGACTGTACGTATCGTAAGTGTCCACGAGGTTGTGTCTCTGTGTATAACGGAATAAGGCAGTGGAAGAGATATCCGTGCGGCCAGTGGAGTATGTGAAAGAATTTCTACCCCGGGGGAACAAGGACGTAAGTCGGGCTGAATACTTAATTAATTGCCAAAAGTGTAAGACACTATCTGATCGTGCATTGGTGTGCTGCGGTTACCTACATACACTATCGTATACTTCAACGCTGGCTGACTTGAAGGCTGATGGACAGCTAGTTAGAAGTAAAATATTGCCCAATCCTGATCTCGCCGTTGCAGAACTTGCTTGGCTCTTAATTCTCTGCACATGTGGGCTCCGAGCGACATCCCGATTCCTTGGACAAACAAGTGGACCCGAATAGAAGATACGAAGACTACACCGTATGGATGCGAGGAGTCACATCTTCATCTTCTCACCTAGACACGCAGCGCGAACTCTCGGCTCTTCGCAGCCTTTGCAATTCCATAACCAGCCATCCAAAGGCTCAGGCTCAGGATTATCTAGGATTTGTGTCAAAGTTCACGTGGCGGCACTCTGTTCCGTTTCACCTTACTCCACAGTTCACCTCGACGCGCAGGAGGAGGTTTACCTCGATTCGACGCGTTCCAACTATCCGTTCACCTATAAGCCGCAATGTATCCGCGTACCTGCGAGTACGTTGCAGCCGAGGGGAGAGACATGAGATATACTATAAAATACTAGGGGAAAGGTGGAGGAAACCTTTGAATCGTCATCCCGCCAAAAATACTAAACCGTGTGATCAGTGGTGTAGATTATGGTGATCGGCGATTAGGTGGAAGTGCTGGAGAACTATAAGGGTCGTATTAAGACGAAGAGTTAGAGAAGCTGGGGATGAGGCCGGCGAAGGAGTAGAAGAAGCGGAGGCTGGCCCGAGGTTGAAAGTCAATACGGGATGGTCCGAAGGATCGAACGTAGGCGAACAAAGCAGCCTGCACGGAGAGGCTGAGGACTGCCGGAGGCATTCTGCTTTCCCTTTCACACGCAGTGTCTGTATACTGGTCTGTGATTATACGCTGCGCCGTATTTTGCAGTGCCAGAAGAGTGTCGGCACTGAGGCATATTTCGATAGGAGATTCCACCGGGGCTTTATTTCCACGTTCCTCATTAAATTGGGTCGCCCCCCTCCCCATAAGTATGTACGTACGTACGTATGTACGTCGTGAGTTTCATAATTAATAATCGCCTCAGCTATGCTATATCATTTGAAAATCTTCAGCGTCACGTCTATTACACATTATTATACCCCCGTAGCAGGTTGGGATCATGGTGCTGTCAAAAAGTTAATCTTCGGTACCTTAAATCCACGCATGTATAGTCGTGGATATCGCTCGTCTCCCTTTCGGCTATATTATGGATGGAACCATGCATGCACTGAAGTTGTTTCATTTCACGACTTGTGTAATACGATCTTGTGAAGACTGCCATGACGATGATGTACACATATAGGTATATACATTTATATGCGTGCAGCTTTTTTTTAGATTTTTTTTTTTAATGTTAAACAACGACGTTGATGCCGGTATTCCAAGGACTATATATTTTCTAATTAGCATAGTTCGATCATCCTGCATAAGTCCCCCAGATTTAATTTGCATTTGCTATACGGCACCGTCCAGGAGCATTGCTAACGAATGACATTATTCATTTATCAACATACCTTCGGCCACACCAAGTCATTCGGATTCGGGTTTCGGGTAGAGAAAAAAAAAAGAGTAAAAAAAAAGAAAAAGAAAAAAATTGAAAAACCGTTACACAACCAGCGTTTCGAAAAATGTTGAAAAAATTTAGCATTTCAAACTGTTCTATCTTCTCTATATCTTTGCTTAACAGTTTCTGACATTCTCATTGATACATACGTGTAGGTACCCATTGCCGATTTGCATACATTATGGTTGCACTAGAGATCGGCGATACTCGGTATCGCTATTAATTAGTTGCACTGATCTGTCCGTATCTGATCAACCATTTTTAACCGCAAAGCACTGCAGATCGGTATCGGTAGAATAGGGTGGGAGATCGTCATACCTATTTCGGAATGACAGTCTGCGTTCAATTATTTTCTAAACCGATCAGCTCCAGCTTTGCATCTTCCGCCTGTCTGTTTCACGTTCAACATTCCGTGTTCCGTAGAACTTAATACCGCAAATGGAGCGACGTGATTCTTGCGAATCGAGGCAGCAGTCCGCTCAGTGTCGACTTCGAACCTGCGTAACCGATTTTTTGAGGCCAATAAAGGATAAGGAGCTACTCGGTTGGGACATCAATTAAACCTGCTTCCGCGTGTTACTATAATTATCATTTTCGCTTCTTCTTTCTCTTTTATTTATTTTTTTTCATACCCGCCGAATTATCGATGACCGATCTGCGTGTCGTTGGTCGAACAAAAAATGGGAAATAAAAAAATGTGTACCTAATAGCGTGATTAAAATGCACATAAATGACATCAATTTTATGGACAAATTCGGAAAGGGATTTCACGTGCACAATTTATTGTCCACTTTCTGAGAAGAACCGGGTCGAAATCGGCAGCTTTCCGATCCCGGTTAACATGACCCAGACGCAAAATAGAGGTTCATGTTTTGGTCAGCACGTGAGACACCCTCTCAGATATAAATCGCAAGACGTTAGTGTATCGCCGCGGCGCCACCTTCGATATTTCACATCCTTGATCGGCAAAGTTTGGTTTCCGTTCGGTTTCATTATAGGAGGGCGACACACAGAGCGTGGCGACCTTCGGGCATAAGGAATCGTTCGTTGGATGCAGGACGAGCGAGAATGAGCCGGGGATCGGTTGGAGAAAAATAATAATAAAGAGATGAATCCCACGAGGCTTATGTAAGTGGTACTTATCTCACTATTTCGAACGTGCGTGTGTACCGATCACAAACCTAGACGTCATACCCACACAGATCAACCGATCTGCCTAAAATACCGTGTAGCTGCTGCTGCTGCTGCTGCTGCTTCTCGTGTACGCCTAATTTATTTTATGGTAGAGACTTTCAATTTCTTTGCTTTAATGGATGGTCAGTCTATTCTACGGCGTTAATCATTGGCCGTTACTCCTCTTGCCGCTACCATTGCTACCAACGCCGGTTCACCGGTTATACATACGTCGCTAACAGCTGCAGATTGCGAGTCGGTTTTTGCACATGTTTGACAATTATACGGATAAATTTTTTGCCGATTTAATTGCCATTAGAGAAATAAGGATATTGTGAAATTCGCGATCTTAGAGGAGATAACCACTCATATATCGGTTGGACAATTCATCCGCGCCGCACCTCGCGTTAAAAAAAAAATAAGTAAATAAATAAATAAGAGCGATGTATTAGTGAGTTTCGAATGGCTCATAAATCGATCGCCGTCGGAGGAGGAACTACACATCATCACACGAAGAGATTTGAATTTCAACTTTGCGATTTTATAGAGTCCTTGATCGTTACGACTGTGTAGGTATATAATATATCTGTATAAATATTTCGCTTTAAAACACTGTGAAATTCTCTATTTCTAGTCAATTATTTATTACCTCATGTATTCGAGCTTTCACGTATGCAGTATATAGTGTCTCTTCGATATTTCAACTTGAGATTTTAACAGCTACCTACCTACGAGCTCCGCCTTCTTAATTATCGTTTCGACTAAAAGCCTGCGCAAATTTCCCTGCACATTGTGATACCGATCAATGTCTTATAAATATTAGTTCCGACACTCGCACCACGTATCCAAGCTTGTGCGTACCTCATCCCATCGCACTGCAGGGTCTCGTGTCTCGAATGATCACCTCCACGTCGAGTGAGGATATCTATAGATGTAGGTGAGTTGTGCAAGCAAACCAGGCGCCCTCGGGAGGCCAGTACCTTCCTGGTTTACTGTGCACGGTGCTGCTGCACCCGAGACCGGTTCTTAACGGTGGCAGGTGTGCGTGATGTGCGATCATGCCCCATGGTACTATCGTTCGGTAAATTTTTCGACCATTTATTCGAGATGTTAAACCCCCCGACCACATCAACAGTATCACAGAATCAAGATCTGAGAATGTATGGCGTCCATCGCGGTAGGGGTTCGAAGAAAGTATCGACAATAGAGAGGAACTCGTTGGGCTATCCGGAGAAGAGTCGACTTTTTTAACGACTCTATACTACCGCGCAGGAACCAGTGAGGATAAAAGTGAGGGTTTCTTATTTTGCGTAACACGAATCTAAAAATTATTACGTGATCCATTAATTACCATGGCACTGATTAAGACTATAGAGAGGTTGCGGATGACGAGTGTTTGCATAAGGATATGTTTAAGGTATGGTAGTCGATAAATTGGCTAATTCCTTCTTTTTTTTCTTCTTCTTCTTCTTCTTTCTTTTTTTCTTTCGGGAAGAGAAACCGACTGTTTATTAACTTGGAAAAATGTCGATAAATTTTTTCGATGATATAAACGATGCAAGGCATGTTTTTGGCTGTTTTTAAAAAGGTGTGTATGTACGCTCGGTGTGCGTTGGTTCGTGACCAGTATGAAGTTGGCGTCAGTCTTCTGTCTCCTTAGATCTTTCATCGTGACATGAGGAATAAATGAAACAGAAGATGCGGGGCCAACTTCGTACTGTTCATGATTAAACACGCCGAGTGTACCTGGCTATACCACTTCTTCTCGCACAGCATAAAATTTGTTGACGATTCCTATACGAGCCGCCACCACCGTGCGACGCGACGCGACGGGTTCCTCTGCTACATCTATTGTTAGACTACTCGTTTCAGGTAGCGGATTCTAGCCTCTTTTTGTATCACAGGCGGAAGGCATTTTATCGCCTCTTGCCAAGAGTCCTCCTTCTCGCTCTCTCTCCTGGCTACTTGATGTCGGACACGTTACTCAGGGATGAGGAAGCGCTCATCCATCGATCCCCGGATCAGTTACAGTGCCGTTTTAACCGGGGGTCCAACCGCCTACTACAAGACCAGGTGGAGAGGGCGAAAAAACCGTTCCTTTCACCTCCTCGCTCATCACTTACCGCACACAGTGACGTAGGGGGAAAAAAAAAAACAGGGTGGAAAGAACGGGAGGAATCTCGGCGCGCCACTTATAACTGTGACGTCAACGTACAGGGTGAGGGCGTGGGCTGAGAACAGATGACGAGGAGGGTGACGACTCGGTTCGACAATCAAGCGAAAGAAGATAAGATAATTGAACACAGTGTACGGTGTGTCAGATACGATCGCAGGGATTTTCGGCTGTTCGTACGGTTTCGCAAAGTTCCGTGGAAACTGGCGGAAAATGAAGTGGAGCGAAGGTATCGCCCGAAGAGTAACCGGGGGCAGCCACGTGCTGCGGCCTGAGGGGTTCCCGGGATTCAAGTTCTTTATGGTGTGGTGCGAGAAGAGAGTATGAATGAATCCCTTTTACCACCCCCTTACGTCCCGGTCCCAGACCCACGCAACTCGGTGAACCGGACTTCCTCCGCCGCCCTGAAGTCTGGCGTCTCTCTCTAGCCCCCTGCGATAGTCGGGGCTGAAGTCGGTCCGGCTGTCTCGGGTGTGACGTATCGGCCCGTGACGTAATCGGAACCGCGTCACCGAGCGGGGCGAGGAGGAGTGTAACATCAGCGAATGGAAGCGCTCGGCCGCGGTCCATCGATCCGGCCTGCCTGCGGTAGGTGTGACGTAGGGAGTTCGTGACGTCACATGAAAGTGCCGTTCGCCAGGCTACACACAGTACGGTTTTAATATAGCGGGCAACACCGCGACGAACAGAGTCAGTTACGCGGTGGCCGGCTTTTAGAACGGACGACTATAAGTCGGCTCACATCTATCTCGCCGCAATCCCTCTCTATCGTTCCATCTCTTTCGTCCCCACCGTGCCTGTATATCTCCCACTGCTTTCATAGTCGAACAGACCACAGACCACCCTAGTATCGAAGGACAGCGTTCTCGTCTGAAACGCGACGGGTAAAAGATCCGGCGCTAAGTGAACGATCATTCAAAGTGTTCGTGGCGCGATATAAAACGAGACGAAAAATTACCGTCGTGGTCATGGTGCGGTAACAGGGGGTTTTCGAGGAGTGTGCAAGACATGATAACACCTTTGTAATAGCCGATTCGATCAATGGACAAATATAGACCTTGAAGGAATACCCGAGATATTGTGCAGTGAAACTGTTATCCTGCATACGATAACGCCAGGACCATTACGCGGAGTGCAACCGCACGTTCGGTTGATAATTTTGAGGATATTTCCGGTGCGGAAGACTGAGCGTCAGAACTTCCGATAGTTCGATTGCGCGGATCATACGACGACACCACCTGTTGACTGTTGTAGCGAAGAGTGAAGTTACACTGTCGCTAGATGCAGGAACGGGCGGGATACCCCGATCGCGCGGGTATCCGCTTCGAAATAGCATCAGGAAACTGATTCCGGGGGTTGCAGTTCAGAGGGTTGGATAATTAAGGAGCAAGAGCGGTTCTCCTAGATGGCGATTCCCGCCATCATCGGAGGGGATGGTCCTCGTTGACAGACAACGGCCCTTCCGAATGCGAATTTGATCCTCGCAGAGGTAATCTCGGGCTCCGAAGAGCCGGGAAATCGAGACCGAGTATCGCTGAAGAGCTTTATCACCGGTCAGTAGTCACCCCGGCAACGGACCAGCGTCCGGCTGCTCGGGGATGTAATGGTGGTCGGGCGAACAGAGGGAGAGGAATAAGCCTGATACATAAATTTGTATCTTATATTGTGCGGAAGTTGTGCGATGCGTACTGTCGAGAGCGCCGCGAACACGGAGACTAAGACGCATAATTGCACCGGGTCTGCAGGACACCACGTCCACATTTGTAACACGAACAATACCGGCAGCTGCAGTAGTACTAACGGAAATATTTATCTTAATCAAAATAATCACCACGATCTTAGGCACTCAGTATTGCAGGTCACCGCGGTGGCCTCGGCCCCAGCGGACACCAACAACAACGATAACCAGCATCGGAATCTCGAGGCTTTTGAACCAACGGTTGGACAACACCTCGAATACCGCAACAAGTGTAAGTGGTTTTTGATTGATTATAAGTTTCTTCTTCAGGGTTAATGGTCTCCTTCACCTGCAGCGGTAGAGGTAATGTTACTTTATCGGAATAAGCCTGGCCTTCGGAGTTCTTGGCGGCGGTAGGACTTGGCGCGAATCTTTGAAGAGTATAAAAACGGTGTTGCGGGTACGGAAAAATCGCAAGACGAAAGAGTCGCTGTCATTGTGATACCCGCTCAGTTACATACATACATGCATGCATGCGTATGAATAATGCACGGATGTGCTGGCGAAGGGTCGCCTCCGAGTCCCTCTCTCTTTCTGAACTGCAAGAGCGTTAGCCAATTGCTTTAAGTTGCGTAAATTGCGGAGGGAATGCTCAACGCCGATTGGATCCTCGGTAGGAAATAGGAATGGTCCGCCACTCTCCGACTGTGAGACAAATTGCGTAGACTGGCTACGACCCACACCGATCAGACCTCTTCGGGTCCCACACATAGCAGACCTAGTCCTCGCTCACTGAACGAAGAGACGAAAAAGCACCCACCAATTCCCTGATCATAGCAATCTGGAGTTATTTCGCTTTCGATGTCCAATCCGGTTCAAAATATTCCGAGCGACATCTGTCTTCTACGTTTATTTTATCGCACGTCTGTTCGTCGTCTAGAAGAACTGCACTCAAATTGTCGTCATCGTGCAGAATAACCTTTCTGCTGGCTGATTTATCATGAGGAGGAGGTAGCTAGACTTTTGATGATGATCGTTTGTCCAGACATTCCGAATCCCTGCATATTGCATGTGGGTGGTATCATATACCGTTATCTGAGAACCGCGCGCGGTCTCTTCAATTATTCACAATGAGTATCAACCATCTAGATTGAAAGGACAGTGTGAAATCGGTAATGGCAACGAATTTGGCAAGTTTGGATCCTAGTCGAGGTCGAAGATCAGCGGTTATTAAATTGTTTTCGTAATTTTTTGTTCGGTGGGAAGATCCCAGACCGCCCTTCCACCGCGAATGACAATAGCTTACAATAGTTTCTACATCCTTCACGCTCGCGGTGGTGTGTAATTTTCGTTTTAACCCCTGGACACTGGAGGTCCACCGGGGGTCACGCGGGACTCGTTCTGCCTCTAATCGAAATTCGACACGGGTAAATACCATACATCGAGCCTGCGTGCTTATGAGGGATTAATTATTCGCTAACTGCTCGATATCCGTGTAGCGATATATGAATTCCACCCTGACGGTGATGCATTTCGGGTCAGAAGTGGGTTAAATCCATCTATTTCAGACGGTTAAACGGCTATTTTAAAACCCGCTATTTTCACCTGACTTTATCCAAGGCAACACCACGTTTCTGATTTCTGATTCATTGGTGTTACGGATGACTGGAGGATGGCGAATATCTGATACAGTAGTTGCATAATGATCGCGAATGCGTGTGCAGCTGGGGTTCCGGGGCCTCTGGCCTGCGGAAAGAACTTCCTAGAGGCCAACTGCATTGTTTCTTCTCAAACTATAAATATATACTTACTTTGGGAAGCGTACGTCGCGATCCGCGACTGCCACGACTGTCTGCACCCCGCCATCAGGGCACAGAGGCATCTTCTTCTGGTACAAATCACGAGCTTAAGATTTTTCGACACCACCTAGAACTAAGAAGTCCTGGCAGACCTAGACTAAATCTTGTCTTTGTTTATTAGGATTCGCCGTTTGAGTCAGATGTTCATTTCCGGTTTCGAGATAGCTCGTCGTATCGTGCAGACTCTGTCTCTCCCTTCTTCTTCTCCCTTCATCTTCGTCTTCGTCTTCTTAATCACGATACAACGAGACGCAAAAATAGAGAGTAAGAAACGAGACGAACCTCACACGAGGTACGGATCAAAATTGGTAAAAATCCAACGGAATAGTTTGACAGGCTGAAGAGGAAGCCCAGCTGGCTCGGTGCCGAAGCGGCTTGATCTAATATTGAGATGCGAGACCGAGACAGTGTCGTATGAAAAGAGGTCCTCTCCCTATTCGAGGTCCCTATTATCGCGGTTGTAATCCTCAATGAAAAAAATTGAACACATTCGTTGATTTCCACGTCTGTGAATATTGCTAACAATTTTCTATCGCTAAAATCCGAGATGACGGCGATTTGAATTTCGTCATGCGTCTACATCGGTTCTAGATTATTTTCCCATACATTGTAGACGGATCGTTACAATTTGCAAGTGAAATTTTGGCGAAATCCTTGTTTTGATCCTTGAAACGTTTTCTGAATGACTTTTCACAGATTTCAGTCGTTCGATCTTCCGACGTTTTTTTACCAACCGCGGCGAGCGGCAAGGCTGGTACGTTTCGGTATCGACTGGATAGTGCCGAGTGTCCATCGCGTCGACGTTGTAACGCACCCCTGGTTTCGCCACGTGACGACGACGTCGACGTCGACGACGACGATGGGGAGGAGGTCCTCGCGTCATAGTCGTTGACGTCACTCCTCCGCCCCCGCGGTAATCGACCGACGCCCAACTACCCAAGACGTCACTGCGGCCTCAAGGACGCCGCTATTTCAGGCGTCCATCCAATACACCGTCACGCGCTCCAGCAACCACCACCACAGCTGCTCTGCCCTGCTCTGCTCGCTTACTTCAAACTCGTCAAGCTCAGAGCCGCTAGTAGCGAACGGTAGTCGTCAACCGTCAACCGCGCGACGTCGAACTAAGCTAACGGAAACGGGTATTCCCCTTTAGGGGTTGATTCCGCGTTGCGGTTTTCGCGCCCGAACTACACTTACCATTCTTCGCACCATTAACAAAAGCGCTCGGAATATCGGTGCGGGAAGAAAAAATTCAAAGTCGAACCGTTTTTCGAAACGGATATGATCATGACATAAAAGAACAACACATATCAATGAGAAGTATTAAGTTTTTGTTTTACGATCAAGTGTCATGATATGGGCATTCGTTATCGGATATTGTTCAACCAAAATCGTCTCGAATTCGAGTGATCTGGATAATTATTCTCTAAGACCGGTGAGTAAGGATGCACAACATGTTAAGGAACCAAATTGCCGATTCAAAATTCGAAGAAACTTTACCAAATCTTTGTTTTGCTTACGTTCAGGGCAAATTGACAGTAGTCATTACCGACTGCGATATATAGATCGTAATATATCACAGCGAAATGCATTGAGTGAACACGCGGTCGCACGCACATGGCGTATGGAGTGAACATGTATAACCGCATCATAGCCACAAGGAAAGTGGCTGATGAGATCCACGTGGCGGTTGATGGGCGGCATGTCCGATACTATTTTTCGGATAGATATATATTTATAACTTATGCATAGGCCATGACGACACAAAGCTGTCGGAATGACCGTACGAGTATGTCAACGTGACTTGACGATACAAGTATAAGTATAATGTTATTGCGTTGATGAACAGTGCAATTCGAATTTCGAATCATGCCGATTTATAGCGATTTCTTTTCAACGGTTGAAAACGAGATGATATTACTATTGCGAGCAGACAGAAGCGAGCTTGACCGAATCAATCTAAGAACCTACCGATCGATCGACTCACCGAGTCATTATATCGATAATGATTAATTAGTTGAATAGCGCATATTTATGATCGGTTTAATAAATACATATGTATATATGCACATGTATACGTGTAGTATAATGCTACCAATTAACTAGCCGATTAATATTTCCTGACGGATAATACGACGCCGCGATGCTATACGATGCAATGCGGTGTGCCGCTGAGCGCCGATCATCGCCGGTTTATTCTCACGATCGCCACTGATCCCACCACACACGGAAGTGAATGGCGCGCATGCCTTGCGTATACACATACACCCGCGTAACAAGAAAGTAATTACTAATCTTGTATGGGTTGTAATTTTTGAATTACCGATCTTTTCAGTTTTCTCGTTTCTCTCCCTCGCTCTCTCTCATTTTTTTTGGTTTCATGACGAGAACATGTATACTGTTTGAGAAAAATGGGGAGTAATTATTGTGAAAGAAATCGACCAGCCAAAAAGATATTGCAAAGTGTGATAATATGTGTATTTTTATTTCTTTTATTTTTTGATGTTCTTCGAGACAGCGCTGCGTGCCTTCGGCTGTGATTTAGGATTGCGTGATACTTGCTCACGTGCCTGTGAGGAACCCGTGAGTTCGTATCGCGAAGAGTCTGGCTATGGGAACGGCACGTCGCGTCGTCTAGCTCAAACATAAATTATACGTTGCCGGAGGCATAGAGCAAGCTAATTCGTTCGGTTCGAAATTCAAATCCACAAAATTTCTCTATCAGATACTAAGTTTATAGTTACCCAATGCTGTTGCTGCTGCTGTTTGGATAATATAGCAATTGATAATATCAAATGAAACCTCGTATTATTGATAATCTATGCATATAGCTATAAATTCTATATCATTATATACACTTGAACAAATTCATTTTTTTTTATGAATGAAACTCGTCAGCGGCTACCGTATATGACGTCAAAAAAAAGAAAAAAAAATGTGTTATTACGCGTTGACGTTTGTATAATATGTGGATACAATCGAAGTCGAAGGCACACCAGGAAATGGTGTATTGACTATTGAGAATATTTCATATTTTTGTTGCCACGCAAATAACCATTTTCGACACGTGATTCAAAGAGTTTCAGCGACCTGCCTCGATTCCGCCAGCTGCTCTTCGGATCGATGAACGGAACTGCGGCATTACCGTGACGTCACCGACGCTAGTGTGACGTCACTTAACACCCGCGTGGGTGGCGACGGGTCAGGAAAGCCGGCGGGCGGGCAAGGCCGAGTTAAAGGGGATGTTTCTACACTTGAATTTGCGATACAGGTGTTGGCATGACTGTTTTATAAAGCTTTAATCTGGGGCTGTCGAATCATTACTGGATAATTGATGCACCAATAATTGTACCTTATTTTGACTGATAAGGGAGGAATTTGAATTTTTTTTATTGCGTTATACCTGTACGCGTTATAAAAATATTCATACGATTTTCTACGCGCGAAATTTGACGAATCGTAAAGCGTAACGGTCGTATAGTTCCTAGACGCCACCGCTAGCTGGCGCATCAGTACCACCGAGCAGTCGTGATTGGCTGGAAAGTTGAACTCGCTGTCGTTCTTAAACGATTAGACCTAGGAATAAATTTCTTTGTGAAATTCTTAGCGGTGTTTTTTTTCTCTCTTTTTCTTTCAGCGAACATGTACACGCCGCGTCGTTAATGCGAAATAATATTTCTAACTCAAGGAGATATAATAGCCAGTCTTGTTAATTCCGTGACACATTGACGTAGATATAATACGGAGATATGTACCTACTATCTGAGATGTGCGGATAAGTTTCACACGCTCACACGCGGCAATTCATAAATCAGGAAATTATCATATCAAATAAGTAGACAGGGCGGGGGGGAGGCAGGGGGATTGCGAAACTTGTATATCTGAAAAATTTCGCAATGACTGAGATCAACAAGGCCGGTGGTCGGAGGTAGTGGGTACCTACACTCAGTCTAGGATGTCTAATAGCGATGCTGTATCGCGTTGGTGATAAATTGATTAAGGTATATCGTCGAAGTTGCGTAGGCGGTAGAATCGCGCACTCTCCCATAGCTGTAATGTAGAAATTAATGTTACTGCTGCTGTACGATCAGGGTAAACGTACGTAGGCACAACAAAACTTACTGTATAATCGCGGATGTGCCTACGTTTTGGAACACATATTAAAATTCATTTTATTTATTTTTACTCGCAACTTTCTATCTTCTCCTTAAGACACTAGCCTCTTCCTCGCCTTCCCGCAAGTCCACATACGTGTATATGTACACATATATATATATATGTATATATTTTTTTTTATAGAGATAAATAAAGAGATTTTTTCGATACCCTAGGTGAGTTAACTTAAAAGACGCGCAGTGCCGTAGGATGAAAAAAGCTTTCCCTCCTCATGCAGTCATTGGAACATTAAATTTGTTTTATTTTTATCATTCTTTTCGATTTTTGCAATAAATAAATCGACGACAGTCATTCGAATTTATGAAGAAAATAACGAAATTTATATATATATATATATATACATCTTATTCGAAAGTATTATATCTTTATTTATACAACTGCGATGCCAATAAAGTTCCCAATTTATTACTGACCGAGTCAGATATGGTATCTTCATTTTATTTTGGTCCTTTTTTTTTCTCAGCTTTTACAGAATTTAGAGAATCCCGTGCCGATCTTATTCCTTTTCGACACTTCTTCATACTCGGCATGTGGTAACTCTAACATTGAGTTATACCGTGTGTGCTCATATTTTGGGTAAAATTTTTACAGCACCTTTCGCGCGCTTTTGCACGCGGGATATCCACCTACCTTCCTATTCTTTTACCGTACGAGTTCCGGAGTCGCGGGTCGAGCCTTGGCCGCGGTCGAGCCTTGACTAGAATAGCCAATACACCCACACCCACGCTCTAACCCCTCGTAGCTTATTGTTGGCAAGCTTTATCTGCGAAATTTTATCTATACAAAAATTTGCCCATTGTTTCATATTTGATGCTGATTTCTTTCTTTTCTGCCTATACATATTTTTCCTTTTCAATATTAACGGGGTAATTCTTATCGTCATTTTTCATCTGCGTATATGACGTAGCGTGTATAATTTATTTTTATCACATGTTTATTATTTGACTTAAAATCTGATTTAAATTTGATTTATATATATATTTACTTATTTATTTATTTATTTTGCATAATTTTTATTCAATACCAAGTTATGGCCGACATTTCAAGGCAATATGGTAAGAGGAACCCGAATATTGGCCTTCGCGATTATTATCGTGCCACGGGTTAATATAATATGTTTGAATTAAGTTACATCTTATGGCTCAATTAATTCTCGCGAATTCTATTCAAGTTTATACATTTTACAATCATATTGATAACGAAAGAAATTTTTTAAACTCCTGAAGGAATGAGAAAATCCCTGAAATCGGAAGACTTGATTAAATTGCACAGAATTTATTGTTGAAAAAAAAGAAAAAGGAACGAGACTTTTGAGAAATAATTTGATATTCAGGAAGTAGTATTATAGAATTCAGGAAATGACGGTATTATATATGTATAGACGTATACCTCTTCGGTCGATTACCTGAACCGTGTGTGTTATACCGTCAATACCGTGTGTAGACAAGCTACTCTCTTTAAATCTCTGCATTATAATGCCCGGCTAATGACATTCTTGTTGACATAGTCAAATCCTTCTGAATCAACTCTGTACATAGATATATGTTATACCTTATACATACCTACCTGCGTATATATATATATATATATATATATATATATATTATATGTGAGATATACCTGAGATATTTACATAACAAATTACTCCGCGTGTCTCCCGCTGCTTTTACTATTATACACATACACACATGCACGCCAAAGAATGAAATAACAATAATGATTGTGACAAGGATATAGGTAGGTATTCTAACGAAACTAGTTTTCAAATGATACTACATAAATAAGGAAAAACGTTGAAGATGAAAGAAACATTATCCGAGAAATTTTTGTTCATCTTTAAAATTTATAGAATCTAAGTTCTGCACGAATCTTGGTCTTCGATTTTTATTCCAAAAAAAAATCAGCTGCTCCTCACTGCGGCGGCCATTTTTATGACCTAAGAGGGAACATGCATTCAAAAATCGTTTTGGGATGGATTTCTGGTCATTATTTTCCAAAACAAGTCCCGATTCTTCCTATAAGACATAAAACAAGCATTTCTGATCACTTCCCGCTAAAAAATCAGCTGCTCTTCACTGCGGCGGCCATTTTTATAACCTAAGAGGGAACATGCATTCAAAAATTGTTTCGGGATGGATTTCTGGTCATTATTTTCCAAAACAAGTCTCGATTCTTCCTATAAGACATAAAACAAGCATTTCTGATCTCTCCCCGCTAGAAACATTATCCGAGAAATTTTGTTCATCTTTAAAATTTACAGAATCTAAGTTCTGCACGAATCTTGGTCTTCGATTTTTATTCCGAAAAAATCAGTGACCGCAAAATTTCTGCCAGATATATGTGGAATGGATACGAAAAGATCTAACACATAGATTATACGTGTACAGTCGTTTATTTATGCACAGGTATGTATGTGGGTATATGGGCTCCTTGAAGCTCCTCGACCTTGGAACGTTCGGTTAACCTAGTCGCGTTCGGTCGAGGATAGTATTCTCTGGTTTCTCGTCTCTCCGCTACACCTACCCACTGTGCTGTTCTTCACGATATTTATATGCGGGACGTGTTTGCGGTGATTAATTATTCCGTAGTCGTCTGCAGTCAGTGCACCGCGTTACATTCAATACTCAAATCTAGCTCTACTCGAGTTTAAATCAGAGCTTAACAAATCCCGCGAAAACCGAAGCGTGCGTTTGCGCATATGCGACTTTGTGCAGCTGCGCGCGCACGCGTAGCTCTCGAATATCGATGTCGATGCATCATCCAATCAAAACTCGTTCTAAACGTTCCTAACGGATTCTGACGGAGATTCGAATTGACGATAGTTTCAGGACGTCAACAAAACAAAACAAAAAGAAAACAGAACGTAACAAGATTAAAGGAGAGGGAAATATCGAATGATAACGACCATATGAACATTGCGCAAGGTATAATAGGTGCGTGTTTAGCCTCTAATTAGGCGTGCGTAATATTATAGTACGGCGGTCCGAGTTCGGGCCGGTTTACTGCTTTTTTTCTTCTTCTTTTCTTTTCATAATTCACGTATTTGACATGAGTTATTATTTCTGCTTGCAGTTTGATCACTTTTTTTTCTCAAAGTACGTATGCAGATGTAATACTCGATGTACTTATTCGATGTAAAAAAAAAAAAAGAAAAGATAAAAAAAAATCCGTATTCTGTTACTGATCCCCCGCAAGAAAAGATCCATCCATAGAATTCAACAGGTCGTTGGTATTCAAGAGTCGAAAACGCCCAGCGACTCGCATGCTGAACGCGTAGTTATTCGCGGGCGCGCATCGATAGCCAAGAAAGAAGAAGAAGAGATCGTGGGAGAACGATTCCAATTTAATTATATTTATTTATTTTCGTTCCCATTTTTATCCAATTTTATAGCCAATTATTATCCTTATATTATTATTATTATTACTTTCCTGTTGTTTTTTCCTTTTTTTCTTTTCTTTATATATCACTTCACATTTTAGCTCATCGTTATAATCGGAGTCCTAGAGAAATCTCGAAGAGATTATTGGGAAATTATTTGAAATTTTCGAGAGAAATCTGTGAAAAATTCACAATAACGATTAAAATCGTTTCGAAATTTAGAAAAATTTTGAAATAGCTCTGCAAGCTCTTTTTTTCTTTATAAAACGGTTGAGAATACTATGAGAAAAAAAAAATGTACTCCGTTCGATAAGTAATCAGTCCTTATCCAGGATGTATTTCTTATCTTGATAGCGCAGCTGCTGTCTCTGAGCTGTCTTTGGGTCAGTACAGCGGTAGTAAGTAGCATCGGTGACGCCAGCCACTCGGCTCCACCGCGCCCACATCTCCGCATACTGATGATGTGATCGGGTACATGCCTCAGACGTAAATCAAGGTCGTGGTGGTTTAAGATTTCCAAATTCCCTGAACGATTTTGATTTTGATTTCTCTTTTCGACTTTTTGATTTTTTTTTTCCCACTTCTTCGATTGCAGAAGTCTCGATTTTCTCTCCGAGCGGGAAATACAGTATTTCTAATTCCTTCGCGCCAAAAAGTCAGCTGTTACTCCCTGCGGCCGCCATTTTTATAACCTAAAAGGGAAACAAGTGACTGAAAATCGCTATCAATTCTTAGCGAGAAACGATATCGCATGGAACGAGGCAACTCCACGTGGCGTTGGCAGCGGCAATTCTCCGGTAAATCGATCAGTCGACCTCGTTCACCTCGAGTCGAAAGCAGCAACCAGGCCGCGTATGGGCGAGGTGAGGCGAGGTGAGGTGATCGAGGTAATCGAGGCAATCGACTATGCATAAGCCGAGAGCAGGTTGCTGCAGGAATTAGCGCCGATCTAGCCGGCTGTATGTATAGAAGTCGGTATGGTCTAGGGAAGCCCGATTATTTCCTCGAGGTTTGCACAGGCGATGAGATTATCCTCCGCGCGTTCTTCTTCATACAAAACTTTTACTATGAAGATCATAGCGGCTACGTGAGCAAACAAACCGAAGACGCGGATCGAATCTTGATTGTGCTATGGAAGAAGTCATGAAATTATTACGAATAATAGTTTAAGTAAACACGATGATAATAGCTGAGACTCAGGAACTCAAATTGACTTGCAAACACGGATATTTTCACTCTCATGCGATTCAGGTTTAGTTCAGAACCGCTGATACCGTTGGAAATCTGTATCATGCATATGTGTTCTTCGAGAATGTCCCCCTCCGTGTTTTATTGCACAACTTTAGTGTAGGAGCTGAATTATGCCTAGATATGCGAATTGATAAATTGGCCTTGATGAATGTGAGATATGTGCGCATGTGTGGGTACGTATATTTGTAAACGAACGGAGAACCAGTATTCTTGGCTTAATTTTATATGGATTATTATTATTCTTTTTTCTTTTTATATCACTCATTTTTTTTTTCTTTTTTTTTTTAGCAAGTAGCAATTGGTGCCTACGATATGGCGAAACTAATTTAAGGCCAATTCAAGTTGGGTTATAGTTCGTTGGACGAAAGTTCGCACGATAAATATACCTACTTTCGAAATTCGGTTCCCTTTGACCCATTGCGATGGAACTTAATCCACAGTTATGGGGCCGATCATTACTTTATGATGACTCAATTTCGTGGGGGATACTCTATTCGCTTTTTGATCATCAAGTGATTTCCCGGCTGGAACATGGAACATGCATGGTTGTACATTTACAAGACAGACCAAAAACCGCTCGAATCGGTAAGAAAAATTTCATCGAATCTGGCGAAATGGATCAAATAGTCGAAGTCACGGTGGAAAACGTCAATGACTTTCGTTGATTTCCGGCGACTATATGATCAGTGACATTTCGCTTCACAGTCATAAGTTATTCCAAGTTTCTTGATGGTTTTAAATGACTCAATGAAGTTCAGACTACAAACTCTTAATGATTCTGTAGTGACTTTTGAGATTTTCGATACTGGCAATGGTTCCAAATGACTCGCAGTGTCTTTCGATGACTTCAATTGAGTTCGAGTTTAGACTTTCATTGATTTCGAAGTACTTCCAATCTGATGATAGGACTTTCTATCATCGAATGTGCAAAAATCGTTTCATGAACATTTTCTACCACTGGGTATGATCGGTTCTTTGACTTCCGAATGATTGACAGTTGATGGGAGGAGTTTCCCGCAAAGTCTTCGGAGAATCATGAAACTTTTCAGCGATGACTTGGAGTGGCTTTTTGTTTGAATAGCACCGCTCATTCTAAACCAAAAACTCTCACCGCACACCCACCTACTCGCCCATTTGAATGAGTCTCTGAAGTATCTGAATAGAATACTTATAACACATCCCATGATTGCTTCGCTCTCGGCAGTTTTGCCGCGTGGGCGATCACTCGCCCGTCCGTCCGTCCGCCCTACAGTGCCAGCTATAGCAGAATCGCATACTGAAGCATCGAAAAATTATACATCTAGGAATGTGGACCTGCGTCCATGTTAATCTCCTAAACTCGACTCGGTAATATAAGAAAACATATTATTTCTTGGGCACCATCTGACACGATATATCGGTGTCAGTAGCCTCGCGCATAACGTGCATCAGCTCGGTTCTTCTACAGTTCTTTCTGGCTAAACGGCTCGCTGCCTTTCCCTGCTGCTGCTGCTGCACACAGAAACACACATATGTACTGAGATGATGATTAGTTGCCCATCCTCTCACTCTCAGCAGGGATTCCACGCTCGAGTAATAAAATTTCGATTGCAAATCCTTTCATAGATGTAACTATGTACAACTTTGTGAAAAGCGCGATTGTCTATTACCTATATATCCAAGCTGCAGCAAAGTATTTAGATACATTTTATAGAGTTTCCGCGCGCATACGGGATGAAAGGCTTTTGGAGCTGCAGGATCCTCGTGACGTTTAATCCTCAGCTATATATTAATAGCGTTTAAGTTTCTCAGCTTATAGCCAGTATGTGAGAAGCGTTGGCCCCAATTAGTGGCTTGGCTCAGCCTGGCTTGGCTTGGCTTAGCTCGGCAGTCACCATGAGGGAAAGGATCCCGGCGGGGTCATGATGTCGCGAGTTATAGCGGCAGAATCTGTGGTCAGCATAAGCGCACGCGTTGGTATCGCAGTGGTAAAAAATGTTCGTAAAACGATTTTTGCGCATTCGATGATAGAAAGTCTATCATCAGGATTGAAAATCTGTATCATCAGATTGGAAGTACTTCCTGATCAATGAAAGTCATCGAAAGCCACTGCAAGTCATTCAGAGCCGCTGACACTCTCGAAAATTTCAAATGTCACTGCAGAATCATTGAGAAAAAAAATCAGTCCTAGGATACGACAGTAGCTAACAATTGTCAAAAAATGTCAGTGATCACATGCAGTCACAGGAAATTAACCGAAGTCATACACGTCTTTCACCGTCCCTTAGTAGTCTGCTGGAAGTCAAGAAGACTCATAGTCGCACAGATTAAGCCACTCTGATCCGCACACCCCAAATCAAAGTGAATTATATAGTTGTTTTCAGGCACAAAGACTCGTTATTACAGGATGATCGTAGATGCAAACAAACACAGGCATACAATCCAAACAGACAAACACACACACACATATCTATATAAAGATTCGAAAGTAGCGCAAGTTTCACTAGCAAATATATGTACATGTACCTTAACCACCTAGAGAGAAAAATCTGAAGACCGGTACACATAGCCACCTAAAGAGATGTATTTTTGCACAGGATTTTCGCACATCCTGCATATCATTATACCCATCATCATTAATCAGGCTCGATACTGCCCCAACTGTCTAAACAGAATCGAAAATAATTTCATTTCCGAGTCCCAAATCCAGCGATTTGAACGCTTCTCATCCCACGACGCTAGCGCCGATTACAGTGACTTCAATGCCTGGCTTTGCGTCAAGGTTGCATGTGTGAAAATTTTGATCAGGTAAAAAGCCATGAATTCTGTCAGTTCTGTGTGCATATGGATTTTGCTTCAGACGCTTCGGTCCCTAATTGTTCTGGAGATGAAAATCTCCGAGTTGACTATATATTTATGGACGATCAACAGCCAGCACTTAGAAACGTCTGGGAAAATTGAATAACGAGGAAAAGACGTTAGTCAATAATCCCAGGAGGTGTTTTAAGCCTGTCAAATATGATCACGCGATGATCTATGCGGCTAAATACACATTGTGTACTTTCCCCATAACTCTTATATATGTAGGTATAGATATTCTGGATATAATATCCTATCGTCACGTCGTACCGCATAGGTATATACTCGTGCGGTATCCATTCTCTTCTATCTTATTCCCGCTGCAGCTCCCTCTTGTAATGCACTTCAATCCATATACACAAAGGTATAGATATATCACATGTATGTATGCATGTATGTATGTATGTAACATACATGTATACAGAGGACTTATTTATATTTATGGGAAATGCCTTCTGCACGCTTATTACAGGCACGATCCGCCGTATAACAGACTCACAATCAACTTCCAATAGTATAAGGGTTCACCAATGTGAATATATCCATCTTACAACAGTTTAACGGTCTATGCTGCAGCGCCACTCTCATGGCATGCATTGATCCCACGGTAGTTTGCCACCGGGTCAAACGCGGGCCGAATCTAACAACAAACTTTATAGACTATCGTAATCATCATCATTCATCAATGACATTATCAAATTCGAACGATTTCACATTTTGTATACTTTTACTATCGTTTTGCATTATCCGACAAACGAAAGAAAACGGTAGCGTTACCGCGGTTTCGTCCCGCCAAAAAATCAGCTGTTCTTCACTGCGGCGGCCATTTCTATAACCTAAGAGGGAACATGCATTCAAAAATCGTTTCGGGATGGATTTCTGGTCATTATTTTCCAAAACAAGTCCCGATTCTTTCTATAAGACATAAAACAAGCATTTCTGATCTCTTCCCGCTAAAAAATCAGCTGCTCTTCACTGCGGCGGCCATTTTTATGACCTCAGAGGGAACATGCATTCAAAAATCGTTTCGGGATGGATTTCTGGTCATTATTTTCCAAAACAAGTCCCGATTCTTCCCATAAGACATAAAACAAGCATTTCTGATCTCTTCCCGCTAAAAAATCAGCTGCTCTTCACTGCGGCGGCCATTTTTATAACCTGGAAAGGCACGCGCATTCAAAAATCGTTGAAGAAAAAGACGACATGGGTAATGATTTATCTAGATGATTATATCCGAGTTATCGAATCAGTTAGGTCAGTGCATTGGGTATAATAAAGTTCGATGTACATCGTATCAATCAATCAATCCATCCATACGTCCACAGTTAATAACTTTCAATCGAACCGCGGGTAACCGCAAAAAATAGTAAGTTGCGTGTGGCACGCAGAAGCATGTAGACCATATATATATATATATATATATATATATATATATATATAATACATATGTGTTTATGTACTATACATGTACTATATAAGTTCGATTTTAATTCTTCGGTCATCACATTTGCCGTAAGAATTGTAGAATCTTTGAAAACCGTTCGATGTACATAAAGTCAGATTCGGAATTAAAAGTTTGGTACATAATACCTGCGTAACTGTTTCCTTTTTTATTTTTATTTTTCATTTTTTTTCTTTTTCTTTACGTAATATAATAATATATGTAACCCCGATATATATGTATGTACTGCATATTGTATAGTTGTTATAAGATGAGGAGATTATGATTTACGAATTCGTTTATCTATACCTCGCACAGAGTCCCGCGGGCTTGGGGCTAGTTGACTGACAACATTTTAGTCTCGACGACCTAGTTCCCCGATTTTATTTAGCCACTGGCAAATTTCAAATATCGCATATCGTATAGGTTGGGGACTGGGCTGCAGGATTAAAACACTCTATAAATGGTTTCCCTGCATATGGGGTATACAATACGTTTTTTTTTTTTCTTTTTTTTCAAATCACTAATACGATATGAAGAAATGTAATTATGTCAGATTTTATCGATCACAGCTACTCGTGCCACTCGTATATAGAAAAAGTCGTCTCGTTGATCAAAACTTCGCAAAATTTGGAGGGAATATTGCCTATACCCTTAGTCAGAATGTTATCGAAGCGATTATTCGTTTACTTGATTCTAATTAATAGTTATCATCATTTTTGTAATTTCTTTTTTTTCTTAATATTCATTATATTTTATGCCAAGGGCGAGGCGGACGAGATTCTTTCGAATTAATTAAGAAAATATATAATCTATTCCCGTAGGCCTTCCGAATAACCTTGACATCCATAAATATGCATATATAGGTATATATATAATATATGTCCACATAAATAATGTGGAAAAAGGCGATCCTCGTAAATCGTCCCCCATGTGCAGTCATCGTGCTTTTTTTTATTTCGAAAATCGGTGGAAATCGGTTGATGCATTCTGATAGACTAACTCTTCACGACTTATTTACATATATATATATGCATCTCTATGATATACGTACACCTTTATAAACCGTATAAATAGATACTATCTTGGTGTTGTAAGAATCTAAGCCGTAGTTTGAGTCTAATCGAGACGAAGTTAAGAAGCTTATCTATGAACGGATCACCGGTATCGGTACAATCGACAATTATTCCTTTAGGCGCCGACTACCTACCTACGTATCCACCTACCTCGACGTTTAAAGGCACTATACCCACTACGGAACGTAGTAACGTGCAGTGCAGATATAAATCCGAGCTTAATAATCGGTAATTGTCTGGCGATGATCGGAGCTTTTATTGTCCATTAGATCCATACGATTTATGAAACTGTAAACAGAGGTCAAACACTTACCCATATTTTCTGATGAAAATTCGATAACGATTTATTAGGCACAATTTATTTCAACAGATCGACGATTCCTCCAAGTTTCATGCATCTTTTTTGTTTCTTTTTCTTCTTCATCATTCCGAAATAACCAACACCAGACTCATCCGCGGTTCTGTAAAGCAAGTTATATATTCTCGAGCCTATGATACGCGTCTCTTTGCATCATCGTAAAACAAGATCTTTTTTCTCGATTTTTCTTCTCATCGACCATCATCGTCGCCGCGGAGTTAAAAAGTTGAGAATATTAACATCTGCAGCTTGTCACGAAACTTATATACTTGCTTGGCTTGCTTGCTTCATACTCGAAGCTGGCAAAGATTCACTATACGAGGATTTAAATATATTATGCGGACGAAAATCGGTTCGATAAAGAAATGAAAAAAATAACACCGATCTCCGTCCTCCTTTCGCATTAAATCAATTAATTTCACTCCTTGCACTTCTCCTTTCGAATGACTATTTATATTATGCACGATATAATAAAGTCTGATAGTTCAGAATGGAAAGTACCTAAATCAGAAACCTTCAGAATTGAATTCGACACGGCGCCGATTAATAAGATCGGAATTATTTCCTCGCGGTTCTTCTGCTCGAATTTTTCGAATAGTGAGTGAGTATAAAATGCTGCGGTTCAATTATAAGACGTGTACCGTATCTTATGTTAAAGCTTGTATCAAATTAGCCTGGGGCTGAGATGATCGGCTGCCTGCCACATGTTGGAGTACAAAATACGCTGATACTATATGTAGGCCATATAACTAGCTGCAAAAAGCAAAGCAGAACCTCCACGTCTATACGAGCTTCTGTATATTAGTACGAAGAGTTCATTTATCCCTGAGATTGTATAACACGGTATTGAGCTGCGATCTTCATAAATTAAATATGAATCAAAGAGATGAAGAAGACGGAGAAATCGGTAACACAAAATTCGATCGTTATCGCCTTAGACCGAATTAACGACCCATTCGAATACCTGATTGGAATCATCTCCGAACGATTAGGTTTACGATGACCCTTGTTAAACCCCGACTAGAGACATCATCGATTGCTAGTATAACGGCTTAATTATGCAGTCATATCGATGCTCTCAGTAGAAAAGTGTCTAACTCCACTTTTTTTCAAAAATCATTTTTTTGTATTTTCTGTTGAGAAATATCATTCTTCATGTGCCCTGAACTTGATACGCGCGTAATTCAAATTTTTCGGTTCGAAAATTTGCCGCACGAAAATCGTCTAACTGTAACGCTCAAATCTTCACAGTGAGAAAATCACCTAACTCCAATAAAATGTATCAAGCGCTATTCGCTCCGTGCATTTCCATACCCACTCACCAAAGTAAGAATGTGTAGTCGTGTACATGCATATTAGTGGTGACGCCTATGTTGGTATCGGCAAGCTTGGTGCGTAAAAAACAATGAAACAACAATGTATGTACACGAATACACATTTTCACTTTGGTGAGAGTGTGTGGTGTGCACGAAGCGAATAAGTACAAATTCTCATGATTTATTTATTAAGATTATGGCTTTGTTATTTTTATTATAACTGAAAAATTAGTGAATAACAAAATTTGCATCGTATAAAAGGTATTTATAATATATTAGTATTTAATTCTATATTACATCTTAAATAATATTATTATGTGTCTTAGAGGATAGGTTATGTCCAATGTTATTGTTTGTAAATAGATGGAATTATCAAAACATATGAGAGCATTATCCTTTAAAGATAAAAACAATAAAATGCAAGTGGACTCTACTTTGGATAAGCAAAATACTATTGATGATACATCGATAGGTGAAGCTACGGACTCTTCAAATAAACCTGACAGTTCAACCGCCAAGAAAACTTTTGACATTGAAGATTCTGATGCACCGAGACTTGTATCGTATTCATTTTTAGAAAGTTCGGATGTTGAAAAAACAACACTAAAGGTTCCCAGGAAAAGAAATAAAAAACGTGCTGTAAATAAAATGAATTGGAACAGTAATAAAAATAAACTCAACAGGCAGCATGGTCGTAACTATTCAAGCAAAAGAAAGGATGAGCAAGGCTGGAATTATGACATCACTAAAAAATCAAAAAGTTTGAAACCAATCTGTCATTGTGCTCTAAGTAAAAAAAGCTATCTTAAGTGTTTAGAGTTCAGTGACGATCAAAGAAATGATATTTTTAAACGCTTTTGGAGTATGAGTTGGAATGAAAAAAAAATTTTTGTAGATGGAACAGTAGAAAGTTGTCGTGCTAAACGCAGTCGTGACCAAAAAAGTGATAATTCGAGACGTAAATTGACTTTTAAGTACAGTTTACCTTTGCTTGATGGAAAAAAAAAAGTTTGCAAAACAATGTACTGTAATACTCTGTGTGTTGGACCAACAACGATTCAAAATTGGAAAAAATCAGTCAGTACAGTTAAATCAACTCCAAACGTGAATACTGCCCAAAAAGAAAAGAAAAAATCAAATCATCGGCGAGAGAAAGAATATGAAGAAATGAAAATATTTTTAGAATCCTTACCAAAAATGGAGTCACATTACTGTAGAGCTTCTTCATCAAAATTATATTTGCAGCCAGAGTGGCAATCAAAAAAAACATTGTATGAATTTTATGTACAAAATTGGTGTAAAGATCGTAATATCAAAGCTTTGTCTTTGACTACTTTTTATCAGATGTTGGACGAAAAAAATATCGATTTATATGCGCCGAAAAAAGACCAATGTGATATTTGTGTTCGTTATAGAGTAGGAAATTTTAACGAAAATGACTATCAAACTCATATAAAAAATAAACTAGATGCTAGGAAAGAAAAAGATTCGGATAAACTGAATGAAGATTTTGTTTTTACGATGGATTTGCAGTCGGTTCTTTTATCACCAAAATCTCAAGTTTCATCATTGTATTATAAAACAAAACTTTCAGTTCATAATTTTTGTTTGTTTAACTTAAAAAATTCCAGTGGATTCTGTTACATATGGAATGAAACAGAGGGAGGTTTAAACTCTGAAGAGTTTGCTTCAATTATTTTTAAATTTATCTCAACACATGTCGTGCCTTTTTTACCAGAGTCAAATAAAAAAATTATATTTTACTCTGATGGATGTACATATCAAAACCGCAATTGCACCCTAAGTAGTGCTCTTGTTAATGCTGCCAAACTTTTTGGTATTACAATTGAGCAAAAGTACTTGGAGAAAGGGCACACGCAAATGGAAGCTGACTCTATGCATGCAGCGATAGAAAGAAAATTGCGGAATAAAATAATTAATGTTCCAGCAGACTATGTTGACGTTTGTAAAACTGCAGTGAAGAAAGCATACACAGTCGAGTACCTGAATTTCAAAGATTTTAAATCATTCAATAAAATAAAGTCTTATTCTTCAATCCGTCCAGGAAGCAAAACAGGTGATCCAGTGGTTACTAATATAAGAGGACTAAAATATCCACCGAATGGTGATATTTACTACAAATTAAATTTTTCGGATGAATGGAATTTACTTCCTCAAAGAAAAAATAAAATAAAATCTTGTTTGACTTTTGAACAACTACCAGGATTCTATCGCGCTAGACTTAAAATAAAAAAAATAAAATATGATGACTTGCAAGAATTGAAGAAAACATTGCCCATTGACTATCATCAATTTTATGATAATCTTCCTTATGAAAAATAAAAAAGTTGACTGTTTTTTTTAAATGTATTACTAAATTTATAATCAGATTATTTAATAGAAAATCGCAATTCTAGTACGACGTTAAAGCTAATTTGACCAAATATTACAAACGTACTTTGCCAAATAATATATCAAAGATTTATAATATTGTTTAGAATACATTTCATTGAATATTAAAGAATTATATAATATATTTTCATAATAGTTAACGTTACTGATATTTAACCTGATTGAATATTAAAGAATTGTATAATATATTTTCATAATAGTTAACGTTACTGATATTTAACCTGTTAAACAATTTTAATTTAATAAATATATAATATTCCAATTGATTTAATTGATTACTCAAACTCCTATCTCCTTTTTGCTTTCAGAATGCAAATTGTCTAACTCCACATCTAATTTTAAAATTTCAAGATGAAAATTGTCTAACTCCAAAAAAGCTTCTCAGCTGACATAGCTTAAGTATGGAGACATATTTTTATGTGGGTACTCAACAATAAACATATTTTTAACGTTATTAAAAAATTTTGGTTTTAATATTATCATTTTTCTGTATGCAAAACGTTTTTTGGCTCTCCTGAACAATTTACAAAAATGGAGTTAGACAATTTGCTAATTAGAGCGTCGATATAGGAAGTCGAAAAATCTGTTCGATCATCACGTTCACGCGTATGGTATAAGGCAGGTAATATTCACCTGATGGACGTGGCACGTGAAGAGGCGTGGCGTAGCTTAGCCGTAGGTGTGTGGGTGCGACGTGACGCGTGGCGCTTAGAATTATGGGGTCCGTATAGCCATGGTCATGTAGTCATGAAGTCGAACTTTATTTTTAAACACAAGTGCGCCAAGATTGGAGGCAATTATACAGAAGGAGTAGACGCACAGCCAGGAGTCCCCCGTAGGTTCTTCGGGACATCGGGAGCTTATTTTTCTTGAACACGTCACCAGATCGCCGATCTTTGCTTCCACCTGTCTGCACGGATGCCTAGGCGATATCCAAGGCCTGGGATGCTGGAAAGATCGAAGGACCGTTTAAAACGTTCGAAATAGTCCCTGAACCGGAATCCAAGGGTGTTTTCCTCCGCACCTTGACTCGTGCACTGCATAACCGTGATACCCATAAATGGATTGAATGCAAAGTCACGTAACCGTGACGTACCTTTATCCGATTTTGAAGATCTTATCTCTTCGCATAGAGGGTTGCGAGCCGGCACGATGGTGTCGAGTTTCGAACTAGCTATCATCCCTGGCACTAAATCACCCGAGAGATTCATACGTGGATTAAAATGGGGGTAGTGTTTGAATTTTTCTCCAACTTACGCCGTGCAGACTACCGATCTTCGCTATTTTCTCACCAGAGCTGATCGAACGTCGAAAATAATGTGCAGAAAAGACAATCATATCGTGAAATTTGTCCGCTATAAGTGCAGACGCGGCGCTTCTTCAGCCGCCTGCATGCGCACGTTCCCCGCAATGTTGCGGCGACCTAGGAATATCGCAGTGTATGTATGCCATAACGCCTGGTATATTAATCGACGTAGTGTGTATACGGTACGTTGGGGTGTGAGGCGGGCTGGTATACACAGGGTAGTATTTTAAATGCCAATGATTTCAGTCCTCCCTGGGGTGTGTTCTGGGCCTATATATTCGCGGCGACAATGCCGGAGGCCTTCAGTCGCTTGTTGTAGTTCCACGAACGGTTTGTATCCGCACAAAATCTGGACGTAGAATAAATAAAACGAAGAAGAAAAAAGAAGAAGAAAAAAGAAAAAAGAAGAAATAAAAAACGCGCGATAAACTAGTTTCCCCGTTATTTTTGGGTTCCAGTGAAAGTATCCCGTCGCCGGAATTCGATAAAGATCAAATTTATCTATAATATACACAAAACCGAAAACCAGACTCGACTGCAAGACGCTAGTGAATGTCTTCGGGAGAAATGACCGCTATGGACGATGGTCAGGCGTTCTACCGTAGATACTGTATGGCTCGACGATTTTTATCATCCGATTTTTTTCACACACAGATCCCTTTCCCTGAGGGATGATTCTTTTTTTCCCCCCTCTCGTCGTCGCAGATTTCTTTCGAACGATTCATAGGACGTTTTTTATTCATCGGGTTTATTTATTTACAGGGCAACTGCATTCCCCGGTCGGAGACAGCGAGAACAGTAACAGCAACAGCAACAGCACAGCCGATCAGTCGACAGCTCCTATTATCTGCAATACTGTTCCTGTTCCGGTTCCTGGTCAACGTTCATCACACCCGCATAGCGGTGGTGTTAACAACGCTGCATCGACCACGACAGCCTTCACCGTCGCTTCAAGTATGCTGTTGCTGCAGACACAGGTCAGTGGTGAAATGGAAAAACGATTTTTCCGCCCCCCTCCGATCCCTTTTTTTGTTCTTCAGATACGATCGTTCCTCGTATGACTTTTCCATCAATCCACCCCCTCGCGCTTATATATACATAGTCGCTAATTAAATGCGTCTTATGAATATAATAATCGCTTGTGAAAAGGGTCAGTAAAAAGTCCAATCGAGGACAATGTGAATTATTGAGGGTGGAGAGCCGGGGTACGGGCTACGGGACGACAGGATAATAGTGTGGGTGGAAGGTAGGTGTATATACCAAGTCACGGCTCGGCACCCGTGAGGCGCAGCCCCGGATCCCTAGGGACCGATGAAGGAAATGTCAACCAGCAGCGGAACCACCGCCGCAAATTGAATATCCTGAGATAGTAAAAACGTGACAAACAGGGGTGGAATGGGGGCCGTTTCAGAAGGACGGGGGGGGGGGGGGGGGGGAATCCAACGGAGGAAACGGAAACCGTTGTTTCCCGCCTCGTCATTACCGGCGATTTAAGAGGAACGGCGATTAAGAGGATCGACAATGCTCCGTAGATCGGTAGATCAGACTTTGCGAGCCTCGCTGCGGGCTCTTAATTTCTTACCGATCTTCTCGCTTGTGCGTAACGAACAGAACTGCTCGTTCTTATTTGTGTCGTGATTTCGCATGAAATTTCGAAAAGCTTATAAACTGAGGTGGAATTGTAACCAGGTTTGCGCTTATACCCGATCGCCGGTATCTGGTGCTGCAGGAGGAGGCGTGTATAGAAGTTTCCTCGACGCGTCGTAAATGCGCGGTAAAGCTCGGAGCTCCGCCTCGATCCTGTGTCTTGTCGGTTATCAAAAGCCCTCTGGTAACCGGGTATTTAGACTAGGTTCCTCTTCTTCGAGAAGGTGATGAGTACACTCTTGGCTATTCTATATCCATCTCAGTCGTAGTTCGTCCGTCGCGGAGTCAAAGTCCGGGTCTGTAAATGCGCTGCGCGCAGTTCCGATAAAATCGTCCTAAGAATTCAGCGCTCATGATATATAGGGACCGGTCAAGAACGACAACAGTCGTCGTTAGCGTAGTTGGAAAATGATGATACATGCACGTGGAAATGGGATGCAGAAGAGGGCGGCGAGAGGAAGGGAAGAAACAAAAATATAATCACGGTTAATCGATTTTATCGGCGCATTAGAGATTCAGGATTGCGTAGCTTTCTTCGATCGTTTAGTTTTTTTCACCGATAATCGGATTCGGCTTCATTTTCAAACATCCTTGACCTACCCACGTCGATGTGACGTATACGACACCAGACACAGAGAGAGAGAGAGAGAGACTTTGGACACGAGTTGGTTGGCCAAATTCATCAGGTGCCCAAATCTCTTCTATGCGAGGACGTCGACGCGGGCTAGTTGTTCGATTTCTCCGTGGACTGTGAAGTGTTGTGAAATGTCGTAACGTTCGCCGCGATCAACGAGCGCTGCATGGTTTATCTTCGGCTAATTTCACATACCCCGTCGAACTTAGGATCACCGTTGAAAAATTTCTCATTCCAAGTTCTGAACCGCGCGGAACCTGTCACACATCCTGTTCGCACTGTTCGGATACGTCTGAGAATAACCGTTCGGTTACAGAGCCCCTTCGGATGTAGCAGCTTCGCTGACCTCCTAACCGCGCCTTACACGGACCCAATTGACGCCGGACATCTGTCAGAGGAGCTTGACCCCTTCCCAGAACTTCAACTGGGAAATCCGGCGCACTCTACGTCGCCGCAAGACACACACAACCAGAATTCGCACTCGCAGCACACCGCGCTACTGCCGGGCGACGTCCAAGCGGACTCTTTAAGGTGGGTATAGAGTTGTGACGAAACCGAACGGAACGCCGCGCGCGATTCATCATCCGACTTTGACAGCATTGAGAACTTAGACTCTTTGTCGGTTCCAGTCCGACTCCGCTTCCGAGTTTCCAGGAGACATACACAGTCCAGAGATACACGCGACAGGAGTTGCAAGGCCTGGGTATAAAGATGGACGAGGACTGCTACAACAACCCGGTTTACTCGAGCACGCCGTACCCCGAGTACCCCGCTCCGGTATCGTACCACCACCACCACCAGCATCACCATCATCAGGGATACTACCAGTCCGAACCGGCTCCCACGCCGACACCGGTACCACAAGAAGCACAGTACTCGCCGATGCCGATGGTCTACAGTCCTGCGGCTACTACGCCGGTACCACCGCCAGCCACTGCACCAATGGACCTTCACACTGCACCGGCAGCAACGCCGAGACAAGGAAGAGCGGCACTTCCTCTTCAGCGATCAGAATCAACGAGGTATTATTCGGGGCCGAGCGCGCTCTTCGTGATTGCACATTTTTCTCATGGAACTCGACTCCTTAATTAAGATCACATTTTTGTCCCAACAGCAGCAACGAGTCTCCCAAACCTCGGGGTGGCTCCGGTTCAGTCGGTTCAGCATCACCGGGTGCTGGCGAACGCGCACCACCTAGTCCAAGTCAGCTGTGTGCTGTGTGCGGAGACACCGCTGCCTGCCAGCACTACGGTGTTCGTACCTGCGAAGGGTGCAAGGGTTTCTTCAAACGGACGGTACAGAAGGGTTCGAAGTACGTCTGTCTCGCCGAGAAGGCCTGCCCGGTTGACAAACGGCGGCGTAATCGCTGTCAGTTTTGCAGGTTCCAGAAGTGCTTGATGGTCGGAATGGTCAAGGAGGTGAGGAACCCGAATGACCACGACTCGGGGGGAGTTGAACCCCGTCATAAACCCCGCGCATATTTATTTTATCGCTCCAGGTCGTCAGGACGGATGATCTTAAGGGTCGCCGAGGTCGGCTTCCATCGAAGCCGAAATCACCCCAAGAGTCTCCACCCAGTCCTCCGGTTTCCTTGATCACAGCCTTGGTCAGAGCCCATCTTGACACGACCCCGGATTTGGCGAACCTCGACTACTCGCAATACAGAGAGCCGGGGCCAAGCGAATTGCCCGTTACCGAAGCCGAGAAGATACAACAGTTCTACGGCCTCCTCACCACCTCCGTTGATGTCATACGAAATTTTGCCGACAAGATACCAGGGTTTTCGGAACTCGCGAGAGAAGACCAGGTAAATATCATTCAGAAAGTTATACCATGTTGATTTGCACGACGTTTTGGCCAGACAAACCCTTGCGGATTCCGCTTCATCGAAAATGGCTTGTTCCTGTTTTTGCCAAAACCCCATGTCGTGCACCCTGAAGAGTCAGTCTTAGGCTTTGATATCTTCGAAAAAGCTCACCTCTCCGATCAATACTGCGCGGTATACCTCTACATATTATAAAAGGTCTTCGAACATTCGAGTCGATGATAGGGTTGGTCACGCAGTGGCGTTCCGTGTAATCCCGGATGTGTAAGGGTGATGTAACACGTGATTGCGGTTTCCCGCAGGAGTTATTGTTCCAGTCAGCAAGTCTGGAGTTGTTCGTTTTGCGGCTATCGTATAGAACTAAATCGGACGCAACCCAACTTACCTTTTGTAACGGTGTAGTACTCGCCAGGGCCCAATGCCAGCGTAGTTTTGGCGACTGGCTACATGGGATCCTAGATTTTTGCCAAGGACTTCACAGCCTCGACGTTGACATCAGCGCGTTCTCCTGCCTCTGTGCACTCACCCTTGTTACCGGTGAGTTAAATAAAAATAAATAACTTAGGTACCTTATACTCTGGCCGAATCAATGAATGAATGAATTAATCAATCAATGAATGAGTGGAACGGGTGCAGGGTGGACTGATTGATTGACTTCTCATTCCCTCAAACCCCCGACGAAAGCCCATACTTTATTCAGCCCCATTCCGAGCCACAAACTAGGCTCCCTCGTCGCGTGCAGGCAACGCCAACTTATCTATAGCTAGCTCAAGGATTGACTGACACTCCGATGCGAATTACGCTATTCATGATTCAAACCGTTCGGAAATAAACGTCGGGTGTAAAAAAAAAAAAGAAAAACTTTTGAGGGAACCACTTTTTATCTCTGAGGGAATCTATGTTCCAGAGAGACATGGTCTGAAGGAACCACACCGGGTCGAACAGTTGCAGATGAAGATAATAGCCTCGCTGAGGGACCACGTTACCTATAATGCTGAGGCACAGCGAAAGGCCCATTATTTTTCGCGACTTTTAGGTAAACTGCCTGAACTTCGTAGTCTATCTGTACAGGGATTGCAGAGAATTTTTTACCTTAAACTTGAGGATTTAGTACCGGCACCACCCCTTATAGAGACTATGTTTGTCGCCAGTCTACCATTTTAATAAGTTTATTTTATAGGAGAAATTAAGAAAATTGATACAAATTTTGCACCGCATATATATATATAATATATAATATAATATATAATATATAATATATGATATACAATATATTAGGGTCTTATTAAGGTAGCTGCCTAGTTATTTATACGTCTAGTCGTATATACTACATGTTATATATATATTATATTACTATATACATATTGAATACTAGAATATTTGTACATATACGTATATATGTATGTATATCCCCCCCGTGATCACCGATTACCTTAATTCATATAGTTACCGTGATGTACATATGCATATGTATGTATGCAGTCCACGTGCATGTAACCCATCTAATTGTTTAGTCTTTTGTGTTTTACTTTTGAAAAAAAAATGTTCTCTTTGCTTTTTAGGGTTCTTAATTGTTTTTTATTTTTTTTAGATTTTTATGTTATACGTAAGTACCAAGTTGATAAAATTGAGATTCAAATTAGGAAATTAAGTTTGGGGTGAGGTAGTGCGCGCGATTATGTCACGATATGTGATTTCGTGTATATTCCTAGAGACGAGCCACGACTACGAAGCAATAAAAATTCATCAGTTATGCAAATTGCTAAATTCGATGTCCCGCGCGGCCATAAACGCGGCTAGTGTTGCGTTATTAGAAAGTATAGCCAATTTATTATCCGGTTACATCTCGGGGTCTTTGCGGGTCTCTCTCATATATACCAGCAATATCTATAAATATAATATATATATATATATATATAGAGAGAGACAAAAAGGCAAAATCCATATGGATTGATAGTCAGATACTAGAAGCAGACGAAGACGAATACGAAGACGAAGAAGAGGAAGAAGGAGAAACTATAAAGATGGTTCGAAGGCGGGGCACGGTTGAAAAAAATTTTTTCTTTTTTTTTTCTCTCTAGCAAACCTGTTAGCCAGTTTCGTAATTATACACAATTTATAATCAATAATCAATCAACTATATCTGCAACCTTTTAACGACGTTTCCATTTTTTTCCTTTATTTTTATTTTAATTTTTTCATCTTCATAAATTCTTCTGATAGTTTTTTCCTTCTGTTAATGTTGTAGAGGCTGTCGAGCCGAATCCAACGATACTAAACAACGTATCATTCCAAGCAATCGATCTCGTGAAATAGCCTTTTACAAATCTACCAGCGCGCTATACACTAGCGCTAATCGCGCTAACTGCGCGGCGTTAATTTTACTTTAATATGCGATATCTCGTCATGGATCAAACGTAATGGTAATTTGTTTGGTATCGTTGGATTCGGTTTCTCGTTGTCTACAACTTAGGCCACATTAAACAGCTAATTTATATCGATTAAAAAAATAATGTCGAAAACGCATCAACGAGTATCAGAAACTATGTAGGCATGTCGCAACTGTATAGAGCGGAATGAGATAGGTAATAGCAAAAAGAAGATTGAATCCTATGACAATTATCCTAATAAAATTAATAATAATAATAATAATAATGACACAGTCATGTGTGTATATGTGTATTAAATTATCCGATGATATATTTATAAATATAAATATAAATTATAAATTATAAATTATGAATTATAAATCATTCGTTTGATCGTTCGTCGTGCCAATTTGTTCACACTAATAGTATAAGTATTATATACATATACGTATAATACCTACTGATTGTTTAAACTATATCAATATCAATAATAATAATAATAATATGTTCATGATTATATTGTATAATATAATATACATCTAATTTGATGGATATAGGTATATATTATGCGTGTCTATATAATATATATAATTATTATGGTGAGAATAAAGCCGATGAAATTATAATAAATAAATGAATAAATAAATGATCATCACAGTAATAATAATAACAATAATAATAATAATAATAATAATAATAATAATAATAATAATAATAATAGTGATAATCAGAACGATATTAAAAGTAAAATTTAATAGCTGAATAATATATATATTATATATAATTTTAATAATAATGTATAAATAACAATAATGACGATTATAGGTATATATATATATATATTACAAAAATAAATAATAATATATATATATACTAGATTGTTAATAAGGAAAAAAATGGGGTAATAAAAGCGTTTCTTATTTATAAATGATCAAGTATATATAGGCAATATACGTCTTAAACCGTACTATTATATAAATGTATGAATAATATTAACTATATTACAATCATATCATGATATGTACTTAATAATTGATTAATAACGAACGTACTATATATATATATATATATAACACATATCAAGTTTGAATGGAAAAAAAAGATGAGAATAAAATGAGAATTATATGTAATACATAAATGGAAATGAAAAGTAAAAAATACAACAAGAAAAAAAAACATAAATGAAAGATACAAAGATACAAATAAGTAAAATTAAAATTAAATTTCAACTTTTAAATGAAAATCAATTTTTGTTTCTTCTTTTTCATCAGTTTTTCGACGTGACTTACGACAGTACCTATATATTATATATACCATATTAATTTTTTTATTTTATTTTTTGTTTTTACCGAGGGGTTAATCACTCATCAATTTGGGTGTACACCAGATTACAGGATTGCAAAGATTACGCGGATTACTAGAGATTGCAAAAGTTGCAAAGATTACAAAAGATTACAAGAGATTGCAAGAGATTTCAAAAGATTGCAAGATATTGCTAAAGATTCCAAGAGATTGCAAAAGATTGCAAAGATTGCGAAGATTACAAAAGATTGCAAAGATTACAAAAGATTACAAGAAATTACAAAAGATTGCGAAAGATTGCAAAAGATTGCGAGAAATTGCAAGAGATTGCAAAAGATTGCAAGAGATTCCAAGAGATTGCAAAGATGACAAAAGATTACAAAAGATTGCAAGAAATTACAAAAGATTGCAAAGATTACAAAAGATTACAAAAGATTGCAAAGATTACAAAAGATTGCAAAGATTACAAAAGATTACAAAAGATTACAAGAGATTGCAACAGATTTCAAAAGATTGTAAGAGATTGCAAAAGATTGCAAGAGATTGCAAAGATTGCGAAGATTACAAAAGATTGCAAAGATTACAAAAGATTACAAGAAATTACAAAAGATTGCGAAAGATTGCAAAAGATTGCAAAAGATTGCAAGAGATTGCAAAAATTTGCAAGAGATTGCAAGAGATTGCAAAAGATTACAAAAGATTGCAAAGATTACAAAAGATTGCAAAGATTACAAAAGATTACAAGAAATTACAAAAGATTGCAAAAGATTGCAAGAGATTGCAAAGATTGCAAAAGATTACAAAAGATTGCAAAGATTACAAAAGATTACAAAATGGGTGTACACTAGATTTCACAAGTGATTAACCCCTCGGTTTTTACTTATGAATTTGTACAGTATATATGTTTACCAAAAGATTCGTTTTGATTAATTATTATCTAATCTACGTACGTGTACATTATATATCTATATACCTACTATAAATATATATATATATATATATATATACTATATAATACAGACGTAATAAATAAATGTATATTAGCGGTGCAGATCGCGTGCTGATTATATACCTAAATATGGAAGACATAATAGTGAGAGACGTGGACGAATGTGTGTTTTATAGTTTCTTTAGTTATTCCTATATATATGATTATACATACATAATATGTGTGTATATATATATATTATATTCTGTGACGATCAGTCTGTGATTTCATAAATTGGGTATATAATATAAAGAAAAATATTCGAAGAAAAAAGTTTTAAACAAAAGTGAGAAAAAAAATAAATCAAGGTGAAACGAGATTTCGAAAAATTAATTATACCTATTTGAACCGATAATTATTCTTATTAATAATTATATACACACATCCACTTTGCAGAATGTAATAACTAAATTAATTCACTCTATTTCTTACTGTAGACATATAAATGCATGTGTATGCATATGTGATATACAGGGTGAGTTTTCTCCGGGATCTTGAGAGGGTGGGGCTTAAATCGTCTGACACTCCGCCTTCTCCTATCCACAGTCAGCTGACTATGAGTCAGAATTGTCATTCTGAAAATTGGAAGTATGAATAGAAGGAGGCGGAGTCTCATACGATTTAAGCCACGCCCTTTCCGGTTCCCGGAGAGAATTCACCCTGTATATATACACACATACTATACGTGTATACCTACCTAATTCATCGCAGCGTTAAATTATGTGATTTTTAAGTGATAACGGAAAGCATCTATTATCTATGTATATAATAATCTATGTATACCTATACGCGTGCTCGCGGCCTTGTCTTTAATCATATATTATATAATATACATATAGATAGATGTACACAATTTTTATATAATAAATAAATGAAAAATGGAAAATTTAAGACATGATTAGACACACACATACACACACACACACACATATATATATATCTATTTCAACATTTCCCGCGACTATGAGTTACCTACTACTTTCTATATATACTATATATGAACGTGAAATAACTATATACTTGTATAATATGATCTTGAAAGAAGAAAAAGAAAAAAAAAATGAGAAATAATGAGTAAGGGTAGATTTTGCATGATTTACTTCAGTATGATAATCACAAAACTATTGTATATATGTATACATATATACTATAAAAGATAGAAAATCTCCTATATATATTTAACTTTGCCACTATTACTATTATTATTATTATTATTATTATCATTATTTTTCGATATAGTATGCGTGAAATTTTATTTTACGCACACTGTGTCGAAATAGTATATTATGCATCGAGTGCGTAAAATCTTACGCACGAGTTTCATACGATATTTTTCGAAATAGTATGCGTAAAATGAAATAAAATAAAATAAAATATGCATAATAAGTATGCATAAAATGAAATTTTACGCATACTATATCGAAAAATATCGTATGAAACTCGTGCGTAAAATTTTTACGCACTTGTACTATTATATAACGAAAGCATGTTTTCCTCACTTTTTGATACCTCTGTATGGGACCTAAAGTAGTACTTTTAAGTCCTAGGACTTTTCGTGCCACATTTAGGCCCTAGGACTTAAAAGTACTACTTTAGGTCCTATACAGGACTTAAATGTGCCACATTTAAGTCCTAGGACTTAAAAGTACTACTTTAGATCCTATACAGAAACATCAAAAAGTCGCTAAACATGGCTTTGTTATATAAAATATGGTGTGTACCAAGGCTAAGTGGGCTTTTTGACCTCGCGTGGTTGCAGTACTCGTCTTCGGCTCGCAACGCACTCGTCTTCGACTCGTGCTAGCTCGCCTCTGACTCGTACTGCAAACTCCACACTCGGTCTAAAAAAGCCCACTTCACGCCCTTGGTACACAATATACTATTATTTAGCTGATATAATCTTTAGATGATACCTACATATGCATATTGCAATACATATGTATCATGCATATAATTGAATATTCTTTAGCTACCTATATACACCTATATCTTATATGTATAACTATACCTAATAGAGGGAAAATTGCACACGACGTATAATATGCGGAGATGAAATAACGAATGATTAGGGAATGTATGTATTTTGGCATATATCTGGGGCTAAGGACCAGAAGGGCGTAACCCACATTTTTTCGACTTTGTTGAATTTTCTGCCGAAAGGACGTATGTCTGAAAATTTCCATCCGCAGTTTTTGTGGATTACGCCCTTCTGATCCTTAGCCTTCGATATATAGGTACATCATATAAATATACACTATATGGAATCGTGAATCCTTAGCCACCACACAATAACTTTATATACTATGTATTATTGTATTATATACTATCATTATTATATGTACCTATATATTTTCTTACATACCATTATACAGGGTGATTCAAAATTCGTGACGAATCTCTTGAGGGGTTAATCCCTGTCAAAATTGGAATTGAAAGTTCCTCGGCCATTTGTGCGAAAAAATGTGTTGTTTTTTTTTTCTACGGAACCGTAGCACATTACGTTAACATCTTTCACCAAACGATAAACTTTCACCGCAAGAAATCTCTAATATTGAGAAAAAAAAAAAACACAACCATTGGCATCATTTGCGGGATTCTTTGAAATCGACAAATGATACAGAAAAAAAAAACGTTGTAATAAAAGAAAAAAAATAACCGTTTGTCGGAAAAACAAAATTTCAGAGAAGAAAAATTGTTTTTAGAAAAAATGGCTGAGGAACTTTTAATCCAAATTTTGACAAGGATCAACCCCACAAGAAATTCGTAATGAATTCTGAATCACCCTGTATAGTGAATATAGTGTAATTATTTGTTATAATTAAAGTGCCTGTCGTATATGATAATATATTATATATATATATATATATTACATTATATTATATAATATATTATATGTAAATATAAATGTGTATATTTGATTTTTATTCAAACACATACCTATAATATATATATATATATATATATATAAACGCGTCCAATTTTATGAAATATTTGATAAAAATAATAATAATAATATTTGGGTAAATTTTTTTCTTTCAAATATGTACATATTATATACATATGACACATGCACACAGACGCATGTATACGTGTATATATGGCTCAAAATCACCAAGGTGGTAAATTCGTGTCTGAGACATTTAAATCATCAAATTTATTTGCCTTTATTCAAATAATGTAGCAAAAATTATTCACATCAACTCATTTAAGCATTGCATCAGAAAAATTTGTTGAAATTTATTCATAGAATATACTTTATATAACGAAAGCATGTTTTCCTCGCTTTTTGATGCCTCTGTATGGGACCTAAAGTAGTACTTTTACGTTCCGGGAACGCTACTAAAAGTCAATTAATAAGCAAAAATCATTTTTTTTCTCATCAAATCAATGATTAATTGCAGATATACATTTATTTCTTTGTTTTCATACTAAATTAAATGTCCAAAATTATATTTAAATATTACTTTTAAGGGAACTATAACTATTTCCATAAATAATTTTGATTTACGTAATTTTTAATTTCTAGCTTGCCCCGTTTGGATATCAATTAAAGATAAGTTGGTCAATGATTAGAACTGATTTGCAGAACAAAAATATACTAAATTTTTTTACGAAATTCCAACCTTGGAAATTACCACCTTGGTGATTTTGAGCCATATATGCTTTCTTTTCGCGCTGAATATCTGCTATGTATATACATACGTTTTCTATATAAAACTATAATTAAATATAATATTCGCACAATGTAATTAAATATTATATACGTTTAATATATTATACATATATACTATATACCCTATACTATGTATTCACCTACTGCGTAGCTACCAAAATATATCAAGTAAATAAAAGAAAGAATAAATAAGGTATTATATACCAATTATATACATATACACCCGTATTCATAGACATTTAGTAGCCTCCTAACTTTTTTTTAATCGGCTACTAACTTCATTACACAATGCAAAGACAATACAAAATAAAGTTAGTAGCCGACCAAAAAAAAAGTTAGTGGGCTACTAAATGTCTATGAATACGGGTAATAATATATATGAGGTATTCCACGTGAAACCAAAAGTGATTTGACTTTCGGGTTTTTGATTTCGATCGAAATTTTTTTTCGTATCACTTTTTGCAAGCTAAAACGATACCCCGAAGGGTTTTTCGATTACAGCTATTTATTGTTTATTGTGTACATATTATAGAAAAATATTAATCATATCTTATATGTATATGTAAAATATTTACACATAGGACGAGTGATTTTACTAATTTTAATTCGTCGTTTTATTTATTTCGTTCTATTTTTTTACCTCTAATATCGTGAATTTGTGAAAGAATTAATCAATTAGTTACCCTAATAATTAACATTTCATTTTCATTTTCATTTTTCTTTTTCTGTTTCTTTCTATTTTTTTTTATCTCACCTTGGTACAATAATTAAACCCACCTGTCACCTGCGAGTATAGTATAAAATATAGGTACTCGGTGTCACGCATGTTATACATATATTTATATATGAAAATGGTGAGGAAAATTCATTGGTCAAGTTGGCGTTGAATTTCCCGCTTATGGTATACCGTGAGAATCTCTGGATGCAGTGGAACGCCATGGATACCAACCCAAAACTCGAGAGAGCCGCAGTTTAGTAACTCACTAGATGTTCCTGGTAAAATCACTAGAAATCACTAGGTTTTTAGTCATTTTACTAGGAAAAATCTAGTAAGCTACTAAACTGCTGCTAACGAGTTTAGGGTTGGTATCCCTGGCGTTCCGCATCCAGAGATTATCACGGTATATTGACACTATAGTGAATAAATAACTATAAGTAACTATATATAAATAATATTGATTGTATGTACAAACAAACAAACAAACGAGAAAGAGAGAAAAAAATAACGCCTGTACCTTAATCTAATAATACACTAATTATTATTATCGATATTATTATTATTATTAATAATCATATTTAAGGTAACGCATATATTAATATATGCATGCAATTGTAATTTTCATCAAAACTGCAGTATAATATATAGCGCGATTAATTATATATACCGATGTTACTATTACATACATATTATGATATATACCTAAAAATATGTAATAATACTATACCTATATATCAAAAGACATTACATACGAATTTATCGCGTATAATATATATAGATAATCAAATACCCAATATATCTTTATATATATGTATATGTATGTGTATGTACTATGAAAAATATTGTAAAATTAATCAATGTGGCCTGATTATTACTCACTGTAATTATAACTCCGTGTCGAAGTAATAATTGATCACAGAAAATTCGTTGGTTTGGTTCCATTATTATTATTATTATTATTATTAATTTTGCTATACTATAGCATAATACCCACAAACACTACCTATACTTATACAACACTATATTCTATATATAATATATGATATATAGTATCTCTAAGTATATAATAAATATTGAAAGTATGTAATATTCTATTTTATAATTAAATGAGAAAAAAGAAGAAAAAAAAAGAGTAAAAAAACGAATAAAAGGAGAAAAAGAAAAAATGGAAAGTAAAAAATAAAGAAAATTATGAATTGTGATATATAGAGAATAAGACACGCATCCGCAGTGCAATGTACCTATATGGACATATATTATGTATTCTGTATATTATTTCATTAAAGCAACTTAAAAAATGATATTATGTACTATATCCAATTTTTTATCATATTATTACTATAATAGACGAGAATCACGTATATAATCATAAGCAGATTTTAGACGAATATAATTATTAAGTTGTTGTATGTTATTTAAGATTCAGAGATTTTCAAACTGGGCTTCCCGCCCTATATAAGAAATTCGCGCCGAAAATACATCGTAGGATCGTCGCTGCGAGCGCCACTGCATGGAGTAATTCGTAGCACAGTCTCGCGGCGTGTTCCTAGAAACTAGGAGAATTCAATGATCGTACGAATCTGTCGTATCGACAGATCTTAAGAGTGATTCATTGACCGTGTAAAACCACTCGGTCGATAAAGTAAAAATTCTCAAAAACTATACAAGAAAAAATTCGATCACGGTCTGATTATTATCTAATTTTCGAATTAGATCGATCGTCGCAAAATCATCGTACCGACAGATCGAAATCTGATTTATTGACCACGTAAAGATGACGCTGGTCGATAAGGTAGTCTGATAGATCTCGTATCTTATAGTTTTTCGAAATAAATCTCCATACCGCATTTGATCATGGAATAATTCGATCTATATATATACATATCTGTATTACGCAGCTGTTGATTAAAATTATACTATTAAAACAGTATCTAGACAGTCGTTGGGGTTCGGCGAGTATTCTATTCCATATCAAATATCGCATACTGAAGCCTCACGCCTCGTATACCTATATCGAATAACGGTTCAGAATTTACGAATGTGTAATCGTTAATACACACATACCTACTGTAACGATACACTAATTAATTTATTGACTAATTTACCCCTGTAATTTTTTTAAATTTTTTTAAAATTTTTGTTTCTTTATTATTTCCTTCTTTGTTTAGCTCGTGGCCTCGACATGATGATGCGAGAACAATAATTCATTACGAAGCTAAATCTCAGCCTCGAAACTCCATCGGCGCACAAAGAAAGATGATTTTTTGGTAAACAGCCAACTGCCCCATAACGACTAGGTCATAATAATATTAGTCGGTGGCACAGATTATCTCTGCAATAAGAAAACGCTAAACGCGTTAACTTATTGTTAGCCAAGAATATTACGTAATGGAGTACACTCCAGTCTGCAGTATTTGAAAACTGAACGGAACCGTTCATTCTTATATTTCATAATTTTACTCGAACTCTAAACTACCCTTCGAGACCATGCAGCCCATAGTACACACATACGCAATGCGCGTACTTAGACACCAGTTTGAAATGTGAATTTCAGGAACAACGCTTATAGCATGATGTTGAATAATCGATATCCATTATCCGAACAAACTACACCCTTGCTTATTACGACTTATATGTAGTTAGAGAGTCCAACGAATCGTGAACTCCATCTGCCAATAATTGACGATCGAATAATTCTCGGATAAAATTCGGCCCAAGAAATTCCAAGAACTTTGTTCGAATAGGACTTCCGGTTACGGGGGGGCAGGGGGGGGCAGATGGGTGCACGTGCTGCAACAATGCACCTCGCCACTGTCGAGTGGCGATGGAAAGAAAGTCTTTCAGTATTTTAGGCGGGAAATGGGACTCGTACCTGGAACCCCATGGATCCGGGATTCGAGTAATAGAGTTTTTCTCGAACAACACCCTTCACGGAGTTCAGGTAGGAGTAGGAATGCGGTATTTGAGGATACAATTCCTACGAGAAAGGAACAGGGACGCGTGCCACCTGGAATTGCGAATATAATACGACAAACCCTCGTGACGAACGTGACGAGCGAACAGGCACCCCTGCAGCGGCACCATATAGCAAACCCCTCAAAGCCACCGCTGCCCTTACCCCTAAGGTCTAAAATTGAGCGGCCATGACACACGTGCCCTTCTCTGGCAAAGGGTCGGGGGGAGGGGGCAGGGGGCAGTGCGAGTATGGTATAGTACCAGTTCGAAAAGTCGATTGTTTGTAATCGCCGGGGTGTTGGGTGCATAGATTTAGTAGTTTAGCATGCGGCATGTCGTGTCTATATACCTCGTAGTCTACCTATAGACTGTGTGAGAGGTTTGAAGAGCAGCCCCACGCTCTCCTCGTGTTATTCAGTGTCCGTCTAGCCGGCAAAGCGTCTCGACGTCGACGACTGCAGGAGACGGTATGAAATTTTTGTTTTATGTCGTTTTCTTTTTCATTTTTTTCATCGTCGTTATCGGTGGTATGTAATATTCGAATCGGTATAGTGTACTACGCCTGTAGGAAATGAGAGTCTTTTAAGTCATGCTGGATAACTTCAGACTTACTTATACTCTTCAAGTCAAACAAACACTCGATCGGTCTATCAATCGGAATGGGATAATAAACAAAGGGAGCCACAATTAAACCGAGGATACGTGCCAAACGCTATAACCGCAATAGAAGTGGCGAAGAGCTTTTGCATGGAAATATCGTGCGGAACGGCGTGCGGTGATTCCGGTTTTTACCCTCAAGATATTCGAACCGTTCATCAACCTCTGAACCTTTGATCGAGAATATTAATAACGCACTGCTGCAGCGCGCGGGCGAGTACAAGTGGTTTCGTCTTTCCTCGGTGTGCTATGATAGTCTCAAGTGGTTTTCCGGGTATAAGTGGTCGGATTATTATCGGTTTGGAGTGAACGAGTCTCTTAGTTATCTGGGGACTAAATTTAAACGGATATCCGATACTGGAGCCGAAAAGGAAGAGTCTGTGATGATATGTCATGGCGGCAGGAACGCCGATGATCCTGGTGCTGCTCCTGATGGTTTTAGTGTTCGGTGATAAGTTCCTTCAGATATCAACCGGACTGTCGAAACCGCAGAGTTTCACCGGCGTGAAGATACCCGGCGGACACATGGAGCTTGTGGAACAGGAAACGTGTTCCAAAGGCGTGATCCGACTCACGTGCAGATCTCTCAGGGCTTTTTTGATCATCCTTGAAGCCACCTACTTCGCTAACCGATCAGACCTTTGCGGGAATGACGGCGAACGGCGGGAGAAGAGCCTGAAGGAGAATAAAATCAAAGTTAAACAACTCAGGGGAAACTACCCCGACGATGATGATGAGGCGGACCTTGATGACCTCAGAATATCACTGAACAGAAGGTGCGTTCGATAGTTTCTATAAGCCTTATCCTTTTACATCCGGAAAATGCAACGGAGCATTTTTGCTCGAGTGCAGATCCGCGACTTCCTTTATTTCTTGGAGAGCGTTTGGAGAGGTTCCGGTGGATCGAGTTACTTGCGTTGGTATCTTTCAACACAGAGACATCAGACAATGTGGTAGGTAGAGGAAGAAAGGAGGAAGAAGGGAAGAAGAAGGAAGGAAGGCAGAGCATAAAGAGAATGCTGTTCCTTTCTCCTCCTCTTCGTCTTCACCTTCTTTGCAATATGGTAACTCGATCAAGTCGCCCGCGCACGGAACACTAGATAGTTGCTTTTCAGTTGCAGTATAGGTGCCTATAGGAGAGAGTTAATAAGAGTGTTGAATTTCCACGTGTAGTTTATCAAGCCGAGAACAGCCTTCGCGGCTTTTTAACTAGCACACCATATCTACTCGCTATACCACTACTGCGTGTATACTGTAGCGGTGATAAACACAACTCTTTGCCGGGAAGAGGGAGACCACATATCTTTTTTTAAACCACGATCGGATTTTTGCGTGTATCTGCGGTCTCACGATCGCCACTGCATGGATTGCCAATTTGCGATTCGGTCAAGCAGCGCGAGACTTCGATCGATTCAACGAGAAAAGCTTCACTCCCACTCATGTGCGGGGTAAGATTGCAGCGGTTTTCAGGAGCACGGATGGTTTATAAATACCGCCTCTCATTCCGCGCGGGCTAATTTCGGCGGCTCAGCAATTATCGTTGCAATATCATTGTGCTCGGATTTATGCGATTCCCATTCCTCGCAGGAAGTGCCCAATACACTTCAAATATCAATCTGTATAGCCGAAGAAGTTGTGCGGCGAAATTCCATTCTTGAAATATCACCGCGTTAATAACAGTGCTGCATAACAGCTTCTGAAACGTATAGGTGCACTGCAACGCACATGGAATGTAAATTCATGTTTCACTTACCCGGAAAAAAATGCATTAGATCAAATTTGCTCGAATTTCATCCAGTCGGATCTAAATTTTGGGAAACATTAAATCTGAATGGATCTTCGGAGATCTTCTTGGATCTATACTTGAACCTGGCTGGATCTGACGTACTAGATCGAGCCAGATCTATAGTGAGATCCAAAATGATCATCATAGTATATTCAGACCGATTTTTTCGCAAAATTTAGATCTTACTGGATGGAATTTGATCCAATCCATCTTTTTCCGGGTTATTTAAACTTCCACTATTGCCTACGCGGGGCAATAAAAATCCGCGCTAGTAGTACACCCTCGTTATATAAGTAGTAGGGGATCACCCCTGTAAGGTAGGGAAAAGAGAAGGCTTTCGACGCCCTCGTGTTCTGCAGTAGCTACGGAAGGGCTGAATCAACCCTTACCAATTACACTCACGCTCCACTGCCATAGCTTCGATTTGGTAATTCTATAAATGAATACGCAGCAGCAGCAGTAGCACAGGACCTGCAGTGGCTGTATAGCTGATCACAATCGGAATCGGCGTATTCAAGAATCGGTCGAATTGTGCCTTCAGAATTCCATCCGGTTTAGAAATCCGAAATCCAGAGAGATTGGCATCAGCCGTTTGGGATAGACACCATTGCTTATCATGTAAAGCAATTCGGATGCGTCTCGGCGCCCAGAAGTTCGTTGTCTGCGGCCTTCGAAGAATTATCTCTCTTCGTAATCACGAATGACAATTCGACACGTGATCTCGAGACCAGAAGACTGTTGCGAAATACTGACGTCAGTTGTATGGTCCGATGTGTCGTGAGGGCATGTTTTATTTATGCTTGACCGAAAATGATACCGTTTAGATAACGCATGAGCTTGTCGACGTGAATTTGAAAAACGGAAAGACCGCTCGTTAATTAAGAACATTACTGAATTTGTTTATCTCCATTTCAGATGCTCGGGGCTTCAGCATTGCCGTTTCAACGTTGACTCTGACCATCCTGAAGCCGTTTTCTGGACCCCGTCTAATATCAGGCTTAAATATGCCTGCATACCAGGTAGGCGATCAACATCGAGACTGGGGTATGGGGTTTGAACAAATCCAGAGCAAAATTAGACACACACATGTGGACAAAATTTCACGGAATTATCCCTGAAAGCTTTTTCCTGGATTCTAACGATTGCCTGAATTTCTATACCACACTGTCGCGACTGCAGTGAAAGCCGATAATATCTATACCACCAGGTCTTTTGGGGTGCGAATCGTGGCATCGTACACGTGCGCCACATATCGTGTAATGGGGTAAAGATAGCATCATCACGTAGTACTACCTACTGCCATCGCAGTAAACAGCTGCATGCCGTGTATGGTGTGTATCGTATAAAGGTGGTTTAGTATAGCACCAAAACTCAGGGTGTCCGACTCTTCCCATGGGATTGTAATCCGTAACGCGTCTTGCACGGTTGCGGAATCGTGCCCTGTGGGCGGCGCAGAGGTTCCGTTCATGACGATCAGGGTCGTGGGACCTGGATTTTAATTCACGTTAGTTTTGCTACCCTGCTCCCCAAAACGGGAATAAAGGGCGGAGGGGTTCGGTGCACAAAGTAGCTAGCAGACCATTCGACGAATCAACGCCCTGCGCCCTAAATCCTAATCCCATAAAACGACAGTATGGTGATCGGGGAAGGAGAGCGAAGGACAAGGTGAAACGCCTTTCTTTCTTCACGATCCCGAGTTGATTTTGGCTTGCAACTCTTGCGACGTGAGGAAGCGCTGTACTTGCACATTTGGTGCTGGGAGTAGCCGCCTTCAAACTAGCAACTCTCCGAGCACTATATGTCGGTGCAACAGTTCTCTGAAGCGTTTCAGTTCGTTCACGCTCACACATCCTCCCGTATATCACACGTGCTCGGTGTTACTACCGAGTATAATTATCATTTATCACTTGAATGGGACAGCCTTGCGCCCTTGCCCTACTTATACCAACTCACTGCGTACCATACGACGCAGTTCCTATGTATGATGCTGCGCACTGGAGTGGGGCAGTTCGAAAACGAAGAATTGGATCAGAGGGCGAGGGTGAAAAGCTTTGTTAGACTTACAGCAGCCTGGCGTGCGTCTGTTGTCGTATTATAGATTTCAGGGGATAAGACACAGTCACGTTTTCAGGATAAACAGCAACCGGCGTTGTTGATGCTCTTTGCATGTCACTCATCTCCTCTTTTGTGTTCACTTTTCTGAAACTGCGATGTGACACAAAGTGTGTGTGTGTTTTTTTTTCCAATAAATTATGAATCCTCTTTATCCTCTTCTTTCCGCTTCATATTTAGAGGCTGCGATCGGCAAATACTGCAACACCAAGCTTTCCGTTTCTGGGGGTGAAGGTGGTTATCTTAAATCACCAGGATACCCGCACTACTATCTCGGCGGAAGCTCTTGCGGATGGACCTTCGAGTCGCAGCCAGGGCAGAGGATCTCCTTGACCCTACATGACCTGAACATACGCAGTAGGCTATAACACCGTGTTTTTATTCTTCTTATTTTTCTTCTCCGTCGTTATTATCACCAAGCCCTTCGCACACAAACACACACACATACCTATGCATATCCCTAACTCCTGCATACATGCATAAAACAGATGCGCAGCAGGATGGAAGCTGCGTAGACGTTATCCGAGTCAGAGAAAACGGAGTGACCCTACTAGAATCCTGCGGGACTTCGGCTGGTGTCCAGGTGCTTTCGGAATCGAATCTCATCACACTGGACCTGATAGCCTTGAGCAACTTGTACCCATCAAGAGGATTCTTGCTGCAGTATAGAGGTAATAGAGAAGACCAGTTCTTTCATTTCGCACATGTGTGTATATATAGGTACACACGAGTAGTATGAATCTTCAGAATGTAGATTGAGAAACGGTTCTTGGCAATATATTTTTCAAACCATACCGGTCTTCGTGATCGTAGTATTAGTATCTCTTCATCCACAATCTCAGTATTTTTTGTATTTTTCCACAGCCGTTGGTTGCCCGGAAGTCAAGCCACCGAACGGAAGCTACGTAGTGAATGCCACCGCTGAGGTAAAGACCTTTTTGTGTAAAACTGGGACCGTTTTTCCCGACACAAAAATCAGGTCGAAATTGATAAGGTGTAAAAACGGACTGTGGAGTGAAGAGAGGGTGAAGAGTTGCGTTGGTGAGTATTTGGCAGCATTGCACAACGATAATGAAACACTCTTTATCCATCAAAACGATTTCGAGTTTTAGGTATAGATGTGCGGATTCAGATTCAATTCCACCGATATGTTAAGTTTGCGTAACATACGGTCTTATTGAATCGGAATTCTCTCTCTCTCTCTCTCTCTCTCTCTCTTTCATCATATACAAATCTATAGAATAAAACATTTTTTGAACGTTAAATATATTAGTCATACGACTAAAGGCTCGCCATTCTTATCTCGAAATGATAATCTCATCACATTATAAGAAAACGAGCGATCGAGTAGGCCCGAGATTGCGATGGATTGACCTTTGGCAGAGCTGTCAACTCGTTATCAGTATTATAGTAATGATATACTATTTGCAGAGCTAACTGTGCTGCTTGCTGATCATACGATAAACATATACCTCGTTACACATTAGTACATTACATATTACGAACTAACATAAAGACGTGATTATATTATCAACGTTCAAATTGTACTTAAATAAATTACAATCGGAAGACATTAAATATGTACATATGTATATAATATAGATCGTAATATGGATGTCCAATTCCCTCCGTGTCTCTGCGGCAGGCTTGAAATTTTGTCTTCTTTCTTCGTCGTGTAGTTCGTAAAACAAAAATTGATATAAATAGTTTAACACTTAATCACGAGTATGGCGCCTCTGACCGAGCCAGGCGAGAATAATGAATGATATTAATGTCAGGTTAGGGTTAGGGTTGGCGGAAACTGGCTAATGCGCAATGCACGGTGGGAGCTGCGGCGTATTGAGCTATAGATATAGAACAACCGTCGCTAATATTCACGCGCGCACGCAGCACAACATCTAGGTATACATGCGTAGCGGTGGATATGATAACTAAGGTGGTCGGGTTAGGTTGGGTTACGGTCAAACTAGTAATCTTAAGTTGCGTATAGAAGGCGGATATCTGTACCTAAAATACTCCGTGCTAATTAAAACGGTACAATCGGTTTACGTATTATACATCGGGTCATTGCAGTTGTAGTTTTGTTGTTTTCTCGCCACGCGCTCATCGACTGTTCCCCTGTTAATGTACATGTACATGTACAGGTTCGACGCGAGACACGTATTGATCATTCATAATCACTCATGCGTTTGAATGAAGTAGATGAAAAATGATGAAAAAAATAAAATAACACGAGTGAGGAGATAGAAATAATGACCGACCCCAAGATTATACTGCATTTTATGAAACCCCCCCACGCGATCATGTGGGATATTCTCAATATCAAATATCAAGCTACATGCGTGTAGAGGCACCGGACCACGTGGCGCGCTGCTGATCGCGCCGAACCGTGCGATAGATACATACCTATATATGTATTCATATTACATCTACGCATCGTTTTGGTTATGCTCTGTGGTGGGGATGTATTCTTGTCTCCGAGAAGCGCGGCGTTATCGCCTCTAGCTTTCCGCCGTTCTCGTTCGTCAATTGCCGACCACGCCACTTATATACAGTGTTTTATTTTCTCGTTTATTATACGTTATCCATATATTGTTTGTTCTTCGTATTATAATTATAACGATTTAACACACACACACACACGCACACACACATACATACATATACTTACATTCGTTGTACTATCTCTATATTATAATTGGTCTATATGAACTCGTGGTAAGTACTGATATACAGGTCACGCGAGAGATAATTCTATAAAGATAAGTAAATAATTCGCGTATATAAAATAATAAATGAAGATACTGCACAGCATCAGGCCAAAGAGCATCTGGATCGACTATCTCTATATGTATATGGCACACGTTCTCGTCACGCAGACGAATAAAAACCCCCCGAAACTCACTACCGCAGCTACTCAGATCAGATTAGTGGGAGTAGTAGCTCAGTCGTCGGTTAGCCGAGCCGGGAAAATAACTTGTGTCTCTTTGTACCAGATTCGTTCTTACTGTTGTAGAGTACAGTTGTTCGTTTTTCGAAAAATTTACTTCCTAGTCGCTCGCGTTATATCCTCCTTTGGTAAAACACAATCGGACGCCATTGCCTAACGATAAAATATACACGTTCGTCGAGACAGAAAAAAGGAAAGACACACAGAGAGAGAGAGAGAGAGAGAGAAAAGAGAGAGAGAGAGAGAGAGCTAGGAGAGTCTGAGAAGAAAAGAAGCGAAGAGAGCGCGCGCTAACGGTTAACATATATGTCTATCTATAACCGAAAGACTGCAGCACTTAGCTTGTGAGAGAGGAGCAGTGGCGCGCGCGCGCGAACGCGACGCTAGCGAGTGGCAGACGCAGACCATAGTCCGTTGGTTTCTGGATATAGCGTAAAATCGTGATGGTGGTGATCGGGAGTTAACAAAGGAATAAAACTGCTACTTGTTATCGTAATCACTGATATTTTCTATCAGGAAAAAGATTTTATCATTTAATCGCGCACGCATTAGGCCGGCAAAATGTTGCGCCTATTCGCTGAGACCGCTGCGAACCTCATAGGTGAGTGCAGGACGTATATTACAATGTGTATACACGATCTGTTGTGAAAAAACAAATTTTAAATTCTATTTTATCCATGATTGTATCATTTTCATCGTTACATCCATTACGGCCCGTCGTTATCACAATCTTGCTTTACCTTTTGAATTTAGTGCATAAAAATGACGACTCTAGCTCAACTTTTCGTTCAATATCGGTAACTATACTTTTGACGTCGTTGTTCCGCAACGCGACACTACTCGACTCGCATTGTTTTGACAAGGACGCTGATCGCCTCGCCTCGCCTCGCCTCGCCTCGCCTCGTGTTGGCGCCGCGTTTATGGCCTACGTGAAAAACTACACGTTTATACAATAACGAACTTCGATCGTCGTGCGAGTTGTACGCGATACGTAATAGCCTAAATCGTTACAGAGAGGAAAAGAAAAAAGAACAGTGCCACAGTTTTGCGGTCCAATTGTTGTCGACCATATTCATGTGTTACGACATATTTGGACAATTTACGTCACCACTTCCGCAGCTTTAATTTCTATACCCCATACGCGTATACATACAGCAGATTTTATCAGGAACTATACGTTCACTACCGCACACAAAATGCGATATGCGGACGAATGTTCGCGCGATCACGTGCGTTGATACCACCAGAAATGAGACATTTTACGCTGCACACATGCAGCCAGACCGTTGTGGCGTTTACTCATTTCCTCTGCTTCCCAGAAATTTCGATTTCCCTTTTCTCATTTTACCGCCTAATTAGTTAATCTTATTTTGATAACGCAGCTAATTAACTTTCCTCTTTCGCTTTTCCTCTTCGGCTGATCAATTCGTCGATGAAGAAATTTCCTCGACACAATATTAGGCGCCGTAGCGACTATATTATTCAAGAATTTTATATTTACATTTTGTATGTTTGATCATTAGTTCAACGAAACAGTCGTGGTGTGTAATTATCATTCAGACCACAAGACTCGAGAGTTTAATTTATAACGCGGGTATCGCGCAAGGCGCGTCTTATAATCAATGAGTATATAGGTATACATGGATATTGTATAGCTGCTGGGGCGGGGACTTGTACAGAGAACAACGAGCTATCTTCAAATTCAAAAGATTATATTATAATATTGTCCTGAATTTTTTATTTTTTCTCTCCATTATCTGCTTCTATCTAAAACGACTCGCTGGCGTCATGCAAGATACGATCTTATGTCCCGAGGGACAAAAAAAATTGACTTCATCTTATTGGTTTTAACAATTTTTTTGTCACATTTATATCGATTCAATAACAAATAAATTGGGAATGGATACAGCATAGATCTTAAATTTCTTTGGTCTATACTGGTTTTTCCTCCTTGTGGTTTTTTTTCTTTTTTTTTTAAATTCATTCTTATACAGTATCCACTGGAATAACTACACATATTGTATCTATACGCATGTGTACGTATCACGTGATAGACACGCGATAATGATGCCCCGAAAATTTCTACGGTATGCAAGAACTATTTTTTGTTCTTCTGCTTATATTGGCCATATGCCAAAACTTGAATATACATATGTATAAATATATATATATATATCAATGACGTAGACTGTGAAGGAACGTTAAGCCCATTCCGAAATCGTGATAAAATGGTTTTCTATTCTTATTTTGTAGGTTTTATCGTTTTTGTTCTTTCTTTATTCTTAGTTCTGCCTTGGCTCTCGCGTATACTTAGAATATATACTATGTGATTATAAACATATAATATTGAGGGTAATCGATAAATCGAAGAAGCCTGCAGACTGTTTCGAAGGTCGCATATAGTACCTATATTACGAAACCGAAATCCTCGTAAAAACTGAAATTACAATTTTATTTTTCTTCCAACGATTTTACAGGTTCGAGATTATCCGATTTTGTAATTATCCTCTTTGTCTTAATAAATTGTAATTCAAGTAGTACATAATAAAGTATTCGAATCGGTATTTCTGCACGGTGCAATAAATTGCTATAATACATATATATCATATATCCGCAAGCGTCATAAAGAGTTTGAAATAAAATATCATGTATGTATATATACCAGCCAACGCGGTAAATGTAAATATAATTATAATATTATTTTTCGACCGTAAAGCAAATCTCAACACCGTTTGATTACGTAATCAATTCTTCGGTGGAATGTGAGAGAATCGCAAAGACCCGCGCGTCATTGAAAACTGATTTATAAATATTCCGCATACCTATTTGGCAGAAAACAAAACTCTAGATATCAAAACTGTTTAGAATAGGATATAAAACTGATCTAAGAATAGCCTAAACATCATACTACAAACTAATGACCAAAACATTCGCAACAAAACTGTCGTTTTCAACATTTAAGACTCAAGGCGCTGGGACGAATTCAAATCTCCCGGGAACCTGCGCCTACTGTTTCGGGACGACCTGCGTAACGCGTGGTTGCCTACGACCGGGCGCTTCGAGAGATGAACTCGAACATCATTCGTTTTAAATATAGTATAGACAGACTACTTTATTGACGATGATGATCTAACAAAAGGAAATTTTTATCATTTTATTCACAGATACGTCGGCGTTGTTATTAAAGGCTGAACGTGAATCTAAACCACCATACACCAGGAGTCTATCCGACGATTCTGGATTGGGTGAAATTATCTATATACCACCTATTGGAATAGCGGAACGATCAAACGAACACGCAAACGCAATGCCCGATTCTCAGGACACGAACATGGAAGACGGAAACTACGTCGTAGGCAAGTTAAATAAACCAAATGAAATAAAAATATGAATAAAATATAGCATATATGATCTGTTCTGTGTACAATTGGCACATAACTATACCTTTATTATAAATGTTAATTTCATTCAAAAAAAAAAAAAGTAACACAACACGTTCTTATCTTCGTCTTATATATTCGTTTACAGACATAGTTTTGCCGAGCGTTTTCATCGCCTTGTTGTTCATTGGGAACGCGATAATCGTCTATGTAATCTTCCAATATAGGAAGAGGTATGTATACACAATATATGTATAATATATTTTATTTCATTAACATAAGGGCCCGGCTTACACGCACACATCTCGATGTGTAACACACTTTGAATAATTTACCTATAATGCAGTGCTTTCGCAGATTTAGATAATCCGAATCATATATTCGTGCGTAAAATATGATGGAATTGTTGTTCGTTGTTGAAAAAAAAATTGTTCATTTCATTTCAGAAAACAACCGTCAATTGGTCGAGGAGCCGGAGGATTAGGTGGTGAAGAAATGGCGTTAAGAAGTCCAATTGAAGAATATCGCCAAGTGTAATATAATAAAGACTATATACTGTAATAATAAGGTGTGTGCGCGTGTGTGCGTGTGTGTGTGTATGTATGTGTGTGTGTTTCACACGCGAAAATTAATTAAGCCATATGCTATATGATCATCTGTATAGTAATATATAGGTACATAAAATAATATATACCATATTATATATATATATATATACGCGCGAAAGATTAATAAAATAGTAATAATAATAATAATATTCCAAACTGTTTTATACTTCTATAATTAATATAATAATAATACTATACATTATATCTATCGAAAAGATAAGGAAAACGAAAAAAAAAGAAAGAAACAACAAAATACACGGGCTAATATATATATTTACGCGTATAGTTATTTTTCATTTTTATTATTATTATTATTATTATTATTATTATTGTATAATTATATACGTATTATAGTTTATGTATAACACCATGTAGTCACACGGCCTAACGAATAATTACGCGATCTATATGATGTATACTATATATACACCTATATATGCGATAATTAATATTATTATTATTATTATTCTTATTATTGTAAGATGAATTTATTACTGATCAAGATCTTTGAAAAATACTATACCTCCGTACCATAAGATATAACGAATCGCGAAACAATGAAATGATCAAAGTCCGCACAGTCAATTATAGTTTAAATTTTGAAATCTAAAAGGAAAGAAAAGCGCGATATACCTACCTACGTTAGCGTTCATTATAGGATTGTTTAAAAAGAAAATAAAGATAAATACGCGAAAAGTGGAGAAAAGATTTGTTTATCATAACGACGTGTATGCGTATATTAACTAATAATTATGTTATAAACGATCGCGTGTGTATGTATGTCTATCTACGTGTTAGGGGAAATACTGCGATTTAACAGATAGCGATCTTTTTCGCGAAAACGCGCGGAATATAATTATTACCTATATTATATTTGTATAATTTATATTTTAACTTTTAAATATGTAATGATATGTAACGTAATTTTATTTTAATGTCCATTACTATACCTATACCTACACTATACCATAATGAATATTTTATAACGCTGTATTATAATATAATATATATAATATATATGTATAGGAGAATATGATAATATATATATATTTCGTCCAAATAATGGCTAAGTTATATATTGATGTAATGAACGCAGAACTTTCGGTAAAATACGGTAACTGCAGAACGAGGGGAGGAGGAAAGATAAAAAAACTAAAAATAAAAAAACCAATGTGTTATTAATTTCATTCATATTTAGATTTATTATCATTACGTGGATACAGAGTTTAATTCGTTATTTTTCTTTCGAATTTTACAAACAATATTAGAAGTATTTTTGCAAAGGTTCGTCGAGCACCTCTTCCAAAGTCCGTACTGCGTCTTGAGCCAATTTCTCTGTCTCTTCGTCTTCGTCCTCCAATAATTCGGCCAAAAACGGTACAGTTTCTGGCAACAAAGGCATAAAGTCGTCGCCTAGTTTTCTCGCTATCTCGACCTACGAACAGATTGAAATTAGCTACACGATTGATTCTTTCATCTAATTTTCACCGACACACTAGTGATATCTGATATCATAAACGATTTCTTACAAGAGTATTCAACGCGCTACTCCTAACGTATGATTTAACGTGTCGAGTTTTAAGCAGCGTCTGATAAACCAGTTGCTTGTGTAACGAATCGTCCTGAATTGCAGCAGCAAAATTTGCTATGCAAGGCACAATCAACTCTCTGGCTCTTTTTTCGTACGCCTCTTTACCGCCGACGAGATTTTCCAACTGTAAATGATGAAGGAACGGTCAAATATTCTCGCTTCCCATACCCCATTCGTTCAATAATCAATAAATCACCTGGTCTATAATGGGCTGTGAAAGAGTCTGGAATCTCTCCTCGTTAACAAAATTATGAGGATCGTACATGAAGACTCTGTACAAAGTTAGGAGAATCGCTTCCACTAACTCAATCTGATGTACCTCAGAGCTAAGAGTTAGTTCATCAGCTTCATCGTTTAACGAAGGATTGTTACTGGCCAATAAAGTAGCAGCGTGCTTTAAGAAGTGACCAGCGAACAGTATGAACAGAGATTTCAAAGAGTCTGCTATGTTTGCTGACAACCTGTGAGTGAGATGTAAGATTATAAATACAGAAGAGATCGACTGGAATTCAATATTACCTGTAAAAAGTAATGTTCCTCAGCTTCAGCCCTGGACTTCTAGCCGCCCAATCATAGAGGCGATAGAATAGAGGCCTGAAAGTAGCCTCGCTCAGTTTAAGCACCAAATTGACGAGAGATTTGCTGGCGCTTTCCTCCACCATAGCAATATCCTGTAAATTTTTACTCTCCGAGATGTTGGTCTGTGGTATTTGGTCTTCTCTGAACTGAAGAACCTTGAGAAAGAACCCGGCTAAATCCTGTATGGAGCTATTGAGGTCTTGCGGTGATGCGGCGGCGAAAGAATCAGAGAGAACTACCATCAGGGGGTCGACTGAACTGTAGGATTTCTGAGCGAGTAAAACGTCATAAGTCTTTGTCACAGTTGGTAGCAAAACCCGGAGCGGTATTAAAGACGAGAGCTTTTGCGTTGTGGTCTTCAGCCGCTGAACTATGGGAGAGATCTGCAAAGAAATTCAATTTCAAGGGACGCCTTAAGCCGGTTTTCTCGCTTTTCCTACCTTCGCGTCTTCGGAGTCTCTGTAACAAGCGCGGAGAGTCACGAGTTCAAATAGTAGCCGGTCCAAATATGAGGACAAAAAGTTCCCTATGGAATCTACGATCTTTTGTAATGCGTGAACGACGCTAATTACGACAATATCCGGGCTTTTTTGGTGGCACTTAGTCCTCAGGAGGGTCAATATCACTGGCATGAAATTATTCAGTTGTTGAATTGCCAATTGACGCATTGTCCCACATAATTCTGCTAGACATAAGACAGCGCTAGCTAAGACAGGCCCTTCTCTAGACCGAATCAACTCCGTTGTTAGCTTCAGGACCTAAATATCGAAAGAAAAATGTCGATAAATTGCGAAAGACAACTTTGATGGTAAACCACAAGACTTACAGGCTCGAATATCGGCTGGTCTTCAGCAGCCAATAATTTAGCGAGTAGTTTAAGACTGATCAGAACAGTCTGTTGAATGATCTCCTGTTCTTGGGTCTGCGGTTTTCGTTTCGCTTGAAGCATTCTCATCAAAGGTTCGATGAGAGTTGCGAATGGCTTTCTGTCCATCTCCAAAAGCTTCTTCTGCTGAAGCCTGGTGATCAGAAGATCCAGTGCCTTTCTTCTCACGGCTACAGCCTCGTGTTCTATCAGCTCTTTAACACTCTGTACGAAAATATCGTCCGGAAGATGACTGTTGACGTTATCAAGCGCGTCGTACAAGTAATGGAGCATGACTCTCCAGTATTTTCCCTTAGCTTTACCCTGGTGAAGATCTACGCTCTTGGAAACGAGCTGTATGCACATAACGAGCTCCACGATGAGCCGGTAGTAATAGCTCTGCAAATTCGACGTCTCCTCGGGGCTGAGTTCAGCCACTTTATTCACAAACTGTGAAGCGGACAACAGAGTAGTGAGAAACTGCACAATGGTGTATTTGAAGTGCCTCAGTTGCTTGGCTGAATTTTTGTTCACGTCGAATATGTGACTTCCAGCAAACTGGATAAATTTCTTCCGCTGGCCCTCCTCTACTTCCACAGGCAACGTTCGGACGAACTGAATGAGTTTTAAGCAGACTGTGATCAGCTGCTGTGGGCTAAACTCGTGAGATACGGTCAGGGCGAACTCTAGTTTCTCGGAGGACATTTCTTTATCAGGGTTTTCCTTTCTTTCATGCAGATGAAGAACGTGGCTTTCAAAAGTCAGCAGATAGAACAAATGCAAGTGGTTTTCCAGCAGCTGGAGAAGCTTGTCAAATAACGGGCCTCTTCTGTGCTCAGGAATGTCTGGCAAAGAAGTTATGAAGACTCTCAGTACTTCACAGGCGTGTTTTTCGTCCTCTGCCCCATTAACTATCGGTACAATGGTCTCGATGGTCTTTGATATGATTTGGATTGAGTAGGCGTCATCTTGCCTCAGTACAGAGCATCCCATGAAGGTGAATATAGGCATTATGTTGTGCAGCGCGCTCTGGAGGTCGGCGACTTTGAACAATTCAACTAAGACAAGAAGCGCGTGGTGATGAGTCTGAGGGTTTTGGGAAGTCCTGATGCACTGGGCAATCAAATCCACGTGATTGTGCGCCTGCTGAATAACCACAGGCTTTTTAGTCAGATGAAGGATCGAAGAGAGCAGAAGCTGCTTGGTATATTCAAACACATTCTGTTCTTCAAACTTCAGAGCCATTCCAAGGAGCTGGAAAAGCACAGGGAGCAGCAGTTCTTCTTTCTCAACGTTATCCGCTCTCTGGACAAACTCAAGCAGCGTTATTCCTCTCTTCCATTCCCTGGTGTTAACAATTCCTGGATTAAGTGTGGTGTCGACCAGCCTCTTCTTCCTCTTCAGCTCGGAGGCAACAACCGGTGCTTTGGCCTCTTTCATCAATACAAGCTCGTCTATAATCAATTGGGCGCTGAGTTTGATCCTCCTGACTGCTCTGTTCCCTGCAGCGACGACAGAGCTTATCTCACAGTCGGTTACGGCATCAATCAAACTCCCCAGAATCTTTGCTTGGTAGGTTTTTGCCAGCCTTCCAACTTGTTCGAAGAAATTCTCGTCGATTTGCTTCATCAGGATAACGCTGGGCGGGGAATAGGCGAAGTTAACGAGTACAGGAGATGTATAGTCCTTTATACTCGAGGAAAAAAGCTCCCAGACCACTGGATCTGTCAAAGACTTGGCGGTAGTGGCGTCAAATCTCTGGAGAATGTTCCTCAAAGCATTCCCCGCGAATTTAGGAGCAGTCGAATCGGTCTTGACTTTGTTTAACAGAGTTATGCCCAGCGGCGCTAGATTCTGAAGAACTGTGAGTCCGTTAACATGAGAAAGGAGATCCAGGATCTGAGATACTGTGTGAATCGGTGTGTTGATGCTTACGATCGTTGAGAGAAGAAGAGCCAGGCCTTCCTGGAGATTAGACCTTAGTTTGGGGGATATCTGGTCTTGTACGTCGGGGTCGGGAGAGAGAAGAGTGTAAAGAATTAGCGATAGTTGTTCATGGTCCATTTTGACCTCGAATTTTCGCTTCGAGAGCTGGTGGAGGAGAGTGGAGAACCCTTCGGTGGAGAGATTGAATGTGTTGGAGAGTTTCTCCAGGATTTTTATGGCGCTTTTTCTGCAGTCCTGATTCTCGCTTCTCAGGGCTACGAGTAGATTAGGGACAAAAGTACAGTCCTTAAATGCCCATAGGACGGAATTCTTGGAGTCTAAAAGGGATGAAGTTATCTGTAGACAGTGAAGCGACGTCTGTGAGGCAACGGGCTTAGTGAAAAGCTGAGAAAGGAAGCAGATGGTGTCTTCGACATTCGCGAAATGCCTTTTGAGGAATATCTTCAAGCACCAAAGATAGTGGGTCGAACAAGCTGGCTTGTTTATACCCTCGAAAAAGATCTGCAACAGATTGAGAACCAACTCGCTGCGCTCAGGTTCATGCTCAAAATCGAGCGTCGGATTAGCGCTGAGGTCTAGCCGCCTGTGGACCATTTCTAAGACGTAAGTTCCGACTTGCAGAGGAAGAACCCCCTTGGAAGCGAGCTCCAGGGCATCTACAATCTTGTCTCCATTGAGCTGGTTGCAATTCGGCAAAAGCTTGACCTTGGGGTATTCCTTGACGACCTTTGAAGCTATGCCAATAATGTCCTTTGCCACAGCGTGAGGAAGTGAGCCGACAGGAACTCTGCACACAGACCCTAGCAAAATCATGCTGAAGAACATGTTCGCTGCATTTCCGTGGATTTCCTGTTCCTTAAGGACCGCCAAGATACTGGAGGTCGACGGCAACAATTTAGTGTCTAAAATCCTGTGAAAAGCTGCCGACGATATGGCTTCAGGTCCTCCGAGCCCATCGCTCTTTACCATTTCCATGTAACGGTTGTTCTGCGCGTAATCAGAGTTGAGAACTTCAAGGGAGATCTCTACCTCGTCCTTATTTCTCGGGAAAAGATAAGGTAAAACCGCGATGAAGACTCTAGTGTCTTCCCGGCTGCATAAATTAAGCAGAAGCCTCAGCGCCTGGATCCCAAAAAGGTTCGGTGAGTAAGGATTGCTCTTAAGCAGAAGCCTGAGGAGCTCGTCTATCAATACGTCAAGAGTAAATATTTCGCGGAGTCTTTCGGTAGAGAATTTTGTCAGTAAAGTGAGTATAACTTCCTCGTTATCGTCTCTGAATCTAGCACGAAGCGCGTCATTAACCATTTGCTCGTAGTTTTTTGAGACTTGGACCTGGTCGTTGGCCACTAGATTCAGTCCGGATATCCTCTGCGTGGGATCGACATGGTGGAGCTGTTCCAAGACTTGCATGGTTCCCTGAGCGCTGCTGATATCTGCGTGCCATAAGAGGAGCAGAGCGAGTACCTTCTGCGACTCTTGGTCGGTCTCTCCCCTCTTTACCAGGCATTTTAGGTAAGCGTCGAATATATCCGGGTATTGTCTCTCTATGGAGTTGAAAAAGTTGACCAAAAATTTGGTCGAACGTTCGGAAATTGATTCCAGAGGGACGTGGAGCTGCAAAGTGTTTTTTAGAATCGCTTTCACTTCCGCGTCGGCGAACCTTATCTCTCCCAATACATTGTTTACCATATTCTCGACGTTTTCGACCGCGTCGAATTCCTCGTTCTGCACAAATCGTACACAAGAGGCGAGCAAGACTACAACAAAGTTCAGGATGTTGACGCCGGACGATTTCACCTTGCCTAATGTCTCAGGAAACCATTTGAGCTTGGAGAGTTTGAGTATCAGTTTAACGTCCACTGACCTCAGCTGGTCTATCTGCGCGTTGAACAAGTAGACTGTGAGCAGTATGGACTCATGTTGTAGCGCCGGATTATCGAGCATAGCGTTCATCATAGAGACAAGAGTATCCTCGCTGAGTTTAACTTTGCTGGAGACCTTTGCTACCAGCATGTAGCTGCTGGCTGCGAAGTCAGGGACCGAACTTGAGAGGCCTTTCCTGAGAGGCACTAGCATCCGCGTTATTTGATTCTCTGCTATTGATTCTGATATATCTAAAGCCCCGATCAAAGACATTGTGTAAAAAGCCCAGAGAGTCCCGAGGGAAGAAGCTTGGCGACCGTAGACTTCTGTCGATTCGCATACGTGATCGCAGAGGAGTTTTAAGAGACCGGTGTCGGTCGATAGTCTGTTTATTAGGGTAGTTTTCGATAGAGGAACGCCTGGTTTTTGAAGCGGCAATAACCAGTGCCAATCGTCGCTGGGCTCGGAGATCCTCACCAGCTGTAGAGCCCTGGAAAAGATAGAAAAGAGGATTTATAGTTGAATTCTTGGCTCATTTTGGTTCTGGAAATAAAAGAGAGCCGGAATATCACCTGACGAACATCCGGGTCTCGTGGTAAGGCAGTATGAGCATCAGAAACTGATCTCGGTTGAACTCGTGGATATAAAATCTGTGGATCAACCATTCCAGAGTTTTGTGCGCCGGATTGAGGAGGAAGTAAGGTGAAAGGAGGATCAGAAAGCGCCTTATTTGAGCGTCTAGTTTCGCATTCAGAGCCACGTCGTGGACCGATCTCTCCAGTCTTATTGAACTTTGGGCGAATAGGTGGTTTGTGAATTCTTTGAATGGTGGATACAGCTTTATCAACTCATCGAGTCCGTTTTTACCTGCGGAATTATAGTTCGAATGAATTAAGGAGAATATAGACTCGATTCGAGACCTTAGATTATGAAAAGGCTGGTTCGGATCAGATTTATTAATTTTCAATCATAGTAGAACAGTGATTACCGATCTCAAAGACAGTTTCTCTGTCCAAATTCGCTGCCTCTTTGGGATCGAACAAAAGACTCGCTCGTTTTTTTCTCTCTAATAGTAGCGCAGTCTGAGGAGCTCGGAGCTTCTGCAGCTGTGCTGCGAGCGACGTCGCCATCCTGGATGGAATTAATAAGACGATTGGATCGTTTGAGCAGAAATCGATACCTCCGCGGAATAACCGGCTATCTCAGAAGTTGCTTGAAAAAGAAGCTATCTCAGATTTTGCTTGAAAAAGCGGCTATCTCAGATTTTGCTCGAAAAAGCGGCTATCTTCAAATCATGGTAGCGAAATTTTGCGTCAAAAACGTAAAATTATGATTCAAATGCTGAAAAAACAGGTTGGAGCAGACATTATAATGTCTGGGCTTTTGCTCCAACTTGTTTTTTCAGCTTTTGAATCATAATTTCACGTTTTTGACGTAAAATTTCGCTAGCAAAATCTGAGATAGCCGCTTTTTCAAGCAAAATCTGAGTAGCTGCTTTTTCAAGCAACTTCTGAGATAGCCGGTTATTCCGCGGAGGTATCGAAATATTGTATTGGAATGAGCTTCTGGGGCCTTACTAATGGGTTATAGAGTCGAAAGAGTGGTTTTTGAGGCTTTATTAACAGAGATACGAAATCTAACCTCAAAAAATATGATAATAAACTCGAAAGCCGAAAGAGGCCTTAAAAATTGGAAATAAAAGATTCTTATCGAGTTATATGGATTCTATATTGTTTAAAAAACGTTTTTGAATGCTTTTGAGTCTGTCTTTAGCGATAATAACAAAGATATTATCGAAAAACCGAAATATGATTCCAAAATCGGCTTTTTGAGGCCAAAAAAGGCAAATAATTTGTGAGAAATGAAAGATAATTGGATGCAAACATGTTTTATTTGTCTTAAAGTGTTTCTACATTGTGCTTTGGACAAGGAATTGGACAGATAAACTCAAACAGAGGACGAATAGTAAAAATATAGTAACATAAAGTGTTTTTGTAACACAAAGAGGGTATAATACGTGGGAAATGAAATATAATCGGGGGTATAAAAGTTTTATTTGTCTAAAAGTATTTCTACATCGTGTTTTAAAGGAGTAGGGCCAATTCCTGGGTGATAATAAGTCAGATTACCTCAAAAAAGGTACTTATAACCTCAAAAATCGGGGTTTTTAGACGAAAAAAAAAGGGTACAACACGTTGGAAATGAAAGGCAGTCGGGAGTAAATACGTTTTATTGGTCTTATAGGGTTTCTACATCGTGTTTTGGGGAATGCGATTGATTTCTGGATGATAATGAGACAGATAACCTCAACGAAGGAACGAATAACCTAAAAAATCTTGTATTTTAGTAACAAAATGAAGTTATATCGGGTACAAGCAATCATTTGTGATTCGATTTTCGTACCTTTTTTGTTTCTGGACTAATTTAAAAGTTAAAAATCTGTTTTTTTTTTTTTTTATTCAACTTAAAAATCTGGTTAAGAGGGTTCTAAGCTGAGTTAAAGCACTATATTTCTATCCACACGTGTTTGACAAATGCAAATTCCTTCTGTATCGTAATTTCTATGGAGTTTGTAATTTATAAATAACGGTACAGATGACGCCAATATTCGAAGTGCGGGCTGTTTGAAAACTAATCAAGTCGGCATTGGAACCACACGCTGGTAGGAATGGAAATGTTGAGTTGGCAAATACCGTTCCTGGAAATAGAAGGACTCTAGAATATTATCAGAAACCGAATAAGAGTAATTGAAATTAAAGAAACCCCTATAGCAAATGATCAACAGCACTTAGACATTATGCATTCTGGACCCAAAAGAATTTTTGGTTTCTTCTTTTGGAACGTGTTGGCCGTGGCTAATATTTGAAACGGATGACCGCATTTACAAACTCTCGAGAGTATTCGTGGAAGCGTTTCATAGGACAGTGAAAACGCCTGCACACATTTAACTCAAACATCAAGCGATTGGGTTTTATTTCGCATAGAGGATTGTTTGATATTTTCGAACAAAGAATCATCATAGATTTTCATAGATTTTTATGAAATCCTCTACTATGGTGGCATGGCAGAAATTGTCTATTGATTGTGAATACGGCCACCGTATGAAATGATACTCGCACTCGCAATCGGGATTCGGGTATGGATGGATGGGTCACTTGGACGTAATCAATTGAATCAAGTCATGCATTGGTACAGATTGAATTCACAATTTATTAAAATACAAGAGCTCGTAAACAAGTCAAAAAAAAACAGAGAATACAACTCAATGTTTGAATGAACTATTAGCAGTTTAATAATAGTACATTACGATACGAGTGCGGTAAAACTTTTTCCGACGAGTGTGAGGTTGCAATCACACGAGATCAGAATAAGTTTTTCCGTCGAGTATTGTACATAATTTTACTTTATAAGGTGGGAAAATGGAAGTTTGCTCCCAATTGGGATGGGCCACGCTTCGCGTGGGCAAAACATCTTATATCATACTAAGTAAAGTTATATTTATTTCCAATATTCATGTCGTTCAGATGTTGATTGAGAATTGGTAGAAATTTATAGTGTTGCGGCTGTCGCTACATTTGTCGTCCTATTTGCCGCTCGCTGCAGCACTCTTCGAGCCGCAAGGCTGGTGATAAAAGTCGCTGCAAAAAAAATGTTATAATCCTTTGTTAGTATTGGCTGCAAGAAACGAACTGTCGACACTCGAATAATCTTTCGACTGAATTTCTAGATGACACACCATTCTCGAAAAGGAAACGATTTACGTTATCGAGGTTTAATCCTGGCATACAGAAGTGAAAATGACGATTTGTCAATCCCGTTATATAATCTGATAGTACTAAAATTATTCCAGAATTGTTGTATAAAATTATTATTCGTATGAGAAGATGAGAGGTAGACACTATGATTCCTTACCCCACTGTGCCCCCATTCTCCGGATGGCGCTCCTAGCGTTCATTATTCCTGAAAACAATTGTTGTGCATTTTAGTTTACCGATAAAGTATTACTGGTTTTAATAATTGTATGAAAAGATTACTCCGACATTTTCAGGAATAAAAATAATCACAAATTCTTTTCGTTTTCTTCGAAATACTTTAGCGGTCAGGGTATTGGAAGAATGATGCATCACCATTCGAAGAAAAACAAAATTATCAAAATTATCAGCCCTGACTGGAAACGAGTCATCGGTTCTCACTCGAATAATCTTTTCCAAAATTCTTAGATGGAAAGTTATTTTTGGGAAACTAATCTCTTTTTGATGGTCAGAGTTTATGAAACCGATTATTATAATCCAAAGATAGGTATAACTGTTTGAAAATTATTATTCTAATAATCTCTAGCGGTAGAGAATAAAAGATGAACTCATTTTTTACCGTCAGCTCCAGTGGACACCACTTCGTGCGCAGCTGGAAAAGAATAGTTGTGCATTTTAGTATGCTGATAAAATTTTAGCAGTGTTAGAAATTGTCTACAAATATTTCACGAATTTTTTGCCGACAACAAATCATCATGTGTTTGAGGATTAAATTATCTGCAGTTCCTAGGGGTGGGAAATAAAACGTAATCACTAATTTTTTACCGTCATTCATGGCTTCGGCGACTTTCATACCAGCTGAAAAAAAAAAACAACAATTGTGCGTTTTAGTGTGGTGATAAAATTTTCAGCAGTTTCGAAAATGGACTATAAAAATTTCTCCAATGTTACCGGACAATAAATCGTAATTGATTTTCACAGATTTCTATGACACTCCTCCACTGTCTGATGCATTGCAAAAATGTTCATTGACATTGCTGAGAAAAGGAGTGGAGAGAAAAGTTGCCTCGACATGGAAACGAGCCATCGACTCTTAATTAAATAATCTTGAGAATTATTATATTCAATTTTTAACAGTAGATGATGAAAGATGGACACTCTGATTTTTACTCACAATCAAGAATACTGCTCGTCCCACTCGTACCAGTTAATCCTAAAGAACAATATATTGCACGTTTTAGTGTAGTGACAAAATTTTCGTAGTTTCAAAAATCGTATGAAAATATTTCTTAGATCTTTTCCGAACAAAAATCACCATGGATTGTCGTGAATTCTTCCGAAATTCCTGGGCAGTAAAAGATGTGCATTGTCATTGTCGAAGTAGGGAATATAGAAAAGAATGAAAGGTAAAAAGTAACTTTGACTCTGGATTAAATGGTCTTTTGACGAAATTTCTAGATAGTGCATTGATCTCAAGAAACGTGCGTTCATTCACATATTCGGTCGGATCGCAACATCGAGATCAATTGCGGTATATCCACGAACACATAAATGTAAAAATTTGTGAAATCGATCATTATAATGGGATAATGGTACAATTATTCGACAATTATAATCCCAAATTTCCAACGTCATTGAAACAGAATAGTTGGTGGATACTGATTTGTTACCTGATAGAGGATTGAGGGCGGCCGCAGCGGTTGCAAGATTCCCTGAAAAACAAATGTTGTATATTTTGGTGTACTGAATAAAATTTAGTGGTCTTAAAAATAGTTTAAAAACATTTTTTGGATATTTTTCAGACGAGAAATAATAGATTTTCGCGGATTCCTTGGAAATCCTTTGTCGGCATCTATAGAATTCCTATTTTTGAGAATATACATCGAGAAATCGAAAAAGAATCGCCCTGGCTAGCAACGAACCATTGACTCTCACTTGAGTAGTCTTTAGACGAGATTTTCAGATAGCGAATTATTTTTGGAAAGTATGATATGATAATGTGATTGTAATTCGAGAATTTTTATCACCAATTCATATGAAAGTAACAAAGAAGAAGTGGACAATAATGTTTTACCTGCAGTTCCGGCGGCGTTTGATCCGGCGGTGATTGCAGCTGCACCTGAAAGACAATTGTTGCGCGTGTTAATGTGCTGAGAAAATTGGGAAATATTAGAAAATTATTTGAACGATTGTTTCGAAGTATTTTCGGAAAAAACAGTGTACCGATAAAATTTGAGCAGTCTTGAAAATTCTCTGAAAAGATATTTTAGTTTTTTTCCGAAAAGAAATGATGGGTTTTCTCGGATATTTTGGAAATCCTTCATTGGCGCAGGATGCTCAAATTATCTGCATTGCTATTTTTGAGAATGGAAATTGAGAACGATCAGCCTGCCCAGCTGAACGAACCATCTACTCTCACTTGAGTGTTCTTTCAACGAGATTTTCAGAAAACAAATTACTCTAGGAAAGCATGACATGCTAATGTGATTGTAATTTGAGAATTTTTATCTCCAATTCACATGAAAATAACAAAGAAGAAGTGGACAATAATGTTTTACCTGCAGTTCCGGCGACGTTTGCTCCGGCGGTGATTGCAGCTGCACCTGAAAGACAATTGTTGCGCGTGTTAATGTGTTGAGAAAATAAGGAAATATTAGAAAATTATGTGAACGATTATTTCCAAGTATTATCGGACATACTTTTGGAAAGCATGACATAATAATGTGATTTTAATTTGATGATTGTTATCTCCAATTCCTAACGGTAGAAAATAAGGGGTTACCATTAATCTTTTACCTGGATTGGCGATCTCTGTTCCCATGGAGATCATAGATGAAACTGAAAGATAATTGTTGCGCTTGTTAATGTGCTGAGAGAGTTAAGGAATATTACAGAATTATTGAATTGATTATTTCGGACTATTTCCGGACACACTATTGGAAAGCATGACATAATAATGTGATTGTAATCTGATGATTGTTATCTCCAATTCCTAACGGTAGATAATAACAGGTTGACACTAATGTTTTACCTGGATTACTGCCGGTGTTTGTTACGCCAGGGATCATAGATGTACCTGGAAGATAATTGTTGCGCGTGTTAATGTGCTGAGAAAATTGAGAAATATTAAGAAATTATTTGAACGAATATTTCGAAGTATTTTCGGAAAAAATAGTGTACCGATAAAATTTTAGCAGTCTTGAAAATTGTCTAAAAAGATATTTTGGAAATCCTTCATTGGCGCAGGATGCTCAAATTATCTGCATTGCTATTTTTGAGAATGGGAATTGCAAACGATCAGCCTGCCCAGCTGAACAAACCATCTACTCTCACTTGAGTGGTCTTTCAACGAGATTGTCAGATAACGAATTACTCTTGGAAAGCATGAGATGATAATGTGATTGTAATTTGAGAATTGCTATTTCCAATTCCTATGAGAGTTACAAAGAAGAAGTGGACAATAATGTTTTACCTGCAGTTCCGGCGGCGTTTGTTATGTCAGGGATCATAGATGCACCTGAAAGATAATTGCTGCGCGTGTTAATGTGTTGAGAAAATTAGGAAATATTAGAAAATTATGTAAACGATTATTTCCAAGTATTATCGGACATACTTTTGGAAAGCATGACATAATAATGTGATTTTAATTTGATGTTTGTTATCTCCAATTCCTAACGATAGAAAATAAGGGGTTACCATTAATGTTTTACCTGGATTGGCGATCTCTGTTCCCATGGAGATCATAGATGAAACTGAAAGATAATTGTTGCGCATGTTAATGTGCTGAGAGAGTTGAGGAATATTACAGAATTATTGAATTGATTATTTCGGACTATTTCCGGACACACTATTGGAAAGCATGACATAATAATGTGATTGTAATCTGATGATTGTTATCTCCAATTCCTAACGGTAGATAATAACAGGTTGACACTAATGTTTTACCTGGATTACTGCCGGTGTTTGTTACGCCAGGGATCATAGATGCACCTGTAAGATAATTGTTGCGCGTGTTAATGTGCTGAGAAAATTGAGAAATATTAAGAAATTATTTGCACGATTATTTCGAAGTATTTTCGGAAAAAATAGTGTACCGATAAAATTTTAGCAGTCTTGAAAATTGTCTAAAAAGATATTTTGGAAATCCTTCATTGGCGCAGGATGCTCAAATTATCTGCATTGCTATTTTTGAGAATGGGAATTGAAAACGATCAGCCTGCCCAGCTGAACAAACCATCTACTCTCACTTGAGTGTTCTTTCAACGAGATTGTCAGATAACGAATTACTCTTGGAAAGCATGAGATGATAATGTGATTGTAATTTGAGAATAGTTATTTCCAATTCCTATGAGAGTTACAAAGAAGAAGTGGACAATAATGTTTTACCTGCAGTTCCGGCGACGTTTGCTCCGGCGGTGATTGCAGCTGCAACTGAAAGATAATTGCTGCGCGTGTTAATGTGTTGAGAAAATTAGGAAATATTAGAAAATTATGTAAACGATTATTTCCAAGTATTATCGGACATACTTTTGGAAAGCATGACATAATAATGTGATTTCAATTTGATGATTGTTATCTCCGATTCCTAACGGTAGAAAATAAGGGGTTACCATTAATGTTTTACCTGAATTGGTGATCTCTGTTCCCATGGAGATCATAGATGGAACTGAAAGATAATTGTTGCGCGTGTTAATGTGCTGAGAAAATGGAGAAATATCAAGAAATTATTTGAATGGATTATTTCGAAGTATTTTCGGAAAAAAAATTCATGGATTGACACAGGTGTCTTAATAACCTTTCATCGGTATTGGCAAGGCAAAAATTAAGACCCATCTCAGAAAAATGAAATCAAACATCGATTCTCACTTGTATAATCTTTCTGAAAAATTTATTTATCACGAATGATTATCGAAGACGTGATCGTGCAACGATTTGAAAATTATCATCTTCAATTGATAACGGCAGAGAAAAAGAGCGGTGAAAATTAATTATTATTGTTTTACCTAAATTAGTGACTGAAAAATAATGTTTTTTTTTTCAATTTAGGGTACTTGTTAATGAAATTTCATCACTTCCAGTAATTATCTTCAATTTCACAAAAATTTGATATACTTCAATTCAGTTTGAAATCATTTTGACCGAATCTCCACTGTGCTATTATGCATAAGCACAGTTATTATTCGTACAGATACATCATCTGCACATCCGATTGAAACTGGTTATTATTTTGCAATATCTTTGGACGAACGATATACTTACTTGGAGAGAAAAGAGCCCTTACTTGTGGCCGGGCTTGGGCGTTGGGGGCTAAGAGGGCCACGCAGGCCAAGATGCCGAAGATCACTGATATAAACTTGTTCATAATGAATGACTGTGCTCATCCCTCCGGCCTCTTGGCTTTATATACCATAGGTATATCTTCCCCCTTCCAAACACGAAAACAATTAAACGTGTAAGTATCTGGTGCAAATTAGGTATACCGATGATGGAATTATTAACATCAAGCGTTAATGAGACACGGACTCTTTATTGCTAACCCCAATAGGATGATCAGCGATGGGTTTATCCGTTTCATTTACCGTATAATACGTGCTTTGTACCGATATTTGTTTAACGCTGAACCGTCTGTTAATTTCAAATACGCATTAGACCAAAAGTATTTACGCAATTATTAAATTGACGTAAACAGATGATAGCCTCGTCGTCTTGGAACCACTTGTGTACCTACTCGTTACATTAGAACCGGAGTAATCAATGGATTCATATAATATTAAATATTATTATCGTCTTTCATTGACACAAAATATTTGTCTATCCGAATTCGCTCGCCTCGTTTTATCAACCCACCGAAAGCAACAAGTTCATGCGATCGGAAAAGATCCGATAATCGGATTTCAGAAGATTTTAGAGAGGTTTGCACGCGCTTTCGACGATTTCGAATGCTTGATTCTTGGTTCTGAGTAATTCCTGACAATTTCAAAAGACTTAAGAAAATTTCTTTAATATACCGGCCATTTTCGGTATCGCGATACAAATTAAAATGCGACGTAAATTTCGGGTTTAATTTCCGTATGAATTTGCGATAAGTTCGTTGAACCGATATTTGGCCGACGATTGTCCGTCTGATATTATAGAATACCGAGTATTTGTAGAACATATCGAATCAGGCGACGGAATCGACGCAGTATGTAAAAACTACGCACGCGAACGATGGCCTCGACGTCTTACTGCCACCTGTATTACACAGAAAAAAAGAATAACTTGAGCCAAGAAATTTGTTTTGAAGAACCGAAAACTCGTGAGCGAAGTAAAAATTCTCTGGAACCAAGAAAATTTTCATGATTCAAGAAAAAAAATTACTTGGCTCATAGAATTTTTACTTCGCTCGAGAGATTTTCGGTTGTTCAAAACAAATTTCTTGGTTCAAGTTAAAATTTCTTGGCTCAAGTTAATCTTTTTTTCTGTGTACCCCGATCAGCGCGTGATCGCCGAAGCAATCAAAGACTAGGAAAACAATTCAAAATCGACATTCTTCCTCATCTACAACGGATAAAATTCACACTGATGAATTTTATGTAAAGCTATTAAAAGTTTTCGTTGTTTAAATTTGACCTATGATTCAGAAATCGAATCAAATCGATAGGGATAGGCATCGCTGGGGATACTAGTCAGGCGAATGTCGGGGCGAATTCCTATTTTCTGGATAAAATATGGATAGGCTACTTAGGTATCGTCGATTGAAAGTGATGCATTAATTTAAACCCAATATTCAATTTATTAGAATACAAAAGTTTGCTAACAAATCCGAAGAAAATATGCCTAGAATACAATTTGAGGTTTGAAAAACTACAAGCAGTTCGGAGGGAGTAAATATGTAGTTCGGATGTGCATGTCGTCTGATCGCTGATCAAAAATCGGTGGCAATTTGTCCTGCTGGCTTCACTTTAGGTATTTCGAACAAAGAATCATCATAGATTTTCATAGATTTTTATGAAATCCTCTACTATGGTGGCATGGCAGAAATTGTCTATTGATTGTGAATACGGCCACCGTATGAAATGATACTCGCACTCGCAATCGGGATTCGGGTATGGATGGATGGGTCACTTGGACGTAATCAATTGAATCAAGTCATGCATTGGTACAGATGGAATTCACAATTTATTAAAATACAAGAGCTCGTAAACAAGTCAGAAAAAAACAGAGAATACAACTCAATGTTTGAATGAACTATTAGCAGTTTAATAATAGTACATTACGATACGAGTGCGGTAAAACTTTTTCCGACGAGTGTGAGGTTGCAATCACACGAGATCAGAATAAGTTTTTCCGTCGAGTATTGTACATAATTTTACTTTATAAGGTGGGAGAATCGAGGTTTGCTTCCAATTGGGGTGGGCCTCGCTCCGCGTGGGCAAAACATCTAATATCATACTACGTAAAGTTATATTCATTTCCAATATTCATGTCGTTCAGATGTTGATTGAAAATTGGTAGAAATTTATCCTGCTATTGTCATTCTATTCGCCGGTATTCGAGTCCTCCGGGCAGCGCCACGAGCTGCTGTAAAAAAAATGTTATAATCCTGTATGAATTGCCCAAATATAATAAAATATGAATGATAAATAACCACATTTTAATTTTTCTGAAAATATCCCTCAATTTTTTCCAGCATAAATCGTGGAGTTTCATGAATTTCTTATAAACGCATCCTTATCACCATTCCGTGCATGGAAAAAAATGTGCGTGAAAATTTTGGAAAAAAACTAACGTAAAAAGTATTTTTTAGCACTGGCTGCAAGAAACGATCTGTCGACACTCAAATAATTCTCAGATTTTTCAGATGGAAAGTTATTCATGAGAAACTAATCTGTTCCTGATGGTCAGAGTTTATGAAACCGATTATTATAATTTCAAGGTACAACTATTTGAAAGTTAATGTCCTGGTAATTTCCAGCGGTAGAGAATGAAAGATGAACTCATTTTTTACCGTTAACTCCAGCGGACGCAATTCTCTGCACAGCTGGAAAACAATAGTTGTGCATTTTAGTGTGATGATAAAATTTTAGCAGTAACGAAAATCGTCTGAAAATATTTCTTAGATTTTTGCCGAACAAAAATCACCATTCATTATCGTAAATTCTTAGTAGGGAATGTAAAAAAGAATAAAAAGTAACAAGTATCTTGGACTCTGGATTAGATGGTTTTTTTGACAAAATTTCTAGAAAGTGATTTGATATCAAGGAACGCGCGTCATTCACATGTTCGGTCGGATCGCAACATCGAGATCAATTGCGGTATATCCACGAACACATGAGGGTAAAATTTTGTGAAATCGATCATTATAATGGGATAATGGTACAATTATTCGACAATTATAATCCCAAATTTCCAACGTCATTGAAACAGAATAGTTGGTGGATACTGATTTGTTACCTGGCAGACGATTGCGGGCGGCCGTAGGGGTTGCAAGATTCCCTGAAAAACAAATGTTGTACATTTTGGTGTACTGAAAAAATTTTAGTGGTCTTAAAAATAGTGTAAAAAGATTTTTTGGATATTTGTCAGACGAGAAATAATAGGTTTTCGCGGATTCCTTGGAAATCCTTCGTCGGCAATCATAGAATTCCCATTTTTGAGGATATAAATCAAGAAATCGAAAAAGCATCAGCCTGGCCAGCAACGAATTGACGATTTACTCTGACTTGAGTAATCTTCAGACGAGATTTTCAGATAGCGAATTATTTTTGAAAAGTATAATATGATAATGTGATTGTAATTTGAGAATTGTGATTTCCAATTCCTATGTGAGTAAAAAAGAAGTAGTGGACATTAATGTTTCACCTGCAAAATTGGTGCCCGATACAGCGGCGTTGCCTCGAGCGCTGGCTGGAAAAAAAATTTGTGCGTTTTAATGTACTGAGAAAATTTAGCCAGTTTGAAAAATTGTCTAAAAAGATGTCTCCGATATTTTCCGACAAAAAATCATGCATTGTTCTGAAGATACGATCCGCAACCATATCAGAGACATATTGTGCAGAAATGTTGAGCATGTCAGTGTACCGATAAAATTTTAGTAGTCTTGAAAATTGTCTAAAAAGAGATTTTAGTTTTTTTCCGAAAAGGAATGATGGGTTTTCTCGGATTTCTTGGAAATCCTTCATTGGCGCAGGATGCTCAAATTATCTGCATTGCTATTTTTGAGAATGGAAATTGAAAACGATCAGCCTGCCCAGCTGAACGAACCATCTACTATCACTTGAGTGTTTTTTCAACGAGATTTTCAGAGAACGAATTACTCTTGGAAAGCATGACATGATGATGTGATTGTAATTTGATGATTGTTATCTCCAATTCCTAATGTTCGATAATAAGAGGTCGACATTAATGTTTTACCTGGATTACTGCCGGTGTTTGTTACGCCAGGGATCACAGATGCTCCTGAAAGATAATTGTTGCGCGTGTTAATGAGCTGAGAAAATTAAGAAATATTAAGAAATTATTCGAACGATTATTTCAAAATGACATGATCGTGCAACGATTTGAAAATTATCATCTTCAATTGATAACGGCACAGAAAAAGAGCGGTGAAAATTAATTATTATCGTTTTAGCTAAACTAGTTACTGAAAAATAATGTTTTTTTTCATTTCAGGGTGCTAGTTGATGAAATTTCATCACTTCCAGTAATTATCTTGAATCTCACAAAAATTTGATATACTTCAATTCAGTTTGAAATCAATTTCACCAAATTTCCACTGTGCTATTACGCACAAGCACAGTTATTATTCGTACAGAAACATCATTTGCACATCCGATTGAAACTAGTTATTATTTGGCAATATCTTTGGACGAACAATATACTTACTTGAAGAGAAGCCCCCTACTTGTGGCTGGGCTTGGGCGTTGTGGGCTAAGAGGGCCACGCAGGCCAAGATGCCGAAGATCACTGATATAAACTTGTTCATAATGAATGACTGTGCTCATCCCTCCGGCCTCTTGGCTTTATATACCATAGGTATATCTTCCCCCTTCCAAACGCGAAAACAATTAAACGTGTAAGTATCTGGTGCAAATTAGGTATACCGATGATGGAATTATTAACATCAAGCGTTAATGAGACACGGACTCTTTATTGCTAACCCCAATAGGATAATCAGCGATGGGTTTATCCGTTCCATTAACCGTATAATACGTGCTTTGTACCGATATTTGTTTGACGCTGAAGCGTTTGTTAATTTAAAATACGCATTAGACCAAAAGTATTTATGCAATTACCAAATTGACGTAAACAGATGATAGCCTCGTCGTCTTGGAACCACTTGTGTACCTACTCGTTACATCAGAACCGGAGTAATCAATGGATTCATATAATATTGAATATTATTATCGTCTTTTATTGACACAAAATATTTTGCTATCCAAATTCGCTCGCCTCGTTTTATCAACCCACCGAAAGCAACAAGTTCATGCGATCGGAAAAGATCCGATAATCGGATTTCAGAAGATTTTAGAGAGTTTCGCACGCGCTTTCGACGATTTCGAATGCTTGATTCTTGGTTCTGAGTAATTCCTGACAATTTCAAAAGACTTAAGAAAATTTCTTTATTATACCGAGCCATCTTCGGTATCGTGATACAAATTAAAATGCGACGTAAATTTCGGGTTCAATTTCCGTATGATTCGGCGATAAGTTCGTTGAACCAATATTTGGTCGACGACTGTCTGTCTGATATTATAGAATAGCGAGTATTTGTCGAACATATTGAATCAGGTGGCGGAATTGACGCAGTATGTAAAAACTACGCAAGCGAACGATGGCCTCGACGTCTTACTGCCACCTGTATTACCCCGATCAGCGCGTGATCGCCGAAGCAATCAAAGACTACGAAAACAATTTAAAATCGACATTTTTCCTCATCTACGACGGACAAAATTTCACATGGATAAATTTTATGGCAAGCTATTAGAAATGTTCGGTGTACAAATTTGACCTATGACTCAGAAATCGAACCAAATCGATAGGGATGGGCATCGCTGGGGATACTAGTCAGGCAAATGTCGGTACGAATTCCTTTTTTCTGGATGAAATATGGATAGGCTACTTAGGTATCGTCGATTAAAAGTGATGCATTGATTTAAACCCAATATTCAATTTATTAGAATACAAAAGCTTGCTAAGAAATCCGAAGGAAATATGCCTAGAATACAATTTGAGATTTGAAAAACTACAAGCAGTTCGGAGGGAGTAAATATGTAGCTCGGATGTGCATGTCGTCTAATCGCTGATCAAAAATCGGTAGCAATTTGTCCTGCTGGCTTCACTTTAGCTCAATGGTGATTGCGTTTACAAAGGTCAACTGGAAAATAAAAGACACGGTATAATCCTGTGGAAAATCTTCAAATATGATAATTTGATGTGAATTCCACTCCGATCCACAGAATTGTTATCTTCAATTGACGGAATGAGATAAATTGAGAGGTCTCTACCTCCAAGAAATTCGAATGACCCGGACATCATATCTGAAAAATAAAATTGTCGTGTGTCTCGGTGTGCTGATGGAATTTTGGCAGTTTGGAAAATCGTCGATTCGTGACAGTATTGGAAAATAAAGAGTGGAATAATCATTTTTTACCTGCGTATTCCGGCGCGCAGAAGATGTGACAAACACCTGAAAAGAAATCATCAAGCATTATTGTATGGCGATAAAATTCAAGTAGTTCGAAAAATTGTCTAGAAGGATATTTCGTCGGTATTTTCCGACACGAATCGATCGATTCCTATGAATATTCCTCCTCTTCAATATGTATTCTCAATTTTTCACGGTAGAGGAAAACGCGAGTTGGAGACCGATCTTTTACCTCTGAAAAATCGATCGGCGGAAGTGATGTTTCGTAGACAATCTGAAAATAAATCGAAGTGCATTTAAGTGTGCTGATGCAGTTTAGGCAGTTCAAAAAACTGTCGAAAATTCTTTGAGACTTATTTATCTGAGAATAATTACGGTGTAGGAAAAAAATAGGAGGTGCAGGACCCTCGTTCTTACCTTCCAGACCTTTTTCGTCTTTGTACATCTTTGGCCAATCTGAAAAACGATCTTCGTGAATTTGGGTATATTTCATTTTATTCTCTTCTCGTAGAAGCAGCTCGCCTAATTTCAATCATTCAATAAAATAACACGCTCAGGACACCCATTTCTCACCTTGTACATAACTCAGGGCTGAAGCGGCTTTCAGACAAGCTGAAAAACAATTTTCGAAAAATTTGTGAGTAGAAATTATATTGTGGTAAATTATTATCGACAAATGATTGAGAATTATTTGCGAATTGTATCATCTTCAATTTATTTTTAAGCGCAGAAAATGATAGATGGACACTCGGTTCTTACCTCCTATAGCATTACTCGGTTCGGGCTGTCCGGAAAGTTCTGAAAAACGATCGATAAAATTTTAGATCAGATTTCTTCTAGAATTTTCGATATTTCAACGACATTTCATTTCAACCATATGCATTTCAACGAATTTCTATTCCAGCTTGAGGGGAATTTTTGCGGAATTATTATCTTCAACTTATCAACTGAATGCGCGAAGAATAGATGGACGTTCATCTTTACCTCCGTTCATCGATTGGACTGCGACGTTGACTCGATGTCTGACTGAAAAACAATCGTTTGGCGTTTTAGTGTGCTGATAAGATTCAGTAAAATTCGGTGATTGTCTGAGAAGATTTCGCCAAAAAAAAAATTTTCCAAAATGTGCATCGCCTCAAATCAATCACCATTGTTGAAAAAATAAGGGATAGGAAGAAAGTTGGCTTCTGCTGAAAACGAGCAATCTATAATTCTGACTCGAATAATCTTTTGACACAATTGCAAGATGAAAAATTATTCTCCACGATTAATAGGTGTCCAATTCCTAACGGTGAAACAAAAAGTGGAAACTCTTCATTTACTCAGGTCAATGTAGTGCCAGCACAGATCGTCGGTGATGTACAGCTCTGAAACACAATTGTTGTATATTTTAGTATGGTAAATAATTTTTTTACCAGTTCAACAGTACGATGATCACCTTCATCTTCCGTCAGGGTTTCGGCGTCGAGGGCCAGGAAGGCCACGAAAGCCACGAGGCGGAAGATCACGTTCCACTTGTTCATTATGCACGATTATGGTCATGCCAACGGGCTCCGGGATTTATATACAAGAAAATCGCCCCCTTCCAGTCATACCGCACGTGCATGGATAACCATGCATCTATTTGGTGTACATTAGGTGTATTGATGACAAAATCAGTGGGGAGATTCGATAAGGCGTGAATATTGACGTTAATTGGCGAATGATTGGCGAACTTGTTCTACGGACTCGGTATTAGGATCGAAACTTCGAATACGTCAATCGATGTCGGATAACGAAGCAAAATCTTGTCCGAGGCTGAAGAGGATTAGATTAGATTAGATGAGATTAGATTAGATCACATTTGAATTTCGTGAATTCAGATCCCACCCCAGAAGATTTCAAAAGACTGGGAAATCTCAAAGTCGACTTCGAAATATTTGAAAACATGATTTCGAATGATTTGGAGGCGAAATGAGTCAGTGAAACGTTTACTTCTAATAAATACCGAGTATTTGTAGAAGATATTGAAACGGATGCAGAATCATCGAGTGGAAGTAACATGCATTGATTCATACCAAATATCAAGTTTATCAGTCCAGGAAAGCTTGCTAACAAGCCAGAAGAAAATATACAAAATACATTTCAAGGTTTGAAAAACTACAAGCAGTTCGGAGAAAGTAAATATATGCAGCCGGATGTCGATATCGTTCAGTCGCTGATTGAAAATCGGTAGAAACTTGTCCCTATGGCTCCAATTGAGGTCGATCATGCCACCTGTGTTCACAAAACTCATCTAAAGAGTAAAAAAAATATAATCGTATAAGCTTGTGCAAAATCTTCAAATTTCATGATTGTTATGGATTTAAATTACTCCCCGCCACATAATTGTCATCTCCAATGAATGTAATGGTAAATTAATAGGTGGACACTCGTCTTTTACCTTCTTCCCCATCAACTGTTTCGAACTGCAGGTCTGAAAAACAATTATCTTGTGTGTCACTCTGCTGATGGAATTTTAGCAGAATTGATAAAATTGTCGATTCGTAACAGTAAAAAAAAAAATAAGAATTGGACAATGATGGGCTTACTTGCGTATTCCGGTGTGCAGAAGATGTGACAGAAATCTGGAAAGCAATTATTGTGCGTTATGGTATGACGGTAAGATTTACGTAGATCAAAAAATTGTGCGACACGCATTGATAGATTTTCATGGATTTCTTCTCATCACATCGACAATCTCTCACGGTATAAGAAAATAAGAGTTTAACACCCATTTTTTACCTCTCAGTCTTTGGCTGACAGAAGTGATCTTTCGGTTACAATCTGAAAATCAATTGAGGTGCATTTTAGTGCGCTGATAAAGTTTAGGCAGTTCATGAAATTGCTCAAAATCGTTTCAGACTCCTTCGAAAACCAAGTTGACTGGTCGATGCATGGAAAAAATGCTCACTGCATCGACTCTTACTCAATTCAATTTTCGACACAATTTCGGGAGTACGAATTATTTTCGAACACGGTTATAACACGATGGTACAGAATCGTGTGGGAATTATTATTTTCAGTCAACGGCATGAGAAAATAGTAGGAGGACACTCGTTTTTACCTTTCAGATCGACTTCTGTTTTGTACTCGTCTACGAAAGCTGAAAAACAATTGTTCGCTTTAGTCAGGTGTTCATGATTCAACAGTTTCAAAAATTGGCTTCGATATTTTCCAGGCAGAAAATTACTAATCAATTTCACTTTCCATCATTCCACTATTCCATGTGATTACCAGAATCACTATCAATGGGTAATATGGTCAAACCCTCTTTTCTCCTTGTAAAGGAATTCACCGGATGAGGAGATGAGGGGTAAACCTTTATTCTTTACCTTTTGCCCTCTTTATTTCGAGGCCAGCAATCAGACAAGCTGAAAGAAGAATTCAGAAACAGTTCAAAATATTGGCCAGAAATATTTGACCAATACTTCACAATTACTTGAGGATTATTGCCTCAAATTGTTGACGGCAAAAATCAAGAGGTCGAAGGACGCTCATTTTTTACCTGGTACAGCATTAGCTGGGTTGGAATATCCGAAAAGTTCTGAAAAGGATCGTACTGCGTTTTAGTTGTATTTATGGTGATAAAATCGAGGATACAAAATTTGATATAAGATGTTCCCGATAGTTTCCGATATCTCAATGAGATTCGATAACAACTTTATTTCAACGAATCTATATCCCAAATGCGGAGAAAATTCTCCTTGAGTCAAGATACATTTTTTTCACGCAAGTTTTTGACAGATTTTTACCGATCTCGAGCTCGAGAGTCACTCGGTCAGTAAGACATGAGAAATCATTTTCATACACATTGTAAAATTGTTTTCGAATTATTATCTTCAATTTTCAAACGGTATGTGATGAGGAGATATGGTCGCCCATTTTACCTCCGTTCATCGATTGAATTCCGACTATGAGTGCTTGATTGGCTGAAAAAATATATCCCCAACATTCACGGACGACATAATCAGGATCTGAAACACAATTGTTGTGTATTTCAGTGTGGTGAATAAAATTTTTTACTAGTTCCAGAAATCATGTTCAACATTACGATAATTACCTTCATCTTCCGTCAGGGCTTGGGTGTCAAGGGCCATGAAGGCCACAAAAGCCAAAAGGCAGAATATCACGTTCCACTTATTCATTATGCACGATTATGCTCATCCCACCGGGCCCTTGGGTTTATATACAATAAATTCGCTCCCCTCCAGTCAGATCGCACGCAAAAAGATAATCATGCAATTATTTGGTGTATGTTGGGTGTATTGATGGCAAGATTAGTGGGGAGATTCGATAAGCCGTGAATATTGACGTTAATTGGCGAATAATTTGCGAATCTGTTCTACGGACTCGATATTAGGATTGAAACTTTGTACGTAAATCGATGTCAGATAACAAAGCAAAATCTTCTCCAAGGCTGAGGGGGTTTACATTAGATCAGATAAGATTAAATCAGATTCGAATTTCGCATTAGCTGATTGACACCGACAAAAAGAACTGACTTATACTTATGATTGATCTTCTCAAATCTAAGAGTGCATCAATCGCTCCCGGTTTCAGCAGCGATTTGATCGTTTTCGAATTTGATTGAAATTCTTCGATTTCATAAGGATTCGGGTGGGGATGGGTATCGTATCGATTCATCGATCGAAAGTAATATGCAGTATAACGCGTGAATTGTGCCATAAGGTGGTGACCAACAAAAAGTCATAATTTTGAAGCCAAAGCTTTGTTTTCGAGTTCTCATTTGCTCACAAACCATCAAAGACACAGAAAATGGACAAGAATCATAGGAACTTGAAAGCAAAATGTTCGACATGTGGCAGACACGAGCTTCTGGTTTTAACTTTCCGAAAAATCATGATTGTCAAATCGAAAAAGTCGTATTATGATCGATCATCATTATAATTCATTGGTTCTGAACCTACTCTCACCTTTTCAGCACGAATGCAAAAACAGAACGATACGACCTTATGGCATTATTCACGCGATATGATTCTTCCTGATATGATTTCGAGTTTATTAAAAGAGCCGATGAAAAGTTACAAATTTTAACTAAACACTATATAATTTTCATCAATCAAGGATTGAATTCTGGAACATCCCCAGACCATGCTATTCTCTTCTTCTTTTTGCTCTCGCTTCCTTCTTCCTTCCTTCCCTCCGTCCTTTCTCTCCGTCGTTGTGCTTGGAATGCAGCTTACGATCTTCAGATCATAATTAACCGAACATCGAAAGTAAACTACCAACTCCAGGACTAGCCGGAGGCGATGGCGCAGCAGGAACGGGTGCCGCAGCAGGACTAGCCGGATTGAGTATCTTTTCTAGAGTGTTGATCGGCCCGTTGAGAAGGGTTTCCACCGCGCCCTCGAGTTGCGGCTTACCGTATGCACTTGTGTTGGGATTGATACTGGCTATGGCCATAAAGGCCAGAAAGGCCAGAAGCAGACTAGGTACGATAGTACGGCGTTGGTACATGGCGAACGGAAAATAATTTTCTATACTTGTCTCTGTGGCGTCCGTCGACTTTTATATATAGGAGATTCTCCCCCTTACTTATCTCGTTCCATAAACAATTGATTCTGTTTTCTCGTCTCTATTTTATTTATCTATTCTGGCCAGTCGCGAGATGTTGTTGTTATTTTACAGTCACACAATTATTTACACTAAATAGAGGAGAGCAGCTATAGAAAATACCGTCGAGTATGTCGAGGGCGTAGATTGTGATCGAAAAACGATTAATTTCGAATCCCCAACACATGGCGATTCTTTTTTACTTGAACCAGATGTGGCAATTTCTTTGGCAGATCATTTGCATGAAAAATTCTCTGAATTTCGGACTGTCTTATCTCGCGGGTTCTGGAATAATTAGCGGAATTTTGCAGACAATGTTGCGAGAAATTGATAACTTGCCGTTCATACACAAAAACACAACAACGAAAATGATTCGAGACGCTCTGCATCTCAATTCCCATTGTTTGTTGTTTCTGTTGAAGAAATACCGTCTGCAATTCAGCGAATTATTATTATTATTAAATGCTGTGTCAAGAGTTGGTACAGCTGAAGATGATGTAGGCTCGGAATTCTCAGTTCAGTAAATAATCGGAAAGTTGTTCCCGAGTTTCAGAATGAAAATCTTCACCATTGATGGCTAAGCCGTGTCGAGTAGTAAAAGAAGTACGAAAATCAAATTCTTATAGTGAAAAAATGGTATTCTATTAATTGACAAGAAATGCAGGAAAAATGCGGTTTCTTAGTTTTTCAAAGTTACCAGCTTGGACCCAATTTTCTTCTTCTTGTTTTTCCACGCGGAGATTTTCTCGGGACTACGATAACTTGAGAAGCCTTGCGAATTGCCAATTTATACCCAATTTAAATCTGGACCCTATTGCGGATGAAAACAACTGCAACTGTGACTTCGAGAATTGGCCAAGACTTGCGTGAACAAAACTTGCAGCTTTTATTTCGTCGTGAAATTTTTTGATGATTATAAGAAGCGAAAGATCTGCAAAAATCTCACCGATTGATACTCAATTTTAACCCTAGCTTAACCTTGCAATCAATTTTTAAGTAAGGCTGGAAAACCTCCGAATCGGGACATCGAATTTCTTGACGACCAATTGACACAGCTGTATAGATTTGACTATTCCTTTTTCTTTTACGTTTGTATTTTTCAATGAATTCATATCCGATAGCAAAGTTAAACTTCCCCACGGTCTTGGGGGCATCGAATGAAGGGTCAACCCCATTCGTAGGTTTCAGTGTACACCAAATTTCGAATTTTCGAAATTTGAAAAAAGATTCAATGGGATTTTAGAAGATTTCGGAGACTGAGTATGGCTTCGATGATTTCCAATGTTTGCATAAGATTCGGGGAGATTCATTCACCCCTCGATCATACCGAGCCGATTTTAGCCCCGTGATACCAAACGGAGGCAAAACTTTCCGTTGTGCTTTTCGCCTAAATTCGAGACAAGTTGAAATAATATTAGTTCATATTTTGTGAAATATCTTTTGTAAGATGTATTCAATCAGGTAGTGGAATATTTTCGGTTTATTAAAACTGCGTAATCGAATGACGTCTTTGGTATCTGACTGCCACCTGTATATACACTCATCACGCCACCGCTAAAGTAATCGGAAGCATATGAGTACGATTTGAAATTGAGACTTTTTCTCGTGTTCGGCGACTGCGAAATTATATTTTCGGCAATAATTAATTTAATGAAATGCAGGTTGATATTCGGAGCAAATAAATGCACAACAACTTTTGAATATGTTAGGAATTCGTGCTTAGCTAGGGGTGGTACGCTTTTCCATCGGAAATCAAATGAGGGTGAGTTTCTAAGGTGTTGTAAAGTGGGAGTGAAACATCGATTTCAACCCAATAACCAATTTATTAAAACACCAAGACTTATGATAGAAAGTCAGAACAATAGATAAAATATAACCCAAGGTTTGAAAAACTTAGTTTAGAGAAAGTAAATACAGTTCGAATATACATGTTAGTTTACAGCACATTGAAGTTGCGCAAAAATTGGTCCTACCACCTTTACTACAACTCCACTCTAGCCTTTGTTGATACTTGTGATGGATAGCTTACGTCGTTCCTGTACTTGCACTGTCGCTGCTAGTATCTGTGCTGCTCCCGCCAGTATCTGTGACACTCTCGCTAGTATCTGTGTCAATGCTGCTGGTATTTATGCTAATTCCGCTCGTATCTGTCCCGTTGACACTACTCCCGGTGTCTGTGCCATTGCTGCTAGTATCGGTCCCGTTGACACTTCCTCCAGTATCTGTGCCATTCCCGCTAGTATCTGTCCCGTTGACACTACCCCCGGTGTCTGTGCCATTTCCACTAGTATCGGTCCCATTGACACTTCCTCCAGTATCTGTGCCATTGCCGCTAGTATCGGTCCCATTGACACTTCCTCCAGTATCTGTGCCATTCCCGCTAGTATCTGTCCCGTTGACACTACCCCCGGTGTCTGTGCCATTTCCACTAGTATCGGTCCCATTGACACTTCCTCCAGTATCTGTGCCATTGCCGCTAGTATCGGTCCCATTGACACTTCCTCCAGTATCTGTGCCATTCCCGCTAGTATCTGTCCCGTTGACACTACCCCCGGTGTCTGTGCCATTGCCGCTAGTATCGGTCCCATTGACACTTCCTCCAGTATCTGTGCCATTGCTGCTAGTATCTGTCCCGTTGACACTTCCCCCGGTGTCTGTGCCATTGCCGCTAGTATCGGTCCCATTGACACTTCCTCCAGTATCTGTGCCATTGCCGCTAGTATCGGTCCCATTGACACTTCCTCCAGTATCTGTGCCATTCCCGCTAGTATCTGTCCCGTTGACACTACCCCCGGTGTCTGTGCCATTGCCGCTAGTATCGGTCCCATTGACACTTCCTCCAGTATCTGTGCCATTCCCGCTAGTATCTGTCCCGTTGACACTACCCCCAGTGTCTGTGCCATTGCCGCTAGTATCGGTCCCATTGACACTTCCTCCAGTATCTGTGCCATTGCCGTTAGTATCGGTCCCATTGACACTTCCTCCAGTATCTGTGCCATTCCCGCTAGTATCTGTCCCGTTGACACTACCCCCGGCATCTGTGCCATTGCCGTTCGTATCCGTCCCATTGACAATTCCTCCAGTATCTGTGCCGTTGCTGTTAGTATCTGTCCCGTTGACACTCCCTCCGGTATTTGTACCGTTGTTGCTCGTATCTGTTCCGTTGACACTTCCGCCAGTATCTGTGCCATTGTCTGTGATATTTTTGCTCATGATTATGAATCTCTCGAAATCACTCCATATTCTTTCGGTATTTATTTTTGCGTTCCTCGCTTTTTCAGCGATTCTTGTACTTGCTCTTCCGCCTGGGAATCGGCCACTTCTTCTGATATTGTTGATATCGGCTTTGGAAGCTCTATTTGAGAATATGCGTAAAACATCGTTGATCCTCCGGAGTTCCCGTGGTGAGAAGTTTGAGAATGCTAGAAAAGATACGCACGGCTCTATGAGTACAAATGACCAAATGTATAAAATGCCCATGCATGATTATACATGAATTTTCGCATTATTTCATAGATCATTACTATCATCATAATCATACACAAGTCAAATTAAAAATTTCAACGAAGATTGCTTCAATATTGCCGAAAGATAGATCTGGTCCCGAATCCTATACCTTTCGGCACATTGAAATATTTTTATAGCAAAAGTAAAAACAGAATCTACTTTGGTTGGTTTTCAAAAGAAATAATATAAATACCTTCATGTCTGGCCTGGGCTGAGACACTGATAGCCAGAAAGGCCAGGAGGCTGAAGATTATCCCACGCAGGGACATGGTGCTCGACTTTGCTTATCCCTTCGTTGTTCGCTGATTATATACAAGAGATTCGTCCCCTCCTCAGTCGTCTAATGATAAAATAAATTGTCACATAAGTATCCGGTGGATTATTGGCAATAGAATTAGTCGGGTATTCTTCCGATTGTTAACAAATTCGGTACATAACAAGGCGTGCGTAGTCGCACTTCCTACCGAACAACTGACACAGCTGTGTGGACTCGATGTAATATCTGCGCGTTTGAAATTTTTCCATGAAACGATTTCCTACAGCAAATTCCAATATTGTCAAAAATGTCAGAACAATTTGAAACAGATTTTATCCAATTGTCGGAAGGATTCAGATAAATTGCATGGCTCCAATCAATTCCAATCCTTGGATGGATGATTCCGAGGGATTTCCTATGATCTCGTGCAACTGCAGGAAAAGCGGCTTACCCCTCCATGCCGCATGCATGATCAGTTGAACTATGTAATCGAATGACGATTTCGGTCTCCGAATATCGCAGCTGTATAAACTCATGAGGCTACCGGCTGAAGAAATCGGAACAATACAAATATGACATAAGGTCGAGGCTTTTGCTCTGCTCGGACCACTCACTGCAATAAAATTCATACTGTTTTGCGGGTCAAGACTTGGGATCGTTATACCTATCCGAAGGGAACGAAATGCAGTATAATATCAGAATCATAGTTCAGAAGAGTTCGTTCAGATTTCGGAGACTGCACTCGTCATTGCCTGAAGCTGATCATCCCGTTGAGATCTGATGGCCTCGGTTTTGTTTTGCCGCTCTTATTTCCTTTCGGATGTTTCCTTCAGACCTTGATAACTTAAGGAGTATTAAGACAGACGGCTTGGAGCTTGAAACACGTTTTTTAAATATTCAAATCCGGCCGCTATCGTTATTCATAAAATTAACTCGAGGACTTTAATCCTTGAGGAAAAAATTCCTGTTTCTTTCTTTTCGTGAAATATTTGCGAGAATCTGAAAACCGACTGCTCTGCTTCATTAATCGATTCACAAATAATGCTTCGTCCAGCTCATTCGCCCTGCAATGATTTTCTAACGAGTTAAGAAGGATGGGATTTTCATGGAATTAAATTTCGTGAAATGGAGGAAAAGATTCGAAAATAATCCGCCATTTCAAGGCTCGAACGTTTTAAGAACAGAGAAATAACATTTCCAATAACATTCGAGTCCTAAAACAGTGGGGCGTCGATATCAATTCAATAAAAAAATTTATTCAAACTTCAAAACGTGTTACAGGAAGTCAGAAGACGAGATAAAGTACGACTGAGAGTTTATAGAAATTCAAAAGCTGAGCAACAATTTCATCGGCCACTTATTTGCCAGAATTTGAACCTGCCACATTCGCTGTAACTTGTACCGTCGCTGTAATAGCCGCCTGGATATCGGCTGCAGAGGGTTTCGGGGTCACGCCGCCAGCTAGGGTCGTGGCTTCGGTTACAGGGATGGCTGTGGCCTCGGTTACAGGTATGGCTGTGGTCTCGGCTACAGGTATGGCTGTGCTTGCGGTTGGGCTTGTGATTGCGGTCGTGGTTGTGCTCGGCTTTTCAATCGGCCCCGGTTTCTTCGTTCCATCTGATCCGCCGTGGATCTCTTCGCTCGAATCGTCGCAGAACTCGCATGGCTCGTCGGGAAAATCGTAGCTTGAATCGTCATCGCCGTGGCCATACCCTGTAAAATTCCATAAAATATGATCACACACACACACACACACACACAGGTGAAATTCGGTCAGAAGAACATTTCCACAGATATTTTACCTGGATATCCGGCGACGGAACAAGCGCCGAGGGCCAGGACCACCAGGAGGCTGAAGATTGCTGTACGTTGGTTCATGGTGTACGACTGTGCCCATCCTTACGGCCTTCGGGATTTATATAGAAGAGTTTGTCCCCCTTCCAAACGGCGTCTGGGCGTATAAATTACCATACAAGTATTCGGTGTATTGGTGTGGTTAATAAAAATTTGTTTTTCGTACCTTTTGTTCGAAAGTTTTTCCTGTAAGTAGCAGGATTTCAATATCACGATGATATTTCAAGATTTATTCAATCGGATTTCAACCCAGATTTCCGGCTTCAATAAATCCCGATCGTTGCATCACGTCTGAAATTATACTTTCGCAAAAATTTCGCAATCATTATCATCAAAAAAGATTTCGATACGATAATCGCTCGCCTTTTCGAATACCGATTCGGTCTTCGATCTCGTGCTGGTATCTACTAAACAGGATCGATACATGTGCATGGGCTAAATCTATATTTAGTCGATGATGCGTGCACTCATCGTATCAGATCTGTATACTTGTTATTCGCAAAATGCATTGAAACGATTTTATTAGCCGAAGATTTTTTGCGGTTGTAGTCGAATGACGATTTCATTGTCTGGCTTGGCTGGCTGACCCATTCAGGAAAAATACTATTGATGCAAATAGTCAATTCGCGACTATCGGACGGAGTAACTTTATCGATCTGTAGCAAACTCTTCACATGATTATTATTTGTCGGATGAAATTCCCACATTAGAAATATATCCAGATTGTAGCTATGTGAACTTGCCCCCCCAATATTTGATATTGTGAAATTTTTCAGGTGGAAACGATTGCGCATCGTTTACGCTTGTTTGCGCACAATTTGCTCTCGTTTGCGCCGCCTCAGTTTTCCAGTCAACAGAAAATCAAATTTAGGGAGGGTAGATTCACACTGCACCCCAAATTTGAATATCTCTTTTTTTCTTTTTGGCCATCGTTTGCGCATCGTTTGCGCCCCTATTACTGTCATTTGCGCCCTCGCCGTTTTCCAGTTATGTCAGAAAGAAAATTTCGGGCTGGCCCCCAGAATAAAAATTTTCCGGTCCTTTTTTTTGGCGATCGTTTGCGTTTCGTTTGCGCATGTTTGCGCCGCAATTACTTTCATTCACACCCTCACGCTTCTTCAGTTATATCATAAATAAATTCTAGGCTGGCCCCCCAGAATTAAAATTTGCTGGTTCATTTTTTTGCGATCGTTTGTGCTTCGTTTGCGCACGTTCGCGCCGTGCTTACTTTCATTTGCGTCCTCACCGTTTTCCAGTCATGTCAAGAAATTTTTTTTTCAAAAAACGGGACATCTTCATTACTAGTGTTGCTACCCCTCCGGGTTTGACCCGGAGTCTACGGGTATAGTAACTCAAGTTTCGTCGGGGAATGCGTGATAGTTTTCGAGATACAATATAAATTGAGTATTTTTTAAAATATTTTCAAGTTCAAATCTTGCGGTCGAGTCGCGGAAAGCTCGGAAGGGGTTGTAAAAAATCTGAAAAATACTACTTTTGGTTCCGAAAAAAGAAAACCAAGTTTGAGCGGGGAACGCGAATTCAATACTCGTAAAATTATTGTCAACAATCTTGGTGTAACTGGAATATTCCCACACAGCACACATGTCCGATAGATGTCCATAGGATATCCATAGGATAGCCATTGGATCTCCTATGGATATCCTATGGACATCCATCGGACATGTGTGCTGTGTGGGTTAGCATCGATGTATGAAGATAAGTTCTCGCTTCGTAAGCTGGAAGTATCTGCACATAGGTATTGATATTCTTTGATTTGAGTGCCCTTTTAACTAATAATACTGGTTACTAGAATACGGTAAAGGCGCAAATGACAGTAATCGCGGCGCTAACGTCCGCAAGCGATCGCAAAAAAAAGGACCGGAAAATTCTAATTCTGGGGGGCTAGCCCAAAATTTTCTTCGCAACAAAACTGAAGAAGGGTGAGGGTGTGAACGAAAGTAATCGCGGCGCAAACATGCGCAAACGAAACGCAAACGATCGCAAAAAAAATGACCGGGAAATTCTAATTTTGGGGGGCTAGCCCAAAATTTTCTTCGCAACATAACTGAAGAAGGGTAAGGGTGTGAACGAAAGTAATCGCGGCGCAAACATGCGCAAACGAAACGCAAACGATCGCAAAAAAAATGACCAAGAAATTCAAATTTTGGGGGGCTAGCCCAAAATTTTCTTCGCAACATAACTGAAGAAGGGTAAGGGTATGAACGAAAGTAATCGCGGCGCGAACATGCGCAAACGAAACGCAAACGATCGCAAAAAAAATGACCGGGAAATTCTATTTTGGGGGGCTGGCCCAAAATTTTCTTCGCAACATAACTGAAGAAGGGTAAGGGTGTGAACGAAAGTAATCGCGGCGCAAACATGCGCAAACGAAACGCAGACGATCGCAAAAAAAATGACCGGGAAATTCTAATTTTGGGGGGCTAGCCCAAAATTTTCTTCGCAACATAACTGAAGAAGGGTGAGGGTGTGAACGAAAGTAATCGCGGCGCAAACATGCGCAAACGAAACGCAAACGATCGCAAAAAAAATGACCGGGAAATTCTAATTTTGGGGGGCTAGCCCAAAATTTTCTTCGCAACATAACTGAAGAAGGGTAAGGGTGTGAACGGAAGTAATCGCGGCGCAAACATGCGCAAACGAAACGCAGACGATCGCAAAAAAAAATGACCAAGAAATTCTAATTTTGGGGGGCTAGCCCAAAATTTTCTTCGCAACATAACTGAAGAAGGGTGAGGGTGTGAACGAAAGTAATCGCGGCGCAAATATGCGCAAACGAAACGCAAACGATCGCCAAAAAAAAGGACCGGAAAATTTTTATTCTGGGGGCCAGCCCGAAATTTTCTTTCTGACATAACTGGAAAACGGTGAGGGCGCAAATGACAGTAATAGGGGCGCAAACGTGCGCAAACGATCCGCAAACGATGGCCAAAAAGAAAAAAAGAGATATTCAAAGTTGGGCTGCAGTGTGAATCTACCCCCCCCCCCCCCCCCCTAAATTTCATTTTTTCTTGACTCAAAAACTGAGGCGGCGCAAACGATAGCAAATTGTGCGTAAACAAGCGCAAACGATGCGCAATCGTTTTCACCTGACAAATTTCCCAATATCACATATTGGGGGGCCAAGTTCACATAGCTCCGGATTGTTCGTAAGAAGTTTGTACAAATTAATGATTACGTGATGATTTCGATGAATGCTTAATCATACATCGTTCGATAGTTTTATTGGTACAGGTGCGATGTTTGCTCATACACTTTTGAATCAATTGTTATCACATCCTGATCAACAGCTAATTATTGCTAGATTATAATTCCAAAACGCTGTTTTACGGTAAAATATAATATCGATGAAGAATATTATTCGAAACCGAATTGATCCCCGGAATAATTTGTGGGCCATGTGTATTATATATTCCAGGAAATGGGTTCGAAAGTTTGAATTTCAGATAACATGTTGTGGGTCATCTATCGATTAGGATTTGAGTGAGGATGTGGTGATCGTGTGAGTTATGGGGTGGAAGTAAAACGCGTCGATTTTGATGAGAGAAATACATTTTTTATCAAAACACCATGCACGTTTGTTTGACTGGTGATCATGAGAAGTCGTGGCTTCCAGGTTCGTATTGGCCGGGCTGGTTGACGCAGTCCTGACATCTTCGAGGTCTCCATGGGCGACATCCTTGACCATTTCCACCCCGTTTTTCAGGTCAAGTATGACGACGTTCACGTTCAAATTGGATTTTCCAAAGTTGATGCTTGATCCGCAAATCGGTGCTTCATGCTTCACACCGACGACGGCACCGATGACCAGGAAGGCCAGAACTAGGCTGCAGGCTGGATTGCTCTGATAGGTACATAACGAGTTGAATGACTGTGCTCAGCCCTACAGCCTCCGGGTTTTATATACAAGAGATCATTGCCCCTTCCAATTGCGCCGAATGCGTATTAGGAATTATTGGATGGTGGACTATTGTGCTGGTTATCAGCTTTTTACACAGTTTGTTGCAAACTACGTAATCGGACGATGCCATCCGCGGTGTATGACTGCCACATGATCATGCGATCACGCATTAATCCCCACCATCACGCTGATCGGAAGATTGTTGATTGATCTAAAATTGTGATGCATCTTCTCTTCGAACGATGCGAATGAAAATCGATGACTGAATGAATAATTCATAAAAATACTTAAATCTGCAGTAGAAATATTCTCTCAGAAGAAAACTCGCCATGTTGCAGTCTAAAACTAAAACTACTATAAGATATGGGTGGTGATATAATATGATTGAATCGTATAGGAATAATCGGGCGGAAGTATAAAGCACATCAATTTGAAATAAAGAATTCAGAATTTTATTGAGACACCATAATATCGACTTGTTTTCAAGTCAAGATAAAAGGACAACATGTGATTATCAATGTCTGCGAATCCACATACGAAAGCAGTTGAAAGAGATCAAAGACAGTTGGACTATCCCTGTTTCTTAATTGCTAATCGAAGTTGGATTACATTCAACAAAATACATGAAATATTTATGCAGTTCATTCCCTGCTGATATTAAGAAAATCTTATTCTAATATTTGCTGACAATCGATGTATAATAAAGCGTGTGATTCGGGATAAGAGACGGCGAAAGATGGTCCACTATACGGAGAAGAATCGCCCGATGATGGTCCGCGTCGATTTCCGATCCGGCAATCAGTCGCTCGGTCTTCTTCCACCCTTCAGATCGTTTTCATCTCGGATTGTTACACTTCAGGACCTTACATCTTACCGTTACACCTTCTCGAAGTCCGATCACACATCTTGCGGGGGACGTCATCTTGGCTTAAGCGGTAACTGACGCGGAGGTTGATACGGTTGTGTTTGCGGATACGGTTTCGTTTGCGGATACGGTTGAGCTGGATTGTACGTTAGACTCCAGGATCTCAATCCATTCGTTATATCTATCTTGCAATGCGGTGGCAGCCGAAGCTATCACCTGGTTCGAGTTTTCCTTCAACTCTTCTAAGTCAGCTGAATACGCTTTCAGAGCCGCAATTAATTTGGTGACGAATTCGTTGTATTGTGCAGCGGTGGCGTTTTTCACCTCAGCTACCAACACTGTGATATTATTGGAGGCTTCCTTCAGGTTATCGTAGATAGTTTGATTTGCGGCGGCGAGGAGGGCTTCCAGAAAGGAGTTAGTCGCGTTCCAGTTTGTGATGGATGTGTTGAACCAGGTATTAACGACAGATGCTGCTGCTCCTCCCACAATAACTCCGCCCGATATTGTTTGTGAGATGGCGTTTTTCGTGTTAGTTGTGATGTCCTTGCCCCAATTGTCCCAGCCTGGAGCTCCGTGAGCAAATCCTTTGGTGTTCAGACTGGCGATGGTAGCGATGGCCAAGAAGGCCACAAGGCTGGAGACTGATTTGCGTTGGTACATCATGTTGCGTTGATTGACTGTGATCATCCCTGCAACGGCCGGGGTTTATATACCGGAGATTTTGCCCCTTCCCATCGCTCATATTACGTGTTAAAAATTTCGTGCAAATAGATTACTGTATGATGTATTGAATAAAATTTTGCCAGTGTTTTATTCAAGCTATGTATCCGCGTGAGCAAACGCCGAATACACGTGACCTGATACGTACTGTCGCACCTGATCACGCATTGCCCCACCACTACACAATTTCCGCACAATTTTACCGGAAGATTATTATGTATGATATTTTTTACATCGTAGAATAAAATTAGATAGTAATTATTAATTATATTGTTGAAGAGGGTCTTTAAATAGGGTTGATACAAATTAAGGATGTTCAAGGAAAATAGCTGAAAGGGTGAAATCGAATAGGTATATGTTACATGCACATACAATTTTTTTTTTTCTTACTTACAGGTTTTTGAGAAACTTACTCATGCCACAGACTCATGAGTGACATTATACGGATCATTGACATTGCAAAGACCAAAGGGTTGAACCTTTTTTTTTTTGTATTTGTGCAGAAAACGTAAAAGTAGGTTCAGGGATATTGAAATATAATAATCGATCGATTGATGGCAGAGGGTCGTAGGAGCTTGCAGATACAACCTTTTGGTTCTAATAAATGTGACGTTTCAAAAAATTGAAGCTAGAAAGTTGGAGCCATTACTAAACATTTTTTTCTTTGTTCAATTCTTGAGTGTGGATGTTTTCTAATTTTCATTATCATAATTGAAAAAATTTGTTCAAAGAGAAAAATGAAGTCTGTATTAATTTGGAAAATGGATTCGGATTCTCGGTTTTGCGGAAAAAGATACTGTCTGCGATTATTCAGAGTTGATTGACTGTTGGCGCAGCTGAAGATTTAGATCGATGTTGAAGCGCAAAGCAGTGAGAGAGTCCTATGAAGTTTGAATCGAGGAGAAAATATCGACGAGTGAATCGATGATTTATAAAAATGACCAAAATCTGCACTAGAAATATTCTCATGGAAGTGAAAACCGCGATTCTGCAGTCTGAAATAATCGAAACATCAAATCGATGCGGAAATCGGTCGTTCACCGCTTTCACCGATTCCTGATTTTACGATCGGTTAAAAATCAATCATTCCAGCCCCCAAGCTATGATTCTATAAATCCGTATTTCGGTTGAGGGCTAAGATGCTTGTCCAGTTCGGTTTATTACGTGAAACACAGAAAATCGGATATAGCAGAATTTTTGCAATTTATTAAAATTGCGAAATCGAACGGTGCCTCGGTGTCTGACTGCTATCTGTGCACTCATCACGTCAGAACCGAAGTAATCAACGGATTCATATAAGATTGAGTATTTCGTTCGTCTCCTATTGACATTAAATATTTTTCCACTTCGATTCACCCGCCTCGCTTTATCAGCCAGGCCTTGAAAATTTTGCACACGGAATTAGCGACAAGTTGGCTGCACGTGGCCTCCCACCATTCCAAAATTTCTACCCTTTCCTACTTATCGCAGCTGCCTTTTCAGCGAACAAAGGAGAATCTGAAATAAACGAAAAAAATCGATTCCGCGGTCTTCCGATTCCGATTTCTCCGGATTTCGAATGGACAGATTTCTAGTCACTATTTTTCAAATTCTTCTTCAATTAATTGCAAAGGAATTCTCATGGGATCCTCAGGAAATTCATGGTGGTCACAGATTCTGAATTCGAATATCACCTGACTCGCAGGATCAGATAATTTTGGAACACCCAGCCGCTGGACATTTTATGCAATAGTGGATAGAACTGATTGGTATTGTCAGAGATAAAGTGAAAAAAGTTTTCTCAAAATTTCAGGGCAAAAATTAGTCAAAGATTCATTACGTGAAATATAAAAAATCGGGTAGCGAATTTTGTCCAGTCTATTGAAATTGCGTAAGCGAAATGATCCAACTGCCACCTGTGTATTTATCACGTCACAACTAAAGCAAACAATCGATTTATTCGACGTGAATTATTTTTTTTCGTCCTTCATTGACGTCAATTATTTTACCATATTTCAATTCACTCGCTCTGCTCTCCCAACTCACCTGCAGAAACGACAAATTGGGTACACATGGCCTCCCACCATTCCCGAAGAAGCTGCCTGCTCCTTTAGCAAATCAATACGTATAGTACCTAAAATTATCGAAAGATAATTGATTTTGTTATTTTTCAATCCGGGTTTCTCGAAATCTCGAGGAGCCGATCTCAGACGTAAATTTTTTATCAAGTTCATTTCCCATTCCAACGAATGCCCTCCTACGATGTATGAAATTTGGCGACCATTCCAACACATAAATCCGAAATCTCTGATTTGATTGAATGTTACGGTATAGCTAGGAGTGAAATAGATTCAAGGATACCAAAAAATTCGAAAGAATTTCACTGGATTTCGAAACTACCGTTCTGCGATCAATTCAAATAGCCGAAGATTTTTAATATTCTGACGATATAATCATGCGATCACGCATTAATCTCCACCAGCACGCTGATCGGGGGACTATTCATTAATCTAAAATTGTGATGCATCTTCTCTTCGAAAAATGCGAATAAAATTCGTGATGTACATCGGAAATGGAAGTGTACGTGGGATAAGATGTACAAGGAATTCCTCTTCGTTTGGATTTTCACGAAACTTATGTCCACGTAGGTCGGTCAAATAAGAAAAAAATTGAAGAAAATAGTCGATAAAAGGCTGTCAGTCAGTCAAGATGTTTTCACGGCTTATTTTTGCTAACATATTTAGAAATAGGTGCTGAAAATCGGGTATTCAACGATATTTCGGGAACCGTGACTGATGTCAGGACAAAAGTAAACAACAAAAACAAAGTGAATTCATTTTTCTATAAAATAGGTGGAATACATTTTTCCTGTGTCTTGATCGGATTTTCTGTATTTCAACGTCCATTTCAGGATCCGGAAGATATTATTACGGCGTATTAAATAATATTCTATTTTTTTCACGCTTTCATAGTCTTTAGTCGATGCGGATGAAGAATACCATCCCTGATGAGTTGATCACTTAGACGTCATTGACTGTTGGCTCAGCTGCAGACTTGGCTCCACCATATCAAAATGAATCAACGCTGTAACGCTATGCAAACGGAATAGTCGCTCAAATTTAGAAACAATAATACAGATATCGATGACTGAAATATTCTTTCATAATAAAACTCGCCCAAGCCATGCTGCAGGCTAAAACTAAAATTACTAAAATATGGGTGGTGATATGGTTGAACTGTACGAATGAACGGGTGGAAGTATAAAGCACATCAATTTGAAATAAAGAATTCAGAATTTTATTCAAACACCATATCGACTTGTTTCCAAGTCAAAGTAAAAGGACAATATGTGATCATCAATGTCTGCGGGTCCACATACGAAAGCAGTTGAAAGAGATCAAAGACAGTTAGACTTTCCCTGTTTCTTAATTGCTAATCGAAGTTGGATTACATTCAACAAAATACGTGAAATATTTATGCACTTCATTCCCTGCTGATATTAAGAAAATCTTATTCTAATATTTGCCGACAAACGATGTATAATAAAGCGTGTGATTCGGGATAAGAGATGGCGAAAGATGGTCCACTATACGGAGAAGAATCGCCCGATGATGGTCCGCGTCGATTTCCGATCCGGCAATCAGTCGCTCGGTCTTCTTCCACCCTTCAGATCGTTTTCATCTCGGATTGTTACACTTCAGGACCTTACATCTTACCGTTACACCTTCTCGAAGTCCGATCACACATCTTGCGGGGGACGTCATCTTGGCTTAAGCGGTAACTGACGCGGAGGTTGATACGGTTGTGTTTGCGGATACGGTTTCGTTTGCGGATACGGTTGAGCTGGATTGTACGTTAGACTCCAGGATCTCAATCCATTCGTTATATCTATCTTGCAATGCGGTGGCAGCCGAAGCTATCACCTGGTTCGAGTTTTCCTTCAACTCTTCTAAGTCAGCTGAATACGCTTTCAGAGCCGCAATTAATTTGGTGACGAATTCGTTGTATTGTGCAGCGGTGGCGTTTTTCACCTCAGCTACCAACACTGTGATATTATTGGAGGCTTCCTTCAGGTTATCGTAGATAGTTTGATTTGCGGCGGCGAGGAGGGCTTCCAGAAAGGAGTTAGCCGCGTTCCAGTTTGTGATGGATGTGTTGAACCAGGTATTAGCGACAGATGCTGCTGCTCCTCCCACAATAACTCCGCCCGATATTGTTTGTGAGATGGCGTTTTTCGTGTTAGTTGTGATGTCCTTGCCCCAATTGTCCCAGCCTGGAGCTCCGTGAGCAAATCCTTTGGTGTTCAGACTGGCGATGGTAGCGATGGCCAAGAAGGCCACAAGGCTGGAGACTGATTTGCGTTGGTACATCATGTTGCGTTGATTGACTGTGATCATCCCTGCAACGGCCGGGGTTTATATACCGGAGATTTTGCCCCTTCCCATCGCTCATATTACGTGTTAAAAATTTCGTGCAAATAGATTACTGTATGATGTATTGAATAAAATTTTGCCAGTGTTTTATTCAAGCTATGTATCCGCGTGAGCAAACGCCGAATACACGTGACCTGATACGTACTGTCGCACCTGATCACGCATTGCCCCACCACTACACAATTTCCGCACAATTTTACCGGAAGATTATTATGTATGATATTTTTTACATCGTAGAATAAAATTAGATAGTAATTATTAATTATATTGTTGAAGAGGGTCTTTAAATAGGGTTCATACAAATTAAGGATGTTCAAGGAAAATAGCTGAAAGGGTGAAATCGAATAGGTATATGTTACATGCACATACAATTTTTTTTTTTCTTACTTACAGGTTTTTGAGAAACTTACTCATGCCACAGACTCATGAGTGACATTATACGGATCATTGACATTGCAAAGACCAAAGGGTTGAACCTTTTTTTTTTTGTATATGTGCAGAAAACGTAAAAGTAGGTTCAGGGATATTGAAATATAATAATCGATCGATTGATGGCAGAGGGTCGTAGGAGCTTGCAGATACAACCTTTTGGTTCTAATAAATGTGACGTTTCAAAAAATTGAAGCTAGAAAGTTGGAGCCATTACTAAACAATTTTTTCTTTGTTCAATTCTTGAGTGTGGATGTTTTCTAATTTTCATTATCATAATTGAAAAAATTTGTTCAAAGAGAAAAATGAAGTCTGTATTAATTTGGAAAATGGATTCGGATTCTCGGTTTTGCGGAAAAAGATACTGTCTGCGATTATTCAGAGTTGATTGACTGTTGGCGCAGCTGAAGATTTAGATCGATGTTGAAGCGCAAAGCAGTGAGAGAGTCCTATGAAGTTTGAATCGAGGAGAAAATATCGACGAGTGAATCGATGATTTATAAAAATGACCAAAATCTGCACTAAAAATATTCTCATGGAAGTGAAATCCGCGATTCTGCAGTCTGAAATAATCGAAACATCAAATCGATGCGGAAATCGGTCGTTCACCGCTTTCACCGATTCCTGATTTTACGATCGGTTAAAAATCAATCATTCCAGCCCCCAAGCTATGATTCTATAAATCCGTAGTTCGGTTAAGGGCTAAGATGCTTGTCCAGTTGGGTTTATTACGTGAAACACAGAAAATCGGATATAGCAGAATTTTTGCAATTTATTAAAATTGCGAAATCGAACGGTGCCTCGGTGTCTGACTGCCATCTGTGCACTCATCACGTCAGAACCAAAGTAATCAACGGATTCATATAAGATTGAGTATTTCGTTCGTCTCCTATTGACATTAAATGTTTTTCCACTCCGATTCACCCGCCTCGCTTTATCAGCCAGGCGTTGAAAATTTTGCACACGGAATTAGCGACAAGTTGGCTGCACGTGGCCTCCCACCATTTCAAAATTTCTACCCTTTCCTACTTATCACAGCTGCTTCATCAGCGAACAAAGTAGAGTCTGAAATAAACGAAAAGAATCGATTCCGCGATCGTCCGATTCCGATTTCTCCAGATTTCGAATGGACAGATTTCTAGTCACTATTCTTCAAATTGTTCTTCAATTTATTGCAAATGATTTCTCATGCAGGGATCATCAGGAAATTCATGGTGGTCACAGATTTTTAATTCGAAGATATCCTGACTGTATGGACCAGAGAAATTCGGAACACCCAGCCGCTGGACATTTCATGCGATTATGGATAGAACTGCTTGGTATTGTCAGTGATACAATGAAAAAAGTTTGCAACAAATTCAGGTCAAAAATTTCTCGGGCGAAATATAAAAAATTGAGTAGTGAATTTTTTCCTGTTCAAACAGCTTCGCTTGATATTTTGAAAGATTTTTAATTACAGGGTGAATTTCTAGGTTTATAATAATTCACATGCGATTTTCAATTTCCCAAAATTTCGTGAGATTCCTGAAGATTTTTAAAATTCTGACGATACAACTACTCGAATTCAGGGGTGGGATATCCCTTTTGCATTTGGATTTTGGGGTGGATTTTGGGTTTCTCAGGCGTTGTCGAGTGATATGAGGTTTTTATTTATCCATCTACATCCAATATTCGATATAATAAAGACACAAAATTTTGTTGCCAATTCAGAAAAATCGATAAAATATAATCCCCAAGATTTTTAAAATATATAATACGAGCGGTTCAAGCGAATCGAACGTGTTCGCGTTACGTTAAAAAATAATTAAATTGATAATAATATACGGAATTGGGTTGTGGAATTATCGCAGCTTATTTAAATCGTCTCGATTTACGCTGTGCTGTGAAGTGCTTGATTCTCGGCAACCCGCACACCACTGTTAATCAATTTATACCAACGTCGAGTCATATAACTCACAGATATTCCGCCAGATGGCGGAACCAATTGGTAGCGTCACGGTGGCAAGTTCGCGAACTATTTTTTCCTCGACAGGCGGCGCGGGAAGCAGTTCGAATTTTTCAAAAATATTTGAAACTTTGGAGAAATTGACTTGAGTAATGATGATTTTTTTCTTGGGGATTTGATTTTGGGATAGAAAATAGAATGATAATAAATGAATTCAAGTTTCAGTCAATTTTACATAATGTTTATTATTCATAGTGTACTCAGAAAATGTAGGGCCTCAACCAGTGGGCCATTTTATTTTATCATTATTTTATTATTATTATTTTATTCATATTTGATCATAATATATTTTCAATTACGATCAATCACAATGTGTTATATTTATTCTTATTTTTTTTTTCTGTTTTTTTTCCTCGCGTCCACGCAGTTTAATTAGGTTTCTTTCTTTCTATCTTCTTATTCTTTCTTCATCTTCATGTTTCTTCTTCGGCTTTCCTTATTATTTTATATTATTCATTCACAATTATTTTCATATTTCTTTCTTTCTTTCATTTAAATTTCTATAACAAAATACAATATTGTTTGTACGTACATAATGTAACATGTATTACGTATTTATTATGTCTCCTTACTATTAAAAAGAATAAGGAGGGCGAGAGGAATTTCTAAAAATCAGTGAGAATAATAATTAAATTATTATTAAAATAAACATGCATATTACATATTATATATTCAATTCGAAAAAAATTCTTTTTTTTTCTTCTTTCTTTCTTTTCTAGTTTTTCACTCCATTTTATAATTTTTCGTTATTCTTATTCTTTCCATTTCATAATATACATACACACTCCGAATCAATAATTATTATGTATACCTCATATTTAGAATCTTACATTTCATCATATTTATATTATCATGAACGATATTCATAATTCGCTGTCAAGCGATATACTATAAATTATATTATATTATATATTCTACACTGGTTTTTTGAAAAAATAATCTCGCAGCTCTTCATATCTCTCTCTATCTCTTTCTCTTTCTTTCTTTCTATCTTTCGCTTTTCTATTTTTCTTTCTTATTCTCTCTTTCGGGACGCCCGATGATATTATTATTTTATTTTATATGTTAATCTTTTTTTTTGCCGTTTATTTCCCCCTTTTTTTTCTCTCTCCTTCTCTCCCATTTAGTAAATAAGTAGAAGTAACATGTTCGTATTCATATTCATATCATGCCCATTGCTATTAGACCATTTATACTCCGTTACGTCTCTATATCGTATTCACTAACTCTTGCGACTTAAAAACGAATAGTAAAGTTAATTAATTAATACATATAATAATAATAATAATAATAATAATATTAATAATAATAATAATAATAACAATGGCAATAATAAATTATAAACATTATTTTTCCTATTCATTTGAAATTTAAAACAATCGTGGTACTTTTTTTCATTTATTTGATGTTGTTCTTTCTATTTTTTTTCATGTACCATATTATTATTATTATTATTATTTTATATCTCGTCCGTAGAGTCGTATGTATAGTATATAGAGGTAAATTATTTTATTTTTACTTTCGATCTTTTTCCTTTTTCCATATTCTCAGATATTCATCCTTCTTTCATTTATGTATTGTTTTTAATTTATTCATTTATCATTATCATTATTATTATTAACATTCCGTAGTCTGTTGCGTTTTCTATTAAAATATTAGGTAATTGAATAACGCAGTAGTCCGAAACCCGCACGTGTGCGTACGTGCATATTTACTGTGTTTGATTATAATATGTGTAATGGAACCGCTAGGCGCTTTTTAATAATATAAATTACAACCATGTGTTTCTTTCTTTCTCTCTATATCCCTCTCTTCATCTTGCTTTCTCTTCTTTTTATTCATCTTTTATTCCCTTTTTTTTTTTTTTTACTAAATATATCACAAACTGTCGGTGAAGAATTATATCATAGTAGCTATAAGGTTGTAACTAAGTTCTCCTGTATAATATCACGAAACATTATTCATTTCAAATAATAATCAATTTTTAATCTCATTTTCTTTACATTGGGTAATCGTAGAAACATGAACAAATAAATTACAGCTTTTTCTTTTTCTTCTTTCATCCTATTTTCAGAAGAAAAAATTTCTTACTGAATCGTCCTTTACTTTTTTTTATCCGAAAGATTTAGCCCGATTTGAGACGAATCCAACGATACCTGACAAAGTATGATTCGAATTACTCAATCGCGAGATATAGCCATTTGAAGAAGCGAGTATGCATTGCGCTTCGCAGTGCGCGCGCACACCCGGCGCGCTAAATGCGCTATTGAATCTCAAGACGCGATATTTCGTCGATCAGTCAACGGAACGGTACTTTATTTGGTATCGTTGGACTCGGACTTTTTCCAGGTACAATTTGGGCGTGGTAAAAATAAGAATATAAAAAATATAACTCAAAACAGATGTTTTCCTTGCGAGTCGTACGAGTTTTGATGAAACGAAGTTCACCTCGAAGTTATTTATTAGTCTTAGGTATTATTTAGTTGCAACTTTAGAGCCACCCCCACCGCGAAGAAAATATAATGTTTAATAGTTGCATCACTGCAGTCAGTTAGACGCGTTGTGTCGATCTTAAAAGTGAATAAATTTACGATTACGAGATCCAAAAGTTTTCAAGAAAAAGATCGAGGTTTACGTCCGACGTTAGTTAATATTTATTTTCATTTTTATTTTTATTTCTATCTTTATTTAGTTTATTTTATCTTATGTTAGATATTAATGTTACGAAATTAGATTAGTTTACATGTGGATCGAACCAATTACACCTGTGTAAATGATAGTAATTTCTTCATTCTGTATAAGTACACTGTATAATAACATTACTTTCTATTTCTTTTCATTTGTTTATCTCCGCTCATAACTTATAATTGTTATAAACCCCAAATAAATTAACATCTCAACGCCTTTACTGTACTTCAAATAGTTGTTGATTAGTGTAATTTAGAAACAACTCGGTTTTTTTTATTTCATTTCTCCTCAAAATTTTCTTTACTGTTTTCTTTCAATTATTTTCATCATTCAAAAACTTGTAGTCAAGGGGGAAAAGGGGGGATGAACAACTGTTTTTGCCACATACTAGGTACCTAATGATAATGTAATAATTATATTAATAGTTATAGCTGAGTAAAGAGTATAATTTAATATCCTAGTAGTTTTATTTAAATAAAGGAACACTCGGGTTTGAAATAATTTTCAAATTCAAATCCATCGCTATGTTATTCAACGGTTTCTTATGTTCTCTTGTTTTTCCTTCTTTTCGAAAAATAAAATCATTTTCTGGGACATGGGTAGTATCTTGGGAACTAATAAGCTTTTGCAATATCCAAGCGCGTTTATGCTGCAGTATATTAGCAGTATATCAAGCGACACAACTAATCCTAACTATTAAATCTACAACTAGATATCTACTATATATATGTTTTTTTTTCTTTGTTCTAAAACATCGAAATATAAGCTATGCATTAAAATATAGAGAGTTTAAGTTATTAATTATTTTTTTCAGGATATAGTTATATAATATATCTAATTAGTTACATAGCCCTATACTAGCTGAATAAACTAGTTGCGTGAGTATAGTTTAAACAACAACATCGAATGCTACAGATATAGTTAATATTTGTTCAAAACATTGAGATTCCGTTTTTTCTTTCTTTTTTCTCTTTCTCTTTTCTCTATATATGTTCAATAATAGTTGTACATAGAAATCGTTACGCCTACACGGTATTTTCAATTGTTTTTTGTTCTTTTTGCTTCAATATCAGCGTCGATTCAAAATTCGAATATTTCTTCTCGGAAACAAAACCGCGTAGGCGAATGAAGCGAAAAAAAAAATTAAGAAGATGAACCAAGTTAAATTAAATCAACTAATTCTTGCCACGTGACCTACTCCAGTATATTAGACAAGGTGTTAAATAGTCAATGAAATTGAAACATTAAAAGCTAAAAATTTATTTTATCACTACAGTTAAACTAATGCCTCTATAGTTGTTTGTTTTTTTCTTTTTATCTTTTCTTAACAAAGAATAGGACGGTCCGATGTTTCTTTTTCGATTATATTATATTGTATTCGTTATAACTAGGACCTTTTGGTCACTAATCAGGCTTGTCTGACTTGGTTTTAGTGCCTCTAGAAAATCTAACCTCAAAGGTAGCTGAATTACCCCTAGTGGCACTCGAATCAGTCCGACCATTTATGATAACAATAATAATCACAATAATAATTCACGTCACGTGGCGTGTACTAAGGAATTATTCGAAGTCAAATACAATCATAACAAACGATATCAGACAAAATTTTCTGCGCATGCGCTAGAAGGTTCATTCGATTATCTGCAGGGAATGCGCACATACAGTGTGCAGTAAACTCATGACGTAATAGTCATGATAGGGGGGGGGGGGGGATTCCCATAGCGCAAAAGCGGATATACAGCATAGTGCACGCGCGAGCGATTCTTTGAATTTCTTTTCCTCATATATTTCTTTTTATTTTGAGGCGGGAGATTGATTTTTTTATCTTCACTATCAGACACCAATTTTGGTTCTTTGTCGCACTGTACAGGCGCGCATATATTATATTATATTTATATAAAGCAACAGCAATTTCAAAGCGACGCTGCGGCCAAAACGTTCGATTTATATCGCTAAGAGTGAAAAATACCAGAGAACTGTTGTTTCTCGCTTAAAAACTTGAAAGAAAGAATCAAACAAACAAAAAAAAAAACGACTTAACAATTTTTTATCGTAATTTCAATCCATTGCCATACATTTATGAAGGTTTAGTCCAATTCAGAGGTCGTGTGTCTTTAGTAGCGAGAATGAGGCGCCGCCTAGCGGCGAGCTGGCGTAATTAGCGAGGTACTTTCTTTGGTATTTCGTCAGATAGCTTCGATATCGAACATTTTAATAAACATTTAGCGCGCAAATATCTAAGCTTTACAAAGACAATAAATAAATATCTACGTCTTGCTGCAGCTTCTAAATCCCTTGACTCAAGTTAGGTTTTGTTAGGTTAAGTTTAGTTTAGTATAGTTGAGTTTAAATTCACGTTAGATTAGATTGGATAAGATAAGTTAGGTTAGGTTAGGTTAGGTTAGGTTAGGTTAGGTTAGGAACCTCGAACTCTGGTGTTTCCTCATAATATCTGCAATTTTATTCTCGCAATCGGTATTTTCATATCATCTTCTTTTTTTGTTTTCATTTCTATTCTTGTTCTTCTTCATTTTTCTTTTCTTTTTCTTTGAAAAACCTAGGTAGGTATATTATTTAATATAACATACATAATAATATGTAGATATATTATAATAATTGCTTACTTCGTTTATTTATTTATTTATTTATTCATTTATTCACTTATCTCCATCATGATGCGAAATATTTGTGGCAATTTTAATAACATAGAATTAATGATTTTTTTCGAACGGAAATATTTGCTATCATCATCATTATTATTATTGTTATTATTATTTTTGCTGTTCAATTTCATTCATATATATATATATATATATCTATAAATCATTATGATGAATATAATAATAATAATTATTATTAATGATTCTGTATTATTAGTATATGTTATAATATTATGTTGTTTTGGTATTGAAGGGAAAGACATCTGATAATTATTAATATAATATAATTCAATGTAATATATAATACCGTGAGTTTTTCCTAACGGTGGAACGATCCGTGCACCTATGGGCAGGCAATTGGAATCACATCATCCTCAAGTGATCACTGTATTATATCTCTCCACGGCCTGCATCACCCCCAAACTCAACGATTATTTGTAAAAATACCCTAAACATCAGGTCATTTACCTAAACTTTCACTTGAAAATTATGTAATTCCAATTGCCTGCTCATAGGAGCACGGATCGTTCCGCCGAAAGGAAAACTCACGGTATATATTATATAATTATTATATATATGCGTGTTCTGAATCTGTATGATGTAATTTATTCTTATAATCGGTTATTATTATTATTACTATTATTAATATTAGTATTAACAAATTAATCGGAACATATGCGGTATTTTGCTTGTTTTTAGTTGTATTATCTTCTTCTTTTTTTTTTTCTTCTTGTATTTTTAGTAAATTTATTTTCAAAAATTGAAAAAAAAAAAAAAAAAAACTCAACGAAGAAGAAAGTCTAGCTATCTATTATAGTACACGTCGAATATTCTATCTAATAATAATAATATAAAAAATAAAATTCCTTGAATTATTTAAAAAAGTGACGGTTTTTGTTTTTGTTGTTGTTGTTGTTGTTGTTTTTATTTTTTTTTATTTTTTTTCCGTTTGATGTAATTATTAATGTATTTGTCATATATTTTTTTTATTTTTTTATTTCCTATCCTTTCGTTAAACATATTAACACTACATGTATATATAGATATTACATACATATAATATATATTATTCATATATACATACAGGTATCAATTATTATTATTATTATTGTAATTAAAATTATACGTAATATCATAATAATAATAATAAAGTAGTCCGTTACGTAACCTTTATATATATATAATATATATATATATATATTTATATATTTATATAGGTATGTATATGTATGTACCTAACTAAGTAATTTATTATTATTTAATATATTTATTATTATATTTACAGGAAATAATTTACAGTTGAACTTTCAGCGTATCTATACGCCTACCTCGATCTTTCCCTACTAATACCAAAGGTTTTTATTTTTTCTTCTTTTCCTTTTTTTTTTTTTTTTTTTTTTTGTTGTTAAATTTAGTTTAGTTTAGTTTAGTTTGTTTTTTTTCTCGCTTCTTTTCTCAAGATTCTTGAGATTCTTAAAGTGTGTCAGTAATCATATTTGATTCTTAAATGCTGTACAGGAACATTTACGTCTTGCTTTAATATTTATTATATATATATTTATATTTTAATTAGTTATTTATTAGGTAGTTATGATTTTTCGTCATTTCCTTTTCATCATCTTACTATCATTCCTAATCTTATTCTTATTACTCATCTTCGTCTCGTTACCGATAAACTAATTCGTTATTATATCTATAATATCTAGTTTGTTGTTTTGAATAATTTAAAAAACCACACGGCGCTCACTAATATGGGCTTTATCGGGAGGACCCTGTAACACAATATAATGACTAGTTCAAAAGTACAGTACCGTTTGTAATACTCTAATCTGTTCAAACCCGGTTCCAACTCGCGTAGTGGTCGCAGGCGGCGGCCATGTTGGCTCACCTCGCTACTTTAGCCTCTTGTATATATCACACAGTTAATAAATTCGAAGAAATTTTAATTTTATTCGATTCTCTGTCTCTGGCACGACCGAAAAACATCAAGATTGTTCATTTTTACCATCAAATACGATCGAGAATCGCAAAATAAGTTGGAACCGACTCGACTAGGGAGTTTCAAATGTATCGAGTTGACGCAAAGGAATTTTTGCAAAATCAAGTGTATCTAAAAAAAAAAAAGAAGATTTACTATTTGTATTATTAACGATTAGTTGCCAAATGGAGATCGTCTCACCCAAATTTTTTAAAAAATTTCTTCCTCTCGTCGTCAGTTTTAATTCAAAATAAAAAAATAAAAAATAAATAAAAATGAAATATGGGTCCCCCAACCCGCACCGAGTTAATCTAGTCGTCGTTTAATGTTCCAATAACTAATCGAGGTTCAATTACTACTATGAATTATATTCACGAATAATAATAATATATAGAATTTATTATCCCTAATTACTAATAATAATGTTATCGGATGTATAATAACCGCGAGTCATTGATTATTATTATTAAATCCATTATTATTATTAATTAATATTTTTTCTGTTTATTTTCAAGTTCAATTATCATACATACCTAACGTCCACGACAGAAAATCTGTCCGCCTATTTTATATATATATATAATATAATAATATATATAATATTATATATAATATATATCTACCTATTTTTTTTCTTCAATTTTTTCATTTTTCTCATCATCATCATCATCATCATTATTATTATTATTATTATGTGTTATTATTATATCAATTAATCAATCAATCAATTAATTAATTAATTAAAATAGTACGTGTTTCGCGCGACCCCTAATATCATCTCTATTAATTATAGTGTGTATAATTATGATCGTTACAATTATTAAATAGTTATAACGATTATATTAAAAAGTTCTGGTAAAACGGCACCTAAGATTCCCGTCATGATATAATTTATAATAAATAATTTCCCTCTTTTATCCCCACTTTTATTTAACCATTTTTGCTTCCGTTATCTCTCACCAATTCTTTGTGTTTTTCTTTCTTTATCTTTTATTTAAATCTCCGCGTTCTAATTTTATATCTCATATTTTGTTAATATGTACCTATTTTTTTTTTAACTTTTTTTTATTAATTTTTTTTTTTCAACAATGTAAAGTTTTGTAAATTTATCATTGATAATATATTAAATCAAGGATTGTGATTATAATATAAATTAGAAAAAAGAGAAAGTTCAAAATAATAACAATAATAAAATTTTTAATGTTGATCTGGATTTTTTTTTTGTTCTTTTTTTTTTGCTAGTTTGTTAGTATTGTTTTTTTTCTTTCTTTTCGTTTTTTTTTTCTTCCTTTCTTTCTTCCTTTTAGAGTATAAAAAATCTGATCATATTATCATATTATCATTCATTCGTCAAAGTGGCCCGCGCGCGGGCCCTAGCTAGCCTAATCACCTATATACTATACAATTTATAATATAATATAATTCGAATATAATATAATATAATATAATAATATAATAATAATAATAAGTTGTCCTTATACGGCTTATATTTATTTAAATATTATTTCAATATATATTCATATATGTATAATGTATGTATGTGTGTGTGTGTGTGTGTGTGTGTGTTTAATATATATATATATATCGCGTTTATCAAACAATATTTATAACGCTTCTATTTACGGATTTTTTTCTTGTTTTCTTTGTGTTCTCATTGTTTTTAGTTAACTTTGTTCATTTTTTGTTGTTGTTTGTTCATTTTTTGTTGTTGTTGTTGTTGTTTTGTTTTCATATTTTTTGTTACGCAGTTTATCATTTCACTCGATGGCAACAATAATTTTGTATTGTTCTTTTGTCGGGTAAAAACTTATGTAAATTTTTCAAAACACATATATATGTGTGTGTGTGTATGTATTGTATATTATTATGTACCACCTTATACCCTAACCAAACTTTGATTAGCACCGTATATCATATTTGGATAATTTTTTGACAATAAATCGTAAACGTCTCGACACGTCTCGAGCTCAAATTTGGAAACTCGATTACTTTAGTCAAGTAACATATGGGGAATTCTACGTGAACTCGACCAATAATTTTCCCTCACCATTTTCGATTGGCTTCACGATTTTTTATACTATTCTACGATCTCACAAAAGCACTGCTGAATTTTTTTGCAGATTTTTCCCTCCAACCGTTAACTTTCAATGATTATTCAAACCCATCTCAAAATTGGCATTTTTTTACAAATTCCAAAACATTCTCAAAAGTCGTATTTTTCATTCCGATCAATTTGACACCCCTCCCATGATGGGATGAGTGTTCCTTCCATTTTTTTAGCGCTTTCAACATTTTGAACAGACAAAATACCATGTTTCAACGTTACGAACATTCTCAAAAAATGACCAAAAATTCGGTGTTTGATTCTGAATCTTTTCACAAACATTTATAAGGGGGCGCACAGATGCCTAGAAGGTGGTCCTGCGACATCGTGGCTCTTGCGTCAAAAGATTCAGAATTGAACACAGAATTTTCAGCAATTTTTTGAGAATCTTCGAAACATTGAAACATAATGTTTTGTTTGTTCAAAATGTTGAAAGTGCTGAAAAAAAATGAAAGAACAATCATCCCATCATGGGAGGGTTGTCAAAATGATCGGAATGAAAAATAAGATTTTTAAGAATTTTTCGATTTTTTTTTAAAAATGCCAATTTTAAGATGGGTTTGAATAATCATTGAAAATTAACGCTTGGAGGGAAAAATCTGAAAAAAAATTCAGCAGTGCTTTTTTGAGATCGTAGAATAGTATAAAAAATCGTGAAGCGAATCGAAAATTGCGAGGGAAAATTATTGGTCGAGTTCACGTGGGATTCCCCATATATAGATAGACGAAATTTCCGGAATCTCATTTGTCGTTAATATTACAGTTGAATTTTTTTCTTATTTTTCCTTTTTTTTTCTTTTCAATTATTCACCCGCCATTAGATCAGGTCGCCATACGTGTGTGTGTGTGTGTGTGTGTGTGTGTGTGTGTGTGTGTAGGGGGGAGGGGGGGGGGATACAACTGTAAGTGATCAGGGTGTATAATAATGGAGAAAAAAAAATCAAATCAATAAATTAAAATCAAATAGAATGAAACGAAAACGATATTAACAATTGGAAATGATAAAAATTTATGAATTTTTTTTTCTTTTTTTTTTTGTTAAAAAGAAAATAAAAAAACAGCAACTCAAATACGAAAGTAAATACAAAACTCGGACGATATAACTAGTGTATATATATGAAAACGTTTAAATGAAATATAGAACATATATATATGAATAATAATAATAATAATAGTTACAATTAATAATAATAATAATAATAATAATAATAGGTAATAATAATAATAATAATAGTAGAAATCATCAACTCACAATGAGGGGCGGTCATTCACTTGTTTACAATTAGCGTGTAGGACAAGTTCTCTATTTTTTTTTTGTTTTTTTTTTGTATTCGATGTTCAAGAAATTTTTTGGAAAAAAAAAAAGAAAAGAAAACAGAGAACTGTCTCTTTATTTTAATTTTAATTTTTTTTTGTTTTTTGGATTTTTTTTTTCGTTTTTTTTTGTTTTTTGTTGTATAATAATTTGACCAAAGCCGGAGATTAGTTATCGACAAACTGCACACACTGCTTAGAGCTGGGTGCAGTAATATCTATCACACGTGTTCATTAATCATTAAATCTGGATCGGCGTACCAGCATCAACTACTATAGAATAGTTTAGTTTTGGTTAAGTTTTTTTTTTTTTTATTTTTTATTCTTCTTCTTATTTTTTGTTTTTTGTTTTTTTTTTTTTTGCTTTTTTTTTCGTTTTCTCTTCTGAATTCTAATGGTATAATAATAACTACTAGGACGTTCTTAAGACGTACGACTATCGGTACTATACGGTATATATATATTATATACTAATTAAATTAAAATGAAAATAGTTGTGTGTGTGTGTGTGTGTGTGTGTTATTATTAGTAGGTAAGTCATTTCTTCTTGTAGAGATAACGAATGAATGATTCGAATGCCAAGTTGAAAGAGAAACAAATAATAATAATAATAAATAAATAAATAAAAAAACACAATTGGTCAAAAAATATATAAAATCAGACTTTTTGAATTCATATTTTGTTTTGTGTTTCTAGATCTGAACGTGATACAGAAAAAGAAGGAATAGTTGTTGAAATAAACGAGATAGCACCAGTTTTTTTTTTTGTCTTTAGTTTCTTCTTCTTCTCTCTCATTATTATTAATAATAGAAATTTTTTTTTTTTCGAGACTGAAAAAATTAATGAGATAATTTGCAAAGAACAGAAAAAAAAAAAATTATAAAAAGAGATTCTGGTGGACTTGGAATTTCATTTTTATACAGTGAGTATATAATATTATCCCGTTTGTAATTCGTTGATTAATTGAAATAATTATTTTATACATTTATTTATGTATAGTCGATATCGATAATTTTTTATTTTTTTTGTGTTTATTTATTATACGGACTATGCGGGTGCTACCTGATCTCTAAATTTAAGAATGATCAAGGGTAGGTAGCTAAAATTATGAAAGAAAAAAAAATAGAAAAAAAAAAAGGAACAATATTCGATATTTCTTAGCACACGGTTCGATGACTAACTCTGGGTTAGTTTTATTTTTATTTGTTTGTTTTATTTGTTTGTATGTTTATTATTATTATTATTATTTTTATTTTTTTATTAGGCTACGAGATAATATAACTTCTAAGGGGTTGTGCTGGTTGTGGTAGGTGCTGGAACAGAGGCGGAGAGGGCCATGAGGGGCGCCGGTGGCAGGGATACGGGTATGTGGTAGTATTTACACTGGGGACGAACGCAGGCACCCTTAGCCGCGTCTCTGCACACCGTCACGCGGTTCTCGATTACCTCCACGCATCCTGTAACAATAATTTAGAAAATTATCAACAAATTTTTTTACACAACAACAAAAAACTATGATATCAACGAAACATGGCCGATAGGAACGGCTGGAAAACTTCTTTTGATCCTAACGCTCTCATTGTTAATCAAAAACGGACGATTTTTCAATTTTTCAATCATGCTGGCGCTACAGAAAAGCCCCGAACTCAAATCACACCGAAGATTAACCTCAGCTAGTAACAGCACTAGGCTAAAGCCGCGAGGTGGAGAGCGCGGACCTTGCCTTGACGGCCATTTTGAACATTCGAGTACCGGCACTCGCCGCTATAACGTAGATTCGTATGAATAATCTATTTTCTAAGATAACGAGGTGCTTTATTTCCTGTTTTATCAATTCTGCACTCACCGTCATGGAGATGGATGAACTTGCAGGCGGGTCGATTGCACAACTGCCGATTAAAATCTTGGCACACCGGGAGGGTGTCCAGTAACTGAAATAAAATATGCCCTCGGCTATACAATAGGATCGATAATAATGCCGGGCTTCTACGAGTCCGATTAATATCTTAATTATTAATTTCTTAGGTGCTATATAGATACAATCGTCCAGCTCCTTAGAACAATCGATTTATCTCTATACATGCTCTAAACATATGGATTTGATTTCCAGATTTCCCTTTCTTCTTTTTTCTTTTTTGCAACTTTCTTTCAACTTACGGTACTAAAACTAATTATTATATTAATGTCTATACATAATCTATGATAATATTATTCACATACTCGAATAACCAACGAATCGATTACCTCGAAGATAAGAATTCCAAGAGAATAGAAAAATAAAAAAATAAACAAAGAATCAATCCTCAGAGTTTCTATCATTGGTTGTTCGGGCAGGTTGTAGTAAAACATTTGATTTGCAGTAGAACGTTTTTTGGGGGCCCTTATTGCCGGCGCTTATATAGGTAGTGTGAAAGTTTGACAATTAGATAAAACTAATAAGTTGAACAAAAATTTTTAATTTTTTTTGGTTTTTTTTTTCCTTTTTCTCTCTTGTTATGTTCCTTTTTTTCTTTTGTGCATGTGTCGGGTAGATAGGCGAATGAAAAAAAACAAGAATCAATGAAAAAGTAATGCCGATAGATATAATAGAAAGATATTGTATATATATATACATATACATAGATAGAATGAATAATTCGTGTGACTTTGTAGCTAATTATCTAATCGAATATTATATGCTTCAGGTTTCTGATTGAGAAACAAGTACGTATAAATAAAATTTGAAAAATTATTCAAAAGACAATGTAATATGCGCGTATATAGTGCAATTTTTTTTAATGTTTTTGTATTTTTCTCTTTTTTGAATATAATATGTATAGATATAATATATATACCCACTTATATTTGTATATACCGTTTGATTTTTTCATCATTGAATTTTCTTCATTTGCGAATCAACAACAACATAATTCATGTGTGTGTTATATATATTTATATATATAGTCATACACACATATATATATATATATATATATATATATATTATATGTATATAGATATATATAATATAGCCCTCTCACTCCTCGACGGGCCATTCAGCTGCACGTTGACTAGACTTTTGTATAATAAATAGTATATGTGATATATAATAATAACAACAATAATAATGATCAAATTGAAATTGTTTTTTCATTTTTATATAAATCACCTGTATCTACTCTATATCGTTAGAAATTTTATTTATACAAGAAAAAAAAATGAATAAAAGATGAAAAATAAAGAGGAAAAACAGGCACACATGGATTGTTTTTTTTTTTGTTGTTATTTTGTTTTTTGAAATTTCAAAATTGGCAAAAAATGTGAAAGTAAAAAACAAATATAGAACTTGATAATAATATCACTGGCTTTTCTAAACAGCACAACAAACATTAATATATATTTATTCAAATAAAAGTATGTTATTAGTATATATATGCAGTTAGAGAGTTGCAGTTGCAGTTGCAGTCGGAGTGAAAAAAGAAAACCTACTATTTATTCATATATCGATCGATCGCTATCTAGCATATATATATTTTTTTCGACGTGTGTAACAGTTAGGTAAGTAAAATGCAAAAATAGCAAATACATAGGTAAGTATATGGTAATGATAATATTAATGATAATAATAAATAGTAATAATAATAATAATAATAATACTGTAAAACAGACGGAACATTGAAGAAGAAATATATATTATATATACATACATATGTATATATAATTATTCTATATATGTATACAGAAGATGATTTGAGTGTTAGGCAACAAAAAGAGAAACAGAGAAAATGAAAAAAAATAAAAAAGATAGATTAACACGTTAGATGTAATGTATATATATATATATATATATATATATATAATATATAGAAGCGTTATAACAAATTCTACTATCATAGACATAGATGTTCAACAAAGAAACAAAGGAATGAGAAAAAAAATGAAAAAAAAAGATCCAAAATATTTGTTTTCAAATCATCGCGCAAAATATATATACCAAGGCTCACCATAATAGAAGCGTGCAAATAGCTGTTTTTTTTTCTTTCTTTCTTTCTTCAATTTCGATGTTTTTTTTTTTTCAAAATAGACAAATAAATAGATAGAAACTTTCCAGCTATATTTATTCAGTCGATCAGCAAATGTTTTTTTGTTTTTTTTTGTATCTTTCTGATATTCAACGAATCGACAAATGAAAGTAAATATAGATATGTATATAGTCGTTCGAACACAAAATTTAAAAAGAAGAAAAAAAAATGAATAAGTTATGTTGTCAATAATAACGGCTGTAATTATTGATTTGATTAATTAATAATAATAATAGTAATAATTCTTGCAATTGCATATAGTATAATATTAAGAGGTATAATTTGCTACGAACACAGAGTCTGGTCATGCAAATAATGGCCCGGGAGAAGGGGGGTGATGCTTGGGTGACTTATTTAGTTTTTGGTTTTTTGTTTGAAGAAACAAAAAAAAAAAGAAAAATACAAATAAAACAGAAGAATTTTGCGAGAAAGATGTGCCAAAATTTGTTTAATAACCGGGCAAACATAAATGTGAATAATCAAATAGCTGTATACTATGTGGTTATGGTTTTTTTTTTTGTTTGCGTGTATGGGTGTGTGCGTATGTGTTTGTACGAAAAAAGCACCCCAGACATGACAGAACCACCCATAAGTCGTCGCATGTATTTATTTATTTTTACTAATTTGCGATTTACAAAATAGTCTAAAAGTTTGAGACGAGTCTTCAAGGCAATATAAGACTACACGAAACATATTTATTAGTCAGTACTTTCATCACTTCTGAATGTCTTCTTTCCATAAATATATGGACTTTCGAGACTTAAGTTATGTCCAACAAGAAATGCACATCATAAAGTGGCGGTCGTGTGGACAATAATAAATCTTATGAGTATTGAAAAATTATGAGTATGCAAAAATAATTATAACATGAGTTTGTTATGTCCACAAAAATTAGGACACGAGTAGGTTTACTAGCGAACAAAAAACATTATCACGTAAGTTTCTTATGTCTACAGAAATTGAAACATAAGTTTGTTAAGTACGAAAAAAAATATACAAAGATATATATGAAATGAGTTTGTTATGACCAGGAGTAAGAGAAAAAATAAAAAAATTGATTCAAGTTTGTTATGTCCACAAAAATTATGACCCAAGCTTATGTCTACATAAATTGAAACATAAGTTAGTTAAGTCCGAAAAAAATATACAAAGATATGTATGAAATGAAATGAAATGAGTTTGTTATGACCAGGAGTAAGAAAAGAAATAAAAAATATATTCAAGTTTGTTATGTCCACAAAAATTATGACCCAAGTTTATGTCTACATAAATTGAAACATAAGTTAGTTGGGTCCGAAAAAAATAATACATACATGTATGAAATGAGTTTTTTATGACCAGAAACAAGAAAATAAAAGTTGATCCAAGTTTCTTATGTCCACAAAACTTATGAGACAAGTTCTGCATGACCACAAAAAAATGAGAATGTGTTTTTGTATGTACGACGTGACTTCCTGAGGACGTTTATCAACTCGCAGAAGACATTCTGAAAACGGTTTTTTTTTTTCTGTTCACTTTTTTTCGTTGTTGTTTTCGACGACTTATGAATGTATCCTCACCGAATTGTCTGAGAGAAGATACTATATCAAAGCTTTTTCTTCGCGGAAATACATGATGTAATATGTATCTGACGTGTGCGAGTGACGAAAAAAAAATCAAAGAAAAAGATAGTAAAAAAAAAAGAAAAAAAATGTGAATAAATAAATCAATCGATCAATCGTACGTTTCATATCACCCAAGCATTAAATGTTTCGCCAAACAGCACCTATTTCCCAGCTGATCGATCGGTTTGCTGCGTGAATGATAACAATAATAATAATAATAATAATAATAATAATAATAATACATAGTAATAATAATGCGAAAATTCAATTTTCAAAATAACACAAACATTCACTCGCTATATAATATATAGGTCACTACCAAGCTGCAGAAAAAGTGTTTTTTTTTTTTTTTTTTTTTTCATGTGTCGTGAGAATATATAGATGGTTTTCCACGCAAAAAACCGAGTTACACAGGTGGTAGGTATACACATCTATGTATATAAATATGTATATATTATATAAACTGAATATACATATCAATATATACATAAATATATATAATTATAGCGCTGGCACAATAAGTATATAGATAAGGTATATAATGTAATAAAATATGGGGTAATTGTAAGCTCTCAAATTAATATACATACATATATATGTATATATACAAATGGCTTGTATATATATATATACACATATATGTATATTCTACTGCAAATAAGTATTCAACATACTAGTCGAGACAACTGCGGCTCCGCAACCATAACTATGTATATATATATAGTATTATTGTACGATTTTTTTTTTGTAGTAATTGCTTTTGCTTTTGATGCTTGGTATCAGGATTTGGTTATTCATTCATTTACTTATTGATTTGTTTTCGTTTTGTTTTGATTTTCATTTAACTACCGATATTGTAAGATTTATTGTATGTATGTCTGCAACAAAAATTTTCAACATTTCGTTTCTTTTTTTTTTTCTCGGGTTTGATTGAGACAAATAAACGAAAACGAAAATAACTTGACGCGAATACACTAATCAATAAGAATACAGTTTGCAATTCATGATTCATGATTCATGAAGCAGTTCTTGATCCTTATTTATGGTTTTGAAGCTACAAAAAATGCCGTTGCACAACCCCCTTGCTCGAGAAGAGAACAAAAAATGAAAAAAAAAAAAAGAAATACGCGTGTAATTAGCAAATACTGTATTGTCGTGTGCATATGCATATAATAGTGTGCGTGCGGGTGTGTATCTGTGACCGGGAAACAATCGACATGTAAAAAAGAAGGGACAAAATCGCAACTGGTTCTATTTATTTCAATTCAATGTTGTTTTTTTATCTTGGTTTTGGTTTTGTTCTTTGGTCTTTGCAGGTATATATATATATATATAAATAGTAGCGTATAACGAAATAATGATAGACAAACACCAGATATATAAGGCAGTGGTTATTCAATAAGTTATAGGTTGCGGTGAGGCAGTCGAGAGGGAGATTCCCCCAAAAAGCTACGTGTTAGCCAAAGTTGCCGTTGAGAAATTATTGTTTTCTTTTGTTGTTATTTGTTTTTTTTTCTTCTCTTTTTGTAAGGTACGAAGGAGAAGAAGCTCCTCTACGTATACGTACATACATATATATATAAATTTGAAATTCAAAATTATACATAAGAGAATCGAGAGAGAGAGAAAAACAGAAAAAACAACAATTCGCAATCATGCGCAATTTCTTTTGTTTACTCGAACGTTACATACATATGGGTATATTGTTTTCACTAGTTGAAAAAATAGTGAAAGTATCAACAACAACAAGAACAGAAATGTAAATAAAATTGAAAAAAATTCAAAAAAAAAAAAGCCAATCCCTACGGCAACCTTGAGTGTTAGCGGCAATAAAAGTTTCGGGCCTGCACACTTATTGCATTTATTACAGAATCATCTTGCATAATTGAATGAGGAAACAAAAATAAAACAAAAAATATACATATATGCATATAGGAGGGAGAAAATTAGAGACAGATAATTGAAAATATTGTTTTTTTTTTTTGTTCGTAACTACAACACGTTTATCATAATTCAAACAATCAGGAATGAAGAACAACAACGAGAAAGAAAGGCGATTAAAATAAATTGTTGTACAACAAAAATGATGATGAGAATATATCTGTTGACATGCATATATGCGGAGTAAAAAGAAAATTATATATTTTTTTTTTTTTCATCGAAGGTATATAATATAATATATACTATAGAGAAAGAGAGAGATGTATAGTAGATAGAAAAAGAAAGCTTTGTATATTAATATGATGCAGGCCCGATACTTGATAAAAACTGGTTACAATAATGAGTCTACCTGTCCGCAGCTGTCTGTGTAGACGACACAGTGAGCGTTTTGGGGCACCACTTGGGCCCCGACAGTGGCTAAGGCTGCTAAGGCGGTCCACATGCAGCAAACGAGGCAGTGTTCGTAATACGTATATTTTCAATGAATATATATATTAATTTGTTGTTTTTTTTTTAATTATTGTTCAACGTTGATTATTTATTTTTCAATTTTGTTGATTCATTTGAATTCATTTAATTTCATTATCATTCGATTTTTTTTTTGTTTTTTGTTGTATTACCATATTTTCAAGTTTCCAATTCGGTCCCCGATCCAACGTATAGCATGTATTTTATACGTCGTTGTTGATTTAGTTTTTATTTTTGTTATTTGTTTATTGTTTATTGTTTGTTTTTTTTTTTATTTTTTGCACCCAGATACATGTCCAAGTCCGTATGTATAAAAGATAGTTGGTTAAATATTTATACGGAATATTTTTTGATTTTTGATTTTATTTTTTTTCAAGATTTTTATTATTTATAGCGAACGTAATTGATTGGAGGGAAAAAAAACAACATAGAAAATAAATGATGCACCAATCGGACGCGGAAAGAAAAAATTTAATTTTGATTCGATTACATTGAATTTACAACGCGTGATTTATAATCGTAGTGGTGATTTATTATTTTTTGATAATAAAAAAAATAAAAAATAAAACGGAAGAAACAAAAGTTGACAAGGGAACACAAACAAATTTTTTTTAGTTAATAGTTTTTTTCGTTTTTATTGTTTTAGATCGATGTGGTAGTGATTATATATTAGATAATTATTTATATGTATATTGTTTAAATATGAATAAGCAAAACAGGAAAAAAGAAAGAAAAAAATATTACGGAATCGTTCAAAATTTGTTGATATTGTTGATCATGTACCGGGGTGGCGATTGTTTTTTTTTTTTTGTTTTTGTTTTAATAAAATACGATTAACAACGATATACAAAGAGAAAAGAAAGTAATTAATTAATTAATTACGATAATGATGGGGGGGGTAAGGGCAATGCAGCGGCAGTGCACACATACCAAGCCAGCGGTTGATAATATCCAAATATGTCGAAATATTGTAAGGTATTACACATTATATGTATATATATATATTAAAAGTGAATAATTATATAAGGAGGCAGAGTTACACAACAATGATACTTATGTGAAGTGACAAATGATATTAATAGTTTGACGAAAAAAATAATTAAAAAATAAATGAATAATGTTAACCGTGGTTGATCAACGTCAATGTAATTCAACGATTAATCGATGCGGGTCGCGTTTCAGGTGGAGAACAAGAAATAGAAAAAAAATTGAAAACAAAAAAGATACAAGTTAGAAAATTTTTGCGAGGAAAAGGGAAGAAAAGAAAAACAAAAAAAATTAAAATTAAAGGAAACAATAATAATTATTATTGTTGTTATTGTCGTTGTAGTTTTTTTGTTTTTTTTTGTTTTTTTAATATATACCGCAACAATCGGCACATTTTGGCGTACAACCGCGTGACGACCAGGAGTTTTTACCGCAGTGGAAGAATAGATATACATATCCAATGTAAATTATGCGATATAATAACATTATAATAATCATTGCAAAAACAGCCCAACACCAAATATATTATCGTATTGTTGTTGTTTTTGTTGTTGTAGTTGTGATTGTTTTTTTTTTTTTCAATTTTTTTTTACGATAACAATGATAATATCAGCGAGCAAATACAATGTTTGTTATTATTGTTGTCGTTGTTTTTTTTTTTTATGCATGTGTGTATGTGTAGGCGTGTTTGTGTGTTCAGGCGTGGGTATTGGTATTGACAGGTGCGGATGGGTAGAAGAGAAAATTTTGTAGGATAAAAAAGAAAATAAAAAATAATCGTGAATATGAAATTATTATATCATATTTGTTTGAACAAATGTTAATGTTGTTCAATGAGGATTTGGGAACGGTTTTGAAATATTGTTGTTTTGTTTGGTTTTGTTTTTGTGGTATCGCCACATTAATCAACAGAATCGTGGGGGTAGGAGAAATTATCCAGTGGACAATAACAAGAATACATAGTTGCATATAGGTGTATAGAATGAAAGGATATTGCGTTGAATCATGCGAGGAATCAATTGTGATGATGGATGCAGGGTGGTGCCATTTTATCAGGATCGAAGTAGGAGGAAGCGAGTTGCAGGATTCAGAGATAATGCAATTTGTTTGTATTTTTTTTTTTGTTTTGGTTTGTTTTTCAGGCGAGATAGTTGGTACAGCGTCCAGGCAGAGAGGCAGGCATGAAACAGAAAGATTAAAGAAAAATCATGAATATTTAGCTACATGCAGAGCTTTTGCAGCTATCGATCGACGGTAAACGGTTCAAACACCTTGATTTCCCTCTTTTTCTCTATCTCTCTTCAGAATGCTACTTTTCATCCAAGGTCCAATGATTATTGGCTGTAAAAATGGATTCATGCAATGCTATGCTATGCTATGCTATGCAATGCAATGCGCCATTCACCGTAATTATTTTTCTTATTTTTTGTCCCAAAGTACACAGTATTTTGTTAAACTAACGCTACAAACATGATCATCATCTACTTGAGAGTCAAACAAAATTTAATAAGAATACAACCACACGAGTCATTTAGGTCTGACAAAATTATTGTCGATATTGTACGTCTACTATGACTTTGTTCGATGCCTCGAATGTTTGAGATTCATTAAAATAAAGACACGAGTCACTCATGTCCACGAAAGTTCAGATTTGTTATGGCTGAAAAAAAATATGGACATAAGTTTGTTCTGTTCTGTTCGTACAAAAGAAAAATGACCGATCGAGTTTGTTATGAACACAATAAAAAAAGGTATGATCACAAGTTTGTTATGGCTACAAAAATTCAGGACGCAAGTTTTCTCGTGCCCAACAGCAACGGATACATGGACATAGCTAAACGACTTCGTTATGTCCGTGATAAGCTGTGACATGGGCGACGATTTGAGAACAAGAAATTGTCTTTTTAGATGACAACATTGACCTGCGGTTCATAAATATGTAATAATGAGTCGATACTTGATAACTCCGAGACAATAACCATGCATTATTTGAATTAGAATAAAAGCATAGCATTATGGAGTTGAGTGAACGTGCATAATAATATATATGTACGGATTTTGATTTGTGATTAGAGAATAGAATAGAATAGATATATATGTGTAAATAGTATAGCATATAGTATTGAACACTGCTGCAATGTTATGACAAGATTCTGTTTTTCTGTTGTTATTGTTCACAATAACTACTATTTTCTTTTGTGTATTTTGAAACTCCATTTTTTGTTTGTTCTTTTTGTTTTGTTTTCATTACAACTATTGTTTTTGAAGAACCTCGAAGCATGTTGCGTTCGACACAAAATCATGGTGAATTTGATGTGATGTATGTAGTGTGACCTATACACAGTATAGTATAGTATAGTATAGTATGTAGTTGAAAAATAATAGAAAGGGTTTTAGTTACCAACACAAGCAGCTACACTCCTCACCTCACCTTGCAGTATCGAAATTAGCGATGCAGAGCAATATTACCTACGTAACGTATATGGGATTCCGATGAAAACAACGAACGAACTCACTCACTTTATCTTACACTCTTTGACACAGAGAAGAAGTAGAGACAATCTTGCCAGAATCTTGGTTCAGAATCCGATGCGTGTTTAAGCAAGCCTGGACGCAACAAAGCTGCAACTTAATAGTAGCTAAACCTCCAGCTTACAAAACTTACAAAGATAAATTACGGTGAATGAAAACAGTTCGAAGCAACAAAAATACTAAACAACTAATCAAATACAAATACCGTTCATGTATTTTTATTCACACTGTTCAATTATTAACCGTAATTAATCTGTATACTATTTATTTAGTTACCTTCTACCCCCTATAACTATAATCAGCATCATAATCATAATCATAATCATCATCATCAATAGTTACTGCGTACAGCGGTGCGCTACTAAAATGCCATATAATAATTGCACAAGCATTATTGATGCCAGTTACAAAATTCAATTACATTTAATATAGTAGGTAGAATAGAATTAATAAATAAATACTCTTTGTTTTTTTTTCGTCTTCATCTTCTTCCTTTTTTTTTGTTTTTTTTTTGTTTTGTTTTTTTTTTCTTTTTTGTTTACGAATCGAGGAAAAAGTATTTATATTATTACTATATATGCAGAGATGATATAGGTATGTATGTTTCTATAGGATCGAAAACGCTACTAAAGCCTCATGTACGGAATAGGAATAAAGGATCGTGAAGGCATAACTATATAGTGTTGTTTAGTAGTTTAACTATTTCAGAATGGGAGTAATGAGGTACAGTTAATATCACAAGAAGCCACTCTCCCGGGGTTTTTCATCTCACTAACAACGAATCTAACCTCTAAATTCCAAAATTCAAAATGGCGGAATCAAAACGGTGGACAAAAATTCGTCAACTATTCAGATTCTCGTAAAAATCGATTCCTAGACGGTTTCGAGGTCGTCGATCACGAATTCAGCCTCAAAATGACAGTCAAAAATTTTCCTGAAAGCATTCGAAAAATTCTCCCATTCTGAACGGGTTCAAATAACGATAATATTGCAAAGAAAAGATTGTCTCTGTTTAGGGTAAAGAGATATGCGTGCTTTCGAGACAATCTTTTCGATTGGAAAGACGATTCAGAAAATAGAAAAAAAAATTAAAAAAATATCAAGAATAGAGAATAGAGAGTAATAGTAAAAAGCAATGTGGCGATGAGACCAAGTGGTGGTTTCGAGTTTTGGGAATAAGGTGACTGTAGTATCTTTTCTTCTTCTTTCTTTCTTTTTTGTTGTTGTTGTTGTTGTTGTTTTACACCCATTCACATGAGTGTATGGAAATGGTATAGTATAAGGTATAATTTGTTGTCGGTGTTTATTAACATCGTCGAAAATCTTCGTCGATGAATTATTTCAATTTCTTTCTTTTTTTTTTTCTGTGCAGAGTAATAACAAAAGAAAAATAACAAAACAACGACTATTTCATATAAAATAGTATATCTATCTACGAGGATGAACTATTGATCATAGTTTTTGGTTTTTGGTCATAGCTGATGATATATTTTTTGTTTTCTTGTTTTTTGATTGTTTTTTTGTTGTTTATTTATTGTTTTTTGATTTTTTTCTTTTTTTCTTTTAACACGCAGATGATGATCATAGGAATAGATCAGGTAGTGATGGTGGTTGGTGGTTGGTGGTGGTAGTTATTAAAAAGCACAACGTCTCCGCACCGCCGGTGTCGCAAGCAAAGCTCGAACATAACCCTGCACTGTTTATATATATATATATACCGATTGATACATATATATATATGAATGAATAAATATGAAATACGTTTTTAATATACTTGCAGCGGGGGCAACAATGCGACCAACAACAAAAACAAAATATTATCATAGTACGATACCGATATAATAATATAGTAGATAATAATTTTGAAATTACCAACTAGGATAATCTAGGAAGGAAAGCACTAGGAAAGTAGAGATAGGTCAATAGTTGAAAATCGACTAAACTTTAAACAGAACAATTTTCCTATGACAGAAAATTGTATGAGGATATAGAAGAGGAATGTGGGTCATTTTACTTCCTTTTTTGTTTTTTCTGTTTTTCCAAATAAATGTGAAAAGAAGTATGGTTCAACTGTATTTTTCATTTTCATTTATCTTTTCACTTCATTTCCAATAAGAGGAGAGGAAAATGATTTTCGGGAAATGGTTGCTGAAGAAATTCATAGAAATGGAAAGAAGTAGAATAAATGTGTGAACAAATTTTTGGTTTTGGGTAAGGGTGTGAGAGGGGGTGAGGGATTATAATCGATATATAAGACATTGTATATAGAGATTTGTATATATATATATAGATGAAATAAGAGATATATATGAAGCATTAATAAAACAAATATTCATGCATTTTATATCAAGCATTAATTATTACAAATACTGTGGGCTGAAGACTGCGCAGCGCAGCGCGAAGAAGACGACTTTGTGACTGACTACTATTTTATATATATATATATATGTATATATGTATGTATGTATTATACTATATATTTAATATATGAAGGTTCTTTCGTAGAAAGAAAATAGGCCAGGCGAAAATGCAGACGCAATTCGTTTATATTTTATGTATTAATATTATATATATACGTATATATATATTATATATTATATATCATATATCATATCGTATTATATTACTATGATTATTATTATTATAAACGAATCAAGCGATATACAAAAAAATAGAAAAAAAGAAACTATATTACTCAGTATTGTGTCTACATACAGGGTGAGTTTTCTCCGGGGTTCTGAGAGGGTGTGGCTTTAATCGGCTGAGACTTAAGATTGGAGGGGGCGGAGTCTGAGACGATTTAAGCCACACCCTCTCAGAACCCCGGAGAAAACTCACCCTGTAAAATAGTAAGTTTCTTTTCAATTCCAATATTTGAGGGTACACATACTACACGTGTATATTGATCAAGGCGCCCGCGCCCCCTGCGCATAACATACTAACGAACAGACATATTAGTTGTATGTATATTACATAATGCATATGTGCGCGTGAAATATATATTTTCTTTTTCAGTGTTGTTTTTTCCGCCAAATACACAAAAATAAAATGAAAGAAAAAAAAGATACCATATAATATGCACCCGGTGAAATAATTGATACATCGATAATAAAATAGGTATATATATATATATATATCTATGTATATATATATATATGGACGTTTATATAAATATATATACTGAGCGCATGCATGCAGTTGTTGTTTAAAGCGTTGCATCTGCAATTCCGAGGCCGAGAAACGTATGTGTAATTCGTAAATAGTATATAGTATAGATAGGGTAATATATATGTATGTATATAACAACAAATGTACATAATATGAAGAATTAGAGACACATTACACATTACACAATAATAAATACTACCTGTATATTATATGCGCATTGTAAATGTATATATATATACTATGTATATATCATAATAAAATGTTGTTGTTGTTTTTGTTGTTCTTGTTGTGGTTTTAATTAATTCTCTTTTTTCTTTTTTTTTCTTCTTCATTTTCTTATTGTTTTTTTCTTCAATAATTTATTCCTATATTTATTAGTAATAGACATAATAAAGATAATAGTTCGTTGCACTTTCCTAATTAGTATTTCGGTTTCGTTTTTTTTTCTTCTTTTCTCCTTTCGCTTTGCTTTTGTTCTTCTCTTTCTTTCTTTCCTTCTAAATTTATTGTGTTTGTGTGTATTTTTTTTTCTCTCCTCTCTTATTTTTCTCTTTTTTCTTTATGCAACAATTATATGTAATTACTTTTTATCTTCTTATATTTAATGTATATAATATGAATATACATATATATATATATATGTATATGCATTTATTTTTTCCAAGTATATATGTATATAGTCATATAATAGGGTTTTGATTTTGCGTTTGTACGTGTGTGCCGAATCTTTAGCTGTTTATTTATCACTCCCGCTCTCTCCACGTTTTTTTTTTTTTCGTTTTCATAATAGTTGTTTAGTTGTCTTCTATTTTATTATTATAATCGAATATGTTTTTGTGTGCGTCCGCGCGCGCGTATGTATGTGTGTGTGTGTGTATGTGTGGAATTTTCGTTTCAGTTTTAAGGCCCTTTTTGTCAAAAAATTCCTTAAGAGTACCGCACATATCTTCCTTTTTTTTTTTTTCTTTTTTAATCTCTACTTTTTTCGAAGAACTATATTTATTGATTTGATTTAGTTTTATATTAATATCGACTGCGTGCAGGGGGGGGGTGTGGCGTACGTCGGTGCAATAAAAGGCACTTATTATTCTTGTGGAATAATTTTATAACGCGATTAGGCATCTACTATCAAAAAAACAAGACAAAAAAACAAAAAAAAAAACAGAACGATATAGTATAATACTATTCTTTGTTAAACAACCCTAGGACCGATATAGTTGTTCGTAAGATTGATTTGTGTAGTAGTTTGAAAATTTCAGTCAAATAGTACGTAATTTTTGTAATTCGATTATCAATACAATTAGTTGTGTATTTTTTGAATCAACAACTATTCTAGTTCGATGCCCACGTATACTTGGGTCGAACAAAAAAATTGTTATTGTTGTTCGATGACGAGGCATAGTTATAGTTTTAATTTATTTATATTATAGTATTTCTTTCTGTATTCTTTTTTCATTTCATGTCGTTTTAGTGTTATACAGTCTTCCGTTTCGATCGACTTGTCAAAAAACCATATCACGTATAAAAGATGCGAGAGATTTTGGGAGTTTTGTCGTTGACCTCGGGTATTAGGGGGTGGGAAATTTGAAAATATTTAGAAAAAAAAAAAAATTCTCAATTCCGTTAGAAAATAAATTGTTCAAATATCAACAGCTGTCGACTGTGAAAAAAAATTGTCGTTTGTTGATCGTCCAAATGATTAGAAAAAAACAACCAAAAAACAAAATAAATTGAACTTTGAAAATTTCACTATTTTCGAAGTCTCTCACTCTCAGGTTTATGTATAGGCAATTCCGTCACTTCGCTGGCTTTTTATTCATTATTTCTGACACTATCTACACTACACGTATAGTTTTTTTTTTTTTTGTGTTTTCTCTCAGTTTTTCGATCATTTTTTTTTTTTTTTTATATATATATATTTATATATATTATTAAAACCGTTTACTATTTATCTTATTTATACAATATATTATATAATATAATATTATAATTGAATAAAATTCATTCTAAAACTGCATTACAGAATTATTCATATATAGTTGATATATAGTAGCTATATAGGTATTATGTTATTAGTTTTAAAAAGCGTGTAACGCGCGCTACTGCATCTACACCATATTATATATATACTATACTAACGCAAGCTATCACATAATATGTAACGATCGTTATTTATTTTTTTCCAGATTCAATTTCTGTTTTTATTTGTGTTTTTTTTTTGTTTTTTTCTTATTTTTTGATTTTTTTTCTACTAATTGCGAGATTGAAAATGATTCGATTATTTAATATTTTTTTTAGTTTTGTTTCAAGGATTAATAGTTGCAGGAAGACTATTCAACGAATATAGTTGATCGAATCGCATTTTTTTGATATAGTATATTTTTTATTTTAGGCTTAATAAAAAAGAATCTCAACTATATGTATCAAATGCGTGAAAAAAAGAGAAAAGAAAAGAAAAAAAAAAACTAAACGAGTAATAATTAATATTTCTACTAAATTACCAAAACTATTTTCAATCTCATATTAACGACCGTCTCATTATTTTCATTTTCGTTTTTTAACTATTATACAGGCTCTATAAGTATTAAGTATTGTATGTATAACCGACTAAATAGTAGTCGTGAAATTTGTGTACATGTGTTTAGTTTTTTTGTTCTTTTTTTTCTACTTTCGTGTCTGTTTTGTGATTCGTTGATTTTTTACCTATCTCTCTGCATATGATATATAGGACATAGTATTTACAAAAAAAAAAACAACTATTCCTGTTTTGCTGTTGGGGGGGGGGGGGGGGGGTCTCTTCAAAATCCGCGTATATCATTGTCCGAATTTCTCAAAATCGTGGATTTTCGATGATTTTTCTATTATAGATCCAGATTTTGGGTATTTCGAGATAAGTATAATGTATATTTACGATTTTATATATCTATGTAGATTTTATATGCGAGGTAGGATATATATATATATGTATATATAAACTTATATAAGCTATAGATCGGCGCGCACGTACGCGAGCATTTAACGAATATATGCATACAATATATACATACCGTGTGAATCAGGTGAAACTATATTATGGTCCACCCGCCTGCAGGCACCAAATAATTCGTATTTTCTATGGGGATAGCCAAAATTATCCTAGTAATTTTTCAGCCCAACGTCGAGTGGCTATCCCCATAAAAAAAAATACGAATTATTCGATGCCTGAGCGGGACGTGGACCGTATAGTTTCACCTGATACTCACGGTATATTTTTTATATATACATACAAATCGTTATTATATGTATATCGTAACATATACTGTTTTTGTTTTTTTCTATTTTCTTTTTCTTTTTCTTTTTCGTTTTATATCCTTCGTCTCTTCTACTTTCGATCAGTATATTATGTATAGTAGTAGTAATATATTAATAATTATATGTGTGCGTGCGAGTGTCGTTTTATTTTTTATTTTTTCCTCTGCTTTTCATTACTTCGGCGAATAATAAACTGACGAAAGTATGGAGAGAGGGGGATAAAAAAAAAACAAGAAAAGAGAAAAAAAAAATCATTTCAATTAGATTTCTATTCTTTTGTCGTATAGGTTTTTTTTTTTTTCGTCCGTTTTTTGTTTTTCAAAATTGAAACTTCCATTGCTGGGATTTTGTTCTTTCATTTTATCGTTCACACAGCATCGCTCTCCTTATTCGTCGCTTATCTTTTGCTTTATACTCATTTCTCGTGAAATTTTTATTCTTTCATTTCCCGTAGGTATTTATAGGAATAATATATAAACCTATATATTTATTCACTCTTTACGAAAAAAAAAACAGAATATATATCAAGTTTTTCGTTCATTGTTCATTGATATCTTCACTGTCTTTTTTTATCTTTCCTTTTCTTTTTTCCTTCTTTTTCTTCATTTTCTATATTTGTTTTCGTTCGTTCTCGCCACCTTTCATATATTTCATATAACTCTACCGAATTGAATCCGTGGAATTCGGGAAAAGGACTATTTCATATATATATATAAGGACAATAATAATATTAATAATAATAATAATAATAGTAATTATTAATTTAACGCTATATATAGGTAGTAGGTATATATATGTATATATTCTGAATATAGGGCAAGGTTATCTAGGAAACATACGTTTTCTTTCGTTTCACTACTGGGAACTTGTTTCGGTTTTTTTTTTTTTTCTCCTTTTTCGGTTTTTTTCTTAACGATAACTTATACGTGTATACATACCGATAGTAGTAGCAGTAATAATAATAGTAGTTACTATAATAATATAATAATCATAATAATTAATAATTGATATTAGTTTATAGTATGTATCGTAGATTTTTTATGATTAATTTTGTAATTGTATGTGTGTGTTTTTTTTTTGTCATTTCTAGACACTTTATCAAACGTCCGTAACTAACATGTCATAGTTAACTATACCGTGACGTTGTGTGGATGTGGATGCAGAAATCTAGTGATTTCTAGTGATTTTACTAGAAACATCTATAGTAGGTTACTAAATTGCTGCTGCAGCAGTTCGCACTGCCCATGAAATAGCACCCTTTTTACGTTGGTATCCCTGCTGTGCCGCATTCACAAAAAGTCACGGTATATACTATATCGAACGGATTTGCCTTTCTTTATTTATATATTTTCTTAATTTAATGCGATTCCTTTTATTTTTTTATTCGTTTTTTCTTTCTTTCTTTCTTTCTTAATTTTCTTTTTCGGTTAAAAAAAAAGAAACAAACAAAAAATAAAAATAAAATACAATAGTACAGACTATAATAGTATATATATATATATGACATGAAATAAAAATAAGACCGATCACATCGTTTTATTTTCTTTTTTTTTTTTCTTTCCTTTACTTTTCTTTCCTTTTCTTTTCCCAATAAAATCTTTAAAATATTTATATCTGTTGTATAATTATAATACATAAAAAATATTGACCTTCGAGGTCTGTCCAAAACAACGTAAAACACATGAAATGTGTAAAAATAAGGATATCAATGAATAAATGAATGAATGAACAATGAGAATAATAATAATAATAATAATAATAAAGAAGAAAAATGCAAAGTTTAAAACGTAATAAATCGTTATACATGTTAATAGTATGTACTAGTTCGATAGAAATCACTAGCTAAAAGATTACAACTATAAACATTAACTAACTAAACAACTGACTGAATATACATAAAAATCAACGACGTCGAACGCTACGTAAGATAAAATTGAATTAAAAAATAAAAATAATTAATAATTATCAATAGTCGCGGTGCAAACTGTTTGTTTTTTTTGTTTTCATTCTCTTACCACAGCTAAAAATTCTTGTTTCGTATATTTTTTTTCTCTCTTTAATTTTACTTTTCTTAATAAAATTGAGAGAACGAAAAAAAAAAAAGAGAAAAAAAAAACTCGTCAGAGGTTTGTTGCGCTTCACTTCTTAACGTTATTATTTTTTACTTTTTACTTTAATATTTTTTTTTCTTTTTTTTCCTTTTTTTTTTTTTTAATTAGGGACTGAGTAGGACCGGGTTATAAGGCACTGTTCACCGACAATGTCTGACTAGAAAATGAAACTATATCTCTGTTACTTTTTCAACATTACTCGATGCTAGTAATTATTAGGTTAGGCTAGTTACTCCGATCATATTTATTTACTTCGATCAACAACCACGTACCTCTACGGTGTAAAGAGAACGCGATGAAATCCAGTGGGAAAGTCGGAAAGTTTTCTCGACGAATTTTAGAAGAAATAAAAAAAAAACTTAAAAATCAAAAATTATTCGTCAAAATTTTATGAAGCTATACCCAAAATATTCTCAATGTTTTTGCTTATTTTTTTTTTTTTTTTTTTTGTTTCCCCCATTAAACCGTGACCATATGCATGTTGAACGAAGTAAAGTAATTCGCGCGCCCGCGCGCCGCCACTTGAGCGTATATATCGCTGTAACGGTATAATATTTCGTTTAAAAAGAAATCCCCCTGTCTACGTAGTTTTCATTTTCTTATAAGGCTGCATAACCGATACACCAGTATTGGTAGAGCCGAGTGCGACCTGTGGCTGAGCGGCGATAGTAGCCGAATTGGCATTAGCCATTTGTTGAACACTAGCGACACCTGGAGGGACGCCCGAGTGACCAGGGACTCCGGTCATCCCAGGCAACATGGCGTACGGATTTTGCATGGCGTATGGATTACCGGGTATAGACTGCATCCCGCCAAGGTGTGGCATGGCCTGCATGTAAGAAGCGGGCAGCATCTGGGGTCTGATCAAAGAGTAATGACTGATCGGTGTCGGCTGAGGCGGCGGTCTCGGATAGTGAAATATGCCCGCTGATAAAGGAGAGGCCAAAGCACCCGGTATTCCGGCCAATCCATGCAGTCCCAGTCCGCCAGTTTGCCTGGGTTGTGGTGTGCCAGGTAATGACGGTGGCGGCATACTGAGGGCTTGTTTGTTCAACGCTACACCAGTGTAGTTCAAAGCGGTAAGTGGATTTATGGCATACTGGGACTGTGAGGCCGATAGCTTCACGGCTTTCGCGTAGTTCTTTTGAGCAACCTCTTTAGCAAGGGCCGCCGGATCCATGGGCATGTTTTGTACCGCGTTGAAGTTGTTCAAGGCGTTTATGTTCGCCATTGTGTAGTGGGCCATGCTCGCCATGTTCGCCATGTTCGCCATCGAGCTCATGTTCGCTAAGGATGTCATTGTCGCCATTGATGGCATGCTTGATATAGAGGTCAAACCTTGCATAGATGACATCGGGGTCATTATAGAACCCATCGATGTCATAGCCGGTGACATTGACATTGGGGGTAGTGAGGAAAGCTGATTGGCTGCAGCCGCTGCTGCCATTGCTGCAGCGGCTGGAGAACAGTTTGTGGAGTGATTCAATTCGGATGAGTTATTGTGATTAGCGTCGTTGTCGTGGCTTGAATTTGACTGTTTTTGCTCACCGCCAGGTGGCGGTGGCGGCGGATTGCTCGGGTCCACTAAGACGCCGTTCGATTCACTAAGACTTAACGAACTTTGGTTGAGATTTGATTGTCCCTGGACTGATTGGAGAGAAGAACTGTTTGCTACGGCGGTAATACTCGCGGATTGGTTAGAGGTTTGAGGTAGCGAAGGTATCGGGGGGGTTCCAGCGTACTCACATGACACGGGGACGAAGGGCTGCTGGAGTTGCATCAGCTGCTGGTAAGTCGTCGCTCCGCTTGGCTGGTATACTGGCATACCTGACTTGTCGCCGGCTGGCCGTTTGTAGGGTACCATTCCTGGGAAGGCCTGGAATTTGAACGGACAGAGATGTACATTTGCGGTATTCCGATCACCCGGATGGTCTTAAACCTTGATCAACATGGCAGGGTGTCTTTTTGTTTTATCTTTTTTTTGGGAGTGGTTTCTTCACTTACAAAGTTCTCGTAGTAGAAAGACCCGACGGATTTCATGTCCATCTGAAACAAAGACATTACATTTTCAAGGCGTTTGCTAATGCCAAGCTTTCGAATGGCTTTATCTAGAGTTTAGACAGCTTTTTGTTATGACTGCGGGATTGAGGTACTGTGTTTATTGTGCCGATGACGCATGATGATCTGGCCACTGACTAGGTATTTCCACCGGCGATGTCTCGCTCTTGACATCTGTAACTGGGGGTTGGGGGATGTTTTTTTTTTTCAGTTTTTTTTTTTTTTTTTTTTTTTTTTTTATCACGATCCAAAGATCGCTGGTCTTGTTCCGAGTCGAAATAATGACCATACCGTTTCTTATCTCGCGGTGATTTCTTTCTTTTTTTAATCTACATCCTGATCGACGCGTTGTTAGTATTCATAAGTTTATAAAAAGCCTTCTAAGCGCCGTGGGATTGCCTATTAGCCTCAAGGTTATTTTTGCATTAGAAAGATTGTTTTCACAAAAATAAATGATAAAACACAAAAATAATTAAATAAAGACAAAAAAAACACAGAGAGATATTAATAAGATAAGAAGAAGAAGAAGAAGGAGAAGAAGAAAAAGAAACGAAATTATAAATTATAGCCAAATTTCAATCAAGATGATTGTTTTTCGTTTTTTTTTAGAAACATCACAGATTCAATGAAAATAATAGATAAATTAAACACCGCGGTGTTATCAAAGCGATATATATATAACCACCAAGCCGAAATTATGATCCTTTGCTATGTGTAATGTAGGTATACCGATATTTATAGAAAAGAAAAGCTGCGACGATTTAATGCGAAGCTTCAAAGCTAAGGGTTGGGAAGAAAGCCAATCAATCAGGTTCGACAGTACACTTTTCTATTGCATCTTACCACCCAGGTACCAAAATTTTGAACGGAGTGGAAATGGTTTTAATTTTACAGAAATTGATGCACCACTCCGTGGAATGGCACGTGGATTGACGATGGTGTTGATGTGTGATGAAGAAACAGTGTGGACTTTGTATCTTTATTTAATTGTCGATTTTTCATCGTTGATACTGAATGTGATATGGATGTGTATTGCCAGTGTGTGTTTAAAGCGGTCTACTGTGCTTTCTGACCAACTCGATGCCTGGCCAGATTGTACGAATGGTAGCAGAGAAAGTATAGTGAGCATAGATATCAGGAACGTGAAAAAGACGTTTACAGAAGTCGAATTGCTTCTCTTTCTACACATTTTGGCCTCGTTAAGCGTCAGGGCGATCGACCATCACCGCAAATTGATATCAAGTCGCGAAAGCACAACATGCATCATCGGCGCAAGCTTATTATTACACAGACATTAACTTTCGACTCAATATTCTAGAGCCTCTCACTGACGGGGCCACATTTTAATAACTTTTCATCAACGGGCTCGGAATATCGGGTCTTCAAGTTAGTCGGAGGTTTCTTTTTTCATGGAATGTCCCTTTTCATCAAATAATTACACTACGCTGGTGGTGGGCCACTATCGATCACATATCACACGCAGCTGAGCTATATGCAATCGATCAGCGGCGTTGCGAGGGACTTTGCAACTGTATGGATGATGAGCTTTCCAGTTTGCCAATCAACGTCACTCATCATACTTTCGACGATTCCATATCTTTCATATTATGGCGAACTGCAAGCCACCTCATACCAAGTTGCACACATGTACCACCGGGGATCGACCACTTGGGCAAAATTGTTTATACCGTGTTGCAAGACTCTAGGACGTTTCCAAAATATCATCTTTATCAAAATTCAACTGTATCCTCAAGTGCCTTCGACATTTTTTAACGACTTCATGGATCGTGCGCGATCGGTACTGAATGATTTTGACGTAAAGTGTTCAGGATCTCTTCAAAATTATTCGACGGATTTTGTGAATGGTCAAGATCCCCGAGTGATGAATGCGCTCGCATAGAATATGTATGTACAGTTACACTGTAAGCGATCTATAAATACATTACGAGGCGTAAGCTCCGGACGTGTACCACATTGCACAATTAACTGCAGTCGCGTGAGTGAGAAAAGCAGAAACTGAAAATGTGTGACTGTTTCAATTACTAGATAGCAACGATTTTATCGAATGGTATATACAAGCAAATGGTAAATAGTATGTTAGGCACCGGCGGAAATGGGCATCAGATAATAATCGTTTCAGTACGGTTTCGGGAAAGCAGACTTTTCATCGCTCTGACCACAAGGAATGAATTCAAATTCACCGAATGATATCGAGAATGCAAAGTGATGAAAAGTATCGTGAAAAATCCTGAATTTATATCTTCTCCAACCGTTCCGACAAAAAAAATCACTATTTGCACCACCTCCGTCGTTTCAAAAATAGTTCTTTTCTTTTCCCGTTTTTGTTTTCAACAAAGAGATGGATAAATAAATAGCAAGTAGACAGAAAGAGAGAAAACAAAAAGAGTACAGCGAAAAAGAGTCGCATGAGCTAGAGCTCTGGCACGCTCGGTGTATTCAGAATCGCAGTGACACTATTCAAACTTAAAAGTAGGTACAAACTACTTGGGACGTTCTAGGAAGGTTATTTTTCGTTTCTAATTACCCAGTTTCATTATGAAAATTTACTAGTACGCCCCGGAGAGTACACGAGTGAAATTTGGAAGTTGTACGCTACCGCTTCTCAACGTGAGACACAGTCAAAAGAAAATCAGTTATCGCAACGGTTCAGGCGAACCCATGCACCGATTTTCGACTGTTTGGTCTCTAATTGGCCGGAAATCAATTCCTCATCATATGACCGCAGGACTTTTTGATGGACTAATTTTCGTGCGAGTAAATTGCAAAACAGTGACTGAAGATCTGTAATTTTCGTAATATTGGCTCAAAAACGGGGCTCACTCGAGCCGTTTTGATGGCATCAAAAAGTTCTGCGGTCATAAGATGAAGGATTGTGGTCCGGACCCTTGGAGACCAAAAAGTCATAAATCCGTTGATCGGTGGGCCTGAATCTTCGCGACGAGTGATTTCCGGTGGACTATCGAAACCGAACGAAACAACCTTCCCAGATGTTAGGTCCCCTATAAGAAAACGAAAGTGTACTCCATGCAAAAGCTGTGGTACCATGAGCAGGTCGTCATTTGGATCGCGCATCCGTTTCTTGCCAAGTTCGACGGCAGCCATATTGGCAGCGGCTGCTGCAGCTGCATTCTGGAGTCCAGTTGGCACGCCGGTAACCCCTCCGACGTTTCCCATTCCGGGTACAGTCGTCTGTACCGTAGCGGTCTGCTTTTATCGTAGTATCATCGTCAATGATATAGTTTTTCGATCGACAGGCATGAACGTTTTTTGTTTTTTGTTTTTTTTTTTTTTTGTTTTTTGGGAAGAGGAGAGACGAAGAAGACGACGACCACGACCACGACGAGGACCGAGACGATGGCAATTGGCAGGCGTTAATTGGCAGGTAGCGAAGCGCACGGGGCGTATGGGGTCAGCAAGCATCAAGCATCGCCAGCGAGAGGGCAAGATCAAAATCAAAAAAAGAAAAAAATACCAGTTGAGGCTCGGCATGAGTATTTTTTTGTTTTTTTTTTTTCAAATTATTATTCATCATTTATTTCGGCTACTATATTGGCATATCATTGCGTTCAATTATTCTTTCACACAATATAGAAAATCAGTTGTCATTCGTCACACGGTACAGGTATACATCTGGCCAAACTGTAACCACAATCTTTTACATATGGAAGTAATTTGAAGAATGAAGAAAAAAAAAAAAAATAGAGAAACAAAAAACCATCTGAAAATGTTCGTATTTTAATATGGACGAATTAATGTTCTCACGACATTTTTCAGAACTTGAATACCATTATTAGCTGTAATTACAAGAAAAAATAAACGAACGATTAGGCGTAGTCGAAGATGAGGCTTGATATCTGCGCAGCATTACTCCTGAAATGATCTGGGGGTATGATAAAATAAAAATTAAACTGGAACCAGGATCCTTGAGCTGAAATACACCTGATCAGTGCACGATAATTCAATCCGAGATCCCTGGACCCTGAAAATTATCGAAAACACATAAAAGACACATGAACTTAAGCCCCTGATGATCATATTAGGTATCATTTGTACAGTATTTACAGTTTTTACATTATTCATTGTGCGAGTGTTCATTGTGTGTGTAAATGTGTGTATGTGTTGGTGTTGTTGATCATGATTTTGTGTCAAAAGTGTTTTTTTCTGTGTTTGAATGTGTGTGTGTGTGTGTGCGTGAATTTGATAAGTTTCTAATAAGTGTGTGATATGTATATCTTTAGTGGAGTTACACTTGACAAACATCGAGTTTTACTGCGTTTCAATTCCAAAAAGTGCATTCAAGATTCACTGATCTATTGAACAAGCAAAAATTGATCGAAGAAGTTCTTCATCTTCTGTTCTTTTCTTTTCTCAAAATGATATCCGTAGAGCATTGCATGAATATTTGTGAAAGTTGACACGTTTGTCAAGACAATACCCGAATGCACCCTTTATCGAACTGCAACCCATTGGAGTAAATTTTTTTTTTTTTTTTTTTCTTTTAGAGAATGAGACTTCCCTGCCAACAAGCTGGTCTGCCTGCCGGAATCCAGAATCGCCTTCATTTCGTTCGATCGTTCGTTCGTTCGTTTGTTCGTTCGTTGGTTCTCTGATAAAACTTGGCCGATTTTCACACACAGAGATGAGTGAGTGAGTGAATGAGAAAGAGACAGACAAAGAGAGAGAGAGAGAGAAAGAAAGATATAGATATAGATGGAGGAGAATTCGACTCGCTAATCACGACTGACTGACTGACTGACTGACTGACTGACTGACTGACTGAACGACAGACTGAATGACTGACTGACTCACTCCTGCGGATTTCTTTTTTCGAACTCTCCTGGAATCGATCAAGTTCGAGTATCCTCCGTTTTGTCGTGCTTCATTTTGAAACACGTTCTCCCTTTTTTCTCGGTTTTTTTTTTCTGTCTTTCATTTAGTTTTGGATTTGTTTCTCCGTTTCCATTTCAAACACTTCTCATCGTAGTTTCTTTTGCATCACCACTCATTGAACAGTCGTCGACGAATATTTTTTTCTTTTTGAAAACACCTACTACCTCAACTGTGCCCCAACTCTGTGACATACTCGAATAATATCATCATACTTCTTTTTTAATCCGTCAATACTTACTTTACGACGGTCAGTATCATCGTTTGCCATTTCGAAAAAAATCATCGAACCATTAGAGGCACAGCGTTCACCCTCAACGATCATCCTCAATTTATTCTTTTCAATCGTAGAAGATGAAAAGAAATGAGAAAAAAAATAATTTCTTCTTCGATTTCAACAATCGATTTCGATTTTTTTTTTTGTTTTTTTTTATTTCAATTTTTTATTTTTGTTCACCTCCTAATGAATATATATAGATATACCCACTTTTGAACTAAGTGTACAACAAAATCTTTTCTCTTTTCACTATTTAGGTAATTTTTTTTTCGTTTTTTTTTTTAGTCTTTTTTTTTTTTTTTTTTTTTTTTTTTGTGTAGCGTTTGTGTGGGGCAGCAAACAGCAGCAGGGTTTTATAGCTGGGGTTTCGTGCAGCGCAGCTTGTCAGCAGGGTTGTGTAGTTTGTGTAGTTTTTTTTTTTCTATTTTTTTTTTTTTTTTTTGGTGTGATTTGGGTTTGGGTAATTTAGCTACTTTTATTTACAGGGCGCGCGATTTTATTCGCTACGTTTCTGCGCTCTGAAAGTTTTTTTTTTTTTTCTCAGAGAGAAATACAATGAAAAAATATAATTGCAGCTTGAAAAGTTTGCATGGCATAATTTTGTGTTTATTTAAATTTTTTTCACTTTTATAAGAAGCAGAAACGAAGCGTGATAAACGCGGATACGGTGACACAACAAAATATATTACATTTTTTTTATCTATAGAAAGAAATGTTTTTTTTTTTTTTTTTTCTGATTCAAGTGAATTGGTGTTTTAGCGACTATAAGGTATAGAGGTATAGGTATATATTTGCACCTGGATTGCTGCGATAGGCTGCTAGAAATAGAGAAAATAGAACAGTGGTGTCGATGGTGACGAATAAATAATACCAACAACAGATAATAACAATAATAATAATATGATGCCTTTTATGGTATTGGCCAAAATCTACAACACACTACGTACTACTGACACGGCTAAACGTCAAACAGGAGGATTTTCTCTTTCGTTTTAATAAAGACGAACACAAAAGCACAGATTATACTCAAGGTGTTGGGGATTCGGGATTGGATATTTGAAAATCAATAAAAATATCGAACGAAAATTAAACCGATTTAATTGATCGATAGAAAAGAAATCCAGTTTTTTTGTTTTCGTTTTTTTTTTCCATGATATCTTGGAAACCGTTAGAAAAATCGATATAAAGTTGCATATCAAAAATGAAGTTCAATAAATTCTCTATGAAAAAGGTGAAACACAATTTTTTCATATCTCGATCGGTTTCACCGTATATCTTCACGCGAAATGTGTAACTAATCATCACGTTCATTCTAGGTCCTTCCCAAATTTCAGCCACGAAATACAGCAGATCCGATCAAGATACGGAAAAATGTGTTTGAAATTTTTTATGAAGAATTCAATAGACTTCATCATTGATATTCACTTTCATCTTGATATAACCAACGGTTCGTGAGATTCAAGCCATAATGCACACCTTGGCTGAGTTAAAGAGTTTTTGCCCTGTTGAATACGGGGCTAATAAGTAATCAGTGTTCAAAAAAGGAAAATTTCTATACGAAAAGATATCGAAATCGGCAACAAAAAAAAACAAAAAAATTGACAGAGAAAGAATGAACAAAAAAAAAACCACTGATCACAAATCGACGATAAAAATAAGTTTGAAAACCTCACGACCACTGCGCAACGTTTAGCCACTCTCACATATCACTCCTATGTATAGATTTTTTTAAATTTAAATTTAATTTTTAGGGTAAAAAAATTTGCTAATTTTTCAACGCGAGAATGTTTCGTAGTCTTTATAAACATATACAGGGTGAGTTTCCTCTGGTATCGCATGAGGGAAGGGCTTATCATCGCAAACGCTCCGCCCCTTTCTGGTCATACTTGTTAAAATCGTCAGTTTCGACGGCGCGTGAACATGAAAGTGCGGTTTTAAGATACGACGATAATAAGTATGAATAGAAAGAGGCGGAGCGTTCGCGATGATAAGCGCCTCCCCCGTGCGATACCAGAGAGAACTCACCCTGTATTCAGATTTTTATCTCATGTGACTAAATGTGTCAGGATTCCTACGTATCAAAAAGGGTTGTGGCCAACTAAGAACTATAATAGCCTGAAGTTGTTAAGTTTTTTGAGTATTTTTTTTCGTTTATTGTTTTTTTATTTTTGTTTTTTCACCGTTTTCTTTTCAGGCGAAAAGAGACGCGACATGGCAAAAAGCAGCGCAGCAGCAAAAGCTTGTCCCAACGCAAACCAGGATGAGAAAAATATAAGGGTGTAAAGGTAGTTGAGAGGTTACTGGGGGGCGCAAGTCGAAATTGTGAAAGAGAGGAAGAAAGAAAGAAAGAGAGAATAGAATAGAATAGAATAGAATATAGCGGAGAGAGAGAGAGAGAGAGAGAGAAATAGACAGAGAGAGGTGGGAGAAGAGACTAAGACGAAGAAGTTAACCAAAAAGTAAACGATACTTGGAATAATCCATTTGGTTTTTTGAAAAAAAGAGCTTTTTTTCAAATCGGTGTAACTCATTAAAGAAAATTCAACAAAATAGGATTTTGAAGTTTGTAATTTGAGCTTAAAGTTCGTTGAAACTGAAGTAAAAAATGATTGCACACAGTAAAAAATTTTTTGCAAAATTTAACACAAAAGTTTGTTTTCACCACTTTTTTAACACAAAATTTGTGTTATTTCAACACAATCAGTTCATGTCAAAAAAGTAACACAGCTTTGTGTTAAAACTAACACAAAACCATGTTGAAATTTTGTGTTCATTTGAGAGTAACATTTAGAAAGTGTTACTTTTGTGTTACTTTTTTGACATAAACCGATTGTGTTGAAATAACAGAAATTTTGCGTTCAAAAAGTGGTCAACACAAACTTTTGTGTCAAGTTTCAACAAAAAATTTTCACTGTGCATGAGAATTCAAAAACAAAATGATTTTGCAGCTGAAATTTTGAGTTTCGAAACGCTATTTTATTTCTCAAATTTCAACAATTCTTCACCGAGTAAAATAAAGTTTTGAAAAACGTCCTTATTTTCATCGAGTGAATGCGTTATCCAACAATTTGCATCTTTGTCATTGGAAGTCAAAAGCCCTGGAGTTTCATCATATGCTTTTATTTTTTTTTGCTCTCTCAAAGCGTTGATAGAAAAATTAAACGAAATCGAAAATCAAGGGGGTAGGTTTTGATATTGTCCGACGAGAAATAAGATCGGTAATAATGAAATAATGATGAAAAAAAACCTAAGAACGGTTTTTCAGGGATTAACTAATAGAAGAAAAATAGAATTTGCGTAGTGGTAGCGGCTTGATGAGTCAAGGCAGGAGATGGGAGATAGTGACAGAATAGAAAGAGAGAAAGTCAGAGAAAGAGAGAGAGAGAGAAGAGAGAGAGAGACAGAGAGAATGCATTACCGCAATGCTAGCCCGAGATTGTGCGGCCTTAATGTGGGCTTGAAGGTGCAGAGGGGGATGGAAATAGCGGCAGGGGTCTCGATTGCATCGGCCCTTGACTGCGTCCATGCAGACTGTCACAGAGCCGTCCTCGTTCGCCTGCACCGTCTCCAGGGGGTGCGCAAACCGGCACTCCGTCTCACCGCGTTTGCACGCCCCGCGCTGGAACTCACGACATACCTACAGCAAGAGCGAACACGCATGGCATGGCATGGCACGGCTTCTAATCTATATGGCTTATGGTGGTGGGCTATGGTGGCTTTGGTCAAATTTCTTCTTTTTTTTCTTTTTTCAAATACGATTTGTCATTTTTTTTTTCCCTTTTCTTTCGCCCCCACTTAATGCTATGGCGGTTCGACGCTGATCAGTAGAATTTCGATGGGATATAAATTTTCTGAAACATGATTTGTCGATTTCTGCATACAGTGTGAATTTGAAAAGGAACAGATTCCCATCGAGGAATCGATGGGAAATTTGAATTCACTGAAATCAGAATTCGATCATGAAATTTGAAAGTCCTGAATGATGTTGATGAAATTTTTGAAATTTTCTCACAAAATTCATGGGCATATTGAATCAAGATTGAAATCTCGAAGAATTTCTATCTTCTAAATCTGACGAATTGGAATAGTAATTTTGTGAAACTCGACACAGAATTCGGACTCCCCCTAGAAGAGAATCAACTCTAAAAAGAGGGGGTTGACCTGAGTTCGATTGTATCGGAAACGATGCAGTCATGCAGTATATTGGTGAAAAAAAGACCAAAAAGAAAGAAAGAAATAAACAAAAATAGCGATCAAATTTGATTATCCCACCGTTTGTCACCAGTTTGTCACATGTTACATCTCGATTAAAGTAATCTGAAACTGTTTGCACACTGCAGTGTTTGTACGCAGATTGAATACATATTTTTTTCTTTCACCTCCGGCTATTCATTTGATGACAAAACTGTTGTTGTCCGTTTTTCTTTGTTTTTTGTATTTTATTCAATGAAAAAAAACAAAGTGAAAATAAACGTCGAACGCCAGGGCATGAAGCGGGTGTATCAGTTGATTGAAGGTAAAAACGGAGTGAGAGAAGAGCGATAACTCTGACACTGGCCACCATTAAACTACGTGAAAAGGGTTTGGGGTTTTTGGGTGAAGGGTGTTAGCTTAAAGGTGTAGCGGACCTTGTTTACTGTTTAGTGTTTAGTCGAGTGAGCGAGTTAGGTCTAGTCACTTCCAGGTCTGAGTCGTCTGAGACAACGCCCAGACCCCTCTAGGTCTATGAGGACATATAGTATAAGGGTGACATAATGGTCTGAGACAAAGACAATAAGCACTGTGTTTCCTAGGCTTGTAAAACATTACAATTACAATTACAATTAGAATAATTTACGTATAAGAGAATAATATAGCGATAAGATAGAATCGCGTAGGTATATAGATATAAATAGTTATCTAATAGTAGTAAGAGACATCATTTTGTGCGCTACTATCAGATATATATATATAATATACATATATATCTATATATATATATATAGATGGATAGATAGATAGATAGGTAGATGAACAGAATATAGATAAATAGATAAGATAGATGATAATAATAATATCTGTTGTTGCACGACAGACGACAACGACGACAGACGAGACCGCTCAGGCCCTTAAAATAATTAGCACTACGTTTTCTTTATTTTATTTTTTTTTTGATTTTTCTTTTCCGAGTGAGTAGATGAAAGAAAGGAGAATTTTTTTTGTTAATCTTTCCGTACAGCGAATAGACAGACACACGTACACAAAGAAAGAAAGAAAAAAAAAGATTGTGATCGTTATTATTATCATTGTTATTATTATTTTTATTATTATTATTGCTATTGTTAATAAGAGACACACGATAAATCACAACGACACGAAACATAGCTAGATAAGAAACAAACAGACGAACAATTTAAATTGAAATTGAAAGAAAGAAGGAAAAAAAATCATAGAGAAACAATAAAATAGAATAGAATAGAAGACAGAGCTTGGATCTATGAGTATATGTGTATATATATATATATGTGTGTGTGTGTGTGTGTGTTTTTGTATTCGAAAAATTTCAGATAAATAAGTTACATACGAGATAATTCAGGCTAAGAGATCTATATTTTTGAGGATAGATTCCTTGTCAAATTCTAAGACTTTTATTTCCCGTGCAAAAAATTTGTGCGACGAATAGTTTACGAGTTGATAGCAAATATCTTTGTCGACCAATCACAGAACTTAGAGATGACGCGGACGTTGGTAGCCATGATCGCAAGCTGCGCGGTGACCCGTTTGTCTGATCTACGCAAGCTCTCTGCGTTTGGTAAACTAAGATCTTCCGTAACTCGGAAACTATTCGTTTCTCGAATTTTCGGTAAAGGAAATTTAGTCTTCGACTTTCACGTGGAATCTATCCTCGGAATATTTACTGCGAAAATCTGAATTATCCTGTATATAATGTTATATTATACACAGACGATTATTTGCGCATGCTAGGTTTTAACGCTACCTATCTGATAATAATAATAATAGTAATAATAATAATAATAACAATATTAATAATAATAAGAATGATTATTATATATTATCATATTGTGTTTCATCGTTTGTTATCTTATCCAATTTATATATTTAATAAATATTCTTCAAATCCACATGAATTTTTTTTTTCTCCTTTCTCTTTACCGTTTCTTTTTCTTTTTCTTTCCTTCTTTGTATATCCCCCCCCCCATTGATTTCTATTAATCGTACTATTCGTCACTACACCTAGAATATTTCAACTATAAGACCCAAATTCATTTTTTTTTTTTAAATTTTTTTTTCAACTTTTATTTATCTTTCATTTATTTTTGTTCCTTATTTCTCTTTCTTTACCCAATACGTTATAATATAGTACACATCAACTATTTCGTATATATACCTGGATCTGTTTTTTTTTTCTTTTTTACTATCAATAATATACGTATAGTAATGATTAAGATATATACATATTATTATGTATGTGTATATATATTTATACCTATTATGTACAAAATGCAATGGTGTTTGATTGGTTTTTTTTTTTTTTTAATTCTTGTTTATTTTTGTTTATTTTATTTTATACGTTTTTCTACTTTTCTCTTGTTTCGTTTTTGTTTTTTTTCTTTCACCTTGTTATGTTTTTTTGTATTCTTGATATTTTTTCTTGTTGTTTTTTTTTTTCCGAACGATTTGAATATTGCTGAAAGAAAGATCAATCCAGAAAAAATCTACACACAACATTGACGATCATTATTTACGAGATCAACGAACCAATCTTGCAATTATGGTTATTGTAATCAATTCACAATCATTGATGAATAGGATTTTTTCTCTCTCTCTACTTTTCCAACTATTCTATTATTTAAATTCTTGAAAAATTGATTCATCGATCTAGTTTCAATCAACCCAGGCAATAATAATAACTGTGTCCCATATATACATATAATATAGTGTATTATATATTTATATAAATATAGTATATATATAAATATATAATATACGTATACCTATAATATATTAGTTCATCAATTAACGGTGAATAATAATAACAATAATAATAATAATAATAAGAAGAAGAAGAAGAAGAAGAAGAAGAAGAAGAAAATCAATGTATTCTATACAGGGTGTCATTTAAGTAACGGGACGGCTGAATATCTTCTGAAGTAGGATATTTTTTGAAAAGGTCAACATCATTCTTGATGTGATTTTCGACGAGGAATTCAATGGTGACCTCGATTTTGACCTTGACGATGACCTTCGAGGTTATTTCAAGGTCAACTTTTTTTTTTAAATGGACACCCCCTTTTTTCACATCAGCATTCGAAAGAGTGCAAAATTTTACGTCCGAACACGTAATTAGATCATAGGGAAATTTTGACCTTGACGTTCATTCTTGGGTCAATTAAACTTAAATCGAATCGACGATCGAAGTTATCAATTCTAACGAGGCGCATTTAGTAGTGACCCTTATCATGACTTTGACGATTACCTTCAAGGCCATTTCAAGGTCACCTTTTTTCTCGATGGAAACCTGTATTTTTAAGTGCCGAAATCAATAAGACAAACAGTTACACATTTACATCAAAAGATTTGGAAAAAATCAATCAATTCATACCGAATAAGGTATCAATTCACACCTCGTTTGAATTGATAACTTCGATCGTCATGAGAGAATTTGAAAAGCTTCTATTCCCAGAGGTATTCACACCTTATTTAAGTTTAATTGACCCAAGAATGAACGTCAAGGTCAAGATTTCCCTATGATCTAATTACGTGTTCGGACGTAAAATTTTGCGCTCTTTCGAATGCTGATGTGAAAAAAGGGGGTGTCGATGTAAAAAAAAAAAGTTGACCTTGAAATAACCTTGAAGGTCATCGTCAAGGTCAAAATCGAGGTCACCATTGAATTCCTCGTCGAAAATCACATCAAGAATGATGTTGACCTTTTCAAAATATATCCTACTTCAGAAGATATTCAGCCGTCCCGTTACTTAATTGACACCCTGTATATATATAGAAAAGTATATGAAACACTGAAAATATAATAAGAATAATATATTTGAAAAAAAGGGGGAAAAGAAAACAAAAAATAAAAAATCTTTTTTTTTACTTCAATATTTGCTCAAATTTCTTTCAAATTTTAATGCAAATCTTAAGTTTCATGCTTTTTGCGTATACAAGCACCCTCCTCCTAGCTGCAAAATAAACATTAATTCACTTGTTCCAATACAACGATCAAATAATTAATTAATTAATTAATCAATACAAAAGTAATAAATTTTAGTAAATAAAATATTAAGGTTGGGGAGCGGTGAATAATAATAATAATATATGGTATAATATGTAGTATATAAATACGATAATGTATATATGCTAATGAGAGACAGGAAGCTTGAAAAGACGAAAACCAAAAAAAAAAAAAACTATGGTGGAAAGAAAGTGAAAGACAATAGAAGGAAAGTTAAAAAGAAATAAGAAAAATAAATAAATAAATCAATCTATTCGAATAATCATACAAATATTTGGATATTGCAAATGAAGTTAGTTGCATTAATTATTAAATCAAGAAGCAAATGAAAATTACTGATTTATTTTTCTTTTCTTTTTTTTTTTTTTTATCTTCAACGCATAATATTAAGCATTTCAGCATTTCAGCAGCAGCAACAGCAGCAGCGGCAGCAACAGCAGCAGCATATCAGCAACAATTAATAAACGAATGTATATATGTATATTTATAATATTAATTATACATGGAAATTTAGGGATAAGAAAGTTTGATTTTTTTTGCGGATGGATATGGGCGAGGGGGGGGATGGGGGGGGGGGGGGGGAGGAAAGAAAAAAATAAAAGTAAAAAAGGGAAAACAAAAACACACACATAATATGTACTACAAGAAGAATAATAAGATAAAAGAAAATATAGAATAGAATATAGAGAAGAATATAATATGTAATAAAAATTGGTGATTGATTAAATAATTATAACGTATTAAATCAAAACAAAAAAGGCGAATTAATAAATTTTTTTTTTGTTTTTTTGTTTTTAATTTTTTCGCAATCAATAAATTATTCACACATCGTCCGCATAGCTACTGCGATTACGCATAACACTACGATAATAATCATAACAATAATAAGAAGTAAAAAAAAAAAACAGAAACAAAATATCATTCACTATATAAATTTTAAGTGGGATATATATATTTCTTTTTGTATTTTATTATCATAGAATTGCAGCTTGACTGGATCCACCCCAATTGTGATTAACTAATGACAAATTGAAAAATGAAAAAATCGCAAATATATGACCCGCGGGCAGGGGGGGGGGGGGGGGACGAGGGGGTTGTGAAGAGATGTATTAACAAAAAAACAAACAAAAAATTCACTCGCTACACGAAAATCATTTTATTTTAATTACTGTTTGCTTTTTTTTTCTACAAAAATTGGGGATCCAATCGAATCGCAATTGAATTATTTTTTTTTTTTTTGTCTTCGTTATTGTTTGATAATAAATATGAGAAAACAAACAGATAGATAGAAAGTAAAAAATAAAATGAATAGAATAGAATTCACATTTCAAAAAAACTATTAATGATTGTTTACGGTGGCAACAGGCAACAGGCAATTTATTATTGTACTTATATAATTCTTTGATATGGTTGGTACGGATTTATCAATATTGTTATTAGGGGTTGGCGATGACCGGTGTTACGATTATTATTTTATTCTAAAAAACAAAAACTGTCGTTACTCTTCGAGTCAATTTAGGTGTAGATTTTTGGTTTTCTTTGTTTTACTATGTTAAAGAAATTTTTTAGAACTTTTTTTTTTTGGTTTTTTTCTTTCTTTCTGAAGATTTTGACAAATGAAATGAACACATTTGTGCGAACTCGAACCCCCTAACTATATTAATAATGAAGTGAATAATCAGCGGAAAAATTCTTTTTTTTCTCTTTTTTTTAATTTTTTTTTGCAAATGATATACCAACCAAACGAAGATAATTTTATTATACGTAGATACATATCAATTATAGTATATATATGTATATATGTATACCTATATATGATTATCAAAAAACGATTAATAAGATGAGAAGAAAGAGAGAGAGAGAGAGAGAGGGAAAATATATATTATATAGAAAAAGAAAGAGAGTAAAAAAAAAAAAATTAGTAAAAAAATGGAACAAGAAAAAAAGAATTCAAATCAACTGAAATTCTATATAACTTTATATTATATGTATATATAATTTGTATATATACAGGGTGAATCTCATCTGGCATCGCATGAGGGAGGGGCTTATCATTGCAGATGCTCCCGCCCCTTTTTATTCATACGTGTGAAAATCATCAATTTTTGACGGCGCGTGAAAATAAAAGTGGGGTTTCCCGATACGGCGATAACAAGTATGAATAGAAAGGGGTGGAACGTTTGCGATGATAAGCCCCGCCCTCGTGCGTTACCAGGGGAGATTCACCCTGTATATACACATTTATATATATAAAAATAATGAGTTGCACAATAAACAGTCTACGCGTGGTTTTAGTTTCAATTATATTCGTTTTATTTGAATCAAATCATCAAAAGGTAATTCACGAGACCCGGACTTAGCGTGAGTCGTCGCATACATCATCATCATCATCATCATCATCATCATCATCATCATCATCATCATCATCATCATCATTATTTCATCATCACAATTATTATTATTATTATTATTATTATTATTGTTGTTATTATTTTTTATCGTTATTATTATTTTCATTATTATTACTATTATTATTATTATTTTATTCAGTATTGTTCTTTTCTTTTGTTAATATCATTATTATTATTATTATTCTTATTATTCTTATTATTATTATTATTATAATCATCATCGTCGTACTTATTCTTTTTCATCTTCTTATTCTTGTGATTTTCTTTTTCGTTTCCCTCTATAATTGTTAATATTATTATAATTATAATTATTATTATTATTATTATCATTATTATTATTCCTAAGCTGTTCGTACGCATAAAGTAGCTAACATAATATGTATGTATAAAGAGAATCATTAATTATATCATTATCAATTATCATCATTATTATTAATATTCTGTAAATGATCGAGATATTAATAAATCAATTGGCCAATCGATCGATTACCTTACCTTATCAAAGGTTGGTGTGTATAAATAGAGATCTTCATTTTTCAAATCATCAAATGATAATCATAACTGAATCATAATGTTTCGATATATCACATAGTATTTTAATTTATTTTTTCCATATTTTTTCATATTTTTCATGATAATGATAATAATAGTAATAATAATAACAATAATAATAATATAGACATTCAATGGATAAATATTACGTGTAGGTTTATATATGTATGTATGTATCTATATATATATTATGTATATATAGGGGTACGACAAAGGAATATAAAAAAATACAACAATTAACAATTTATTTTCTTTTTTTCCTCGTTTTTCGTTTTTTTTTTTATTTTTTTAATTTTTTCAATGAATTCCTTACTTACTCACTTCCCTCTTTTATTCATCGACGACGAATTATAACTATATGCTATGTATAAGTTTGATTTGAAATTTTCTTTTTTTTGTATATAGATACGGTACCCGCTTTATGTATTATACTCGAATTTTCATCTTTTTTTTTTTATTCTTACTGTTTCCATTCGCTTTTCACTTTTTTATTCGACCACCTTCCTTTCCTTATAATATGTAGTACATATATATATATAATATATAAATATATATATCATCGTTTTATCGAAGAAGTGGTTTTCGGGAATCATTTTAAATCTTATTACTTCATATATGTATATATAGGAGCGGTTTTACGGGAAAGAGGCGATACGATTGAATGAAAATGAAATAATTTTCTTCACTGCTATTTACACAATTCAATGATAATAATAATGATAATGACAGTAATCAACCGTCTACACCGAGGACACCATTTGTGAAGTTATTGATTCGATGGACAAATTCGTTGAGCGGGTGACGAGCCGAGTCCAACGATACCAAACAAAGTATTCTTCCGATAACCGAGTATCAAGATATTGCGTTTCGAAGTTCAACGGTTATAGCGCACGCGCGCGGGAGAGCGAGCGAGTACTCCATTCCAGCGCAGCGCTCTTATAGCAGTGTGCGCGCAGGTCATCGCTCTCGCAGGTTCAACACGTTGTACCTCGCAATTGAACGATCGGAATCATAAGTTGTTGGGTATCGTTGGAACCGTATTGACTACGGCTACAACTTCCGCATAATGATAGTTCGAAAAAACGCATAAAAAAAAAAAGTGATTCGTTCAGTCATCGACTAAGCTCGGTAATTATCAAACGGTCCACATGCTCAATTGGAAAAAAAGGAAGAAAGATGAAGCTAAAGTCTCGGAATTGTATACATTGCAGTATAGTAGGCTTTGTTCCGTACGGTTTCAGATAAATTCTTGATTAATTCTAATAATAATAATAATAATAATATTATTATTATCAATGTTATACATTTTTTTTGTTTTCAGCATGTACTCAAAAAATAAAGGTGAGGAACAGAGACTGCAGTAAAACCGCAGCAGCGTAGCATGAAACGCATTTATCGTGATACTAAGGTAATAATAAAAAATGAAAATGTGTAAAAAAAATATATGTATATATATGTGCGTATGTATAATATATACTCATTCGTAAAATTCGCCCTCGATCCCCTTTCAGCGTTAACCACTATTATAATTAGGCTCCATCCAAGTATTACTGGGTGTGTATGTATGGATGTACGATGCACATATTATTATGTACTTATTTATTTATACATAATTATAAACGGGGTGGGGTCGGTGCGCGCTTTCCGCGCTCTCAGACGTAGTAGTATCGAACTAGAAAATAATCCTATACACAATCCTGCACCTGGATTTATATTTCTAAATATCTAAATATATATAGTATGTATATATTATACATATATATGAGATATATGTATAATGTGTGTGTGTGTGTGTGTGTGTGTATAAGGGAATGTTTTTACCCTTATAATTTATTAAATCATTTATTTATTTATATATTATTTATTCATATTATTATTCATCAAATAAGTTTCTTATAGAATCATTATATATCTATATAGGCTACGTCTGTTTTCATTTCGTATTGGTTATTTTTTTTTCTTTTTTTTTTTTTTTCTTCTCTCAATTAGCTGCACTCGATCGTTGTCTCCCTATCTCAGATCGATACATATACCGATATCTGACGTAATTATTTTTCCTTATTTTTGTTTTCATTCCATAACATACGAGTTGGTTAATTTGGTGGAAAATAAAGAAAAAAGAAATTACAATTTTGGAGCAGACATCACATAATATATATTGTATAAACGGAAATTTCTCGATAATAATAATAATAGTCGATTGATTTTACCTCTTATTTTACATTTCTTTTCTCTCGTTTATCTATATACCGGGAGTATTCGTGGAAACGCTTCGTAGGACGCCTGCATACAGGCAACTCAAACAGCAAACGATTAAGCTTTGTTCCCACGTAGCCAATGGGCACGCAATATGTGAAATAAAACCTAATAACTAGCTTGACTTTTGAGTTGCCTGGATGCAGGTGTTTTCACTTATACCTATGAACCAATTCCACGAATACTCTCGGTATATATATATTATATATGTATATGTATATTATAATTCTCATTTCAATAATGTTGTTCATCAACCCGTATTAATAATATGAAAAAATCGCTGAGGATTTTTTGTTTTCTTTCTATTTTTTTGTTCAATTTTTAATTTATTTATGCCTTTTTCTCTACATGTATGTATGTATGTATGTATGTACCGAGAGTTTTCGGTGAGACTATAAGACAGTACCCTTCCTACGGCAAAACCAACACAGGCGCGCACCGCGTGCGTGAAGCTCGTTCGGGAGGGAACAAGGTGCCAGTAGCATTGCCTATCCCCTCCCTAACGACTCTCACGCACGCGGCACGCGCCTGTGTTGGTTTTGCCGTAGTAAGGGGACTGTCTGCTCGCACCGAAAACTCTCGGTACGTGCCTATGCACGTGCGTGCTTCAGGCCTAGTATCTAATGTTATTTTTTTTTCTTTTTCGTTTCTTTTTTTCTTTTCAAGTAGGTATACACCTGTAGTTACTTTCTATTTCGTTAAATTTTGTTCATCGACTTTTCCCCCCCTCACCCTCCCCGCCCCTCTTGACGCGCCTTATTTATTTATCTCTTATTTTATAATCATAATTCTTTTTTTTTCTCAATTTTTCTTCGTCCCCTTCTTCTTATGCGTCTCCTCGCTGCTTTTCTCAAAAAACTATATATACTATTATATGTATATGTATAGATATTATCAATTATTATCATTTGCAATTTAATATCATATTTTTTCATCAAAATATTATAAAATTATATGTATACCGCTTACTGAGGACAGATTCACTTAACTTTTATTTATTTTATTTTATTTTATTTAATTTTTTTCATTTTTTTTCTATTCTTTTTTAATTTTTTTTCTTTTTCACATTTCGTTTTATTTTTTCATCTTCTTTTTTCTTTTTTCGTTTTTTTTGTTTTCTTACTTTTTCAATCAAAAATTAACAGAAAACAAAAATCTACTTCTACAATCGAACACAACCATCAACTTTATAGTTATTTTTAAAAAAATATCAAACTTTCATTATTCAAACGAACTAAAATAACAAAAATAACAAAAATAACAAAAAAAACAAAAAGAAACACTAATTGTTTCTGGAATGAGATAACATAGTAATAATAATAATAGTAATAAAAGTAATAAGATATACACGATTCGATCTGTCCGCAGCATTTTCGAGTTCGTTTTTTCTTTTCTTTTTTTGATTTTTATTTTTTCTGACATACTACAATCGATTCACGATACTACGGAAAAATAAAAAGAGAAATCACAATAAAACAAATAAATAAATAAATATGGATTATAGTTGCACGAAAAAAAATAAATAAACAAAAATAATATTATAAATAAAATTTTGTAATTTTATAGAAAAAGTTTTCAACAAATTTAAAGTTATCAATTTCTAGTGCATAACGCGTATTAATATTAATTGAAAACTGAATATGAAGTGGGTCCGGCTTCCTTCTCCTTTTCCTTAGATATATATATATATTTTTTTTTCTTTTTTTTTGTTCTTTTTTTAATAGTTAAACTATAATTGAAGAAACTAATAGTAATAATAATAAGTATTTAATTAATCTGTAATATCATATACTATAGGTAATAATACAGTGTTAACAGCGCGAGTGGCGAGATGTGGCGAAACTGAGTGTAGCATAAACCACGCCCACGGCCGACAGGGACACGCCCACTCCAAACGACAAACCAATGAAATGTTTGGGGGCGGTCGAAAATTAGTCAAAAACGTATTTTTTTTACTTTTAAACTGTTCTGGACGTATCTGTCAACGCTTATTTTACTCGGTTTGAAGCCACACGCCACTACTCGCTCTGTATATAATCGTATATACATAGAAATATGTGATAGGTAGTAATAGTAGTAGTTGGTTATATTTCGTCCACCAACGCCGCGTGTCTGAGTATATTATACTTTTTCGTTATGTCGTTCGATTTCACATGTACAGGGCGTGTAACGACAAGGTGCTAATACAGGCGTGGCTCGAAAACTCGAATGTCGAGGAGACGATTGAGGTTATGTTCGATGATTAACGGATATTCGACTATTTCGAATCACAGATACCGCGCGATTAACCGACTATCACTAACCGTTGATTAAAAAAAATTTTCGTTTCATTCGTTGTTTATTCATTAATTTGTTTTTCAAATAAATCACTCCTCTCAGAGGCGTGTCTACCGACAAGTGGGCGGAGCTTGCCTCAATAACCACGCCTCATTTTCGTAACTCACCCTGTACATTAACACACAGTGTATATATTATATTGATGTTGACGAGAGATATAGGTATATAACGCGTGCGCGACGAAATGATGAATTTTGAATACATCGTATATTATTATTATTATTATTGTTATTATTATTTAAAGAATTGTTGTATATTTATATTCATTTATATTATCATTATCATTATCATTATTATTATAATTATTATTAGTATTAGTATTTAGTAGTTTGGGTTATCGTTGGTAGTATATATATATATAGTATATAGTATATATAACATATACATGTATACATATATGTATTTATATAGATACACACGAAGGTAATGTATGTATATATATATACACATGTATATATGTATATAGATTTAATATGTTAATTATTTTGTTGTTCAAATATTTTGTTTTTTGTAATTTTTTTGTTTGTTCTTTTCTCTTTATGCTTTATTCGTTTTTTCTTTTATTTTTTTATTTTTTCATTTATTTTTAGTAGTACGCGTGGACGTAGACGAGATTGTGGAGGGGGTGGTGATGATGGTGGTGGTGGTGGTGGGGATTGTGAATTGGCGTGCATACTGAGGTTGTTATTGTCGTTGGGGATGGGGACTGATTGACCGCGGATTGCATCGTGGATACGGGCGAGACCTGGTTGGGGGGACCAGTGGGCACTTGGTAAACGGCGGCGCCACCGTTCATTGGGCATTGGGCCCCGGCCCCGTGTTGGGCCCCGTGTTGAAGGTAGTTTGGTGGTAGACATACCTCGAGTCGATCGCTGCGTGGCATTTTCTGTTGTACCGCAACCGTCTGTGGTACTACTCCTAACGGACTCCCAACTCCCGTTGGGTCTGCGGGCCCCATTATTGCCGGCATTATTGGGCCAGGCGCGAAATACGGGCTGTATGTGCTACCGACCTGCGGCATGCCGGTCAGGTAGGGATTCGTCGCCTGTGAAAAATACGGTAAAACAAAAGTTCCATCGAACGTTAGTTAACAATTTATATACATAGATATTATACATATTTTATAGTTTAATTTTATGGGCCCTATGTACAAAATTTTAAAGAATAAAATATAAAAATAATATAAAATCAAAAAAATTAGAAAAAAAATTAACTATGGTATAGTAGGTATAGTATATCAAGTTACTGCAGCTTAAACATGTGATATATAATGTATTTATATATAGAAAAATATTTCAGTAATAAAATGCAGTTTTTTTTTTTTTTTTCTTTCTTTATGCAGCTTACAACAATATTAATAAGTATATATAAATATACAGGGTGTCCCAGAACTAAAGCAAGAGCAAAAATTGAAAAGGGTAATGGGGGGCGTCAAGCTGAGTAAATTAACCTGTATAACGTGTTTTCATTCAAAGTTCTTGACTTCTGACGCGTTATGGATGAAGCGCTAACCAATTCCGACTGAGTAGACGGTTGCCTACATGCCGGCGCCGAGTGCGTGCTTTTAACCGGCCATATCTCGCGACCGGTGCTTCGGTTTTTAGCTAATTTCATCAGCTCAGCCCCCCCTTTTACCCCCTTTAATTTTTGCATTCAGTTCTGGAACACCCTGTATAATAATAGTAATAAATAGTAAGATATTATATGTTAGTTTGAGGCTTTTGTTTTGTTAGTATATAGTATTTCGCGATGTGACCAACAAGCGGCTTTCAAGGCGGGATCCCGGAAGCGGAAGTAGATATATATATATAATATAATATATATTTATTTATTTGTTTGTATACTTCAAGCGCAACTCAATGCGAGAGGCATTATTATTCTCGTTGTGAGAATGAGGGAGGAAAAAAGCTAGTCGCGGTTTTGTATTTTTCATTTTTCATTTTTTTTTTTCTCAAAATGGCAAAGCAGAGCCGATTCCGACACAACTAAACGAGGTAATCTGATCTTTCCACACTCGTGGTATAGTCGTGTACCTGTAATAGTTGGAAACTATATGAATGTTGGAAAAAGTCAAACAAGTCACAAAAGATTGAAACTATTTCTCAACATTAATTGTTTTGTTGTTCAACGATGATACGATTCAACTAAATGCGTATAGTTGAATGTACTATTTCATTCAAACATTGGTCACTCACTAATTGACTCAACTATTTCTTTAAACTAAAAGATTTAGTTGACCCAACTATTTGATTGAAAAATTGAAGAAAAAAAATAAAACAATTCAATTTGGTGTCAACTATTTGGTTTTTTTTTTTTCTCAACATTAGTTGAGTCGAGTAACTACTAGTCGTTTTGATCTGTGTTGGGATCGGCTCGAACGGTGTCAACTTTCAACAACGAAGTTATCGAAGTAAATTGAATAAATGATGAGACATTATCTGAAGCCTGTACTTAGTTCGATCAGAATCTTGGTCAACTAATTTTAGTTAATTTCAGCCTATAAAGTTTCGGACTGTATTATGTATACTATCCACTTCTGGGATCGGATCAGACCTTCGATAGTTTCGTTGTGTGAATATCGCTCGATTATTATTCACCCATGGTACATAATAACCGTATGTTTTTTTTTTATAACAAAATTTCACAAGCTTTACAACTATTATATATATACCAGAGCATTTAACATTCACGCATGCATCTTCAGCTTAAATAGTGCGATAATATAATATTAGCTAATGAAACGTCCAAACTGCACTTTGATGCAGGCTGAAAGTGCAGTGAAAAAACGCGAAAGTAGAACAAAAAAAGTATATATACAGGGTGAGTTTAGAAGGAGGTGGAGTCTCAGCCGATTTAAGCCACACCCTCTCCTTACCCCGGAGAGAATTACTCACCCTGTATATACACACATATATATATGAAATAGTAACTAATTGGTATAATCAATAGTTTTTTTTCCTTTTTTTTTCTTTTTTTGTCGAAACCCTGTTAAAAATCAAACAAATCGGCCCACAATCTGGCATGCACTATCTTCTCTATTTATAACTGATATTATATAGTACTACGATGCTTGCTGCACTTTACTCAGAGATATATGGTCAAAAGTACTAAAAATTAGAAACGAGAAAAAAAATTCAAAAATTCAAAAAAAAAAAAAATTAAAATAAAAGACAACTAAAAATACTGTATTCTACATACAGCTACAGTATATGGCTTGCAGGGTAAAGAGATCAGATATAAAATACACTATATACCTATATTAGGGTGGTCCAAAAAATCCCCCGTACGTCAAAAATTTTTGAAAATTTTTTTTCAAACTCCTATCACCGAATAGTTGGCAACTAAACGCAGGAGTCGATAATATCTTCGATGTTGTCCCAACATTTTTCAATATATATATACAGGATATATATTTTTTTTGTTGCCAATTTTTTCTTTTTCAAAAATACTATAATTATTTTTGGACCACTCCAACCTATATGTATGTTAGTATAAACAGGACCTCGCGTAGGACTATAACAGCGAGCCGAAGTAAATAGACGGACGACGATGCGATGATTCGAAAAGTGGAATTCCTTTATTTTTTTGTTTCACGTTTTCGTTTTTTCTACAGCAAAATTTTTACTCAACAAAAAAAACAAAATCAGCGAAATAGTCGTGACAATACCTACCCCGTCCATTTACCTCGCGGTGTATTATTTGCGCAAACTGTGTATAGCCTACGGTAAATCGTAACTAAAGTATAGAGAGATAGAAAAAAAAAAAAAAAAAACAGAAAAAGAAAAAAAAAAATCAAATTAAAAAAGTCGGTTTTTTTTTTCGTTTTTTTTTTCTTTTCTTTTTTTTTTTTTTTTTTCTTTTTTTTTTCTCTTCTGTTTAGTGAAAGCCAACCAAAACCAGGAGTTACCATAAAGGCGTGGGTAGCGAGGAGCTGTTGCTGGATTTGCTGTTGGAGATGATGATGGTGTGGCGAAGGAGGTGGCACCTCCTGTTCACCAATTACGTCATTGGAGAACACACCAACAACCACATTTTCGAGCGCCACAGCGACAACATAGGGGACAGACAGACAGGCGGACGTACGTGTGTAGTACGATAGTATAACAATAATTAACAATGATCAATCATCACAACTAATCATTGCGTTTTCATTTTATTCATTTCAGTTAGTTTTTTTTTTTTTCTGTTTTTCTGTTTTTTTTTTTTCCAATTTTTCGTAATTTTTTTTTTCTCTTTCGTGATTGTCGTTCGTAAAATTTTCTTTCTTTTTTTTTTTTTTTTTTTTTTTCCGTAATTTTCTTTCTTTTTTCTGTTCTTTTATTTTTATTTTTTTTCTATTTTTCTATATATTTTTTTTTTTTTTTATCTCACAGACAAAGTCGAGGCAAGGCGGAAAAAAAAAGAAAAAAAAAAAATACTCAAAGTGAGAGAATTATGCGGTGATGTGGGGGGTTGTGGGGGGGGGGGGGGGGGTAAATTATTATAATCCCGGTTATTTATCAAGACCCGCTATATATATAGTCGTGTCGGTTTCTATGCTACGGTCCGCTACGGGGTGCAAGACATGGATCAGCGTTAATAGAAAAAAAAAAAAAAAATTAAAAAATCAAAAAGAAGAAGAAAGAAAAAAAAAAAGAATCCAACAACCTCGGAAAGTGTCTTCATCGAAATCAAGTGACCGATTTCGAAGAGAACGTATTTTTTCGACTTGCGATCACATCGTGTGTGGTAAAAATTGATCGATCGATCTAATTTTGGCTGAATTTTTTTGATTCAATTTTTGTAAATTTTGTTTTGTTTGTATTTTTTGTTTCGTGTTTTTCACTTTTCTCTCTCGTTTTTGCACGGAAAAAGGAAAGGGGGCGTGAAACGACTCGTCTTTTTCATTTCGCAGCGTCGTATCTGAGGGTGTTTTTCTTCTTTTTCCTTTCTTTCTTTCTTTCTTTCTTTCTTTTTTTTTTGTTTTTTGTATTTTTTTTTGTATGTTCCTTACGTTAAAAAAAATCTGTGATTTATGTTTAAATTAATATATTAGACACTTAAAGAGCAGGAGCAACATTGACGAAACATGCGGCGTGCTAATATCCTTCATTCAAATAAAGAAAATTTCATAATGGATCATTTTTTTTTGTTTTTTTTTTTCATTTTTTTTTTCCTTCTCCTCTGTCTTCCTCGTATCCTTATACGGTGCAGTGAAAGTGATTGCCTCCTCGACGCGAATAGCTTCGGCGTAATGAATAATTGCGACATTTGTATTTGTATTCGAACGAATATCCGAAATCAAAAACGTACGAAGAACGTAAGAAATCCAGGATTAGAAGAATTATGAAATGTATAATAGTTCACCCAATGTGCAAGAGAACAAAAAAAAAAACAAAAAAAAAACAAAAAGAGAATAAGAATAAGAAAGACCAAGAATAAGAGAGAGACAAGATGAAGAGGATCAGCGGATTCACTGCATCGTGGATACTGTATAATATAATATAGTGACCGAAAAAAAATAATATGATGTATATATATATGTAAAAAAAAAAAAAGAAAAAGAATTGAACAATGATCAAATAATGAATAATCTACTTGTTGAAGAAAAGAAAAAAAAGAAAAAGAAAAAGAAAAAAACAGGATGATATGTGATGGAATCACTCTAAAGCCTTCGTGTAATATTTTTTTCATTTTCTTTCTTTTTTTTTTTTTTGTTTCAATTCAATTTTTGTAATTTTTGTTGTTCGTTTTTCCATCGGTGTAAAGAGAGTTTATCAGTTATGCAGTCTTTTGACATACCACAGCGGGCACCTGGCCTGGAACTAAGGTCTGCCCTGGGGTTAGACCCATCTGTTGCATCAGGGCATTCTTCAAGGCGAGATGGTTCCGACCGTTTATCAGTAGCTGATCTTTCAGGTGTTGTGGTGGATGGAAGTACTTGCAGGGTGGCTTCTCCCTGTTACATCGACCCTGGAAGGAAACCAAAAACGTACAATTTCATTAAAAAGCTCGATGAAGATGGGGCGAGAGAAGAGAAGGAAGGAGGGGGCTGCAGAGGCTCCGATCTCGGGAGCTCGGGAATAATAAAAGAGGAAACTGGGTACTGAAGGAACATCAGCTAATACACGATTCTCCAGTGGAAACCCCTCTTTATAACCCAACGCTGCTACTCTTCTTCACCTTCTTCACCTTCCTCCTCGTCTTTTTCTCCCGGTTCTCTCGCTGTCGAGGTCCCTAGGGAAAGCCCTGAATATCTGGTAGCAGGATCTCCGGGTACCCGCGGTACCAAGGGCGTAAGGGGTTACGTTCAAGATTACTAGGATTTGCGCAGAGATTTGCATATCGATTTCGTAGTGGAATTGTGGTGGTGGTGCAGAGAGGCAGGCATCACCATTCACCAGGGCTTTCCAGCCCAGAAGAATCCCTGGTCCCTTGTTTTTGTTCATTTCGCATCCCGTTCGTTTTCTACCTTCAGGACTGGGAGGACACTGCAGGGGAATCGCGGACAGTTGCTTTTTGAGCAGACCACGATCATTAGCAGTTGGAATGTGTGTCGATACGTGTTCATCTCGAACCGAAACGCACGCTGCTGATGCCTCCTCGATCTTTCTTATTCCCTCTTTCTCTATTTGGCGAAACGTTTCTCCCGGCGATTCGAACACACAAAGAATACCAGCTCGCCCACGAACCCGACTAGGTGATCAATCTTGGTTCCAATTACCGCGTCGTTCACTGCGGTAATTGAACCAAACCCCCCTTCTTTGTTACACGGACTACTCGGACTTCATCTATGCGGAGCTCACCAAGCCTTGAAGAACAAAGGAAGAAATCCTCCGGTTTGGACACTAGTGGGTATTCTTCAACCCCATGATCCAACAGTTTTGCAACATGGAAGACTCTCCACTCCTTTCGAATTAATTCGTAACTCTCGCAGTTTTTGGGACAACTGGATGAGCTTTGGAGGAAAACATGGGGATTTTTGCCAAAATTTTTCGACCCCAAAAATTCCAAGTGGTTTTTTCTCCAAATCTTGTTAGTCAATTTCTTGGATTTCGGGAGCGTGTCTTATGGAGGAATAAAAGCATCCGGGGTACTTTGTAGGTTCATAAAATCTTTCAACCCTGGCAGAATATTGGCCTGAGGTTTTTTTATCGCGTCGTTCCCCACTCGAACCCCATAATATGATTTTTTTCTCTCACTGAATCGGTTCGAATTAGCCCCGAGGATTAGGGCATAAGGTGAAGAGAGAAAAATTATTTTGAGCAAAACTCAGTTATCGTTTAATGAACACCCCTTCGACTCTCGGGGGTGAAGAGCCCTACACTCTAGTGCAACGTACAGACCGAGTCCTGCCTCTCAAGTTAAGGGTCGCTGCTGGCTTGCTGGCTGGCTGGTCCCTCTCTTCTTTCGTCTCCTCTCATCATCCTGGACCCTCTACATTCTGAACCCACTACCCAGAATACACGATAATTTGCCCCAGAATTCGAGTCTCGAATAATTCTCCCTCTCTCTCTCTCTTTATCCCTTTCAGCAGCCTCTCATCCGACCCAACTTACTCGGCAGACAATTAAACAAATCAGCAAACATCAAGACCCAAATGAATTTTATACACCCTGTGATGAATAGTCTAATGAAATGTCCTTATCATCATTCAACGTCGTTTTAACACCAGAAACTCAAACGTTTTTTTTTTGTTATTCATTTTCAATTTAATTAGACGTAATAACTGCCGCTGCAAGTATCATGGGAGATCATTCATTGATCGGAGGAAGAAGAAAAAATACCCCTAGGGTTCTTGTCTCCCTGGTTCAGAATCGAGATTTTATGGTTTTACACACCAGTTTGAATAGCCGGTTGCGTGACCGATGGTGATTTCGCTTATTCTGGCAAGTACACCGCCCTTGGATACACGATTGTTTAATCGAATTCATGCTCTTAGTATTTGGCAGTGAGGAAAATTCAAACGGGACTGAAAGAAGAACAGCATTTTAACGCGGCGAGGGAAGTAGCTGGGAGAAAATAAAAAATATATCGCGAGGAAGGAGGGAGGAAAGTCGAAGAGAAAGAGCCTTCGTACTCATAAGCGTGAAAAAGCGGGAGGCATTTTTTTTTTTCGTCCTTTTTTTCCCCTCTGACTAGCTGGATTCAAGTCCTTCGCCTGCTCAGGCATCAAAGAGTGTTATTTCTTGTTAGGGCGGATGTAGTGCAGCTACTTTGAGGAAAAGTTCGGCATTAGATACTGTCTGGAAAACTCGGGACTTTAGGATGCGGATTTTCACCCCGGAGTTACAATAGTCCGGAAATATGGAAGGAGTGGGCTGTTACTGGGCCGAGATGTTCATTATAGCTCAATTTCGAGTATACTAATGGTTCTGACCGCGAAGGGCTGAAAAATAGTACTTTTCGTTACTAGTGCGATAATGTTGATTCTCGGACGAGTGTGAAGTTCTTCGTCGAGAATCGCCTTTCGCACGTGTATCGAACATTGTTTTTCAACACGACGTGCGTTGAGTTGAATTTTACGCACGCGAAAGGTGCGCAAAATCGAACTTTACGCACAGCGTGTCGAAGACGGGTTTTTTGATGATATCTCGAAAACCGTTGATGATATCAAGACGAAGGTGGAAATTAAAATTGAAGAGGATTAAATTCTCTGAAAAAAAGGTGGGACAAGCTTGGCTCGTATCTCGATTAGTTCAGCTAATTACACGTGTGGCAATAAAACGGTAATCACCGCAGCAGCATAATAATCGTCGGAATTGAATATTGACCGAATCTCGCGAAATTTCTGTTAATTCCTCGACGTCACGTACTCGAAATAATGAACTGTACAAATTACGTATTAAATTGGTGAATAAATTATTCACAAATTACTAAATCGAAACGAACTGGCCAAAACCCCCTATACAATATATCCTGCAGAAGTAAATTAATTTCAATCACGAAAACCGACCATCATTACCACCGCCATGCCATTCTCTCTCTGTTTCTCTCGAGGGTTGCACATTTATTAAAATTGTTCAATTTGTATTCCGTGCAGCTTTAAATAGTTCACAGAAATTAACAACCAGCTGGCGTGATAACGACTGATCATAAAATAAAATCAACAATTTTATGACACTGCAGTGTCCAAAATGAAGAATTGGCTTGCGCAAATTATCTGAGGAAATGTGAAATTTGTTGAAAGATTTAATTCGGGGGGGTTTCGCGTTGAATTTCAACGTTTGTTCGGATAGTCCGGACAGATAATATGCATTGTGGTTTAGATTTTTCTGGCCGATCGTACATCCGGCGATTACCTACATGGTTTCGTTATTTTCGCATGGCTTAGGATATCGCCAATCGAGTTAATTCCGGCGATCATCTGTCGGCGTAATAATATCACCTGGTGTTAATGCCATGGTGGGTTTGGCCGACCAGCTGTTGCCTTGTTCTACTTTCGACTGGCTTCAACCACCAGCCCCGTTGGTAAAACGCGAATAGGTGTAGAAACTCTTCTCTTCTCTTCTCTTCTTTCCTCTTTTCGATTCTCGATTCTCGGTTCTCGGTTCTCAGTTCTGAATTCTCATTTCAATTTTAATATCCAGGTGCGCGCAGGACCACCTGCTGCTACTATCGGCTGGTTTAAGCCATGGGCAAGCAGGCAAGCAGGCAAACAGGCAGGCAAGCATTGCATTGCATATCGTTTCGTTCGGCTCCCCCTCGCTTAAATTTTTGCACTCAATCACCGGCCAAGGCACACGCAGAGCAGAGCAGAGTAGAACAGCACGGCGAACTACCCTTGCGAAATAATATTGCCAACCGGAAGTGAGTCGCCTCGGGGCCGGCAAACAATAGAATCTAAAACGCACGCTCGCTTTATACTTGCTTCAACCCTTTCTGCGCGGACGAGCCCTCGAAGGGGTTCGTGAAAAGGCAGAAAAGTTTCATTTCTTTTTCTCCTCACTCTCGATATTGGCCCAAAAAACTGCCAGAATTTAGGTACATCAAATTTCATCCCGTTTTGCCATATCCCGCATCGACGAAAATCTTCTTCGAAAACCAAAATCAACATTTATTTTCTTCGGGGTAGAAAAATAATAATGGGGGATGTCTTCGGCCATATTATTGTCCTATTAAACGAACTATATGCGAGAACACATATGTGTGTGTGTGTGCGCATGTGAGAAAGAAAAATAGACGGAGAGAAAGGGATGAGATGTTGTTGTGCGTGCAGAAACCACCGGCAGCTGCGTGCAAGTTAATTGAATCGAGAACTACGTTATGGGTTGGTAGGTGGTAGAGGTATAGCTGTAGATATACTAGTGGAACCGAGGTCAGCAGATAGATATACCTATTTTGGCCAAATTGTTGACCGGCACGCAATAAAACCAACGAAACTTAGTCCGATAGTCAAAAAAATTTCGTTTTTTTTGTTTTCATCCTTTTTGCCTTTTTCTTTTTCATAGATCTTTCGTTTAACAAAATTGCCATTAAAAAATTCGAGGAATTACCGTAAGGGTTGATTTTTGTTAATTTTATTAATTTCATTTTTTTTTTTCACATCCTATCGAAAATCGTTCCCAAATTTGTTTTTCCCGATATTCTGGAGTATAGTAAAGTATAGTAAAGCTGATGAATGGGGGGGAGGGGGCAAGGAAAAGTTCTTCCCGTTCTGATTGGGTAATAATTTTCTTCCTTTTCATTTTCCTGTTTTTTTTTCCCCCATTTTTTTATTTTTTCTTCTTTTTTTACCCTTCTTTCTTTCTCTTCTGGTTTTTTTTTTCACTTCTTTAAATTTTTCACCGTGAAAAGGCTCTTCCGGCTATTCGTAATAAGGTAGGTAGGTACGCCGGGCGCAATACCCTAGGGAGTGATAGCCGGGCGATGTATGGTTATTGGCCACCCAACGGCATCGATTCTCACGGCAAGGGAGCCACAGATCAACCGGAAACTGAAACTACTCTCTACCCCCCATACGTGGGCACGTAAATACTTTATTATTGGCCCCCAATTCTCGCCCTCTTTCAATTTCTAATTTACAAGCTTTTTTTTTCTTTCTTTTTTTCTTCAATACAATTTTTTCAATTTTCAGTTTCGTTCGAAGAAAATTACCCCCCCCCCACCCTCAATTCCCAACAAATATTTACACGATTTTCCGAGAAAGAGGAAAAAGAATCGTGAAAGAAAAGAAAAAAAACTGCGGACATGGTTTTTAACACCTAACAATTTTGTTTTTTTTCACTGTTTTCGATTTTTTCATTTTTTTTTTGCTTCTCTATCTCGAGGAACTTGATCCCCTACTTTCATCCCCTTCGCACGCATGAGAACGAGAATTTACGTATTTATACGTACCTATATAAGGTATAGGATACGTAGAGAGGCTGGGGAGATACGAATCTCACTTTCTCTCCTCTCTCTCTCTCTCTCTTACGTCATAGATATACGTGAGAGAAAGAAAGAGAGAGGGATAAGGAGGGGGTGAGACTGGCTGGCTGATTGGGGCAACCTCGAGGGAGCCGTTTCACCATCTTCGTCTTTTTACATCCCTTTTCCCTTTTTCCTTACACTTTTTACGTTTTTTATTTTCCCTCCCTCTTTTTCTTTTTTCCTTTTTCTTTTTTTTCTTCGAATTTTCAACCTACCCCAGGCCACTATACCTATACGACGAATCTCGATTTCTGGAAAACCTTTCTACGTGGTTCGGGATATTCGTTTAACACTTTATGACCTCGTGTTTTACATGATCTTCGATTTAAGGGGTTCGGAATATTTCTTCCCCCACTTTTTTTTTCGTTTTTCTTCTTCTTCTCCTTCTTTCTTTCTTTGGCAAGAACATTTGACCCGACAATAAAATTCTGTACCTACACCGTCCCATGGTAAACGACGAAAGTTCATGGAAAACTTGCCAGAAAATTGAATGAGAAAAATTGAAAAGAAAAATAAGATTTGTACGAAAATTGAACGTGCGATAATTTCAGGGTGTGAAATGAAATCGAATGATTAAATGACTTGGAAATTCTGTTATAAAAATTCCTATAATTGGTTTCGGAAAATTGATGAAGAATAATCGGAGGCAATAAATAAGGAAAGAAAGAAAGGAAGAGGGAAAGTATAACTCGATGAATGAATGAATGAGCGAGCGAGCGGTGGGCGAGGGAGGGAGGGAGGGAGGGAGAGACTCGAATCTGCGGAGGATGACTCAAGGCCTCTTAATTAAATCGATAACTCTGCGAATTTACGATCTACGAGAGACGTTTACGAGTGGGTAAACGTCATTCTCTCCAGATAATAACTCCGGCCGTTGTCGCCGTCCTGCCCCTGCCCCTGCCTTTGCCTTTGCCTTTGCCTCATCCTACTACGGGTCTTTCGTCAGCTTCGTCGTCGCGACTCGCCGTTCCACTTTTGCCTTACCTCCTCAAGTCACGATCGAGAATCACGCCTAATAACCCATCCCATCCCCGTGGCCGTGGGTAAGAGAAAAATACTGGTGACAGCGGTGGGATAGGAGAGAGAAAAATCGAAAGAGAAAAGAAAATGGAAGAAGGGAGAATTAGGAATGGGAAAAACCGAGCGTAATTATATGGCAAACAAAATTGTCACCGGGGAAGGACAACAGGGAATTTTATTCAGACGTTTTTATTAGCCATCACCCCCACGTGTGAACGTGAAAGCGAGAGTGAAAAAAATAAATAAAAATGTTCGGAGAAAATTTGCGCTGCGAATCTCATATGGCGAATTGTAAATAGAACAGAATTTGAGGAGAAAGAAAAAAGAACGGTTCTCCGCCATTTTAATAGCGCGATTTTGAGCTTGAATTCGTAATCAGTGGCTCGAAAAACAGCTGGAAACTGATTTTCACGAAAATCCAATGAATTTTAAAATTTTCATCCCCTATTTTCAATTTCGCGATTTTGAGGGTCGGATTTGTAATCGGCGAGCCTGAAACCCTATAGAAAGCAGGCTTCATAAAAATCGCATGAATTTTAAAATCTCGTCCGCCATGTTCCAGCCACCATTTTGATTTGGACTATTTTGACCCAAAATTGAAAAATGGAATGAGCGAAGATGCTAGCGATCGAAGTTTCGTCATTTGCGAATAACTTTTGCCTGGAAGGGGTTGAAATGAAATTTTGAAAAGCTGATGATTCGGGTTTCGATATTTCCTCACGGTTCATCGTTGATTGAAAAACGAGTGAATGATTTTCGGCTGAATTCTGAACGCGTTCACGTCGCGTGAGTGACATTCGATAAGTTTGGGGTAGCGGGGGTTGGTTCGGGCGGCTGGCGTCGCGACGCTCAGCTGATCCGTCCTGTAAGTACTCCAAGGAGTTTCTGCAGAGTTTGGGGGTATCGCGGGCTGGAGGGATGGGGGTGGCAGTCAGAGTGGCGCCGCGACGCCCGCGTGACGTCTGTCGGCGCGTCGGCCAATCAATAGGATCCCCATGGCAACCACAGATAACATCGGACGCACACAAGGAAGGACGAAACAGGACATGGCGGACACGGACGTTCCGCGTGGGTTTTTAAGTATTTCCTTGAACCTCGTTCATTCGCGGAGGAAAAATCCCCGGGAAACATACAGCGCGCTATGGTTGGGGTAAAAAGTTGCGGGAGACTCCAACCTACCCCATAAGATTGAAGAGGGCGCCACCACAGCACGTTCGGGTTTTCCTACAATTGCTATAAAGACGCGAATATTGTCCTTGTCCACGTCCTCCTTTTCCTCCTCCACTTCCACTTCGACTTCCACCCTCTCTTCGCCTCGTCGACCGCGCCGCGCCAGACGCCGCAGGCTTCGAACCAAAACTTTAAACGCGGAATTGGCACGCGGCCAGAAAACGTGGCTCACGCAACGTCATCGGCTTAATGTTCAACCTAAATTACTGACTTCTTCTTCTTATTCGTCTTCGTCTTCGTCTTTGCCAGATTTTTTTCTCTGTTTCAGTTCACCGGCATGCTATTGGCATATTTTCATTCCCCCCTCCTCATTATCCATCATCTTTATCGCTCAGTTTCAAATCTGACCAAGTTTGGCAAAAATATACATAAATTTGAATCCCCAAGTATTGCCATTTTTTTTTTGGGATATTTCATCGAGATTTTGACACCGAGGAATCGAACCAGAAAAAAAAGAGTTCGGCCATGATTTTGCCATTCGTTGTTCACAGTTTGACATGGATGAAAGATCTGGTCCCAAACGGTTTCGGCTACTTTCTATCACCTTGTTCGATCGCTATATCAGCTTGGTCAAAAATCAATGAGCAAAAAGCAGAAAAGGAAACGAAAAAAGAACGGGAGAGATAGAGGAGAAAAGCGATGCCGTTTTGTCTCACTTTCCCCTAAATCCCCACGTGTACATTTACGTTATACGCGGCCAACTAATAAGCAATAACTAATAACTAACAACCGGGAAGTTCGTTTTACGAGCCAGCCCCGTGCACACATACACGGACATAGAAGCAGAGCACAGGTTTGTAGAGGACCACGGTGCCACCAGACACATTGCTCCCCTCGTATAAGATACAGTTATGTATACATATATACCTCTACATGCCTGGGGTCATAGACGCACACATACATCCGGAGATATATGTGTATAAATATAGGTAGATTTAGTCGTGAAGCCGGCGTCGCGGCGCCACTCCGGCTTCACCCCCACGTTCCTCCCTCCATTCTATTCCCTTCCCTTCCATTCCCTTCCCTTCCCTCCTTCAGCCCTGACAACGCCACGAGGAACTCGTGCGCGCGACCAGATCAGCTGGCCGACCGCCTGGACGCCGTCCAACCGGGTTAGTCAAACCTCGTTCCATCTCACCCTAGATTCAGTTCTCGTTCCGTTCCGCCTGCGCAGCATACGTCACTTGTCATAACATCAATTCAAAAGTTATACGGAAAGAAAATCGGATTCATGGAATATAGATTTGCCCAGATCAATGCAGATTCATTGACGATCAGAAACCGCTTGCTCATTGTCGGCGAAAGTCATGATGAGTCAGGGAACTATCAGTCCAAGTCATTCAGAGTCATGACTCATGAGTCACTAGTACAGTGAAAAGAGTCGGAAGAAGTTAAGTGTTGCTTGAATCCATCAGTCATTTCCTTCTCATACAGTCACTAGCGAAGTCATCATGAGTCAGGAACTGTCAATCGAAGTCATGTTGAGTCAGGGAACTCTCAGTCCAAGTCATTCGGAGTCATGACTCATGAGTCACTAGTACAGTGAACAGAGTCGACAGAAGTTAAGAGTTGCTTGAATGCATCAGTCATTTCGCTCCCATACAGTCACTAGTGAGGTCATCATGAGTCAGGAACTGTCAATCGAAGTCATGTTGAGTCAGGGAACTCTCAGTTCAAGTCATTCAGAGTCATGACTCATGAGTCACTAGTATAGTGAAAAGAGTCGGAAGAACTTAGGAGTTGCTTGAATCCATCAGTCATTTCGCTCCCGTACAGTCACTAGTGAAGTCATCATGAGTCAGGAACTGTCAATCGAAGTCATTCAGATCCATGTGACAGAAAGAGTCACTTAAGGTCGTTGAGGACCCATGGAACACTAGATCGACGGCTTCCAGTCATTCGGCAAATGTTAAAAACCGATCAGGGATCGTTTCCACATAGTCAAACGATGTCATCATCAGTTAGAAACTGTCATTCGAAGTGATACAGATCCATGGGTCACTAGTACTTCAGAAATTCGGTGCTAGTTGATCACACAGACCGTCTATGTGTTCATCAGAAGTCATTGTAATAAGTTGGAAGTCGTTTAAACCCATAAAATTAATGAGAAATCGCCGAAGACCCATATAACACTCGACGAACCACTTCCAGTGATGCGAAATTTTTTTCATAACTGATCAGAAATTATTTCCACACAGTCAGTCGGAGTTATTTAGAGTCGGGAGTCCGCACTTTCAGGCACATGCAAAAATCGCGTGTTAATCATTCGTCCGGATGATCTATATCAGCTTCTGACGATGTCGGAATGGTTTTTCAAACGAGTTCTTGGTGCTGATACCATTAATTGAACGAAGACTTGCATCAGTGACTTAAATATCTCGAGAGATTTCCTATTGATCATCTAGTAGAAAGATATGTCCGTGTCTGAACCGCGACGACCCCTCCTCGAAATTCTAAGCCGAAAAACGTCGTTATTTCGATCATTTCGCACGTTCGAAGATCGGGCTTCGAATGCTTCGTACGTACCGGGGAATCCTTGGCATTTGATTGAAAATTTCTGGCGCCATGGAATGAGACCAGCCCTGAGAGAGATAGAGAGAGAGTAGAAGTCCGGTATTCATTCAATCGCACCCCCCTTCACGCAACATGGGAAATATCGAACGCGGAAGCACCTCATTCCCAGATTCCCTCTCTGCACCACCATAATAAGTCCAATTGAATTAATTTTCTGGCAAATCGGATAATTACAAATAAATTTCAGTCCACACAGCCTTTGTTTGTCTTGCCAAAACAAAGTAGAGCCCGCAGTTCATGTCCGACTATGTCAGACCTAATACCGCGGTATTTAAATGTCAGACACATCATAACACGCGCTGATCATCATCATTAGGGGTTTGTCAGTGAGTTTATCCCCACCGCTTGCAGGTCGACTTCACATTATGTTTTCGAATATTATTAAAAATATGCGCAATACAGACCAAGAACTTCACTTCTGGGGGGGATGATTTGACAACACCGTTTTACTTCGCTCACCTGAAACAGAAATAGACGAAATTCGGTTAGGGGTTTTTGCGTGCTGCATTTATGGAAATTAAGAGAGGGGTGAATGTAATTGTAACTAATATCCATTAGCACAGACAACTGTGTATAAGGGGAAACTATTAATATCGCTTCCCCCCCGGCCCCCTCTATATTTCTGGAGAAATCACGGTGGTTAATACATATTTCCACCCCCGGAGCCCATTTCCCCTCTATATCTGCCCGTTGAGGGTAACTTGAGCTAAACTTTTGATAGCTAATAATAAATTAGAAACATGAGAAGAAGAAGGCCTCATTCCTCCCCCTTATTTCTTCCCATCCCTTATGGTTTATAAGGAGAAGACTTGAAATTTGAACTTCACTTCTTGGCACGCGAGGAGGCGCTGTAGTACGACGCATGGGTAGCAAACTGCCAACCCACTACCGCCTCGTTATACTAATTATTATTTAAATCCCCAACCCCGTAGTATATCAAGCTTATAGCCCAAGACGTGGATACCTTCCTTCCTTCCTTCCTTCCTTCCTCTACATATCATCGTATTACTACTTCGCGGTAATTTCGTTGTAGCAGCAAAATATTGCTCGTTTATTTATTTAGGTAATAAAGTCCCCTCCGATTTTTCCTTTTTTTTATATATACACACTATTGCACCGGAAGTTCAGTTTAGTCCAAAAAAAAAGTTATTCCTTTAAAGTTAAAGTCAAAGTTTAAAGTTGGTCTGAAAGCTGAAGAGTACTCTCCTCGTTGGATATTTTAGGGTGAAACACCGAAGGCAAAAGTAAAGGCTAAGGCAAAGGATCATTTTACAATTTCGTTTAATTAAATTTTCATTCAAACTTTTCAACCGGCGAGTAACTCTCCTCTCCTCTCCTCTCTTCTCTTCTCTTCTCTTCTCGTCTCGTCTCTTCGGTTCTCATCTATTCTATTTTCCGTTTGGCCCGCCGACACTTTGTCGAAAGAAACACCAGCCCGGTGCCTATAGCCACACCGGGTGCGTTTAATACGGCTTTGGCAAAAGAGTTTAACCACTTTCTGCGAACCCAACGAAAACCCCAAAACTTTGTCCGGAAGAATCCCTCCCATATCGTGTAACAAGAAGAAATAATCAAAATTGAATCGTTTCTCACGCTCTGATAGGTCCGATCAAAGGATCCAGCATTTCTTTATCAGAAGATAGAAGTTAGGTGCAAGCCGAGCATGCAGCTTTTGGAAAAAAAAATCTCCTGGTCCGAAGGAAGAGCGTGGTGTGGTGATGCAGGTTGACGCTAAGGCGGAGGCAGCCTCACGAGTTGTGAGGGTGAATTTTGGCGTGGTGCGAATGCTGAAGCAATAATCGTATAACGAAGGGTCAGGAAACTGCTGAGGGACAGACACTCGATGGTCCTTCCGGGCGAGATATGCACGCGCCATTATCTCCAATTATTATCGTCGCCGCCGCAGCAGCACCAGCAGCACCAGCAGCAGAAGTATGGCGATGTGAGGTGCGATCGAGACACTTGCCTTTCCACCATGACTTTGATGTCCTTTTTGACTTTCGAAAAACTGTGTTCATTCTTTTCGAGCATTTGATAGAAACCTCTGCAGGAAACGGGGGAGAGAAACGTCCGGGGTTTGTTTCAGGGAGGAAACTAACATTTAGTAGTGGCTAGTGGCTAGTGGCTGGTGACTCTTATCGGTGGAAGTCGAGAGGAGTGTATCTACTCTAATGTAATGAACTGGCCGGTCTGGGTGCCCACCCTCGGTGTCGGAACTGGACTAGCTAGGCTAGCCGGTGCCTAACCCTCTCCGGGTTTTACGAGGCAGTGTGAGATGCTGCTCCCTCAATCCACTCTGGTCGTATTAGATGTGCCACACGTAGACTGGACAGGGGATGGAGGTGAAGAGGCGAAACGAAACGTAAAGCAAAGCGGAGAGAGAGAGGGAGAGAGATGGTGGATATACCTTGAGTTGGCAAATAAGAGGAGCAAATTGGGCAGGATAAATAAAAAAGACACCACCCCTGATTCGGAGAAGGATTATCGGACTGGATTTCTTCTTGAAGAAGAAGAAGAAGAAGAAGAAAAAGAAGAAAAGAAGCTTCTCAGTTTCACGAAGAGCCGATTCCGGTCATGTAACTGATAATGGAGTTCACAGCAGATTTGAATTTATAGTAATGGAAGACGTTCCCAGTTATCGTTATCAGGGTCATTAGACTATCATTACTTCCCGAAGCTCGTGTTCCGCTCCGAGAACTAACCGATCGGTTATAAAAGAGTAAACTGTCCCTCTGAGGGTACTCGTAAGGGGCACGAAACCCACCAAAGATGAAGGGAAGTGGTGCCGTTTCGAGTTTCCGAGAGTTTGTCCTGTGCCTCCTCGTCCCTTCTTCCTACTTATTCGATAGTAGAAGTACGGAAGAGGTGTTGGCCGAGGACATAATAAAGGCAGACGGTTCTGCCGGCCCTTGGACCCACCCCTCTTCCTCCCTACGGTAATGGTAACGACTATGGCCACGGCGACCCTCCCGTCGTGGGAACACTGGATTGCTGTTATTGGACCCTTAACTGCCGCACGGCTTTCGAAAGCCGTTCCTTTCCTCTTTCCTCTTTTCTTATTCCACTGCCTCAAGAAGAGGAAGAAGAAGAGAAGAGAAAAACAACCCTGGACCAACTGGGACGTGATCAATCTGCGCGGTTCGTTATATGGAGTAGAAGAGAGTGAACATGGTAATATACAAGTACACGGGGACTCCTTCCTTTATGCTGTTCCTCCTCATCTTCCTCCGTCATCTTCATCTGGTTCTTATCTTTTTTCTTGTTCTTGTTCTCGTTCTTCTTCCTCTTTTTCTAAGAGGAGGATATGACGCCGTCCTGTGGACGGCTAGGGAAATCTGTAAAGTCTGTTTGCTCTCATTGTGGAGTTTCCACGATGACTCGAGGGGGTGGCGAAAGAAATTGAGACGGCAATTGAGGGGACGCCCGCTCTCCTCTCTCCGCCCTCTACACTTCACAATACTTTTTCTCCCCGGAGGAGGACGAGGACAGACCTTAACGTTCGTTGCGCCGTTAGGTTCAGACTCGGGTTCACCAGGCCACCATGCTGCTGCCGAGAGGTTCGCGGAGGTTCTCTCTTACTCTTACCAGTCTGATACCCAAGAAGGGGAAGTAAATGCCCCATGAATGAGCGATGAGCCCTGGGGCCAAGACGATCTAACCCTACGCCGCATCGCCCAAACCCCCCTCCCCCCAGTCCCAAGAACCCCTGGAGAGAGTTCGAATCGGATTTCAACTCGTGCCGTTCCTCGAATCGTGATCAGACTAGATTCCTCCTCTTATACCACTTCGAACTCTTTTTCGGATCTGTACAAGTACACACATATATATACCGTAATTCCGGGCGAACCGCAGGCCCGATTTTCGTATACTTTTCACCGAAAATCCACCCCTAGGAGGCACTATTTTCCCTGTGCTTTTCACACCCGTGTTATTTCCGCTCTAAAAATGGCGGGTGTATCGAATCCTGAAAAACTGCATGTGAAGAGATTCAAGGACGATCGAGGATGAAGTGAAACCGCTTTCTGATCGGACCAGGGTTTGCAGCTTGCTATATTCGACTGAAGAAACGTGGATATTATTTTTCTATATAGGTATAAACGGCGATTGACACATGAAAGATTCATGGCACGATGCAGCAGCAGCAGCAGCCCTCGATATATACCGCATTCGCATCAGAATGCAGCGGAGCGCGGCGGTGGTGGGTAACTCTGCAGGATAAATCCGTGCGGGGTAGCAATTGTGCCGTCGTCTACCGCTGATTAGCTGACCGGAAAGAAGACCGAGGCTCGATAGGAATTCGAGAATTGTTTCGGAAACTGAATGAGGGGGTGAAAACCTCGCCACCACCTCGTCCTCGTCGATCGATGCACCGGGTGTTCATCGTTATCGGGGAGTAAGAGCGGAGAGACTGCACTCCGTCTTCGCCAATCAATCGATCAATCAATCAAACGCTGCAATTTTAGGAGCGTAATTTCGTCGCCAACACCCGCTAGAAAAATCAGATCTAGCAATAAGGGATGAGGGATGAGGAGCCTGAGGGAAAGGACGATGTTCGGACCGAGCAAAAGATGCTGGGTTAAATTTGGGGGTTGACGATGGGGCCGGGGGAGTTACTCCGGCGAATCTCCCGCTACGAGACCAAAATACAAGGGGATGAGCTAGGGGCGCGAAGGGAGGATGCCACTTGAGATTTCGGACGCGCACTGGCCCTTTCTTAACCTCTGCCTGGTCCGCGTTTTTTAACACGGAATCTTTTCCCGTCGAAGCATTATAGCCCCTGCCCAATACCACCCCTATCAAGCCACCGGGCTTCTTTCTTTTCTCTCTCTCTCTGTCTTTAGCCCGATATTCGAACAATCCGAGTTGGTTGGCTGGCGGAAGTTTTTTGAAGCCTTTCTTCATTTTTCAACAATTTTAGCACGCAGGTTTCCCGAACTATTCACAAAACGAGACTGAATCAACATTTCGTAGCTACTCAATTTTTACACAGTTCTGTATTTTTTTTCCTTTTTTATTTCATTCTCTACAACGACAAGAGCAAAAAAGGAAAAAAAAAGGGAAGAAATTTGAGAGAAAACATCAGGACCCTTGCAGGGAAGGGTGGTCGTGGTCGTTTTGGAACTGAATTACCCAGAACACAGTGGTAAATTTCGCGCATATAACTTGCCCTGTATCGTGATACTGCTCGTTGAACACTAGGGTCAAAGTTTTAAACATCGGTGGTAGAGAAAAGGGGGAAGATGTGAAAAAAAAAATAAAAAAAAAAAAAATTTCCCACCTTCCTTGATAGAGGGAAGAACAGTCTGTATAAAATTTTCTTACACTTTTCACTGACGGGAATGGATAGAGAAGAGACTGGAGTAAGGAACCACAAATTTTTGCAACAGTGTCTATATTTTTTGTTTTGCAATTTTTTCTGTTTTTTTTTTCTGTTCCGGCGTTGAGTAACACGTGAATATAAACGTCGTTTTGTTCGAGGAGAAACGTTCGTATCGCGGAGTGCGAAGTGTGTTGGGTAGTGAAAGTAGAAAAAAAAAAAAAAAAAAATGAAAAAACAAAAAAAGAAGAAACAGAGGAAGAGAAAAAAGAATGGAATAAAAAAAAAAAAGAGACGGGTTAGCTGAGGTGGAAAAATACAATGCAGATGTTACGGTGCAAAAAACAGCGGTTACTATCTATGTTAATTAACGGAGGGTCGTTTGGTTGGCAGGCGGCAGGAATCGTGGGGTTCTTCCGTTCCGTTCCGTTCGCGGTAATTACCATGCGCTCGCACCTGCCTCTGTGACGTAAGAGAGTTGTAATTAATTACGCAATTATTCCCGGGCCTAAAGAGGCTTAAAGATAACCCGCGTGTTTTCGGACCCGATCGAGGATCTCCTCCGTCTCCTTTTTCTTCGCGTTAAACTTTCCGCGCTCGAAGAAGCTGGACCAGTCGATTCTTCTGGGACTCGTTTCGGCCGTTCAGTTTAGAAGCGAAAGAGGAGGGAATGGGAGGTGGAAGGGAGATCGGGTGAAATACAGTGATGATAAATTTCCAGGGGATTCAAACCCGGAGCCGGCAATCCATCGCTCTGGCAAAAGTTGTGCGAAGAAGAAGAGGAGGAGGAGGAGTATAGGTATGGAATTACGTCGTTTGAATACAATATGCTTTCTATTTCTCCGTACCTCTATAACCCACCAGCGATCGCTAGCTCGCTCGCTCGCGTATACATACATCTTCTTCGAGGCATGAAAAATGCATCGGGGGACCCCTCAGGGCTCCGCCGTTTCACCAAACCCCGACCACCGCCCCAACCCCCCCGACCTCCGACCTCCGACTTCTTCCACGGAGCCATTACATTTTTCAGATCAAAAGTTACAAGTTACAGTTCCACGCAAAAAGTCCAACGAATACCCTCCTTCCCTCGTACCACATCCACATCCACATATCCACTCCACTATCTCAATATCAAACTTCTCTCTTTCTGAACCGACCTGCAACAGCTCATCTTTTTCATAAAAGACGAAAAGCCCCAGACATTTATTGATCCGAAAAGGCAGTGTTCCGCTTTCATTTTAGGAAATACTTCCCGAAGATAGCATGGAAGAACGATCGCTGTTCGAATGGTGATGATGTGATGTCTGCAGGACCCCGAAATTCGATTTGTTGTTCAGCCCAGGGCTCTTCTTCCTCTAAAAACTTTTCAAAGGTGGTTCAAAGTCTGGATAATCTCTGGCGCCAGGGATAACAAGTAAATTGACAGGATCAGGTTGAGGGGTTGCAGGGGTTTTGTTCGCGCGTGACAGGAAGCACGATCGACTCTGACCTTAGGAGTTGGGGTGGTGAAAAGTCCTGGGTTAAGTTCGTGCTAATTCCCATCAGGTAGCCGAGGAGTGGAGAAGCTAAATAGACACGGACCTGGTGGATTGCACCTGGCTCAGTTGTTGTGCCGCAGGTAAACCGGAAGCGCTTCACCGTCGGACCCTTTCCACCCTTATACCCTTCGAGTATCAAGAGAAGGAGGAGGAACGGCGGCAGCACGCGCTGCTACAAGAGACACGCACGCACCTTCACGGTCTGGTTAGTTGACTCAGGGATTCCTCGAAGCATAATGCAATATGCATAGTGCAAACCACGCGGAGACACGTCACCGAGCAGTCACCGCAGGAGTCGGTACGAATCTTCATCGTCGAGTGGTGCAGTGCACTGTGCACAGTGTAGGCGTCTGTCTGGGTCGATGCAGGAGGGAACCCGGAGGGTCGTTAGGACACGCGATATTATCCTCCGTCCATATCTGTCTCAGTGAGTCATTCGAGCGATGAAGGAACCAGAGTGGGACGATATAAACTTGAGGTAGGTATGACGATCGTCCGTGATTAGTGGTGATCAATTTTTCACAGTTTCCGTACTCGAGGATGATGATGTGCTCGATGGTCGGGTGAATTCTCAGGTCGCATCATCATCATCGTAGTCGTCATCCCAGGTAGTATAATGGCAATTAACGCCGAGAGACGAACGATTAGTTGTGTAGCGGGCCGCTTACAAATTCTGTTCTCCATCCCAGCGGCCAGGGGTGGTTACCGTGCCGGGAGGGTGGAGGGTGATAAGTCGCTTCGTATAATTGGTTAATTAATCACCAAAGGGAGCAGAGAGCGTCGAGCCCGCAAAGAGGACTTTGGCTTTTCAGCTCCAGATATCGATCTCTCAGACAAAGCCTTCGGCACAGCTACGTTACTGATTGTGAGTGAGCCCCGTAGGACAAAGGTCTCATACCGTTAGAATAACAGACCACATCGGCACCGCGGAAATCCCTAAATTCGATTGTTAACTTCGTTCGAGATTTTGCCGTCGTGTAATCGCACGGAAGAATACGAGACATGTTTGTCCATGCGAAGTGCAGAAATGTAGCTTTTGGAACGCCTCGATTATTCGCATTCTTACAATCACTTGGCCATGCATGGATTGCAATTTTCCTGAAGAGTATAGCGCGGAAAGTAATGCGAGTGCCTAAGGGTTTAACGATTGAAGAGGCAATTGGATGGAATGAGAGGAATGTACCCGGCAAGCATGTAGCTCTTGGAAAAAGTTCGCCTTTTTTCCCCCTCTTTTCTTCTATTTACAGTGATTTCGTCCGGTATAATTGCCTGAAACAACTTTACCAGTGCAGTGCAGTGCAGTGCAGTGCTGCACCGTTTACGTTGTGGTACCGTTAGCTTAACCAGAGTTTCTGCAAGAAGAGACTTACTCGAGGAGCAAGAGAAGCGGGAGGAAGAGGAGAACCGAAGAGCGTACCTCCTACGTGGTCGAGAGCCCGATTGCTTTGGAAGGTTTGAAGAGCAGCTGTTGACGAATCGAGAGAGTGAACGAGCTTGGAGAGTATAACTTTAGTTTAGGGTTGTTTGCGAGCCGCGCGAGTCGCGTCGCCAATCAAAACGTCTGTCTGATTAGAGGGACTCAAAGCTCATTAACTATCAGACCAATTAGCTCGAGATCTCTCCTCATCTCCTCATACAAGCTTCAAAACTAATTATTTGGAAGCTCACAGCTACCGTTTTACCAGCCAGAGATCACCCCAGCTGCTTAGGCAAACGATACAGGAACCGATGTGCTTTCTCGCTGCATCAGTGAATCAAGTTGCACACCAATGTCCCTCATGGTAAGACGAGTGGCTTGTGTGTTTGATCAAACTGGCCATAATAATGGCCAAAGAGGCTGAACTTTTATTTCTTTATTTTTCTTCTCTTCAAAGTCAGTATAGTAATTGGAGTCTGAAAGATGTAGTAAACGTATGAAGAAGACGACGACGACGACGACGACGAACGTAGCATGTACAAGTTTTTTTCAAAAAATATTGTATAAGAGAATTCAGCGCACGCTTGACTAACTTTTGATGGCTCAATCTTGGAGCAGGCACTTGTACTCTGGGTCCGGGGTTCTACGGATGACGGGGGGCGGCGGGGGGCGGGGGGGGTAATGTCACCAAGTAGGAAAAAGTTTTCAACAATTCTAGGACGTGCCGCAGAGCCTAATATGTTTCGTATATCCCCATCCCCTATTCCCGTACTCTCTTTTCTCATCCTCCTTCATCGCCACCTTCTCTTCTGTTCTCTTCTCTTCCGTTCTCTTTTTTTCTCTTCTCTTCTCTTCTCTTCTCTTCTTGGAGTACACGCCGGGCGCTCAAGCCCAATCCCACTTTCATAAGTTTACCAAGTTTTCCAGGAGCCACGGGGACGTCTAATAGCCGCCACCTCGTACCCTGGCAGAATCCTCGGCAGAAATCCGGTGCTGGTTTTGCCAGGCCATGTTTTCCCATGCTTCTCTTATAGTAACAGGGTAGTGGAGGAGATCTTCAGTTTTGAAGTCTGTCCTACGTGCCGTTGGCACATCTAGCCTACGTCTACAATTCAGTCTCTTACACCCTGCTGTCAAAATACTTGCGCGCTTACTCGAAACTTACTCTTCAAACCACTAAGTTTATAATCCGACTAACTAACTTCTGCATGCTGCGACAACTCAAATTACACAACCAAATCTCCAATTTTTTTTTTTTTTTTTTTGAAATTTTTGTTTGTTTTTATCATCATCGTCACAATACTGCCGAGTTCCATATAATCGAGCCCTTAATTTTTACCATTTTCCATCCCATTTCATGATCGTTCGTATGGCACGGAGGAGCGCGTCGATGTGCCTGGTGTACTATGTATGCGGGATCGATACGAGGACGAAAATATCTTTCGGGACGTTTCCTCGCGGCGATAGGCGAATCACCGTCGGTTTATCAGGCCAGGCGCCCATAGGAACGGGGGGGGGCTGGGGGACTGGGGGGCTGCTCCTAGCATCGATCCTCATTTTTATAGTTTCCTGTGTAATTCGACGCGGACCGAAGGCGAACCGAAGGTCCTAATGTCAGAGCAGCAGCACTGCGCTCACTTCGAGGAATGATCATTTTTCTCGTTCCCCCGGTGAGAACGACCACAAAATTCGACCTCTCTTGGTTTTATTTTTTTTTTCGTTTTTTCTAAGTCCACTTACGAAATTAGCTGATTTAAAACAACAGTTGTAAATTATTTCATGAGCTGATCCTGTAATTTATACGAGTCGCGTAAATCCGGCTACTGCAGAGGTGGAAGAATAAGGAAGAGGGGGGGAAAACACCCAGCAGCACAGTGCGCCGTGGCATTTCTTCTTTGCAAAGTCCTTTGGTAATCTTTCTCTGCAAGGTTCCCACTGGTGTGAGAGAAAGAAAGAAAGAAAGAGAAAGATAAAGAGAGAATAGAAGAGAGAAAATCGCAACCGCGTGATAATTTAATCCTGAAGGAGAGTTAGAGAATTAAAAGTTTCGCACTGCTGCTACTGTGCTGCTGCTGCTGCATTGGTAGGCGAATATCAAAGTCTCTACGACACTGTAGTGTATAAAGAGAATAAAACTGGAATAAAGAATACTGTTGAGGATGGAGTGAAAGAGGGAAACGCTAAGAACTACAACTGCGGAGCCGAGGAGGGATCCGGCTGCGGACGTAATTAATAGATTTGTTTCGCTTCCCTAACGTTAAACGTAAACATTAGAATTGCTAATTTGCACAAATAGGAAGGTGCTGATACTGCCGGTTTTCTCTCACCGCTAATAACTGTGGCATAAGGCGTATTATACCGAGTCATATAGGTTTCAGTCTATCCGATCACAGGATGCACTAATCGCCACCCGACCCTCACCGTTTCCTGGCAGGCAGGAAGTCGCGACCAAGTCCGGCCAGAAAATGTCCATTCATTTTCACGACACACCAAGGAAAGTATACGAACACGATGATCGGGACCAAGTTCCGAGTGCTGCAGTGCTCCGGACTGGTCAGTTTCGCGAATAGTTAGACCAGTAAGAAACATAATGACACACTAATGCGCGGTGACGTCAACGGATCGGTAACCGTGCGTAAAACAATACTTTCTGCATGCCCACGTGGCTGCAGGCGGCTCGGCTCTTATAGTCCCATGGAGTTTCTGGATAAAAAGAATAAGGAGGCGAGAGCGGATAGCAGGAGGGGGAGGAGGGGCTCGAGCTCGTACGTAGTAATGCATGTATGAAAATGTATAAATTTTATTTTCAAGTAAAATAAAATGGTAAACGTAGCGTGAAACGCCCTCTGCTATATTCCGCATCCAGCCTCAGTTACTGCAAGCTCTATATCTTTCATGCAATACATTTCCTCTTCTCGTCCTTCTGCAGCAAGCAAGCTTGCCCCCTCCCTCCTCTTTTCACCTCTTTCCATATCTCTTTCTCTCTCTCTCTCTCTCTCTCTATCTCATTGCACAGCTCGCCACCACCACTACCACCACTCTCCAGACTGGATGCGCATTTTACGTTTTACTCCTTTCTCCATTCTCCCCCCTCTGTCTCATCCCTTGCTGCTGCATCCTATAACGGAGGATGAACGAACGAACGAAGAAGGTTGGGGGTACGAGAAGAGCATGCTGGCCGAGCTCACTCGGGCACAAATCCCCAGCCAAACAATATTCAACTAAGTTTCCGCTAAATTCGGCATTCTGCCGCTGCTGCTGCTGCTGCTGCTGCTGCTGCTGGTGCTCGTACACACACACACAGACACACATGCATATAGTCAAGGAGAGCTTACATATAACAGAAGGAATGGAACGGACGAGACGGAACGGAACGGGACGGGACGGGACGGGATAATACAGGATAGAATACGATGGGATACTACGGTTTGTTCACTACAGAGTACACACAGATATATATAAGGGGGAGAGACGGGAAATAACTGGGATTGCACAATCCGTGTACCAGCACCACCTCTTTGCTGCTTTGTAGGTACTACCTACAGCGTTCGAAGTTTATAACGAAAAATAAATATGCAAAAATCCGATGGTATCGGTGAAGTTCAAAGGGTAACCGGACAGCACTATTTTCAGGAGTTTAGAAATACATTATAGTCATGTGGATTCAGTTGACCGATGAAGTTCAGGGAACGCGAAGAAGAATACTGATGTGGAGGAGTGCTGCCGCAGTCTCCTCTTCATACATCATCGGGTGATGAGGTCCTCATGCCACCGAATGGCGGTTTACTTTATAAAATATCTTCGTTTTAGGTCCAGGAACAGGTCCTGGTGCAATGCGACAACTAATGAACCATCTTCCCGGAGACCCTCGAACTCCCTGGGGACGTGACGGCGCAATGCAGTAGCCTTTGACCTTTTCTCTCACAGCTCTTTACTCGCCCTCTACACCCCCCCCCTGCCCCCCTTCGCCCCCCCCCCCCCCCCAGGAAAATACAGTCCCGAGACGCAAGTCCTGAGATTCGTTTCGCAATTCGTTCGGATATCCTTCGCGAAACTACCAGACGACGACAGACTTATTTTAAAGTCACCGAACGTACGCGGTTCCAGGACATGGGGGAAGAGAAAATAAGGGAAAGAGAAAGGGACAGGGAAAGGGAAAGGGGATAGTCGGCTATCGACTCGACTTGTTGCCCTGGACACGATCGCCGGCCACCACCACCACCACACCCTCAAAAACTGATCCCGGATTTTTCCAATCGGTAAACTTATCGAGAGATGAGCGGTCCCACACAAAAGGCGAACTATGGGGGTGGCTGGAAGAGAGAAGGAGATTTTTATTGCAGACATAGCCCGTGTCTTCTGATGAAGGCAAAGAAGTAGGCGATTACCGAATAGCCACCCGAAGAGAACAACAAATGTTGAAATATTTTTCCCACTTATTATTTTTCACTATTCCTTCCCTTTTTTTTCTTCAATTATGGCTTGGGGTATGGGTTCGCACTTTCACAGCAGCCCGGATCATTATCGGACTTGATTTGAGTTGACTTGACTTGACTTGACTCGGGCGCCCGGACCGGCAGCTGTTCGGATTGTTAAAATTAAAATTCTGAGGAAATACGAATGGAACCTAATTGTAAGTGTGAAAGGGGAATGTGCGGAAGACATGGGTTCAATATTTAGGCAAATTGCGGTACAAAGGCGGCTGTAATTTCTTACACGGGGCCAGCAACGACAAACAGCAGCCGAGAGGCGGAGAGGGGGATAAAGGGGCACTCCGGTATTCGATTAATTATAATTTAAGTCACGCGCCCCGAGAGAAATAACGGGACAGGCTGAAGGGAGAGGGGAAGGGTGAGCTTGAACGCTCAGAGAAAAGGGCGAAGAGGAAGAAGAAGAAGAAGAAGAAGAAGAAGAAGAACTGTAGTGTGGGAGAGGATTTCGGGCGCCATATTGTACCGATGGTACTATATATTTCCGTTTCATTTTCTTTTTCCCAACGATATTTATGTGCTTTATGTGAGTAAGCACGGGGCCCAACTAACTTTCCACCGTGCTACCGAGTCTTGAAAATTTTCGAAAAGAAGAAAAGAAAAGAAAAATTCTTAAATTTTCCATGACTCCAGTGAGTGAGTCTAAAAAATTCCATTAATTTTCCCAACGACTTTAAAGTTGTTAACAAGTGAGTCAATTTTCCAGTCATTTAAGAATTCCATGACTCGTTGATGACGTTATGAAAAGCATCTTAGACTCCGCAACTCTTTGGATTAATTGAACAAAAATTTTCCATGACTCGATTGCGCGAATTTCCCACGAGTCAAGTTCCTGAAAAATCGGAATTTTCCGGGTTTTCGACTTTTTCGCAGGGCTTCGGCCTGACCCCGATTCGAGTTGTGAACGGCTATCTAACACGTGGAGAAGAAAAAAATAGCGGCGTAGGGCCGGGCCGGTAATTGATCGTAAAAAGCGTGGCGTACACAGGGGGGGCGGGAGGCGGGGGGCGAAGAGGAGATTTTTCGGAATATCGGTTTTCAGAGAGGTTGATACGTTGGCACAATATTGATTCAATAACGGCTGAATTCTTTGCCGCTTTGTAAAGTACGGGCGGGGTCGGGCGTGGCATGCCGGCTCCGTTTCATCCTTTATACTTCGTCGGTCGTCGGCGGGGAGCAACACACAGACCAAGGGCGAACTATAATACGACCCCTCGCTACGTCAACCCTCTCTCTTTCTCTTCCACTCTCATACAGAAAGATAACTCTTCCGAGTAAGAAGAGGAGCCAGAGATACGTGGAAGAAGAATATTGCGGTAAGCTGATGAACTGAATCGAGTTCAAGAAGCAGGCAAGGTTTTTGGAATCGAGAAAAGTTGATGAGAAATTCATCGAAAACGTGTTGTCATTCTTTTTTTGTTTTTTGTTTTTCATTTTTTGAGCCAAGAACCTTCCAACCGACTCTCTAGGATTTTCTGAACGTCGAGAGCCCAGGTATGATATCGCGGAGGACGGATTCAATTACTCGGTGAACAATGGGGGGCTGGGTCCTGATTGTTTGCGCTGGTACCCGCGGGTGAGTTTTGCCAATGCTTGTGCACCGGTGCTGCCTGGTTGCCTGAACCGATGTGGTGCGGAGTGGCCGACTCCCCGTCGTCGTTGTGCCGGAGCCGGCGGGGTCGGCGGCGTCGTCACCCTTGAGGGGTGGTTCTAGTTCGGTTATATTTTGTTTGGAAACGGGATGATATTGGTGACGAGAGAGTGAAAATGAGAGAGAAAAGGGAGAAGCGGGAAAGCGGAATCACTTGGTTTAGCAAACAGATCGAAAAAATGTCATTTCAAAAGGACCACTGACCACGGATGGCGAATCAGTATATGCACTACCGAACTAACCGACGAACAGCACCCCGTCCCCGTCCCAAAACCCATATTGACTTTTCAATATTTCGATCCCGTCATTCGCCACCGAAGAGAGAAGGGAAGAGATGTGCAGTGAAGAGCTGAAGAAGATGCGACGAAAGACACAAACGCACCACTGATCGATCCAAGGGTGTAAAATATGTCGAAAGACTGGAGGAAGAAGGTCAAAGTCTTCTTCAATTCACTCGAAAAAGAAAAGAAAAAAAAGAAAGGAAAAAAATTTTCTACGAGGTAGAGTACGTGTACAGCAACGAACCGACCAGATATGGAGTCAAGAGCTGATGCTGCAGGGTAGTGTGGGGTGAAAATGCAGTGGATACGAACTAATTGGTGGATTCTCGCGCGCCTAGTGGACCGTGAAGATTAACTGCCTCTTTCCCTCTCTCTCTCTCTCTCTCTCTCTCTCTGGGTCTGTTATCTTTGTCTCTTTCAGTCCATCTCTCTTTCACTGCCAGCCAGTGCGGTGCAGTGCCGAACAGAACAGAACAGAACAGACCAGGACAGTGCAGTGCAGTGCAGTGCAGTGCAGTGGCCGAGTGTGTAGTTTGTCGAGAGAGAGAGAGAGAGAGAGAGTGAGAGAAGCAGTACCAGTAGCAGGGGAGCAAGTGACGCAAATAAATTCCCGATAATTTTCCTTGACAAGTTGCAGCAGGGAAATGCAGTTACCACCAGCACTAGCACCACCAGCACCAGCAGCAGCAGCAGCAATGCTGTCCCGTAGCGCATGCTGATTCTATATCACGATTCCCCCCAAGCATTTTGTTGGATAGGTGGATGGCTGCTGTTTACCTTCCATCCAGAAATTCTGAATGCAATGCAACGACGACTGGTCCAATTACATGCCAACCGAGTTTCAGTAATCTACTTCCATCATGCAACTCCTTATGGCCTTAGTCTGACTAACTTCGGGTTAATAACAATTCTTGGTGATATTCAAGACCGGCGTTGCACTGTCTGTCCGGAGCCGCCGCTCAAGATGTCTTGAAGAAGAGTAGCTGCAGTCTTCGTGAACGACTATTCCGGTATTTTGAGAGTCGATTTTTGATAGATGGACAAATCGGGGTCGATCATCAAATAACGTAAGCGCCTTTCTCTCGTCCGTCAAGCGTCCCTCCTAAATTTGTTCATCGGCGCGTGTCAAAGGTCGAGTAAAGGCAGGCAGACCATGATGACGTAACCAAAAGCCGCTCCCTTGTGTGCTGGGGTAACACTATCGCATATAATTAGCGTATGGTTGTGTGCGTGTCGGAGAGCACTTTTTTTTCCCTCTCCATCTCTTCCTTTACCATTTCCTTTTTTCTTTGTTTTCAACTTTTCATGCAGTATAGGTATACCACTCGGCAATACGGACTTCAGGCTTGTGGAAAACGGAGCTTATTATCCTCGTACACAAACTCTACACTCAACCCTATCCCATTCCACCCCATAACTATGACCCCACCTGGCCAGTACACCGAGAGGCGAGTGCTTGCCAAGGGCGTGCACCACCATACCAGCGAGCACCCGACACGCGGAAGTTGGAACTTGGTTCTAGGCGCAGAACCATTTCCTTGTTTGCCTAAAGCTAGCGGAAGAGAGGCTGGAGTTTCGAACGCTTATTAAATTTCACTGTCCTGGACACGCCGGCCTTTCGTGTGATCAGAAGTTCATCAGTTTCCTTATTTCACTCGAGTCTTAGGATACGAGGATGGAGCCGGCGGAGGGATCGAGGAGCCGATGAATTCCCAAACTGTGGAAGCGAGGAACGACCCTGAAGGAGGAAAGCTGCAGGAAACCGAAGGCCGAACTTTCGTCTAAAGTCTTAAAGCGACCCGCACGCGAATTTCTCAAGTTATGATTTACTGTCTGAAGCGGGCCGCCGCGGGGCTGCCATACAGAAAATGAGAGAGAGAGTGGGAAAGTGAGTTAGAGAGGCGAGCAACTTCCTAACAAGGCGGTTAGTTGCGGCTTAGCAACGCTATAAACGGGAAATATTGCCCAACGGTGTTCCAGGGTACGCGTCGTCTTCTTCCTGGACGCAATGTGCCAAGAAGAAGCACAGAAGTAATGGACATCTACATGCTGCATCAATCAGATATTATACGAGGAAAACTCGTGGTAATAAAATTCGAAGGTTGCAGCGCCGGCCAAGTACACTCATTCTTTCTGATATCTCGTCTGCTGATGCACCTGCAGTGTGCCTGAAATCAGGAAAAACTTTAACGAAAAGTTTAAGCCTGCAGACGTTTTACCCAAACCCTTTTGCAGACTGGTGCATCTTGCGCTCCGGGCAGCAGATTAACCCCGAAGAAGAGAAGAGAAGAGAAGAGAAGAGAAGAGAAAGAAGGCTGGCCACGCTATCGCAGACTCATACTTTTCGCAAAACTCGCTCACCAACTCTCATTAAAGACTTTGTCTTTTATTTTTTCAACTGTAAGAGGTGGAAAAAGATGATGGGAAGATGGAAGATGGAACATGGAACATGTCTCCATATTCAATGTGGTAGCAAAGAAATCATACTGCTTGATTAGCATTGGTGGTTCGCTCGACGAAGAGGGGACAGAAATGTGAACCGCTGCACTGTCCGCTCTTCTTTACTACTGTTCAGATTTCATGCACCTGTACCCCATACCTGTGCAGAATAATACGGGTGAAATATCGCGATAAAAGCCCGAGATTAGTAACGCCAGTTAACTAATTAAACTCTATAACTTTTGGGCAGGGAATAAATCAGCCTGACTACACGGGTAGGTGTATGTACCTACGTAGGTGTACAGTGCTGCAGGGATAACTTGACTGCGCTATTTTCACCTGCAGTAATTTCCACGTTATTTTTGCCATCTCTTATTGCGAGACTGGCATCAGTCAATAATTCAAACTCTTAGCATGCTCGAAGGTGTTCCATTTTATCAAACCTGACGTTCTTTCTTACAAGCTATAAATATCAGCGTCATTAACTCCGGACATTTCATGCCTTCGCATGTTGACTCTGAGTTTGTCATCGGAATTCTGAGCGCTCCCATCCGTCTGAGGGTTTTCCTGAATAAGGTACTGGCCCTAGCTGGGTATAATAAATCATTTTTTCTTCTTCTTCGTACCATAATTGGATAAACTGAGTTCCTAATTCAATTTGAATTTATTTCAACATCCCATATTCATAACCATAACGATCTAGGTGGGCGCAGACATAAGATCGGGATGATTTGGGGCGAAATATCGTGTCCGGGTGGGTGCAGGGCGGAGGGGAAAGGATGATTAAAATCCTGTGCCCCCCCCCTGGATCCGAGCTCAACCCCGTCATCGTCGTCGACCCTCGCCCTTGTACTCATACTCGACGACGACGACGACGTGGTGGAGCATTAATCAAGCGGACATACCGAGAGCCGTATAGTCGTCGCATGGCACCACGTCAGACATCAAACGCAAATTTGCTGCAGCCATACCTAAGGGTAGGGAAGAACCACCGACGTTGCACTCTTGACAATTCAGGACTGAATTTCCCCTCTTCTATTGCACTGCGTTTAAAGTAAATCGATCGTTCATAGTCGCTTTCACACGGCGAGGAGGGATGTAGGGATGTACAGGGATCCCTTTTTTTCTCTTCAAATCATCACTTTCTTAGTCCGCAGAGTAAACGTCAGTTTTCGTTCGCCGATGTCATCATTAACGGTGGAATCATCATCGGACTACGTTTCTGCGGTATCCGATCATTATCATTATCATTATTATTATTATTATTATTATTACTGTTATTGTCATTGGCGCATTCCATTACCTGGCCGGTATCGAGCGCAATACATATTGGCATCATACCCACCGCTTCCCCAACACAAATAATTGGAAACCCAAACAGAACGGCTCTCCGCGTACCTGATAGCTCGATAATTGGGTCTCTTATCAGCGTTTCAATGCGCCGTTCTCACTGCATCACATATATACCAACACTGCCAGTACTACTCGATGATAATACGAATAGACTCACTGCAGTACCTACTTCTCAGTAGCTCTATCTCTCCCTCTCTCTCTCTTTGGAAGCGGAAATATTGACACACTCATACCGATTTTCCGACCAGACCATGCTGTGATTTTCAGCTTGAGAAGAATAATCTCGTTCATCGGACTGCAGTAATTCAACATTGAATAAAAGTTGAATATGATATTTGTCGTCCTCATTTTTACGACAAGTTTATCAAATGATATTCGGTATTGTCATTTATCTTCGTCAAATTCGATTCTGCGAACGGGATGTACCATTCGTCATGATGACATTCATCGGTACCACCGAATGAAATCTGATTGAAATAAGTCATTTCTCATCATGTTGTGGCGGTTCTATCAACAGTATCACGCCATTCATCGTAATGATGTTCAATTGCGCCAAAGTAACGATATGACATTTGGTTGTGTCATCGAAATTAGTGGTTCTTCATCATTTCGATGAGTTTTGTGGACACGACAAACCCGTTGATAATCACGGTGATCAATGGAACAAACTAGGACGTTGGTTTCTTTTCATCAAATATGATGATTTCATAAGTATCCTTTCGTCACAATGAAATCCGATTGGAACAAATCATTCCCGATCATGTTGTTCGGTTCTGTCAACAGTATGATCCCGTTCATGATTGTTCATCATCATATGCAATTCAACCAACTGAATGATGACATTTGGTTGCATCATTGATATGAGTATAGCCTTTCATCATTTCTTCCAGTTTTATGGAGATGATGAACCCGTTCATAATGACGACAATCAACATTACCAACCAGAACACGTTCGTTTTTATTTCGATTACTGGCGTTTCGACGGTTGTTTCTCCTTCATCTTGTACACCTCGCCGAGCAAAAATATCAGCAGATAATTAGCGTCAGTATTGAAGAAGAAGGAGGATGGGCGGCGGGGGATTGGGATGGGACCCGAACGTTTAGGGGATGTAATCGATATAAAATGCTGGTGTAACGTAGCGACGCAGCTGCGTTGTTATCAGTTGTATACCGACGTCGATGATACCCACACATATCGAAGGTACGGTACGGTGCACCAGGACGTTTTCGCCCGCGGCTGTTAATACACAGTATACACACCGACATTATACGCTATGGGTGGATAGGCGACGCAGGTAGGTACATACATAGGTATGTATGTTTCTATGTTCCCAGCAGAGTCGCACGTTACCCAAAGCTCGCAATAAATTTCGCTAAAATCGCTCCTGCGGTCTCACCGGCGCTACGACCTCACCTACACCCTATGTCACACCATGTGCCAACCGAAACGAACCAACCGAACGACAAACTGGCTCAAAATACCTGGGGAGTTGACGTAATTATACGAAAATAAACAACAACGAAAAAAGACGCAAAATGGGAACCGGGCGATAAAAAAAAATGACACTTGGTCATTTTTGTGAACTGAATAGATCATGGGGAGGAAGGGCAGAGAGTGAGCGAAATTTTCTCGCAGTTTTCTTGACTCGCGCCCTTCTGTCCCGTGCGACTTTACTACCCCTACATGAAAATGCTTTTTAGGGGGTTTTCAGACGGGCAACAAAAGCGGGTCTTGCTAAATTAGGCATTCAAAGATCTCCTAATAAATGTCGGTACCTACAACGAGGCGGTGCAGTGATTTGGGATTAAGATCGCAGCTTTGGGAAGAGATTAGTAATTTTTCTTTCAAACAGAGCGGAGAGCGGTAGTATTCGGCGGTATATTTATCGAAAATAAGGGCCGTTTCATTTCCATAAGTATAGCAATATCGCCGGTCCCTTATTCCTTCTCCTCTTCTCCGTCTTCATCTTCTTGTGCTTTGCCCTGTGGGCTAGCGGCGGTTCACCAGCCGGCCGTCGGAGCTTTTTTTATTGTTATTCTTATTATAATATTAAACTTTTGGCGGTTGAATTAATTCCATACGTTCCGGATTTGCATTTTAACGCTTGGCTCTGGCCACGTGGTCGGCCAACCTTAGCCACTTACACCACCGCCAAGAAATGTACTATTGATCCCTTCGTGGCAAAACTGCCTCCGCACAAAGACGCCTGCTGAGCTTGTGAGCAGAAACGAAAAGGAGCAACGGCTGCTACTGAAAGGGCAATCGAGCCCATCGGAACGACCTTCTCGTTTTTCCAATCCCTGACAGAATTATTAGGACCTCTTTAAGCCCAATCCATACACAGCCACCATGCCACCGCCATGGTGATGCGGATATCATCTGCTTCGCACCGAAATAATGAAACCCGATGAAATCAGAAGCTCGACGGCGGTGCAGGTGACTAGTTTGAGTTTCCTCTGATTTCTGGGTCTGTAGGCGGACAATTATTACGGTGTTATTGTCTCGCCGCGGGCATGCCATGCCGCATTGTATTCCGCTGTTCAACCGGGGGTATTGTGCGGTGGGTACCGAAATACCGGGATGAGTTCAGTTTGAAACAACAATTTCGGGGAGATACTATGTACCGTCTCGGTATAATTGCCATTGACAAAACGCGTACGCGTAGGTATACCACCCATACGCGTTTTAGTAGGGCTCCCCCAATCTGGCAGACACCAAATTTCGTCAGCTCGTATAACACGACTTTTTTCAAAGGCCTTAAATTTCCTCCAGAAAATATCATCATTCTCTTCTTCTCCTTTTTATTTTCTCCTTTTTCTTTTTTCTTCTTTCTGTTTTCAGTACACTAGAGCCCTATAATCGCCTCGTCAGCCGAACCCCTCGACTGCAACATAAAGTCGAGTGAATGACTGATCGAGCCAATCTACCCTGTAGTTTGAAAATATGTTTCGGGATTAAAAATATCGATTATAGAGACGGGAAAATGCTGCCTCAGCGGCTTAGAGCCTCACAAACTAGTCGCAGGCAGATTTGACTGGCACACAATTCGGTATTCGTTTCTCTATTTTTACTGTCTGCCTCTCTCCTCTTCATCATGATCTTGTCTACAAGAACGTGACTACTAGATAACCACATCTTATTTCCTATTACTTGTCCCTCATGATCTCGGCGATCCCTCCTTCTCCTCATTCTTCGTATTCTTTATTCGGTCCCGGAGCGAACTGAGACCCGAAGAAGAGAGGAAGAAGACGAGGTGGGAGGCCAGGATCTGATCTATTCGATGACTCATCGCAAACGTGACGTGGGTTCGTACGCATGTAACCTGGAGTGGGACGTGGTTTAGGTCCGTGCGTGAGTGCGTGCGTGAGTGCGTGAGTGCGAACCACTAACATAAGAAGAAGAAGCCAAGGCCAGGTAGTCCCTATATCGGAATAGCACCAGATAACGGGATCACGTATGTCTGCTGCTGCTCGTGGTGAGGGCGAGCGTGTCGAGGGAGATAAGGTATTCGCGACACTATACCTCGCCTTGCCTCGCCGTACCTTACCTCACCTTACTTTACTCTACTTTACTTTACTATATCCTATTCGGTTTACGAGGTTTCTTCGAGCCAGCTCGGTACCAACCGTGATATTACACCCCGTCAATTTGTAACATCCGAGAATTTCCAATTCCGAGAAAACGACCAAGAAGAACAAGAAGAAGAACAAGAAGAACAAGAAGAAGACCGTGGAATTATCTCACACATTCTTTCCTACCAATGCTACACTAACAAGGCTTGCTTGCAAGCCGACGGCCTTGGGTTCAGATCAGCGTAACAAGAGCCTAGAACGTGAACAATCGGTTGTATTAGCATCACAATTTATGGTGCATCCGTGTGAGCTGAAGTGGCTGTTCGCCAAGCCCCCGGAAGCACGCTTCGGCGCCCTTCCGGGAGCGGATCAGGCCTTGGGCGAACCACACGTGGATAGAGAAGAGACGAGAAGAGGAGGATGACGTCTATGAATGAATTGAATGGCTCTTCGTCATGGCGTTGATCATGAACGGGTCTGAAATGATCCCATGCAGTTTCGAATATTTTCTCAAGAGGGGTAAAAGACATGGCGAAAGTCGATTGCAATGTCGTTCGGTGTTCTCGTTCCGATTAAGCGAATGAATCCAAAGAAAGGTGGGGATCAGGCGGAAGGCTAGCTACGAAATACAATGCAAATTTAATTACAGAGAGACGATGAGAGATCCGAGTATTTATACGAAGGCAGTTTGTTTAGGCCGCTTATTAATGGGACAGAAGAGGGTCGTTGTAATTAAGGGAGCAGCACCACCACCACCACCAGGAGGAACCAGGATTCCTTCTACGTCTCGACATCGAGAGTCCCTAGTCGGCGTTCCGGATGTGAAACACACTCGAGAATTCCTGGATACCGAACCCTCCTGCAATTTCCAGTATCATCTTACCGCGCGGATAACGAGTGGCGAAGATTTTCAACCGATGCAACGACGACGTGTCCAGGAATTTTTCACCATTCTCACCGTCCCGTCTCCTAGGTTTTTGGACCTCTATTTGGTAGTCTCGAGTCTAGACTGGATGAACTCTTCGGGCATTATCTAGACACCGTTTCCACCGATCCCTCTCCTCTTCTTCCGCATCCAGTCATCCAGTCTTAGCTTCAGCGGGGCTTGCAATTTCAGAAGTGTCGAGACAGCACTCCGCCACTCCTCTAGGTCTGGGCTAGACCGTATTAAATATTGAGAGGTTGTACCTTACCCTTTTCAAATTTATCACCGACTGTCGTGCGTCCTCCTCCTCCTCGTGGACAATGCCAGGACGATTTGGCGGCGCGGAGATACGCGAGAGGCCAGAGGTGTGAAAACATAAAGTGGAGGCTCTTATTAGCCCCCATCAAAGGCGGATGTAAAATTGCTTCGAAAGCGGTAAAAACAATCGATTTTAAGGTCGGACTGACGGCAATCAGAATGACGGAGGTGAAAAGTAACGGAATTACTACGGGGTCGCGGAAAATCCTGATGGGATCAAAGCCGGCATCCCAGAGTGGATCGAGAGTTAGGGTAAAGAGAAAGAGAAAGAGGAAGAGAAATAGAAAGAGAAAGAGATATATCCGAGGGGGACAGGGAACTGCTGCAGAAACTCCAGAACTCTAGAACTCTAGGGGTTGAGGAGTAGGGGAGGCGGAAGAGACACTCTCGCAAGATTGAGCCCGAATTCAATAGGGGATGAATAAAATATATACACCGCTACACCGGTCGCTATAGGACGCTGGCGTGTGCGGTGGTGGGCATATACAGCCCCGCGGCACGAGACTTGGCTACGTTAAGGCAGAAAAGGTTAAGGGTAAGCAACCCCGTGTAGATAAATAAATAAATAAATAAATAAATAAATAAATAAATAAATAAATAAATAATATAAGGAGAAAGGAGAAAGAAGAAAGGAACAGTCAGCGGAGCCCCGAAGAGAAGAGGTGGTCGAATTGAGGGTCTACCAGATTCAGAGGAAACAGAACACCCATCTTTCTCTCTCTCTCTTTCTCTCTTCACCAGGATCAGGTAATCCAGAATCAAAGGGACGTTTAAAAGCACTCAATTTCTTGGATATTTATACGAAGGGTAGGAGATGATGGATGAAGAGATAAATCGAGGGCACAATTTATCGTTTTCAAAACGTTTGTTTGTCTTTCAGACTTTTCGGTATTTGTAGTATGGTATGGTTGGTATGGTGGTATGGTGGTAAGTGTCCCATAACATTTGTAACCCGGCTAGTTCATGTGATACGGTTTGTTTTTCGACAAAGAGAAGAGAGAGAGAGTTGTTCTTGATGGTCTCCGGGGTATAAAACAGGGAGGAATTCGTCGCCCTGCGTGCATTCAGGCTTAAGGGTGGAGTATAAAAGAGTAGTCGCGGGGAATCAGTTTCAGGAAAGATGTTCTTCGCCGCAGAGACTCGTTGTCGTTCATTTAGGGGATCGTCGGAGGTAAGGGTAAAAGAGGTAGGGTACAGGGGGACGGGGGGTTGGTAACGTTCACCGGCGGAAGAGTCCTCAAAGTATAATCTTATTCTCTGTTGCGGCAAATTTCCTTCCGAAAATATTCTCATCCTCATCCCCCTCCTGCTCTTGGTCGTCGTCATCGTCGTCGTCGTTGTCTAGACTTTGGAAGAAAAAGGAGAGAAATAAGAGGACGAAGAGGAAGAGGAGGGAAGAATAAGAACAAGACGACGTCGTGAGATAGGGAAGTGTAGGGGGAGAGGCGCCAGGCACCCCTGTTACTCCCTGGGGAACTGAACAAGGGAGAACTCTCGCCGGCACGGAGTCAGGTAACCCTGAATTGCGCATTTTCCAGTTTACTGCTAATTCATTCAAATTGTATTTGTTCCCAAATATACATCTCATCCTTTTAGACCTTCGAACCAACCCCGTGCCCCCCAGCCGGCTGCACCACTCTTTACCCAATTGCTGTTTACCCCACGCTTCTTATTCTCATTTCGTTTCCTTTATTTTTCCACATAAAGAAACTGATCAGAACCACAAGACTGCAGGAGGAGACTCTGATCCAAGATCTGCACACTTCATGATACAACCCTTAATTGCGCTCAGCTTTTTCCTAGCGAAATTCTCTCCGTGTCCGAAGCCGAAGAGAAACACCTCTTGGTCTCTCGGTACCAGGAGGGAGGGAATATCTACGGATTTTCGGTTAAGGTTAAATGGAATTCCGCGAGGCTGAGGAAGCCGGTGGAAGTTGCAGAGCTCGCTCATAAAATGCAAACGGGGCGCGGTGAAGTTTAAGCTAAGTTTAGGCGAGCTCCGTCGAGGCCCTCGCCTCCTTCGGCGTAACCAACCGCGGCGGACAATAATGAAATCCATAAATCCGGCGGGCGTTGGGTACGCTGAGGAAGAGGAGGATGAGAGAGATCGGAGAAGGAGCGAAGGAGGTGGGTGCCCGGATGCCACGAGGAGGAGGTTGTGGCCGGAAAACCTCATTGCAGTAATGAAAACATCTTTGCAACTCGTGATGCGGACAGTCCTGGAGTAGAGACGCAGAAAATCCTGAAGTATATAAAAACGAGAATACGAAGAGGAAGAGGAAGAGGAAGAGGAAGATGAACAAGTTCTTTCAACGGCACCATTAATATCGTGTAGAATAATTTGAAATTTCCGCCTATACCTTCTTCTTGCCACCAGTACTGCGGAGGTTATTTCCCTGCTCCGCCAATATTTTCTTGGTCCAATCATCTCGGTTTGTAGGTAGTAACGGAAAAGGTGGAAGGAACAGGAGCGAGCCAAGAAATGTAGGAGAAGACAGCCGTTGCTACCCGTGTAAGACACTCTTCTTCTGTGCCCTGCGCGTTTAATAATTCAGAGCAATACCGGTCGTGTGTCTCGACGGCGTTCACATTCACGTTCACGCTCACGTTCACGTTCACGTTCACGTTCACGTTTGCCTTTGCGTTTACGTTTGCGTTGGTGCCGTTCTGCTCCGCGATACGATACCCGCCGGCGTATATAACCGAATAATATAACAGTGTCGGCACTATATTCCAAGACACGGCCTGCATTTATACCATACGTGGACTGAATCGTATAAATATCAGGAACCCGGAATCCCAGGTCATTTTGAACCCCGCCGGAAAGGTGTCCGAGACTCCTTTTACTCTCTTCACTGCACTATCTCACACTCCGGTGTGTCCCACTCACTCTCCGCGTCGTCAGGACGAGCGTAATTGATCCAACGATCGCATTCGAACTTTTGGAGACCAGCTCTGGTCAAGAAACTCAGAACCAACCAACAATGCAGCGCTTCCAGGGTCAGTTGGAACTCTGGACGGTTCAGTACTCGTCAGGAAAGGCAAAAAGCACACTCTCCGCGCCAGGAATGGCAAGGGCTAGCCAAGTATCTACTGACCACTGGACACCGGTGCAAAATGGTGATTGAGACATGGGAATGACTTTTGCGGATTTCCAGGATCGGCTAGTACCCTGAAGAGTCGAAATTAGTCATCTAACTTCCGTGCCAGTCGTGTAGCCGAAGCGTCAGTATTCGTGAGAGTGAGGGGGTGAAGGAAACTGGTCTGATCCGATTTGGGCTTCGGGAGATCTTGATGAGTGGATTTCTTGCCGCTGACTGAGTTCGGGGTCTAAATGTTCAGCGATTTTTGCAAGAGTCAGTGTAAAGTGCAGAGTGCCGGTCCGGGTGGTGGTAGCCGTTAGAAATGTATTCGTTGCCGTGCGACACATAAATAACGAAGTTAGAGGAGTTAAAAACTTGAAAAGAGGTGAGGGTAGCGGGGGCTCGGTTCGGGATGAGGAAAAGCGGGAAAGAGGGAAAGAGCGAAAGGCGAGAACGCGACTGCGGAGCTCAATTTATTGCCGGGTACGTACGTACGGTGAGTTTCGGTTTGGGTTGGGTCTTATACCAGCGCAGAAAGTTCGGCAGTTCTTGTAAACAAGTACCACCCAGCCAGCCATCCAGCCATCCAGCCATCCAGCTACCACGTCGCTCTCGTTCCTCCCACGGGTTTGGGTTCCTCTTCCTCTTCCACCATTCTGCCTCTGGTTCTTCCGCCTTCGAAAGCTCAAATCGTTTGGCACACACCTGCTCCTCTAATTATTTATATCTTTCCGAACTCCGCAAGTTGCTAAATAACTTTGCTACCATTTCTTCCTGACCCGAGACGCTGAAGAGAATCAAGTGCCGAGTCATGTCTACCGCCGTGAAACAAAAAGGGCTTTTCTTCATCCATGCGACTTTCTCTCGCAGTCTGCAGGCCGTTTAATTCCTCGTTCTGTTTGCTCCTCTGAATCTGGTGCAGGTACAGATTATGTGCTTTTTAAACCACCGCAACAGGCTCCACTAGCACCCTTTAACGTTAGATTGAAGTGGTGCAGGAATAAGAGAAGAGAATGAAAGAGAGGAGATGGGAATAAAAGGAGTGGTATGAGGCAGTAACTCTGAATTGAGAGTTCTCTTTATCTTTCTGATTGTCGTATCCCGTGCTTCTTTCCTCTTCACGTCCATGTCTGTGTGCACCAGCAGCCAAGGGTTGGTGGGCATGGTGGTTTGGGTTCGGTCTCTACTGCTCTAGATTAACCTGGAGAGTATAAAACCAAAAAGAGAGCAAAGGATGCGGAAAGGTGGGATGGAGAAGGAAAGTAGAAGGCCAAGAAGAACAAGAATAAGAACCGGAGCAAACTGGCTTGTTTGTTTCACCGTCCGAAGAACTTCAGTTGACTGAGCGAATTTTCATTCGTCATGGTGGAAGGAGGAGCAGGAGGGTTCCGAGCACTGGTAAAAGTCCAGACAGTTTCGTTGCCCGAACATGTGGTGAATAAGAATGAGTCTCCTGGCCTCGGCCACATTTTCAACGAACCGATCATGCACGAGGCTGGATGAATTTCGAGCCCATTTTTACGCTCGGAATAAGCCACAATTTACTTGAGAGTTTAATTATGGCTAAGAGAGGGAAAGCGGCGAGCAAAGTCAACAGAAGCCAATGATCGGTGGTTTGTGGAAAAAATTATTCAATATTTTCCATAATTACGGTAAACACGGGGTCTTCGACCCTGGACCCTCGACCACCCTGGACCCTCGACCCGTCAACGAGCCGCCATTCGTGGCCGATATTTCCAATCAGAGGTATTAACTCTACCGCTCGCTACATTTCTCTGCCTATAGAAGTAGGATCGGCACCAGCACCAGCACCAGCACCAGCATAAGCACCGCGATATTCATTACCAAATATTTGAGTTTTAAATTGAAAATGTACATTCGTACCAGCACCGCGCCGTACTGTGCAGAAACGCCGATTCCAAATGCGAATGTGCTTTCGCCCGATTGCAGTCGATAGTCGATACTCGTCTGGAGTCGACTAGCCCCATCCTTCGGCTCTTCATCCCTATCGCGGGCCATCATACCTCTGCAATTACCATCAACTTGACAGGTGAAGGATTGGTCAGATAATTTTGTAAAGAGGATCGAGTGAAGAGTATGAAAAATTCGAGGAGCGTGAGAACTCTCGAGGTCCGTCAGAGCTTTCAGCGCAAAGTCTTTAGCAGAAATCGTGGCTGTATTAACAGACAGTTAGTCAACACCCTCGAGGAGAGAGAGAGAGAGAGATTGATGGTGAATGCAGATACATCTAGTAGTCCATTTGTCAAAAAAGAAAAAAACGAAAAACAAATGTCACACAAAAAGAGAAATCAGGGGCGGCAGCGGCACCCCGGAGTCGTAACACAAGCCGGACACTTTAATTGACAATCATTTACCCACGTTGAGAGTAGGGGAGGGTAGTACCACCGTGTGTTTCCATCACGAGTTGGTACGTGCATACCGATGGAGTAATTGATATGCGAGAGAAAAAACATCCGAAATTTTTTCTCATCGACGACTGATTGATCCGCGAATCGGCGAGGAGGAGTGAAAAGCTGACAAAGAAGACATCCGAAGAGGGTCAATTCTGATCTGGACTTCAGCCAGCACCTGATTTTCGAAAAACGCGTCGCGAATCAACTGCAACTGCAATGACGTTCTCGCTTCTTCTCCTTTTCTCTCTTCGTCTCCTTTTTTTCCTTCGCCTTCCTCCTTTTTTCCTCCTCATATATCCACCTACCCATCTTCCCAGTCTTGAGACTCTTGCGCGCGAACAAACAAGACCGTCGCGCATATTGGCGTCGAGGAGGGTGAGCCAGCTAGCCAGCTAGCTACGATGTTGCTCGGGGCTGCGGCAAGCAAAATTTTTGATAAGGTCTCTGTCCTCTTGCTCCTCGTCGTCGTCGTCCTCATCGTCTATCCATGCACGACTGGTCACGATAACTTTGCCAAAGACTCGTTGAACACTCTTGACAAATATTTGCCATACAGGCCAGCCGCCAGCTTGCTCTTCGTCAATATCCAACAATACTGTATGGATCTCTGTCCCCCACGGTCATGAGTCATAAGTCCATTTATTTTTCTCCTTTTATTCCCCATACAGATTTCAGAATCAACTCAGGGTCGACTAAGAACGAACTTGAAGAGCCTGTCTTCCGATGATCCGAGGTGTAATCCTGGTACAAATTCTGGTTCAGTAATCCGTAGTAAGCAAATTCGCAAACGAATTGAGCTTCGATTCGACATACCCGAGGATGAACTCGGTTTGACAATAGCCACGACCATGAAGAGCAAGAATTTCCATGATCAAAGATGTCTTCGAATCGAATTGGTGATCTTTTCACTTCTGGCAATCGCGGGTGGATTTACATTCTGGTATAATTGATAGTATGAACATTTGGAAATGGGGTTCTCCGCTTCAGCATACTTGAGTATGGACTCAGCGTGACTGAAGATGACCATGAAGAGAAAGAATTTCTATGATAGACCGTGCTTTTGTATGAAATTTGTGATTCTCTTCAGCCCTTCGGCGATCGGGCTGATTTAAATTCTGGTTTAATTTCAAGTCGTTGAATTTGAGTCAGGTTTTTCGAAGAGAGAGAAGAAACTTCTCAAGCACAAACGTGGCTTGGAACTATCGACTTTTAAATCCGTAATCTAGTTTCACTTTAGAGGAATGAGGTAAACGCCGCCCCACTCATTCCTGAACGTGACGGCGGTGGCGAACGAACGATTGCAGACACGCGATCCCGTCGCTGTAGGTACGTTACGTTACGTTACGTTACGTTACGTCTATCAAACCTTCGAAGTTCTGTAAATTCGTAGCTAAAAATGTCTACTATTTTAGGTGATTATTAGATCGCATGAAAAAATAAGTAACAGGATATCGTCATAGTGCTGAAAAGTTTTCCGGGGGTTTCGATTTTTCTTCTCTTTCCCCTATTTTTATTTTTTTCACGAGTTCTAAATGCCTGCAAGAGGAGGAAGGAAAGGCCAGGTGTTAAAGGTGAGTTAAGAACGACTTTTATTCGCATTAGGAAGCCCGAAAGTTCGATAACTATGATCCGCCGCTCGTAGGTAGGACGAAGGTGGAAAAGTAGCGCTGGATAAAGCTACGCACGACTGACTTTTCTCGGTCCTTAAATTCTCGTTCAATCGTTTTCGAGTTTAGATCATCGCCAGAAGAAAGAGAAAGGGAAAGAGAAGGAGATGAAAATAAAGAAAGAAAGAGAGAGAGAGGAAAGGGAAGAGGCTCTTATTTTTCGTCGGTATTACACACCTAGCCGACAAATTCCCATAATCGTTTCTTTGAAAATTACACTTTCTTTTTTCAACACATACCTCTCTTCTTTCTACCCCCTCATCCCTCTCTCTCTCTCTCTCTCTCTCTGCAGGGCTCGCAGCGCCTAATTAAAGACTTTAATTTCATTCGGAGTAAAAACGAGGTCCCTCTTTACAATCTGGAATCTTATCACTGTAAGAGCGCAAACAGAGGGTCTGAAGGCCCCCCGGCCCCTTCATTTCACCTCTTTTCCCACTCCCCGTTCTCCCCCGTTCTAAAAATTTTTAGGAGGGCTACCTAAGGCTAGCTGGTAACCCCTGGTAGGTGACAGATGTCCGTTATCTTAACCGATAAAGAGACCGGTGGGGCTGGGCCAAGAGTTGAAATTCAAATTTAGATTAAAATATAAAGGCGGTTAGTGCGCTTCTAATTCTCACCGTTTCACACCCGACGCATAATTACACTCCAACAAAGATCGACAAGGTGTAGCTTGACAGCTCCAAAATTGTGTAATTTCGATTATGAATCATTCGAGAGAATTATTCCACTTTTCTTTGACTGGAATTCACGTAGAACTCAAAAAATCCAGTAACTTTCCTATCACTCTATCGATGAGTCAGAAAATTAATCAACTTTCCCACTGACTCAAAAATTGCTTGACTTTTCTATGACTGGAAAATTCCCTGACTTTTCTTTGACTCAAAAATTCCTTGACTTTTCTTTGACTCAAAAATTCCCTGACTTTTCTTTGACTCAAAACTTCCTTGACTTTTCTTTTACTCGAAAATTCCTTGACGTTTCTTTGACTCAAAAATTCATTGACTTTTCTTTGACTCAAAGATTCCTTGACTTTTCTTTGACCCGAAAATTTAATCAACTTTTCCAGTGACTCGAGAATTCCCTAACTTTTCCAACTACTTAAGGATCGCTAGATTTACCTCGATTTTCCGAGTACATGTAGAGGTGAGGAACTAGCAGGTTTTGGATTCAGAGCTAGCTTTCGAAATAAAGGGCAGGTACAATGGGGTTAAAAATTGGCACGAGGAAACAAGCTGAGTAGAGGAGTATGAGAGTAAGGAAAATCAGGAAAATTAGAGAGAGGAAAAGGGAGACGCGGCGAAAGGAATCCAATTAAACGCGGTCGGTCTAACGGAATACAAATTTCACCGGGGTGAATTCCCCGAGACGTCGTCGGTCGCCCTTAGCGAATATAAGGGGTTGGATTTGTTTCCTACGCCTATCATTTCCTGCGCGGGTGAACCAAAACCAGCGATTATCCTCGAATACCGAACTTATTTCCCGCTCCAGATTTCACAGAGCTATACGGTAATTATCATTACAAATATATCATCACTATTCGAGGGATGAAGATAAGATTTACGAAAGAGGGAGGAATCGTCTTGTTTTCTTTTTTCTTTTTTATTAGGAATATTTATTTTCTCGCTTATTTGATTCCTGGTTGGTGTTTTCCCACTTTTCTTTTTTCTTCTTTTTTTTTTTTCTTGAATCGTCTAACCACGCCGAGGACAGTGAATAACATTCCCTAGTGGAAAAGGCGAGAGGGTATCATTTCTCTCCGAGATATTTCTGCTTAAAGAACGACCCCGGATAGCTGAGATGCTGCAAAGCATTCCGAGGACTCGCGAGCTCGACGGTGCTGTGAGGGCATAAGTATTTTGTAAAGCTCCTTGGCGGCTCTTTCCTTCTCTTTTATTCTTTTTTTCTCGATTTTCTTTTTTTTTTTTGTTTTTTTTTTTATCTCTTCCATGACCCCCACCCCTTCATACTCGCGCTACTATTCAATGCATTTTTCTCATCTTCTATCTACGTCGGCGAAGTTGCCCGGCTGATTGGAATAGTTGGCCGCAATATCCGACGCCGCTCCCTGCAGTTATCACCAGACGGAAAAAGGTAATGCTCACTCACCTTCCCCGGTTAACACCGTTAAGGGTTGAAACTCGTGTTAATATCCCACTCCTCGGTGGCAATAATAATAATCAGACAAGAATTTTCCAAACTTTTACACCGAAAATTTCGCTCCGCGGTTTTCAGTGACTCCAAAACTTTACCATACTCTTGAAAGTACCATAAAGCCCCTACGAATTTTCGGAAGACTCAATAATTCCATCATTTTTTACGATGGTTTTAAAATTCACTGACTCAACGAGTTTTCTGCGATTTTCTATGACTCGAAATTCTCTTGAACTGACTTTCACTGACTCCGAAATCCCTTGACTTTTCGAAATACTCAATAATCCCACGATTTTTCCAAGAGCTTGAAACGGATTCCGCAACCCTTTTTCCATGACTCAATAATTTTCTGATCCAATAAATAACGCGAAACTTTATAGACTTTTCCGAAAACTCAATAATTCCTCCAATTTTCCAGGAGCCTGAAACTTCCTTAACCTTTTTTCCATGACTCAATAATTTCTCGATCCTATAAATATAACTTGAGAATTCCTTGACTTTTCCAAAGACTCAATAATTCCCTGATTTTTCCAGTGACTCAAAACCACCCTAAGGTTTTTCCAATGACTCGCTGATACTTTCAGACTCATTTTCAGCGACTTATGCCCTCGCGGCTTACCCAGATTAGTAATAATCTATCATTCATAGGTCTGCCAAGAATGTATCGGATCAGAATCGACGCCTGACGTTAGAGCACTTACCTCAGATCAATAAGTCGGTAGACAAAAAGTGATTTCAAGTTCGAGTGGGCAGAGTTAGGTTCGTATATCGGACACTTACCTGAAACAAAGAGAAAACAGAAGAAGTTAGAGAGACGATTTCCATACATTCGCACATAAACTAAATCCACTAAAAAAAAACCATACAAGTAAATTCCGCTCATCCGTCCCAAAAAACCAGAAGAAAAAGGGATGAAGAATAAAAAGAAAAAAATGACTCGAATCAATTCCTAATCAGTTCAGGAGTCAATTCCCCCCCCATTCCCCGGTGATTAAATCGGAATTGCTAGCCGGAGAGTGATTAAGGGAGGTATAGAACTGACTGACGTTTCGGGGTTTTGAGGTTCCAGAACAGCATCATTTCCCTCTCTATCCTCCACATCCGCGTCTATCTCTCCTCTTCCTTTGCCTATATCCGATACGTGTTTCTCTCCGACTATACTCTTTCCGGGTGTGGTGGTGGTAGTAGTAGTGATAGTAATAGTAATAGTAATCGTAATAGTAATAGTAATAGTAGACCCGGATCACACTAGTGGTTCGTAAAGTTGACACTGGGTTGACAGGAGGAAGACGAGAGAAGAGAGAGGTGACAACACGAGCTTATTAACACCACCGGCACCGGGGTTAAACATCCGCATTCACATTCTAAAAAGTATCTAAACAACATGGACACAATGACTATTTTTAGAGAGAGGTGTCACGGCCAACTAAACTAGGGTCGTCCATTGCACCTGCCCCCCCCCCCCCCCCTGCCCCTTTTTCTTCTCTTTCTTTCTTTCTTTCCCTTTTTATTTTCCTACAACTGCAAACTAGCGCCATTTACTCGCCAATAAAGAACCACAATCCCGCACATAGACCGAGGTGAGAATTTTCATCTTCCTTTCTTCCACTATAACTGGGGGGGGGGGGGGAAGAAAAAAAAAGAAAATCCTCAAATTTTGTATACGAGAGGATGACAGAGGGGGGTGGAGAGAGAGGGTTAGAGGTAACCAGAGATAATGGCATTAATGTAACCGCCCAGGTATGAATATGAATGAATATTTAATGACCGAAAAATTCAGCTCTCCCTCGAGAGGCTGGAGGTCGAGAGGACCGAGGGAGAGAGAGAGAGAGAGAGAGAGAGTGGTGGAAGGAGAGAAGGAGATAGCCGGGAATGACAATGAGCGAGATACCCACCCAGGGAAGCGAGGGTTGGGAAGGTTCACCCTTACGCGGGAAACGGGGCGCAGATCCTACGCGCCATTAAACGCGTTGTTTTATAATAATTTACGGAACAATATAACATCCTGCAGGGTGAGCGAGGAGGAAAAGAAGAAGAAGCACCTAAACAAGTGCTGCTGCTGTGTTGGGGGAGTACCTTCTTCTCCAGTTACTCGTTTTGGGGTCTGTGCAGGCGAGGCAAGTACCCACTACCCCTCCCAACCTACTGACGAATTTAATCTGTCGAAACTTGACGAGTGAACGGAGTGCGAAGGAGAGACGAAAAATAATTGGATCATACCGAGTGCGGGGAGAAGCGAGGGAATGATTTTTTGTTTTCTCGCAAAACTAACTCTTCCGATCGTTGCATACATTCTCGATTCTACGGAATGTGCAATTCCATGTCCGAGTATGCACACCAAGTTGATGCTGCTATCTCCCTATAGTACCCACACCCCCTCCTCCTCTCGGCGGTTCATGATTGCAATGAAGTACTTTACCGGGGCGAGAGGTTCGGGTCGCACCAGGCTCGCATAGCCTCATCAGAAAGTCGTTAGTCTCCACCCTGCACGAGCTAACATCCCTTCGAACCTTTGTAGAACTCGAGCCGAGACTCATAACCATGCAGGGGTAGTAAAACGCCGGTTAAGAATTGCATGTGTGTATGGGTGCGGGATTTTCCGTTTATTATTTCTGGATAAGAGAATACGGTTTCGAAATTTCGACTGCAGAAACGCGAGGCTGACATCAATTCGAGGCTGTACCTACTCGGATCTAGCAGTAGCCGTGCTGCTGTACATTCTGGCTTCTACACTGTGTTATAATGCGAATCAGCCGCATAGTATGGGTATACAAGAGCTGGAGTTGTAAATAGAACGAAGTGACCGCAACTCTGTGAGGAGCGAAAGTGGTTACTTCACGGTACAGGAATGTCGGGTCATATCGGTCTGGGATGGCGGGGCATGGCAGTGAAGGTTTCAAAAGTGTGGATTTCTCGTACGAATATGGCGAAATTTTGATAAATAAAAAAAACGAGAAAGATGACGAAGAAGGGGCCGAAGAAGAAGAGGGTCGGAAATCGAGTGGGACACGGAGTTCCGAGTTGGTGTACCATCGCATCGACGCCGACGACTGGGCAGGTCTTCAGCCACCGCACGGTTCAAGCTTAAGTTTTTACGATAATGGCTGATTTATAGTTCGATGTGAATAAAAGCTATTATTAAACTTTAGGATTATTTATAACAAGGGCAGTAGGTAGTAGTAGGCATGGCGTATGGCGTCCGTGCAGACGAGGCACGGTTACGCTCGGTGCCGTGTCACGGACCGGTGATGGATTATGTAAATTATTTTATACTGTAGTATAATATAGAGATGTGTGGGTGTGGGTTGGTCTCTACGTGCATAATACCTTCACGGTATACCTAGTACATATAGTAAACCTGCGGCGTAGATATAGCCAGATTATGCTAAACGAATGAATCGAGCTAGTCAATAGCCAATTGATTGCACTATATAACATCCTGCTGCCGAGGTACCTTTTACCTAGTTATAGTACCTACACGACGTTTTTTCTTTCTCTCTTTTTTTATTCACTTTTCCTCACGGAATTACTATCAAGGTCGAGAGACTGTTCGGAGAAGAATGGTAACCAGAAGACGAAAAAAGTTGAACATCTTTCACGGTCGGATACACAGTCGAGGACTTAGAGGTAGGATTCAAGATTTCTTCATCTCCGATTGGGAAGTCGAAATTTTCTCCGCTTTTCCGACGAGTCAATGGCTTTCCGATTTTCAGAGAGGCTGGAAAGCTCAGTAACTTTTCACAAAGTCGAAAATTCCTTGACTTGATCGGTCTCAGAGCTTCAAAGTGACTCGAAACTTCGCTAATTGATTTTTCCAATGACTCGATGATTCAATGACGTTTTCAGTAACTTAGATTTTCTCTTTTTTTTTAGTGAATTGAAGATACAGTTACTTTTCCAGTGAGTCTATAACTCTCTGGCCATTTTCCAGTGACTCGAAAGTTTCTTTGACTTTTACAACGATTTGGAGATTCTGGATCTTCTTGGATGATTTCACTTCATTGATTCAATGAATTCTCGAGTTTTTCCGTGACTCAATAATTCCTCGACTTTTCCGGAGACTTGAAAATTCCGGACCAAACTTTTCCAATTACTTTGAAATTGGTCGACTCATCTAGTGACTCGATGATTCAATGACGTTTTCAGTGACTTAGACTTTCTCTTTTGTTTTAGTGAATTGAAGATACAGTTACTTTTCCAATGAGTCTATAACTCTCTGGCCATTTTCCAGTGACTCGAAAGTTTCTTTGACTCTTACAATGATTTGGAGATTCTAGATCTTCTTGGATGATTTCACTTCATTGATTCAATGAATTCTTCAGTTTTTCCGTGACTCAAGAATTCCTCGACTTTTCCGGAGACTTGAAAATTCCGGATTTTCCGAGTTCGGAATAACACTGGTTCTTCACTTTCTGATCGTACGAATACGAGAAAAAAAATTTGACTGATATCAGGACTTTCAGGCGACTAAAATTGACATTCAACAAACAAAAAAGTTGAAGAAAAGAAGTGCAAGAGGGGAAAAAGGAGAATAAACGAGCGTTCTCTATGCCATAGAGAGAGTTTGAGGTTGTTGTACAAAGTCATGGTACTACCATGCGAGTAGGTATGTCTAAATTATTAAGCAAAACACAAGGGTGAGCTTTTCCGTAACCCTCAAGCGTAGCACAGCAGCAGCTAGCTGGCCGCAGATGAAAGGGGTAACTTACTATGAAAATATCTCCACCCACGTCAGATTTTAGGTTGTTAACTCAACGCGCGGTTAGGACTTAACAAGAAGCGATAAATTGCGGTGAGAACTGACGATGAGTAGTGTAGTCTGAAATCAGGATTAAGAAGATTTGCACCTTCCGAAATCTCCGGCTAAATCCCGCAGCTAAATTTTCAGGAATATAATAATAAATTCTTCCTCTTTATTCTTCGCGTCTTACTCATCGCTCCGTGAAAGAAACTGCGTCTCCGAGATCAGATTTCCTCCTTCACTCGGTAGTACTACTGCAATGCTGAATCTACCCAGAACAAAGGACCGTTCTCGGAACAGGAGGCAAATTGCGTTTCGTGCCGAGGTGTCAATCCTTAATAAGACAGGTATGGGAAGGAGAAGATCAAAGGTCTCCTACCGGGATGAATTAACACCCTACAACAACCGGCTGAAACCAGAGAGGAGGAGGAAGTTTCCATCTAAAAAATCTAGACTTTTTTTCAAACTGAGCAGACACTCGTATCAGTCGAAATGATTGTGTCATACGAAACCTTGAAATTTGGTGTTAAAAAATGAGGCCTGTGCCACCTCTGAAAGGCCGAATACTGATTGCAGTAACCTTCTACGAGAGAGTAACGCCATCAAGAGCCTGTGTAAAAGTGGAGCCGGTGGTAGAGTGTAGATTGGAGATTGGAGATCAGAGATTGCAGCGTTGTGAAGGTGATGGTTGTGCTCGTGGTTGTGCTCGTGGTGGTGGTGGTTGATTTTAATTTCACGGGGCGCGAGCCTTCGGTTACGCTCTGAGCACAATCCACCTAAGTGTATCCATTCCGTATTCCATATATACGCCGGCACACACGAACCCAATCCACGAGCAGACCAGCCAACAAACCCAGAGGAATGGATTTGAGAGATTCCCGTGGGTTGTAATGCACAGGAAAATGCATGGCATGGACTCCTCGACGAGCTGATGGTGGACACTCGTGTTTTTCTAAGTGTCTTTTAAACTGACCACTGACCCCAGGAAGAGCCTGAATTAGTTTCGGCATCATCCCGTAGTGTGAAGGACGGAAGGAAGGCCGTGCAAAATGGGATCGAGAAATCGATGAAACGTTGAACCACGAGACCAGGAAACCAGGGTTTGGGGTAGAAACAGGGGGAGTGATGGATGGGGTGGCGTCAGAGCGTGTCTAAATAATTAGCTGTCCCCTCGGCGACCCCGAATCGTTTGTACTGACCACTGGCGTCCACACATGTGTGTATGCGTGCATATAGACAAGTGTGTGGGGATCATAAAGCCGCTCTCTGTCCATCCTCGCATATTCCCGAAATTAAAATGTTTATAGAAATTTTCTGCCAGGGTGAATGCAGCCGGGCGAATAATTTATAATGATTGGAAAATCATATCTGGCTCTTTTCGAAACGCTGTTTTTTTTTCCCTCTCTCTCTCTTTTTTGGTAAAACAACACCAGGTCAACATGGGAGAAACACACATCCGCAGATATATTGCCATACCATGGGTTATCCTAGAAACCCACCCACACGCCCGACGATCTTTCGTCATTTACTTTTACGACCCTGCAGGATCAAATATTTTCGAGGTTCTTAGAAAATATTTGGCGACCCGTTCCGTTCCCGGCTGTTGGGGGAAAGAAGTCGAGGTCGAGGGCGAAGGCGAAGGCGAGGGCGAGGCACCCGAGAACAACATTCGCCATTCTCAAACGATGGAAGCCATTCCTTCGGATGGGGGAACGAGGGTCCTGGCTTTACCCAAAAATCCGGGACCGCAGCGTTCGAATTTTTCTTTTCCCCTTTATTTTTTTCTTTTTTCTCCTTCTTTTTTTCTCGCTACGTTTTTCAAGCCTCATTTAGACCCACACACTACCACTCTACGTACCGAGACCATAGAATGTATCAGGTATTCGATGATCGAGGATAAAAACCTCGGGGGTAGACGTGGAAGGATGATTTTTCCGCTCATCTTGAATTAACTTTTCTCCAAATAATTTCCAAACAGAGAATATGGCTGAACAATGTTCGGTGTGAACGTAGCTTAATACCAGTAAGAACGTCCGTTTGAGACCGGCTGGCCAGACGACCGCCCACCTGCCCCTTCTCTCTTTTATTTTGTTGTTTGTTTGTTTGTTTGTTTGTTTTTTAGTTTTTGTTTTCACAATTTTTTACTCCCCCCTCTCTCTCTCTCCCTCTTTCTCATCCACAGCTCGGTTAACCGGGGAGAATTCGTAAGTTGGTATGAGGGAGGCGTCTGATCGTGAGAGGGTCTCCCAGTTCGTTCGCACACAGACGCTAAACGTCCGCGAACAACCACCACGTTCGTTCATTCGTTCGTTCGTTCGTTCATTCGGTCCTCTACTAATGGAGTGTTTAGTCTTTGCCGAAGAAGAGAGAAAAAGAGAGGGATAGATAGATGGAGAGAGAGTGCACGAACCAGCGAGTCCAAGAGGGGCGTGCAGAGGAGAGGAGAGGAGAGGAGAGAAAAGAAGAGAAGAGAAGAGGACTAAACTGAACTGTGAGAACTGAAACCAGTCCGGTAAAACGGCTCCGCGGAGAGCTCGACAGTTTCCTTTGTGTGTATTGCAGCCATGAGGAGATGATGATATTCGCAATCCAACGGGTGACCAAACCAAGAAATTTTTCTGATCCGAAAATGAGAACGTGATCAAAGCCAGGCAGGATTCAGTCCCATCGGATGCTGACAACGTGTACAACTTCGATGGATCTGATGAAAATCCTTTGGGGGGTATATTCCCGATCGAAAACTAGCGGTAAAGTTCCTTTACCAGAACCTCGAGCGACCAATAGTTTTTAAATGAGAGTCACCTCAAGGTCTGACCAATCGCTGATCGGCTTAGTGGAATAACCGTCGCTAACCGTCGTTTCGATACTTCGACATTATCTAATTCGAAAACTACGAGTCCTACGGAATTTCTGTAAAGGAACTTTGGTCTTAGTTTTCAAAAACAAATCTAGTCTGATGTCAGAGAGATTCACCTGACAATAAATTGAACAATCTCTCAACAATACCGATTTACTTTATTTCATTTAATTCCCTCTTCTATCTGTACGAAAAATTTCTTACCCATAAGGCAGAGTTTTTCCGTTCAAGTCGCGTATCTGGCCCGGGCTGTGAGACTCGTGGCGATGAATATGAGATCGTCGCATATAAGATGAGAAGAAGAATAAGAAGAAAGGGTAAAGGTATTGTATATAGATACGGTGCGCAGATGTGGAATGGCAAAGGTGTAAGAGAGAGAGAGAGAGGGAGGGAGCTGGAGAAATATGACAAAGTCGAGCAGACGGAAAGAAGCCGTGGAACCAAAACACAATATTGCCGATCAATAAACCTCAATAAAGTCAATTTCTGTCGCAAGCCATTTGAATACTGAAATTTTGTATTCCGCTGGCTAGGCATGGGCGCACGGCAACGCACGTGCTCCGAATACCACCAACTATAAATCCCCACACATATCCCTCGGCCTTAATCCACATGTAATACAAACATGCACACATCTACTTATACACGTCGTATACCTCGGTTGTATGGATTTCTTCCATTTTTTAAATCATCACTAATGTTCGAATGGAATACTCCTCTTCTTCACACTCTCTGTGCAACACTCCTTCATGGAAAGCGTCAGGAGAGGAAACATCTGGGGCCAATAAGTTCCTGTCTTCTTTCTGTCCCTCTCTCGCTCTCGATCTTCAGATATTTTGTAGAGATAGGGGCCATCCGGGAGCATTTATCCAGCCCATTTACCATTCGCCATTTGCCATTTGGCTATCTGGGACATTAGGCTGGCTGGCTGGCTGGCTGGATGGCTGGATGGCTGGATGGTGTATAGAGAGTGTGACAACCCCAGCGGCCCCATCACCGATGTAAACCGCTTTCGAAAAGAGGAACGAGGGGCGCGAGAAGAGAAGAGAAGAGAAGAGAAGAGCTTTTATGAATTTTCTATATTAGGCGTAAAGTCGAGCTTCTACTCGTCGACGTGCCTGCTTGGTTCTCTGATCGAAGGAGAAGGTGCCCCGCGACAAGTCAGTTTAGAACCGGAGAATCGAGAAGTACCTCAGGAGATGAGAGGAGATGAACACCCCCTGCTACAAAGTGCCATGCTAATGGGTATGGCTCGATAAATATCAACGAGTCACAGGGACCATTCGGATTGCTAACTGCTCTACTTCGTCCTTTTTCTACTCCGACCTACTGCTTTTCGCACACCTCGTCAGAATCGAATCTGTGCTAAGAAAGGAAATGACCTACAGGGAAAAGGACCACACAGAGACTCCCAACGCTCTGCATAGCGAATGGAAGCAGTGTGCTGATGAACTACATCAGAATGCTTGTTGGAAGTCCGATTGTTGGGTCTTCATGATGAGCAGTGAGAACTTCGTTCCAGGGAATCATCATCTTTTCAGATTTCTGGTCCATTTTCACGATTTTTGGATATCCCAACGGACTTGTGACATTGTGCTGACGCACTGCACTGCACCAGAAAGTCCAGATTCTGGGTCTTTCGAGCAGCTGGAACCTAATTTGAAGAAATCTTCATCATCTGTCTAGATTCTGGTTACTGTGATGATTCAGCTGATGGATTCGACCTCGATTCAGGGCTGGTTGAGTGGTTTCAATGCGTGTTTGAACCAAGTTGGTGTTCTTGATCAAAAGCTCGAGTGTTTATTTCGGGGATTTCGAGGACGCTGAATTCTATCACCTCGAGAGAGCCCGAGTGAAGTAGACCAGAAGAAGAAGAAGAAGGAAAATTCAGATTCAGTGGCAGTCGTGAATGCTGAAATGGAAATGATAATTCTCATTCTTGTTCTTCCTCTTCCTTTTTCGACGAAGGTAACCGTCATATCGTTCTCATCGGCTTTTCTTCTCTTCGCGGCTGGCTATGAGTATGAATAAAATAAGAGAAGAGAGGAGAAGACAGAAAGACAGAGAGAGAGATGAGGAGGAAAAAAACATTATAATATAACTTCAAAGAAAAGAAAGGAGAGCGCTCGAGCGCAGACTGAAGGGAACAATTCTTATTCTACTTTGCATTTCCTATCAAATCGTTCCTTGGCTCCCCGCCGTCATTTCTCTCTCTCTCTCTCTCTCTTTCTTTCTTTCTATCTTTTTCTTTTTTTATTCTCTATATTTTTCTCATTTTATATCTCTCTCGCTCGCTCGCTCGCTCGCTCGCTCTCCGCCGAGCAGTGGACCGCGTAACGAGGAACGTAAATCAATCGACTGGCATTGTGGCTTGGTTCCTTCGCCAAGCGCAGAAAATAAAGAAACTGAAAACAAAAAGACGCAAAAAGTGAAACAGAAAAAATAAAATAAAAGAAAAAACGATGAAATAAAATGAAATAAAATGAAATAAAATAAAGAGAATCCCAAGAGGAGGAGGAGGAGGAAAAAGAAGAGGAGACAGAAAGGCGGGGAGATACGTAACGTATTACGAGTTTCGGACACGTGTATGTGTGCGTCACGTACCGTCGCGTCATCCTGTATAACAAAGTTGCTGCACCACCAACACCACGATCGGCAGTACAAAAATGGCCGGAATCGACCCGAATCTCCGTTGCCAAATACTTGAATTTTTCCTCCGTCACATGCATACAAAGTCGAACAGACACAGAAGCAGGGCGAATGCACAGACTCGAGGATCGCGGAGATGCGCGGTGAAGTTTTTTGCACACCAAACTACGTGCGTTCCAAAATGCATTGGCAATTTATTCCGCGTTATACCAAGTCTCTTTCTCTCTCTTCGAGAACTATCATTGTGTACCGTATAAGGGAGCGGAATCCTACGTGCGTGGATGATCGTCAGGGGGTTGAAAGCAGGAAGGAAGGAAAGAACGAACGAACGTAGATTGGTTTCATTTTTGATTTTCATTCGAATCACTAGAGCGAAAATTCGGTAAACGAATTGCCAAAGATAAATGAAAATCGGAGAATTTTTTAGTTTCTTGAAAAATGAGGGAGCAGAGGACCGTTTAGATCCCTGTTCTCGACTTACTGGACACCCTGAATACACCAGCTTTCGGGCGAGAGGAAGAGAGAGAGAGAGGGATGGGCGACTGTGGCATAAAGGTCCGCCGCCGGACCACGAGGTCCAGACGGTCCGGCCGGGTCGATTTTTCGAGTTATTTATTTATTTTTATTTTTTTCGTTTGCTTCATTTCTACTTTTTGGTTACTGTGGATCTTGCCTTTTTGTACACGCAACTTTTTCTCTATTTTTCCTGACCATCGAGACTCGTTTTGACCAATCGACTTTTTTCTCATGCGTCTGCATCGTCCAATGCCTTCTTCTCCGACTTGTATATCCACTTCGTTAGGGTTACACGAGGTTCTGATGAATCTTCAAAGAAATTTCGCGCGATAAAAAAAATATGGGCAAATCTAAATCCACGTAATTGCCCAAAAGTACTAACGAGGATGTCGAGAATGCCAGTTGGCAATCAAAATCTAAGTCCAACGTGGGTAGGTATGGCAATTTTTAGTGCTCATCATCCGGATGTGAAATTCTTTCGGTTCCATGATTATTCCATCGGGATCAACCAGTTCCTCGAATCACGAGGATGACGAAAACCGGGAATACAGTTGTTGGCAAAATCGGATTGAAAAAAACGAAAGAAAAAAAAATACATTTTCTCCATGAAAAATTCATGCTACGAAAAAGCTTGATCAAAGTTTGATGAAAATCGCCTTGGAATTGACGTCGGAAGCCAATATAAGGGTGAAAATAAAATTCCTGTAGGTAAAAAGGCGATTTTTTTTTTCATCCGTTGAATACATGAAGCTAGTATAATAATTTCCTCGCTGGGTTTTTTTTCCGGACAAAAGCCAGTTAATTATACCACGACGAGTAGAGGAGTAGGAACGGGCTCGCGTCCTTCGTTAGAGCTTTAATTTACTGACCTGACCACAATATATTTTTTTGGGAAATAACGAAGGCCGACCGATTAAAAGGAGGAGTTTTCGCAGATACGCGGATGCGAACAAAACAGGAGGATAACTTCTGTGTTTTTTTTCTTTTCTTTTTTCTTTTCTTTTCCCTTTTCTTTTCGCTTGATGTTAACCAGAACGCGGTAATAAATAAATATATATATATACCAATTGGCGAAAAAGAGACTGGGACACGGAACGTTAAAAGAAGCAGTCTACCAATGAGAATTAATCAGACTACGATGAGCCACGTGAGTGAGTGCATCTTCACCATATCGCCATCCAGTTATGAGAAGAAACGCGAAAGCTGTGAATTTTCTCGCAGTTTATAGGTCCGCCATTTTTTAACCGGAAGTGGCGTTAGTCCGAAAGAAGAAACTACACTTCGTCACTAAATGGGGAACGTCGTCTAGAAATTTCGGCCAAATCGTTCGAGGGATTCTTCCGTGTAGTTGAGCTCAGTAAATCCGAGTGTTTATAGGACTGTTTGAAGACGTTCTTCTTTGTGGGTTGGAAAACATGTTTTAAAGTTGATTCAATGATGATGGCAATGAATGAAGAAATGAATGAATGAATGAATGAATGGATGAATGAATGAATGAATGAATGGCTGGTTGGTTGGCTAGCTGGCTGAGCGACAAATCAAGGGTTCAAAGACCAAGCTATTTTCATAATAACCTCCGAGGTCCGTGGCATAAACGCGCGTGGGTAATTCCGTGAAAGGATCTCTCCTTCAGGACGCGTTGAGAAACGTGTAGGAAGGAGCTAATAGCAGTGTCTAAAACCTGTCCTGGCCTACACTCATCCTGCGTGTATGTAGAGATATGTACATGGGGTTGGTTGGTTCCACGTCGAGAGGAGCACGTTTCAATACCACTACTGCTCTTTGACACAAGACGCCTTTAGCGCTTTCAACCTCCCCTGCACTGGTTTTTGTATTATAAAAATTCCGATGGTGGTGGTCGCTGTGGTCCTTTGGTCGGGCCAAAATTCCGTACGAACGTTCATTCGATTGTGTTATTAATTTTACATAATTTGGAAACAATTTTTCGTCTGATCTCTCCGTTCCTTTCCATCATGGTATTTGTTCATGGAGCAGCCATCGGTCGTTTGGAAAACGGGTGTTCCGCCACCGGATTATCACTGCTTCTCCATACTCGTGTGAGAAAATTGATTAACAAACGGCAAGCCAATAACCGTCCGATGATAGATCAGTGAAGAGTGACTTTTCCTGACTGGCTAATGTTTTTCTTGAAAACGTTTGAGGTTGATGGATTAGGGGAAAAGTAACTGGCTTAGCACCCAGCCGAGCCCCTTCACCCTCGTCTTTCCCTCACTCTCATTCTCCAAGCCGAAGGTAAACAGTGCTCACGGATCTTGGAACATTAATCTCAAGCTCATTACCCGGCATGCCTTTTTAATTAATCATTCATGAGCACTACCACCGGTGTTCCGCGTGATCTACATATCTTCCTTTTTCCGTTCTCCTCAGTCTGAGGAAGAAATTGATAGAATGGTATTTGATGGAGCTGAAAATTCTCTCTTCATCAAAAAAGCTCGGAAACCACTTCGAGGAGTCGATACTCACTGTTCGAATTGATGATGATCAGACCGCGAGGATAAACGTGTTGACGTTAGTCCACGAGCTCTAGCACACCGACCAACGCGATACTAGAGATCATCACTGGCGGTACAAAACGAGCTTTTATTTTCTCTCAACAAATTTAGCAGCCCATTGCACGCCGAGGAGTTTCCCCGTGACGTGGGCTTGACGCATAGACGACGGTGGCTTTAGGCCAAAGCTTTCAATCACTGTCTAGACTGTCTCTTGTCACGAGAACCAGCCTGCTGCCGGGGTCAGGTTGTGGGGTGGGTGGTAAGCGGCGAGGGGTTGGTAGTAAAATTGATAAAATGTTACTCGAAACGAGAATAAGGCAAGGGGTGCGGCACCGCGCGCGTCTCCTTCGAGATAAGATGCACCCCATCAAAACGTCGCGCATGAAGGTTCTCTCCTTATAATATTCCTTAACGGTGTATCAGGACGTCTCCATACTTCCGATAGCCCATCGAACCCCTTCTGGCTTCGTTATACAGTTCCTGATGCTCCTGAATATCTGTGTTTCTCTTCACCCTTTTCAACGATGATCGTAACGATTAGGATCTGATCAGGATGACCCTACTTCTTTCTTGCTTTCTTTCTTGCCTTTCATTTCCTTTGGCTTCGAATCGATACGTATTACCATATCTTCGGTATCGAATTACCACTGGATACCATCACCAGCATTGGCTTCTTCCTTGTGTTTCTTTTCTATTCTATATCTTGCGTTGGGTACCAAGCCAGGTACCAACCTAGGTACCCATTTCACGAACGGTGTATCCTTTATGTCAGGCAGTTACCCCGATCGGCTTTACTTTGGGAATACACCGGCTTAACCCACTGCCGCAGTATTTGAACGTTACAATTTTACTGCTTAAGGTTGTTCACGACGTTTCTTGTTATTTATAGACAGATAATAGACCAGAGATAAGTACGGAGCGATAACTCAACTCCACCTCCACCTCCTCGTCCTCCTCCTCTTCAGGGATGGTAAAATACATCAGGATATATAAATTGACGGATGAAAGGAGGCACGTGCCCACGATGGTGCCTTACGCTGGGCAACGAATCGAACTATGTTCAAACCGATCCGCAATTACAATCCTTGCTTGCTCCTCCAAGTTCGATTAATCACACCGGGTGAACTCACGAGGTGGAAGGGTGCTCCCATCGCGGACGGGACCCTGCAGGGTAGTTTCAAACCGGGCTTCGGAAGACGCTATTAGACTAGACAGATTGAGACACACCAGACCTAGATGGACCATGATTGAGACTCCAACTCCTCCTTATTCCTTCGCCAGATATTGTGCGACGGTATTAATTGCTAGACCTTAGATCGCGGCGCTTTGATCGGTACCTAATGGTCCAAGTTCGAAAGGGGCATAAGCTCTGGACTTGGTGGTTGCAAAAGTACTTTTTTTTCACTTTCATCTGCCGATTTGAAAATTTGCCAACTCTTGCGCACGACTTTTCATTGAATTTTCCAATAAGTTGAAAGCTTTTCCAGCATCGAGTCTGAAGATTTTTCCCGAAATTTTGCCACCAACAAAAACATTGTTCGAAATTTTACGGTGTTTTCCATGCATTTGTTGCGAAATGTTCTTACTAATGAGAACATTTCCCCGACCCTAGCATCGCGCGGTTCGTTAAATTTTCCAACGATGTTTGAAAATATTGCCAATCTTCTGTAGTATTTTGTGAAAATTTTTCGGGCTTTTCCATCACTTTTAAAATATTCTTGCTTCGAGGGTGCTCGAGTTATCTTTTTTTTCGGATCGAGTGTCTATGGGATATATACGGTTTTCATTTTGGGACGTGAAGTAATCGAGCATCGAAGGGATGCCCCTCCACCCTGATCGGGCATTTCCATCTCCATCTCCATCTTGACGGGCCGAAAGTCTTGAATATTTTATTGAGAGGACGTAGGTTAGCGCTGGTCCCGGGCGGTATCGTCGTTGGTATACCTTGTGCCCCGAATACCCTGAGGGTGAGCGTCGGCCACTCGGGTATAAACTGCGGGTGAACAGCGCGAGAAAAGTGTCTAAAATATGCAACGCGTTTGCAGAGACCGAGCGCTCGGTGTACTCGGCGGTATAACCAGGCTATCGCATACCAAGGCATTCACCTAATTGCCGTAATACTCGCGCCGCGTCGGTCTCCTCCTAGTCAGAGGGCAGACTTTGAGCCGGCGCCAGTACCAACCCCCTGGAGACTGAGAACTACCGGAATTATGCAGTTTGCATCCCGCAAACGCACTTGCGGCCCCCCTTCATTGCAAGCGCAAAACGAAGTTTAGAGGACGTGGAAAAGCTCTCCTTTTCGCGAAACGGGATCTTCACCATTCGACTTAATGAACTTAATGCGGACGTAAGACTTCAGACGGTGGCGTTCGGACATTAAACTTTCGAGTTTGAGCTTTCAACATTGGCAAGTCAACTTGGGACATTAAATATTCAACTTTGGACATTGGATATTGAACCACAAACTTCGGACGTTGAATGCTGAACCTTAGACTTTGAATATTGAACTTTGGACTCTCGACATTGAACATAGAATTGTTGACCGTGGATATTGAACTTTTGAGTTTGAGCTTTCAACATTGGCAAGTCAACTTCGAACATTGAATATTCAACTTTGGACATTGGATATTGAACTACGAACTTTGGATGTCGAATACTGAACCTTAGACTTTGAATATCGAACTTTGGACTCTCGACATTGAACATAGAATTGTTGACCGTGGATATTGAACTTTTGAGTTTGAGCTTTGAACATTGGCAAGTCAACTTGGAACATTGAATATTCAACTTTGTACATTGGATATTGAACTACGAACTTTGGATGTCGAATACTGAACCTTAGACTTTGAATATCGAACTTTGGACTCTCGACATTGAACATAGAATTGTTGACCGTGGATATTGAACTTTTTAGTTTGAGCTTTGGACATTGGCAAGTCAACTTGGAACATTAAATATTCAACTTTGGACATTGGATATTGAACCACAAACTTTGGACGTTGAATGCTGAACCTTAGACTTTGAATATTGAACCTTGGACTCTCGACATTGAACATAGAATTGTTGACCGTGGATATTGAACTTTTTAGTTTGAGCTTTGGACATTGGCAAGTTAACTTGGAACATTAAATATTCAACTTTGGACATTGGATAATGAACTACGAACTTTGGATGTCGAATACTGAACCTTAGACTTTGAATATTGAACTTTGGACTCTCGACATTGAACATAGAATTGTTGACCGTGGATATTGAAATTTGCACTTTGCAATTTAGACATTGAATGCTGAATACCGAACTTTGGACTTTGGGCATTGAATGTTGAACTTTAAACTTTGAATATTAAACTTCGACATTGAATGCTGAACTCTGGTGAGTGAAAATGTAGCTTTGAATATCAAATATTGAACGATGGCCATTGAGAATTGAACTTTGGACATTGGGCATTGGACATTGAAAATCTGTTTCTCTCGTTTTTCAATTCCCGTTTTCACTTGAGTGGTCTTCTTCTGTTGCAGTCTAATTTTAGAGGCCATAAAACAGACGAGTAGAATCTCTAGCCGAGACAATTTTGAACGAAGCTTCTTGGCTGTTCCCCAACTTTTCCTCTAAACTTTTCTTTTATTTTTCTCATCTATTTCCTTCCCCGACCCTCTCTCTCTCTCTCTCTATCTATCTATCTATCTATCTATTTCCCCATCTCGCTTTCTCTGGTATCGGAAAATATATTGAGAAGTGAAAAAGTCGCGAGTAAAATTTTCCCCGTCACTTGTTTTTCGGGTTATTGTGCAAGATCGCATATAGGTGTATACCCCTGACTCGAAAAACCGGTTTTAATTTAATCCTGAGAAAACTACTTGTACATACACATACACACCCCCACAGCGATGGCCGCTCACCCACCATCTTTGTTCCCAGGCGCCGTGTTAGCTGGATTCTCTCCCCTTTTCTTCCCTCTTTACAGGTTTCCCTTGCGCGCCTTTAAGCCCCGGAGTTTCTCGGAATATAATATCGCAGGGAACCCTCAAACGTTACAAGATAATATTCGGAGCGGCAATTTAGGAATTAATTCCCGCATAAGCGGGTGCGAGAGAGCCATTTTCCCCGTGAAACTGCTCTTCTCGCTTTTCCCACTTTCCTCGTGTTTTCCTAGCTTTAATTATCAGGTTGGGGCTCGGCAACCCCGGGCAGCTTTTTCACTCCCTTGAACTAGCTCTAGATTTAACCTCGTCCCCGTCTTTGATCCTCTCTCTACGTACGTTCCACATGCACTTTTCAAAAGACTTCTCATTTTCACTTTCCGCTTAATTCTATGACGGCATTTGTCTGCTTCTTATCTGCTCGCAGTCAAACATCGTCAACGTTGTGTGATAAATGTAAATTCAGACAAATAGTAGTCGTAGCAATACAACACTTCGGTAGGCGATATAATCCGTACCGATACTGTGCTTCCCGGTTATACCTATCTGCACTGAACTTCTCCTATCCTTTACTTCATAGAGAGAAGAGAGAGGACGGAGAGTCGCGGAACCAGAGGTAGCGCGGCAGAGCTAGAGGGTAGTAATATAGCCGGGAGCGGCTTATATAGCCGGAGACTGAGGTGGAACAATGCCTTATCGAGCAACATTGTCTACGGCAGGTGGAATGAGAAAAGACACACCCCATTGTCCGCAAGGTCGGTGTGTAGTATGGGAGACACGCCGGTATTCGGTCCACCAAACTCCATACTCTAACAGCTGCGCGGCAATCTACAGTGGATTACTTCCTCGCTATTTGTAATTGCTACCAAAACCCATTTCCGACATCAAGAATCATTCGGGAATAGCAACTGCAGCGGGAAAAGAATGGTGAGAACGAGAATGGCGTGGCATTCTATCATATTGGCCACAGCGGGGAGGGTCGTTGAACGCTCGGAATAAGGCATACAGAAGTCGTGGAACGGATGGTCTGTTCCATCCTGGAACGTGATACTTCCAAGCTATTAGTATTCGCGTCCAAGACCCGCTTCCAGCATGCAGAATCGTGCGAAAGTGGAAACATGTCGTTCTATACCGAGGAACTGACGAGATGCATGCATTGCCACATCGTTAATGTTCTGGAACAGCATTCTACGCCATGACCCGAGTAGAAATTAGATCAGGCAGCCTGATGTAACGCTGTGTTCCGTCAGGGCCTGATCAGGCTCTAGTGTTTCGTAGTACTGCCTGATCAGGCCCTGACGGAACAAAGCGTTACATCAGGCCTGATTCGGGCCTGATTCGGGCCCGATATGGGCCTGATTCGAGCCTGACCTCATTTCTACTCGAGGACCTGATGGTAGGAAACAGCCTCGTGTGTCGTGCAATGTTCAGCTATTGGTATTCGCATGAGAAAAATCTGCTTTCAATATGCAGAACCGTTCGAAGACAGAAACTATGGAAGAAGAGAAGTGCAAAGAAGAGGGGAACGCCGTTACGTCTTCGGGAATTGGAGGGATGGCTACATCGCCGGATCGTTAATGTTCTACGAGAGCGTGGTACAACAAGAACAATCATCGAACGGGAGTGAGCGAGGAGAGTAGAGAGCCGCATGATTCGTGGAACGAATGTTCCACTTCCCGGTGTCTCTCGGCTCTAATACCACGGCTCGAGGTTGGCAGAGGCGAGGGAGTGAGGGCAGGATACTCGGTGCTCACAAAGTGCTAATGAGTGTCGCCTCGTAAGCCAATTAATACCGCGCACACCCCGCGTCGTGGTCCGTGGACTGAGGATGACGGTGGTGGTGGTGGCGGTACGCGGTACGATACGGGACGGGACGGGGGAATAGGTACATGACCAGAATACCGCCCGGACCTGGTATGCTCAGGTTCGCCTGACCACCCTGGTGCTTTTCTGCCACATCGTACCGCAGAAACGCGTCAAGTTTAGCGTAGGTACATAAGACAACCAGCCACCAGCACAGCCGGGCATAACCACCTCCAACAACAACACCGCAACAAACTGAACTCTACTCTGGCCATAGTCATGGTCATAGTCAAACTATGAGCTGCTAGTGGCCTCATTACTGCAACCACCCACCCACCCTGTTCTGTAAGCATTATATGGAAACAAGAAGCCGGTGGAACAACCACCACTCGCGGTGCTCTTCGGAAGAAGACACTTCGACGCGGGCAATGAAGACGATGAAATAGTGAGAGAGGAACGGTGGAACGACTCTTGATTCTTACTCAAATGTCGAGGAAGTGGAATTTGTTCTTGAAGAATGATAAGAGCGCGGTTCTTCCTTCGCCTAACTTCTGAAGATGATGATGACGACGTAGAAGAAGGAACAGGAGAATACTGCTGTCTTCAAATTTGCAGATGATCATCAGGGTGGGAAAGAATCTTTGGTAGGTCGGGATAACGAGCTCATGAAAGTTGAAAGTGGAGTGAATCCGGGAATAACGTCTGAGGGTGTAAGCTAAAGCAGTAAGGATCGCGTAAAGGGATACTCTCTAGCACCGAGCTGGGAGTAAAAGAGATCAATTCAGCATCTTAGTAGCTTTTGAGTTCACGACTCACTTCGCAGTTGATGTACAGACACCTAGAATTTTCCTGGTGGTATGCGGATGGTGGGGAAAGAAGTATACAGCCTCGTGAAATGCCGGTTATTAATTCTTCCCTGACTGCAGTGGGTATATGGTGAGGTACTTCAGGATATTTCCGAGTTCCTGTGGCCATTATCCTTCCGAACAAACAATGAATGGAGAAAGTATGTCTCCGAGGGATTGTTTTGACCCTTTTCTCAAAGATCCTATCCGACAAAGCATGAAGCGAGCGGCTACATGGAGCTGGAGCTGGAGGAGGGGGACGAGGAAGAGGATGAGGATGAGGATGAGAGAGTCTATTTTGGAGGCTTAACGCTTAACACGTGTCTTATCTCCGGGGGTATTTGTAAATGAACCTGATAGTGTGGCGGTGATAAAGGTCAGAGGGCACCGCCATGGATGAAAGGGAGGAGACTAAGAAGACGAAGAAGAATAAGAAGAGAATGAAAGAACAAAGGTTGGAAGCTCGGCTAGTGCTGCTATCTCGAAGGTGAGGATCCTGGAGTGAGGAATACTGCTTTCTGGAGAAGGGACCGGTGGATGGTCGGATTTTTAAGGTAAGGTTAGTCTAAGGGCTGCTGGAAGAGCAATAAGGAATTATTGCGGTACGATCGACAAACGGCGAGTACGTGGCTGCACTACTGACGATATTCACACTCTGCTCTCCTTCTATCGTCAATACATAATGCTCCTTGCCTCTCCCTTATCCTCTTTTCGACTGAGAAAGGAAAGAAGGAAAGGAGGAAAGCAGGAAAGACGGAAGGAAGGAAGGAACGAACGAGAGCGAAAGACGACGCTAACGTTGAATCCAAGATTTCTGCTCCCCGATATTATTCCACATTTTATATATTATGCTGCACGCGCGTCAGCGTGCAAGGCAAACCATTCCAAGATCAACCGACCGAGACAAGAAGAGCCAAATGTGAAACGTCCCTCATCATATTCCGTTCCCTTTTTCGTTTCTTCACATTTTATTGTTCCCCTTTTTTATTTTTCACGTCGCGTTTCGGCACGTTTCAGACCCATGTGATTGCCAGAATAGGCCATATTTTCACAAGTGCGATAATCATTCGGTTTCTTGTTTTTGGGGAAAATGATACTTACCGCCCGACGATCGTTGACGAATTTCGATAACGTGCAGGCTTGGTAGTATGATAACTCAACTGAACTCACCTGAAACAAAAGAAACGATGTGACGGTTAGTAAATTTGATTTTTCTTTTTTCTTTTTTTTTCATTCAAAAATATATTGTTCTGTGAATTTGATAAGCCCTGCTCCACCTGTCTGTCTACTTTCAGGATTGACGTTTTATCATCGTTCATAAATTCTATCTCTTTCTCTCTCTCTCTCTCTCTCTCTGTTATGACACAACAGACAGAGGAGATAAAAAATATCATCCAATTGTGCAGTGGCAGAAGGCTGACACCAAAACGCAACGAAATTTGAATATAAAATATACGCACACCAATCAACGGCGTAATGCTACATATTGACAACTCTTTCGTTTTCGGAATGACCGATGGAAACCTGAGAATAAATTTTCCCCTGTTCGTTGAGACGACGGAAATAAATTTTTCCCTGTTCCCTTTTCCCCCTAGGGCATTAAAATCTATTAAAATTGCACCAAACATTCCACTTCTTTCCCCACTCGATTTTTCAATCTCGCGCAACATTGTGACGTTGTGCTGATGCATGAATCGCGTTAATGATAAGGAACGGTGGTTATATTTTACCGAGCAAGTAAGTAACCAACTAACTAAGTAACCGAGTAAGTTACGAGCCTGGGGGTCTGACTGGTCGATGTAGGCTGTGCTATTTCAGCGATGCACTGCACATCTAGTATTATTACACCTTCTACTAGGTAGCTGGTTATTAGTACCAGGGTGAAATAAAGTCACGTATCTACGGGCGATGTACATCTAAGTGAGTAACTGAGTGAGTGAGTGAGTGAGTGAGTGAGTGAAGTGAACAAGTGTACGACTATGTGACGATGAAATCTCTGAACCGAACTGTGCTATTAAAGCTGAGCTGCAGCAGTGGAGTTTGCCAACACAAATACATTAACACCAACGCACAGCTCGCAGAACTACGTGGTTAACGATATTTATGTTTGATCAGCTGCCACAAGGAGCCATTCCCCTCTCTTCCTCTATTTCTATATGTGGCAAGCAACGATTTTCAACAAATTTGTAGAATAGTTTCTCTTTTCTTCTCATCAATCATCGTCATATTCTTCAACACCATTTTTTTTCTTCCATCCGGCTAGCTGCTGCCAGTCTTATCTACAAAATTTTGCTGTCGTTGTTGTTGTTGTTGATGTTGTCGGCGACAAGTCAGTGACAAAACTAAAGCCGTGAGTACCTCATACTGGGTATAGGTGTATGTTGTTATTACATGCATAATAATAAAGAGTGAATTCCCTCTTCCGTGAAATTGCCTCCTACCATAATCTCAGATAAGACTTAAACCAGCACGAAGTTGAGTTTCCTCCTTGCCTGGTGGTGGGGCGGTGGTGCCACCGCGGCGTGGTAATGTCGACGATCACCACGTTATCGCTTTCAAACTGTAATAAAATCGTTCACCAAATCTCTATTACAAGGATCGGGCGTGCGCTATCAGCCTCCGCACTACCTCCATACTCAACATCTGATGATCAAACGATTTGGGAACTTGGAATACAAGTTCGAACACAGCAATGGCAAATGCGGAGTCCCAACACAGCAAAGAAGCAGTGCCATTTCATCCTTCGAACAAACCACTGGACACTACCGACGAAGACTGATCAACACACTGCAGCTTTCCTCGCCTTTCCACATTTTTTAGTCCAAGTTTGGCAAAAGCTCATCAAATAGTGGGTTTGGGAACGATGACGAAGGGTGTGCACCGTGCAGTGTGCAGTGTGCAGTGTGCAGAAGAAGCCAGTGCCCGTCCAAAAAGGTATGGGGAGGAACGAAGGCGTGCAATTACTACATGATATCTGCTCATCTCTTTCGCCGCCGGTGCTTTTGTGAGGGACGTTGAAAAGCCCCGTGAAAAGATCCGCGCTCGCGAGAGAAAGAGAAAGAGAGTGTGAGGAGATGGTCGTTAAAAAGAAAGAAGAAGAGGAACCAGCCACACATGTACGGATGGCTGTATGCACAGTGTGTACATGTACTGGGAAATTCTCGCTTCACCTTTCCCTATCCTGCTCTCCTATGTGTATCTTTTCAGGGTCGCTGCTGAGCGAGAGGCACTCGGTTATCCGAGTAACTCTCACCTCTGGTGCCGCGAAAACCACGGCGCTTTGTTAACCACCACTGATGTGGATGTGGATGTGGATGCGGAGTGCAAACCGACACACGTGCACGTGGCTGCCATTTTCTACCCAGCCAACTTCCTCGATAAGATTAAACAACGGGATTTGACCAACGCCACAATCGGAACAACTCGATGAGTGTGCATGTCACACATGTTCTCAGCGGAGGAAAACCCTGAACGATTAGTTCCAAGTTCGAGTGAACACCGTTCTCTTGATCGTCATTGTAATTCGGTGTTAATGTCGCTGTAGTAGTGCAGCAATACAAGCCAGTTAAACAATTTGGTAAAATGCCGTTACGGCGAGTGGGTAAATTTTCAGAACTGGCTGGCAGTTGCTGGCAGGAAATTTCGTAACATCCTATCATGATTGTGCGGTTATGGTTGTTGGTGCTGCTGATACTGCCTCGTAGTGGCAAGCGGTTATAATTGCTGTTAAAATTTTGTCCTCGTTTTGTTCGACCACCGCAGCGTAGTTCTGTATTATCCGCTTATGATCTTATCTACTTTATTTCAGATAAGTTCATGCTGTTTCATGCCGCTCACTCTGCTGCAGTCTATCAATCGACGTGTAGTATGAGAGAGAGTCGCTGCAGTGACTACGACATATTTCATCCCCTGGTGACTTTCCACCTTCCTCCGCCACTGATTCCATCATCTCTTGTTACGTTCGAAGCAATGTTGTTCTTCCCGCGCGATCCATCCTCTATTCTCATCTATCAGATGCTGTGCTGGGTACTCCTGGGCGAGAGTATCATCATCGTCAGACTGAGCCACGGATTTCGTCGTGTATACAAAATCGACATACGTTCGTCTCTGGGTCTCGGGTTTTAGGTTTAAGGTTTAAGGTTTTAGGTTTTAGGTTAGGGTAGTGTCGGCTGGTTCCTTTGGTAATTTCGTCTCCCTTACCCTCATTTTGAGAATCGTCCGCTTCCATGGAGAGGCAAGAGGATGAGAAGAAGGATCGGGGCGAGGGGTGCGGGCGGACGGGGATGAGCGAGTGATTTGATTAGAGAACAATGGGTTTCCATTAACAACTCCCAACCCCCACCCAACCCTCTCTCTTTCTCTTTCTCTCTGCCTCGAGCGCGCGGGGATGTTCGAGAGAAAGAAGAACTGTTTAAAAATTCGACGACGCAAGGCTCGGTTCCCAACCTCGGATGGCTAGCCCCCTCTACAGTGAATAGCGCAGTGATCAAGCAATTATTTGAACTTTCAACTCGTTTGAAAACATGAACAAAAAAAGAAACAAAAAAAAATACAGTCGAGGCTCACATTTTGAATTTTAGGACCCTAAGAACCTGAAAAATTTTCCGTCCAAAATTCATTCAAATCGTTTGAGGGGTGGTTCGCCTGTTATCTCCGACACAATAACAATATTCCGGAAGCTCATTATTTCCGGCAAAAAAAAGAGGAAAGAAAGAAAAAAAAACAGATTTTAAATTTAGCTCGAGGAGTTTTTACGTCAACCCCGGGTTTTCGGGGTTTTGAAAAACGTGTAAAGACCGTCGTCGTTCCTCGATCCCCCCCTCCTCCCTCCTCCGTTCCCGCAATTTTCGATAAACGTACGACGTATTTAATCAAGCGTACCTTTTGAGGGCCGGAAATAGAAGGACAGGGAAGAAAAGGGGGGTGTGGGGTGAATCGATCGATTCTAAAAAGAAGACGGACAGTCCGCGTTATGTTTGTTGGGTTGTTGCGTCTGGGTGGGTGAGCTATATGACGTAACGATTCAACGTTCAGCGATGATAAAAATGAATATCCTACATCATCCCTGTATCCCGTCCCCCTCCCACGAGACCAACCCCCCTTCTCTTTCCTTTTCCGTACATTCGTTTCCTCCTCTTCGTCGGATCAAGTGAAACGACGACGACGAAAACGGAGGAAAAAATTTCCAAAAAAATTAATGATCATTATATTATTAATAATTAATCAATCATTTTCGTTCCTTCGACCCTATCATATTGGGTACATAGTTCGTACAGCGTAGACGTGTAACGGAAGAAGAAGAAGAAAAAAGAAAGAATCAAAAAAGACGAAAGAATGAGTTAAATAGAGTAAAAAGAGTTTAAAATACAGTCTGAACCGTTTGAAGAGTCTCGAATGCCAGAAGCGATGTCGAATTAAGAGGGGATGAGAGAGAGAGAGAGAGAGAGAAGGAGAAAAAGAGAGAGAGAGAGAGGGGGATGGAACGATCTTTCTTTAATCTGACTACGTCACGTTGTACGTTGGGTTCGTTCGCTCTTTTGCTACAAACAGTACAACCCTATAAGTGTTTCGTATGAAAGAAGGAAAGAGAAAAGGAGGCGGTGGGGCAGGGATGGGGGGGGGGGAGAGACAATGATATACGAAATGAAAAGCCGGTCTTACTTTAACGCCCGAACAACAATGTAAAGCACTTAGCCAAGATTCACGGTGATCCGGAAGGAATAGAGAGAGAAAAAGAGAGAAAGAGAGAAAGAGATGGAAACGAAAGAAGAAAAAAAACGGTGAAAACACGGGAAAACGAAGAGAGGGGGGGGGGGGGGGGGAGATGGCAGAATAAATGATTACGACATCCTAAATAAAACCTTAAATTAAAATTCGTTTTGAATAATAATAACGAGATGAGCGCGGTTCGCTGGGGCACGGGGGGCTGGGGGGGGGGGGGGCGGACTAACCGCCCCAATAAAGGAAAAAAAAAAAGAAAATAAGAATACAGGAAAGAATAATACGGCAGCAATCTTTTTCATTTGTTTGTTTCTTTGTGTTTTTTGATTTTTTTTTTTCTTCTCTTTTTCCGTGAAACGAGACAAAATTTTGTACGAAAAATAATCTGTTATATATATATATATATCTATATTCATCATCGGAATCGTGCGTGGCAGGTAGTATGTATAGAGGTATCGCTTTTCTTTTAACGTTAGAGCGCCGTTTCTGGTTCTGGTTGTGGTTCTGGTTGTCGTTCTGCCTTTGCTACTTTGTACTGTTGCTAGTGCGAATGCTACTGCTACTGCTACTGCTAATGCTGGCCCCTGGTATATATATATATCGAGAACACACGGTCGTTAAAAATAATCGATCTACCAAGCTTTTCTAACTCCTCCATATTCCAGCTCTATGTCTCAGTCTGATTCTCTTTCTCTTATACACCCCCGCGTCGCGAAGCTTGTTCCTCTTCCTCCTCTTCGTCCTCCTCCTCCTCGTCTTTCTTCTTCTTATTCTTTTTAATTTTTCTTTTTCTTTTTCTTTTTTCTCCTATATCCTACCGGTCTCGCCCTACTCGCTTGGTATTTATATTTATACCCACTGCACCCTCTTTTTCTCTTTTTTTTTTCCGTTTTTGTTTGTTTTTTGCTTTTTTCTTTTTTTGTTGCTTTTTTCATACTCTTATGTGTATATGTATATATATATATGTATATACGTGGGTATATAAATCCCGGTTACGTTACCGAGAAAAAGAGACAGAATATAAGAGCGAAGAAGAAAGAGAGATCTCCTCGCTTTCGGTCATTAAAGAACTTCGTATATGAAATGGTGAAAAAAATTTTAAATGAACAAAAATTCACTTCAAGTTTCCTTCCTTTTTTTTTTTTTGTCTTTTTTTTCTTTTCTTTTTTACGTGTGTTTTCTCTAAATTAACGAGTAATGACACTAGTTTTTCATTGTTTGCTCTTCCCTCTTCACCTTGTTTTTGGTTTTTTTTTTTTTTTTTGTTTTTTTTTTTTTTTGCTTCTACTTTTTTACTTCGAATAATCGAACTCGAAAGAAAAGATACAATTATATTCGACCAATATTTGAAACAAGAAAGAAAAACACACACACACACACACACACTACAAAATTGATATTGAATTTTTTTCATTTTTTTTTTCTTTTTTTCTCAAAAATTGGGTTAAAACTTGGGTTGGGTTGGGTTGGGTTCAGTTAGGTTGAGTTAGGTCGTGTTTGTTCGTAGTGGTGGTTATCGTTGTCGCCAACAGCGGCACCGAACGAACGCGTGGGAAGTTTAACATCGGTTAGTTACTCGCTCGCTCGCTCGCTCGCTCGTTCGTTCGTTCGCTCGCTCGCTCGCTCTCGCCTTAACGATCCCCGGTTTCTCGCGATGGCTCTTCTCGCATAGATATACATACACACACACACACACACACCTATTATACATTGTAGGTATCTAGATACCTATTAGTCATATCTATAGATTGCCTTAGGTCGCCTACGTCACTATATACAGCCAGCAGTGTAGTAACTCGTTCTACATCGAATACGAAATGAAGAAATAATAATTTTTCTTCGAAACGTGCGAAAGACATTTTTTTTTTTTTTTCTTCTTTTCTCGTAATTTTTTTTTCCTTTCTCTTTCTTCCTTTTTTTCTTTTTTCTTTTTTCTTCACATATTACATTACGCAGATTTAATAACAACCGTATGCGGTTATTTTACTGCTGCTGCTGCTGCTGCCGCTGCCGCTGCAGCACAGACCCTGTATCCGTGTATCCACAAGACCACGTGACCACTTCGAGAGAGCGGAAGACGTGGCTAGGGTACTGGGTGTCCGATAAATTCATATGGAATATGGTATTCGTATATGAGAGCGAGAAATGTGAAATCAAAATTTCCATTCACTAGTATCAATAATTATAACGAGATTGAAAACAAAAAAAACAGAAACAGAAAAAAAAAAATTTTTTTTTTGACTTTTTGGTTTGAATTTTTATTCCGACAATGTACCCTGTATAAGCATCTTTCTATATGCATGTACCGTGTATTCATGAAAAATGTTCTTTTTTTTTTTTGTGAGCCTATAGGTAAATTTCTGATAATAAATTCCGAGTTGTTGATTTTTGTAAAAATCAACCATATATAATTTATTTTTCATTCATTCTTATCGCCTATATACTATATATTGTACAGCGGAATAGAAATAAGGAAATGAGATACTCGAGGTGGAATTAATCAGAATGAAAATCATATACCCAGAGAGTTAAGTTGAGTTAAGATCGCGGTTAAAACGACGCTACTGGCACTGGCTGCATCGCAGAGCCAACGACGAAGGCCACGAGTCGACGAGAGGAGTCGCGGTCGAGACCGGTTTGTCGCCCGCGTCGTCGTCATACACACATATATATGTATATATGTATATTTATATATTTATACGTGAAACAGAGAGAGAGAGAGAAAGAAAAGAGAAAGAAAGAGAGAGAGAGAGAGTTGTGTGTGGAGGAGGTACGCAGGCACTCGCAGCCTTACACAAACTTCTACAGTGTGTCGCGAAAAAAAAGAAAAAAACAAAAAAAAAAGAACATCCCATCGAGAAGAGGAAAAGTAAAAAATATGAGAACAAATTTTCTGTTATCAGTTTATACTTTTTTTCACGACACAAGGTATGTTTCTTTTTTTTTCACGTTAAAATTATAGCCGAGATTAAGACGAATCCAACGATACCCAACAAAGTATCATTACGATTATTCAATAACGAGATATTATCCTATCGAACAACGGGTTGATCGGTGATTAGCGCTCTATGCGGTCAATCCGCTCTAGCGATTCACTGCAGTGATTGCTTGAACTGTATAACTTCAAGGCGGTATATCTCGGCGTTTGTCAATCGGAATTATGCTCTGTTTGGTACCGTTGGAATCGGCTTGAAATTATCTATTCAAATATTCGGCGGTAATGAGTAGGAAAAAATCACAATGATTATAATGATGATAATAAGCAATAAATAAGGCTGAATTTTGTAACTCGGAATACTTATATGCGTGAAAAAAATCTTAGCAAATGACTTGGAAATGATGAAACTATAAAGAAAATAAGATGAATAATAAATATAAAGCATTAAAATAACATTTCTAAATATAGACATGCTCTCTTCTCGCCTTCGTCGTCGCGAATGATGATGACGATGACGAGAACCTCTTGCACAACACAACCCAACCTAACCGTAAGTTACGATACGATATGATACGGTACGGTATACAGTATACAGTATGTATACAGTACAGGTCGCGTTGCTGCTTACGATTAGCTCTCATACTGCCGCGGGACAACCGGCGCGCAATGCGAGCCGCTAGCGGCTTTAACTAACGTAAGATGACGTCACCGAACTAACTAATGCGTAATATACCCACATTCGTGTATGCATACCTACACGCGCATATGCAAACATATACGTTGCGTATATTCGACGAGAAAGATGAACTCTCGGTATGATTAACACTTCCAAGTAGGTAATAACGTTTAATAATGATAATAATGATTGTACATAGGTATACGTGAAGATGATTATTTTTTCGTAATTTTTTAAATAAATAAATATGTTAATGAATATTCGTAGTCATATAGCTGAACCCTAATTCAACTGAATCCTGTAACTATAAACTTGTCCCTGTTTCCCGTTCCTCATCAGTCCCTCCCTCCCTTCCTTCCCCCGTCAGCCCGCATATGTGCGAAGCGAATGTAAATTACTCTAACGAGTCGTAATTTGAATCGTGACTACAATTACGGACCTCCCACTCCTATATATCCTCCACTATTCGTCCCCGCTGCATCGGCCCCAGCAATACATATATATATGACTTATAGTAACAATAGCAATAGCAATAGCAATAGCAATAGCAATAGCAATAGCAATAGCAACATCAGCGAACGAATATATATAAACAGTAATAATTATAGCGTATAGTGTTAACCCAAATGAAGGGAGAGCGCGCAGATGCGCAAAGTGAGAAATGGAGTAGGTATACCCATACGCGCGCATACGTATACGCGCGTGTGTCATATCTCGTTAATAAGAATTATAAATGTTGATGATAATGGTATATAAATTTGGATAAGAGAAAAAGAAATAACTAAAAAAAATTTCAAAATTTATTCGTATAAATTATGAGGAAAGAGAGAAGAGAAGATAAAAAAAGAGAGCAGAGAGGGGGGGGGGGGGGGATGAAAACGCGTATTGAAATAAAATTCATATATAGAGGAAAGAGAGAAAGACAGAAATAGAAAAAGAGTAAATGTGGAAACGATCATTTATTAACGAACTGCGCAGAAGAGAGAGAAAAGGACTAAGGAGAGAGAGAGAGAGAGAGAGAGAGTAAGGTAAAAAGAGATAGAATGAAATCAGTCATTGTTAAAAGACAGTAAATCAATTACAGCTACTATATATATATATATATATAATACCTACATACGCTATTATTATTGAACTACATTGGAAGAGGAAAACGAAAGGAGAAAAAGAACGAGAAAGACAGAGAGAGAGAGAGAGAGAGAGAGATGATAAAGTGTCCTAAGTATAATTGGATCTTTTTTGTTCGGTAGATAGGTATTACTACGCCGAAACGGCCTTCCATATACTGTTATATATATATATATATATATATATATATATATATATATACTCTTTTGCTTTCATGTATTTGAATAATTGTACATATATATTCAGTATAATTTATATATTATAGAATTTATCATTATCATTATCATTGCAATTTTGTGTTTTTTTTTTTTTTTTTTTTTGACGTTCTGTTCTCGTCAAATTTTGTATTCACTGCCCCCAAAACGCGTACAAGGATAAAGAAGAAGGGAGAAAAATGAAAAAATAAGAATATCGTTCGAAATAAAAGTATATACCCTAAATGATATTAAAAAAAAAAAAAGAAATGAAGACAGAAACACTGCGTACATAAAAATATACATATATATATATATACTCTATATACATGGTATATAGGATGAATTTATTCACGCTGTAATCCGCGCGGTCGCTTTGCGCCGGCGGTGCGCCCGGTAGGTTCCGCGTATCGGCAGCGTTCTACGCACATGTTAGTACGCATGTATATACGTATACGCATACGCATACGTATACGTATACGTATACCTCCGTATCTCCGTTTCTCCGTCCCGCTTGAACACGGGCGGGTAGGTAGGTATAGGTCTGGCTCCGGCAACGCGCTTGGTAAATATCGGCCGTGGGGCGATAAGGGGGGCCGGTGGGGGGGGGGGGGGGTACGGGTGCGGGTGCGAGAGCGAAACGGCATAGCATGGCATGGCACGGACACGGGCATAAGTATGGGCATGCTAAGGCGCGAGCGACGCGACGAGAGACGGAACGGGGGAAATGACGTCATCGTGAACCACCAGACTATGACGGCTACGCGGTGTGGTTCGTCCCGCGGAGCCCGGTTCGACTCGATTCGATTCTCTTGTGGGTTTTTTTTTATTATTTTGTATTCTGTTTTTTGAAAATAAAACAGAAAAAAAGAAACACATCAAAGATATATAGTCGGTGCAAACGTATGTGTATCGCATATACTGTATCTACGTATGAGACATTATTCGAGGGCAAAATCGCGACTAGAAAACAATTTCTCCGTTTTTTTTTTTTTTCATACCTACATGAATTTTATCATTTCAACCTCGTTAGCCAGGTTGGCGGAACGTGAACGGACAAATACAAGAAAGGAGGAGGAAAAAAAACAAGGAGAAAAAAAACACGAGATCAATCGATAATCATTAGCACCATTATTATCATTGGAGAGTAAAATTTATGAGGAAAGAAAGAAATACAGTAGGACCCACGTCCCGCGTGTATACAGTAGGCTCGATGGGCGAGGAGTGGGGGTAGAGATAACTCCGCGCAACAAGCATAGTGAGTCGCGAACGGTGCGAGGCGAGAGAACCGAGGGGGCGGGGGAATCGAGCAAACGAAGTCCCGTCGTGGCGTCAAAAGGGCGCGAAAGCGAGAAGGAGAAAGAGAAAGAGAGATAGAGAGAGAGAGACGAAGGAAAAAGGTGCGTAGAGTCGGTCGGTGCGGGATTAGCTAGCACCCCCCACCCCCTGCCACGGCCCCGGCCCGGGGGTTTATCGCTTCCATTTCAACATGTACTACTATGCCGTAGCGTCGCGCGACACGTAGGGCGTACTGTACAACACCCAGAATCTCACCCCCTCCCTCTCGCCACCCGTCAACTACCCTTAATCGCTATATCTATCCATCTATAGCTATCCGTTTATAACGAATAGGTATGCTGTATATGATATGCTCGATGCAAAGAATTATAGGGTTTCCGTATTTTTCCCGTTTTTTGTTTCACTTTTTGTTCCGGATATAAATCGCTTTTTTCTCCCTCCCTCTCTCTCTCTCTCGTTCTCTCTCATATCGTTATATAGACATAAATAAAATATCTATATATAGTCTCTCTTTGGTACAAATACGGAAAGAGATCAAACAGGTGTGCGTGCGCGCTCCCTCCAATTAATTTTAGTTTTTTTTTTCATTTTTTCTTATACTTTATTTAATTTTTTTCATTCCTCGTCTTCTATTATTATTTGATTCGATTTTTTGAACGAGTTACCGAAGGATTTATCGAGGATAAAGAGGGTACGGTGAAGACGAGGGTAGAGGGTATAGAAAGAAAGCTCAAAAGTCTTTTTCTATATTATCTTCTAGGTATCTATACTCTGCTGCTTGCTTTTGCTCTGGGGATCGGAAAACCAAGAGATGAAGAAAGAAAAAAAAAAGGAAGAGAAAGAGAGATAGGGATGGATCGATATCATATAGGAGAGCAGAGGGGTCGGTCTCGCTCGACATTAGAAGCTTATTTGACGGTGGGGTCTAGTAGTCCGCCGCCGCCAGGTTTGTGATAGCAGCTTTCTCTCTCTATCTCTCTCTCTCTCTCTCTCTCTCTTTCGGTGTTAATATCAAAATCGATTGAAGCCTGCAGAGTTGCCCTACCGCATATCGTACACCGCGACCTGTCGTGCCGGTTGTTGACGCATTTGTGCAAACGACCGTTTATACAGATTTCAATGATCAATAAGACCAAAAAATGTTTACTTCAATTAGAAAAGCAATTTTTTATTTTTTTCAATTCAGCGCTTTTATTTACTGGATTAATACAGCCCAAGCTGAGTAGAGGACATTGAGCCGAATCCAACGATACCAAACAAAGTATCATTCCGATTACTGAGTGAAGAGATATAAGGTCTTGATTGAAGTTGGACTGCAGCGCGGGGCGGCGCGTACAGCTGTGGAGCGCGCGAAGCCGCGGAGCGCGCTCCACCAATCGCTCCGGCGTATTGATACCTGCTCGCGCTAATAGCGGATCAAACATTTGCTAAATAGCTAATATCTCCTGATTGAGTGATTGGAATTATACTTTGTTGGGTATCGTTGGATTCGTATTGATCTTTGCTACAACTTCCGTACTGCGAGAGAAGCCTAATTTGATGTCAATCGCAAAATATATACCCATTTTGATCCAATTTGTCTTGTTTTTTGTTCACAACGTTTTTTTCTCAACGAAACTACATACTATTTTGCTGTAATAAAAATATAATGAATTGCAAAAAATATTTTTCTGTAAAACTGACCTTGATGCTGTCGTAGCATGCGGTGACTCGGCCATTCTGTACCTCAACGTTAGCAGGTGGGTGTGCAAATTTACACTCCGTGTCAGGCCTGGTACATTTGTTGCGCTGGAACTCCCTGCACACTTCCAACTGTAGCCACCTCGAATCTTTTCCATTTAAAAGGTTATTCATGTTTACCATAGCCATCTCCTCTCGCGTTCACGTTCGCGTTCTCGAGTTCCTTCTGTTATTATTATTATTATTATTATTTTGTTATTATTATTATTATTATTCGTCTCTTCTTCTTTATATTTTATATTTTATTTTTTTTCCTTTCTTTCCTTATTCTTTCTTTCTCTCTTTCTTTTATATATCTTTATCACCTCCTATGTATATATTTTTTTATACATATATCTCACACTGCTAAACTTTCCAAACCATACATACATAATATATTAGATATCGCGCACAATAAATGAACATAAATGATAATAATTATCATTATTATGGCAGTGATAATAATGATTATTATTATTATTCATATTCATACAAATTTATATACATATATGTATATAGTGAAGTACACAAAAACTTTTCTTTTTTTCGTTTTGATATTAATTTTTAATTAAATTCGATTAAAACGATTCCAATTTTACGATTTTATGTTTATATGTGAAGACAACAATTTTTGTTGCTATCTTCATCATTATTATTATTATTATTATTATTGTAAATTATTGAATTGTCATGTGACGAAATCGTATTTATCCGATAAATAGAAACAAATAGATAAACGAATGAATGAATCAATGAATGAGTATAAAAATTGAAGAAATTTTGTTTCAACGCACAGATTTCTTCATCATCTGTTGAAGATCAATGATTTATGTACTTTCATTTATTATCATACGATTATTATTATTATCATTATATCCTTTTCGAATTTGTTTATATTTCAAGTTTCATGGAAATTTGAAAAAATTGCAACAAAAGATAGGGTGAAAAGAAAAGAAGAAAAATTGAAATTAAAAATGAAAAAGAACGAGAAGAATCTGATCCGATTTTTTGTATGAAAAAAAAACCAAAAAAAAAAAGAATGAATTCTCAATAATCAAAACCCGCTTTTTTTTCTTATTTTTTCCTCATATAGGTATATTCTGATAAAAACGCGACGATCTTATTATTATTTTTTTCTTTTTTTTTCGAATATATTTATCCGTTCAAAACCGACAACTATTATTTTTATTCATCAATTTTTTTCGAAACGTTCTTTTTGTTTTAAATTATTATTCCGTCGTTATATAGGTACGTATATCATATTATTATTACCAATTTTTTTTTTCACACTTAAAAACCTCTGTATGAGGGTCTGCAAATGTGATAATCGTCGTTGTATCGATGATCTTGATTGTGCAGCAGTCTATATCTGTGTAATCGTTTTCCATCCGCAGATATAGTAAACTCGATTCGTTAATCACTCTCTGAAATCAGAAGTAAAAAAAAGAAACTAGATAAATATTTTTACATTATATATATATATATATATATATATATAGGTACCTATTTACATGTATAGAATATATACATGTAAGTCGGTGAATCAGTAAATGAATAAATATATAATAATATTCTTTCTAATTAAATTTTTCCAATTATTATAATTAATTATTAGCTATATATATTATATGCAGGCCAACGCCACTGCTACAGTATATAGAGTCCGAGTTCGGATCGGTTCGGTTTGGTTTGGATTGGTTTGGTTCGTTCTCTACACTCTCTGATGCTATAGTATGTATAGGTAACAGCAGCAGCTAGAGTTTCGTCGGTTCAGTTTTATTCGCGGAGAATAAGAATAAGAGTAAGAAGAATAAGCACCAGCCGGCAGTAAAGAAGCAAAGAAGCAAGGCAGGCATGTCACGTGGCTAAAATTAACACGAGACACACCTACCTACCAAACAACCCCCCCCCCCCCCCCCACCTACACCTTCGCCTCCGCAACGCGGGAACTACTCTATTACCATACATCCATCCATCTACCCACCCACTACCCGCTAAACCACCCACCCACACTTACGCATACACATCAAACACGGTCGAGTCTGGGAGACTGAGAAACCGAGACGGAGACGGAGACGGAGGTACGGAGCGACAGAGAACCGTAGACAGAGACAGAAGTACGGAGCGACAGAGTACTGTAGACAGAGACGGAGGTACGGAGCGACAGAGAACCGTAGACGGAGACGGAGGTACGGAGCGACAGAGTAACGCAGACAGAGACAGACTAGTATGTATAATCTGGAGTGGAGGGTAGATGGTGGGAGGTAGGGTAGAGTTAGGTATGCGAAACTAAGTCATGTGGACGTGAGAGCCCCTGAGAAATGAAGTGGTGTGTATGTGATGTAATAAGAAGTGACTTTTTGTTCGTTCAAAAAGAAAAAAAATTAGAAAACAACAAAATTTCTTTCTCGATTAATTGATTAGGAAATTTATTGTTTTATTCCATCTTTTTCATTATACTGTACATAAAAACCATCGACATACATAAATTATGATTTTTTTTTTTTTTTCTCGTTTTGCGGAGACTACGACGAATGACGACGAGGACCGTGATGTCGAGAGTTGTTAAACAAAGTATCTATACTACTCGCCCGCCCACACCCACCGATCCCAACCCACACATCCATACGTCGATGTAGTACTTGAATTACGCATTACGACAGATAATACACCACGCATAGGTCTTGTTACAGTTTCGATGATGACGACGATTCTTTGTTAGATCGTTATTTTTTATTTATCAATGTCGATTATTCTCCTCGCTTTTCCCACCTCTAATTCATCATCGAATATCACCTGCGGTAAGTGTGCTACATGAACTAGCTGTAGGCGGATTATAACTCGATAGCGAACAGCTGAACGTATAAATACGAAAGTTTCTATCCACATCTACATACGTTTATAAATAGATCGATTCTGTCCCTCTCTATCCATCCGTATATAATCGGCATTTAAATTTTCAGGTTTAAATCTGCTCGATATTTCCAAATCAGTTTATTGTAATTCTCTAATGTACCTATGCGCGTATTGTAACTTTAACTATTTTCGTCGATATAAGACAATAACGATAATGGGAATGAGAATGAGAAGAAAACTAGGAAAGAACCTACTACGAGATTCTGAAAGCCTGATCGAATAAGAGCGCGATGCAACCAGTGCGCTACAGCCTTAAAGTCAGGAGGCTGGATGAGCTCTGCGCGATCAGACTGTCTCTTTGAGACTGAGAGCCGCGGACCTACGACACGATGCCGATGCCGATGCCGAATCACGCACGCTACTCGCTGGCTGATGGTGCTGCACCATTAGGAGGCACCTTACGTACCTTTTACATTATTTCTTTTTCTTTTTCTTTCTTTTTTTATATATAATAGCCATATTCGTTACGTGTCATATGTTGTATGTACACATGTATTCGTCAATGCGTTAAATTATTTATATGTAGTTATACTATAATATCTGTATATACAATAAATTGTATACGAGATAACATTGTCGTCTGATATTGTTACTATCTCGGTATTGTTACCATAGATTACACAACTTCATAAATGAATATATATATACTATATATAATATAATGAAGAGTATATAATACTAACCAAAACGTAAAATTTTTCTCTATCTCTCTCGAAAACAATTTTTAATCTTCTTTTTCTTCTTCAATCAATTTTTACGTTTTATTACGACGTATAATCGTTGATTATAGTATTATAACAATTTAAATTAACAACAACAACAATAACGAACATAAGAAGATTTTTTTTTTCAACCCTTTTCTCGTAAATCCACTTTATAGAACGTGTGAAAAAAAAAACCAAAAAAATGATGAACAACAGCAACAGCGGGGCGGCGGGGGTGTTGGGGGGGGGGGGGGGGGGGGGTTCAGGAACAACAAGTATATTAAACTACTTTTTATTTATCATCACCACTTTGTAATTTTTTTTTTTTGTTACTTTTTCGTTTTTTCTTTTATTATTCTTATCCCTTTTCACACTTTTAGAAGAAAAACAATATTTCTTCCTCGTTATTATTATTATTATTATTATTCAACTCCGAAAGTACAGGAACAACAGTAACAACAACAACTGACAAACAACTTTCTTTTATTAACAAAGAAAACAAAATAAGAATAAGAAAAAAAAAAAATTAAATAATCCAAAATTCGATGTAGTTTTTTTTTTGTTCTTGATCGAATGTCGAAAATAATACTGTGATGTAACGTGTGTGTGTGTGTGTGTAATGATAATTAAAAAAAATATATATATGTATATCAAGATATTGGTATTATTATTATTATTTATACGACAAAATTTTAATGACGTTGTCTCAGTAATCGTTAATTTATTTAATTTTCTGTTTTTTTTTTTATTATTATTTATTCAATATAATATAATAATCAGAGACATGGGGATATGATGATGCAGTTTTGTTGCAGACGGAAGCGCCTTTCTTTATTTCTTTCTTTCCAATTTTATCGTATTATATTGTGTTATAATTATCTGTCAAGGTAATTAATTATGGCAGAAGAAGGTGTCACTACGAAGAGTTCGAAATTCAAAAATTTTCTGTTGTTGTTCTTATTACGTATTTTATTTATATTTTCTAATTATTTGTTTACTCGTTTTTTGCGTGTTCTGTTCCTTTCCTTTTTCTGTCTTTTTTGTTTTTTGCCTTGTTTAACACAGTGGGAATTGTCAGGGTTTTTTTTTTTTTAATAATATAGATTTTTTAACAATAAAGGTGTATTTATATTAAAGGTAGCAGTAAGATAGGCGAGCGATAATGGTTAGGCTTGCTTATGCTAGCGGGGGCCTGGCGCGACTGACTGACTAACGCTGTACCTCCCCGCCCTCCCCGCCGCGGACCTGTAACCCTACTTCCCTTCCTTTCCCTTCCATTGCCTTACTCTCCGCTCCCCGCCCACGCGATGCTCGATAAATTCGTACGGTGCGCATGTGCCGGCTTTACCCCTCATCCGACGCTCGCGCCCCACCGCCAAAGACCGAAAACATGACGCGGCGAGAGAACTGAACTCCGCGCCGTACCGTGGCGGCGGCCGTATATTCCCCGCTGTATCCATCCTCATTCCAATTCCCATTCCCATTCCCAATCCCATTCCCATTCCCGTTCCCCTACCTCTAACCCGCGCTCGACGAGCGAGCGAACTCCTCTGCCCCCTCGACCGTAGAGCGACTATCTAATGCTGCTGTGCTGCTCCTGCTGCTGTTTTATCCCCTCCATTTCTATACTACGACTATAACCCCCACCACCTTATTCTCCTCAAACCCCTCACGGACGTCGAGCAATAGCTTAAGCTACAGTGTAGCTTGATAGGAGGAATGTGTGCAAGGGTTAGGTTAGGTTATGTTAGGTTAGATTGTTCTGTTTCGTTTTTCGAATTCATCTTTTCCTTTCGTTTGTCCTTCTCTTCAGATTTTGAATACGAATTTCTTTGCGAATGAAAGAAAAAAACAGGCGTGAAGGGGAAAAAAAGTCGGAATAGTGGCGAAAATCTGAGGAAAAGACAAAGAAAACCCATATGTTATTCTTATAAGTAGGTTTATTGAACGTAGGAAGTTAGCGATAACGAATTTCAAGAACGGTCGCCGCGCCGCGGCTACGTGGTTTCAAAACTAGAACGCTGTTTGCGATAAACTTTCTCCCTCTCATTCTTTCTTATTCCTAATTTTATCTAATATAATAATGAAAAGAAGATAAGATATAAAACCTGAAACGAAAGGAAAGGAAGAAAGAGAAAAAAAGACACGCACACGCACACACACACAAGTGTGAATGAATAAATAATAATAAATGAATATTGTACTACTCAGAAATACTTGAAAAAGTGGACTCATGTTATCAATACAAAATATTCGCAAAAACTTGTATAATTATTATAATTATATTAGATAATTATGTATATTCATGTTTCACATGTATTTATAATCACGTATACGCATGTGCAGGTATACAGGGTGATTCAGCATGAGGTACTTTCCTCATGCCAGTGGATTGCCCACAAAAATCCAAGACGAAAATTATTCATGCTAAAATGTCGATTGAGAAGCCGTTTGTCAATGGGAACCGTTTAAAGTTAGCCAATACGAGAGCAGCGATACGAGACTGTATCACGGCCACTTATACGGCAGGCCTGACGCTTTTCGCGACGTTTCACTGCCACCGCCATTTTGCCAATTGACAAAACTGAAGAACCGTCAGGCCTAACCTCAAACGGCTCCCGACCGACATTTTGACATTGATCATTTTCGTATTGGATCTTTCCGAGGAACTTATTCTGGATCACCCTGTATACCTATACTATATTAAGAAAGTAAAACTGCATGAAAAAGAACGAGAATAAGAAAAGACAAAATTTGCGTAAAAAGTCAGCTGCTGACTTAGCGCGCTTTTCGTTTTCTTTTACATGTCGTTTTAGGTTAAGTTACGTTGCAGGGTTTGGTGAGGTTAGGTTAGGTCATACACTATCTCATTCTTCCCGCTCTCGTTTATATCGAATTAGCCATGCATAGGTTCTTTCTTCCGTTTATTTTTTATTTTCTTTTTCTTTTGCTTAGCATAGCTTCGAGGATCGCGATCGCGGCGAATCTGATTAGGTTAAGGTATGAATTCTAACCCCGTTTCAGATCCCAACGCAGTTTATTATATCCCTATATAATAAGATAAAAACCCGGTGGTGGCATGGCAGTGCAGGCGGCGTCGGTGGTTGGTGGTCGGTGGTCGTCGAGTCGAGTCGAGTTGGAACCCGCGACTAATTTTCAAACACCTGGACTCATATATTATACATACATGTTAAATACATACTATATTTATCTATAGTATATATCAAATGGCAAAATATATATATATTTGTTTCTTTTCTCTCTCTCTTTGTTTATTTATTCATTTTCCATATGTTTTATCTCACTATACTTTTATCTAAATTTTTTTGTTTCGTGGTTTAAACTTCGTTATTGAGGTTAAACATCATCAATTTGAATACCGTTTAACCGTTACTTTCCTTTTGTTCCTCATTTATTATTTCCTCTTCCTCTTGATTAATGACAGTATACATATAAGTGCTAGAGGATCCAAAAATACTAATCTATGTTCATCTATCCAACAATAAGTCAGTTTTTTTTTCATTCTGTTTTCTATTCATCTTATTCTCTGTCTCGAACGTTATAACCTACAATATATTGTATTACAGTATCGTACACCGAACGAAACTGTAGTATACGGTACATACTGTACTGAATTTGCGCCGAAGTTCTTTTCGCTCTCCGGCGTACCTATACATGTACATAATATGTCCACCTATACATATTCGAGTATGTACACTCCGAGCATAAAACCTTCGAAAAGTCTTTCGTCTTCCTCTTTTGCAGCTCCTGCTCGCTGCTGCAGGTTGGAATGGGTAGAAAAAAGGAAGGGGGCTGGGGGGGGGGGGGGGGGGGGGATTGTGCTCCTGCGGAGCACATGCGAAGTTGTCCGGCAACTTAGACTCCCGTCTCATACACCGGGAGAAGAGAATTGGGCGGGAATCGAGTGGCTCTTGGGTAGGGGGAGGGAGAAAACCTGCTCCTTCTTACGTATGCGTGTAATACGTGTGTAGGGTGTACCTCCTATATAGCTTTCGTTAGGTTAAGAATTGCGCTGAACTGAACTGAACTGAACATTTGCGCGCATCTTAACCCTAAAGAAAAATTGAAGAAACCGTTGAAAAGTACGAATTCGAATGTTGTTTTGGCGGAAATTTCGCATGGTAGTCAAACTAGCCTTTTGAATTGCAGAAGTTTTGGGGAAAAATATGCAAATAGTCGCTGACTTTTGCTAAAATCGGTTAATTGTTGAATGTTGAACCCTAACCTCACTCCGTTCTGCGCAGTAATAAATAATAACGAAAGTATGGTAGTGGGGGTAATTCGCACTGCCGGGAAGCTTGGGCATAGCAATTTGGTGTCGTGTAGGCAATTCGTAGCCATATACATGTACATATATATATATATATATATATATATATATATATATTATGTATATAAATAAATGTATATATATATGTATACGCAAGTGCAGTATTAGCACCGGTCGTAATCTAATCTCGGCCGGCGACTGAAGATAAAACCTCCTTCCCCCCGCCATCATGAGCCTGAAGATAAGCTTACCGCCACGCCGCTGGTGTATACTCGTAGCTTATTATGTGTATAGTTTCTTCGCATGTTTTTCTTACATTGATTAATACATATATGCTAGTAGTTGGGCTTTCGATTTCAAAATTGTAGTTATTTTAGTTTTCAAATTGTTTATAATTACATATTTATACATTCATTTATTTATTCATTTATTTATTGTATGTATTTAGCTTCTGTACATAGTACACAGAGAATACACATGTACATCCAAAACACGAATTTTCGCCGATGCAGAAACACGTTCTGTTATCGGAATATCGGGGATGGCTATCGGTCACGCCAGCTTAGAATGTCCGAATTATTTATTGATCACATTGAGCACAAACATACTGTATATATGTGAAGTTTTGGGTAGCTGCTAGGAAACAGTATGTCTATTGCGGTGTCATAATGATACGTGTACTCCACAATATGTAGATGCCTAAATTTAGACACATAGACCCAACACGGAAACATGATACCTATTCCAAAACTTCTTGTTTTGTGGGTAACGAGTGAACGACAGAAGTTCGAATTTTCAACTCGTTATCGAAGGCCAGAATTAGAAGATTTTGCGTCATGATTAAACGACAGCAGCTCAGATTTCCAACCCATTCAGTTAAACGACAGAAGTTTCTATTCCAGGTGACAATAAGACGACAGAACGTCTTTCATTCTGAGTTAATATTCGAACGACAGAAGTTGAAATTTTCAACTCTTCATATTGAAAGTCAGAATTAGAAGATTTTTGCGTCGGAATTAAACGACGGAAGTTCATATTTCCAAGTCACACAATTAAACGACAGAACTTCTTCCATTCTCAGATAATAGTCGAACGACAGAAGTTCACTTTCAGGTGACAGTAAACGGAGAAAACTCTCGTCGCAGATCTTCATTCTTCGAGGTGAAACCCTTTTTGTAATCTTGTCCCAGTTTCTTCCCATCGATTGGCGTTCGTAGATTTGTCACTGCTTGGCTCTGCATGGTGCAGATGCTCCAGCATAAGGCAGGTTTTATGGCTGCAAGAGCTGAGCGAAGAAGATTCCCATAGCTTGAAGGTGGCTGCACGGTATCAGGTCTCGTATTTATTCGTCTCTAACCGGATCGAATAATCATAGTTGAGACTGGTCATGGTTTATTCTTGAGGTACGAGGTCGAAAGGTGAAGGGGAACGGGACCAACCAACACAGTACCAAGGGCCAAGGGCCAGGGGGTCGCGCGTGGCTTTGCAGCGTCGGCATCCCCTACGAATTCGATTCATGGCTCATCCCCCATCTTTGAGAAACGACTGCAGGAAGCCTCAAACTTGAAACGGGCTTTTTTTTCTTTCTAAATTATCATTACGCATCTTATTATCATCCAGACGGTAAACTTCTGCGTAGTTTTAGGTCAACAAGGTAACAGAACTTCGGAATGATATCTTATCTTCGTTCAAGTCATTTGAAACTTTGTCGTTTGATTATCACCCAAAAATTTCAAGTCTTCTCGTTCATTCATGTGACATAAAAGTTAGGCTTGATCTTCTGTCGTTCCATTATGACTTCAACTGAAGAAGTCCTGATGCTTCACTTTGACCTAAAAGTTTTCAGTTCTATCGCTTAATTTTTTGTTAAAAACTGCAAACTTCTGTCGTATATACATGATTGTGGCCCAAAAATTGGAAGTTCTGTCGTCAGACTCATGGCATAGAAAATAAAGTTTCAAACTTGTTCAACTTTCTTGATAAATTTGACTATCGCATATACCAACCGGATAAATATATCTTTATACCTATATGTAATATGTATATGGACATGACGTAACTTAACGCTACGCTCTACCGACGAAGATCGTCGAAGACGAGGCCGATGCGTTAAGGCGTTAAGAAGGATGTACGAGTTAACTCCTTGTTACATTAACAGAGATGAACTCATTCCATTTTCCCCCACCATCTCCCTCCAGCTTTCTGTTCGCTACTCTTTTACAGACTGGCTATATATACCAACTTTCCGCGAGTCTTCAGAGCGGTTGCAATGTTATGTACTGGCATATGGTTACATTATATAGATTTATGTATACATAGCCTCACTCCCATCGACAGTTCGTTACATAAATATATATTTATTTATATACGTGTGTATATATGGATGTATTTACGTATATATGATAGAACTACGACGACGACGACGACTGTTTCATCCGATCGCGAATCGCGCTTACCTCATCTTCAGGCATATAACGCCGATCGTCGGACTTATGTAAAGGTATATATGTATATCTTACGTAGGAAGAGACGAGAATTTCAATTTAATGAGATCAAGAAATGTGGTTTCCCGTGCGTCAGATGTAACAAAGAAAGGAGAAATAAAAGTCTCTACAAATTTCAGCAAAATCGGTTGTAAACCGGTATGTCATTTGTTGATCGTGTACGCATAGTCCTACACATGTGAACACATTAAGATTCTATATTCACCGATTCTATTCGCTCTTTTTCCTTTTTACAACTAATCTCTTCTCTGCCGATTTACGACACGTGCAATTCGCACATTTCGATCGTTATCTTTCAGTTTTATTGTCAAAGTCGAATAAACGGACAAATCAAAGAAAGCTGAAGTGACAATTTGCCGATTTCTATTACATACACGAGAATTGCAACCGATTCATTACCGATTCATTACCGATTTATTACCGATTCGTCGCGCTCTTCTTTCCTCTATTTCTTTTTCTTCAATCAACGCGTTTTCGAGATCCAGTTTGACTAGGATAGGATAAGATAAGACAGCATACCGCGTAGCATAGCATAGCATAGCATAGCAATATAGCGTATAGCATACAGCATCTCTTGCGGTCATCCGTTATTACAGATCGTCTATAACCACCCGGAGGTGAAACGATCCTGCAAGATCTCCGGTACCACGAGTCTCGCGCGAGTCTCTCGAGAGGAGGTCAGATCCCAATCTCCGGCACAGACAGAGTCAGTCGACGCGGTATGAGTCACGAGTAGGGTATATATCTACCGAAAGCTATAGGTATACGCGTAGTTTATATGTATAATATATACATACCATAACGCGTATATATATATATATATATATATATATATATAATATAATTTTAGACGGAAAATGAAGTTTTTCGTAAATCACTTCAAAATCGTATGAAATTTTGAGGAAAAAAATCTCAAAAAACTGATAAATTTTCGAAATTCCCAAATTTTATCGTCCTCTTTCACTTCTAATTGTGAAAATAAGGAGAGATACAGAGTGTAGAGGCGAAATAATATGCAAAGAGAAAGAGGGAAGGACAAATAGCCTGCAGGTACTGTGCGAAGTCCTGCTCTCAAGGAGTAGCAACAGTTTGCAGCTAACAGTGAGAAAAGATCGTTGGAGGTAAATGACCGGTTGTAAGTTCTAATCGTAGGTATATATATACACGTACATATTATATTGTATTATATTATGTTATATTATATTATGGTAGGACCCCCCAGCTACTTAAATGGTCAGCTCTTGCAAGGAGGCAGAGGAGTGGGGGCAACCTTGTAGCTCGTACGTGTATTTCTCTCTCCAACCATTCCCGTGTGTGCGTGTGTACGTGTGTTATATATTCCATTGTGTGAATGGGTCGATTTTAATATTCTATTTAAGCAGGTTCAGGTGCGCCGCAGAGTCACTCGGACGTGGCGGTAGAGCTGGAGGACGGTGCAATACAGCATGCAGTACGCAGTAGGTCCGCTGTATAAGTAGGGAGGGGTGCAGGGTTCCTATACCGTGAGAGTATTGCCCCTTGAACTCTAATAAGTGAAATTTTCGAATACACACCAACCTGTATGCATATATCCTAATGAAATCAAACGGAGCTCAGAATTATTCCGTAAGAACTGCTGTACAGGGTGTTTCAGGTTGGGCGAGAATTCAACATACCGATATTCAGGGTAGATACCCAGTGAAAATCTAAGACTAAATTTCCTTTACCGAAAATTCGACGCACCGTTAGTTTTCGAGTTACACGTTCGCACAGACCGAACGCCGCACCTATGTACGGCCCTGGCCCCGTCTGCGTCACCATTACGCTCTGCGATTGGCCGACTGAGATCTTCCGTAGCTCGGAAACTATCGGTCCCTCAAATTTTTGGTAAAGGAAATTTAGTCTCGAAATTCGACAAGGTATCTGCCCTCGAAATATGGACCACCCTGTGTGCCCAACTACCATGTACAGTCATTAATTTTCAGGTAATATTTAATTTAAATTTTCATTAGACTGCACGGGGTTGATTTTCCCGAATTTTTAATGAAGTTAGACGAGATATATACCCGGATTCATTTACGTTTCTATAATCATTACATATAGCTAATGAATCGTAGATAATTCTAAGCTTGATTGACGTTCGATCATTGGCGCCCGTCAGTAGTAGGCACATACCTATATGCTATATGGGTATCTACTCTAAATTGACTCTACTCTCCAATTCGCTTCGTATATACATATATACCTGTACTGTGGGTACTACTTACGATTAGTTAGTTAGTTAGTTAGGTACAAGGTCATACATATATATATGCATATATATGTATATACACCTCGTCTTGATATCCATCAAGCAATTAGGTATTAGGTATCAGGTATTACATATATATATATATATCAGATTATTCAGTTTAGGTAGGCCATATTTTATATGTCGACCGTTTTCGTAAAGAAGAACGTTGGGAGACGGTGGAAAGTGGTGGAAGACGGTGGAAGGCGGTGGAGGAAAGCGGCGAAAGACGGTGAAGGACAACGGTGGAAGACAGTGGAAAACGGTGAAAGACTGTGGAGGACGGTGAAGAAAAACGGTGGAAAACGGTGGAAGACGGTGGACAGTGGTGGAGGAAAACGGTGCAAGACGGTGAAAGACAGTGGAAGACCGTGAAAGGCGGTGAAGAAAAACAGTGGAAAACAGTGGAAGACGGTGAAGAAAAACGATGGAAGACGGTAAAGAAAAACGGAGGAAGACGGTGAAGAAAAACGGTGGAAGACGGTGAAAGGCGATGGAGAAAAACGGTGGGATACGGTGGAAAACGGTGGAAGACGATGGAAGAAGGTGAAAAGCGGCGAAGGTAAACGGTGAAAGGCGGTGAAGGCGGCGGAGGAAGACGGTGAGAGGCGGTGAAGAAGAACGGTGGAAGACAGTGGAAAACGATGGAAGACGGTAGAAGATGGTAAAAGGCGGTGAACAGGGGCGGATTTATGGGATCAGCGGCCCTAGGCTTCAGAAAATTTACCGCCTGTTTTTACAGCACAAAAGCCGGTGAAGGGAAACGGTGGAAAACGGTGAAAGACGGTGAAGGGCGGTGAAGGGAAACGGTGGAAGACGGTGAAAGACGGTGAAGGGCGGTGAAGGGAAACGGTGGAAAACGGTAAAAGGCGGTGAAGGGCGGTGAAGGACAACGGTGGGAAACGGTGAAGGAAAACGGTGAAATATGGTGCAAGGTGGTGAAGGAAAACAGTGAAAGGTGATTGATAATATTGATAATATTCTTCGCCAATTTCCAGGTCTCGTAAACTCAACTTACTAACTATGGCGTAGGGACAGCTTCGGCATTTCCCTTCACCGCCTTTCACCGTTTTTCACCGTTTTCCACCATCTTCCACCGTTTTACGCCACCGCATTTCACTGTCTTCTACCGCCGAAGGAAATAAAAATGTAAGACCTTATAGACTTCCAGAGAAACACAAGCAGGATATGAACGAGCAGGTAGATAAAATGCTTGCCGACGTGATAGTCAGACCGAGCAAAAGTCAATGGAACGACCACTGCTAGTGGTACCGAAGAAGGCAGACGCATCAGGAAAAACGAAGATGAGAGTCGTAGTTGACTTCCGTAAGGTGAACGAGGTTACTGTAGGAGATGCCTAATGTCCACTGCCTAATATCACGGACATATTGGACCAGTTGGGTAAGGCAAAATATTTCTCTACATTAGATCTAGCATCAGGATTTCACCAAATTCCAATGGAAGAAGTGCGAGAAGGGATTTTCCACTTCACACGGTCATTACGAATACAATCGCATGCCTTTTGGACTGAAGAACGCACCCGCTACGTTTCAACGATTAATGAATGCTGTACTTTCAGAAATACAAGGCCTTAGATGTTATGTCTATCTCGACGATATTGTCATACATGCTCCTAGTTTGCAGGAACATAACAAACGACTGGAAGAGGTACTGGAACGCTTACGACAAAATTCATTGAAACTACAACCCGACAAGTGTGAATTTCTGAGGAAAGAAGTCAACTTTTTGGGACACGTCACATCACTAGAGACATAAAAGCAGATCCAGAGAAGATCCGAGCAGTCGAAGAATTTCCAATTCCCATCAGTGTAAAAGATGTTCAAGGATTTCTGGGTTTGACCGGATACTAAAGATGATTCATACAGAATTTCTCGAGTTTAGCAAAACCGCTAAAACATTTGCTGAAGAAAGACGGTGAAAGACGGTGAAAGACGGTGAAGGACGGTGAAGAAAAACGGTAGTAAACGGTGGAAGACGGTTGAAGACGGTGGCAGACGGTGAAAAACGGTGGAAGACGGTGGAAAGTGGTGGAAGACGGTAGAAGGCGGTGAAGGAAAGTGGTGGAAGACAGTGGAAGACGGTAAAAGACGGTGGAAGACGGTGAAAAACGGTGAAAAACGGTGGAGGAAAACGGTGAAAGGCGGTGGGAGAAAACGGTGAGAGACGGTGAAAGGCGGTACTCTCTAAATTTGAATTAGTGAAAATTACTAACAATTAGTGAATATTCACTGGTTCGCAGTGAATAGTCTGCCACTGATTGAATTAGTGGCAGACTATTCACTGCAAACCAGTGATTATTCACTTATCCCACTATTTCCAAATTTAGAGAGTAAAGAAAAACGTTGCGAGACGGTGGAAAGTGGTGGAAGACGGTGGAAGGCGGTGGAGGAAAGCGGCGAAAGACGGTGAAGGACAACGGTGGAAGACGGTGGAGGACGGTGAAGAAAAACGGTGGAAAACGGTGGAAGACGGTGGACAGTGGTGGAGGAAAACGGTGCAAGACGGTGAAAGACAGTGGAAGACCGTGAAAGGCGGTGAAGAAAAACAGTGGAAAACAGTGGAAGACGGTGAAGAAAAACGATGGAAGACGGTAAAGAAAAACGGAGGAAGACGGTGAAGAAAAACGGTGGAAGTTGGTAAAGAAAAAGGTGGGAGACGGTAAAAGGCGATGAAGAAAAACGGTGGGATACGGTGGAGAACGGTGAAAGACGATGGAAAACGGTGAAAGACGGTGAAGGGCGGTGAAGGGCGGTGAAGGGAAACGGTGGAAGACGTTGGAAGACGGTGAAGGGCGGTGAAGGGAAACGGTGGAAAACGGTAAAAGGCGGTGAAGGGCGGTGAAGGACAACGGTGAGAAACGGTGAAGGAAAACGGTGAAATATGGTGCAAGGTGGTGAAGGAAAACAGTGAAAGGTGATTGATAATATTGATAATATTCTTCGCCAATTTCCAGGTCTCGTAAACTCAACTTACTAACTATGGCGTAGGGACAGCTTCGGCATTTCCCTTCACCGCCTTTCACCGTTCTTCACCGTTTTCCACCATCTTCCACCGTTTTACGCCACCGCATTTCACTGTCTTCTACCGCCGAAGGAAATAAAAATGTAAGACCTTATAGACTTCCAGAGAAACACAAGCAGGATATGAACGAGCAGGTAGATAAAAATGCTTGCCGACGTGATAGTCAGACCGAGCAAAAGTCAATGGAACGCACCACTGCTAGTGGTACCGAAGAAGGCAGACGCATCAAGAAAAACGAAGATGAGAGTCGTAGTTGACTTCCGTAAGGTGAACGAGGTTACTGTAGGTTACTGTAGATCCCTTTCCACTGCCTAATATCACAAAAATATTGGACCAGTTAGGGTAAGGCAAAATATTTCTCTACATTAGATCTAGCATCAGGATTTCACCAAATTCCAATGGAAGAAGTGCGAGACGGCATTTTCCACTTCACACGGTCATTACGAATACAATCGCATGCCTTTTGGACTGAAGAACGCACCCGCTACACTGAGAGACTCTTCGTATCAATAAATAGTAAAACTATATCAAAGTTTAGTATGGTAACGTTTCAAAGTAGGGAAGACCGGGCGTACGTTTCAAAAATTCATATGGTGCATACTAATGGGTAAAACTGATATTTTCCTTTCAATAAGTGAAAAACGTGTTTCAATGTTTAATGTACAACATAGTAAAATTCGGAACGCACCCATATCAAAGTTAGATACCGGCTTGACAAACACGGTTAGTATAGCGAATATGAAAGTTTGAAATAATCGTCTCTAGTCGTCACGAAGAATATCAGTTTTTCGTACGGACCATATGAAAAATTATGACTCGCCGTTGGAAAAAAAAACGGAGTGAGCCGAGGCCCTCACAAACACCACAAACATTAGGAAGTAGAGGTCACACGCACTGAAAGGACATACATATCGGGTATATATACATGTACACAAATATACACACATTACATAGCTGTATCGCGCAACGAACTTATAACTTAGACGGAGAAACCTATACCTATACATTTACAATATACACACGTAATACGTTCGTATACGTTCGTTATTACGTGCGTGTAAATTTCAGAAACTTGTATATATACCAAGCTGGTAATAATCCACCGCTTGTGAGAAAGGACTTTGAGGCTTCTTTTCTAAATAACTCGTTAACAAATCATTCTTTTGGAAAACTGCATTTGCAAAGTGGACTTTATTTTGGAAAGGTAATTTTATAGCTTAAAAAAAAAAATTCAATCAATTATGTAATAAGTAAATAAATAAAAAATAAATTCAGATAATTCGACAGTATATAAAATGTTAGCACTATTAGAGTCTAGATAAAGGTACTATAATAACTTTGAATCTGAAAAGATTTGTTTTTTCTAATCTTCGAATTTTTGTATTTATGACATAATTTCAAACGTACGTTACAAATAAACTAATCATCAAAAATCGAAAAAGTGTCAGAAATAGAACTTCTTATATTGGAATTGTCATCATTTTTAGAATTCAAAATTTTTGTAATTTGAAAAAAGAAATAAGCGAAGTCTTAGATATGTAATCCTAAAAATATAGCCAATTGGAGATGTACAAATCTCCATATTTACACGGCACACGGCAAGCGAATTGGCGGGATTTTTCCTCCGGCTGTTTCCGAAACAGAGCGGGGCTTCGTGCGTTCTCGGTGAAGGTCGTAGTCGCTCGGGAGATTTTGGGAAATATTTTCGTACGCACCATATGAAAAATTGAGACCCTCCGTTTCAATTTCTACTATATCCCTTGCAGTTCCACGGCTGCTTGATATTGACCATATGAATTTCTGGAATATGCTTCTCGAATTCTGACAGTCACTGTGCTTATAAGTGAAACAACTTTGTAGGAAATTTTAGTATGGAGAATATCGATTTTTCGTATGGAGAATTTATCGTATACACTGTTCTAATATTTCATAGTGACCATACGAATATCACGTATTCTCTTGTTAAAATCTGGTATGGCAATATGAAACTTCAGTATAACGTTACGAATAACTACCATGTTCTCCACTGTCTTCCCTACTTTGAAACGTTACCATACTAAACTTTGATATAGTTTTACCACTTATTGATACGAAGAGTCTCTCAGTGTACGTTTCAACGATTAATGAATGCTGTACTTTCAGAAATACAAGGCCTTAGATGTTATGTCTATCTCGACGATATTGTCATACATGCTGCTACCACTTGGTGGAAGACAGTGAAAGACGGTAAAAGACGGTGAAAGACGGTGAAAAACGGTGAAAAACGGTGAAAAACGGTGAAAAACGGTGGAGGAAAACGGTGAAAGGCGGTGGGAGAAAACGGTGAAAGACGGTGAAAGGCTGTACTCTCTAAATTTTAATTAGTGAAAATCACTAACGATTAGTGAATATTCACTGGTTCGCAGTGAATAGTCTGCCACTGATTGAATTAGTGGCAGACTATTTACTGCAAACTAGTGAATATTCACTTATCCCACTATTTCCAAATTTAGAGAGTAAAGAAGAACGTTGGGAGACGGTGGAAAGTGGTGGAAGACGGTGGAAGGCGGTGGAGGAAAGCGGCGAAAGACGGTGAAGGACAACGGTGGAAGACAGTGGAAAACGGTGAAAGACTGTGGAGGACGGTGAAGAAAAACGGTGGAAAACGGTGGAAGACGGTGGACAGTGGTGGAGGAAAACGGTGCAAGACGGTGAAAGACAGTGGAAGACCGTGAAAGGCGGTGAAGAAAAACAGTGGAAAACAGTGGAAGACGGTGAAGAAAAACGATGGAAGACGGTAAAGAAAAACGGAGGAAGACGGTGAAGAAAAACGGTGGAAGACGGTGAAAGGCGATGGAGAAAAACGGTGGGATACGGTGGAAAACGGTGGAAGACGATGGAAGAAGGTGAAAAGCGGCGAAGGTAAACGGTGAAAGGCGGTGAAGGCGGCGGAGGAAGACGGTGAGAGGCGGTGAAGAAGAACGGTGGAAGACAGTGGAAAACGATGGAAGACGGTAGAAGATGGTAAAAGGCGGTGAACAGGGGCGGATTTATGGGATCAGCGGCCCTAGGCTTCAGAAAATTTACCGCCTGTTTTTACAGCACAAAAGCCGGTGAAGGGAAACGGTGGAAAACGGTGAAAGACGGTGAAGGGCGGTGAAGGGAAACGGTGGAAGACGGTGAAAGACGGTGAAGGGCGGTGAAGGGAAACGGTGGAAAACGGTAAAAGGCGGTGAAGGGCGGTGAAGGACAACGGTGGGAAACGGTGAAGGAAAACGGTGAAATATGGTGCAAGGTGGTGAAGGAAAACAGTGAAAGGTGATTGATAATATTGATAATATTCTTCGCCAATTTCCAGGTCTCGTAAACTCAACTTACTAACTATGGCGTAGGGACAGCTTCGGCATTTCCCTTCACCGCCTTTCACCGTTTTTCACCGTTTTCCACCATCTTCCACCGTTTTACGCCACCGCATTTCACTGTCTTCTACCGCCGAAGGAAATAAAAATGTAAGACCTTATAGACTTCCAGAGAAACACAAGCAGGATATGAACGAGCAGGTAGATAAAATGCTTGCCGACGTGATAGTCAGACCGAGCAAAAGTCAATGGAACGACCACTGCTAGTGGTACCGAAGAAGGCAGACGCATCAGGAAAAACGAAGATGAGAGTCGTAGTTGACTTCCGTAAGGTGAACGAGGTTACTGTAGGAGATGCCTAATGTCCACTGCCTAATATCACGGACATATTGGACCAGTTGGGTAAGGCAAAATATTTCTCTACATTAGATCTAGCATCAGGATTTCACCAAATTCCAATGGAAGAAGTGCGAGAAGGGATTTTCCACTTCACACGGTCATTACGAATACAATCGCATGCCTTTTGGACTGAAGAACGCACCCGCTACGTTTCAACGATTAATGAATGCTGTACTTTCAGAAATACAAGGCCTTAGATGTTATGTCTATCTCGACGATATTGTCATACATGCTCCTAGTTTGCAGGAACATAACAAACGACTGGAAGAGGTACTGGAACGCTTACGACAAAATTCATTGAAACTACAACCCGACAAGTGTGAATTTCTGAGGAAAGAAGTCAACTTTTTGGGACACGTCACATCACTAGAGACATAAAAGCAGATCCAGAGAAGATCCGAGCAGTCGAAGAATTTCCAATTCCCATCAGTGTAAAAGATGTTCAAGGATTTCTGGGTTTGACCGGATACTAAAGATGATTCATACAGAATTTCTCGAGTTTAGCAAAACCGCTAAAACATTTGCTGAAGAAAGACGGTGAAAGACGGTGAAAGACGGTGAAGGACGGTGAAGAAAAACGGTAGTAAACGGTGGAAGACGGTTGAAGACGGTGGCAGACGGTGAAAAACGGTGGAAGACGGTGGAAAGTGGTGGAAGACGGTAGAAGGCGGTGAAGGAAAGTGGTGGAAGACAGTGGAAGACGGTAAAAGACGGTGGAAGACGGTGAAAAACGGTGAAAAACGGTGGAGGAAAACGGTGAAAGGCGGTGGGAGAAAACGGTGAGAGACGGTGAAAGGCGGTACTCTCTAAATTTGAATTAGTGAAAATTACTAACAATTAGTGAATATTCACTGGTTCGCAGTGAATAGTCTGCCACTGATTGAATTAGTGGCAGACTATTCACTGCAAACCAGTGATTATTCACTTATCCCACTATTTCCAAATTTAGAGAGTAAAGAAAAACGTTGCGAGACGGTGGAAAGTGGTGGAAGACGGTGGAAGGCGGTGGAGGAAAGCGGCGAAAGACGGTGAAGGACAACGGTGGAAGACGGTGGAGGACGGTGAAGAAAAACGGTGGAAAACGGTGGAAGACGGTGGACAGTGGTGGAGGAAAACGGTGCAAGACGGTGAAAGACAGTGGAAGACCGTGAAAGGCGGTGAAGAAAAACAGTGGAAAACAGTGGAAGACGGTGAAGAAAAACGATGGAAGACGGTAAAGAAAAACGGAGGAAGACGGTGAAGAAAAACGGTGGAAGTTGGTAAAGAAAAAGGTGGGAGACGGTAAAAGGCGATGAAGAAAAACGGTGGGATACGGTGGAGAACGGTGAAAGACGATGGAAAACGGTGAAAGACGGTGAAGGGCGGTGAAGGGCGGTGAAGGGAAACGGTGGAAGACGTTGGAAGACGGTGAAGGGCGGTGAAGGGAAACGGTGGAAAACGGTAAAAGGCGGTGAAGTTTAACGACCGAAAATTAAATGGTCCAATAGTTACCGAGCTGGGGAAGATCTAAGTTCAAAGAAAGCAAGAGAGAAGACAAAAAAAAAGAGAAAAAAAAACTTCATTTTGTATAATTCAGCTAGACGACTGATTGATTTTTGGATTTTGACCGTATTTGGTAACAAAATCGTTTACATAGAGAGAGAGAGAGAGAGAGAGGGGGAGAGGGAAAGAGAAGAGAGTATGGGGAATCGAACTGTGCGTGGAATTGAATGGCATTAATTAGCCGGAATATGCAAACAGCCGAGGGAGCTGATGCGGCGATGTGGCCGTGTGGTCATCTGGTACCAATCTAGAATTCCAGATATATATATATATATATATACACATATATATATCCATCCTATACCTATAATATACCTAGATCCCATCGAATACATACATACATACCAGCTTTAGCTGTAACAGAGCTGACGATTTGGATCAAATATATATACGTTATCCCTATATATATATACCTGTATAGATACATACATGCATACATACATACATATGTATATAAGGTTGTAGACCGAGATGATCTTTTCGATAATCGAAACGGATTGATCAAGCACCTATAATAATCCGAATAAATAAAATTCGCGATTAATGGAAAAGATGATTTGAAAAACAAAATTTTTTGTATGTATTTCTATTGATTTTCAATAATTTCTTGTATTATTATACGATCAGCTGATTCTGGATAAAAATCTTCACGAATTTATTACAAAATTCATTATGCGATCGATTATTTTTATTCAATTTTAATGAAATTAAAATTTACTGATCATTTTTTTTTTCTTACAAAATTTTTCACCCCCATTATTCAATATAATTTTCACACCCATATGTGTATGTACACATCTACGAGGGCGACATAGATATACGTATGTACCTATATGTAATATATAAAATATATAAATAATATACAAGCAACCGTTTGCCGAGATAGAATTAATTGCCTTTGCTTTGATCATCGCTCTGGAAGTTTGCCAGTCAAGTACTATCTAGGTATTACAGTCGTCAGTGAGAAGGTGGAGGTCAGAATGAAAAGTGCTTGAAAATGTTGATTAGGAAAAATTGTCCCGAATTTTGCGATCCGAAAAAAGAAAGAAAAAAATCACAGTCTTATTTCTGAATCAAAATTAGAGTCATAAGATATTGCTAATCAAATTTCAGCCTTGTATTCACGGTATCTTCATATACAGGGTGAGTTTTCTCCGGGGTCCTGAGAGGGCGTGGCTTAAATCGGCCGAGACTCCGCCCATCCTCCTCATTCACACTTCTTATCATCAGGGGAAAGAATTGTTAGAATAATTCTGACAATTACAAGTATGTGAACAGAAGGGGGTGGAGTCTCAGCCGATTCAAGCCCCGCCCTTTCCGGACCCCGGAGAAAACTCACCCTGTACATACGGAATTCAATCGTCTTGTTCTATGGTTCTTATTCTTTTTCTCATAGGTAGTCACGCGTGTAGTATACCTATCTGTAATCTAACGGCTCGGTTACTTATGTTAGCTCGATCGTTTAGGATCGTTTAGGATCAATTAGAGTCGACATCCATGATCGTCGACTTGAATGCCGTCCGACCATTTTCTGGACTGTATAAATATACAACACGTATATGGTATAACCATACATCGAAGTTTTTGTACTATTTTCATTTTTTCTGTATTTTCATTTTTTTTTAATACCGTGCGTTTCATCATACACCCTGTATGCACGTATATACGTATATTACTTATCGCGTGGGCGATGAGAGAATGACATAAGCCGCTTTCGTAGAGGTACGTGTACATACATGTATACGTGCACGCGCATACATTCATACATACAATATACGCCTTCGTTTTACTTCGTTAGTCGACGTTCTTCGTGCTACGCAGTAGCTACAGCTTTACGTGTAATATACGAGTCTATATACATATATGTACATAGGTGTACACATGGGGCTTTCAACGTCACATTTGCAGCCCATTTCCCCCCCACCCCCTTCGATTTTCATCATTTTTCAACCGTCAGTGGAATTTTTAAAAAATTGGTACAAATTTCGCAATTTTGTTGAATTCCAAAATTTGTTGATTTTTCCTGATTTTTTAAAATTTTATCCCAATTTTCCCAATCTACCGCAAGAATGAAGAGAGAGAGAGAGAGAGAGAGAGAGAGAGAGAGAGAGAAAGAAAAAAATCTAAAAGCGAACGTCGAACTTTTTTTTCGTTTTGTTCGAATTCAAAAATCGTTTTTTTTTTTTTCTCCTTTTTTCTATTCCTTTATAAAATCGATCAATTTAATCTCGGAGACCCATCCGTTCTCGTTGTCGGATTTGCCTGTCGGCGGGTACGTTTGCCCCGCTGGTTTTCTCTAGGCATATAGCATATATACATCGCCGCGTAAAACTATACGAAAATAACTGCAGAACTAGGTTGACGTCGTTAAATGGACAATAATTTGAAATTCTGGTAATTCCGCACCTCTGCAGCAGATCGTGACATCTGCTCGAATTATATTGGCACGTATGTACATATCGTACCATACGTAATACCTACATGAACATGAAAAATAAAAAAAAAACAAAAAACCGGGCAACCTGATCATTTTCGAAATTTTGAAATTTCGATTTTCGTACGAAATTGAAATTTTTGTCAAAATTCAATAGAAATTCATAAAATACGGATATCAGTTTTATTGGAAATTGTATATTATCGGTTATCAAATTTTGAACGAAATTTCCTAGAAATCGATATCAAAATTTGGATTGTCTTAAAGAAAGAAAAAAAAACGCAGAGAAAAAACAAAACAAAACAAAACCACAGTAGTAAAAGACCGGAGAAATTTGTAAGACTCGATCTGTCTCTACCAAGAGAGTGAGAGAGAGTGAGAGAGAGAGAGAGAGAGAGAGAGAGACTTTAGACCTACGTTTGATAGATCGTGGGCGGGTGCAATAATAATAGTCAGCTCGAACTCTCGGGCGCGATCTATAATTAATCGGATGAAATGAGGCCCGGGTATAGGAAGTGACGAATGGCCTACTACTAGCACTAGCAGTCGTCTGGCCGGCCACACTGGTCGCGAACAAACCGAAACGCATTCGCCCACATACGTCTCTCTCCGAAATTGAAAACAAAAACACAAAAAAAAAAGAACAAAAAACAAAAGGAAAATCGATTTTCATCCATTCCCATAGGTATACGTACCTACACTCTACGCTCTTACGCCAGAAACGAATTCACTGCAGTAGCGGCAAAAATTCGCGAAACATTATAAGAGACGAGTGAAAAAAGGTTTTCGAAAAGATACGTGTATGAAAAGTTGGCAAATTTCTTTTTGAGCCAGAAGCTGTACGTTTCACATAACGTGGGTATAGCCGATGGTGTTTCGTGGTGATTAGGTGTACGAAATATTATTTTTTTTGTTTTTTGCTTTTGTGCACTAGAATTTGAGAGCTCAGTCCGGGGTTATCAGAGATGAAATTGTATGCATACGTAGACTCGTATAGTATAATAGCGCACATGTATGAATAGCCTGGTAGCTAGGTGGTGTACAGAGAACCGCTAGAGGCGGGTGTAACTTAAACCAACCTAAACCCTAAACCCTAAACGCGTGGGGAATATCAAAAGAGAGATATAGATAGAGAAGGGATGGTATTCTTGGCGCAAATATGAATGTAGATCCAGGTCCCACCACACACCGTGGCAGCAACATCTAACGTCTGAAGAAACACCCTGGTGTGAATCGCCTCGATCAAACACACACATATAATATACACCTATGGATGTAGGATATTTGTGTATGGGTATATATACTTCTGTGTATATCTATATGGAGGCAGATAGAGAGAGAGAGAGGAGAGGCACGACGCCGTTGTATAAACCAATTAAGGTCTGACCTAGATAGGGAATGTACTCCTTTCTGGTATGGTGTGCCATGGTGTATGTGCTTGTCTCTTTCCCGAAGAAGGGATGAACAGCGATAGAATGAGACGGTGAATTGAGGAAGAGGAAGAGGAAAAGGAAGAGGAGACGAAGAGGAAGGGAAAAATGGTTAACAGAGTATCAGAGAGACGTCAATTACGCCGCTAATGACCCGCTTGTTTGCTCAAACTCATGAAATATCTCGTAATTGTCGGGAGTATATGTACGTAGAGGTACCTATATACAGATATTCCTTGCAGTTTGGTACAATCTACTGTGTACATAGTTCAAAGTCTAGGATTTATCGATTAACTCATTCAGACCAACTGCAGAATTAGCGAATTGACTAATCATCAAACTTTTCCGGGTCGTTAGTAGCTTTTAGAGCTTTCAATTCCACCGCCGACACGAGAGATTTTAGATCTTTTCATTCTTCTCCTCTATTTCTCTCTCCGGGACTTTGTAAATGAAAAAATAGATCGGAGAAGAGAGCGTGGAGACGTGCGGAAGAGGTAGATGGACAAGATTGACAGCCAATATCTGGTAGCGTTTATAAACAGGGTATGACGCGCGTGTCTTCAGAGAGAAGGCGAACGCTCAGAAAAGACGGCGAGGATGAGTGAATATTATATTTGTGCCAGAGACGTGTAGAGACATTATATTATGGCTACGTGACCTCGATTCAAATAGGAAGTCATTTAAACTCGATCACAGACTGAGATAGATCGGATTAAGCCAATGGATATCGTTCATCGACGGCTTAAAGTCAGAGAAAATAAAATAGAGATGTTGAAAATCATTAGCGAGTCGAAGAAAACTGCTCAAAGTCGGTCAAATTGACCTAAAACTCACATCAAGTCGCGTCAAGTCATTCAAAGTTGCATAAAGCCATGTCTCAGTCATTCATAGTCACTGCAAAACCAGGAAAAGTCAATCGTGATCACTGAAAGTCATTTCGGAAAAGTCAAAAGCTGTTCAGAGTCATTCTAAGTAGATCAAAACCACATCAAGCTCGACCAAAGTCGAGTCGAGTCATTCAAAGTTACTGTGAAATTTGATAAAATAAATTACGATCACTCAGAGGCAATTCGGGAGTCTCAAAAGTTGTTCGAAGTCATTCAAAGTAAATGAAAACTACATCAAGCTCATAAAAAGTCAAGTCAAGTTATTTAAAGTTTCTGAAAAGTTGTTTGAAACCGTGTCTCCGTGATTCAAAGTTATTGTAAAAGCTCGCGAAGTAAATTACGATCCCTCAAACTCATCGTGGGAGTCTTAAAAGCTGTTTGAAGTCACTTGAAGTAGTTTTGAGTCTCTAAAAGTCATTGTAACTTAGGTAGGTAAAGTCGGGTGAAGTCACTTGGAACCTGTTGGAATACAGTTTCTGATCGAGTATGAAGTAATTTGAACTCAATGCGAAACCTGGTGAAGTGTACACAGTGATGCAAAGTAGTATTGGGTCTCTGAGAGTCAAAGTGAGTCATTGAAAGTCATATTCAAGTTGAGTAAAGTCATTGAAATTTGGATAAGTCGAAACTGGAACAATCCCAAGTAGTTTTGAGTCTCTAAAAGTCTAAGTAAGTCATCCAAAACTTGGCGGAACTAATCTGAGGGTGGTAAAGTGATTTTGAGTAACTATAACTGATTGAAAGTTGATTCTTTACAGTTTTAAAGTGAGATAAGTAGAAACTGAGGGAATCTAAATTCACGGATTATAATTCCGCGGCAAAAAGTCGCACAATACAATACGTACATATCTGAGAGCAGCGAATACTGTCAGTGTTCAATTGTATGGTTGATTGAGGCAAGGTCAAAACGTTTGATAATTCACACCACGCAGAGTCAGTTGAGCCAGCCACTAGCTGAGAACTCGAGTTATGGAGATGGAGTCAGAGCTACACCTACCTAGATCTAATAAAGACATACACACATCTATACAGGGGCACTCCGATCGTCTTACACACTATTAACAATACAATACTAACAATAAGATACCTTCACTTAGGTTTCGCGTTAACATCATTGCCACACAATAGACACGCGAGTTCATGAGAAATACGAGGTCCTTTCGCGGTCAGGACAAATTGCTTACTGCGTTATAAGGATAGACGGAATGAAATTTTCTAAACTGTCAGGCAAGCCATGACTGACTCGAATTGAATGGAACCTCATCGATCTCCTCTGTGTCCCACATATGAATCATCAACCATTCGAAAAGTTCAGTCAAATTTCGCAGTGTGCAATCAATGAACACTTTCATTCCAGGCCATCCTGGAATTTCAGCCTCCAAATACAGCGAAACCAATCAAGATAGAGAAAAAATGTGTTTCACCTTTCTGATGCGAAATTTAATGAACTTCATTTTTGGTATGCACCTATATCTCGATATCATTAACGGTTCGCGAGATACAAGCCATAACGAACATTTTGGCAGTGTTACAGCTTTTCATAAGTTATATTCGCTCTTTTGCCATATTTGACTGGGCTAAATGGGATGGATCAATGCTTATGTCACTTGACGGATGATTTCGCGCGTCAGAAAATTCCCTGATCATCAATTAGCTAGTGGATATTTATCACCTGGCTAACAACACAGAGTGCTCGTTACCGGTCCGACCATTTGCACCAGTCTGATATTCTTCATCCGCGACACGAGCATAAGACATAGGATGTGATTCATCATCGAAGTCTATTTGACTTTATGACATTAAGTTGGTCAGGAGTGTTTTATACAAAGGTAAACTTGCCGAGTGGTGATTGGGGGCAGGGATATCTCTACTCAGCTGGTTAGGAAATTTGAAAAGTTTTGCATCCGCCTTGTATGGGACAGGCAGGCGGGCAGGCAGGCAGGCAGTTGCTGCAGGCGAATTGAGCAAGTCGATTTCAATTATTGCCTCCAACGAGACAGAACCCATCCCGAGTCACCTCCTCCGCCTCTCGCTCCACTCCTCTTTCCTCTCTGCTGCTGCTGCCATTTCCACCAAATGAAAGTTCCCAAAGCGCAGAGAGTCCCGCGCACTGGAAATTCGCCGGTATTTCATCCGTTGCATTCGATCAAAGTTCATGACCCCTCGAACCGGCCATCGAGAGAGAGAGAGAGAGTGAGAGGAGAGGGGTGCATCGAGTGGCAGTATGGTGATCAATTATTCGACGTTTCGCGATGCAACGAACCGCCAAATTTGATACGGCCATTCAATTTCACATCATGCTGCGCAGGGTGTCTCCTTCGGTATTTTTATTCATCTGACTATTATAAAAACGGGAGAGCCGAGAGGAAAGGTTTTCGGCAAAATCGGGAACTTAGTTCGCTGCATGATGAAGGAAAGAAGATTTCAGCTCTTCGATGCTCTTCGTCACGTGGCAATGTTCCAACTTGAATTTACCGCAGTACGTGGAGTAGTCGTTTGCATCTGCTACTACGCGCAGTATTCGAGCGACAAAGACTTTCTTCGAATTGTGGAACGGGAAAGGTGGGCTTTCTCTTCGTGGTAGAAAGGGAGAAATGAGAATGAAGAGAGAAAGAGATGAGGAAAAAGGAGAAAAAAAGAAATGGGAGAAAAGAGTATTGTTAGATATGACGGCAACCCAATTTTCTTCGTAGCACGCGTGTACCGGCAGCAGAGAGGCGCCCATATCGGGGTTTAACAATAAAATAACGCATGCGGAATTATTGAGAAGTGCGCGCGGAATTTAAACGACTCTTTTGCATGCGTTCGGCTCCCCTAAGTAGGCGTTGGCGGACCCGACCCTACGTGCCTGTCTCTAGCCTCTTCCTCTTCCTCATCCTCTTCCTCTTCCTTTTACTTCTCGCCATCTTTTTCGTCCTCTCTTTATTTTACCTCGCACACTCCTTATTCCCTGAACCCAGCTAGCCGAGGAATTCGAGGACTGAAACCACTCGAGGAATTCGCACCCCTCGAGGACGGGTGGGAAAAAGAAAAATAAATAGCGAGCGAGTGAGAGAGAGAGTGTGTGTGTGTGTGTGTGTGTGTAGAGGAAGAGGAAGAGAACCTGTCTTCTGCATCGGACTTGGAGGAACCAATCTCGGGGTAGTGCCAGATGGCGATTTTAATTGGTGAGCAAATACTCCCAAAGGTTCAATTTGCCGGCTTGCTTCAAGGAGGTCAGAAATTTTCCACCTTTTTTCATACCTAGATAATGTTGCTCAAACCGCTATGTTCAACCTAATACTCCAGCCTGGCCCTATCTATCTCTTTTCCTCTCTTTTCCAGCTACGAAATCGAAAGTTATTCCAGAACAGAACCAGAGATAAAGTTTCGATTTGTAACGTGCAACACGTACTCAATTTTCCTCCCTATTTCAACCTCTCTCTGCCCCGCTCTCGCTCTATATATACACCTTTTTTATCCTCCTAGCGACAGGATCCAGAAAAACCCTGGAAAATTTGTACCATTCCCGTCCACCGTTGAGCCTTTTTCTCTTTTTTTAACACTTTATACCCTTTTCTCTCTCTATATACACATATTATCCTTATTTCAGCCTTATTTTCTACCTATTGGTACAGTTTTCACCATTTTTTCAGTAGGTTGCAACATTTTTGATTAAATAAAAATTTCCCATTTTGGATATGGGGTTCGAACCCAGTCCGTCAGATTCAGAACCGGGTAGTTAAACCGACTGAGCCATCAGGCCCGTTGCAATACTCGTAGCCGATTAGCGATTTAGATTGAATTTCTGTATTAACTTGCGGTGAAATCTCGTGCCCAACTATACCGAAGGAATAAAAAATGGTTCTTCCTCTATTTTTCACTTCGAAAATGTGAATTTATCGGAAGGATCGTGCGACAGCGTTCATTTGGGTTATGGCCGGGGTGGGAAATAGTAATTTAGAATCTGGTACATCGGGACTAAAGCGAAAGTAATGGTATTCCATTACCATCGACTGAGTTTGAATATGAAAGCGAGAGGAGGCAATGAGGTAGGTGGGTGCAGGCGTGCCTCCGGGGCTCCGGGGCTCCGGGGCTCGAGCTGAGAGAAGAGAAGTGGTGTTTCAAGGATGAATTCTCTTCTAATTCTTAACTATGTATGACCGTAGTTCGTCAAGGGGCTCTCCTCTCGGCAGAGGAATTACGTCACTTCTCAAACACGCGAGAGCACACGATCGTGCAATATGTGGTGCTTGATCCTCATCATGCATATACACGGGCCTTAAACAGAATTTATCAACCACCCACCAGCCGCAGTCGTCACTCGATACTATTATACGTGCTGTAGTCAAACGGCGGATTATTTCTGGCCGAAAATCTCTAAATTTGTATTCATTATACTTTGAAAGCTGACGGCCTGGTGCAGAACGCAAACGCTGTAACGTTGCAATAGAACAACAAACAGCAGAGAAACTGCAAACTGCCGATGAAGAAGAGGAAGAGGAAGAGGAATGGGAGGAATGAGAGGAATAAGGAAATCGCCAACTGGCGTCATTACCCGAAGCCATCTTTTATTTATATCATTAGGCGAGAAGAGGACTGTGGCCCTCCAAACTCTGAGCTCTTCAAGACTCGTGGAGTTGCTGCAGTGACTTCGGATCTTCTCTAGGTTGAATTTAAAAAAAATTGAGTAGGAGGAGGTTCGGAATGACCTAGTAGCTGATTAACAATCAGTTCAGCACCGAGCCGCATGATGATTTAGAGAAAGGAAAACAGATATTAAAATTCTTGCTCACTGTGTGTGCAAGCGAGACATTTTTATGGATATTCATCATCGAGCAGAAGTGATGTACGTATTTCTGCGCGTGCATGTGTGAACAGAATTCATGGAAATTTTATACCCACAGCCGAGTGTTTCGACCATGTACCTCTTAATCTTCAAAGAGGGAATCGGGTTTCGATATGTTCATAGATGTATATGCATATGGAGAAGTCCGAGCCTTGGCAAACTCTATACTATATATTAATAGCCTGGTTGGTTTATTATCGTTAGACAAATCTGTAAACACACTCTTCTGAAATGTTTCATGGTCTCGGCTCGCAGAAGAGAGACTTTTAGCGACCATTTGTCATTATTCACGGCTTAGTTATTACCCTAATCATCGTCATCGTTGTTTCAGCAAAAACCAAAGATTTTCCATGCAGTTTTCATCACCCTGATTATCGAGAAGAGCGGGTTCAACTGGGACCTCGAGTCCTGCGGCTGGCCGAGGTCCTGGGTTGAAAATTTTTCGAACTTCATCATACGTACCACACCGCACATTCTCACGATAGAGAAACACTGCGGTTTAGAGAGTTTCGAGAGTCCGTTCTCAGCCGTTGTCACTGTCAGGCAAATGGACACACTCATTGTCAGTTATAGTCCCCCGCAGTGACCACAGCGAAACGAAACTCCTGAGCTCAAGTCAACTTCAACCACCCGATGGCAATCTGCCCGTTTATCCGCAATTCAGAAAATCGCTTCGATCCGTCTCACTGAATTCCGAAAAACCTTAAAGATAACAAACATTCGAGTGGCTCATCGAATCCTGATCTTTTTACAGCTGGACCGGTCAATCCGCAAAGAACCAAAAACACGGACGCCGAAACTCCGATCAATCAAACTTCCCTGTTTCATTTATAGTTCTTTTCATTTTTCATGAAATCGGAGAGCAACCAGTTCACCGAGGCGATTAAAAACCGTTCGGTTTTATTTCCTCGACACATTGGGCTGCAGTATGCAGGTCAACCGATAAACACTGGACTCGGAATGAGTCACAGCTATTTTTTCTCTTCACTCTCTCTCTCTCTCTCTGCAGATCAGAATTATCATCTAATTTATCTGTCTTGCATAGGCAGTACAAACGTAACTCTGGATCACAATGGCCATCAATTTTTCTTCATCTTCTCGTTTTATTTTTCTCTCCGTATTTCTATACACCATGAAGAGATGATCCATCCACTCTGTATACGCAATGTCATGCTGGGATAGAATCGGGCTGACAATGAGCAACGACCTTGCCTCCAATTCTCAGGTTACAAGTGGTCTCCACAAGTGATCTACAAGTGGTCGACGGTGCGCGCTTGTCACACGACCGAGGTGTGAGCTTCATAGGCACTCACTCGACCCGTCTAGGCTGCTCGTCTCCTCGTCTTCGTCGGATTTCATTCATTCCCATTTCCATCATCGATGCGTTTTTCCCAATTCTCAATTTCGTCATGCAACGATATCCCGTGGTATTCCTCAACTCGGCTCTCATGGGGGTCAGAAGAGCAGGAAGAGACTAACGCGCTTCTCATATCCTCAATTCCGGCCTGATACTGATCGAATCACCTCGCCAGGCCCTCTTCGAAGCTCGTATGTCCCGGAGTGAAGAAAATTAGACGAAACATAGCAGGCCGGAAACGAGCCGAAGTGCTCAGTCCATGCTCTTCAGGGCCTTTCCCATCCGATTATCGCTAACTACTGATACATTATTCGGCGGAGTTCAGACGTATTTCGAACGGCTCTCAGGAGGCAGAGGAGTGGAAAAAAAACAGAAAAAATAAAAAAAAAAACGTAAGGAGAAGAAGGCGAAGAGAAGGACTGCACGCTGTGGACGAAGAGAGGAAATTGGATGATGGTTAGTCAGCGGTACCGGGAAGTAGGATTATCAATTTGCGTTGATTACCCGGGAGTTTAATCCACTCTGCAGGGGCAGTGCTCACCTGCCGTTTCTAGCGAGTGTAGGTATGGAGTCAGTGTTCTGGAGCGCGTTTCATTAAATTAGTTTTAATAATTAACACCGGGCTGTCGGTAAATGAAGAAATTAAATTACATTCATTCATTGACCTGGAGATATGGGCTCGACCAGCGGCACGTAATCCTCGCTCCAGGTCCTTCAGTGCATCATCCAATCACCCCTCCATCCCATTAGGAGAAATCCTAGTCCTGCAGGTTGTTGTTCCGGTTGTTCAATACTGGCATAATCTTTCCGCGGAAGAAAATATCAAAAGAACTAATAAAGGGGGATTTTTTGATCCTCGTATGACCTGCCCTGGTCTCCAGTAAGTGACCTCTCGGACGGGGAGGCAGCCAACAGCACTTTGCACTTAGGGAAGGCTTCGATTAAAGTTGTCCGTCGTATGTGCGAGTGGTCGTAGAGCTAGTATAAACCCCAGAAGCCACGGGGCGCGGGGAGAGAGAGAAAGAGAAAGAGAGAGAGAGAGAGAGAGAGTAAGCTTTATTTGGCGCTCTGGGACAGGTCCCCTCAAGCGCATTAACGATACAGCATAAAGAATCATAAAGATAATTAAGTAGTAATAGTAATTATCATATGTATAAACAAACGAAAAAGAGTAAAATTAGATAAAAGAATATAGAAAAATTACATGAAAGGATATAGGTGAGACAAATTAAAGAAAATAAAAACTACAAAAACATAGATTCAAGCAGAAGTAACAAAAGAGTACTGAGATAGTATAGAGATTTGCAGTATGAGAGGCAGAAACTTATTATAAGGTGGATGACAAGAATTTGAGAGAGAGAGAGAGGAAAAAAGCGTCTGGTTCGTAGAACGAAGTGGGTACATAAAATCTTGATTTAGGGAAAAGAAAACAATGCGAAGTGGAAGAAGAAGAAGAATAAGCACAGCGGTACGAGAATTTGGGAGTCTCTCTGTCTCCGCTGCACGGAGTTAAAAATCCGAAGATAATTCTAAACTGTCGCCATTCCCAAAGTTTCGACTTCCGGAAACAATGGAGGGCCTATTAACGCTGACGTTAGGGGACCTGGTGCTCTTCAGGGTTTCGGGAAGAACGTCTTGCAGATCTTTGGATAAGGACTATCACAGCTGTAACTTGTGAGGATGAAATTTCGAGTTCGGTGTGCGAACTGCGACCAGGAATCACCTCATGAGATGGTATTCCTCGCGAGTTTGTACACCTTTCGACGTGATACGGTTGTGCAGTTTGGCGTTGGGCGACGGGAGAGGGGAATTGGCGCCAGGCACCTTGACGCATTAATTTCGAGATAGATGTATATCTCGAAGGGGATCTATATCGCAATTAAATAAAATAATTGGAGATTTCTTGCGAACCGTGATTCTTGCGTTTCCTTCTCTCATACCAATTCTTACTAATTAGCAATTAGCCTACGGGCAACGTCTCGCACCAAGAGATACACGAGCGGATTTTCAACCGACCCCGAAACCTGCCTAAAGCCACATTTTAATAACCGGACAATATAATAATCCGGGTTTCTGCTTCACCCCTTGCATCACGGATCCACAGGTGAGAGACCGAGAGGAAGAAGAAGAAGATGATGAAGAAGATGAAGAGAAAATGAAAAAAATGAAGAAAAAAAACCGTTCAAGTTCCCGACACCTGTTGGTGCCAGCCAACGCGTCACGTTGACGCTGAATAATCTCTGTCAGGGTAGAGTGTTTTCTTTTCATGGAAGCTCATCATCTGGCTTCCAGAGCCCTTTGAAGCGGTGATTAATTACCGGTAGCTGGTTGATGACGATCGTGATTGTGGATTAATTGGGTAGTCATGTTGGTTAATGTTTAACGTCTCTAGTATTTACTCCGTGAAATTTTGTCCCTCTGACAATATGGCGCGACGATCATAGCGAGCTCGATCCCAATAACAATCTCAATCTTTGTCTTGGATATCGCGCGATAAACGTGGCAAAGGACTTAAGCCTAAGTAAGGATGAGGGCATGCTTCATCGAGCCCAACTTGTCCGGGTGTGTATTTTGCTTCTAAATAACCGTTGAAGGTCGTAAAATATTTCCGATTTCCATACAAAGTACTCGACCCCTCGCCTGCTTCGCTGCAGAAACCCCGAGCCAGATATACGGGGTCGGGGATGGGGCCGCTGAGAGGAAAGCCGACGACTCCATCCCGAGGTGGTGGGTATCTCTCTATACCTGTATACATACACAAATGCCAACGCCAATGGAGAAGGAGAGAGACCGAGGAGTCAGGAAGACGAGAAGAGAGTCAGAGATTAATCTGCATCATGCCAAGCTGGTGCAGAAATACTACGTGCTATATTACTCTGACGAATCTCCGCAAGAAATGTCCAGAGGTGATTTTTCGACTCTCGACACCCTCCAGACAGCTCGAGTCAGTTTTCCGATAGGAAGATTCTGAACGGTTTGCTGTATCCCGAACTTCATCCAGTTTTCATGTTAAAAATCCAGGAAAGTTGGGTTTTCACTGAGTGTTCAATTTTTTGTCCACTCGAATTGACTCGACTCAAGTCTGCTCGAATTCTGGAACCGATCGACCCACTAGCTTTTGAGTTGAAAAAAGTATCAATTTTTTGCTTCGACTAATGCCTATTGAAACTTAGTATCAGGGGTTGTTTTTAGATTACTTCAGACTTCTGTCTGAATTCGGTATAATGATGATTCTGTCTTCAATCGATAGAACTTGACTCGACTCAAGTCTGCTCGAATTCTGGAACCGATCGATCCAGTAGCTTTCGAGTTGAAAAAAGTATCAACTTTTTCCTTGGACTAAGGTGTATTGGAACTTAGTATCAGGGGTTGTTTTTAGATCACTTCAGACTTCTGTCTGAATTCGGTATAATGATGATTCTGTCTTCAATCGATAGAACTTGACTCGACTCAAGTCTGTTCGAATTCTGGAACCGATCGACCCACTAGCTTTCGAGTTGAAAAAAGTATCAACTTTTTTCTTGGACTAAGGTGTATTGGAACTTAGTATCAGGGGTTGTTTTTAGATCACTTCAGACTTCTGTCTGAATTCGGTATAATGATGATTCTGTCTTCAATCGATAGAACTTGACTCGACTCAAGTCTGCTCGAATTCTGGAACCGATCGATCCAGTAGCTTTCGAGTTGGAAAAAGTATCCATTTTTTGCTTCGACTAATGTGTATTGAAACTTAGTATCAGGGGTTGTTTTTAGATCACTGATCGCTTCGACTTCAGACTTCTGTCTGAATTCGGTATAAGTTGAAATAATGGATGAGCCTGAGACGGTGGATCCAAAAACCGGCTAATTGAAAGAGGGATGAATCGACTTTTGTAATAGACGGGTAGTTATGAATTGATGCAATTGTCCTCTCGGCCTCTTTCTGCAGTACTGAAGTCTATTGTGATGTTTGACCGTATTTCCTTCCCTTAGTAATTGATCTTCGAGGGTATATAAGGTATATTCTTATTATTATATTATTTGTTCTGGCCTGGGACCAGGGGTATATATTTACACAGACAATATGAATACACCCTGTATCGAGGGGCTGGCTGGCTATTCACTTCAATTTAAGGTGTAACAAGTCACTTCTCAGTTCGACTCACTTCCTCAAGTTATTGGATACGGTTCGAAGAATCTTTCACAGATTTTATTCCACGATACTTTAAATGACTTCAGCGCGACTTGCCAACACGTTCAGGACTTCATCAGTGATTTGGCTTATCTGATATATCTCGGCTTCACACCACTTCCAGTGTATTCGAAGAGGTTCTTCAGCGCCTCTCGAATTTTCGAAATGAGTTTTACTTACTAAGGGTGTAAATGGCCTCGAAATATAAATACCGCACACGCACATCTCCATGGGTGACCTACAACCAGGGAATAAAGTGTTCCCGGGTCTAACGGCGAGAAACAGTCTGCTAATTTCATTTGATTACAAGATCGTTGCTTATAAGGGTAAGGTGGGTGCAAACTCCAGGCCGCGAGGGTTTTACCTTTTGGTATATCCCCCGAGCGTGGGTTATCTCGTTCGTTCGTTGTTTCTTGGTCCATCCCCTTATCTCTCTCTCTCTCTCTCTTTCTCTCTCGCTTTCTGAGGACGGGGCTGTCTCCTCGCAACCATCCCTTAAGTAGCTGGTATATACGGGAGAGAATAAGACGCGCGGTGCCTTCGGGGGCCCCGAAGTTCAACGTAATTTCATAACTAATGCCTTTTCATTACCCGCTGAGCCAAGCACGAATTTGTTTCGGACTCGGACCAATATCCACCCGAATTCCATACCAATTCACGCCGCTATGGGAAGCGGGGGCTTTTATCGCTTTATTAAAATATCATCTCACTCCGCCTGCTCCCTTCGCCCCCTTATTCTTCTTTCTCTTCATCTTCTTCCTCTTCTCTTTCCGCGATGCTCCCGCTTGATTAAACCTACGAATATCTCGCGCCCTGCCACCACCTGGTTTCTCCACTTCCTGCAACATCCGCTACATCCGCGATACCTACCCATCGGACATAGCAGGACAGGTACAGGGTGATTATTTTCCCCTTACGTATACAATCCTCGACGTAATCTCGTCGTCGTGAGGTTCAACATCCGTTTCCTCGCTGGCAACGGGTGTAATTAATCCGTAACGGTATAGGCGGGAGGAGTTAATCTAGTCGAAAATGCAAAACTCTGCTTGGATGTATTCATTGTTGTCTGGCCCTCCTGCACCTCCTCTTCGTGCTCCGTGGCGCACGACGTTACACCCAAGGTCCAAGGCTCGAAGCTATTTGGAAGAGGGACCGTCTTCGTAATTCATTCATCACCTCTTCGTCGTCATCAGCTCCGAACAGTCCCATCAATTTTTTCACACCACATTTCTCGCTGCCGTTGCACTGTGCGGTTTCACCCCAGCATAGGGATCCATCATCGTAACTGCGGATGCAATCCAACAAAGTTCCGACGAAACATTTTCACATCCTCGTTCTTTTTCCTGAAGTAATGCAGCAAGAGGGACAACGCCAAGTGGTTTTTGAACACCCTAATGTACCCGCGGGGGTGGGTTAAGGTCCGGAGACAGAGACCCTTGTGGGGGGCGCTTCATGGTTCGCGTAATAACCGCAACCCTCTCAACATTCAGAGTTCACACTTCGACGAACCAGGGCCTTTCACCACGGGTTGGTTAGGTGAACAGCAGTCCTCTGTGATATGGCGTGAACCACTATGCGATGAATTGATGGAAGCCAACAGCACCCGCGTGCCTAGGATGATGGGAATTGGCGGAGAGATGGAGGGAGCAATAGAGCTCGGGACTTCATCATCGTCATCGTCAGGATTTGGAACCCGCGGACTGCAGTGGTTCAAAAAACTTTTATAGCCGATCGGGGCCGGCGCTGCACCCAGGAATTAGCGACGATCGAGGATTACCGCATAACCACAGAAGTGCCAGTTGAGTTGTACGTGGAGAAAACCGCAGGGGCATTTCGTCCGGTTGAATTTAGTCCGGGGTTTGATCGAGCGGAGCAAACACCCGCGGGAAACAAGCCAGATAGACGATGGATTAGGTATATGGTCAAAATATGGGGAAGAGAAATAGAATTTTGAGGAAATGGGAGAGGAGCGGGTAGGTACCTGCCGCCGAAGTCCCGGGGGATGGGAATTATAATCGCAAAATGAAACGGTCTCGTTATTCAGAGGATTTTAGGAAAATCGCGAGAGAATACCTTAACGAATCCAATTTGCATAGTCGTTCGGTTAATGGTGGTTCGCAGTGAGGCTCTACTTGTACCTAGCCATCTACCCCAGTGCACCGTACCGGTGTAAACACCAAGGGGAAGTTGTACTCCGTGTTGTTAGGCACGTGTGGGCACGAAGGACTCGTGGTACAACATTATCACATTGCTGGGCCAGGAAAGTTCTCCGTTAGTTGGGCAGGATGCCAGGATAAGGCATAAGTATAAAGGTGTGTGCTGCAATGTGCACTGAGTTCGATTTATACTCAGTGCAGAAAATGAGCTGCACATTCGCGATTCCTCCTCTTCCACTCTTCCACTCTTCCACTCTTCTCTTTATATTCGCTTAACTGATCTCTTATAGTTAACGGTTTTCTATTTCCTATCAAGCATTTCAATTATCGGTATTGATTCAGGGAGAAGACTGCAGCACACTATCTCACAGCCGGATCTAGATCCTTCAGGAATCCCTCCTACCATTCGGGATCGAGATTAATGGTCACAGCTCCCGATGCACATACGGAGCGGGTCTCCGCTGTACATAATGGTCGCCCGTTTCTCCACTGATTCTTCTTCCACGGTGATCTAACAGATTCGGGTGTCCACTAGATTCGGAGAATCAGTACCAGCCCAACATGTGATTGAAAAGTACAGAAAGTCTGGAACAACATCCGGTTTACCAGCCAGCAACCTGCAGCAGGTATATATTATAGTGAAGAGGACGAAGTCTCTTCTACATCTTCTTCGTCTGGGCTCCGTGACGTGGCAGTTCTTGAGTTGCATTCCTTCCCATGGCGAGAGCCGCAGTACTGATGCAGTTCTGTATGGTGCAGTGGTGGGTGTGGAGTGAGTCTGACTGGATAAAGGTCCGCCTGGCAACCAGAGCTGGTTATTTTCTTCTCTTTATCCCTGCCTTCCTCACTCTTCTTCTTATTATTCTCTTATTCCCGGCACCTTAACCTCCACCTAGTTCTTACCGTACACTCCTCTTGTTTGTTGGAGATGAGATTGTATTCCACCAGTTGAAATACCTACTCGTGACAGACGAGCCAGAGCCAGAGCCAGGGGGGGAGGACGAGAGTCGGTATACCTATACATACATCCTTCTAGTTCTGATAAAGATCTGCAAACGAATCTAGCATGGAGTGAAGTGAAGAAGAACAAGAAGAAGAAGAAGTGAAACGCAAATGTGTTCCTCATCCCTGAAGGTAGATGAACTTCAAGATACCCAACGCCGTCTTGCTGCGAGTTGCACCTTCATATATATTTTCGGCTCATCTTACCCCAACCCGAACCCAGACCCTACACCCACATATACCCCCTTCTCCCTTCTCCCTTCCCCCGTCCCCCTGTTCCCTTAATATCGATCAGCAAACTCCCAAGTGCCTCCAGGCGTCCGGGATTAGTTCCGGAAAGAGAAAATTCAACCGCAATATAGTGAAGAATAGCCGAATCGTAGGTGGGGTAGGGGAAAACGGCTGTGGATATGTACTGAATTTATATATATATTTATAAATAGAAACTTTTCTCTCCTGATCATGGAGAAAAAATAAAATAAAAAGGAAGATGAAGAAAGTACTGTTGCAGTGAACTAGGATACTTTTTCCCGTCTGCCTATACCCACTTCGTACATTTACTACCTCTTCAGGGGCCGAGTTGGTGCACCGAGTCTGTACGATGAAAGTAAAAGAGTTTGACCCCCGGTCGTTGGCGTGGAGATGTCTAAGAGAGGGTAGGGGGCGGGGGGCAGGGGGTACATTGGTGGCCGTCGAGTGCCGTTACTCACAAAGCTTTTAGAGGAATAAGTAACGCTTTAACACTTTCGAACCACCGCCACATCTCTCTCTTTTACCACCCTTCCGCGACCTAATCTAATCTTAAGCTCAACCTCGAGGATTATAACTCCCAGCCAATTTTCGCATCATCTTTACTATCAGCCCTGCACCAATTGACCTTACCGTGTCTAAACTTTACGGAGAAAAAAATTGCCTCTACAATTAATTGAAATGTGATAAGTTACTCAGCGCATCGCGTAGTCCGACGTGCATTTCTTCTTTTCGTTCTCAGCTCACTCCTATATATATATATATATATATATATATATAGTTTTTATTCTTCTTCTATTTTTGGTAAGCTCATACTTGATCATATTTCCAGAGGGGGGTGAGGCGGAGTAGAGTATCTGTATGATATACGAGCTAAGAATCTAGTGAAATAGAGTAAAAAGGGTACGGGGTCTCGTATCTAGTCTCAGGTATAGTGTGCTGTACCCTTTCGCCATGTCCTAATAGTTTTCTCGATATCTAGGGTATGTACATATTCACCCACCCTTATCCGGCATTGAAAGTTCTTCGATGCACGTATATATATATATATATGTGTGTGTATATCTGTTTAGGGAACGATAAGAAGAGTGAAAATAAGTGGAAAAACACGGATCATGGTCGGACTTCAGACTCTTTCACACATCTGCAAGGCGAACATTGACGTGCAACAAAGACGCGGATGGGGTTTTGCTGTAATTTCTGATATTACACCGTCCCTTATTTATTCAGGAGACGATATTTCAGTTTTCTGAACGACGTTCACACCGGTGGCACCTTCCTATTTGCATCTCCCTGCACCAATACTTTTATACAACCAATAGATGTGTGTGCGTATGCGTGTGCGATGTAAATGTGTGTAAGGTACCTACAGTACATAGATATAACACACACATATACATATAGGGTAAACCTCTGTATAGTAGTAGGACCAGGACGTAGAGCCGAGGGCTGCAGCTTGATTTAGTACCGTTTCCCCGAGAATACTCGGCCCGATAATTCAGGAGGACGCGCCACGAATACTTACAGACTTCCCCCCGTGCCCCCGTTTGCCTCAAACCTCTTTCTGCCCCCGCCCCCGCCCCAGCCCCCACACACTCTCGCCCCCTGCCCCTGCCCCCAACGACAACTACGACGCCAGTTTTGCAAACCTTCTTTCGCTCCCATCCGGCGCCGCACCTCCTTCTACTGTAGTTATATTCTGCTTATCCCCCCCCCCGAATCCCTGGTACTTTTTTTTTCTTATTCTACAACGGGGTTCAAGACGAAGTACATATACAGGTTGTTCATCGTTCTTCAGCTCGACGAATGTAGAGTCTAGAGTGTCTAGAGTTCATTTCTTTTGTTCTTTTGTTCGGCTATGTACTACGGGGGTGGGGGGATTTTGATCTTAGTTACATGTGTCCAGCGGTTATTCAGGATTGCATGTGTCAGATCGAGAACAGTATGGATGTAACTTATACAGGAATTAGAATTCAGGCTCGAGTTTGAGTTCCGGTTTCCGGGATATGAGCTCGTCAGGGGCGTGCGAAGGGGGGTGGGGGGGGTGGGGGGGGGTGGGGGGGGGGGTGGGGGGGGGAAGGTTCGAGGAGGATTGCACGGTTAAAATCGGGGCAGTTTTATACCGCGGGCCAAGTCCGCTTTGGGCGAACTGGTGCGGGAATCACCGCGGGGGTTTATGGACCGCCGAAGTAATCCTCTTAGAACCGGCCCGTCAGCGCTTAGGGGACGGGTCCCTGAAGCGGGCACGTGAAACAGAGGCGACATCCTGCCTATACAGCTATGCGCGCCAGTTGAAGGGAAAAGGTGGGCATGTAAACGGTAGCGCGAGGGGCGGGGGGGGGGGGGGGGGGGGGGAGAAAAAAAAATTTGCGAGTTGGTTGAAGGAAGCGAAAAAAAAAAAGAAAAAAAAAATGAAGGAAAGAAAGGGATACGAAATTGTTCATCACTTTTTGTTCGCACGAACAAAGAGAAGTAGACGTAGAAATCGGTAAGGAACGCAACAACTATTCAGCGGTTCTGTATCTCTAATTAAAGTTAGGAGCACCGTGCGCTGCGGCGGGTATCTAGGTGCGACGTGGCGCGTCTGGCATCCAGGGTCGGCGTCTGTAGAGTATGGCTGGCTTCGGGGTCTAGGCATCCGGCATCTGACCCGACGGGGCAGAGGTTCGCATTGTCAACCCACGATCATTAGAACCAGAATTGCTCGTCGAGATAGAGCCAAGGCGAGATACGAAGAGAGAGAGAGAGAGAGAGAGAGATGCGAGAGATGCGAGATGCAAGAGGCAAGTGGATACGGACCATAGACACACACATATACCTATGGACTGTTCACACAATCGTGCAGTTATTTCGTGAAGATTGTTCAGTGGAATCGTAAAAATTGTTATTCGAATCACTAGTGCTTCCCCATTTTCGGATTTGGAAGTAATGCTGCGAATGTCGATCCCCCCCCCCCCGTTGTTGTTAGTAGGTACTTGCCAAAAGTTCGCGCGAAAAATATGTAACGGTGAAGTCTGAAGGCGGCTGTTAGGGGGTAAAGGGGGGTGGGTGTGGGGGGGGGGGGGAGGTTCGTAAATCAAATCTAATACACCTGCGCAGGGTTCGCGGAATCCGGCGTTCGGTTAATTAAGAGAAAAGCGGTTTTTCGCATACCGCAGCCCTAGTTTACCCTCTTTCTCGCTTTCCGCTTTACGCTTTCCGGCTCCAACTGCACACGGACCAGAAGCAGGCCAGGGGTGCCGGAAAGAATAATTCAGAATTACAGCTTCTGCAGCCCACTGCCTCTCGGTGGTTTCCAGCTTTTTTGTTACTCCGGGTTTTAATATCGTTGTGCAGGATAAGTCAGCTCATAACTGATGGAGAAAACCAACGCATGAATGAAGCGAAGAAGCCAAACTTCGTGGACTTCAAATGGGAAATTTATCGTTTCTATTGTCTCGCTCTCAGATTTTGACTTTCAACTCTTCTTTCTTCGTGGCTTATTCGATCCTCTATTGCCTATACTTAATACTAACTCGTTGGCCGCTGGTTGACGACCGACTATTTGCGTATAATGTCAGGTTCTCGTCCCGTCTCGACGGTTCTAACCCACAGTGTCCCCTCCGGCCAGAGCCGGCTCGAAACCGACCCCACCTCCACCTCCACCTCCGCTTCTTCCTCTTCCTCTTTCTCGACGACTCGGATTTCGCTCTCGCGTGACGCGTGTAGCGGGGGTGGCGGAGGTGCGGCTGTAGAAGTCGAAGACGAAGAGGAAGAGGAAGAGGAAGAGTCAGAGCTGGCAGCATGGGTTGTGTGCAACGGTTTACCGGCCCGAAATAATGCCAACGAGTTTGGCCACAACGGCGTAGCTGAGAGGGAGAACTCTTCAACCGACATATCGCCACTCGAAGAGAGTATGTCACGCTAACTCATCGAGGTGAATCATCATCGAGTTTACTGACCCGGCGAAATGGGCATTTTCAACCAGCACGACATTCTTCTGGTCGAAGTGACCATCGGAATGATTCGAAATCTCGTGCATTTCGATCCCTGGATCGGAATACTGCAATACCATGCAGCACATGAAGAGGATCAAGCACTGAGCATCGGGGTCCAATCGAGTTGACAGACGCGAGCAGCTGAACGTGGGTATTTGTGCTACATGATCATTTAACGAATATCGCGTGTCTCTGAATAAGCGATGGAGTCGAATTTCGGAACCAACCTGGTCGGTCAGTCGATCTCTGCACTAGTTAAGGGAACGACATGGGAGTGTACGTGGTCTCGGTGACCACAACTGGCAGAGAATTCATTACACTTTGATGTCCATCACCATGTGGTCATTTAGTTACTCACTCATTGAGATTCGGCCACGTTCTTCGTTCCCATAATGAAAACAAGTTCACCGACTCACCTGAAACAAAGAAAAAATTAAAATGATTAACGCGCAGCCCATTCGTCGATTCATTTATCGGCTCATCACTCCACGATGCAACCTGCTACAATATGATATCAATGGTGTGAGTTACAGTTACAGTCACAGTACCTAGCCAAGAGTACTAAACCAGTGGAGTAAGGCACAGTGGTTTGAGAAAATATTTTTAAAGTTTCGGGCAGCTGGACGAACGCCAAAATTGCAAAGATTCATAGCTAAGCTTTCGCCGTCAGCCTCACAGTGTGTGACCAGCCGAGTAGGTATACCAGAGGCGTTCGAGTTGATATTTATAAATAAAATCATCCTCCCCTCTCCTCTCCTCTCTTTCTCCGTCTCTCTCGATCCCCGCATTCAATTATTCCGAGAGCAGAGCTTAACTTGATCGAATATTTCCGAAGTCAAGAACTTGTTTTTGCTTCAAAGAGTTCACTTTTTTCTCTTACAATTTACATCGTTCGAAATGATCAGGGGATCGATCGATCGATTATTGAGGCAGATTTCAGGAATCGGTACGGAAAAAGAAGGGCGAAAACAAAAATGCAAAAATCGCCGGCGCGGGTGGATGGGGATGAAAAAATGAATGAAAAAATGAAACTGAATATTTGCTCTCCTCTTTCCGGACAATAACACCGAAACAGGAATTTTTCTGAATCATTTTATAATGTGATAGCATATTTCCCGGGATAGCGGAACTCGCGTGGTATAGGGTGGTGGAATCGAGAGAGGGTGAGTATACAACCTGTCCTGCTCTCGATCTCCCAACGCTCTATTCTCACCCTCTCGAGTTTTGGGAACCCGGCCAAGTGGGTTGTGGTGCTCGTTTCATGCGATTTTCGGATATACATACAGTAGGACACATCCTGTTACACGTATATATATGTAACATATGTATAGCTATATATACCATGTGTGCTGTAATTATTGAACCACGTTCAACTGAGCAAGAACAAGAAAATAACCCATAGAAATAATAATACCCAGAATTAACAACCCGATGCAGAGAATTTCTGGAATATTCTGTGCCCCTCCCCCAGTATTTTCGTATTTAAAACACACGTGTGTATATTAAAATAAGGGATGATTTCGTTACGTGCATAAAAACTATTTTTTCATCAGCTACTCATTCTCGCCCTTGTGAAACCCGGATGGTTGAAGTAAAATAGTTTGTTACAGAAGGAAAGTTCGCTCTTTGATCTTCCAACAGGTTGAGAAGAGAGTGAGATGGGGATGGAGACCTTGGCCTGTGTATGTGAATAGGGGATGGGGGATGGGGGATGGGGTTGGAGAAGATCGAAGCCATTATTTCACGGCGGACAAAGCCTAGCCTCTGATCTACGACGTAGATCAGCTCTGCAGGGGGAATGAAGGCCATATATGAGCTGGGGGAGCATCGGTATCCCGGTTGTTACCTCTGCAGCGAGATCAACATTTCCATCAGGAAGTTATTCCTCCTGATGATCCATCATCCCCTTTCAAATTTTTCGTCTGATTATGCGGTTTCTCAGCATACTTATGTAACTGCACCGAGAGAGCAATGCGAGAAAAACCGTAACCCTGCATTGCACCGCATGGACTCTGCAACAGCGCACCCTGCAGACATGGTGCGGGTGAAGAAGTACGGCTGTAAATTGTTGGGGTGGTATTCAGGGGAAGTTATAAATTAGATCAACGGACGTAACTACCATCCCGTGTAGGTACCGATTGACAAATTACCAATACCAGCTACGCCAGCAACTATTTCCCAACGGTGCTGGTACTATGGTGGTAACGGTGGTGCGGTGGTGGTGGTCGTTTCACCGTTGCTCGAGAAGCTCTGGAGGAACACCAGAGTTGGCAGCTCGATCGAGAAACCTGAAATTCTTTTCCGCCCCGGACTCTGGTGGAATTTTAAACATGAATCCGTGTACCGGGATCTTGGTACTGTACTACTATCTACCCATTTCACTCGCAGGGTTGAATTCGATGATAGTAAACATCCCCGGGTCTTTATTGCTGCTGATTTCAACCCAGTTTCTATTCTCTGCACTTTCGCTAATTCCTTTCGCCATGGTGTTTCCTGCATGGCGTTTTCAGAAATTAGCCGATAGAGGCAAAAGATCTAACGAGATCGAGCGTGTGCATTGCAGGGGTAGTGTCGAAGCGACGCTTCTCACGAAGACTAGCATGTTTCGGCTTTCGCCGCGAAAACTAGCGCGTTTCGATATTTACCACGAAGACTAGCGCGTTTCGATATTTACCACGAAGACTAGCAGTCGCGCTAGTCTTCGTGGTTAATATCGAAGCGTGCTAGTCTTCGTGGTAAATATCGAAACGTGCTAGTTTTCGTGGTTAATATCGAAACGTGCTAGTTTTCGTGGTTAATATCGAAATGTGCTAGTCTTCGTGGTTAATATCGAAACGTGCTAGTCTTCGTGGTTAATATCGAAACGTGCTAGTTTTCGTGGTAAATATCGAAATGTGCTTGTCTTCGTGGTTAATATCGAAGCGTGCTAGTCTTCGTGGTTAATATCGAAACGTGCTAGTTTTCGTGGTAAATACCGAAACGCGCTAGTCTTCGTGGTTAATATCGAAGCGTGCTAGTCTTCGTGGTAAATATCGAAACGTGCTAGTTTTCGTGGTTAATATCGAAACGAGCTAGTTTTCGTGGTTAATATCGAAACGTGCTAGTCTTCGTGGTTAATATCGAAGCGTGCTAGTCTTCGTGGTTAATATCGAAACGTGCTAGTTTTCGTGGTTAATATCGAAACGTGCTAGTTTTCGTGGTAAATACCGAAACGCGCTAGTCTTCGTGGTTAATATCGAAGCGTGCTAGTCTTCGTAAGCAGCGTCGAATGTGTCTTCAAAATTGTTCACCTCATCGGAGTAAAATCCAACTTTAATTACGTGTCGGTGAATGTTATTTTATTTTTCGAATCCACCACACGTACCTCTACCGTATTTCATGGTATTAAGATTATACAACTATATATGAATATACACACAGATATAAAGATGCTATATAGAACTCGCGTACGTGAAACGGTTGTAAATTCGAAACCCCGGGTTGCAAACTTGGCGACATTATTTTTCTAAATAGTATTCCGCATGCAATAAAAACTTCGGTAACTACCAAAGTTTAGTCTCGTTTACCGGATTTATTCCCCCGTCCCAATCCCCACCCCCATCCCCTGACACCCGAACTCACTGACTCCATCATCGTCTGCCACCCCCGTTTTCTTTTAATTTTATTTTTTCCGTTTCGTCTCTCTCTCTCTCTCTCTCTCTCTCGTTAATACTCACCATAAAAAGGCAAAGTAGACAGACAGACAGACAGACAGACAGACAGAAGAAAAAAAGAAGAAGAAACGAATTTCTAGGGTAGTTGATCTCTTTTTTTAAAACCATTATTTTTCTCTTCCTATTATCACACAGTTTCTCGAAGGGGTTGAGAGAAAGAAGGAAAGAAAGAAAGAAAGAAAAACCGCTGGAAAAAATCTCTTCAGGGATGTGGCCTATGAACGGTTCTACAATTCCTTTCTCGGTGCAGCCAATTCCCCTGATAGATAGACGCGGGGATCTTGATAAGCCATGTAACCGGTGCGCTGCTGCAGGAAAACCTAGATGCTGTTGCAGCGCTGTGCACAATGTAGATACGTAGGTGAACGTAGTTTTACACGAATTTTTTCGGTATGTACCTTATTTGCAGCTGCAGGTTGCAATCGCAATACGTATGTACCCTACTTGCGTGTAGTTTAGCGGATATCTACCCTTACTTTCACCCCCGTTGCCAGAGAATTAGCCAGACTTTAACTGGCTCTCGGAGGAAACTGGTGCCGAGATTTATTGTTTTCCAATCGACAACGAGCCAGTGGTATACAAGAGCTTAAGAATCTCGATGTAATAGACGTGCACAGTGCGTGTGTGCATGCTGATTCAAGAACACATCAGTCGAATCAAAGATCGGATATGATTTTTCGGAATATCAAAGAATAAAACAAAAAATACTTACTGATGAAGAATATCAATTCCCACACCCCCGTTTTCATCTTTCTATATTTCAGCTCTTTTTTCCTCGTCCGTTTCCTCTAAGGTCTACCTACTACAATTTTCTTGCGGCTAACGAGCTACGAGGATTTATTTAAAAAGTAAATTAACCGGGAAAAAAGCTTCAAATAATAACTTGATCCTCTCCACAAGCCTCTTCCTCTTATTCCCTATCTCGTTGGTTTTATTTCTTCTCCTCTCGCACCTGGGGGGGGGGGGGGGGCTCTTTAAATTCGTGCCACCGTTATTCTATCAATTGAATGACCAAAAAAATGAAAAAAAGAAGAAAGGAGATTAAAAATATTCAAAATCCATGAGCGCCGAATGGATTCTTCGGAAAATATTACTACACACATCGATTCGATCCGGTTTGGCTCCGATTCAACATATCAATCATATTTATAACTGTGTGATAAAAATTCACTCGCCATTTTAATTTTTCCTTTATTATATCTGCTTACAATTTTACAGGATGTTAAAACGGATGTTAAGAATCGCTGCAGTGATATAATTCGTGAGCGTTGAGCACCCTGGTGCACCGCCCCTGCAATATATACCATATATAATACTGTAGGAGAAGGATAAATTCTTAATCCATTCTACGTTCCGCTTGACACGTTTTTCATTTACTTCAAGAGCATAAATCTTCGCTCGCCGGAAAGTGTGGAATCGTATCTTTTGATTTTAAGCTCCTCGCTCGGCGCTTCTCTTATTCTCTAGACCCACCCCGACCCTCGTAGGGCCGGAAAGTTAATTTTTGACAAGAAAATTTTACATTTGAAAATTATCAGTAGGTCTGCGGAGATTCTTGAGGAGGAAATTTCGCAATGAATTCAATCGGGAAGAAGAAAGTGAAAGAAGAAAAAGATTGTGGGGGTAGTTTGAGACAAAGTCAAAATAAAGAGAAGGAGAGAGGAATAAAATATTCAGATCACCGAAAAATTGGGAAATCAAAACGAGAGGGAGAGATGAGGGCGAAAAAATGTGGGAGAAAAAAATTGGGATTGCGCTAAAGGAAGCAATTTGACCTTCTCCAGACCGCAACAGCTAGCTCGATCCGAAGCTAGTAGCTCGGGGGTTGGGGGTTGGCGGATAGCTGAAATCTGAAGCGCACGCTTCGAAGCCCCGAGGGTAGGCGAAGTTCTGTGCCTCCTGGGGCGGCAGGCATCCACCTCCACCCCCACCTCCAGCCCCACCTCCACCTCCACCTCAACCCCGACGCCCCACCAGCACATAAGTTCGTTAGGCCGGCCCCAATTTCCACGTTATCAGAATTTACGGCCGTCTAAAAGGCGACCCGCACTTTTCCGGGCACGCATCTCGCCCCGCAAATTGCCCCCTAAAAATCCCGGCCCGTGAGAACCGAGAGAGAACGAGAACGAGAAAGAGAGGTAGAGAGAGAAGAGCGGAATTTTTTTTTCGAAAAAGCGTCTTAAACACGAGAGAAAAATCGCGAAGAGAGAGAGAGAGAGAGAGAGAGAGAGAGAGAGAGGGGGATGAAAGAAGAAGGAACAACAAATACCCCCCAGGAATTTTAAAAGGTTACCAAAAAATATTGCCGTCTTTATTTTAAAGCCCATTTTGCACCGACCCTGTGTGCTGCACCTACCCTTATCCGAAAACGAATTTTGTCAGGGTAATAGCATGCAGAGGATGTGGATGGATGGAGCGGAGTGTTGAAAAGGATGGATGAAATGGAAAAGGATTCGTTTTTGATTAATTTTCTATAAAAAATGATGAAATATACGTGGTTCTTTTTTTTTCATATTTTTTTTATCTTTATTCTTCTTCGCCCACCCCCTGTTTCGAAGGTGTCACCCCGCAGGGGTAGTGGTGGTTGAATTTTTGAGCTCAGACTATAAAAAAGGTGGAAAAAGTTTAAAGGTTAAAGGCTAAACCTTTTAGGCCAACCCAAAGGGGTTGGTATTGGTCGGTTGGTCGGGTTGGTTGGATTAGGGGCGAAAAAGTGAGCGTCAACATTTTCGAGAGGGAGAAAGAGGGAAAGACACGTCTATGTGTGCCACGCGGAGGGTGTATAAACCTTCGGGACTAATTGCGGGCTCCCACTAACATCTACCTGTGAACGGGTTGGCACCATACTGGGTAGGTAGGTAGGTACGCATGGGTAGGTATATCTACCTAATGTAGGTGGCGTATTAACGATATCGCGTTCAAATATCCCGGCTGATCCCTGATCCCTGACGCCATTCTCTAATGGGATGCAAATCGCCCGAATTTTGTACACTGTATTCCGAAAACCGTATTGCTGCAGCATCCAGCCGGGGTAAACTACACAATAACCAGATTTACATTCGTTATTACGTAGTATAACCGTTAGAGACAATATACGGGGCAACAGCTCAGCCCAGAAATTAGAAGTCCGCTAATCGCAGGAGTACTTTTTTCGAAACGTTCTACACAGTAAACAAATTTTTTGTAAAATTTAACACAAAAGTTTGCATTAACCACTTTTTTTTGCACAAAATTTCTGTTATTTCAACACAATCAGTTTATGTCAAAAAAGTAACACGCAGCTTCATGTTGAAAACTAACACAAAACTATGTTGAAATTTTTTGTGCTGATTTGAGAGTAACATTTAGAAAGTGTTACTTTTGTGTTAGTTTTAGCATGAAGCTGTGTTACTTTTTTCACATAAACTGATTGTGTTGAAATAACACAAATTTTGTGTAACAGAGAAGTGGTCAACACAAACTTTTGAAAAAAGTACTTTTGTCCGGCACTTTGCACCTCTTTATTAAAACCTCTACCATTTAGTGATAAATGATCGCACATGAATTTTGAAAAGACCGTCTTAAAGCTGAGATTCCAAACTTTGAGGTAGTATTTTGTTGATTTTTTTTTACAAAAATTTCACCGAGTTACAGCGTTTCGAAAAAAGAAATTTCTTTTTGTTGTTGTTGTTGAGAGAATGGAGTTGACGAAATTCTTCGACTAGGGGTGCAGAGTCTAGCCCCGCGCTGAGTTGGCTACATTTTGTTAAATGTATTAGTTGCAGAGTATTAGTGTAGTAGTAGTCGGGGGTGTATTTCGAGTGGCAAAATGGCAAGGGGAGAATAATTACGGGGTTAATGTAAATTGTTAGGCAGTGGCTCGGCGGCCGCAGCTCCAGGCCCCGTTATAGTTAGGAAAACGGTACGAAAACGGTCAGCGCCAGGTATCCTGAGCTGCGAGAACCTCGCGTTATTATTTATGCATTTATTACCAAAGCTGTAGTGCGGTTTGCACCCTTGCCCTGACGTATGGCGGTTCACTAGAGACTCCAGCTACTCTCTAAACCGCAGTATATACTCGGACGAACAGCGATACACATTCCTATGTACACAGGAGTACATACATGTATGTGCAGAGTTTCTGTGGCTTGGATAATGCCCTCGGTTGAAAGACACATGTCGCAGGAGATGCGACGTATATGTGCTTTCAACGGGATGATTTGACTTCTTTTTTCTTTCAACTCATTTCAGCATCAAGATATGCTTGTCGTATCCGAGGGTGAATTCACCCCCATACCTAATTCTCTCCCTTGTTTGGTGTCGTTCACCCCGAATGATATCTTGAAGGCAGTGAGTCAGTCAGTCAGTCAGTCAGTCAGTCAGCTTCACTGTCTTTATTTTCGGAACCGAAACGCGGTCGTTTGTCACCAGTGATGAAGAATCGACAGAAGAAGTGGTCGATGGAGGGTGAGGAGCTTGGGGAAAAGTAAAAGGGATGGAGAAAAGGAATAGGAGAGACATGCAGAGAGACAGATCGAAAGAAGGACAGGGGTGGTGCAGGTTGCGGACATGTAGAAACTGTTGCTTCCCTTATACACGAGATATAGGTCCTTCCTCTCCCTCGGCGACCCCCGACCAACCCCCCCGCTCCAAGGTCTCTCAAGTCATCCTGAGGGTGCGAAGGAGTCAAGAGACATTTATGTGATCTTCAAAAGACTGAGGGCATTTCTTTAGGACCCTTAGATTCTTGGCAGGTGGTCGATACCAGCGTTACGAAATTGGCAGACCATCTCCAGGCACTTTACCATTTTCTAAGAAACCCTAAGATGCAAGCTAGTCTCTCGATGGTCCGAAGCCGCGTCGACACATGGCCGTGTGTATGTATATACGACTTGGACATTGAGAGGATGGAGGCGAGGGCGGGGTCGAGGGTAAGGAAGGGTTCAAGGAGGCCAGGAAGTGGTCCGGGTTGGAATTTGAATTAATTACAGGGGAAAGTGTAGGTACAGAAGTGGAGAGAGAAAGAGATAGAGAGAAAGAGAGGGGGCGAGAGTGGCTTGGCTGTTGGTGGCGCTAGCCGAACACCGGGTTAATGGGGTGGGTCGTGGTATAGGGGAGAGAAGGTGGCGAACGAGAGAAACCGGATGTTGTGAAATTGTTCTTCCGTTAGCAGCTAGGAGCGAGTCGGACGCCCCCAACTTCACACCTCAAGTATCACGACGCGACGGAGCTTTCGACGTCGCTCGAGGGTGGGGGGGGGGGGGGGGGGGGCAGGAGGGGGGAAGGGGAGGTTTTCAGCACCGACTACGCTTTACGACCCCATCTCCCCGTTTCCTTCACGAATTCTGCCGCGTTGTATGACATTCAAAGTTAATCCCGGGCTCCCCCACCCTGGAAAACACCCCATCTTCTTCGAGGCCCGAGGAATTGGCCCGGACTGTCACCGTACCAGTAGTAAAGCTTTAAACGAACCCCCTGCACTCCGGCCTCGCGCTTGGAACCTGAAAACTTATTCCGCTCCATTTCCACGGTTCGATCTTATTCCGAAATCTATAATCCCTTGGAAAAACAGCCCATTTCACCGATCGTAGTTCGGATCCTTTTTTCAAACTTGCAGGCGAATGGCGTTAAGGTCCTTTTAATCGCACCCGAAAGCCCAGTCCGTGAAAGATCAGGGACGCTGCTTCATCAATATATCTCTGATAATCGTATGATTGATAATTTCTCGATTCGTCCAGATGGACACGAAGTGACTATACGTATGCGTACACCATACACGCGTTGGTCTTTCATTTCTATAAAAGAGAGAGGATCGAGATCGGTCGGGAGACTGCCTGCCTGCGTGTAACGCAACACCTCTTAGACGTACGAAAGTGTTGTTGTATCGAGTTTCATTCCCTCTGGCATGACGAGTCTGGGTCATTCTCTCCGTCTCGTACCGCTTAGGCTATGCGAGTTTCAAATGTCGCAAGCTTGTCTTCCCCGCGAATTGAGGCGAACCCTAAAAACCGAGGAGCAGGAAGGGGCCGATGCTGATATCGATACGTCCGCATGCGCGCGGGAGTAAAAAAGAAAATATTAATCATTTGAGAAATGGAATCTCGAAGACTCGAATGAAGAACGAATTCCGGAGAAGTAATGACCCAAAAAGTCGTCCCCCCAGCCCCATCTCGACGGTTTAAAGAGGAAGGCGATACGGCCTCTAAGATATTGATATTGATGTATCGCTCAGTCGTCGAGGGGAGAGGAGGGGGATGTTTGATGATCAATTCCGGGTGATTTTTCGCGGATCAAATTGTTCGCGAGAATAATCCCGCCCGGTCTTCCCATATCCGTGGCGATCTTTTGTCTTTGAGAAACGGTAGTGGGTATGGACCTGCACGCGCGCGCGGGTCCCCCGGTTTCCACGACCGAAGAGAGGAAGAGAGAGAGAGAGAGGATAATCCGGCTTCATAAATCCCGTCGCCGATAATAATTTTATCAACGCGACCACTCACTCCGGGTTCTTTTTCCAGACCTGGACACGGGACCACCACCTCCACCGCCGCCGCCGCCTAAGCCGCGCCGCGCCACGACGCGACGCGACGGTAACTTCCCCATAAATCAAGTTATAATACTTGAAACATCTGCCCATCCTTCCGTCTGATCTTATTCTTACGATATTTGTTCTCCTGCGTTTGCGAGAAAGTTTTCGGAAAAAATTGAACCATGCGCTTTTCGCGAGCTTGTACTTCGCTCTTTCGACAATCCGTCGTCGTCGGCGTCGGTCTGTTTATAGAGTTTGAAGATCACCGACGTGCGACGACCATGAAACCTCCCGGGGCTTTTGCTTCTTTGCAATTTTGCACCTGACCGTAAAACCGAGCGTTCGGTAGTTTTAGGAGCTGTACAACCCGTGCCGGATCGCCAGGTCGCCGGGGGTCACCGCGCGGGGTCACTCAGTTGGTTCGTGCAATATCGACGAGGGTGTCTGATGCAGCTTGGACGTTAAAGAACGGGGAGAACGGAGAAAGACCTTTCGAAAGAATGAACTGCGTTCGCTCCTCCCGAACAGACAAAGACGACTCAAGCTCAGGAGTGAAGTTGAGCTAAAGGAGAAAATCGAGACCTGCGAAGGAGGACTTGGCTTCGCGTTACACTCCGTTACCGGGATCCCATAATCCTTCGAAATCGTCCTGAGGGATACCGTACACGGTGTCTCCGAGTCCCTGCCCGCCGCAATCACCTGCGCCACTTTGTCAAACCACCTTCGCCTCATATCCCGCAGCTAAACTCAGGTACCTACATGACGTTCATATCCTAGACTGGCCATCGACTCTCGCGGTTCCTCCACAAGCCAGGCCTGCGAGATACGCTCCGATGACATACACCCTGCAATGTCCGACTAAATTGAAAAGGTGTCTTTTTCGCGAGCGTCACCTTCTGCTAATTGAATCATTCGGTTCCTGCCATCAGATTCAAAGTTACGTCCATTTCTGTGAAAGCTTCGTGATTGATGCAGTTTTGGGAGCGTGAATGATGGGGCTTTTTTGGAACTGGTCGTTCATGGTCCGCGAGTGAAAGGTGACAGGAGTGAATCGGTGATTTGGAATTAGACTGAACTGAACGGATGTAACAGCGATTAAGATATGCATCCAAATGTTCGAAGCGATTTTTGAAAATCGATTGACCGATGAAATCAGGGCTGTCGAACTGGTAGGTGGGTAGGTGGGTAGGTTGTAGTCGAAGCTTGGAGAGAAGAGGATAAAAGAGGGAAACAAGTAGGCGAAAGACCAAAAGCGATAAACCACAATAAGCCGCGTTATATTGGACGGTGTAATGCGCTACTGTCTGCCTGCCCCCTCGAGCTAAACCGGGCAAAGTGCTCTAATAACTCCCTCCATCCCTCTGCCGCGCCTCGTCCCCCGCAATCCCTCTTCCATACTCTCTCTCTTTTTCTCCTTTCCGTAGATTTTCCCATATTCGCCTCTTTCCGCTCTCCCTAGGTATTGCCCGTTCACGCCCAGCCACGCCTTGCTCAAAAAACGACAAGCAAGAAATATACAACCGAGTCTGCTGCAGTAACACCCGGAGACAACGAGCTCCGAGGCCATACCCCTTCACACCCAAGTTTCCGATACGGACGTCAAGGTGTTGGAGAAAATTGACTATTACTACACGGAAGAGAGAAAATCAACTTCAATCAAGTAATATTCACTTGAACCATACAAATATTCGAAGGAAGACAAAACTTTTTTCTCACTTCAAGAAAACATTTCTCTTCAATCTTATGTTCTTGGTTCGAAAATTAGTTAATTACCATACGTGACTTGCGAAAATGATTATAATAGTACATTACGATACGAGTGCGGAAAGAGGCACCGATACGTCAAAAGAGGCACCGATGAGTCAAAAGAGGCACCGACGAGTCAAAAGAGGCACCGATAGGTCAAAAGAGGCACCGATACGTCAAAAGAGGCACCGATGAGTCAAAAGAGGCACTGATGAGTCAAAAGAGGCACCGATGCCTGATCAATTTTTTCTCGATTTAATTCATGTTATCTTTCTTTTCTGTGTGAAATCATTCATCGGGGTGCAGGAGTGAATTCAAAAGAACTAAAAACATCCGCAATTCTGATAGCGGGACAATATTTCGGGTATTTTCACTGTTTTTATCATCGATGCTGAAGTGATTGAAAATTCTTTTACAGCGAGCTGGACTGAAAGTGTGCTCCGATTTGGCGCACTGCCCTTTTTCACGCATATTTTTACTGGGTCATATGCGGGTATGGAAGTACGAAGGATGGAGATTATTTACGAACCGTATCCTACCACTTCATCACTATACACGTACCAAGAGGCAGAAGTAGAATTTCGCGTGGGTCGTGCCATAAGAAAAGCTTACAAGCTTTTCAAGACGACAAGCACGGAGAAATAAAAGAAAAAAGAGTGATAACAACGAGGAGATTCATATCGTGAAAAGGGTGAATTCCATTTTGAAAACTGAGACCGAAGTTCCTTTACAGAAAATTCGTAGGAGTCATAGGTTCCGAATTAGAGAAGGTCGAAGTTTCGGAAAGACCGTTAGTGGCGGTTACTCGCAAAGCCGAGCTGTGATTGGCTAGAACTTGAACTGGCTCTCATTTGAAAACTATCGCTCTCTCGAGATTCTGGTGAAATAACTTTGGGCTTAGTTTTTGACCAGGGATCTATCTTCCGGTGGCCCTTTACCGAATCTAAAAAATTTGTGATTCGACACGAATTCGACTTTCTGCTCAAAGGCAATAATTTTTACCCACTTTTACCGCGCCATGTAACTATGGGAATGAATGGGAGTACGCGTGGAGGAAGGGGATTATTTACGAACCATAGCCTACCACTCCATCACCACACCAGGAGGCAGCAGTACAATTGCACGTGGGTCGTACCATAAGAAAAGCTTACTTCCCAAGCCGCCATTATACGACAGCCTAAAAATGAAATCGGAACCAGTGGCATACCTACGGATACACACATATATCCTTCGTCCTCCTCGTCCTCTTCCGCCTTCTCTTCATCCTCGTTCTTTCCTCTCTTTCCTCCTTCCCTTCTCACTCTTTCCCTTCGTACCCTCCGCTGATATACCTACCTGTACTTGCAGCCATCGATGCTGTAGGGAACGGAGATAGGAGGGAGAGAGCTAATTTGGGGGATAAGGCGTCGAGTTATTGGTCATACGAAAAGGGTCCCCGGGGAGAGTGAAAGAGGGAAAGGGATCTGAGCGAGCGGAGAAAACGGAAGATGAAAAATAATGGACAGAAGAATAAGAGACGATCAAATAGATTTAGCGAGAGGATATACCATATACGTGAATTCGGTGTAATTTTCTTCAGACCATCAGTCGTCGGGACGCCGCGCCGTACGTACGAACTGGTATCGACTTACTTCTTCTTTTATTCCTTTCGTCCGACTGACTTTAGTCAGTTATTTTCGAATTCCTGGCCTCAAAACACCCGGAATATAACTCGAGGTATTCCCTTTATGAGACGCGATGAAATTACAGAGATTTTTTTCTCACCCAATCCCGGCCCTCGACCATAAATAAAGGTGTAGGGTTGGCGACAAGGTCGGATTGTCTTCGGGGAACGCCCCCCGCAACCCTTTTACCACTTGGTAGCAGATTTCTTTATCATTCTTCGACCGGGTAAAAGTCACCCTCTACCCTTCGGACACGTGTATAAGAATAGTGGTACGCGTGTATAGATGGTTATACCAGATATGTAGATGAAGATGTAGAGACGTGGGTGGAGGACGACCGCGTTGAAAATGGAGGATATCGCGAAGGATATTCCGATATTATGCCCGATAAAAATGGAGAATGGATATTATATTCTTGCGGAGACACCCGCGTCCCCGATCCCCCTCCCCCCCGCAGCGCAGACTCTCAAGTCGAGCTTTCGGCGAAAGCGAAGGCGAAGCCGAGCTAGAGGTTAAGCTACGTAGCATCTGGGGCCACGAGGCCAACGCCGATTACCAAGAGGGGGAGGAGCTTGGTCGCTTCCATCGATCCCTCACATCTGCCTTTCATTAAAACTTTATTTTTGGATACCAATTAGTCTCGATTTTCGTCTGAATGGATCTCGCCCACGCGACAAACGCCGATAAGAGTGTAACGGGAGAAAAATAAATATTTATTGTTTTTTTTTTGTTCAAAAAGATTTAAAACCGAAGTGGGTCGACTCATTTTTAAAAACTAAATCGAAAGTCCCTTTGCAGAAAGTTCGAGGGACTCGTAGTTTTTAAATTAGAGAATGTTAAAGTATTGGGGAGACCGTTAGTGACGGTTGGTATTCGAGCCGAGCAACGCGATTGGTCAGAACTTGAACCGCCTGTTATTTGAAAACTGTTGGTCCCTCGACGTTCTGGCAAAGGAACTTTGGTCTTAGATTTTCGAAAGGGATATGCTCGTTGAACGTCATCCGTTAAATTCGCCGAAACTGTGAATGGATATGAATTAAAGACGTGCAGCGTCCTGAGAAGTCTTCCCTTCAGATAGATTAATCGTCTCTAAGTTCCGAGCAAAGTTCGAGTAATGAATTTATAAAAAGATTAAATCAGTCACGAATTGCATTAACACCGCGTCGCTTCCGTATCAGATCAACGTGTTCCCTGGTAATGAACGCGGTCGTAATTAATCGCCTTTTTCAACATCTCGTTTTATCGCTACACTGCTGCTGCTGCTGCTGCTGCTGCAGTGATTCTTACACAGTACGGGCTAAGAATTACGGCGACTACGTCGCCACCGCTGTTGCTGTTGGATATTACATTATTCCGCAAAGCAGAATCTTCTATCTCGTCATGCATTACCCCCCCTCGACCGCATTCCATCGGTTAGACCTTTTTTTTTGTTTTTTTCTGTTGCCGAAGATACAAAACGGAGGGGGAGAAGGGGGAAAAAAATTGGGTGGAAGAAAAGAATATGGGTACAAATGTTCCACTCCATTTTTGCATCGCGCTTTTCGTACCGCAGAAATTGACTGTCGCGACTTTGACGTCGGAGCTGGGGGGCCAAGGATGTCGCCTCATTGTGTCCCCGGTGACAACAAGATCCCAGAACGTGCGTTATCCTTTCTTATCTCTTTCGTCGTAGCCTGCAGAGCTCGGGGGCCGGAGATATCTGAGCGCATAAATCATAGCCGCGAACCGCATGAAAGAATCCTCTCGAAACGACACAGATAGCTGTGTGTATCAATCCCCATATTTCAATAGAAAAACATTACTTCTCGATCGCGGCCACGAGCTGGGGAGGGGGGTGGGTAGTGCACTTACACCCTAAGACCTCGTCCGCTCCATCACCAGGCATTTTCTTTCTCTTCTCTGAACAGGAAAAAAGCCAATTAACCACTACCTGGTCGCATCCCTGCAGCACCGGCGTGGTAAAGTGAAAGAAAAATTTCCACCCTCAAGGGGGGACCCTACTCAAGTACCGATGCACCAGGCGGCTAGAGTGTCTCTTTGTCGATCCAGCGCGTGCCCTCGCATCCTCATCACTTGACACAAATCGAATAAGAAGAGGAGGATTACGCCGGTGCATCACACACGGTCAAAAGTCGATGAAGAAGAAAAAAAAGAAAAATGATCGAATATCGCATCTTGATAACAATAAAGTTCGTTCATTCCCTCCCGTTGGATTCATCAAGGTATCGGAATCAAAGGTGAATTGATACTCTGAGGTTTCCGGGAAAAAAAACGAAAAAACGAAAAAAAAAAAAAAAGAAAACAGATAAATTCGTGCCGCTGGTGCACTGGACCATCAGCTCACCGCACAGTAACGACAAAGAGGATTATTCATTATTCAATATTGACGTGTAATTATCGGACTTGACCTACATCCCGTTCCGCACGTGTCACTGCTCGGAGGTGTGTGTTCAGATTACAAAAAGATCAGCGTGCAGATTTTCGAACGAATATGCTATTTTCACTTTGTTCTTGTTTTTTTTTTTTGCTTTGCTTTCAATCAACACATGTGTGTTACGTTACGTGTCGCAGGTACACAGATGAGCGGGTATTAACGACTAATAAAATTTTGGTAATCCCTGCAGTGTGTTACGGGTTCCGTGTAATCGGACGGGGGTTTTGGTGGGCGTCTAGTCCTGCAGGACCTCGACATCCCGCCTGCAGGCGCCCCGTGAAAACATCTATAACTAACATTACCGATGGTGTTTGTCGGGGTTTATGGTCGACATAACACCCCAGGTCGTCCTTTTTATGGAGTGTGCCATAAGCGGTGGGAAAATTAAGAGGTTTCAAGGCACCGAGCCGTTCGGCAATGAAAAGCACCGCGGAAACGACGACGGTGTATTTCGCGAAGCTGTCTACCGAGAGAAAAGAAAGAAAAAGAAAACGGAAGGAAACAAACGAGAAGAAAAAAGGGTAAAAATCTCTTCCATTCAACAAGAAGTTGAAAGAAAGTACAACGGGTGTTGGATAACTGGAGGAACGTGGGCGGAAGGGGTAGGCGATGGGGAGAGGGCGAGCAGTGTTGATAGAATTGCAAAATAGATTTACAAGCGGGAAGTCGGTGCCAAATTGAATAACTTTAAAGAGTTAGGTAGCGAAACGTGCATGGAGGTGCACAGTTGGACGGTACATGTACTGTACACTTTACCCTTACACCATTCGCCGTAGATATAGAACGCTCGTTCGATAGCGTTAACGCGGATTAGGAAGTACCCACCGTGAATCCTGGATCCGGTGGGTAGGTGGATAAGGTCTTAAATCGCAGATGTAAGTAGGTATCTCTCTATCTATTGTCTGGAAATGGATTTACGAGTGGGTGGATAACGGGGGACTGTATTATACTTCGTATAAAATTATACTATGTATTATATTCCCTTTCGTATGAGTATAGCTTGCGAGAACGAAGATCCGACTTCAAGTATCGAAAATCCGAAGTGCGGGATGGATTCGTTTTTAAAAACTGGAACTAAAGTTCCTTTACAGAAATTCCGTAGGACACGTACTTCTCGAATTAGGGAAGATTCAAATGTCGAAAAGACGGTTAGTGACGGTTATTTTATAAGCCGATCAGCTATTGGTCAAAACTTGAACAGGCTCCAGTTTGAAAACTGTCTGTCTCTTGACGTTGCGGTAAAGGAACTTCCGTCTCAGTTTCAAACAACAGATCTACCCTCTTGAGGACTTCGATCAAATCCACCATATTTTCATCAGGATATGAATGAAAGACGTATGTACGTAGTACGTAGGTACGTTCACTGAATGTTTTGAAAATATCAAAGCTATCAGTTTATTCTCGGTATACTATGAACTAGGAAGACGATCACCCCTCTTCGAGTTCTTCCTCGATCGAGGAATATAATTGCTCACGTACTTGAGGGGTCGGGGGCGGGGGGGCGAGAGGGTGGATCTAGCGTCAGGTAATAGGGGGGCGGGTGCAGGACAGGAATAGAGACAATGGATAAGAGTCTGCAGGGTCAGCCGAAAGCTAACGACCCATCGCACTCATCGGCAGCCCCCAATCATTCGATGTTAATTGTTCCGGCTTTTCTCCCGCACGGCGAACGGCCGCTGCGGTGAAACCTCGACGTAAGAGAACTGGACGTCGCATCGCTCCCTTTTTCTGATCAGCGAAGTTCCCCCAGAGGGAGAGAGAAAAAGAATTCGGAAAAATATTTCTCTCCGATTCGTTGTGTGTATGATAAGTCGTAGTTTATATGCCGCGTAATGTCCGCCGCTATACCCTTTCGCACAGGGCATAAAATATTGCCAAAAAACATATCGTTGCCTTCCTCTGCAGACAGAGGAACAGCAACAGCAACAGAACCAGGACCGAGACTAGTCGGTGTTATTCGAAAGCTCAGATCCAATCTCGGAGATGGAACGTCGGTGGAGATAAGCACCGAGGCGTTTTCCGGAATGAAAGAAGGCTGCAATTTCTACTATGCTGCAACGGCGCCTCGCCTTGGTGCGGTCGCTTTATCGAAGCCTCGAACAAATTTGACGACGACGACGACGACGACTGGTCATCCGTGAAGGAGAGCCACACAAGTACCTTGCTGCACCGATTTCGCAAGCACTAGAAAAAATAAAAATAATCGAAAGAAGTTCGTCGACCGTCGTCTGGCCGATAACGATTCCCCATGTTTATTTCTTTTCCATTTTTCACTTTTCACAAATAAACAGATTCATCGTACATAGATTTTCGCCGATATCCATTAAGAGCATTCCACGAGTTGCCTGCTGCACGTTGTGGGAAAACGAGGAATTAATTCGTTGAATCCATTAAATCGTCGATGTTAAAATCATTCGAATCCCAGTGAAAAATTATTCGCAACAAAACTAGCAGCGAATGAACCCGGGCGAAAATGAAAAAAAAAATAAAAACGGAGAAAACACTATCATCAATTCCATTATATCGAATGACGCATCGAAAATCCCGTGCATGATCCCATGAAAGCCGAAGAATCATATCCTGCAGGATACCCTGCGCAGCTACCATACCGCTACTATACTTCAGAAAAGAAAAGTGTTTTTCTGATATCTTAGCACTCTGCCCACTGGCGAACCCCCCCCCCCCCATAGTTGCACCGGATGATCGAAGAGATAAAAACAACCCTCGCAAATGCGCGCAAGATTTTTCTTAAAAAAAAATTATTATAATTCATTTTCACCCCCCGAATTGTTTCACCAGTTTCGTTGGTTTTTCGTTATATACTTGCGCTGGTGGACCGCATCCTACCGAATTACATGATTGTCTGTCATGTCGCGTGGGTATCCATCCGTCCCCGCCTTTCCCGACTCCGTTTATATATATTAAGGTGTGTGTATATATACACACATATATACAGGGTGGAAAAAGTTTACGTGAAATAATTGATAAATGTTACCCAGGTATGGTGGAGGGGGTGAAACGGGGATGAGGACGGGGGGGTTGGAGGTAGATTTACTGCACACTGGGGAGCGGAAACTGTTGTCACGAGCCGAGGTGAGGGGTGGGTGGTTTGAGTCCCGCGGACTTTTACGTATGTATTTTGCTAGTGTTAGGTACCTCGAGTGTGTACATGCACATGTACATGTACATGTACTGCGCGTACATAGAGAAGAGAGAAAGTCAGGGGGCTGATGTGAGTGGCGTTGGTGTAATGGTAGAAACGGAAAAGAAAGGAGAATAAAAATTGTTTCAACCCGAAATAAAAAAGAAAGAAAGAAAGAGAGAGAGAGAGAGGGAGAAAAAAAATGCAATAAATATTGTATATACGGCATATATATATATATATATAACGTATTATGATTTATCGCCTACAGTCAAGTCCCGCAGCCCCCACAGCGGTGGAGACCAACCTCAGATTATTAGCCGAGTTTGTCGTCTCCGGTATAAAAACCAATACGTCATACCGAAGTTTCATCCCTTATAAAAATAAGAAAAGGCCATAACAAAACAGAAAAAAAATCAAAGAAAAGGCTATACAGCTGCACAGATATGTGTGCTTCAATTAGAGAAATTCATGTGCCTGAAGTTCCGAACGTTCATTTGAACGAAAATTCAAAAATGGCAAGCTTACCACAATTTTGAATCGACTAACAATATCTACAAATTCGAGATAGATTGAAAATCGTAGGTCGGTTATAGAGATTTCGAAATTCATAAATTTCGGGCGGTCAAATAAGTGGGATATAAGGTTTTTTTCAGAAATTTCGTTCAAATGAACGTTCGGAACTTCAGGCACATAGAAATTCGGGTCTAGATTGGGATTATTTTCTTACGATAGAAAAAAGAAAAAAGGGAAATTTGAAAAACAAAAGCCAAAATGAACAACTGAAGCGTATATATAGTCGTTTGATTGGTGTGCGTTGAACTTCACTCTATCGCCAGGGGGTGGGGGGCTGGAGTCGACTTGGTGGGGTTGAATTATGAGGCAAAAAGTTTTGTTCCTGGGCTTCATTCGATTGAGTGGTTTATTTATTGGATCAGTCGGATTTCACATAAATTTCATTGAAATATTTAGAGACGTTCGATTTCTGACGTTTTGCCATTTTATCCATGACTGCCATACTATACAGAGGTGTTGGGAATTTTTTCGCGACTGTTATTACACCATGGAATAGGGAACTTTTATTTTTTGTTCCCCCGCCCCCCCTTTTAGAAACCGCCTAATGTCGCAGCTCACTGACGTATGTACGTGCATACGTACCTACTTCATGCCGTTTTATAGATCAGAAATCCGAGCCGTGATACGGCGGAGTGTAAATGTATAGTATAGTTCACCACAATGGACGTGGATAAAGATAGTGTGGTACTGCAGCTATAGCTTAAGTCCACGTATGCCCTGAACACACAACCGTATAGCGCTACGTGCATGGATAGTAGGATGTAAAGTGTATGAAACAGCGATAAGACCCAGGAGGAGAAGGAAGAACTGCATACGTCTTCCTGCACCAAGATAGTGTATATGCAAGTCTGGTCTTTAAGCCGTACCTATATACCAACCACCCATGTGCATGCCTTCTTCTTGTGCTCGAATAAACTCACGACGTATGAGTATCTGCTGGATGTTCATAAGATTTGCCACGATTTGCACTCCTCCTCTTCGTCTCGTTATGTCGCAAAAAGGCTGAACACACTTAGATTACAGTTCGATACATGATATTGTGTCGATATGAACGCCAATGGAGGAAATTCCTATTTAGTTTGCAAAAAACTTTCGCGCAACTTTCGTAGTGCATAATCCCAAGTGGGTTTAGGGTCGGTTGGGTTCAAGTCGAGATCTTGTATGCTGTCTAATGTTTGTCGAGACTGTACGTTAACACAGGCCTTTGGGACGGTGGCAAGGGCACGTGAGGATGAGGATGAGGACGAGGATGAGGATGAGGATGAGGATGAGGATGGCGAGGGAGGGGGATAGGGGTAAAGTAGTAAATGTATCGGAGGCGAGACAACTACCCTCTGGAACAGTGAATTACAATTAATTAGAGCCATTAATAATTGAGGCTAGATGGTGGTGGTGTGGTGTGCAGTAGCACGGAGCATGGAGCAAGGGGACCGCCACCGACTGACTCCATGATGTTCATGGTGGTGGCGCAGTGCACAACGTTAGAGTACAGTGTCGTTGTTCAGCAATGTTGCCGGTAGTTTGTTGTAGTACAAAACAGTGCAGTACATATAGTCGCCCTGCAGGTTACCCCCGTTTACTTTTCACTCTGCAGAACGTGTCGCTTGGTTTCTACCGCCCTGGGGTCTGGGTGTAGGTTTAGGTTGATGAGCCTCAAACATGTGTGTGTATGTGTGTGTGTTTTGTGAGCGTAGTGCTAGCGGTGCCAGCAGATTCTATGGGTAATGGACACGCGATCCTCAAGGGACGTAGAGACCGCGTGAGCCGAGCCTGGTCGCCTGCGACTAGGAGGTTCCAACATCCTTGAAGTTTCGACGTTCAAAACTTTTCATAATCGATACTCATTTTCGGACTTAACCAGGCACTGCTGCATATCTCCGAGCCCCAGTATCAGCACCTCTTTCGAAGACATGTTCGAACTTCATGTATTTCATGAGGATGGAACATGTAGCAAAATCAGGAACGTGACCATGCGGTGTTCATGTTCATTCGATTGTGAAATTTGAAACGGTTCTGTCGCCGTCGGTCATCGTCTGATGATTAACACCATGTCTGCGATTTCACCAACCTTTGTCGGTCTTATTGTTATAACACTGCGTTAATGCCCTTCCACGGGAATCAAGTCTCTGCACCGTGTCTGCCGCGGCTGGCTCTGCCAGGAGCACGTTTTCATTAGCCCTTCTCTCCGGCTTCTCGCCTTTTTTATTCTCTTATTTCTGGCTATTTTTATTTTTTCTTTCTTTTTTCATCGCTTCCACTCACTTATGTTCGTTCAACATCGCTTCGTTTCAACGCGACCGCAAAGAAGGAGTGCTCGTTGTTGAATTTTGGTGTTTGATGAATGATACGAGTCTGCAGTTCCGTATCGCGTGTTCTCTAGTCGTTGACTTTATTCCACGAGCGGATAGGAAGGATGAAAATACTGAAACACCTTATTGCGAAACGTCGACGTGACGTCACGCCGCGAATAAGCGAGTCAATAAGAAGAACAAGAGCAAGAAAAAGAAGCGGAAGACGGTGCGGGAGAGAAAGAAGAAAAAAAAAACGCAAAAAAGCGAAACGAACGGGAGAGAGATGGGAAGATAGAGGTGAGGGTCCGGCACCCTCTACAGCAAGGTGATTCTGTCGGACGCGTTAACGTCACCCTGCAGCGCCTGTCACCCGTAGATCGGATTATTGAATTTCTCTAACAAATGATCGACTGCGTCTTCGCCGCTTCTCTCCTCTTCTTCTCTCTCATTCTCCTCCTTTTCTCGATCTATTCCTCTCTCTCTGTCTCCTGAGCTACTCGCGTTTTACCAATGACGTATTGCCACGCTGCGCGCCGTGCTCTTCTCTTCTCGCTTTCTCAACGATGCTTACGGATTCAACGCGCGCCTTCCCAACACGTTCGGGACACGCGGACGACACGTAGCTGTCGAGCAGCCCGGAATGAAAATTCGGAATATATTCTCGCCTCTCTTTATACCCTCTGAGCCACTCTCACGCAACATTTCAACACTGCAGCTCTACCTACAACATTGCGCTTCGTTCGAAAATTCACCATCACAATACGTGTTCAGTTCACATTCTCAAATTTTTGTCGACAAAATAGTCCTGGTCGTCCTAGATAGTCAACATGTTAATTTCTTTCAACATTTGTGATCGAAATCACAAGACAGGACATGTTCACCTTATCTCACATCTGGAGACATGTTCTCAATGTCTGAAAATCATTTCAAAGACAGAGCATGTTAGTTTTATGTACCGCGTTGAGTTATTTTCCAAAAATTGTTAGGAACACAACGGAAGACATTTAATGTCGTCGTCACAAACGTTTAGACGACAGGTCATGCTTGTTTTATGACCTGTCTTGGATTCTGTTGAGGAAAACTTTGCACCTACATGAAGAGACAGAACATGTCTATCTCATGCTCTGTCTTAAGATGTATTAAATGTCCGAGAATCATGTTGTGCCTAGGGATTATTGTTCTAAGCTGTGTTGAAATTATTTCAAAGACAGGACATGTTTGCCTTCAGCGAATTCAAAAAAGTTTTGTGAATTGGGTTGAGTATGTATCAAAGAATTTATGTTAGAGTAATTGAGGATTGTAGTATTCCAGAAGAGCCTCTCGAAACAATCTCTGAATAAATAGCAAGCTCGGAAAAATTAGTGGATTGTTGTGTTCCTCCTTTAGAGAGAGGCGGGAAGGATCCGCGAAAGGGGGAGAGAGAGATGGAAAATCGTTAATGGAGAAAGGAGACTATAAAAGGAATTGGAAAAGGTAGGGACGTAATAAGCTCGAAGCAGCGGCAAGAAGAAAAACAGAGTAGAAACTCAACCGCCTCTTCTTCGAGTCAGACTTTTTCTTCTACTAAGATCTCAGGCCCGTTATTTCTAGCTTCAACTACTCCGATAGAGAAAAAAATATGGACAACCTGCAGGACTCCACAAGTGTCAGAGAGACATTTACTTTTCTGTCTTGAATCTGAACGATCTTTACTTCCCGGATTGTGCCGCATGCATGGTGGCTGGAATTGATAAATCTTAATACTTTCGCGTGAATCTCTGAATAAATGATGTTTTCTTACAGCTCGAGGAGTTAAGCGGCGGTAAATTATTATTAAACGTGGAGTTGGAACAACAGTTAATTACTTAACAAGTTGTGTCGTTGCCTCGGGCCCGTCTCTAGCAACTAACAGCTCGTGGAAAGGCGAGTAAAAGGGATGAAGAGGAGCGAGGCGAGGCATACGTTTCCCTATCTGCCCCATTAAAAGTTAATTGGAGTAGAGCCCTCTTCTTCCTCTTCTTCTTATTCTCGAAGTAGACCCAGGGAATCGCGGAGGAGGTGAGAAGATGAGAATTCTGGTATCCGACTGCGCAAGCGAGGGAGTAAATCAGGAGTTATCACCTTCTGCAGGCCCGTCCAAAGGAAGGTGCGACTTGGTCATGCCATACAGAGAAGAGGGCTGGCGCACTCTTCTTCGGGGTCCACGACGGAGTCTCGCGAGTCTAGCTGAGTTACAAATTCACTAACAAATGTAAATCGCCTCAGACGTTTACGTATTCTGGTGAGAGAAACTTTGAGAGAAACTTTCGAACCAACTGTCGTCTGTCAGAGAAAGAGAAAGAGAAGGAGAAAGAGAGATAGATAGAGAGAGAGAGAGAGCAGTCTTCTCTCTCTTCTTCAGTTTCCTCTTTTCATCCCTAGCGAGCCAATTCGCTCGCTAACGTTTCTTAATCACTTCCTAAGACTTCCGTTTATTCACCATTAGACCGAACTGCAGGACCTGCGTACTTGTACCTACATCGCTCTAGCTAAAAGACGAGGTCGTTTTCGTTCTGCACCATTTCGTATATTTGAAATCCTCGGTGCTGCACTTTACCCGCTGATAAAAGAGAGGAGAAATAGGTAGTCTGAGACCCTGAGGAGAGCCAGACCTGTTGACCCAAGCCGGGCAACTTGAACGTCCAATCCAACGTATTGGAAAGTTCAATCCAATATTTGCCTCGGACAAAATCTGATCGCGAAATATCGGGGCTATTCTTTTCTGCGGTTTCTTACTTCACCCTTTGTCTCTCTGTCTTTCGCTCGACAAACGAGAAAAATAATGAATAAATACAAACACTGGGTATGGCTCAAGGTAATCCTAGTGATAGAACAAGACCATTTTGCATCAGCACAATCCCTTTTCGCAACACTTGTGATCCTTTACATTGTTAAAACCGTGAGACATGCGGAAAAGCCTATGAAATATCTGTTTACAGTGTTAAAATGGCATGACATGTCTTTTCCCAGATTCAGAATGGTACAAAATGTGTTCTGTAAAGTCTTGAAAATGTACAACATGTCTTTGTACAGCATTGAACATGTATGGCAAGTCTTTTTACAGTATCAATACTGTTCGAGATGTCTTTGTACAGTGTCAAAAAGTGTATGACATGTCTTTGTATAGAATTGAAAGTGTATGACATGTCTTTGTACAGCATTAAACATGTATGGCAAGTCTTTTTACAGTATCAATACTGTTCGACATGTCTTTGTACAGTGTCAAAAAGTGTATGACATGTCTTTGTACAGAATTGAAAGTGTATGACATGTCTTTGTACAGCATTGAACATGTATAGCAAGTCTTTTTACAGTATCAATACTGTTCGACATGTCTTTGTATAGTGTCAAAAGATGTATGACATGTCTTTGTACAGAATTGAAAGTGTATGATATGTCTTTGTACAGCATTGAGCATGTATGGTAAGTCTTTTTACAGTATCAATACTGTTCGACATGTCTTTGTACAGAATTGAAAGTGTATGGCATGTCTTTGCACAGTGTCAAAAGATGTATGACATGTCTTTGTACAGAATTGAAAGTGTATGGCATGTCTTTGCACAGTGTTAAAAGTGTATTGCATGTCTTTGTGCAATGTTAAGCCGTGGATATCGTGTGTATCCGAAAGAAAAAGCTAGTGATAACGAAGAATGCGAATAAAACTGAGATTACGAATAAGTCTAATGCGTGTTACTCTGCTAGTCATATTAGGTGTAGGTGTGTGGAATAACAAGGAGATACCTATGTAGATGTATGTGCCTCCCGTGTGGCCTGGCTCGGTCTGGTTGGAATATAATTCTGTCCCTATCCAGTTGAGTTGGTCCCTAGAGACCCGTTTGGGAATATTTAGTGCTACAAGACGAAGCGCCTTCCTTCCTTCCTTACATCGTTCGTTGCCCAAGTCTCCCATCGCTCTCTGGCCAACTCTCTCTCACTACTTCTCTCCTCTTCCCCATGTACATGCGAATGTACATTACGGAGACTAACACACACACAATACTATACACCGAAATGATCACGACGTTAGTTTCTGCATTAACAATATTATGTATGGTCTGCTAGTACATCGGGCATGTATATTCTTTGATCAGAGGTAAGAGGAAATTATTCCTCCACCTCAGCTGAAGCAAATATCAACCAGTCTTGCAGACCATCATACGAAAACAATGAAGAGGTAATTTTTTACCCAAGGCGTGGAGGGGGATTTAATAACTCTTCAAGGCGAGGAGCTAACCACTTGGAGTCTCGACTGCGAAAGCACTTTTATCATACTTTCGGTCACTTTTAAGGGCTGTGCGATGATCTCAGGGATTTTTTCATCGACTCGAATGAGTTGGAATGACTTGAATGACTGAAACCATTTCGGTGTGAGGCTTTTCTTTGACTTTGATTGACTTATCAGACATATTGAGATTAAGGATAAAGTGCATCTGCAAGCCCGTAGCTTCCATCTGGGTGATATACTCGGTATGCAGCTGTATCCTGGAGGTTACTCCTTGCCGAGCTATCCATCCAAATACTTGGTAACCATCCACCCTGATTTAAATAACACGGAACAGTCTGAAAGCATTCTTATATACATCGATCCCAGCCCAGCCATTGGTACCTATACATCTACCTACTCGCTCTCCTGCAGGAGCCCGGCATAATACTTTCCTCCAGCAATCCGCTCGCCCTTTCCGCTTTATCATTCTGAAAAGGAAAGGAAAACTCGCCGGCTATGTAACTGTATAAAGAACTGCATACGTGCGAATAGAACCGAAGTTTGCAACAATATAAAAATGACGATAATAATAATAACGATGATGATAATACTCCATGGAAAGTAGCTGAGGAGTAGGGAATGGGAGGTTGCGGGGCTCGGGCTCGGGCTTGGGGGTTGGATTTGAGTTTAAAGAATATAGAATACCAAGGGGTTATTAGGAGATCTTATTAAAAGATTAGGTACTCGGGGTACTCTTCCCGCGTTATAACGTCGAGGGCCGGCTAGCTGACGGCGGGAACTGTTCCATCCGTTGATATTCCTCGGTTCCCTGCAGGACGTGGATATAAATACTCACGAGCATATTATAAGCGAATTTCAATAGTAGAAGGAGGGTTTTTTTACTTTTCATCTTTATCGTGCGGATTTTACCTGCCAGCGATGAGAGAATGCAGGGGATTATTTTTGGAATGGAGGTATTTTGTTCTATTTTTTTCCACTTTTTCTTTCGGGTCCCTCAGATTGGACAGGGTTCTGTCAGGGAAGAGGGTCTGGCCTGGGCAAGTTACGTTACGTTTATGTACATACACATGTGTGTATAAATAATTCAGGGTAAGTTCAGGCGAGGTTTTCCCTCGTGGTGGTTCCTGCTGCCGGGCAGCAGATATTCTACAGAGAAAACTGTAACTCGTTGGGTTACTGCGGACTATGTACGGCCCTGGGCTCACCTAAACCTCAAACTAACCTCAACCTAAACCTCCAACCTTAGCGGCGAGAACGGTCTGAACGCAAATTCCGGTACCATGGACCTAAATGGACGGGATGGCGAGGGGCGAGGTTTCACAACCCTTGAAATATTAGGGATACGAAGGTGATACGTTTTTGACCAACGAAATATTACACCACATATATTATTAACGGATCTGCACACATGCGAGGGATTACGAGAGATTTGTACGTGTTCTAGAATCCAAAATTCGATATCATGATCAATTTGGGGTGATGTGCGGCCCCATTCCCTCGACTTCGATAACGAGGGGTGGAAATCTTCGACGTCTTAGCTGGAACCTGATTTCTCTAATCAAGCTCTAACCGTTGTTCCTGATTTTGTATTCCTGCAGATCGGTGGAATTCATTTTTTTAATTTTCGCTTTAATCCCCCCGAACTTTTTTTGGGCAGTGCATTCGCGGGTGGGAAGAAGGGGTGGGGGAATTTTAAAAAATTTAGAAACTCGTGCCTGCAGGGCGGTGGATTTGTGTATCGTAATTCCCATATTCCCGACAGGGCTCGATGGAAGCTGGGAAAGCTTCTCGGTGGTGATTTCCCCCGTTCCCCCGTTCCCCCGCCGCCCCCAACCCCTGTTCCCGTCTCTCTCCTTTTCCAGCCTTCCCAGTCCTCTGGCCCTCGGGAATGACGCGCGTTTTAAATTCACTTCGGCTCTATGCGGAAGTGGCGATAAACTGCGAAATTTTATTTGAATGTCACGACCGGCCAACGTGAGGCAGTAACTTTCGTGTTCAGTGAAACTCTGACACCAACTCAAAAGAGTTTGACGGTATTATACCCACTGCTCGAGCGTATATAACCACTTGACACAAAAAAATAAAAAAAGTAGAAGAAAATGGAAAAAAAATCAGAGAAGGGATAAGATTTCCTCCAAATTTTTTCACATCGCTCTTCATCTATCGCTCAAAAGATTGCGAATTTGAATTTGATTTTTTTTTTAGTTTTGTTCCTTTCGCAAAAATATGTATATAGAAGCTGGGTTCCGGTTTCTCTCTGATTTTTGGCGCGAGGTTGAGCCAGGCTCCTTGGCCTCGAGCAGGGTATAAAATTGCGACCACATTCCGGATAATCAGAGTAGAACAGGCCCCGAGATCATAGCTCGTAGCGAGGTAACCTTTCGTCGTCGTAACCTTATATGCCTCCTCCTCCTCCTCCTCCTCCGCGATACGGAGTAGCTATATTATATATAGTGTAGGATTAACAAGATCGCGATAAACCCGATTCGAACGAGAAAAGTGCAGAACTTGGACCATGACTAACTGGTAGTCGTTTGAAACTATGTCTGGGGAAGGTATAGGAACAAGAAGTATCGCATTAAGGACCGCGTGTGGTTGAAACATGTCCTGCATAGCGAGACTACTCATACTATAAGGAAGACATGGGTTTGAAAAATGTCTTAGTTCATTGAAATAGTTGTTTCACGAACAGCATGAGTCTAAAGCATATCTTACACAACATAAATAGTCATTTTCAACCACGAAATGTTTCCAAAAGACGTTCACGGAACATCTTGTTCAACAAAGACTAGTCATGCGATGGACGACATTTGTCTGAAAGATGTATAATTTAAGGGAAAATAGTCATGTCAAGAAAGACATGTGTGATTCGACATAGGAATTGATATTAAGTACCAAACATGTCTGAAACATGTTTAAATAATGTGATATTCAACAACGAACGGACGTGACAAGAACGAAATTTGTCGAAAATAAGTTTGAGTCAACGGAAAAAGTCACATTGAGGAAGACATATGTCTGAAAGATGTCTAATGCAACAAAGGAAGTCATATCACGGACTAAACATGTCGAACATATGTCTTGAGGGTATGCAATTCGACAAAAGCTGCCACAACAAAGACAACATGAGTCAAGGACGACATATGTCTGAAATGATACTCACTAAACAGAATGAGTAAAATGAAGGCAGTAGCATGTTCTGATACCAATTATCCAACATCTGTCTCAAAGTGTAAAACCCGATCGTCGTCTACGGCTTAGGACGAGGATGAGAGGGAGGAAAAAAACACGATCATGTTCTCACCGATGAGAGCTGCTGAAGTAAAGAGCAAATAGTAAAAATTAACGAAGAACGAGCAGGACGAAGAGAGGGAATGGGGGAAATGAAACGACTGAGGACTCTGCATTGGCGGTAGCACGGCAGCTCGGCCCAAGCGAAGCAATCCTGAATTGGTTGGGTCGGGGTTTGGGTTTGGGTTTGGGTGTGGGTCTCGGTCTTGGTCTGGGTTTGGGTTTGGGTGGGGTATTCGGCTGGGGTTTGGGCTTGGACTAGCTCGGAGAGAAAGGATGGTATACGTATACATGAGCTGGGAGTTCGCTTCGGCCAAACATCGCGAGGCTGCACTACGTGTTCGGATTTCGAAGGAGCGAACGAACGAACGAACGAACGCCAGGGCAGGACGACCGCCGGCTGGACGACCGGAGGCTGAGGTTCTTCGCCTCCTAGCTAGCGGCGACTTTTATCCCTTTTTCCCTCGCCCTTCACTCCTCCCTAACCGTACCCCTTCTACTTTTTCTTCTTCTTTTCCTTCGTCTTATTCTTATTCTCCTACTCTCATCCCAGAGGCACTCTCCGTCTCTCCACCCTCTTTTATATTTATTCCATTTGATATTTTTCTGCTCGGCGTGCAGTCGGCCTCGTCCCTCTTTACCGCCCTCAGTTTTACCCCTCAGTTCCTTCCCTTACGTATCACTTATTTCGCAATCACGTGACGCGCCGGCAATACCAGAGCAGAGAGAACGAAAATAAAGAGAATCGCGAAATCAGAGTTCAGAGAGCAGAGCTAGGCGGAGTTTTTCCTCGTCTATTTAAACCCCCTGCTCATCTTCTCCCTACTACTCGTCCTAGTTGTGCTCACCTCAAAAGCCTATGTATCTACGTGTGTGTGTATGTGGACATAAAAGAGAAGAGAATTGAATCTAATCAAATAGAAAAAACACAAGGAAAAAATATGCCTTCTAATACAGTGCACACATTGTTCGTATACAAAATTGGATATTTTCGATACGGTTTCACCCAAACGACAGTACTACATATGACTGTTTATCGATTCCTTCAAATACTGAAATATATCATTGTGAAACTTCCAAGAGATGTTTGATATTATTATTGAAACCGAATTTAGGCGACTTCATGTCGTAATAAAAGTCAGGACATTGGATAACATCTCTTACGACATAATCAGACATGTTTAAAGACATGTCTCAATCATGTTCGAAGAAATTCAAGTATCATTTCTTCACCCATTGGACTATTTTGAGTCGTATCAAAAGACGGGACATTGGAAAACATTTTCTACGGCTTAGTCAGACATGTTTTAAGGCGTTTCAGAATGTTGTCAGTAAGACTGAATTCTCAATGATCGATAATACCAAAATCTGAATCGAAATGATGAAATATACATGAATTAAAAGTTCGACTTGAAGGATGCGATGAGATTGAAAAAGTTCTCCCTGCCTAAATCAGATATCCAGATATCCAGCTCTCGAAGGGAATGATGCTTATTGCTTATTGGTTATTACCTGTTACGTATTATGTTATTCGAAAATCGTCTCACTCGAATAAAATTGCATTTCGAGATAAACCCAAGTTGAAAGTAGCTAGTTGTAGTATTGATCAATATGTTGCAATGCTAGATTGTTTTGCCATAGATGTGGGCACTTGCGGTAGAAACTCTATGGAAACTTGAGGAAGAACTGAAAACTGTTATTGCTAACGATTATCATTTCTTTCGGTCGTTCTTAGCTCGCTGCAGTGATACATTGCAATGCATTTCAAGGTGCACCGTGGGTTTGTGTAACGAGCTAAGTATTTATCAGAAAATAACAACGACAGAATTGTCGTCTAGTCGCGCATGGCTCGATGATGAAAGGAATTGGAGAGGCGAAGATGAAATTCTAGCGCAATACTTGATGCTGAAGTATGCAGTACTAGAGTCTAGACAAATATTAATAGGTGCGTTAAGAGGTGCGCAATATGCCAATATCTGCATTTAGCAGTCGTCGAAACTGGTAGACAGAGGCGATTACTCTCTGTAGAGTTTGAGAGCTGAGAAAACGGACTTAGGAAACGAGTGGAAATCGAAATTTAAATCCCAATCTAAATTTGCCAACGTCGACGACAGAGTTATTTGCGAAGTGATTAACGAGCTACTTTACCGAGACACGAGCTACCCTAATATCCGCATCCTTATTCCTTAAACCACCACACCGGCCTAAAGCCTGCACTAGCTTTCAAAGAAACCTTGAATATGTATTTCACGTTTACCATTTATGATAATTATATACTTGGACGGCTTACGTTGGTGAGAAAATATTGCTGAATATGAAATACATATAAGTGTACATCCCACTCGAAACATTACTATATCAGTGGGATAAAACATGCCTTGGACACATGTCTTTATCAAAATAACTATTCTTGTTGCGTAACACATGTTTCAGTCACATGTCGTTCCAAAAACTACTACTTTCGGGGCATAGGACATGTCTTGGACATAGTCATCGTGAAAATAATTATTTTCGTTGCAGAAGACATGTTTCAGACATATGTTGTTCCGAAATTCATCACTTTGTGTAGCGCTGGACATGTCTTAAACACGTGTCGTCCTTGAAATATATGTTTTTGTTGCATAAAACATGTTTTCCGACATGAATCGTCCCCGGAACGACTATTCTTGTTGGAAAGAAGGTATATATCATTCCAGTTCATGAGGTTTGATTAAAAGCTGCATAAAGGTATAATAGTTTCTGTGTGATCGCGTCTGTAAAAACTTCAGTGTTAAAAATTATAATTCCCTATTCGTTATGGTATATGGATGCACTTAGCACGGAATATATTATTTTCCTCACATTTTTCTCCAGTTCCGTTCAGCTTCTTCAGCTTCAGCTTCGGCTTCAGATTCAGCTTCAAGCCTCGCGTCTGCCCAACCGAGCGTATGATAAGATAATAAGTTAATCAGATTCATATCTCCGGTTTCTTTGCCGGCACATCCCCCACCCATCCATCCACCCCCAATTCTCACCCTCTCGCGTTTCTTTTCTCAGCTCAGCTCTCTTTCACTCTCTCGAAGTTTTGCCAGCCTCTATAAGAGAACCCAGACACAAGTTACCTTAAACTTGTTCTATATCTTCCTCTTCTTCATCTTCCTCTTCATCTCGTTCGCAGCAGTGAGACAGTTCGTTAAGAAAGAATAATATTTGAGTCAAAACTCGCCCCGGTTGCAGGTTTGAAGGACGGTTGAATCTCTGAATAAAAAGATAATTTCACCACCCCCTGATTTCCAGGAGAGCGAGAGAGCGAGAGAGAGAGGGAACGAAAGGGGGAGAAAGAAAAAGTTTCTGTTTTGTCGGGTGAGGGGAAGAAAAGGGTGTGCTATGGACGTACGAGAGAAGGATATATACCCCCAAGGAAGTTAGAACCTGCATTTTGTCCCCGCAAAGTCGTGTACCAGCCCTTTCGTCATTCCTTTTAATTAATTACAACCCCTTTACTCGGCCCCACTGGGACCAAAAGATTCCCAAGACAAACTAAACTAAACAAACCCGTTTTATCAATAGGGGATGGGAGAGAGAGAGAGAGACCGAAAAAGAGAGAGAAAGAGAGAGAGAGTAACTATCTAGTCGAATATTTCTCTCTTAAAAATTGTGTCTTTTTGTTTGTTTCTTCTCAGCAAAGGGAGATTTTCTTTTAATTATTGTTCAGGTTGGGTTGAGGTAGCACAGAATTTCTATTGTCTATAGACCCTGGGTAGCTTGTTCATAAAATTCGGGGAGACAATCTGATACGTTTGGATTATCTGCATATTCTCCCAGGTTCGAAGGAGAATCCACGACTACGTCGTAGTTCTACATCGCGCTCTGCATACATGTAGATAGACATGTTGATATACGAGTGGGAATATAAGAAGACACACATATCTATCGCTCGGAGTACGAAAGTGGGTACCTTAGATATGTCCGATAAATTGGTTGGACGTGTATATTTCACACGGTATAATTTTCACGGTGTAATGTAACGTAACGTGACGGGACGTAATGTAGCTCGACGTAATGTAACGTAATCGGGATTGTGCTGGCGCACAAATCCATCCATACATCAAAATTGTGGATTAAAACAAGGGAACGGTCGATAATTAAAGAAGAGGGCTTGAGTTTAATTGCGAAATAATGCGGCAGCCAATTACTTGAAATAATACAGCAGGGATTCGAAGATGGGAGCTTCAATAATGGGACACAAGGCAGCAGCTAATTATAACGTCGGAATTTCGTCCGTCTTGCGAAAAAATGTGGCATAAATTCTGCAGATGAGAAACAAATATGCAGCTGAACAGCGACGTCAGAAAAATTCAGCAGCCAATAATACTGAATAGTGTAGCAGTCGGTAATGCGAAATAATGTGGCAGAAACGATTCAGAAGCCAATAATTAGACACAATGTAGCAGCCAATAGTACGAAGCGATGTAGCTTCCGGTAATGGAAAACAATGTGGCAGCGAATCTAGCGAAAAAGTGTGGCATTCGATAATGAGAAACAATGCAGCAGCCAATAATACTAAACAATGTAGCACTCGGCGGTAATTGGAAATAATTTAGCATCGAATAATGCGAACTGGTTCACAAGGCAGTAATGACTCGCTATGCAGTAGCCAATGACGAAAAACAATGTAGCACAGATCTTTGATCTGTGATCGTCTATCTTGTGATTCTTTCCAAAGGTCCGAGATCCCTCAGAGGGTCTTCAGGATGTATATTGGCAACAAAATCGTACCGTGCAAGTGAGAACTGTCCGTATGAATATAACGCGTTCTCTTAATAGATGCCCATTACGGTCTATTGTCCGCATATCCCGAGATTATAACAGGCTAATACCGTACTTAGTACCAGTTGCTGCTGCTGACCTGCAAAGCCCGGTTCCCGGCTCTCGGTACCAGGTCGACGCCACACGCAATCACTGGTTTATATTAGTCGTTCGGATCACACCCGAATCCTGCGGGAAGACTTAAGGGCGGGGAGGGGTGGGGAGGGGTGGGGTATTTCAGGTGAAACGGAATTAAATTTTGCTACAAAAACATTTTCGGAATTTTTTTTCACTTTTGTTTCGTATTTTTTAGACACCCTTTAGGACGGGGTTGAACGTGAGCACGGGGTGTACGTAACGACGGAATACATAGAGCTAATTCTTCGCGCATAAAGCACCTAGATTAAAATCATTTGTTTTACATTTTTATGGGACGCGGCGAAAATGGGTACCGCGTAAAATAAAAGTCGGGTTTATTCTTTATGCGCTTTTTTTCCCGCTCTTTTTTTTTCAGTTTTTTCATTTTTTTTTTTATGTATTTCATTTTTTTCTTTTTTATCAACTCCGCTTATTCCAACGCTTCGAGAGAGTTAATCTCTCCCGAGCTCTGCTCTGCAGGGGTAGCTGCAGACATTCGGAGAGAAGAGAGCGAGAGGGAGAGAGAGAAAGGGAGGAAATGATGAAAAAAACAGAAACAGAAGCCGAGGGAATGCCCGCAGCAAAATTGGAGGGCGCAGGGTAGGGGGATGAATTATTAACGACGATGGGCTTTAATCGGTGACGCTTCTTCAGCACCTTTACTCTGTTGCCCGTGCGGTTTCCTCAAATACTCACCGAGCTACTTTCGCGCTCCCTGCTATCGGGCGATAATAATAATTATTAAACGAAACTGACAATGAGAAGTCAAGAGATAAAGAGAGACGGATAGAAGCGAGGTAAAGCTGGTAATGGGGACATAATCGATAAGCGGATATTTTAACGGTCGTGGTCGACGAAAAAAACTTTTCATATTCGTCGAGTGTTAATCTCATCGCGAGAAGATGAAACGATTAAAGAAAAGGGAGTAAGAAGCTACTTTCAGAACCTTTAGAAATAAATTTAGACGATTGTGTTCCTGAAAAATTATCGAGGGTCTCGTAGTTTTTAAATTATAGAGGTTTCAACCCACGCAGCATTTAATATTGCCCAATATTGCCCAATATTGCAGCAACATTGCAGCAACTCAGTAATATTTCTGCAATGTTGCTACAATGCCCAATATTGCCCAATATTGCAGCAACATTGCAGCAACGTAGTAATATTTCTGTACTGTTGCTACAATATTGGGCAATATTAAATGCTGTTAGGGAAGTTTAGCCAATCGATGCTCAATGCATGAAGTAGGTAACGGTCGTCTTGATGGAAAGACTGCGTGATTGGTTGATTTTGAAATTGGACTAGTTTGAAAACTGTCAGACCCTAGGGATTTTCGCTGATATGAAAACCTTATCAGTTTTTTTACGAGGAATCCAGCACCCCGCATATATATATGAGTGGGCACCATGTTTTCTAGAATTTTCATTCTCAATTACGTGCGTCTACTGATGGAATTGGAAGGAGCTGAAACGGGGTCTGGCTCTGGCCGCTAAATTACCATAGTGGTACCGTGGGCTCGTTCGTATGGCGGGTACCTGCATATTGCAGACGTTTCTGCACCGGGAGGACCGCAGACACATTTACTGCGTGGGAGAGCCACCGGCCACCGGCCACGACCAATGCACAGTCCACAATAATTGTTCATCTTCCTAATGATCATGATGCGATGTTGTGCTCGGGAACATAACGGGGCTCGTCCACACTGTCCGTTCAAACTACTGCAAAGTCCCAGTATGTACGTTCATCAGGGTCGTCGTCCTCGTACAAACGAACTCGCGAGAGCCATTTGAATTTTAATTAATCCCGCAATATTGAACGTCATTATGTCATGACCTTTAATTAATGATCATTTCTGACTGTTCGAAAAAAAAAAAAAAAAAATCTGACGCCATTCGAAGTCCTGAAAGTTTGTTGGGTTGTAGACGCGTCTGCACGAGTGTGCAGTGGGCGGCTGCATTATCACTATACGCAGTGTACAGTATACGTATATGTATAGGTATATGTATATGCAAAGAGGAAATAAATTTACCGGCAGCTGCGAAGACACGTTTGCGTCGAGGCTATAGGTGGGCGAATAGCGGGCAAAATCTACGTCCGGGCGAAAATAAAACTGAGAAAATAGAAATAGCTGAGTTCCGAGGCGGGAGACGCGAGCGGGTAATACCTTACAATTTAGCTCCACCGTCGCCGGGGATTCCCCTTCGCTCGTTTCACCGTATAGGTACCTGGTATTCTTCGCACGATTCGTAATTCCGTATTTTTATTTATACCTCATAAATACCGTTCTTTTTTTTACTCTGCTTCTTCTTCTTCGCCTCCTTGTGTATCGTATTTGATGAACGTTGAGTTTCATCTAACGTAGGACATGAACCACGTTTAATTGCGTAAACCTCGGTTTAATTAGCTCGGTTTTCAGCAATCGATTTGATATACTGGTGGGTCGATTCACCGTGAAAAACTGAGACGATTTTGTAGAGGCGAAATATTCGAGAGTCTGATAGTTTTTGAATCAGAGCTAGCGTAAACTCGACCAATCGCGGATCAGAGAATAGTAACGGTCGCTATGACGCGGAACGCGCCGATTGGTAGATCTTGGAATCGCTGTAGTTCGGAAACTATCTGAGTTACGAAATTATTTCCGGGTAATAATCGTCTCAGTTTTTTGCGAAGAATACCAACCCCTGTGCGGCGAAACGTTTCAAGGTGTTTCAGGTGAGATATAAGCCCTATACGGTCCGGGGCCGGACATATGTAGGCTCGTCGCCTCGATAATCCCAAAACAAACCCCTAACTTAGTATTTAACGCCTCTAAAAGTTTGAGGATGTGTGTGAGGGGGGTTACGGGGGCGCCGTGCCGCGAGAGATTTATAAGGGTTGGCAGACTTGACATATTCTTCCCCGAGGTCGCTCTGCCCTGGTCTACCCCTAGACGTTTACGGACGAACTCCGACCCCTAAGTGAAGACTAACTGCCGCTGCCTGGCAATAAAATCGTATCAAGCCACGCCGCGCGACGTCGCGACGCTACGTTCTGTAACAGGACGACCTAGAACCCCGCGAACCTGAAGCCTCGATCCTGAATCCTGGATCCTGGATCCTGCGGATCCCGGAGCCTGGAGGCTGCGGAGTAACCAAGAAGCGTTTCTAGGCTCAAGCTATTTCCTAAATCTCGGGTAACCCCCGCAAGCACGATCGTGATATCACGGTCTAAAAAGATTCCTGCTTCGCGAAACTTGCCGGTCTATAGATGGCTACGCTTTCGGAGATCAGCCTGACCCCCGCGATTATAAAAGGTCCGGAATTTCGCTAGTCAAAAAACACGTTTCTCACACATTTGGCAGATCGGAAAATAGGAGTTGAGCTTTTTCGAACGATTATCACCCGGGGGCAAAAAATGGTGTAAGAAAAAAAAAAAAAACGAAAAATCAAAAAAAAACGTCGCAAGCTCGGAAGGGTATAAGAAGGGGTATGCCCTGGGTGCGGTGCTGTGAAAACGGGGGCGGGCGTGAGACTAGAGGTGGTAGAAACCCCGTCGGAATTTCATTAGTGGTTCAAGATGAACCAGGCGACTGGGATGCGGTACCGTACAACCCCTTCCTCTCGCGCCCGAAGACTTCTTCTCCGTCTTGGAGTCGCACTCTTCTCTCGTTAAACCAAAACAATTCTCCACGTTTCATTTTATTAAGCGCGCCTTCCCCCATCCCTTTCTCAAACCACCCTTATTGCTCAACACCACAAGTATATTAAAAAGCTCGCGGTTCGCCAGTGCCCTATCGCTGAGAAAGTCGGATACAGCCCATCAAAGAAAAGAGAGAGAGAGAGAGAGAGAAAGAGAGAGGGAGAAAAAGAAAAAAATTCCATACCTTGAACGCGACAAAATTTTCAAATCGGTTAATTTTTTTTTAATTTTTGCCAGTGTCACTTACCTTGGGGTAGTTTACTCGTCGTCAAGGCTATTCGGAAATGCCTATTGTCCGATGCCTTGGAGATTCGTATGCATAATAAGGAAGCTTACCTGGAACAGAAAAGCGTAAAGATCTCAATAACAAGTTGCACTTGGTTAGATGGTATAGTAGGGGATGGTGGTTTTCCCCTTATTTATTTTATTTTTTTTTGCTTGCTTCATCTTCGTTTTCTTTTTTTTCTATATCATCTGATCCAGAAATGCGTTGTAAAACGACTACGAATATCGGCATGCTCTGGTAGTCGCCATTAAAAACAACGATGCGATCGAGGCGGCATGGATGTCGTTACAGTTTTTCCACAAAGGAAAAAAGAAAACGGGAAAAAACGAGAAAGGGAAAGGGAAAAACGAAAAAGGAAAAAAAAAATAAAGAAAAGAAAAGGGAAAACGGGAAAACGGGAAAAAGGGAGCAGGGATAAGGGCGAACTCGGAAGCTCACAGTATGCAAAGGAATCGAGGTAGGGGAGGGGGTGTGAACGGATAAGGGGTAGAGATAGGAGCGGACAAAGAAGCGTGGCTACGGATAACGGAAAATGTAGTAGATGAGGGAAGAGAGGGTAGGTAGCAAGGGGGAAAGAGGAAAAGAGGAAGTGGAGAGGTACACAGCATACACGGACCCTCGCGCCCTTTTCCGTACAGCATATAGCGCAGGGAACGTCTTATGTTATGCTCTTGTGTACCCAAAAGCTCGAAAAGTTATGCGTGAGACCTTAGTGTAAATGGAATCGCTCAGCCCTCCAAGACCGAAATGGATATTAGCTTCCCAGCTGGCTTGATCCACACCTTTGCCGAAGCGTAAGTCATGGTGAAAATTCGAAAGAAAAACATCTCCCGCAAATTTTCATTCTTTTTTCGCTGTAGGTATTTTTGTTTCTTATTTTTCGGTTTTTCCGTTTTTACCCGTTTTTCCCTTCCGTTTTTCCCTTCTTCACAAAGCGCGATAAAACAAGTTTTCACATCTACATCATAAACAAGGTGAAAGCTTCCGTTCTTATTTTACGCAGAACGAAGACAAAAAGAAAAACAAGCTCGACGAAATTTTCCAGCGGCATAATAACGGCTGGATTTCAGTTCGGAAACGGGACAAAGCTCAATTTCATTTTCCCATCGGAAAAATGTCGATTTTTCAACGCAGGAAAAATATAAAAAGCTCGAGGAAATTATAGTCGGAGTTGAAGAAAAGCTCGCTAATTTTATATCCGTACAAAATAAAAAGCTGTTGGTATCATTTGACTAAATTTTGACTTAAATTTTTTCAAAGTTGAGGTGAAATGAAAGCTCGATGAAATCTTTCAGCGGCATGATGACAGCTTGACTTCAGTTCGAAAGAGGAACAAAGCTCATTTCCTAATTGGAATACTCTCGGTTTCCAACGTCGAACAAAATGAAAAGTTTGACGAAAATTTTGTCGAACTTGAAGTAAAGCTCGCGATTTTTAGACTCGTAGGTATCTGAATGAAAAGCTGTCGATTTCAATGAAAAAAGCTCGACCAAATTTTTCTATACTAAAAAAGTTGACGAAACAAAAAATGAGAAAAATTCCTAATCGAAAATTATTTTTCCATGTGTCTTTTTAAATTTTTCATTTTTTTTTTCTCTCGTCCCCATTCTTCCCCTATATTATACCATAAATCTCGTACATATAGGTATACATATACATAGTAGAGCAGGCAACATGAGCGAAGGGGGGCCCGAAGGGATAGGAAATTGTTAGAGGCGGCGTAGCGCTATCGCTTAAATGGTTTACCGTGGGTACGTACGTACGTATGTACGTACATACAATACATACGTTGGTTAAACTTTACAATATACGCAGTATTAGTTCACAGCTTGGAGAATTCATCATATTTGCCGAGGTACCTACTACGTACAGGTAGTACTATATGGCGAGGGAAAATTCCTAAGATAAGATGAAATCCTCAAACTTGACCATTTTGAATGAAAACACCAAAGAAAAAAATAGAAAAGAAAATTCTAAAACGGCATCGAAGAAGATAAAAAGAAAATTGGAGCTTTTCGGAACAGAAGCAGCAGCGATATGCTTGGGTATCGGCGTCTGATTTAAATTGGTCAATTTGGCAGTATCGTTGGCCAATATATTGCAACACATGTCACGTTCATAAGATATAGCTTGTATTAAGAAATGCGGAATATGATCATTTTCTTTTTCTTTTTCTTTTTCCTTTTCTTTTTGTCTCTCTCTTTTTATTCCCCCAAGATGTAATAGCTTAGCAATTTGGCTCAGTATCTACAAGCTGGTTTGACTTATGCGGTTACGCGCTGCGATCATTCTCTTCTTCTTCTTTTTCTTCTACTTTGTTTTTTACATTTATTTTTTACGTCTATTTTATTTGGTTCTTGTTCTGTTCATTTTTTTCTTCAAATTTAAACTGCTGGCTATTTGGCATCAGGGCGGACGGTTATAAGCTTTCGAGTATCGGGGTAATGGCATCCCACTTTGTCACCCAGCTATATACATATACTGCAGTTTGATACAAAAATATGGCGATGAATTAGGCACATTCAGTCTGGAATGTAGTCTATATTAACTCCGTCGACGTATTATATATCAACGGGGAAAAAGCTCGATTCAAACGGTATTACAATCGAAAAAGCTGGAATTCAGTTATTTTCGTTCGAAATAGAAGAGTTTAGTATCATTGTCAGCATTGAAAAAGCTCGATTTTTATTTTCCAATACACAATAAAGCTCCATTCGATTTTGAAATTATGAAAAGCACAAAATTGGTCAGTTTTAATCACAGAGAAAAGCTCGTCATTAACATGATACGACGAGATGGTAAGTTAGTAGATTAAAATTCTGGAATTAAGTCTATTAAGTACGACTACGTATATAAAGGGGGGAAAAGCTCGTTTCAAATGATATTAAAATCGAAAAAGCTCGAATTTATTCACTTTTTTTATCGAGACAAGCTCGATTATTGCATTTCGTTCGGAATAGAAAAATTTGGTATCATTTTCAGCGACAAAAGAGTTCGATTTTCGTTTTCCAATGGACAATAAAGCTCCGTTTAATTTTGCAAATACGTGAAAGCTCAACGTTGATCAGTTTCGAACGAGAGAGAAGGTCTCGTGACTCAATGAAATTGAACTAAAATGACAAAAAATTCATATTTCGGGATTATCAGCTCGCGCGATGCGAGAAAAATCTGTCAACCATATTCGTTTTCGAATTGAGAAAAGCTCATTATCACATCGAATCATTACAATTTTTCGAATGTTAAAACGAAGGAAAATTTTCATTCCATTCAATTCCATTCGCAAAACTGGTGCGCACAGCGAATAGACAAGAACTAAACTTTATTTATCTCGGAACGAAAAAGCTCAGGATGAAAAAAAAAAAAGCAGAAGGAAAAAAAAAAAGAAAAATTCTCATAATAAGAAAGCTCGCGCCGAACATTTAATGTATAGAAACGAGCTGCAGTAATTGATGCATCCACCCCATATATATTCCGGAGCTTTTTTTTTCACGTTTTATTTTTCCAACATTTTCTACCTTCTACTCGAAGCTTTGGTTCAGTTACAAAAGTGCCTGGAACCAGAAATTGCGGGATTAAATTTTATTTGTGATACATCCGTGTGCAATAGAAACACGTACATGATGTACATACATGCACGCATGTCTATCAAGAGAGAAAAGCAGTGCTATGTCTTTACAGCATTAACTGCTTGGCGGTCGTAAACATGTGTAGTACCTACGGATATATATCTCTGGCTTGGTTTGTACATTATGAAACGAAGCTCAGCATCTGTTGTTGTGAAACTGAAGGAGGATAAGGGTGAGGAGGAAGAGGAAGAGGAGAAGATGAAAGAGAGCAAATAGAGAGGAGAAGAAAAAACGAAAAAAATGTCTGGGCGCTCGAGAGGGGGACGGATAATAAAATATGTCACATATATTACATACATACGTGATACTTAGGGGATAATAAAACGTGGGGGTACAAAACGTATGGGTGCCTGGTGCCAAATGATATTAATACGTAGGTACTGCATACATACGGTCTAATACTGTTTCTGTCGTATTGGTAGCTCGTAGAAATTTTCAACACCGAAATTTATGTCCATACTACTTCCTTTTGTTTTCACAAGACGAGCTAACTGCGAGATACGACGAAGTGTGCGGAAATACGTAGAAAATAGGCTGGAATATGGGTCGTATACATGAAAATACGCCGAAATATCACAAGATATGAGAGAATTTTAATAAAATACGCCGGAATAATGGAAGAATATTGAGAAATGTGGATGGAATATATCGAGATACGACGAAGTACGAATAAAATACGTCGGAACGTTTGAGAATCTCAATGAAATACGACGAAATGTGTGAAAATCTGAATGAAATTTGTCGAAATACGAAGAATCAAGGTTGGAATATGTGAAGATATGTCGAGATACGACGTGACACGAATGAAATTCTTTGAAATATAAATGATAGACGCTGAAATATGTGGGAAAATGATATGAAATATACGAAAATATGTTAAAATACGACAAAGTGGACAGAAATTTTGATGAAATACGCCAAAATACGCGTGAAGAATTCTAGATAAGTAAAAAACGGTGCTAATACGACTGAAATGGGATGAAAAAACAGGTGAAAATGTGTCCGAAAGAAGTCCTGAACAAGTTTGAAGTACGCCAAACGGTTTTCTTTTTGTAAAAATTGCATTGTATGAACTATATGGCGTATCTATAGATTGGTACCAACTTGAGTGGGCATACCTGCAGTGTTGAATTCCCCAGAAAGTGGGCCTCCTTGAGTGCATTATCAACCAACGAGCTCGAGGGATCGAGGGATCGAGGGAACAAGGGAGCGACTCGTCTCATATCGCGGGTTGAGTCGTGTCCCCAATAAATCTGTTGTACAGGTAGGTACCTCGTAATTATTACCTGCCCTACCTCTTCAGAGGACCACGGAGGACTTCGGAGGATCGAAGGATCGTAGCGTTCGCGGATGAGCTCGTTTATGCAACCACATAATTTCTTCATACTATATACTATGCTGTGCATGTACAGGGTGTCCCAGAGCTAAATGCGAGAATTGGAGAGGGTAATAGAGGGGGTCAAGCCGAGTAAATTGACCCGTAGAACATCTGGCCTCCGAAGCACCGGTCGCGAGATACGGCCGCTTAAAAAAATCGCGCTGGGCGCCCGCATGTAGGCAACCGACTACACACCATATGCCTGTCAGCGAGTCATAGCACATTTGAATTCGAAAATTTCAAACAAAAATCGAAAGTGTTTTCATTCGAAATTCTTAAATTCTGAAGCGTTACGAGTGAAGCGCTAACCGATGCCGGCTGTGTAGTAGATTGCCTACATGCCGGCGACTAGCACGATTTTTTAAGCCGCCGTATCTCGCGACCGGTACTTCGGAGGCCACATGTTCTACGGGTCAATTTGCTCAGCTTGACCCCCTCTATTACCCTCTTAATTTTTTGCATCCAATTCTGGGACACCCTGTATACTGTGTAACTACTATACTTATATACGAACTCCCACTACTTTTACAATACTTTTATACACACGCACTGAGTTATGGCGCCCCCACCAAGTCTACGCCTCAAGCATATCCGTCTCGAACCCGTCTGGGTCCCAGAGACGGTATGTACTACACCTACGAAACAACAATTTCCGTGATAAATTCGCGAAAAAAAAAACGAAAAAAAAAAATGAAACAAAAGAAAATGATTCGATTTTTTTTTCAATTTTTCATTTTATTCGTTCTTGCTTTTGTTCAGACAAAAATTTCTCTACTAACGACCAGATTTTTTGTAAATTTCTTTGTTTTCATATTCAGGACTAATTTTTGAAATGGATAATAGCTCGAACTGCTTTCTTGTTTTTGGTGGACTTTTTGTTTTTCGTTTTTTTTTTTTTTTTTTTTTTTTTTTGCGAAGAAAGTCATTTCGTAGCACGTGGGGTATATTGGTTAGTCTCCCTTTCTCTCTCTCTCTCTCTCACTTTGTCTCTCTCATCTAAAGATTGTGAACGGGCGATCGCGCTCGCATATACAGAATAATTTGATGCGGGCATTAACCATGCTTTCACGAGCACTATAATCAAACGTCGTAAAGTTTTAGTGGCAGCACGTTGCAGCGTTGTGGGGCGGTTCCAACCCCCTCCTCTCCCCCGGACGTATGACGCGTTGTATTTCTCGCACAGTATTATAATCCACCTCTTATATCGAAAACTTGGATCTCTACCTCATGCACACACCCATACTCCCCCTAGTCTGGGGTCAAAAGGAAAACGGTGTGTTTGCGACAAAAAAAAAAAAAAAATGTAGAAGGAATCCAAAATTTGAAAACCAAAGTTGCAACAAAAAGAAAATTCGTCTCCGATTCCATTTTGTATCAATTTCGTTATCATCGTTCTATGATTTCTATAGATGTTAGACTTTTTCATTTTTCATCCCCTGATGGAACTAGTCGAAAAAAAAATTTTTTTGTTCTTCTTGAATCGTTGAGAAAATTGTTTGAAATAAACTACCAGCTAGTTGGATAGAGAATTAAAAGTGGCAGGTAATTGTATACATGTATGTATATGGAGCGGAAAATAAAATAGTGCGGAAATTAAATTTTGGAAACAAAAAAAGAGACCTCTGAATATTCAGGGAGAGTCGTAACACGTATATACTATATAGGTACCTACCCCGTCGGTCCGCGAAACTTTGTACTGTTCTTTTTAATTGCAGTTTTTGTTTCCGCTTCCCACAGCCGACAATTTTTACGTTTTTAGGTAATCCGGACCCCACGTTATACGGTATGTTATATACACTTACAAATTATCTCTAATATGGGCGAGGGTAGGTATGGTAGAAATTTATAGAATTCTGAACGTATTGAGATTGGTGAAAAACCGTGTCTTTTTTTTGTTTTGTTCATTGCAATTACGATGATTAACACAATTATTCATATTCATCTGGATATTCGATACTTTTCTGCAATGAAAAAAAAAAGAAAAAAATGAAAGCCTCTTTCTCCTTTCCCAAGGAACATGAGAAATGAGAAACAAAATCATGTGAGAGCAATTATTGAACCAGATATCAAAAATCTATGTTCTTCTGCACAGAGCTTGCAGCTCGTTTTTCCGAATGTCATACCAGAAGACCTGATCTATGATATCGCAAATTGGGCAAAAAAAAAAGCTTGCAAAATGACGAAAACCCCTTTAATCCAATGCCCGATCGTCGCATATACATATAATTATAAGAATTATTTCCAGGTACATACACATGAGACACGTGCGTGCAGGTTGCATGCGCAGTATTGGGGCACCTGCCAGACAAGCTGTCCCGGTTATATACCTGGCTAGGTATAAGGTATATACCTTGTTTTGTCAAGGTTTGCGGTAACTCTACTCCCAAACCCATTGCGTCAGATCGAAAAGCAAATACACATGCGGTGTCCGTTGAGTTTCCTGTGTAACGTACATATAGGTATATATAGCCTAGTATAAAGGGGACCCCCCACATCCCCCCCAATACTTGTTTGCATACGCGTGTATCAGCACACACTCGGTGTCTCACAGATGTATATACAGATAAAACAGCCTTGATGCATGGATTATATACTGGATTATTCAACTTAGGAAGGCCATAGATCCGTCGTCAAATTCTAAGACTAAATTTCCTTTACAAAAAATTCGAGGTCCCAATAGTTTCCGAGTTACGGGCGAAGATCCTCGCCGACCAATCGCAGAGCTTATAGGTGACGCGGACAGCGCTGGTCATGAGCGGAAGTTGCGCGGTACCCTGCGCATGTGACCCATACGTTCTGCGATTGGTCGACTAAGATCTTCGGTAGCTCGGAAACTATCGGTCCCTCGAATTTTCGGTAAAGGAAATTTGGTCTTAGATTTTCACGGGGAATCTACCCTCCGAATACGATTCGCGGATTTGACAAAAAAAAGGAAAAAACAAGATAAGACGAAGGAGAAAAAGGCCGAACGGTTTTAATCGTTATCGTTGTTGTGTTTTGGGGAGTGTTGAGAAACTTATAAGGAATGGGGTTTGTTTTGAACCAAATACCCTGTCTAGACACGTACTTATATAGACGGAATATCGTGGTGTACTTTTGTATCTACCTATACACACGAAACGCACGCGGTTTTCAGGAGTCTACCTTTTCTACCTTTTCTACCTACCCGGTATCGGGATATCTTCAGACTTATTGACAGAAGGCTGCCTCGGGCAAGGCGCGTATGTATGTACAGGCGAGCGCGGGGTTGCACCCTTCTTCGTCTTCGTCTTCTTCGTCTTCTTCTTCACTGAGAGACCTTCCGCCGATGCGATTCGACCGCCACACCCTATGAGACCCCTCTATGTGCATTGAGGAAAGGGAGCAAGGGTGGGGATGAGGGAAAAGGCGAAGGGAATCGACTTTGTATCGTACAGGAATCGAGTCTGATAGAATACTGCTACAGACACGTGTGTGCCACCCACGTAAGCGCGGATATGACATCTTCACATGATATGCAGTAATAGATTTTTTGCAAATTCAAACTTTCATTCTTCATTTGCTTCGAAAATGACAATTTCACTATTTTTTGGTTTTTTTTGGGAAAGACAATACTATCGTGTTACCTTTACTTCGCGTCATCGTTGCGTTTGGAAAAATGACTTTTCCGAATCGCAAGTGGTAAGTCTCGCAGTCTCGAAAAAATCCCATCCCCGTTAATTCGAATCGAAATTGTTTTAGTCTCGCAACCAATTTTCGTTTCATTCACAAATCGATTTCATATTTTCACCCCTTATTCGCAGTGCGGTAGGCAGTATAATATTCTGCTGCATAAAGGGGGTGAAGAATTTCACTTTCGCAATTACCGCTTCCTGCACTGGGTATAGTTTTAGCCGAAGGTATACCTACAGACTTATGTTGCATAAGGCATGACGTAGCTGTACGTAACTGCAGGTATAACCGAGAGGGGGGTGGGGGTGGTAATTAACCTTGGACACGCAATGACTTTGGTCAAATGATTCAGGCCTTTCTTTCTCTCTCTTTCACTTTTCAGCCCTTTCGGGTTTTAGCAATATACATATGTACATGCAACGCGCGGTGCAATTCTATCAGCTTTTCAAATCACCCCCCCTGAATTACAAAGAGAGAAAGAGGATAATTTTACTGCAGAAGAATTCACTCGTCGCGTGTTACCCCGGAGTTTCTTCCAGGGGGCAGGGGGGGGCTCTGGGAACTAACTTTACTCGACAACTCGGCAACCAGCTCCAATTTGCCGCGAAGTCTACTGCATATATAGTAAAGATATAAAAATAAGAAGATAAAAAAGTCGAAGAAAAGAAACGAAGAGTAGAGAGGAAGAAAAAAAAAAAAATTGAAAAAAAAATCGAAAAAAAAATTCTATGAAAGCTCCTGCGCTGCTGCAGCTTGTTATTTGAAGCAGTCGCTCATTGGCATACCTACACATAATAAGCGAGAGGAGAAGACGAAGAAAAAGAGTCGAATGAAATCGATCCGCGACTATTTTTTTATTTTCCATTTTATATATTACAGTCGTTCAGATTTTCAACACGGATTCGGAAATCGGTCATCTGACATTTAGAACATAGATAAGAAAGCTGCAGCTTGCGGCTCGTTTTTTTTCTTTTTTTGTTTTCGCTATTCTACTATTTAGTCGTCGGAATATTTTCGCCAAAACAGATCGTCGAGACGCTCGAGCTGGGCAGTTTACGAGTTTGGAAGAGCAATAAACAAGCAGATTTACGTGCAAAGTCGACTTTGGCTGTGCTCAAATTCGATGAAAGTATCGAGCGGAGTGGAGTATCATGTATTCTTCGAATAGGGGGCACCTTGAGATTGGGGTAGGTTTTTCTTTTTTCCCTCGGACGTTTTTCTTTTTTTTTTTGTTCTTTTTCTTCTCTACTTGAAAAATAAGATCGGTTATGCCCGCGCAGGTGTCTAGATCGCGGTTCCACAGGCACCAGGGGGATCTGCGCCGGTTTAGCTCTATAACTATTAGCAGGAACACTGGGTGGCTTGGCGTCCCCGACCCCCCGTTATAATTTAATCGCTTTAGCGTCTGTGTTTTCGCGCGCAAAGCAGGATTTACTGTAATGGCTCCGTGCTCTAGCCTCCCTCTCGACCCACCCGAACCTTTGCCTGCCTACCCCTCTCCGCACTGCTCGCTGTTTCCCGGATCCGTGAGAGGCTGTTGTTGCAAGCGGTGCATTTTCGGTTCGTACGGACTTTACGCTGGGATGGTTAGACGGGTTTGTACCGGAAACTGGGTACTTGAATGCGGAAAAATTGAGAAAAATTTATATATCGCTGAAACAGCAATTCTTCTATGCTTATTCGTCTCCTAAATCTCGAATAAAGTCGTAGAGTATCGATAATTGTATTCGATCGACGTATTTTAATTCGTCACATTTTTTAACGGTACCTGACAGTTTTTTCTTCACCTTAAATTTGTAGCAGGGATCAAGACGGATCCAACGATACCCAACAAAGCATATTTTCAGTCACTCAATCCCAAGATATACCATTCCGAATTCCGATAGCGCAGCTAGCCCTTAGCGCGCCACTATGCGCTACTAGCGCACCACCGTACTTTGATACGGAATATCTCGCGACAACGTAATTGGGATCATACTTTGTTGGGTATCGTTGGATTCGTCTTGAATCCTGCTACAACCTACGGTGCATGCATTCCTGTAAAAAAATTGTCGTAGCTCCTAGGATTTTGTTTTTTTGCTTTTGAATCAGTCTGCACGGTTCTATTCGGTCTCGTCGCAGTGCTTGACGTCTGATTTCGGGCTACACCTTATTAACCGAGACGGCAGACTGCGGGATTTGCGAGATACGAAAAAGTGAGTCGAGTTACGGGGGCGTAACGGTAACAGTAACCATAACCGTAACTGTGGCAGTAACTGCCGTACACTCGGGCGGTTCATTCGTGCGTCTTTACGCATGAAGTAGATACCCATACCTACACCAACATATGAACACTTTCAATGTATAATATACAGAGAGTCGCAAGCTCTCTGCGAGGTTCTGTCGAAGAAATTAATTGACCCCTTGGTTAACCCGCCGTATCCACACATGTATATATACTTTTTCGTTACTCGGTCAGTGATAAAATAAAATGGGATTCACCTCTGCCTTATTGGAATCAAATTTTAAAGGGGTTCAAAATTCGGCATTAAAAATTCGGCCAGCGATCCATAATGATAACAACTATTGTTCAAGTAAATGTCCGCCATTAAAAAAATCAAAAATTGTTTTTTATTGCAATGAAAAGTTCTTATTCTGCAGGGCGAATGTGTACAAACTCAGTGAGCTATTTTACCCGTACCTACCAATAACAGCCGTTTGGTTTGAAACCCATTAAAAACCTCCCCATTAAACCCATTAGATTAATTTTACCCTCCACTAGCCAGGCGAACACGAGAGCGCAGTCAATGAGGTCTGGGCCGGATTACCGAAACCAAAACGATCATATTGTGTGGAGGATAGTAATACAGATTTTCTGGGCACTTGGTTATCCCGCGAAGAACAACATGATGAAAAAAAACCAAAAAATTTTCAATTTATCGTACGATTTTCTCTTCCCTTTTTTTCGGGCTTCTGTATTCTTTCCCATTTCCTTCCCCTTTGCTCTGCGTTCTTCCCTCTTCAAGACGAAACGAAATAAATGACCCAGTTCTGTTACTTAGCGAGTTACGACGCGAAACAAAATGCCTACTTTTGCCCCGGGTTACTTATAGCCGGTATCTCCCGCCCCGTGTAGTCTTCTCCGAAGTAAGGCTAGCCAGCTAACCACCCTACGACCACCCTGGAGGACCAAAGAAGGTCTGAGAAAGGGTAGACAGGAATAAGCCGTCAGCGTGACTTGGGCTGTCAGTCAAAGCGACGACGCACCAGCTACAACCAAACCGACGCAAAGCTGGTGGCCTGAAGCCCGAAGCCAGAACCCTGAAGCCTAAAGCCTGGTGTTTCGCCTCATCCCCATCCCCATTCCCATTCCCTGGAACCTACACCAATTTTTCTCTCTCTGCCCTTGACTCTGCGCGCGTCTCGCAATTATTACTCTACGGATAAGTAGACAAGTAAATACTTCCCCGATATCGGAAACGGGGGAATGGGAGCCTCTCAAAGTGGCGCCACTCGCCACTCCCAACGAACTTATCACACTCGACTCTGCGTCATGAATCGACGAATATAATGATAGATTACGCAACGAGTGCGGAAATCGCCTTGCGCACGATTTTCGGATACTATCCTTTTTATTTTCTCCAACAAGTGTGAAAAATTCGATTTCGCGTGCTAATTTGTCACATTTCACAATTGCTAAGTATTTTCCGCACGGGAACTTCATTTGGCGCATAAGCTTACAAAAAGCGTTAAGAAATCTGACATTTCGCGCGCATGCAAATTAGTTACGCAAAAAATCAGAGCCAAAAATAATTTTCCGCAGTACGGTTTAAGAGAGAGAGAGAGGAGAGTGTGCTCGAGAAAAATGGCCACTCGAGTCATTGAAATTAAAATTAAAAACCTCAAGTATTCAAGTTGAAGCCTACCTGCAATATTACGTCACGCAGCAAGCTGTTGCAGAGCTTGAGTCACCCGTGAGCTTCAAATTCAGTCCTCAGCTTCGCGTTTAGTTACGGATTTATTTACCTCGTCTTTCTATCTTCGTCACTTTTTAAATTCTTTTATTTTTTTATCTCATTTAATTTTCGATCAGAGTTAAAAGCTCCCTTATTGTCCGTATACCGTATCTTTGTAAAAGCTCGCAGCACCAAAAATTTTTTATTTTCCCTTCTCCTCGTCAACTTTCTTACTGCATTCTTCTCTGCATAGTTCGTTGTGATACGTAAACTTGTTTCCGCTTTTATTTTCCTTTTTTGTTTTTTACGTCAATTTATCTTTTTTCTGAAAGCTTTTGGCATTTATTTATCGATGCTTTATTATTTTTGCAAAATTATTATTATCGCTTTTGTGCTTTTTTGTTTTTTTTATTATTCTTCTTCTTGCTTTGCGATGGAGAGAGTCTCGTTTATCGGACGATAGCAAAAATTCGCGAACTTTTATACAGTAGCGTGAGTTGTTTCTTTTTTTCTCGCCCTCTCAAGCTGATCGTTCGAAAAGCTCAATATTTGATATTTTTCACTGACTGAGGGTGTACAAAGTCAATATAATATAATATAACAGTGTGCAAATGTTACAGCAATTTGTTTTGACTAAAAATATATCACGTATTACTTTGGTTTTCTTTCAACACGTAATAAAGCTCTGCAGCTTTCAAGCCAATACGCGTGGGACACCTGGGGTTAACCTGGAACACGGGGGATGTTACATGGGAATACTATCAAACAGATAAAGAAAAAGATAAAGAAAAAGAAACAGAAGGCAAAAAAAGATACACAGGAATATACATCACATACAAAAGTAACAGTAAAGGACTGTGGACTGAAATTTCCTATACCGAAAGAACAATTAAGGTGAGCTTTATTATAGCATAACGTGAGACACGCGACAGGATGAACTTTTTCTTTTCTTATTTTTCTTTTTGTTTTCTTGTTTTCCTGTTTCGTTGTGCAGCTGAAAATTTTGATTTTACTTCTTTTTTTTTGTTGTATTATTTCTGAAAACACGACCGCACGAAAACAAGAATAAGAACAAGAACAAGAACAAGAACTAAAGTTAAGAAAGAAGAATTTTTTCTCTCCTAAGGCAATTGGCACTGAGCTTTGTACGAGCTTCTATACTTGTTCAAAAGTTTTGGTTTTTTCTCCCTTCAGTAGCCGGGGGTTAAGGATTTGTTAAGGTATATAAGGCAAGGGCGGAAAGTAAGCTTGTCAACCAATTTGCCAATCACCATGCTGGCTAAACCCAAAACGATTTACCGGCATTAGGTGTTAAAGCTCGGTTAACAAAACAAGGGACAAGGAAAGAAGAAAAGAAGAAGACGAGGTGTATAGAAAGAGAAAAGAAAAAAGAAGAGGAAACTAAGTTTTTTCAAACTTTTTTCATGAATTTGATAACGAAAATTATTTCGCTTACGAATAATCCCGAATCTTTAACATTCAGCTGGTATAATATATAAATATAATTATATAAATCAGCTCACACCACCCCCCCACGAACAATAAACAAACAACCAAGCAAACTTATCAAACTACGTTGATTATAGGCTGGTTTTATTTTATTTTTATTAATGCGTTTAGTAGTTAGTTAGCTCGGCTGTTGCAGGTTGCTGGTAAGCTCAACTTGTCTCTCTTAAGTATAAGGTTGAAGTTAAAGTTGAAATTTAAGTTTATGTTTAAGTTTAAGTTTAAGTTTAGGTATAAGTATAGAGCGTAGCTGTGTTTAGTATTAGTATTAGTATTAGTGGCTGGTGGATATATATATATACATATATATATATATATTTTTTTTTTTTTCTTTCTTTTTTAAATATATATATGTATAGGCATATAGTGGATAGGTATAGTATTTAGTATTTAGGCGGTGGTGGGTATATTGAAGGTGGTTGGCAAGTAAGCCTCGGCACGAAACAAACGCAGGGAAGCTATCAAAGCTATCAGCGAAGTGTCGACGGACGACTGGCTGGCTGGCTGGTTGGCTAGCTGACTGGCTAGCTGGTAGCTCAGGCGGAGGGAGGCAGAGGGATACTGAGGAGACTGAACCTACGAGGTTGTGCTGCCTCTCTTTTCCACCTCCACCCTACAGGACCTTTCCTTTCCTTTCCTTTCCTTTCCTTTCCTTTCCTTTCCTTTCCTTTCCTTTCCTTTTCCTTCCTTTTTCTTCCTTTCCTACCCTTATTCCTCTCCTTCCCTTATTCCTCTACTTTCCTTATTCCTTTCCTTTCCTTTCCTTTACTTCACTTCGGTTCCCCATCTCTTCTTCCCTCACCACCGTCAAGTCATCCTCGCGCCGACGCCCGCGCCCCTGAAAATGGGGATGACGCGACGCGACCCGACGCAAAGTCGTTTTACTCCTAGAGATGCTGCGGTGACTCCTCATGGAGGAGGCGTGACTCACGCATACCGTTCCACGTGCCGTGACGCAGAGAGGTTTTATCACTTGAAGATATATTACCATTTTCGTATTCATTAAGAAAAATTTCAAAAATCACGAGACTTTGGAAATCGACAGGAAACCACCCCCAACTATTTCGATTACTTCAAGCAATGATTCACAGCTCGCAGCTTCCCAAGGCCAAGGTTTGAGACCCTAAGACTCAAGGCCAAGGTAGACTGCGATCTCATGTCACCAGATCATTTTTTAATACTGAACATTGTGGCAAAATTGAGTTTGTCTGAAGTGAAGAACAATTTTATGTCACGCCAAGTAGGTACAGTGGTTCATCCTTTCAAATCACTGCTACGATCTGAAGAAATATGTTTTTGGATACGACCATTTTTTTTCTCATCTCAATAGCCACTTCTTTGTCGTAAAAAAAAAGCTCTCTTGTTGTCAGAATTAGTTGCAAGTCAATTTCTTCTGGATGAAATGAACGGTGAAAAAAGCTCTTCAAGATTGCCGAAGGGATGTGCTTTCGTATTTTTTATTTTTATTTTTTTGTGTTTATTAATTTTTGGTGTTTCAGGGATGGAAATTGATGAGTGACTGTGGCTTTTTTTTCCTTTTTTTTCTGCGGTACTACTTAACAATATGAAATATTGCCGTTTGGCACTGCACTCAAACTGCACCAGCAGTCAGTTTTGCAGTTGTCCAAGAGTTAGGGGGGTTTGTTAATGATGTGGAGGTGAGTAGGTAGGCGCCGCGTAGTGGCGCGACGCGCACTCTCGCTAACGAACAGCACAATTCAAATTATAGGTAGACATCCTCGTTTATTTTCTAGTCGAGAAGTTTGAAAATACTATTTCGCAGACGCAGTATCTATACCTCAATGCCTTCACGCAAAATTCTGAGTATAAATCTAAATCGACCTAAATCCTGCGCAAGCTCTAATCATCGCCTTATTTATATGTACTGCACAATTCGTTGCACCAGCTATACCATACCACGGTGTACTATATACTGGTCACTGCACAGTGCAGACGATTCGAGAGTATTTCCAGTAATTGAAGAGCACCCATAGTACTGAAAATTGATGGGCGCCACTTATTTTATGAAATTTCATACTGGGGAGCTTTTTCAACCAATTGGTTTTTAAAAGGTATAATTACTGATCGAATTACTCGATCCCGATAACGAAATTACTGCAACTTGGTCCTCCAACAGGTTTATAACCGCTCCGAGTCAGTTATTCTCTCACTTGTCCTGGGCTTGATTCCACGTCACATGACTCGAGGGGACTTGCAACGACTTGGGACATCGGTGAGTTCCAAGACTTTCGAGACTCACAGAGCGACTTCGTTATCCGATCAAAGCCACATTTCGACGACTTTGAATGACTTTATTAGATTCAAATGAGCTTTACGTGACTTCACATGGATCCCGAAGACTTTCGGAGACCGAAAACGGAAACGAATGACTCTGAGCTTTCGAGCTTTTTTTTTTGCTTCGGACATGCGTGAGTTTCAAGACTTTCGAGACTCACAGAGTGACTTCGTTGTCCGATCATAGACACATTTCGACGACTTTGAATGACTTTATTAGATTCAAATGAGCTTTACGTGACTTCACATGGATCCTGAAGACTTTCGGAAACCGGAAACGGATACGAATGACTCTGAGCTTTCGAGCTTTTTTTATGACCTTTAGAGCGTCTCATCTGATCGTCGTGACACTTTTATTCGACTTGTGAATCGCCACTAGTGACTTAAAGAGGTCTTCCGAGACTTGCAAGATTTTTGAAACTTTCAATTACTTTATTCGACTCAAAATTGACTTCAGGGCATTTTTGCATGACTTTAAACTACGGCGCCAAAGACTTTCACAGACTGAAAAAAACTTCAAATTTTTCTGGAGCGCTTTTAAACTTTTTCAATGACTTCTGAACGATCAACGTTGTCTTCAAAAAACTTGCAGAGACTCGGAAAGCTTTCCAGACTCTCAGGGACTTCGTCGTCAAGTCTGAGGCACATTTGAGGGGACTTTTAATGATTTCGAGGGGCATAAAATGACTTTCAATCACTTTTAACAACTCTTGAGCTCTCCCAATGACTTTTTACAACTTTCCTCTGACTCTAGACGCATTCTGACTGGAGCTTTTCAGTATAATTCATGTAAAATAGATAGAAGATAAAGCTGAAAGAATATCGTCACATGCAGTACTGGGATAGATGTCAAAGGGATGAGTAAAAATAAAGTAGAATCCGAGAAGCTCGTCGTATTGGCTGCATCTGATGACAAGCACGAATCTTGTTGAATAATAAATTGCTATGCTACCCATATGAAAGTCACGGGGTTGTATATCGAACGGGGTCTCATATAACTTGATCAATCTACACCTGTATGCCCTCTTATCACTCCATATCACAGCCCACTAGTCTGGTAATTGTTTCCAATGTCTTACTGACAATGTAAATACGTAAATACGTTAATACGTACATAGAATAATACAATACGTACATTTGTTACATTGATATTCGAAGCCCCGATCTGCACCGATACCTATGTGTATACCTATGTCCTCACTGCACGGGTTTCCTGCGTGTATACTTACTGGCACTGTATTTACCAACCGCAGTAATGCAGCCTAATTGCAACGGTAAATGCATTGCGATATTCAGACTTAATTACGGATGAAAAAATTAGGAAATTTGATGAAAGAAAAAAAAACATGGATACTAGACTCACCTTAGTGGTTAAAATTCGTCAAGCAACGATCTTGGGGCAGAGTATCGAAAGCACAAAAAAGCACAGCTCAAGCTCAAGCGTTTCAAAAAAAGCGAGCTAAATTCTAATCAATGTTGAAATTTTTTTCATCGAAAATATTATTGTCGAATAATAGCATAAGCGAATATTATAAGCACGCAAGCGATAACGCGAACTGGGCAAGATAAAACGAGGAGACGCCTACGTCATGCGAAAACTAAAATGCAATCGTTAAACAAACTAGCGTCAATCCGTTGCTAAGCAACATTCGTGTGTATGTATACCAACGCGAAATGAAAATTTCGCTTGCCTCCTGATCATAGACAACTTGTCTAACATTTATGTAAGACGTATTATACACACATGATGGTGTATCCGAATCACTGCTTATACCGTGTGAATGAAAAATCGAAAAGCTGGTAGCTTTCATAAAAATTTTCGGATAGCAGAGCGCATGAGATCAGTTCTGTTCGTCATAAGGATCAGAAGTAGCGGAAGAACGATTTAATTAGTAAGTTAGAGTGAAATTGAAATAACAGGGGAACCAATTGCGCCATAAAGTTTCTTCCCCCGGCAAGCAGGCAAGCAGGCAAGCAGGCAGTAGTGGCGTTTCGAGAGTATTTCATATATCAACGAACCACCGGCAGACGTCGTCAGTTATAGGTGGTATAAGAGGCGCCTCTCGTCCAGGTGGAGGAAGTGGAAGTGGCGGTGGTGGTGGAGGTGGTGGTGGAGGCGGAGGTGGTGGTGGAAGTGGAGAGATGGCCACAGTGCTGCAGGGTACCAACCTTATACCTACATATTCGTACTAAAACCGCGGGGCCGCGTGGTTTAATAAGCAAAGTTTTAAGGAGTGCGGCGCTGCGGTAGGTACCTAGCTTTCGCCCCAGACCATCTCAGCCTCAGCCTCCACCTTCTACCGCCACCCGAAACCCCAGCTCTCTCATTTTCTCGCATATTTACCTCTTATCTCTATTCCCCTTTATCTTTCCCACCGCATTTTCATTCCTCGTTTCGAAGGTCATTCGTTTGGATATCTCTGCTTTCTTCTTCTCTCTTATTCTTATTATCCGATGGATACAACCTCCGGATTGGTCACACCTTGCTCTATTTTACTTTAGCTACCCTCGATCTCCCGCTCTCTCTCTCTCCCCGTCACGCAGCTTCGAAAACTTAGATGCCATTTTGATCCCTGGAAGGACGCGGAGTCCGTCCCGCTTAGACCCAGAAACTACGGTTTATGGAATATTTATTCATTGATCGGTTAACTCCAACCTCTGCCGCACATACATGCAGAAGCCAGAATCCCGCCTGCTATACCAACGAAGAACACAACATTACAGCCCGCGGTTCCATCGTCTTTGATAACGGCACCAAATCGTATGGGAAAGGAAATATGGAATAATTTTATCACATGCAGCAGGGGGCGGAAAAAAGTGCCGAAATATATTCGGGGTGCGAAGACTGGACGAACCCACCCCCCACCACTGGCCAGTCTCGATACACTCGAATGGAACGAGAACGAGCCGGGGGTTTGAAATTTTTGAATTAGGCAACCGGTCTCATTTGTCCTTCCTTCTACAAATGGGCACCAAGCTGCTCGCTCTTTCGCATCTAAAAGCGTTAGTCGTAAAATCCCGCGCGAAAATTGCGTCGGTCACCGCATGCGGGCACGCGGTTCTAGTCCGCACAGACGGAATACAAATTGATTGCGAAATAATTCATGAACCGACCGCAAATGGTCCATCCAATAAGGACCCTCGGAATGACCGGTAAAATTGTCCCGAAAGCCGGGGAACAACCCCCAAAAACGGGCGAAAATAATTCATGAAAGGGGTAAGGGGCAAGGTGGTGGTGGTGGTGGTGGTGGTGGTTCGAGGTTCACCGAGAGATGGACGGACTGGACTGACTGACCGACAGGATCCAGACGGAATTCACGTCAGATAAATTTACTCACACACGGACACGGACACGGCACGAGTGTGCATATACATACATACATCCGTACGTACATCCGACCTAATTGCACCCAAGGGTTTGAATTTTACCGGGCGTTGGCTGACCCGCGGAGCACATTACTGCTTCCGTTTGTGTACAAGGGATTCAAGGAGCCACAAAAGCGCTTGTCTATATTTATATTTTATTATTGTTATACGTATAAACTCACGCTGCGGATAATGAAAGCAATTTATTTTTATAATCAGCCATTAACCCCGCATGCAGTATGCGCAGCTGGATAAAGTATTCAGATTCAAACGTTGCTTCTGATATTTTCTTCATTTAATATTCACTCGGGCTAATTTAGAGATTCCTCATTGAAAAACTGGGAGCATAAAGTGCGTTCAGAAAAACCCGCAGGAATAGTGGGATGGGAGGTTTACACCTACAGGTATATTCGTTTTTAAAAACTAAGGCTAAGCTTCCTTTACAGAAAATTCGTAGGACTCGTAGTGCTCGAGTTACGGAGGTTTGAAGTTTTGAAAAGACCGTTAATGACGGTTATTTTTCGCCTAGCGTTTCGATTGGTCGACTTGAATCGTCTGTAGTTCGAAGGCCGTTTGTTTCTCGAAGTTTTTGTAAAGGAACTATCGTCTCAATTTCGAGTAAGGAATCCACCCTCAAGAGCCGAAGCTCGCCACGATATTTCGAAACATGTTCGACCCGGTTTTGAACAGTTTTTGAAATCGCTTATCGCCCCTGGCTGTTCGAGGGCCGAAAAAAGGCGATTGTTTTTCAACCGGTTCCTAACCGCTCGGTTAACTTCGGAGTGTTTCGTCATAGGTACTGACTGGGGAGGGGCTCGCCCGCTAATTCGCATAAACAAGCCACCTAGCCGACCGACCGCTGTCTAATTGCATTCTCTCCACTACGCCCCTCGCAGTTCGTACCACCGCGTCGTACTCCCACTCACTACACCCGGGTCGCCCATACTCCGTACCTCCTTTTCCGTCCTTCCGTCGACCCCAGACCCTAGCTTCGCGTTGCCACACGGCCGCGGATCGAAGGCACAGGCGTCCGCGCGGCGCCGGTTGCCGACATCCCGGCGCCAACGCACAACCTCCACAGCAAGTGGGTGTAGATATATGTACCTACTCTAGTTGTCGGCAACGACGGCATAAGTTCCTTTTTTTCAATTTTTCAACCCCCGAAATGTTTTATAATCTCCAAGTTTCCGCCCCATTTTAGTTCGTTTCACTTCTTTTCGCTAGCTCACCGGATAGCGAAATTTAACAGATGTGATAAACTAGCCAGGCGCGGGAAATTCGAATTCAGTTTTTCGCTCCTTTTTTTGATTTTAGACATCCGAGGCTAGGTTGCGCGTCAAAAATTGTTACGAAAAATAAATAAAACGAATCGTAGCTACGTAGTAGGTACGATGTCGCAGACGAGGTGTGGAGCTAAGTTGGTATTTGGTTTGTGGTCTGAAAGCTATTCCCCGAGCAATCTGTGCCGTAATAGCATCCTAATGAAATTACAGACCCTTTAGCCCTTTGCGTAAAGCAACAACATTTTCTGCGGCGTGGGATAGGTAGGTAGGTACCGGGGGTTCCCAGCTTTGGTACGGTACGGTACGGTACGGTAAGGTACGGTAAGGTACGCGAATCGACGCGCGATACGAAAACGGATACATCTTCTCCTCGCCTCCGCCAGCTCTCTGATCGAATTATATTTACCCTGAGAATAAAGTTTGATGAATCCGTTACCCCGACCGCAAATTGCCTTCTTCGAAGACCCAGTGGACACTAGTCGACGTTCCAAAATCCCGAGGGGATTTCCCTCTCACGTAGAGGCAAAACCTGCCAATACAGTGCGAAGTCCTTCTCTTCGCTGTTTTTCTCTCTCCCTCTCTCCCTCTCGCTCCACAATTAACGAGATCAGTTCTTTTTTTTCGCATCATTCGAATTTCGAATTTTCTTACCCCTCATTCTCCTCGGTATGTGTGGAAAATGTGCAGAATGTTCACGTGCGATATGCGTGTGGCAGGACAGAGTAAAACAGAACGGAGTCGAGTAGAGTAGGTAATTGTAGCTAGTACATACCTACCCTATTCGGCGAACGGGCACGGGGGGTGGCTTAATAACGATTAATAATTCGCGAATGTATTTTTCCTCCCGGCCATATCGCGCCGCCCGAGTGGTTTTACGAGCGTGTTTTCAAATTTCCTGGGAGAAACCTGCAGAACGAGGCGTATATGTATATTATACCACATTATAAAGAAAGAAAGAAGAAAAGGATGGAAATAAAATGAGGAAAATCGCGGATAAAACAAAAAATAAAATACAGCCGATAGGCGCAATTAGCTTTTCAAAACGGGGGAAAAAAAAAAAGGAAATAGGAAACTACTCGCACAGAGCCAGACTTCATTTTAGTTAACTTTATCGCCCTCTATTTCATCGCGATATATCTCATTAACATCACAACCCTCCTAAATCGTACCCACTTCACTTTATAATGAAATTTTTCTCCTTTTTTATACCAAAAAACTTTATATCAAACACAGCGTATATTAACGTCGAATTAGGTATAAATAATCAGTAATTCTATGTATACCAGACTTCGAATTCTAACTTCATAGATCATGTCGCAGGGGAGCATAATTTTTCATCGCTTGCAGCATGACGTAAAAATTTCGATTCAATCAAAGGCTGCGGGGATTAGATAGCGCGAAGTTTTTATCCGAAAACATATTACACACCCCTTCGGTCCTTAAGGGTGTTGGATTTCACGAGAAAAACGAACATGTCATGTCATAGGCTGCAGACATTGAAGAGGAAAAAATGTTGATCCTGCAGGGACACTAGTGTATACGTATAGAGATATAGAGTAACATTTCTAGCTCCCAGCTCTCAGTACAGGGCTATAACTAGGGGCGATGAGGCAATATTGTGGGAGAAGCTCCTTATTGTTAGATAAAACCAGAAGAGAGCAGTCATCCGTGTCTTACGGTATAGAAGAAGTGAAAAGAGCACGGAGGAAGGTGTGTGAAAATGTGGAAATGGCAAAAGGGAAAAGGTACCGGATACCACGAGGAAGGAAGGAAGGAAGGAAGGAAGGAAGGAAGGAGGGAAGGAAGGACGAGAGTGAGCGAGGGCTAGATGTGGGTGGTGGTTGGTTTGGGTAGAAACCAGCTAGACGACACGTCGTAAACGGTAGAATTGTCTCAGGTCCATTACAAAACAATATTTGGCACTCCGGTCTACACCCTTATAGCTCGGGCTAGGTTATGCCTCATACATGGTGCGTGTTTCGCCCTACTCATCCTCGCCTACCCATGTCCTAGCGCGTCCTTGGTGTCCTTGCGCGCATCCCCCGGGCGGGCGGCCGGGACGCTCCCGCCTCTAACCACCTCGCAAGGGTTTATGACTTTCTTATTACAAGCCCCGGAGTTTTCCGTGGGCATGGGTATATATATATGGGTATATGTATGGGTATATGGGTATGCGGACCCAGCTAGCGCGTGTCCTGGGTCTCCATCCCTAATGCCTATTTATTGCGGGGGGTGCCTGTCGTTCGTTGGGGGTTCGGGGGGCGGTAGATGGAGGCAGGATGCTGCGGAGGCTCACATCACTCGTTACTTAGGCTTTCGAAGTGTCTCTTCCAATTTTGGCAAACCGATGCGATGCCGCAGGTGGTCTAAACTTAGTCGCCTTTATTCATAAATATTACACCCTCTCTACACACATACATATACCTACATAAGTGTGATTATCACACAACCAAAAACAAATTTTATCAAATTCTTTCCAATTATACGCATGTACATATTCAACTTTTCTCTCTCTCTCTCTCTCTCTCTCTTTCTTTTTCTAATTGCGTAGATTTTTGATTCACCCACGTTACGTGCGATTTTTTTCTTCTCCCTCCCTCTCACGGTGAGTCATTCGCCGTTCTGTGCAACTAAGTAAGGGCTGTTCCTCGAAGCGTAGAACGATCGACCCCCATCACAGGATACGTTATATACATATTTTAGTCATATCAAGGGTTGACTCAGCTCTGGCACATGCAGTGTTTAATTTCGCATGTCTATGTAATTGGTACCGTTTTCGTGAATTTTTATTTTCCTTTGCAAATTCGTTCTTTTTTTTCTGGATTTTTGTTCTTTTTTACAGAAAAGTAGTAAAAACTATCAAACCGCAGATATTTTTATGGTTTATTTAAGAAGTGAGCTTCTCAGTCTCTTTCCTCCTCTTCTTCTTCTTTTTCTTATCCTTGTTCTTTGGTAAGCCAGTATACGAAAGAAGACCGATCTCATAAAATTAGCGAACTAGAAGTTATCGACTATAGCTGCTTCAGTCTCACATTTGCCAATATTCTCTCTCAAAGGATCCAGCCTTCAGGGTTCAGGATTCAGGGTTTAGGATTCACTATTTTCATCCAAAAACTCCTATCCATTCTCCTGTATCAGAAGATGATCACTTCTACATACATGCATGTATGCGATATGTCATGTGTATCTATCCATACACACCTATGTTGCACTTTACATCACATCTACGCAACACACACACACACGCGAGTGCATACATGTATTTTTATGCATCTATATCATATCATGTATGTTAAGGTAGAAAACCATTTACCTATATCGGCGATATACCACCAGCTCTCTTTAGGTGGATGCATATATACCTTTATGGGTATGTATAGTATGTATGTGCACATAGGTATATGCTGTATATATGTGGTACTGTGCCGCCTTCTCTGCAGACGATCGACGATTCATTCATATGGTAATGTCGATCCACAGTGGTTCGCTCCGCACAGACGTATACCAAAACCACCCACGCGCACGCACGCACACGTATAGTATACCATGTATATACACTAGCCTTACACTCTTTAATCTACCTTTTTACCACTGTAATTTTTTGAGGGGATTTAAGGGGGCTTGGGGTGGAAGACAGTGAAACGACGTTCCTTCCCTTTCCCTCACTCAATATCTCATGGTATAATACACTTTTGGTTTTCGCAACGTTTTATGCTATGAGGATGTAAGGGTAGACCGGTACGAGGTGTACAGGGTCACTCGGATCGAAGAGGGCATATTTTGAGGGTCAATTCCTCGCGGAATTACAAGACTAAATTTCCTTTACGAAAAATTCGTCGGACCAGTAGTTTCCGAGCTATGAGAGATCGCAGTTCACAGAGCGCAGAGCTTATGGGCGACTCGTGAGCGGAAATTGCGCAGCGCTACGTCTATGCGAGCTTTACGCCCCGCGATTGGTCAACCAAGATCTTTCGTAGCTCGAAAACTATCGGTCCTTACAATTTTCCGTAAAGGAAATTTAGTCTTAGATTCTCACGGGGAATCCAGCCCAAAAATATTACCCACGGAATTCGAATCACCCTGTATAGGTACATATATGTATGCGGATTCGACGCGTAACAATAGAATATTGATAGGCACACCCCCGCCTCGCGTCTCTTCTTTTCGCTTTTCTTCTCTTCTATCTTTATGTCTACATGCATACATGCCTATACAGACATATCCTCCGCTAGCTTATATAAATAGAAAAGAATAAGAATAAGAATAAGGAGAAGATGAAGATGAATATAATATGAAGGAAAAAAGAATAAGACAAATATCAGAGGATCACCATTTATGCTATATTTATATACATCGTATGCATTCTGCGAGAGGATTCGGCGAACCTCGCAATACCCACCAGTTCGGAAAATAAGAAGACTCTTACTTCGATCTTGTCATCGCAAGCACAAAAATATCTAGAGACAGAGAGATGGGGAAAAAGCTGCGCTGTTCTGCATTCATAGCATCAGCGGTAGGTAGTATGCTGTACCTTTCGTCGTACCATACCGCAGCCCGGCTTTCACCCTAAAACTAATTTCGGTGCGGCTGCTCAATTATCTTTTCTCGATGGGTATGGGGTCGGGGGTTAGCAGGGGGTAAGGTGGAATAATGACCGGGGCGAATTAAATATTCATAATTTGATTGAACTAATTAAACTCTGACGACGTCGAGCGACGACCAGGCCGGGCCGCAAAAATTTTTTTTTTCATTTTTTCATTTCCATCTTTATTTTTTCTGTTTCTTCTCTGCTCTTTCGTCCTTTCCGAGGAGATGAGCGCTTGGGATTCCGGCGAACCGACCCATTCTTATACCGCGCGCTCCCCCATTTCGTGCCAAAAACCAACCTTTACCACCTCAGCTATACAGCTACTGCTACATTCCATACCCCGCCTTTACTCAAACTCCCCCTCTTGTAAAGTAAGACTCGAACTTAAAGCTCGCAAAGTGTGCTTTGCTATGGTGGGCTCCGCTGTGCTGGGTTATCCGGGGTTGTGAACGGGCGACTCGGTTCCAACCCTCCACGCGCATGAATTGACTGTAAAATTTTATATTTATCAGTTTTTCTTTTCCCTTTCGCTTTTTTCAGTTTCTTTTTTGTTTTGTTTTTTCCTCTGCTCTCTTTTTTCCTGTCTTCTTCTCTCTCGTATTTTTGATACTCCCTCATTCCTCCGCCCCCGACGTCTTCTTCTTCTTCTTCTTTTTCTTCATCTTCTTTTTCGCTTCGAGTTGATTAAGAATACTATATACACTCGGCCAGGTCCAGGAATATGAAACCTAATTGAGTTCCGAGATTAGAATACGTTCATATTTCTGTAAATACAAAAATTTCAAACTGCCCTAGGTGCAGCCGGGACGAAACGAATCGGGAAAATCATTCAAAGAAATTTCACACTAATATCAAACATCGCGAAATAACTAGAAAAAAGAGCTTGATCTATTAGGGATGATTCTTATCTCCTCCAGATATTCTCACGGTCTTTTCCGGGTCCTTTTCCGTTCTTACTTTTTTGATTTTTCTTTCCTCTCGACCAAATAAAGAAAGCAAGAAAAGCCTCGTAGCCTCAGGGATGACGATGGGGGTGGTGGTCGCCGTCGTGTTGGAAAGGTGGTAGAGGTAAGGTTGCAGGGTAAAGTATAAGGGCAGCGAATAGCACGTGCTATTTCCCGCCATAAAACTCGAACCGGTCCGGTTCTCCAAGGCCCTCCTAATGCCAGTAACTTACCTCCGGCGTAGTGCACCTTTTCCAAAACGTGGGTGAGCTAGCCTCGATACGGATGGCTGATCTCTGCATCGAGAACACCATAGTTGAACAGAAATTTGGGCATAATAATTCGTTTCTCAAATCTGGGCGTCTCGGACATATCAAAAATATATTTTTTTTGGCAAATTAGAAGTCTTAAGCGAGTCTTAGAGCCGTCCCTTAGACTCTAGGTGCGTTAGACTAGTTTTATACATGTCTTTTTGAATCCTTTCGACATGTCTCATACACATCGGGCTTTGGGTGTCTTGAAAATTTTCTGTAGACTCGTTTTTGCAACTTCAGGGGTCTGAAATCCGCCTGATAGACGGACTGCGGACTTGACATGTCCTGAACATGTACAATAAGTTCATTTCTCACTTGAACATGTCCGACAGACATATTTTGCGTTGCTTTAGGTGTACTGAACATATCTCATAAATAAGTTTCGAACTTTGAATGACATAAGCATGTATTTCAGACATGCTATTAAAGTTTCATAAGTCTGAAACATGTTTTATAAACGACTTTAAGTCTGTGCATGTTTGAAATATGTTCGAAATGAGGAATGAAGAGTGAATAACTCAGAGTGGGTAATAATTCGTGACTCAACACAGAAAATACAGAGAAGGAAAATGAAAAAAGTGAAAAAAATAAAATAAAAAAAAAAAACAGTCGAATGGAACGATATGGCTAGTCGGTACGACTGATTAGTTAGAAACTGGCTACCGTTGGCGCGGGCGTAGGCTTTGCGGCGTCTCACGCGAGACCCTCTAGACGCCAAGGCGCCGCGGTTGCGGCGCACCCGCTTCCGCATTGCCTCCTTGCACATTACCTTCTTCTAAGTAGTACGTAATTAGGCACAATGAATATTGTGGCAGGTTGTTCGCAGCTAGAGAATGCCATTTTTACACCTGAGCACTAATTGGCTTTAGTGAAATACAATATTTCAAAATTTATGATAACAGTTTCTGCTTCATTTTCATTCTTCACTCATTTCGGATTCACCAACATGTTCAGAAGCCGCATGTGAACTCTTGGTGCTTCAAACATGTTGAGAATATATTTTTCTTCCAATTGGATCGCCATTTTTCATATTCGGCTATCCGCGACATGTTTGAGGATAGTTTTTGCAACTTCACACATATAAAACATGTTATCTTCTCGATTTAAACTTTCTAGAAGACATTTTTTCGAACTTTCCACACATTGAACATGTTTACAATAGCAGTTTTCGCTGTTCTACGAATCCTATACATGTTTAATAACGATATAACGCTGCTCTAGCAGTGTTGAACATATCTTGGCAAATGCTGGCCAATTTAGCTGACAATCAATTTGAAATTTTGTTATCTTTTGGGGCTGTGAGAAAAGTTATGAAAAAACATTGATTTATCTGAACTCCCGATTCACGCTCGTGACATGACATGTTATTTTCTGTATATATTTCGCGGACGTGAAATAAGAAGAGGCTGTTCACTAGAGAATGCGTACATATACATACATATAGATACTTACGTGTATACTATGTATAGTGTATACGTAGGGGGTAGGCGTATCTGTAAATATATACTTATATGTCTGACCTAATACAGGCTGAAACCACGTGGCAGTAAAGCAAAATGAAAAACGAAATTGGGGGGTAAAAAAAAGAGCATAAAAATAAATAAAAAATATTTGTAAAGGGAGAGCTATAACCTGATCCCGAGACATTTGTACCTACCCTCCCGAGCCTCTGTCTACCCCGAGCCGGTATACACCCATTCCACAAAGGAGGAAAAAAAAGGAGGAAAGAAAGAGAGAAAAAAAAGGAAGAAAGGAAAAAAAAAAATTGGAGTGGGATATATACCTACCCCGCAGGAAGTGGGGATAAAATATTCAGCAAGGACAATTTTGTTTTAGTGCGGCCTCGCCTGTCGCATCTACTTCCTATATTGGCCACCACACTGCGCACCGAAACTCAACGGGAGTTTGGGGATGGAAGAGGGCTAAGGCTAAGGCTCACGACACCCAGCCAACCCCGAAGACCTCAAAATGTTTCAATATATCCGCAAGCCGAACGCGTGTATAGTAGGTATGGAAACGGAAAAGTCGAGTGATCCTTTTCTTTGCATCTGAGTTTTGATCCCATTTGAGGGGATGTTGAAGTTTGACACCTAAGTTCAATGGGGTTTCAATAGCATGTTGCTAATTTCTCTCCCAACTCTATCATTCCTCAATTTTAGATTTTATTCTAACTCATTAGGCATATCTACCACGCGGAAATAGGCCTCGACACGGTCTTCTCAGCATATCAAGTTGCAGGGATATGCTGGGGGAAATGACGCAAGTTAGATGACAGTCGTTCATGTTTTACAGCGTCGGACGAGCCTTTTTACCTTTGTGCTTAATTTGAAAACTTTTTTTACACCACCCCGATACCCCACTTCGTACCTAAAAACGTGGCTTCCGGACCAACGCTCGTTATATTACGTCTGCATTAATAATCGGCATCACGTTATGCGTAAGTACATACGTACTGTACTGTGCAATTCTCATTTTGACAAACTTTAATGTTACCTATCTATTCAAGCCTACTACTCTCCGGAATTATGGTCGCATCGTCTATCCATGTTCAAGTTTTATCCAAAACTATATTCGAACTTCTGATATCCGTTCGAGTTCATTTGTACTTCGCAACATGTTAGCGCATCGGATTTTGAACCTCGAGTGTCTTTGACTTGTTTGAACGACTGAACCTGAACTTTAAAGGACTCAAACATGTGTGAGGACGTATTCTTCTCGACTTTGAAACATGCGAACGTGTCCAAATGACTGATTTCAGACTTCGGGCGTCTGGAACATGTTCAAAAGAAGCCTTCGTCAGATGTACTTCTGGCTCAAACATCTGAAACATGTTCTATAACCTTTTGTTTCATTTTTTAGCTTCCCAAACAAGTCTGAAACCATGTTTTCTGATCTACAAAGTGTTATGACCATATTTCAAAACGTATAATATGTGAAATCCTGCCTTGAACATCCTTGTGAACTTTTCTTCCTCACCCAAGGCGTCTGAAAAATGTCTTGGGAACAGCTTATCGATTGTCGGAGTTTAGACAAACGCAAATAGATGTGCTTTCCGATAAATTCCGCGCTAAATACGCGTACAGAAACATGGATCGATGCATTTCACCATGCGAACATGTTTGTGAACTTATTTTCCTCGACCAACGCGTTTGAAACATGTTTTGAGAACAGATTGCGGACTCTCTGAGTTTGAACAAAGTCGAAAAATATGCTTTACGGCAAATTTCTCTTTCAAGAGGTACATGAATAGATAAATTTTCCGGAGGAAATATCCTGTCCGAAAATTGTGCAGTATCCACATGACTTATATCGACAAATTCATTTATCTCATCCTCCAGCTTCGAGACGACCGTTTCCTTCCCGAGGGACTCGGTGCCATGCGGTGCTAAAACATACATGGATCCCATGCCGCGCCAATGCTCTTCTGTAGTCTAGGTACTACATACTCACACATGTATATAGGTACCTAGATGCAGTCGGGACGTTCACATGGGAACATTTATGAGCCTACATATACGACGGACGAGGATCGTAACGTTCGTTATTCAAAAATTCATGCCTAACGTTTGTAGCGATCGATTTTTTAATTACTAAAATGTGGAGAAAGAGCAAAGCTCCTTTTCTCTTCTCTTCCCATTTTTCATGCATGAAAATTAACGGGTTTTTTTGGTGAGTCACTGGATGGATCATGGAAGGGATAACCCTACCCACTGTTTTCGACAAGTTTGATGATTTATAATCAAAAGAGGTTGACTGCTGCTTCAGATCAGGTACACCAGATCACATGACATTACTGACATTGCAGGTGTAAAGCTGCTTTGAATTTTAAAAGTAGCAAAGAGATTTTAACCGTCATATCCAGCTGGCTTCTGCGGATTATTCTTCGAGCTGTATTCTGTAGACATCTTTGATTCCATCCTCGACTTCGACAGCTATAACTACTGCGATCGGTTTCTGCACCCTCGATACCTACCCCATTTACATGACACTAATGATCACCGATCACTGCACCCTCTTGTAGAACGCCTCGTGTAAAACAAACAAAGGAATATTCGATTTCACATTTGAAAATAGAAGATCATTATTATTATTCATCTTCTTCCCTGTTCTGTATTTTCCGTTAACGTCAGTTTTCATTTTTCTCCATTTTTAGTTGTCGCTAGCTGAAACGGTGCGTCGATGAATCGATCCGTAGGTATTTTCAACCCCGAGATGGTAACATCGTGAAATTTCTGAAATAAAATTTCAACTTACATGAAGCTTACCGAGTGTGGCCATTCGTGGTAACTGAATATCGGAAACCGTACGTGCATTGCACTACGGCTATTCGTTCGATATATAAAATAAAAGTAAGGAGATAAAAGTGACAGTACATTAAACGTTATTTCTCCTTTTTCAGTTGAATGGCTATCCGAGGCTTATAATCCCCGTTATTTCGGAATTCAGAATAGAGTACACTCGCCCATGCGGATGGGTGATTACATTTACATGCTTGGTACGTTATTGCATTCATTTTCCATACAACCGGGCTTTTGAACATTTGTGATTAGCTCTGATTCTATTTATCAGACAATAATAACATGACGATGAATTTCTCAAGTAGCCATACGTCTGTATGTATCATATATGTACACACAACGGACACATGGAATAGACTAAGTCACGCGTGTATGCATGTCTGGCTCAAAAATGGTTATCGTTATTACGATACAATGAACTGTTTCACTTTATCGGCGCCGGAACATTAATCAATAATCATTGATCATTTCGCCTGATTGTTTAATAAGGCATACCGTAGCCGCCGTTGGTATTCTTTGATTGCGAGACATCACTGCCTTATATAATTAGATAAGACCCAAGTACTAAGATTACTAAATTCTGAAAAATCCCCGGTTCTAGTGAACACTTGAAACCACTTATCTGGGTGAAAATGACGCCTCATTACGGAGTCGAGTAATTGGACTAGAGAGAGTAGCGGGGATTGCAGGTTTGCATAAATGCCGAATGATGGGAATTTTTTCGCTACTTGAGTGCACCTACTCAAATCGTCCACTTCATTGACAACAAAGTATGAAGATGAGGGGATCACTGACGGCGATTCTGATTTTTGCATCCGTGGTGATTGGCAATGCTTTCGAACCAGCAGAGTCGTGTGACCCTGCGAGGTGCTTGCTTCCGAATTGCAAGTGCAGCACGACAGACAGCGGAAGCGGTATTCCCGTGGAGAGTATTCCCCAGGTGTGTGAAAAATTTCAGTGTAACAAAAGATGGGCACAAATCTTCAGAATTTTCTTTGCTTCAGATAGTCCTGCTGAGTTTCGACGATGCTGTAACTGGGCAGACGTACGACCTCTTCGATGAGGCATTTTCAGGTCTGAAGAATCCTGACGGATGTCCAATCGGCGTTACACACTTCCTCAACCATGATTACACAGACTATGCAAAGGTCAACAGTCTGTGGGCCAAGGGGCATGAGATCGCTCTACACTCCGTCACGTAATTATTTCGAACGTATTTCAGAATTTAGCTGGAATTGATCATCATAGGAATGATACAGGACTTTCAGTTGAGGGTTTCAGGACTTTTGGGTTTTCGGTATTAGAGTTTAATTCACGAAGATCGAACTCCATAATTGGGACTTTGGAAGTGAAATGCTCAGAGTTCAGTGCTCAGTGTTTAGATTGGAACAAAAATTCCATTCCCACCCACAATGGATCGTTTCTCCTCGCAGGCACACGACGGATCAAAACTACTGGCGTAATATGAACACCTCGATCGTGGAGGCAGAGTTTGGAGATCTGCGTAAAATCATAAATTACCTCGCGGGGGTTCCTGAGTCTGATATTTACGGTGTGAGATTCCCCTTCCTCCAAACTGCAGGAAATGCAGCCATACAGGGGCTCGAAAACCTTGGACTTCTCTACGACAGCTCGTTGCCTAGCCAGGTCTCCGATCCTGCCTACTGGCCATACACCTACGACTTTGCAACTACCCAGCAGTGCGACATACCGCCATGTGCTGATGCCTCGTTTCCAGGAGTCTGGGAAGTACCCATGACCACGTGGACCGATCAATCAGGCATAATCTGCAGCATGGTCGATGCTTGCGTAAATATGTAAGTGTGAACATGTTCAGGGAGGCTGATTTCATCAGTCAGATACCTTGTGGCAGTCGTTTGGACTCTGGACATTATTTAAAGTCGATTTTTGAACTTTAGGTGGAAGATGGACATGTCCAAAATAGGAATTTATCACTCAAGTAAACTGAAACATGTTTTAAATATGCTTTTGTTTCACTCGAAACATTTTGAACATGTCTGTCAGACGCTCTTGCGATCTTAAACATCACGAATCCTTTTGCTAAATGTTGGACATGTCTTTTTATGAATTCTGGATATGTCTGATTGACATTTTTGAGATCTCAGGCATCTTCAGCGTTTCGAAAAACCGAATTTCGTACTCAAGGCAATTTTAAATATGTTTTTGTTCCACTCGAAACATTTTGAACATGTCTGTCAGACGCTCTTGCGATCTTAAACATCACGAATCCGTTTGCTACATGTTGGACATGTCTTTTTATGAATTCTGGGTATGTCTGATTGACATTTTTGAGATCTCAGGCATCTTCAGCGTTTCGAAAAACCGAATTTCGTACTCAAGGTACAATTGAAACATGTTTCAAACTCGTCATTATTGTCTTCAAGGCATTTTGAAAAATGTTTTGTACACAGCACAGCAACTTTTGACGTGTCGAAAGTGTTAATAGGCTAATTTGAACATTAAAACATGTTATAAATATGTTTTTGTTTCACTCGGGACATTTTGAACATGTCTTTCAGACGCTCTTGCGGTCTTGAACATCACGAATTCTTTCGCTATGGCTTATGGCTTCTGGATATGTCTGATTGACATTTTTGAGATCCCAGGCATCTTCAGCGTGTCGAAGAGCCGAATTTCGTACTCAAGGCAATTGAAACATGTTTCAAACTCGACATTATTGTTTTCAAGGCATTTTGAAAAATGTTTTGTACACCGCACGGCAACTTTCGACGTGTCGAAAGTGTTGATAGGCTAATTCGAACATTGAAACAAATTTTTCGTCCTTATTTTAGACCAACAACGGCAGGGCCAATTCTTGATTGGCTACTGGAGCAGTTTAATCGCCACTACAAGGGTTCGCGAGCACCTCTTCCAGTTTTCATGCACGCCGCATGGTTCTTGAGAAACAACGAGAACTTCGTGGCCTACAAAGGGTCAGTAAAAAATCTCTGCTCCTTATAATTTTTCCGTTCTTTTTCTCTTTTATGTTACACATATTAAAAATTCGACTTATGTTTATGTATCGCAGTTTCATCAATCACCTGCAGAGCCTTGATGATGTTTATATCGTCAACGTGAACCGGGCCATCAAATGGATAAAGAACCCGCTGCCAATCTCGGCGGAAAAACCATTCGGTGAATGCGAGACCAGAGTTCCAACAACGAACTGCAAAGCATTGACTTGCCAGCTAACTACAATCACTGGGGAGTACAGATGGATGACGTCCTGTGCCACAACTTGCCCGAAGAATTTTCCTTGGCTGGGTAATCCCTTCGGCGTATAATTCCGAACGATACGAAAATGGAAATCGAAACGAATTGTGTAAAAATTGAGGAAAGCGGAGACGGGAGAGAAAACAAAGAATAATTGATTAATTTTCATTTGATATTAAATTCATTTTCAAAATTTGCAAACGGATCCGGAGTGTGGTCATGATTTTTCGCCTTCATATACTGCCGCTTCAGTCAGTGAGACAGGAGTCTCACTGTCCATAATATATACGCGTGTGTGTATGTATAGGTGAAGTTTGTGAAACGGGCGAGGGCCCAATGAGGTTTAAATATTTGATTCCCTTTCGGAAATTGGACTAGCAGAACAAGAGAAAAGGGAAGAAACATGTGGAAGGAAAAAATTGCCACTGCGTAGAATGAAGAAGAGGAAGATACAACTGGCAAGCGTCTCTCAAGCATGGAGTAGGTATGCTCGTCAAAACTCTCACTCGCGTGAACTTTAGCCCTGGGTCTAACCATCCAGGAAACAAGATTATTTTACCTACCACACTGCCTAGTCCTCCTTCATCTCCTCTTCATAGCTACCCCACTAATTAGAGTGAGCGGTTGCCTTCAAGTTTCTCTTTTAGTGGGACGAATGCGGTTTCAAGCCACTCATCTATTTCGAGGTCATAGCAAAAAGCCGGACGAATTTAAACCGATGAGGTAAGATTAGGGACATTCGTTCAGATTCATTGTGAGATCATTATGTTTGGACACACTCCTCGGACAACCACGTGAAAAAGTAAATTCATGCAATGAAAATGTGGAAAAATTGTTCGAGTGTCTAAGACGGCGTGTAATTGTCGTAGTTATGGTATTGACGGGGGAATGACGGGGTATTAGAATCTCTGACCGTGAAAGCCACGTGGTCATCGATTTAAGGGATGAACCGGACACGGTGCGCCATCTCGAAGGGAATCTCTAAACCCTGATATCTGGCACAAGAGTGGAGTTAGTCGAGTGGGTCAGAGGGAGAAGCCAGGGTGAAAGGCAGAGGGATGAAGAGAGGCGAGTGCGGGAGCGAAGCGAGAGAGAGAGAGAGAGAGAAAAAAAAAGAAGGGGCGGAAAAGGGAGAAAAACCGAGAGTGAATTAATTTCATAATTAGTCGGCCTAACGCCAGAGCTCTAGGGGAAGAAAAATAACCGCTTGGTTAATTCTCAACGAATTATTATATGAACACCAAAAGCAACGCGCGATGATCGAGTGACAATACTGAAGTCGTATTCAGAAACCCTCTCCCTTACTCGCATCATTAATTTATCAATCATTTGAATGGAAGTTGGGGTACCTAATCAAGATGAAAAGTACAAAGGTGGTTGCGCATACCATTTTTGTTCAGACTTTATGAAATGTTTTATACGCATTCATTTGGACACTTGAACATGTTCCATGGTCTCTATTGATATTTTCGAGAATGTCTTCAGCGACTTTCGGAACCTTGAACATGTTATAATGATCGGTCTTCGGCCCTCGACGACTGGAACATGTTCAAAATACGACTGTCTTTCAACTCGAGCGTTTCGAACATGTTCATTGCGACCCTGACGATCTTTCGTTACTGAGGCCTTGAGGATGTCGAAAAGTGTGTTTAAAGAATCTGAAAATTTTATACGCGTAGAGAAAACGAGTTTTTCTCACTTCCCGTACTTTGAACATGTCCAAAAAGTCCCCCTTGAACATGTTCCGTGGTCTCTATTAACATTTTCGAGAATGTCTTCAGCGACTTTAGGAACGTTGAACATGTTATAACGATCGGTCTTCGGCCCTCGACGACTGGAACATGTTCAAAATACGACTGTCTTTCAACTCGAGTGTTTCGAACATGTTTATTGCGACCCTGACGATCTTTCGTTACTGTCTTGAGGCCTTGAAGAGGTCGAAAAGTGTCTTTGAAGAATCTGAAAATTTTATACGCGTAGAGAAAATGAGTTTTTCTCACTTTCCGTGCTTTGATCATGTCCAAAAAGTCCCCACCTTAGACTAATGATTGAATGTTACTACAAAATGAAACGAGTGTTTATTCCTCCGGGTCTATTCACTTCTGATATCTTTCAGTATCGCAGTAAAAGAATCACCACTTATTTTGGGACTTTGGGCTCTGAAGTTGCGAATTTATTTCCAAAGCGAGACACATGGCTCTTTCGAGTTCTCGATGGGGCGTAAATTCCTTAGAGAAGCTGGGGTATATACATATAGTGCGTGTTGGGTTGGGGTGTCTAATGATAAGAAGAGGGAGCTGCTGCTGCAGTAAGTAGGTGAGAGAGAGTCTGTGGAATGAGAAAATGAATGAAGGAAAGAATAGAAAAGACGAAAGGAAGGAAGGAAACGAGCAGAGAGTTTCTAGTTTCATCTTTTTTCCCTTTTTTCGTTTTTTTTTCGTTTTTTTTTCAGTCAAAGTTTAGTCAGCCAGCTGTGCTGGCCGGACGGGACGAGGCCGGGGGTGTAGCAGTTCGAATCGGTAAGAATTTCTCTGTCGGATTATCTGTAATTGGAATCGCATGTAAATCCGTACCACCCCCGCATCAACGGGTAACTGATGCGTCGATCAAGCTTTCCCCCGCCTTCCCCATCCCCAAAACTCCAACTCCATCTCCGCACCCCTGAATCCCTGATACGCCAAATTGTTCTGGGTGCTGCAGGAGTGAATAAGTCCCGTCACTCCGATAATAATTGCTCCATCGAAATCCGGCTTGTGTTACTAACCGGAATCGATTGTCTTTATGGAGCTAAAAGCAAAAGGCAACACAAAAGAAAATATTGAAAAATAGAAAACAATTTTTTTTTTCTTCCCACCCTCTCCACTATCGGCGCTCATAAAACGAGGCTCCCCATTATTGATTGATTATGTTGAAGAGTTTGAATTGAAACTGGTGATTTCCTGGAATATTTTCAACCCAGTAACTTTGGGTCGTGAAACGAAAGGTAATTTTCGCGTAAGTCATTTATATTCCTCAGGGTTAATCCTCGACCTTAAAATCCCCCGGCTGCTTTTACACCCCCAGAGGTATTATTGCTCTACCAAAATGTGTGTGTAAGTATATTTTTAGAGATTGTCAACTTTTGATGATTAAAAGTTTGAATAAAAAAATCCAGCCTTTTTAACTCGGCTCCATTATTTTTTATGACTTGCTGAAAAAAACAAACAAAGCACACTCTTCATATTAATCCCTCAGTGGTGATCGAGGACCATTTTTTACCCGAGGCTGTTTTTCGATCATCGTATATAAAATTAGAGGGGAATTATGGGTCCGCAATATCTCGAGCTGTATTCGACCCTGCCATATTCTTTCTTTCATTCTTTCGTTTCTCATTTCTTCGTCCTCGCATCAAGAGGAGCTCTGAACTAATGTAAGAAGATCCCTGGATTGATGAATTCGGTTTAACCCTTAGCCCTCAGCCCTTAGCCCTGAACCCTGAGCCCTGTGACACGCGACAGACGTAAGGTACGTGTGCCGAGTATTGATGAAAGAGGAATTCGACTTTACTTTTTTCATTCCCCAAATCTCTTTTGGTGTTTTACGTTAGTTAAGCGGTTAACAAACTACCCTTAAGGAAATCCTCGTCTCATTAAAAGAGAATAAAAGTTCTCAAGGATCGAGAAAGAGGGCTTTAAAATCTCACCATTTTTCGAAAGGTCAAAATCACGTATTTCTTTCGCAATGTCTGTCATTCTTGGGTTATTCTCCACGGGAGATGACACGCTACGTTTCATCCCCTAAATTAGTATCTTTCTTTCTCCTATGCTGATGATTCTTTCGAAATGGCTTATCAATTCGAAAAAAGGAACGACGATTTCTGCCCCTTTTCTGCTCTTCAGTTTTTGCTTTTTCTTTTGCTTTTCCATTTTCGTGTGTGTATTCTGTATGGACAGTTACCCCATCCGTGCCCCGAGGGTGTTTGATAATATACGCACATAATCTATGCATATTAAAGGCGTATTAGTCTCGGTTGTGTGTTATGCTCGAAAGCTACAGGTGGGTGCGCCTCGCGTTAAGGTACGAATAAATTACCAGCCACACATCATATCAACAGAAATTCAAAACCCCTGTGGAATCGGTTGAATCGTTAGAAAATTCATCAATTTTCGCATTTCACTGATAGAAACGGGGAAGTGAAAAAAAGATGAGAACATCAAAAACGCAGTTGACGAACTTAGCAAAATCATCGATTCAGGAATTGCAATCATAAAAAATGATGAAAACGACACAAAAAGAAAGATATTATGAAAATAGCACTTGTGCGATAAAAATGGTGAAATATAATCGGTGTAAGAAAGAGGGAGGAGAAAATAAAAAAGTGGTACCCTCGCGATGTATGTGTTTTAAATATTTTTGAATATCTTTTAGTTTGATATTTAATTTATGTACAATACTGTTACTGTATAGTAGTTTGTCGCGTGCGGTAGCATGCAGTAGGGGGTTGGTTTTTGGTCGATCGTTGGAGCGTGTAGGGTTTAGTATGTATATTTCACATTTATAGCCGCCTGGTATACTATACATATTGCGCAGTTGAGCCGCTAACGGTCCTAATTACGGTAACGAATCGCGTTGCGCTAGTCTAACTAAGGGATGCTTGCTATGTTGTTAAGGTAAAATATTGCGCTGTTGCTACACATCGCGGGGAATTCGAGTAGATAACCAAGAATAAAAACGTACTTCATAAAGGTGCCCGACTACTAGCTGCAGCGAACGAAATGGTACCATCTCTCAGCAGCTTTGATAGACTGCAGTCGTCTACTCGGTGGCGACGTGTTAATAAGCTTTTTAAACCTCGGCCACTTATGGTACTGCCAAAATGGCTGACTCCTGCACCGCTAAAAGGTTCATAACTTTTTGATCCGTTGTATAAACTGGATGAAATTTGGACGGCGAATTGCTGCCGTCGAAGTACAGGTTTGAAAATTTTTTCAGAATTTTACAACATCAGAATCCCGAATGCCGAGAGAAATTCTTTCTTTAGTGGGCTTATCGGCTTTGTAGATGGCGCACACACACGCGATTCAGCCACGCCACGCCATGCATGAATGTATGGATTGTGGTATAGCGTGTGGCGCCCGACTGACCGAGCGACACAATACAAAGTTGGCTCGCTACCCGTAGGCCTTTTGCACGATGCAGCATAGCTCTCATATTGTGATTGTACGTGCAGGTACAGACTTCCCCGGTAATAATGGAAATTACTACTATTATTGTTATCATCATATGCACTCTTTACTTGACCCGCTGACTCCGGCTTGGAAACCGACTTAAAAATGTTGCAGTTAAATTTCTTTTTTCATCTGTCTTTCAAAAAGTTTTATACAGAACTGCAAGGTTCAATTGATGTAGCTAATTGAAGAATAATGAACACGGTAAACGTGTTGAACATGTGAAAACTCACCTTCAAAATCACAATTCCTTCGGCTCATAGTCGGTATAGTTCGTTGGGATGAATTCAGGGCGCTGCAATCGCGTTGATAATATGTTGAAGAGGTTTATAGGTTAGAATTTGTAGAATATTTGCAATTATTGTTTAAAATAAGTCAAGTTTGATATCATGAGCCCGAAATTCCTCCACTTTATTAATTCTTATTGTTTTTTTATTTCACCACTTATCTATGATATTGTTTCATAATACAAACAGCACTAGTATAAGATAGTTCTTGAATAATTTTCACACGTTATAGGCGCACAACGGATTTGTTCTCTCGGTCCGAATTTCACCTGTTTACAAATAAAGAAAAGGAAGAAACCAAAAAATCTTCTTTCCAAATTATCGCTGCCATGCACTACATAACCTATATCTAAATACCAATATACCTTCGCCTCGAATAATGGCAGTTCAAAAACAAGCGCTATTATATTGATTGTCGTTCAGACGTAGATTGTAAACAGCTATTCATCATTCACTATAATGCTCCTCTACATCCTGTTTTCGCATATCTAAAACCGATTCGGTTTCTGGATATTGCATAACATAACCTAATTCTGGTTTCCCGCGCTTTCGTTATTTCCCCCTAACACATCATAACACCGACTAGCCTCTGCGTTGGGACAAAAAATCTAGTGAAACAAAAAATGCAAACAGAAAAATCCGCTATGTTTAGTCAGCAAAAATAATAGAGTCTTACATTTGGATAAACGAAAAGACTAATTGCTATTATTCTTTATTATGAAAATACAAAAAGCAGTGCCACCTTGATCCCATGAATGATAAACGGCACCGATTATGGAGGTGAAATTTTGGCGCGAAATTTTATCGAAATCTCGAGGTATCGAGTTCGGCGATTGCTGCAGGGGTGTGCGGGCGGCACGGCACGGCACGGCGCGGCGCGGCGCGCGCTACCCCTACGTTAGCCGCGTAACGTGTAGCGTGTAGCGTGTAGCGCGGTGGCGTCAATCCCGCGCGGTTTATCGTTACTCTTTGAGGGCCTCCTCCTCTAATGCGAGAATAGCGGGAACCGAGGGTGTCTGGGTACCGGGAGTACGAGTCGCGAAAGTGACGTAGGGACTCACCTTGGCGGGAATTTGGGCTTGGAATATTGGGGTGCGACACTGACTAGGACGGGCGGGCGGCCATCTTGACTCGGACTACTTGTCGACGACGATACCTGCGCCGTTTAAGCGACGCATTGATCCCACGCGTCGCAGTCTGCTCCCCGCGCTTCGCTTAATGCTTTTATATTATAGACCTGCGTGGGAATCCCCAGTTTCTAGCCACCTTTTAACACATCTTTAACTCGACAATTTACACTCGCATGCAGGATACACTGCATCCTGAAACTCTGGAATAAGGACAGTATACGATGCTCGTTTCCATCCGAAGCTATTTGGGAATAAAAAATATCCAAAATGCGTCAATTTTCGACCTTTTTTTACTCTTCTGAGCCGAAATTTTCTGACAAAAACGCTGATCTCAAAAAAAAATAATCGGCGAACCAAGACGAGCTTTTTACTCTGAAACGAATCGGTGGATTCGTGCTTTGGAGCTTTTGGGCTGAGAATAACTGGTACATGAGTAAATTTTTGAGCTTTTCCTAAATTCTTGAGAAAGGTCGCTTCCTGCCTCACCAAGTTGGTTTTATGCCTGTATACCTCGAGGCCTCATATCGCTTTGTAGTTTTCGTAGTTCTCCAAAGTCCGTATAAGCCCAGGAAGGATTCACCAATTTCTAGCAGTAGACCTGATGTTTATTCAGGGCATATTTAGTATTCCCGAGGCGCGAAGTCGAGATACACCCCAAAGATCTCAAAGCTTCTCTGTGAGTATAATATGGTATATGTGTTATCACACACTTGCCACGCATGCATACACATACACACACACACACGTGGGAACACTGAACTTGGAGTTTCCTGCATATGAATGAATATAGACATATATCTGCGGGGAATGAGTATACATATATATACATTATGTAGGCATGTATGTGATATTTGGAAAACCTTGTGATCTCTGGTTTCGATTTCTGAAAAAATAAAAAAATATGTCACCCCCATTCCTCCATTTCCCCTGTTTAATTTCGTCCGCATATCACATGGACCTGGAATTGTTTGTGAATCGAATAGATCTGTATAATGTATGACGTGGTTCGGTCGCTTTATACTCATACACACCGTATCCGACATTTCGGAAGTTCTTTGTGGTACGGTTGTGGTGTGTGAAGTAGGAAATAAAAAATTCAATTTATTTCCATATCTAAGGTTATTTAAATCAAACCCTTGGAGAAATCACTCGAAGGAACTCGAACTCGGCATAAGATTTCACGCACCAAACGCGGACATATCACCATGAACCGACGTATCCGGCTACCACCAGCCCTGCATGGTGGTGATCACATACCGAATATTTATTATTTGCCCAGATTGATGCAGATCCATTGATATGTACATACATGTCTATACCTACCCCCTATGCGAATGTGAAATGGTATTTCTTTTACCTACCACTTGAACGAGAACAGTGACTGATAGATTACATTATATACCCACTGCGAATATGAAACTACGATACGTAGATTTTTGCATGCTGTTAAATGCAGCTCTCAACAATTCCCGACCTGTACTACTCTACTGCCTGGTGTTGCTACTGTATTGCACCAATCCTCGCTACATATCATGTTTAGTGACCATTAGTCCTCCACCATCGGTCGACGTCTAGACGCCTCGGCGCCTAGCTGCACTGAAAACGGGGTTAAATAAATATGGAAAACTGCATTGACAGTTTAATAATCGAAAAATGATAGAAGAGTCATAAGTGAATGATGGAAGCCAGGAAGTCGGTTTTGATCGGAGAATCGCATCCCAACTATTCGATTTTCAAATTCTGTTGAATTTGGGTGATGAGCTCGTTGAATCTTTCAGAAATTTAGTTAAAAATGGTTCGAGGTACAAGCGTCGTATGCAGAAATACGTTGCTTGGTCTCCCCTCCCCAAATCCCAGGTTCGACTGTATTCGAATTGATGATTTTGCCGAATTTCTTTGAAACTCGTACTACGCGTTCGCGGGTTGATCGCCGATCGATGCAGTTTGAATCACTGATCGAGATGAGAATGCGAACAAGAAGGAAACACGCGTGCAGTATGTAGTACGAGCGTAGGATACAGTAGAGGCCTTCAAAGGTGCACGCCAGGCGTGTAGCTTACTCAAGTAAAGATATGGGTTTCCTGAAGCATAGATTCGCCCTGTTACTTCATACGTAGGTATACAGAGTGGAAATATTCACGTGACCAAAGTCTAACGGCTTCATGACTCTCGATTGAGGACAACGAAACGAAGCCTAACCTAACCTAACCCAACCCAACTCTTAACCCCTTTCAAAGGTCTCACTATATCTAAACCGTTCGTGTCCTTAGCCACGAAACACTTCCGTTTAAAGGACGGACGGTATATATCACGTCCTTCATGCCCCTGCTGCAGGGTAGGTTAACGGAATCCGTTTCTGTTTTTAGGGGAAGTAAGAGCCCTGATTATGTTCTATTGAGGACAGAAAAGGGGGGGAACGAATCGATGATTAGAAGATCGATTACGTCCCCCCTCCCTCCTTTTCTCATTCTTCTTCATTTGTTTGGAAACAAAATCAGATATTTCAGGATGGGGGTGAAAGTGTTTCGAGAAATTTGGGGGTGGGGTTCTCGGCCTGTAGTATTGCCTGGGCCTGAGGGTCGTTTGATACAACTTTTCGAAACTCTACCTACAGTGTAGAGAGTAGAGTAGAACCTGGTACTGTTACTACTCAAAACTTCATCATATCTGAGAAAACTCATCCGCTTGCTCTGCTATACCTAAGCAGCTCTTCTGCAACGGCATATTCCTCTTGTCACTCCTCTTTCGGAACATTTCGAAACTTTTTCTTCTCCCTTCCATTCCCTCCCATCTCCTCTCCCTCCACGGTTTCCTCTTCTATTTTATCCCCATCTTTCTCCCTCCTCCATCCTTCCAATCTCGACTCTCTGCCTCGGCTAGGCCGACGCTCTCAACCAGGCTACCCTGTCGACGTCGTCAACGCCGACGACCCTGCAGTCACCCGGGTTGCCCCGAAGAGAATTGGGCACGCGCGCACCCCTAACGCAATCGTCTCTAGTCGTACGCGCCGGCACCGTCCCTCGGTCTCTTTCCTTCTTCCCTTTTTCTCTCTCTCTCTCTCCCTCTGTACTTTTGTCCTTTTCTTATTTTCCCTCCGCAATCCTCTCTCCCTCTATTTATCCCTCTCTCTCTTCTACTGAGAGAAAAACGTGACTACCCGCGCGTCCTAGAGGCAAGAAGAAACCTCTGGGGACTTTTAGCAGCCAAGGGAATGAGGTCTGAGCACATAATTCAGCCATCTCCCGTAGCTACGCGTTTTACTGTGGGGTAAAATAGAAGTGGAGACGAAAAAAAAAAGTACGGGAAAAATTTTTCACTTCACCTATTTCTATTTCTATATCTAGGTATACATCTCACGTGTATATATATATATATACCTATGTATGCATGTAACCCTGCCGAGAATGTAAATAACCCCAGTGAAAGAGAAATAAAATATAAAATAAGAAATAAGAAAAAAGTTCTGCGTCTATATCCAAGACATTTGTTTAGGGGGTGGATTTTGGTACCTACCCTACTTACCCTGCCCTCACCATACTCAGGTGAAGATCTACCCAGGAGTTACTGTCTATCTCTGAATGGCATATGCACTCATCTTGGAGACGTAATTCGGTCTTCTAATGCCTAAAAACATGTCCGCTGAAGTCATTTTGGATAAATGACATGTCCTGGCGGCGCAAAAGTTCTGAAAAATCTTCAAGCTAGTCTGATTCTGGTCCTGCTAAAGTCCTATCAAGGTCTAAAAGAACTTTGAACATTGTAGGCCATAATTCCATGTTCATAAAATGTCTTCACAACATTTATTGACGTTCTCTCGAGGTGCGAATCACCATGCAATGCAGTGTGAATGTCTTGCTGATGTAATGCTTCTGAACAACGTCAGGAATAAAAATCCCAGAACATTTCGAAGAGAGGACATGTTTGTTTCGTACGATTTGACGGGGGTATTGGAAGACTTGAATAATTGTACTTCATGATAAGTATTTTTGGTAGCGCTGTTGCGGCCTGGCTTCTGGCTATAAGTTGTGTTCGCTTTTCCTCACTTTTCACGTTTTCACATTTTCCTTTGGCGGCCTCTTTGGTTCTCTTTGTATTCCGGTGCGAGAACGCGACGGGACAATTTGGTTAGCTGCTCTGGAAACCCCCAGTACCCGAACCCCGAACACTGGGCTGGGCTACTGGTTACAGTAGTAGAGGGTGAGGGTGTGTGAGAAATGGAGACGTGTGCGTGGTGCAAAGGACGAACTTACACTACCACAGTTATGTCGGTTCAGCCAAAAGCAGCAGAGACAAAGATAGAGGGATGCCGAGGGTAGTGTGAGCGGCGAAACGCGATTAGCTTCCAACACAGAGAGACCGGAGCATTAATTTTCGCTTCATAGGTAAACAAGCGCCGAAATAACCCGGTGGTACTGATCACGGGATGCTGAGACCGGGATGACTGATGCTCGGATAACTGGTTCGTCTCAGTCTCGAAGTCTCCGAGTCTCTGCATTCAACAGCGTGAAATTAAACGGTGTGTTCCCCCGGGGTCCTCGACGTCTAAAGGGAAAACAGGTGGGATACTCACGGATAAAGTATACGGATAATGGGAAACCGCAGAAAATAGAAGACCACAAAAAAAAAAAAAAAAAACACGACGAGAGATACGATGAGGATAGAGTGTGATATCTTCGAGGAAGAACCTCTCGTCATTGATCTCCTCGCACGGAAAATCCAGGCATCTGTATTCCAGGGACCAGGATTATCACTTCATCATTTCAGTCTTTTCCCCTGCACTCATTAGATTACTCATGCTTTTCTAATTCCCATTCTTTGTGGCTCTTTTACCGAAGAGGTGAACGCGTATCAGGTGTCCCAGCCGCGGTACGTACCTACTCACGACGACTCCTCCTCCAGGGTTTGGGTATAATGAAACAAGGGTACGTTAGATTATTCCACACATGTTTCACTTCCGCGACAAATAAATTCAGTTAGAACTTTTCCTCTCTTCTCTTATTCTTCTTCGTCTTCTTCTTGTTCTTCTTGTCCCATCTTCGGGGGCGGTTTGGCTGGTGCCCCTCCACCCCTATCGCTCTCTATCTCTCTCTCTCTCGAGAACTTTTGCACCGTTTCTTCATCCTCTTCGCAAACTCCTTCGTCTCTGTCTCACTGACACATTAACTAACGGTCGCTACTCGCTAGCCATTTGCATGAAACGGCCCCGCGATTCAGCGCACGTTTTCGAGAAAGACGCCATGTTGCGTCACTTTACTTTGATGTCTCAGAGACTAATTTTGAACCTGAGCATCCCGCCCCACAGCCATCTACTCGACGTAGCTGAAACTCGCTTCTGTAGTTCGCTTTCTCTCTTACCAAGAAATACCCACACACTGCAGCATGTGTGTTTGTTGCATGCTCTGCAGCAAATCCGTCTAGTTCTTATTTCCTCATTTCTTATACCTAATTTTCTTCTTTTTAGTAATTGAAAACAGGTATTCTTACTCATCCATACCTTATAGACGTCTTCCCGCTCTCATATTAAGGGACTCCTGGATCACGACCTCAGTGCACGTTCCGGCTGTAAATGCTTCTTTAATAAATCATTGAACCCTAGAAATGAGTCCTGCAGCAGGTCGCAGTAGAGTCTTGTCCCTATTTTCTAGCCCTTCCTCTATACCTACGGGAATTCTATATCACTCCAAGACTCTCGGCAGCTGCAACCGGCCAAATCCAACGAAATCGTTAAGCCGGCTCGTTTGTCCTTAAGCCACCTCAAATTTATGAAATAATTAAATGTGCACGCCAAGTATGCAGCTATCAGAATATGATTATCGTTGAAGGGGACCAGTGCAGCGACTTTTCGAGAAATTATCACAGTCCGAAAGCAATTTATTTCATCACCAAAGTTCGTTTCACATGAAAATATTTTTCTTTTTCCAAATCATGTGTCGTAAGGATTTTAGAGCACCGTTGGACCGATTCAGGTCATCTTGGATTCATTTTCTTCAGAAAACAAATCCTCATCATGTGAATGTAGGAATTTTGAAAATTTTTCGTTTTGCCTAAGTTATTTAAGAAATGAGTGATAATAATTTTTGCAAATTTGGTAAATTGATCATAACTTATGACATAATTTTTTATTTTAAAATCCCTACATTCACAAGATGAGGAATGGTTCACCGGAGAAAATGAGACGTCAGGAGATTGAATTCGACCAGCGGTGTGCCAAAATCCTCACGACACATGATTTGGAAAAAAGAAAAATATTTTGATGTGAAATGAACTTCGGGTATGAAATAAATCGATTTCGGACTATGACAATTTCTCGAAAAGTCGCTGTACTGGTCCCCTTAAATGAGATGATAATTTTCATCATCTGTTAGATAATCGCCATTATGTTACGACTTCATAAATACGAGGGGCTAAATAAATACTAAAGGGTAAAAATATGGAGGAAAAACAGGGGTGTCGGAGTTACGGTAAAAACACTTTCATTGATGGAACGAGAAACGTGAATATAAAATATGGAGGCGGGACCCCTCTCTCGTACTTTCACGCTCGAGCTGGGTAATCTACATTTTTCCATTTAACGTTATACGCAGGTAGTGTATGTACGAATAAAAATCCCAGCAGAGTGTATAACTATAGATTATATTGTGTGTTACATGCATCTATACATGTATACGTATAGCTCGCAGATAAATCGAACGATCTTTATCACGTTGGTGCACAGCGACCGGCACGTAGCCAAATAATATGTACCTAATTTTCTCCGACTACAACCACCCCTAGGTTTTTTTTCCCCTTTTCCCCCCTTCCTTTTCTCTCCTGCCCTTGCTGCTACTCAAAGTAACGCAATATTCGTAAATAAAATGGCACTGCCAATCCCCAGACGTACCCTAACTTCGCGTGTCAATTTTCCTAAACGAAATTTAAAGGCTCGAAAGATGCCTTACGGTACGCGGTACCCTCTCTGAAAAAAAACGAACAAGGGATGGCTGCGGAGTTTCGAAATATAGGAGAAAAATTTCTCCTTCCTTCTACTTGTCGCCATTATTGAACAGTTTGGTGTGTAAACTAATTGAAATATCTTCCGAGTGATCTTTTCGTAAGAAAATTTTCTCGCCGAAGGGTGTTCAGCCGTATTTAATCGTTTTTAATTGGTATTCTTTGCCGGTAGCATGGGTACATCGGGGTCTTTTAAAGTTATAATAAAATCGTTGTGATAAGCCGGCATGTACCGGGTGTTCGTAAAGTAATAAGCGAAGGTTCAGTAAAGGTGATTACCGGGTGGGAGACAAATGAGGGAGGATTGGCGTGACTGGGATGTTGACGGGGGTCGAAGAATGGCGACTACCGACTGGCGTATGGCGTGTGGCATGGGGGTGTCTGGTGGAGACGCGGTTCGAGGCAAGGAAGACAGATGTCCGACGTCAGGGGGAGAATCGGAAAGTTATTTAAATAGAGAGAGAAGAGAGACGGAGCTGGGGGCGGAGAGGGGGAGGACTAGACCGCGAAGAGTGCAGAGGAAAAGGGAAGAGGGAAGGAAAAAAAAATTCTATGGAAGGGAGAGAGACGTGTGTGACGAGAGGACCTAGGGGCAAGGGGGATCCCTTAAATAACATATTACGCGCTTCGCGGATCCTTCCTGCACCCTGTATGTCCGGAGCAGCCCAAACCCAGGACCCAAACCCCTCTGGTCCGGAATCCTGCGAATTCTTGACTCCTGGTTGTTCCCTTGTTCTATTTTTCCTCCCTTATTGACTGAATGGGAAAAGAGAAGAGCCAGGGAGTTCGAATTATGCCGAAGAACTTAGCCGAAGGATAATAAGGGTAGTTGGTCCTCTCGCTATTCTTATATCTAGTAATTATCGCGGGTTTTGCGGCAGGGTGAGAATGGGGTGAGTTCAGAGGCGAGGAGAAAAAAATAAAATAAAGAAAGATGAAGAATTTATAAAATTTTAACAACGACTTGCTCCTAGCAGAAGCAGAAGCAGCAGCTGGAATCGGCAGGGTGCGAGACAGCACTTCTTAGGCCACTTCGTAGCCGGCCACTTCGCCGCGGTTCATTTCACATAATTTCACGTCTCTGGCAAAGTAATGCACTAACGAGTCGCGAGCCTTTGCAGTCGAGTTTAAAGTTAACTTGGAAAATCTTAATTCCAAAAGTTAAAAGCACGGGGGTAGCCTACCCATCTCGGCTCGCTGGGCAACCGCCAAGAATCTTGATGAGCCATTCATTTTTACCTCCCAAAGTGACTCTCTCTATCTCTCTCTCTCACTCACTCTTTCGCCATCCCGCTCTCTCGTTATCGCATCGAAATTTTATGAATAAATTCCTCCACTATATACTTCACCAGCTACCTACTTCCCAGATAGGTAGCTGATACTTACCTCTTTTTCCTCCAACCAGTTACAATAATTAATACCAGTTAGCACCTTCTTCATACTGCCTCAAATATTGCCCCGATATTCCTTGGAAGTATCAAATATTTATCATAGTCTCATCATTTCATCATTCAATTCAAGTTCGATTTGACATGTTGAGGATGTGAAATAAAATGAAAAACATTTGTTTGGGCACGTTCGAAAGGTCCCAATACTAGTCAACCACTTGTGGGGGCATTTTCACGGCGATGAAACTTGATTTCAGACATGTTGAAGGACGAAAAACCTGTGTTTGAACATGTTTGAGGTTTTTGAAGACTAAAAACTGTTCCTGGGCATGTTCGAGACGTCTGAATACTCACATATCAAATTCTGACCTGTTCAAAATATCAGACAATACTCATTCGGCCATCCATAGAAGCTTCGAAGAGTAAAAGATGATTTTCGGACATGTTCAAGGCGTCCGAAGACCGGAGAACGACTTGCAGATGTATCGAAGGCCTGGAAATATCCATAAAACGTTTTTGGACGTGTTCGGAGGATAATAAGTCAGCTTTTGAACATGTTGATGATCTGAAAGCTGTTTTTGGACATGTCCATGACGTTTAGCGACCATGAACATAGCATTCAGACATGTTTAGGACCTTCAACGAGAACTAGACAATTTTTGAACATGTTGATGATCTGAAGGCTGTTTTTGGACATGTCCATGACGTTTAGCGACCAAGAACATAGCATTCAGACATGTTCAGGACCTTCAACGAGAACTAGACAATTTTTGGACATGTCCGAGACGTCTAATTACATTTTCGAACATGGTGCGATCTATTGGTAGGCGATTGATGAAGACACACCCTTGTTCCGGAGCTGAACAAATACTTTCAGAAATAATTACGACTACCTAATTGAGAACTTTTTCGAGCCATTGGGTCGAAGGATGTATCACAAGGCGACTATGCGTCTCCGTCTCGTATCTATATAAGACAGTATATGGAAGCTCTAGCCAACTTGGATTTACATTTATCAAGAAAGGAGTAAATAATATTTGACGTTTAATTTCACCCAGGAGGGGTTTCCGGGCAGGAGCAACTTGCAGCCAATAAGCTCTCGATGCACAAGAAAAACTAGCTTGAACTCGTCTGGCAGCTAGCTAAAGCTCAGTCCAAAACGCGGAAACACTCGACTCCTTTCAGACGACTGATTTATGTGCTTGGCAAGCTGGCCTTGCCGCCACCCTTCCCCACCTTTCTTTCTCACTCTCTCTCTTTTTTCTTTGGATACATTTCGACCCTCTGCTGTGGGGGCTGAAATTTTCAATACCCTCTTCCTCTCGCCATGTGTGTCTCTCTTCAATTTCCTCTCACGCAACCGTCATCAAATATGCAAAAACGCAATTGGACGACTTTTTGACACTTCTTTGTTTCTGTTTTTTTATTCTTCATCTTCTCCGCAGTGACGTGCATGTATATATCTCCTATAAACCGGGTGGGTTGGTGGGTGCTGCGCTGCAGAAGAGAAATGAAATGCTAGTTCTAAAGAATGACAAATGGCAGCGTTGACGACGTGCGCGATGAGATTTCTGTGTGCACCGTTGGACTTGATGCGTTCAACGCCGCAGGAATATTTAATATTATGTTCCCTTATACCTTATACTACCCTACCTCCCCTACCACCTATTCACCAGAATCTCCTCCACCCGGCTCTTTTGGATCTAAGCGACGTTCGAGATTTGGTGGACATAAGGGAAAGACGTGACGGGATACCAAAATTCCTGAACAACTACACAAACTACATCGTAGGTATTTCACTGTGGCCAGTTTCGACGAAGACGCTGTGCTATACAGCATAATGTCATGTCATGTCATTGTTTCCTTTCTGCATACTCGGCGCTATCATTGCCATGTCCCGTAATCAAATTCACATAAGAATTTGCAATTATTTGGCCTCACTTTTCCGGCTGATTAACCTCCTGAGGATGTCTCACCCCTCCTGAGGTAGTCCTCACCCCAAATTCATACTGCGGTGGTGGAGACGGAGACGGAGACGGAGATGGAGATGGAGTTGGAGAAGGGAAAGACGAAATCTCGTGTCAAATGAGAGTCCATCAAATAAAGATGCAAATTTCTCCACCTCAGCTCACCTCACCTCACCAGTCACCGCCTCTCACTGATCTCGCTAAAATAAGCATATTCTCTATTCCCTACTCCGTCGCTTTCTATCTCTCTTTATCTTGCACACCCTCGGTCATACCAAACCACCTAACAGCTGGCTTGACGGCATTGAGATGCACTTTGAATCATAATAGCAGTCGCACTGTGCATGCTAATGGAAGATCACAAACGACAGGTAGGTGTAAGGTGCAGATTAGATACACCGACTGTACGGTACTCTGATGTCACTTCGAAAAGATCGTGAAGTGAAATTATGAAGGTCTTACAATTTTTGGTCTTCTTTTTTCATTGTATGTTTGAAAATCTCAGGTAAATTTATGAGGAATGTATCATACACGTGTAAGTAGGTATCCAAACATGTTACATGTACCCGTACGAAACGGTGCGCGAGTGTAAGAGATGGTGTGGTGCGCGTCGCGACGCGGGGTTATAAAAAACCGAATTTATAAGGTCTGCCAATTAAAAAGTGAGACGAGAAAGAATGCAGAGGTATAAACAAGATAATAAAAGATATGATAAAAGCCGAAAAGAGATAAAATAAAATAAAAAAAAGGTGAAGAAATCTCATTCATAACTTTTGCTTTTCATGCATACCAAATTATTGCGCATGACGGTATAGCCTCCCGCTCTTTCCACCGCCTCTTCCTTTCTCTTATTCCTCTTTCTCCTTCATCTTTTACTCTTCTTTATTTTATTTCGTTTTTCCACCCTCACTTTTCTATAATTACTCACCCTAACGCCGGGCAGAGACACCCCCATGCAACACCCCTGACGGTCTACCGACCCTCTGTCAGTCGAATGTATACTCGGTATAATTTTTGTGTCAATTTTCATTTTCGCCTCTTCGTTTTTTCTCACCTTTTTTTTCATTGAAGCCCGGGAATGATGGTCCGAGGATGATGAAAAACTGAAGGAATGTAAGATAATTACATGGAAATCGAACGTCGAATTATTGTTTGTGTGCACTTTTTTCAGCGGCAGCATCACGCCTGCAGCATGCTCTGGTTCAGACTGGGCGAGGGTGTGGGGTGTGCAATGAGGCAATTCGGGAAGGAGGATTCTTATATTAGCATTCGGTAATGGGCCTGTCACCGCCTGTTTGTAAATGGTAAATGGTAAATGGCAAATGGTAAAAGGTAGGTAATCAAAGCGTGGTAGAGAACGACGACGACTACTGCGACGACTGCGACGACTACTACTCGTACACCATTTATAGACGCGGCTGCAGAACAACCGGGAGAAAATAAGTATATAAGAGAATGGAGGAAGGGGGAGAAAAAGTAAGAGGAAATAAAAGGAGGGAATAGGGTATAGGACATTGTTAGGAGTCCATCCCGGAGATTCCTCGACCGAGACTTAATGCGATCTCAAAAATTCACAGGCTAATGCATAAATTGTGTCTCCATCTTCGTTCTGCACTATGCTGTCCGTCGAATGTTCATCGCCGATGCCTACCTGCTATTCGAAATCGTCTTGATTCGTATTTTTTTTGGAATTTCGATCTATCTGCACTCCGACTCTTTGCTATTTGAATCTTCTAAACCCCTACGTTTCCGAAAGTCCGAAATGATCTCAAACGAATATGGAAATTCAACCCGAGTGCAATTTATGATTGGGAGAAAAGGCCAATGAGGGTTGCAAAAAGTTCCAACTAACTTCATACGGTTACACAAAATGATACAATGTGTGAAGACAATTAGGTAAATATACCATAGGAGACGAACGTACGTCGAGTAAGTGACAAAAATCCGTGGCAACTTTTAGGCAACTAATAAGTGAGGTGAAAGAAAAAAAAGAAAAAGGAAAAGAAAAAGAAGGGATGAGGAAGAAGCAGAGTGATCAGATTGGCCCTCTCTTTCCGTACCTCGTCTAACGGTCGCAATCAACTAAATTGTCAAACTTCCAAAGTAAACACACACGGTTCAGTCCAGCCCTCTTCCGCCCCTAACGGCTCACCCCGAATTCCCACCCCTAAAAGAACAGTTTAGCTCAACTATCGCTAAAGAAATATAGCTGGTTATTACTGTATATCTATCTAGCGATATTATTTCTGAGCCGGGATCAAGATATTAGCTTCTATCAGATGGTTTAACACCCTGCAGCTGCACCCTTAGCAATTCTTGTGGTACAGCTAAGAATTCTTATCCATTTTTTTGGTCCTGAAGAATCGGAGTGAATTGAATGTTTATTTTTTATTTTTTACCCTTCAAATTATACAAATGATTGTGGAAATTTGTTTTATTTTTTCGTTTTTCGAGCTTGAAATTTCACGTTGAAGATTTTTGTTTGTCCATTGAATATACGGGAGCAACTGCAACAGCACTCGCTGTGTGGGCAGGTTTTAATTTCCGGTTTGTAGAAAATGGACGAACTAGCTCTGTGCTGTGCTGGGTAGTGCAGTAGTAGTTGAAGTAGTAGTCAGACAGTCGCACTGTACGCGATGACCACAATACACATATCCCTGATGGAAACTAATTGCAATATGTAGGTTGGGTGTATGATCAGACTTTACGGGTACTCGTTGAACAGGTTGTTACGAAACGATGATGAAATTGCATCATCAGTTTATTAATCGGTTACTCAAATACCTGCTTCAAGTGCAGGCAGGTAGGTATATAGATTTTATAGATGAAATTAGTTACATCGCATCGTGTCAGTTTTACGATGTGTAGAAACACTGAGGCATCCTGAACATGATGAAAGTGGTCATGAAATATATGAAAATCAGCAATACCAGATTGAAAAATGATTGAACATGTTTAAACTTGACTTTAACGATGCTAGAACGCATTTCATGCAGCAAAATCAAACCGAAACATGTTTTAAAAAGCCTGGAGTTCATCGGAATCAGCAATCTGAAGCTGAAACATGCTGTAACATGTTTTTAAATGCGATAAAAATGGAAAGATGAAGTCGAAACATAGTGCAACATGTTTTTAAATGCGATAAAAATGAAAAGATGAAGTCGAAACATGATAAATAATGTTTTGAAAAGATCAGAATGCATCAAATTATGCAATACGAGGCCAAAACATGTTCTAAGTGGCCAAAATTCATCACGAAGCTAAAAAACATGCTAGAACATGTCTTAAACAAGACTAGAATTCATTAAAAAATATCAATATGAAGTTAAGAATCGCTGAAACATGTTCGAAATATGTTTTAAAATAGACTATGACACGTTCGACTGTTTAGAATAGAGGATAATGCGTTTAGCGTTAAATGAGAGCGATACACATCGAAGACATTGAAGTGTGGTGGAAGGAAAATTCTGAAACAGTAGTTGAGATCGTCTGAAACGGATATTGCGATTGTGGAAAAGGATTCTTATTCCAGTATACGTGATCGGATGAAATTACATTTACCGAGTATAATTATTTCCATTTTCCTCATCTCCTGCGGGTATTCCTCGATGTTTCCTCATAGCACGACATTTCCTCGAGGCTTGGGAGTATAAATAAGGTATATAACAAAAAAAAATAAGGCGAGAAAAGAAGTGGGTAATTTTCTCGGACGTAATAAAAGTGAAAGTACATAGGTATATCACTGCACTGAGTCAGGCAGGTGTATATTCTGAATTTATATACCTATATACCACCCATGGTGTAAGGTTTTGCCATTTTGCCAGGGTGTATTAGTATCCGGACGAGGCTTAGCCTCAGCGGTTTAGGTCCAGTTTGTGACTCGTCTTGTCGAACGTGGTCAGTACCTGGTTAAGGGTGATCCTCTAACCCCTGGTAACAACCCGGTATACGATGAAGCGACATTCGAACCCGCAAATAAGACCAGGACTCATAAAACCGCATGAAATTAGGACCGCCTGACCACAAGGACGTAAACATTTTTCCAGTTAAAAATAATATGGGGGACTACGCGTGCTGTATGGCCTAACGAAAACAAATCCCATCAGCCTTCACATACTGAAGATCTTTTTCTTGCTGTTCTCTTTTTTCTTTTTTTTTTGTTTCGAAACTCGCACATAGGCGATTTCACTATGGGTTTCATACGTCGACTATTCACCCACACACGATCGCCACATACACGCCAGCTTCCAAATAGACGCATTTCATATTCTACTAATAATCATCCGATCGTAGATCATCTTGACAGGCTCGTAGCGAGATGAACGAACGCAGCGACTCGAACCGATTCCATGAACAGACGCAGATCATGACTTGCTCGAGTCTCGTGTTCCATTCGTGAACGTGGAGAATAACAGACTAACGATAAGCCAGAAGCAACTATCGTATCGATCATGTTTATTCCTGTTTTTGTCTTTTTTAATATCTTCTCTCCTTTTGCATCCTCTTCTTTCGCATCTGTTTTGCGAGCCCGAATTCTGCGCGCGAAATGATTTCGCAGACCTTAAGGAGATATGTGTCCTTTTTTTTCTTCTGTTTTTTTTTCTTCCTTTTTATGGCTTGCCTGTTCACTTGCTTATAGTAATTAGTTGTTGTAGTTTTTGCCCCGGGTTTGTATATCGTATAAATAAAAATCGCGCCCCGTGACGAAGCGGGAAATCGGTTACGCCGCTAATGGCGAATGGGTCGATGTCCTTCGACTTGGTAAGTGGGACATTTCGCAGCGAGGATCCTGCGGCTGATCGAATTAAAACGTGACGAGACACATGGATCGGATTAATTGGCTCGGAAGTACCAATGGACTTCACTGATATGTCTCTTCTACCCATGTCTCCAACTCTTGTTACATATATAGAATGTACGCAACGCTGCAGGAGCAGCGCCAGCCATTCGATAAATTAATCAATCAATCGATGACCTAGTATACCGCGTCGCGATCTTTCCGTCATTCACATAGGTAGTATATGGGATTGAATTGAATAATCCATCGAAATTTATGTTCAAGATCACCCATACGTGTATAATGTAGGATGTGAGCATTGAGATGTGGCGTTGAGCCGTTTTACGCCTTATTTATTTATAAGTTTTCGGTAAATATCATGGATATACATATTTCATTGGCTATTATTATTCATATTATATATTTGCGTACCTATAGGATAAAGAAACTTCGAAGGCGATAAGTAGTGTCGAGTTTACGAAGGTCGCGAACGATTCTACGGTTTTGAAATTCATTTATTTCATAGGATTTATAATAACGAGGTGAACTATCGGTGTCCTTAAGGCCGCGATACCTACTCGAGATAGATAGAATCATTATCAACTATAGTTATGTAAAAATGAACAATTGCCCCGAGGGGCTGAAGCAACACTTCCTGAAAATTTATAGCCACGGGCACCCCGGCTTTCGGACTTTGAGGACTTTTTGGAAATTCGAAAACTCACTGTCCCAATTTAGAATGCAACAAATCCCTTCAAAATTTTATCCAGATTTCGTTGGAATCGGAAAATTTCTTGACGCAGGAAAAACATTCCGCGAGTATCGTCTGCTTCATTCAATCTCGCTATTTCGTCTTATCGAATTTCCGAATTCTGTGCAATTAACTGTATACGCCCACCTGCTGCAGGAGCGACCGCGACGCCGTACAACATTTGTAATCGAATTTACCTCTCGATATTTTCCCACCCATTAGATCATTCGATTTAGCCTTGACCAGAGCAAAGAAGAACCGTCAGCTCGGCGCTGATGTCCAATCGAATTATATCTCCTGCACGGATCCACGTTGTACCGACGCTTCTTCCTTGTAGCTACTTTTGCTCTCACTTCTACTCCCGGTTTTCCCATCAGGCTGACGGTGCTGACCGCATCTAAGATTCCCTTGTTTTATCAACCCACCCTCGAACCCCCTTTTTTCGTCCCTGGTACACCCCGTTTCAAGGGTGCAAGGGTGTAAGGTCCGAGCGATATTCTACGTGCCTGAAATGATGAAGGGTGAAAAAGCGAGCGGTTTTTATCGGTATTTGTTCTGCTTAAATCGCGCATCATTACCGCAGGCGGCTAATACAATCGCGGCAAAAGACCCGAATATGGTATCTAAAATCGGGCTCACAATGGGCGATAAAACGCCACTATGAAGGCAATGCGGATGTTCGTGAGCCGGAAGTTGCCTGAGGCTCTATTCGACCGTTACGACGACAATTGACAAGGTGAGTTTGATTTTATAGCCGCGCCGACCGTTCATCAGGGACAGAGTATTAGAATCGGTAAGCAGTCCGATACGGAACGATAAAGACATCGGGAAATCGGTATGAATTGGAAGGGGAGAAAGAGGGGGATGCGAGAAGATCGAACCGATTTCATGAATTCCTTTTATTTATGCAGCAACAAAGAATAAGAAAAATACTCAACGACGTGCGCAGTTCGTCAGCGCCAAAGTTTGAAGTTCTTTATTTTTATTTATTTTCTTCTCGATCGTTAGAACGTCTGTTCAGATCGGCAGACGCAGTAGTGCGCAGGTCCGTCGTTCCGGACTGATGGATAGGTGCATACAGTCATAGCGATAAAGATTATCGGAAATGGTCGACGTTTCACACGTTAATAAAACCGGTTGATGAATTGGTCCCTTCTCTTCGTGGACTCGACCTTCCGCTTCTTCCGCACCATCTTCCGCGTCGACACGCGAAACCGAGGAATAATATTCCGCGATCTCCGGGGGACGCGCAACCTCGTGAGATCATCTCCGTCAGGCTCGTTGTTAAACTCGCTTCAAGGTCCCGGTAGGATTTTTGCCGGTGGATTGAGCTCGGTTTGTATTTCCTCGAGTGTCTTGCCCTTCGTTTCCGGCGAAAGCCAGAACACGAACAAGGTGCCGGTCGCGCAGCAGATCGAGAATATCCAAAACGTCGTGTGGATGCCGGCGATCGTGTTTATCGCCTGGTAGCCGAGCGCAACGGCGAACGCGAATATCGAGCCGACTATTATGCCGCAGGCCACTGCCGGACCCTTGACATTCGTCGGGAACAATTCGCCGAGAAGAACGTAAGGCAGAGTGCCGATTCCCAGTGCAACCATCACTTCGTATGCGATGAGTGCGACGATCGGCAACCAGGTGATCGAAGAAACGTCCGCCTTGAGCTGGTACTTCAGGTAGAAGAAGAGACCCTCAACCCCCAACGCCAGGGCTGCGGCGATCCCGGAAACCAGCATCAAGGGACGTCTTCCCACTTTGTCGACCAGACCAGCAGCAACCAGTCCAGCTACCAGCTGGGCACCGCCCAATACAACTACCGCCTGACTCGGAGCCAGGGAAGAACCACTGTGGCTGAATATCTCCTGAGTGTAAGCGACGATAGCCATATGTCCAGAGAATTGTTGGGTAGCTTTCAGCCCCAGAAGGATCAACAAGGCTCTTCTGTTCCCCCGGGTACCGACAAGTTCGAAGATCGCGTTTCTGGACGATTTCTGCCCTTCCACAACCGCGTCTTTCATCGAGGTGATATCCTCGCGCACGGTTTCCGGCTTTACCACTCTTCGCAGTCTCATCAGCGCTTGTTCAGCCTCGTCGTCTCTTCCCTTGATCAAAAAGAAGTACGGGGTCTCTGGCATGAAGATAAAAGTGGCCACGAACGTGAGTGGCACCACCATAGAGACTAGGTTCAATTGCCAATAGGGAAGGTAGGCGCCAACCGCAGTTACGAACAGCGTGCCGACGTTTGTCGACATTTTGAGAAAGGTGCCAAGCGCTCCTCGGATGTTTTTGTCCGCTATTTCTCCCAAGTAAATCACAGCCACGTTGTAAATACCCCCGTGTCCAATTCCGGCCACGAATCTTGCCACGTATAGGGTGATCACACTTTTCGCTGCTATGACCAGGCCCCAGCCCGCCAATTGCGGAAGCGCAAATGCAAGGAGAGAGTACTTTCTTCCAAGACGATCGACGCAGATGCCGCTTATGAAGGAGGCCAATATTCCACCCAGTGTGTACAGCGATGCTACCCAAGCACCCTGGCTCTTTGTTACAGGAAACTCCGAGTCTGGTCCTGTGAGGTACGGCAGAGCCGGCGATGTCCATCCCAGGTGACCACCGCAGGCCATGACCCCGATGCAAGCTGGAATTAATAAAGGATTGGTTTTGATTAATTTTTATCCAAATGTGGCTATGGGCTATAATAACGACGATGGTTCAGGGATGAAAAATCATTGCTGATCCGAAAGCCTGCACCCAAAGTTTGGTCATACACCGCCCGATTCAGTGCGGTAAGAAATTGACGTTCTTGCTACTTCCAATTGGACTGAACGTTTGGCCAAACAAGTTAATGCCGCTTTTTCGGCCGGCTCGAATCTACCTTGAACACAATGTACAGTGCTAAATATCGCTTAGCACGGAGTACGCTAATGACATAAGTCGTCTGAAAGACGTTTCGGCGATTTATAAATGCGAAAAAATGATCCTATACAATAGACGGCATGTGGTCCGGAAGACTGAATACCTACTAGTTAAAAACACTTTTTTTTGTTCTCGCTAGGCTTACAGTCAAAAGGATTGGTCGTTAGTCTGGAACAATGCTTTTCGGTGGAAGAATAGATTTTATATAACGAAAGCATGTTTTCCTCGCTTTTTGATGCCTCTGTATGGGACCTATAGTAGTACTTTTAAGTCCTAGGACTTTTCGTGCCACGTTTAGGTCCTAGGACTTAAAAGTACTACTTTAGGTCCTATACAGGACTTAAAAGTACTACTTTAGGTACTATACAGGACTTGAATGTGCCACATTTAAGTCCTAGGACTTAAAAGTACTACTCTAGGTCCTATACAGGACTTAAATGTGCCACATTTAAGTCTCAGGACTTAAAAGTACTACTTTAGATCCTATACAGAAACATCAAAAAGTCGCTAAACATGGCTTTGTTATATAAAATATGGTGTGTACCAAGGCTAAGTGGGCTTTTTGACCTTGTGTGATTGCAGTACTCCACACTCGGTCTAAAAAAGCCCACTTTACGCCCTTGGTACACAGTATACTATAAGATAAAAATGCACCATCTTCCATCTGAGAGACTTATTTTCTCAGTCCATAAGAAGGAGTCGCTTATCAGATGGTAAAATTCCATGATGAGCTTGACGATGATTGCGCAACCGGTTGAACCGGCGAAGACCTGTAGACACCCAGTCTGCGGATGAAACCAGGTCACCAGCACTAGCACGCGAGAATCTCGGCCACGGGGCGCGGACGGCACTTGCAGTTATTGGACTGACTAACGATAACGGTCATACTACTATCCAGGAATTAATTGCCGATTCAATTCGCGCACTGTAACGCAATGTGCTGAGGTGTGCTAGTCCAGTGATAGTTTTTAATTGCAAAACTATTCGCCTGGAATTATGATGTAGGGTACGTAGGTATACGACGCTTGAGCTTAGGCATCCGATGGCAATTCTAAGGAACGACGACTTTCTGAACTGATAGAATAGAACCCGGATGACCATTTCGGGGGAATGAGAAGCAATGTGTCCGGATGATGGAACGGCGACGATTAGTTTTTGCGATATGAATTGAAACTCGCGTGAATGTTTTGCCAGTCGCAGTAGCATGACGTTGAACGGGTCGCTTTCTAACACTCTCGCAATAGCTGGTTGAATGAGCGTGTGGGCATGCCTGAACCTAAATAATACCGGTGCAGTAATGACGTGAAATCAGCTGGACAGGTTGAACAGGAAGTAGTTCCAATAATTGGGGGTTACTAACATTACGTGATGAGGTAGTGCGCGTACATCTCGCCGTTCGACTTCAAAGCATCAATTTTATGCACGGCCACGGCTCGAATACTTGGTTTGCCAAAATCCGTACAGGATTCTTCATGATCCGAGAATTCGGGTATGCAGATATGGCGTAGAGACGAGTTTCGTCATAGATTGAATCCAGTTTAAATGAAATTTTTTGTAAACGTTACGTGACTTCGGAAGTAAAAACCGGCGTGCAAATTGAGCGAGAAAAAACTTTACCGCGAAACGAATGGAATGGAATGGAATGGAATGACCCGGAAAAAGGCTACACCGTCCTTCTCGTCGCATATTAAGAACTTTGAAGACAATTGGCTAATTGCAATGTGGCGAGATTGTACCGGGCTTAGAATTATTTGCCAGACGGAATAATTAACGACCGGTAACTGTAAATAAAAATAGCTATGGATCTAGACGATAACTTTTTTCTTTTTTCCTTTTTGCCTCTTTCGATGCATTATTGCCTTTCTTCTATCAAGGGCATTGCCGCCATTCTAGACCATTGAAATGCCCGTCCCATTACAAGCTGTATCGACTCAAGGTCTGCTCTACTGTACAAAATTTGGACAATTATGAAACAGCCGAACGTCAGCTTGGGCAGATTTCATCAGAATCTAATGTTCACCCGAAAGACGATACGGTTTATCGTCGGCGTTCAGATACTCGGGAGTTTAAGCTCATAGGAAAGCTTGGTGAAGCCGCAATATCTATCTTGATATTAGAGAAACACTCACCGCTAACAGCAGCCGCGAATTGTAGCCATTGACTGCCGCGCTCCGTGGGGACTTCCTGGCTCTCAAATTCCTGCTGTTTCTTAGCGTTTATCCCCCGGTTTGAAACCTCCTTTGGGATTTGGACGTCCTCGTCTTGGCTGGGTGTAGCATCTCCGCCGATCCTCCAGCATGAAAATATCTTCAGATGCATACTTGGTGGGTTTTTTCTGACCGCAAAATGTTATCGTAAAGTCCACTTGCCAAACGCCGCACACTTATTGCCTATTCGAAGATATCGGGTGAATAATGATTGAGAGTATTAGGACACGTTTTGAAAGTTTCAGACTGCTTCTTCCTCTTCGTTGTCACTGCAGGGGGCGTCGGTGATTTCTTCTAAATTCTAAAGCTCGGTTTTCGGTGGGATTCAGGAGACTGATGCACGATTGTTCGGAGCTTGATCCTGTGCTCGAATATCGGCGATCGGCGGGAGATCGGTATTGGTAAATTTCTGCTGCTCTCGAGCTCTGAGGTCTCAGGATCGGTCCGGATCGGCCAACCGCTCGACGAGAGTGAAGTTTTATTGTTCAAAACCGATAAACGTATCTGTTTACGGCACGTGCTGCCGAACTGAACCGATCCGGGGTCCGACTGAGCCTTTAAAGCCGATTGAGTGACAGGTGAAGCGGTGGGGACCACGAGTGACCACGCGACGCGACCCTACGCGTATACACTCGGCCTCGCCCGATCCTTCCCCCACCTCTACGTACCATTACGATCACGATAAATTGCAGACATTCCGGCAACAGCCAAGACCGATCGCAATACCCCACTGCCATGCCGATCCCACATCCGTGAGTCTTCGCCAGGCTAGTCGCTTATCGCCAATCCACAATCGCGTATCCATACATTGCATGCCTCAGGCTGATCGGTGCAAAAATGCGGAACGCAACTCGCCACGTGTTTCTTGTTCCTTGCCTTCACCACCTGATCGAAACATCACGTGATTGCCGAGCGTACCTGGCGACGCATTCCGATGTCAGATGCTATTATCTCCAAGTCGGACAGACACAATGTTTAGAACATTTAACAACATTCTTTCGACACCCAACTCATCCACATTTTCATCATTTTTTTCAACCTGTAATTTCCGATCCACAAGCAGATTTTGCCGATCAATTTTTTTCAGTTTTTTTTTTTCAACACAACGCATTTCGCTGCTCGATTACTCCGACGATTCATTTCATCTTTTGCCCACCGTGAGACGTATTTCGCAACCGATTTTCAACCGGTTTTCTCTTTTTATATTTTTGCTTCAACACAACGCATTTCGTTGCTCTCATTACTTCGCCGATTTTGTTCATCTTCTGCCCTCAATACAACCGATTTTATCCTCAGATCATCAGGCCGATTCCTTGACTCATTTCGCATTTGCTCTTAGTCGATATCTGAGCTGATTCTCGGCTCGTTTTTCGTATTCAATTTTCAACGCAACGGATTGCGTTGCTCACGATCACTCAACCGATTTCTTCCATCTTCTGCCCCTAATACAACCGATTTTACTCTCCGACCATAGCGGCGATTTCCGAGTTACCTTACAGCCAATTCCTAAGCCGATTCTCGGCGCGTTATTTTCAACCGATTTTTTTTTGCCGCCGATTTCCTCATACCTAGTTAAACCTTGCTCCAAGCACGATGATATGCAAAATCTAGTAATCCGCAGGGATGTCGAAGTAGATTATCGTCATTGGTTTCAGGGTGGGTGGGTATAATTCGCGTCGGTATTCTCATGCGCGATCATCAATAGTTTAATTACACACTCAATTGCCTCACACACATCAGAAGCAAGGTAGCGGTCACACATGCGTGCTCGCTAACCACATGCTTCCATGGGCTAGTCTAACAGGCTGCGAAATGCCGTCGTTATGTCAGAACTGCATTCCGATCTACCGCAGGTAGCCAGCATATGACGTCAACGTGTTCGGCAAGTTTTTCGCGATATTTGCAACGATTACGATGTCAATAATTGCTGTTATTCTTCAAATAAATATTGTTATTTTAATTTGTTTTTTTCGTCACATTATTTGCCAACATGCGATTTTGAAATCGGTTGAATACGTACGCTTATCAAAATCTGATCAAAAATTCACGCACACATGCCGAATGGTGGTCAATTAATTTCGCGCATTTAATTCGTTGCGAAATACTTATTCTGCAATTATTGATGACCACTGCGTGCATATACCTATACCTACCTATATGTTATTCGTATTTTTCCGCGATCGAAACTGTAAACAAGAAACCAAACCGCTAACCCGATTGTCAAATAATTCATATGTAAACATGCGATATGGTGCTGTAAGGTGTCTCTCACACGTGTTCACCAATTTAACATCGACATGCCTGCCATAACGCTTGTTCTGACAATCGGCAAAACACGACGAGATCACGTGCCTCCGTTCACCAATTTCGACGAATTATCATTCCGCATTCTGTCACACACCCTTTCAACCGCTGAGACGTCTAATACTGTGTCGTAGCGTTTTCTCCGAAATGTTTTTGCGTTTTCTTTCATCTTTTTTTGCCAGCCAATAACAATTGGGCCGCGGCATAGGCAGGGAGAAAATCATTTTCTTCACATGTCACAGGATTTCGAGTTATTGGTTTCTTTCTTTTTTCTTATGCAGTAGGAAAAATTCGATACGAAGAACGAGATCTGATCGTAACTGTGGGAATTCACTCGCGAAATAGATTTCAGAGTATCGGCTGATCTGGGTATACCGTACCTACGTCGTATTTTACGTAATCCATCCGCAGTGCGTTTCTCGATGTTTTCCTCCTCGAATAGATCATGTATGCCGAGGCAGGTGCCCCGGAGATTTTTTTCTATTCTGAACAGCGGGAAACTACGGTTTAAGTAGAGCAACGGCGGAGGAGGAGAGAGGGGGGAAAAAGAAGATGAAAACCGAAAGAACGAAGTGAAAAATGAAAAATGAAAAGAATCGTATGGGATGACGATAAGGAAAGTTAACATATAATCTATAATTTATCGATTTCTTATTCAACATTTTTATAACACAGGCGAAGGTCGTTGTACTCGATTATAATATAAAAAGAAGTATCGATTAACAAAGAGGGAAAGAGAGAGAAAGCGAGGTGGGAGTACAAACAATATTTAAATTTTATAAACGATAAAAAACTGAAAAATACCAGAACGTTTGACCGTAAATTCTGCGCAAACGACGTACGCGATAATTAGTAAAACATCATCGAGTACATATGAATATGAATAAATATTGACCGTAAAGAAAGAGAGAAAAATGAAGAATGTGTTATTAAATCATCATATGTAAGCCATTACCGGAGTTATTTTATTCTTTTAATTTTTTTCTTCCACTTCTTCTTCTTCTTCTTCTTCTTCTTTCTTTTTTTTTCTCCACTACTCCAAGATATGAAATTCTTCAGTTAACTTCGCGGACTAGCGAGTATGATAATTAATCCTGTACACGAGCATAACCATACCTGTATTAATGCGTCGATCTGTATAATGTCTCGACATTTTTCAAACCAATTATTCCATACATCAGTAATACGATTCAGAACATTGAAAACATAAATTGAATTTTTGCTCCCGCAAAATATCATCATAAAAAAAAAGACTGGGATGAGATTAAGGGGACCAGTACAGCGACTTTTCGAGAGATCATCATAGTCCGAAATCAATTTATTTCATCACCAAAGTTCATTTCACATCAAAATATTTTTCTTTTTCCAATTCATGTGTCGTAAGGATTTTAGAGCACCGTTGGACCGATTCAGGTCATCTTGGATTCATTTTCTTCAGAATCCAAATCCTCATCATGTGAATGTAGGAATTTTGAAAATTTTTCGTTTTGGCCAAGTTATTCAAGAAATGAGTGATAATAATTTTTGCAAATTTGGTAAATTGATCATAACTTATGACAGAATTTTTTATTTTAAAATCCCTACATTCACAAGATGAGGAATGGTTCACCGGAGAAAATGAGACGTCAAGAGATTGGATTGGACCAACGGTGTGCCAAAATCCTTACGACACATGATTTGGAAAAAGAAAAATATTTTGATGTGAAATGAACTTTGGGTATGAAATAAATTGATTTCGGACTATGACAATTTCTCGACTGGTTCCCTTAAATCATGAAAAAAAAAAATGGAGGAAAATCGTGAAACATTTTTCGCTCATCTATAATCATATGAGTTGATAATATAATCATGCCATCATCATCATTCTCATGTTTATGATAATAACGTTTCGAAAAAAACAAATTCAAGTTTTTTAAATTCAGATTCAGTTTTCGGTCTTGTCACGTACATCCATGTTTGTATGTACTGCCTAAGTTTCTCAGCGAGTTCCTAGCATCGCCGGAAGGTCATACGTGACCGGTATAGGCCAGATCCGGAAACGCGATGTAATCTTTTAGGGAACTTGACCCCGTCTATGCTATAACAGTATAGGACGGAATGACGAATCGTATACCTCGGTTTTGGCACTCGAAGAACTATTATTAGCATCTTCATAAAAAAAGACAAAAAAATTGAAAAAAAAATCAAGAATCCTCAATATCTCGATGACATTAATGCACCTTGATCGACGATGCAAATTTCCTAACCACACCAGGAAAATGTGTAAATCAGACCGTCGAATGCCCGCAGGGAATAACCGGGGTAATAGTAATATCTGCGTATAAATATCTTTCCATCGATATAGCGAAAGGAGGAAGAAAAGTCAATATTATGTCGTCGTGTAGATCTGCAGGATATAGCTAATCGATTGAATGGAATTGATTTCATCTATTTAGGAGAAAAGAGAAAAAAAGAATCAATTGAATGCAGGATAACGATCATTGAAAACCGAAGGAAATTTTGAGGATTTTCAAAAATTTGAAATCAATCAAATTCTAACGCAGCTGCATGGCGATAATTCGGTTAGTCAACTATCATCTGTTATAGTCAGCATGCTTGTTGAGTAATCACATCACGGGTCTGGCTGGAGAGTGTGATTCACGATTAACAACCATTACCGATTCAAGATTCATGTCGAATCACATGCATAGAAGAGTCGAGTTCCGTCTATGCCGTCAGGAAGCTAATCAATTAATTTCATTTTATTTCTCTGACGAATTGACGGATAGATGAAACCGCGACACTGGCGCGTGGGCTCGGATCGAAAGTTGCATACGGTTTCAATTTTTATTGAGTAATAAAAAAAAATCCGAGGGAATCTTTCGAACTAATCAAATCTGATGAAAATATCGTCAATTCTTAGAAGGTAACGTGAAAATATTTGATAATAACATTTGTAGCATAAATGAGAAAACGGCGTTAGATTTTTTGCCTTCTTTAAAATTTTAATTCGCGCCTAGCGAGTGTCATCTGCTAGTTTCCTTCCGTAACACCTTCGAAGGCTAGAAGGCCATCTCCTCATATCTATTTCAGCATTAAGATAAACACATACATGTGTAAACCGCGTGCTAATATGACGTAGGTAACCAGCTCCAAGAAAGTCTTACCACAGAGACCACCTCGCTTTGTGAATACCAGAGTGATATTTGACGTTATACCTACTAGCGGTTTGTATATTTACTACGCGTTTCGTGAATAATTTAGACCGGGGAATACTCCGATATCTATACATAGTATCGTAAGAAACCGGTATTTTTTTAATTAGATACCTCGCTGATTGGATACATTTTTTTACGATTATTTATAGCTCATATTATCATTAGGACTGGAGGAAGATCTCACCTACTCGTATAGTATTACGAGATGATATTGTCACCTCACGGTATACTAATGTCTGATACGTTGAAATTGTGGAATTTAAAGATTTGTGTAAGATTATTGAATTTTTATTCTCGGCAATTCGCATTCTCATTGTCACCAATGCGCGGCAGCTGCTACGACGAATCCAACGATACCCCACAAAGCATAATTCCAATGATTCGAGCACGGAAAACACCGCATTAAAGTATAATAGCTGCGCGACTAGCGCATAGCGCGCAACAGCGCACCGGTGCATGCGCTATCCCCAAGCGCACGGTGGAATTTAAAAACGCAATATATCCTCATCGCGTGATCGTAACTATAGATTGTTGGGTATCGTTGGAACCGCCTCGCCACGCTCTATGATTTCGTAGAATAAGAATAACTGGGTGAAGATGAAAGAGGTTTTTCCTGGTTTGGATTTATTATTTTCTCACCGTTCGTATACCCATCTGTTTTTTGTTATTTTCAATACGAATTTCGAGTTCCTTGAATAAAGATTGGAAAAACCTGGGTGTAGTAAACCTATGTATTGTATAAATATAATTACGAATTCCTCGAAGTAGCCCGCGCGTTGATTGTTTATTTGTTGATATTTTATCGTTGATTCAAAATCCGTACATGTAGACATACCGGGTGATTGTTTGGACAAAATATCGCGTGTGTAAACAATCCGAGTGACATGGTATGAGAGAAAAAAAGAAAAAGAGACGTAAAAAACAAACTCCAAATTACAAGAGACATCACTGTACGGGGCTTAGGCACCTCGCGTAATTTTGCGGTTTAGTTATTTGCCTAATTTATGCAGAGTCAGCGAGATTATTAAGCAAACTCAAACATCTACTCGCATAGCTAATCGCGAACGCGGGAGCAACGCGAGTATGTAGCTTTGGTAGGTACCTATATGTACGTGAAATTGCGGTCAGTTAGCTAGTGCTGTTCAACTATTGGTACGTCGATATAATATATCTTCCACCCGGATACAGGTCTTTTCGCCATATTTATCCATCGCTAATACTAGTTCGAGGGCATCAGGCTATATTTCATACACCAGCTAACACAGCGTGGTTTTTGTAATTGAGGAAAAAAATGAAATCGAATTATCAAAAATTTAGGAAAAACCAGAATAGAATTCAGCGAATGACGACTATCAAAATCCCCACATATATGTGGCATTCCATCCCGAATCGGCTTGGATCGGACCCCACGATTCATCAGAATTATGTCCATTTTCGATAATCGTAAGTGAATCGGACAATTTTTGAAAAATTTGATTCGGCGTGAAATGCCCCATATATTTACAACGTGACGATGAATTGTTCGTAATTCATTTCTTGTCCGTGTGTAAGGTACAGTAAAATAACCGGAGTATTTATGAGACCGATTTCTAACTTATGACCGATTTTTCGACAAAGCGTAAAGAACTATATGGTGTATTTTATCCAGGATGAATTTGTTCGGTTCCGCAGCCACTTTCGCGGTTACACAAAAGTGTCAAGGCTTACATAATACCGTAAGAAATCACCGATATAAGTACCCCTTTGTTCCCTTCGTTTACCTCACCGTCGAACTATGCCTCCTGGGCCAATACAAAGCTGAATCTATATTACGAACTAGTACATAAGGCTAGAGCAGCTGTAAGTACTAGCTAAAATAACAATATACACAACGTCATCATTCCGGAGGTCGGACTCGAGCCAATAATGATACCAGCTAACTCAAAACTAGCTGCAAGGAAGTCACGGAGGATTCCAATAATGTTAGAGGCCGGGAGTATAAGTACATACAGCACTACTACCAACTACTATTAAGTATTATGCCTATGACACGGGACAAGGACAAGTTTCCTAAATCTTATTTTAGAAACGTTATAACAGCTAGGAAAAACCGCGAGCTGATCGTCACACAAAGGACGAATGAAAATCATTGGATTTCCAGTGACATTTTCCGTTTTTAGGATATTTTTGTTACAATTCTTATTCAGTGAATCGAAAGAAGCTGTTTGATATTGTACAGAAAATCATCAAGACTATGGAGAACTTATATTCGTCAGATTCACAGTTAGGAAAGAAACGAACGTTCGATTTAGAGATTTTCGTTTTATTATATTATCCAGAGAACTGGGGAATTTCATTCAGGAAATCTCAATGAACCAGAGTGAACAGTGTCGAGCTTTTTCGTCGGATCAGAATTGGAGAAATTCTTATTTCCACTCAATAGAATGAAGAACAATGTTATTTATACGGATTTTATCGTTTATGTTTATATATTCAAAGTTACATCGGTGTTAAATGTCTCTAGATCTGATGAAAATCATTAGATTTCCAGTGACATTTTCGATTCTTAGGATATTTTTGTTCCAATTCTTATTATCAGTGAATCGAAAAAAGCTGTTTGATATCGTACGCAGAAAATCATCAAGACTATGGAGAACTTATATTCGTCAGATTCACAGTTAGGAAAGAAACGAACGTTCGATTTAGGGATTTTCGTTTTATTATATCATCCAGAGAACTGGGGAACTTCCTTCAAGAAATCTGAATGAACCAGGGTGAACAGTGTCGAGCTTTTACGTTGGATCAAAATCGGAGAAATTCTTATTTCCACTCAATAGAATGAAGAAAAATGTTAGTTATAGGGATTTTATCGTTTATGTTCATGTTTGTATATTCAAAGTTACATCGGTGTTAAATGTCCCTAGATCTGATGAAAATCATTAGATTTCTAGTGACATTTTCGATTTTTAGGATATTTTTGTTCCAATTCTTATTCAGTGAATCGAAAGAAGCTGTTTGATATCGTACGCAGAAAATCATCAAGACTATGGAGAACTTATATTCGTCAGATTCACAGTTAGGAAAGAAACGAACGTTCGATTTAGAGATTTTCGTTTTATTATATTATCCAGAGAACTGGGGAATTTCATTCAGGAAATCTCAATGAACCAGAGTGAACAGTGTCGAGCTTTTTCGTCGGATCAGAATTGGAGAAATTCTTATTTCCACTCAATAGAATGAAGAACAATGTTATTTATACGGATTTTATCGTTTATGTTTATATATTCAAAGTTACATCGGTGTTAAATGTCTCTAGATCTGATGAAAATCATTAGATTTCCAGTGACATTTTCGATTCTTAGGATATTTTTGTTCCAATTCTTATTATCAGTGAATCGAAAAAAGCTGTTTGATATCGTCCGCAGAAAATCATCAAGACTATGGAGAACTTATATTCGTCAGATTCACAGTTAGGAAAGAAACGAACGTTCGATTTAGGGATTTTCGTTTTATTATATCATCCAGAGAACTGGGGAACTTCCTTCAAGAAATCTGAATGAACCAGGGTGAACAGTGTCGAGCTTTTTCGTCGGATCAAAATCGGAGAAATTCTTATTTCCACTGAAAAGAATGAAGAACAATGTTAGTTATAGGGATTTTATCGTTTATGTTCATGTTTGTATATTCAAAGTTACATCGGTGTTAAATGTCCCTAGATCTGATGAAAATCATTAGATTTCTAGTGACATTTTCAATTTTTAGGATATTTTCGTTCCAATTCTTATTCAGTGAATCGAAAGAAGCTGTTTGATATCGTACGCAGAAAATCATCAAAACTATAGAGAACTTTTATTCGTCAGATTCACAGTTAGGAAAGAAACGAACGTTCGATTTAGGGATTTTCGTTTTATTATATCATCCAGAGAACTGGGGAACTTCCTTCAGGAAATCTGAATGAACCAGGGTGAACAGTGTCGAGCTTTTTCGTCGGATCAAAATCGGAGAAATTCTTATTTCCACTCAATAGAATGAAGAACAATGTTACTTATAGGGATTTTATCGTTTACGTTTATATTCAAAGTTACATCGGTGTTAAATGTCCCTAGATATTTGAATCATCGATAATGATGATGTTTGATGGAATATCAGATCGATTGAAAATTTGAAACTGTATTATTTTTCAACTAAAATATTTTTTCGACTGTAAATGTCGAGGTATATATATTTTTCGAACCGATATTCAGCGACTAGTTTTCCTTGGAATAGTATTTTTTCTTTATCATTTCGTATGATATAATATACCGCCGATTGAGTTGTTTGCGAGTTTTGGCGTGGCTGATAACTTTTTTAACAAATATATCTATGTAACTACGTAATCGCAGACGCACACACTGCTATACATATCTGTATATCGTGTGGTTGAAATTTTCACCGCCTATACTATTTGAGGTTATGATTAGAACGTTTGATAACATTGCTTCAGGCTCTGACCACGTGATGAACGAACAAATATCAAACATCGAGTATGTGCCTACATCACAAAAGAGATATTTCATTGAATGACCGCAAATAGAGTCATAACCGTCCGCATTCTAGGTTATGAGAAATTTTCGCATAACCTTGAAGTTAGCAAAAAGCTCGAATTTTCCAGAACCCGTTTCGATCATGTCGAACGTTTTCCGTACGGTGCAGGTGGTTCGTGATTTGAGCTTTTCTACGTTGCATGGGGGAAAGGAAAGCAGAGTCAGAGCTTTCATCGTACATACAAAACGAGCATAGTTATTCTAAATTCCCTTAATTCCCGCGCATGGGAACTCGATTTGAGAAGATCGTTCCAAGAAATATTCCCGTCGTTCCATGGCTCGTCTAAAGCACAAAAGTTTGACTAACGTCGACTCGAGGTGACTAGGGCGTGGCGAATTCAAGCTCAACCCCCAGAGAAGATCGACTAGGTTGAAAAGCTCGACGTTTCATTGGGCCAAGGTATTGAGCTTGCGACGATTATTGGGCGCAGGTTTACGTCGCAAGCTCCAACTGTCCGGCGTGAACGCCTACCTGTTCGATTCACCCCAACCCCGACCCCAACCCCGACCCCGACCCCCGACCCCCGACCCCCAACCCCGAACGCGACGCTCGTATGTTTCATTTATTTGAAGATACGTGACTTTCGGCTATAGCTTCGGACGGAAAACCCAACGAGCATTCGCCGCAGAACTTAACGACTCCTTCTTCAGACTGACGTACCGTACGTACCCGTACATACCTACCTACCCCTAGTCGAGATAGAGGTAAAACTGTTTTATGGTCATCGCGGCGCTATATAATCTCAAATAAATAATTCACTGGTCAGAAAAAGGAACATTGATGTACGTTGCTTTTCCCGAAATTTAATTTGTACATATATATAATATATATGTACTTCAGAATGCGAGATGAAAAATAATCAAGGGGTGGGAAATAATCTGCGGTGAAGAGAGTATATAATACACTATACTATATAGGATATCTTGAAAGCGTGCGTAAACAATTGTAGTATAGAATTTCATCGCTTCAACCCCCTTTTAGGTTTCTTTATTCATTTCTTAATTTTTTTTTTTTGATTTATTTATTTTTTTCTTCTCCCTTCTTCCGTATCTTTTTTTCCTTGTTTCCGGGGAGTAAATCCGTAATAGCCGGTCCTCGGCCACGTCTGTTTTCGTAAGGGTTCATAAAGGTGTATAAAAAACGGTTTATATACCCCGTAAGACACACACCCCTAAATCGCATAGCTGCAGAGTGGACACATATAAAATAGACGTGTGTGTCCGTGTGCGTGTATGTTTTTTTTTTTTTTTCCTTTGATGGTGTTGGTCGGTTGGTTTGTGGTTTGTGGTGACTTTTTCGCACAAGCATGCCGCAGAATCGAGTCTGCGGACTTTAGGCTTGGCCGTTATCGTTTTACGACCGAAACGTGTTTGATTCGGACTTTCCTGACGGTCCGACACTCACATCCATCGAAAACGGATCTTTTTCTTATTCAACACTCATAGCCGGCTCTCATGCTCTCTATCAAAGCTCAAATTAATTCTTTCGAATCAGGGGAGGGTTGAAAATTTGTTGATAAAAAATATCGCCAAAAAATTCGTGTTCAAATTATTCGGACCGTGACGGTTATCCCAAAAATAGAATCCAGAGCTTGATGAGATGAAAATAAATTGACGAAGAAAAAGAATAGAAGAAGAAGAGGAAGAAGGGGGAAAAAAAACTTGGAATTGGAATTCATCATCGGCGAGATATTTAGTATACGAGGAAACAAAATTTAATAAATTAGGTAAAAATCGTTGAATTACGTAAGGAGGGTAAAGGTGTGGGTTTATAGATCAGCTGATGTATGTATAATGTGTATGTAAGAGATTGTACATTTGTCTGCACGGACAGTGACCGCAACTGGACCGGGACGAGGATATATGGCGCCTGCATGCATCGGTTGGGTGTATGTGTGTGTGTATGTATGTACTATGCCTAGCTACTTTCCTGCACGATTGTGGCCTTTAAAAATTCGAATTAGCCGCTTGTTTCTGTCTTCAGAACTACAATATTGTATAATTGACATTACATCTGTTATACCTCTTATATAGCGTTGTTCAATTCTTCTTTTTTTACCGAAACAGTGAAAAAAAAAATTAAGCGAACGCTTGCCCACTTTGGGCCAGGGCAGAAAAAATTTCGATATTTGACACAGGATTTTTCGGAATTTCTTCCAGATTTTAGAATCGTAGCCAACGATGTGCTCATCTTCAAAAATCGTAAGTGAATCGGACGATTTTTGAAAAATTTTAAAGAAAAACTTTTTTTCAGACTTGGGGTGATGGCGTAAAAAATCGTGAACCGAATCCGAGAGGTCGAAGGTCGATTCGGTACGGAATGCCCCATATAATATAATATGTAGTACAGGCACGCAGGAGCCTAACAGTTTTTCCGCAATTATTTCAAGGAGCTGGACCCGGAAGGCCTCCACCCGCTCTCGACCTTCTTTCGATCACGATTTTAACTCGCTTTATCAAGCCGACTTCCGTCTGCCCCCGCTGTTCCATGTTTCCTCACTTATTTCCTCTCGTTTTCGAAAATAGCTGGAGTCAGTTGAAACAGATCAAAAATTCATGGAAAGTAGGCCGAACGAATTCTTGGTGAAAGATTTTTTGAAATCTTACAAAATTTACTCGAAAACATACCTACGTTTGGATAAAGATACACGTTGGCATTGGGTATGGTAATCTAGAAGATACTAATACTCACGCAGCACGCTGGAACAGATTTTGGAATTATTCAAAATATGCTGATAGAGACTGGAATGAAACTGAAAAACGTTACTGGGTTGCGGTATTGATCTGAAATCAAGCGTTTAAAATTGTTATAAAACACGCTGAAACATAGCGTGAAATTATTCGAAATAGACTAAAATACGCTGAAACAAACTGAAACGGTTCAGTTATAACTGCAAAACAATTTAAAAAACACTGAAACAGATTGAAACAAGTCGTGGAATTATTTGAAATAATTTAAAGATTTTCAAACTCGTTCAAAATCTTCAAAATTAACTATAGATGCAATAATCCTTTGACGTGAAAAAAAAAATAAAAAATCGAAACAAAAATTGGATATTATTAATAACCATACTCATTGACCTTGTAGCTGTAAAATCTATGGATATAGTTATACCTGTATGGCCAATTGCACAATGTGTTCGAGGTCGCGATTCGTGTTTATATATACCAAGGCATCTATCTATTATATATATGGGGTATTCCACGTGAACCGGATCGGTTTTTGGCAAAAAAAAAGGAAAAAACGGGGGGCTGGAAATTTTGTCACTTCTTCGTGGCACTTCGAAGTAATTTCGTTGAAAATTTCAAGGCAATCCATTAGACCCTTCAAGTGGAAGAAAAATGGAAACAGATTTTTCCCAAGTTTTACATGCTTCGCCGATTTTTGGAAAAAAAAAGTAGAAGAACGGGAGGCTGAAATTTTGATCACTTCTTAGTGCCACCTCGAAGTAATTTCGGTGAGAATTTCAGGGCAATTGGTTAGACCCTTCAAGTAGAAGAACAAAGAAATCGCATATTTCCAAAGTTTTACATGTTTAAGAATTTCAAAAATAATTGAAGTGCTACATATTTCGAAAGAGCTCATTTAGGCGCGTAGAATGCACTATGGGAAGCTATGATTTTTTCCATGCATGGCTGAGATAAGTGGAGTTGAAAATGTAGTAGTTAAATTTTTGGTATAATTACGACAGCGATATGAATTGAACCAATTGGTTTCATGCTCTGGAACTGTTGGGGACATCTCATGTAGTAACAAGGAATCTGAATCTGCATTGGCGTCAAATTCGATGACCTCCGGCCAAAAACCGATCCGGTTCACGTGGAATACCCCATATGTATATATACATATAGATGCATATATACCTCAATAATAACGGTTCTTGCCATTTTAACAAATACCTAATTATGTCGCTGCGTATGTATAGGTACATTACATACAAGTATATATGTCTAAATCCATTATTATACTACGTTATATCATACTATCTTGTATTTCTCGATTCATATATATATGGATCGATGTATGTACTATATGTATGCTAATATCTGGGTATATGCTATTTCAATATTATTTAATAGATAATATAATGTAATAGGTTTATTTATGTGCAGATTTCTCCTGCAGCCTTGAATATTATTCATATATACAGGGTGGCGGAAAATTCATGCACCATTTCCATACCAGCTGATTCCTTGCGAAAAATTGAGACGAAAATTTCTCTTTCAAAAAAGTCCACGAGGGCTTAGTTTTCGTGTAAAAACAGTTAACAGCCAACCAATCAGCGTTACGCTTTAGAAAAGATTGGCTAAAACTCTGCACATAGCCGTGCGCCGCACTACTGAACGCATGGCAGTCTTTCCTAAAGCCGAACGCTGATTGGTTCGTTATTAAGTGCTTTTACAGGAAAACCAAGCCCTCGCGGACTTTTTTGCACGGACAACTTTCGTCTCAGTTTTTCGCAAAGAATCCGTTGGTATGCAAATGGTGCGCGAATTCTTTGACACCCTGTATATGATTGGGATGCTTGTTTTTTTCCCCAAAAAATTTAATGAAAAAACAGAAAATGTTGCCACATTAGAATCGCGTGTACATAACGACCATATACATTAAACAACGTCATTCTATTAGGCAACATACCGCGATTTCTTAAATCTTCAATTGAATTGTGTTCTTTTTTCTTTCTTTCTTTCTTTTTTATTACCTTTTTTTCCTGGAATATACTCAAATTTTCACTTTTCTTCACGTCACAGCTTATTGTCCATAAATATAAAAATATATAGATAGGTATGTGGAAATATAGACAATTACGTATGTATATACACTATTATATAGTTACGCAAACATTGTGATAGGTGCGGTATTAAAGAAACAAATTTCTCTATCCTGAATGAATGGTAATTCTCTTTTCTTTTTCTTTTTTTTCTTCACTTTTTATCGAATTTATTCGTGCCTATCTAATCATGTACACCGATGTACATATAGCCATATACATACATGAGTATGTATTGATCAGATTCATTAGAATCTACAAGGCCTGGATTCCGAATCTAGAAACTTTCTTTGAAAGCAATTGAAAATCGAAAAATCCTTCAAGCTGAAAGATCGAAATTCTTGAATTTTGGAAACTGGAAAAATCTGGACCCTGTTTTTGAAAAAAACTACGGAATCCAGCGATTCCAAAATTCGAGCATATCCAAGATGGATGAAATCCAAACGGTTGGGGAAAAGATTGATCGAAATCCGTGGATCCATTACCGAAACAAATTCAAAAGATTTCATTTCTTCGATAATAGTCAAAAACGGAAGTGATTCGGTGGATCTCGGTGATAATACATCGGGATCTAGAAAAAACTCCGCTTCTCATATTCGGGGTGACGATACGAATTTCCATTTCTCTAAATGGATTGGAAAAACCGATTAAACGATCGCAGAATAATTCCGAAAATAATTTATGGCGAAATTGGAAACGTTTATCGTCAGCCTTTCTAAATCGGGATAATTCTAACTGGCCAGATTCCAGCAATCCCCGCGGCAATACCTAACGTTGCAAGAAATGAGAGGAAGCCGCAGTGCGCCACGCCGATTGCGTGCAGTTTCAGGGGATTTCCCGGTTAATCCACTCTTTACAGACTAGCTGCTGTTCTGCAGCTTAACTCTCGTCTGTCTGAACAGCATCTGTTCTTCGCTTGTCTCAGGTGACCATAAATCTTATAATTACAATTGAGTCGAGAGAGGAATCGCGAAAAATAATTTTCCATGCAGATTTGATCCGATCTTCTGTCTTCTTCTATTTTTGAATTTTTTTCTCTTCTTTTTTTCTTCCCAATTTTGTCTCTTGTCGTTTTTTCGATCCACGGTGTCATTAAAAAAGCGAAAATATTATTCCAACAGCTCTTCGATATCGTTTTGAATTCAGGACGGACCACTGCTCCCGGATTTACGGTCGTGCTAATTGAACTGCGAGTCCGAGGACGAGACGACGCCTCCACCCCCTGCAGGAGCAGAGAATCTTCGATTTTTTTCTCCGAGGGGCACGCTGCGTTGTTAATTAGAAAAACTAATTTTTTTTTCTTCCTGCATTTCATATCGTGAATTTTTCATCAATCGAAAACTTGGAATAGCATGTGGCAATAGCAATCAAGTTAAGAGCCTTGTTTCTCGATTGGGAAAAAGAGTTTTTTGACTTTCGCAAAAGTTCGCAGAGCTTATAAATTCCGCGATGGTTGTTTATTCCCGTTTTATTTTTCGTCGATAAAAGATTCGAGATTGATTAATTTCCCGTTCGTTTCACCCCTGAGGGAAGTTTTGACGTATCCGTTCGGTTTCGGATATAAAATTTGAAATTTTTCTGAAAATGAACGCCTCGGACCCGCACAGCCATAAGGTAGGTACGAGTTGGAATACGACTGGCGAAACAGCCCCATTAGTAAGTCATGAGAAAAGGAGGGTAAGGTACCAGTCTAGGGGCTGAATGAAGGGGATAAAAACGCACCTGAAGGTCGTTCGGCGAGCCAGGGGTGCCGGGCGTTATGGTCCCTGTGAGAAATCAAACGAAACGAAACGAAACGAAAGGAAAGGAAAGGAAAGTAAAGTAAAGGAAACGAAACTAAGCTAAACCTGCAGGGATCTTAACTCGGTTTAACTCAACTTACTTACCTACTTCCCTTAGCCGATGGAATATGCAGGCTAAAGTATCGGGCGTAAATTACACCCCGTGTAAAAAAAACGGGCCCCTAAATTCTCTCATCCTTTTTTATTTTTTCCTCTTCCTTTTTTTGTTCTTGTTCTTCTTCTTCTTCTTCTTTCCTACCAGCACCTAATTGATTAAGAATTAAATTGGCCAAACTACCCACAGCCGAAATTTTTTTTTCGTTCAGGGTGAAATGAAACTAAGCGTAGAGATTGAACGAGGGGTTTTATGGGGGCAGGGGGAGAGACGCTAATTACACGCCGGGTTCTCGCCCCGTACCTAAATTTCTCCTTTTCTCGAAAGCAACCCTTAGCTGCTGGTATAACCATCGGGAAAACCAGACGGAACTTTTCTTATTCAAATTATTCCCTATTCCTTCTCGGTCCTGCGGGGGTAGGTTGGTGCTTCAGCTTCTGCCGGAAACCTTCCAACCTCTTCCAAAGCGCCTAGATGAGCAAATCTAGATAACATCAATTGACGCGCCCTGTTTTCCACCTTTTTCAGGACTCCCCATCCCCACATCCCTACATCCCTACCCCATTTGCATATGGAGACGAACTTTAGACCTGGATAAAATTCGGGAACGACAACGCAGCTACTGCCGACGATTTTAATCCGATAAATTCACCGTTATACAAGAATACACCATTAACTAGGTGATATACTAGACTCCGAGGTGGTTTTAAGGGATGAAACTCGTTCGGAAACACAGAAGACGGTCGTTCGTCTCATTCCCGATTTTGACTTGAGTGAAAAAAAAAAAAAAGACAGCTTCTATACTTCAAAATACGATTTTTTTTCCACTTCCACTACCCCAATTTGAAATCTGATATTTTTTATCGAAAAGTACAGCTCTTTGGGCGAGAGAATATTTTTTCCAAATTTTTAACGACACTATCTGAACTTGGAGTGAAAACACGAATTTTGGAAAATGTCGAGGCTGTTTTCTTTCAACGATTTTTCAAATTGGGGGAAAGATCGCCTTCTCGGACTGCTAATAATCTGTGAAATGCTCCTTGCACACATTTTCCTCAAATTGCAAATGAAACTCTAATTAAATAAAGGAAAACCGTATTTCCCCTTTGCCGTACCGTTTCCGCACTGCTTCTGGCTAATTTAGGTCCCGGAATCCGGATACCTCGCAATTTTCTTCAACGATTGTAATCGAAATGGTTGAAAATATTCGGGATTATTTTCGGCTGGAAAATCGAGATTTGACAAATTTTTGTATTCCGTACATTTTTTGTCCGCTATTTCTTACTTTAATTCCGAAAATCGTACGAAGGTATGAATTTTGCGAAACAGATGATCGGAACCAGTTTTTTGATTATATCTCGGGAACGGTTGATCGCATCAAGATGAAAGCGTGAACAAGAAATGAAGGTAATCAAATTTCCTACGAAAAAGATGGAACACATTTTTCTCGTATCTCCACCGGTTTCGCTATATTTCAACGTGCAATATGTGAAATTCAATTTTTCAGCTCTATGCAATGACTGTACGTGTTCAAATATTCAGCCTGAAAATACGGCGAAATTAATACTGATACAAGAAAAATGCGTTCCACATTTTTCATAGAAAATACGATGATCTTCATTTTTGGTAACCACCTCTGTCTCGATATCATCAACGGTACCCGAGATATCATCGAAACCGTTTTTCCATGATATTTTCTCGAGTGCACTGCACTTCGATTTCAGAATTTCTGGTGTGCCCGAATAAAAGGCGCAGCTTTTTCCTATTTTCCTTAGATCCGAGTAGATCGGACGCGAATCTGTCGTCTGATTTCTGGCGCAGGTAAGACCGTGACGCTGGAGCTCAACAAGGTGATAACATTGATAACCCTTGGGGCTAGGTACCTATTATCGGGTTATGATTGAACACGTACCGTTTATACAGAGAAGTAGACAGAGAGAGAGAGAGAGAGAGTGAGAGATATGAAGTTTTGGCCTACCTTTTGGGTACCGTGTATCTCGCCCTCGTCTTCGTCTTCGTCTTCGTCTTCGTCTCGCGTGTCCCTCCAGCTCGGATGATAATGTAATTATCTACTTCGAGTGATATTCCCAGCACGTCCTTAATAATGTCTTACCGGAGACGAGTATCGCCTACTCCCAATCCTCGCGGTATCCTTCTTCTTCTTCTTCCTATCCCCGAAACCCGAAACTCCGAACCCTCGACGAAATAACATCCCCTCGCAGGATCTATGCATATGTGTGTAGCCGGGTTGTACGTACATATACCTACGCCCCGGTACGTGACTCGGAGAAACTCAACTTAAACCCAATTTTTTTCCTCCTCCTTCATCGTTTATTGGTACTAAAAGAACGGATTTTGGGTTTTTTCAAACAAATTTCTCAATCTGACGAAATTTGCCAAAGATTTTGATTGCGAAAAACAAAAATTTTCAAATCATCAAAAACCGAGTCATTCGAGATTCAATCGACTTGGACTTGCGTTTCTTCATCGACTCCCCCATCATGACTCAAAACATTGAAGAGCTGAGATTATTCGAAAGCGTAGCGGTGATTCGAAGAAAGAAAAATGGAACTCGGTGCCATTTGCCATATCGGAGACCCAGAGGATAACCGTTTAGTATTTGCAATACGGCGCGCGCGTTTCGATATCATTGATATGGGGTAGTGGGCTAAACGTTAACGTTAACGTTGAATCTTCAGTAGCCATAATGGAGAAGGGTAAGGCGAAGTATAAATAAAAAAAGTTGAGGGAATAAAGGGAGAGGAAATAGTTGTGCGGAAGGCATAATTTCGGCCACGTGTTACGGTCTCTCCTAGCTACACAATGCCAAATGTATGTATATGTGATACATATAGTGTGCGGTGTAGTGCGTATAATACAAGGAACACAAATAACTATAACCGCAGAGGAGAGTGAGGAGTATCCCATATGGGCACATATCCAAGGATCATCTCGGTTATTTACGGTTATGCCCCGAGCTCGACTGCGTAAGCGTCTTTCAATTCCACCTATTTCTTACGTTCGTATATATTGAGATTCCACTGGCTGATGCTACGCTGTTTCAGGGTCTAGCAGACACGTATGTATATTATACAGGGTTGATCAGGTTCAGCGGGTGATATTTCTCGGGTAGATTCCTCGGAAAATTCTAAGGCTGAATTTCCTTTGCCAAAAATTCGTGGGCGCAATAGTTTCCAAGTTAGCGAAGATCTCGGTTGACCAATCGCAAAACTTGTACGCGACGCAGGGACGGACGGCCATGATGTGCGAGTTGCGCAGTGCACTGACTATGCCACCTATACGCTCTGCGATTGGTCGGCTGAGACGTTCCGTAGCTCGGAAACTATCGGTAGCTCAAATTTTTGGCCAAGGAATACTTCCCTCAAAATCTGGCCCGCTCAGTCTGAATCACCCTGTATAGATGATTTTCTGCCTTTTATCATAGCCATGAACGATTTGCCGATGAAATTTGAACAGAAAATAATTTCAATGTACTGAGAAACATGTTTTATTGATCATGTCATCAGCTTCTGCATGCATGCAGATTGTTTTGCAGCATTGTTTCGTTTCTTCTTTCTATTATTGCAATAAATAATGAAGGTGGTGTTCGTGTTCGTTCGAAAACTAGTCGATGCTCAGTTTCTTGAAGCTGCCGTCAACCCCGAAGAGATCCTCGCCGGACACCTTTTTGCCAATTCGTTTAGACTCGTCAACGCAGAAGCTCGCGTCCTCGATCAGCCAATCGCGGTACTCCAATGCCTTCTGCTTCCATTCGGCTGAAGGAACGGTTATTCGTTTCAAATTCTGATTTGAAGCTCTCGAAACGACAGGGTGACACTTACCTGTCAATTCGGCAAATGAGGGTCCTTTCCCGCCGAGATCTGTGGGTAAAATTTCGAGTGGAATATGCTTGTAGAGTGCGTTGACGTCGCTGTGTACCAGGATCTGAAAATTTGTTCGATATCAATGGGCGAAAATTCTACGCGAATAATTCCAACGATTATTTGCAGCACGGCTTACTCGGTTCTTCAACTTCTCCTTCAAGAAGATTTTGAAGATATTGAATACCATGTCGAAGCTTGGCGGCAAGTTTATGAAGTGCATATTTTTCGTCCTGATGGGGTAGGCGTCCTGGCGATAGAGATATAACGGGTTAGTGATATTGACCATCGGAAAACGGAGGCTAAAAACATCGGATGAAATGTTCATCAGACCTGGAAGCATGTCACTGCCTTCTTGACAGTCGCGGGTGTGAATTGAGCCACATGTTCAAACCGGCTGCCGTTCAGATCCAGGACTGTTTTTTGTCCGGCTATTGTCGACCTGTTGATAAAAACACTTGAAAAAGTGATGACCAGTCTCCAATTGGCTGAAGGATTTTGCAAACTGACCTGTCGTCTTCGAGCAACATTATGTCTTGCAGCATGTAGTTGACGCGCATGATGTCAAGGAAACTGTGTTTGCTCGGATCGTAGGCTCCGCCACGGAGGATAATTATCCTAGGACTTTCCAGGTCTGCTGTAGTCGGCAGGGGAAGGAAGATCCTGTGTTGTCATAATTCGTTGATAAATCGATGGCGACGAACAAACTGAGGCGATTTTATGCGAGTGAGAATCTCGACGGTGTAGTAGTTTTCAAACTAGAGCGATTCAAAGATCCACCAATCACGACGCGCCGCGTTTCGAAGACCGTTATGCAAAGCTGTGTTGCAATTGGTCGACTTCGAACGACTCCCATTTGGAAACGGTTTGAGACTCGGATTTTTCGCTGGGATAAGATCGCCTCAGTTTTTTATTACGGACATCGTACCACACCGGAGAAACGTGTATGGGTGATTCGGTCAAAGTCACTATGCTTAAAAGTGGGATTTTGTTTTCTAAGGAAAAAAAAAATTATCTTTCCAAGAGATAAGATAATACGGTGCAAGTGATAGCGAGAAGGCCAGTTGTTATACAATAGCATAGAACTCACCCCAAATCAAGCAGCTCGCTCATTTTCGAGCCCTTTGGATCTCTGTCAGTGAACAATTCGGGCAGATGAGTTCTTATCGTGTAATAAGCGTCTATTTTTTCCTTAGTTCTTTCAAGGCTGTGCTTACAGCCCCTGAGGAAGGCCGCTATCCATTGGGGATCTGTCGTGGTTTAAAAGAGGAAAAAGGAGCTCTTCATCGATATAAACGAATACAAAATTGGGGGAAAAATTGGGGAGACTAGAAGCAAGAAATTAAATACAAAATAAAATAAATAACATCGTGGGAAACGGATGTCGACACCGATTTTTACAGTTAATCCAGGGGCATATCTTATCACCGTAAATCCCTAATCTATGAACTTTGGTATCGATCATTTTCCCGGGAACATCAAACGCTCGGCAATATAATATACGTTTTCGAATTCATTTCATGGTTTCAAATTGACCGCAAACGAAGTAATAAATTGAATGAAAAAGAGATCCTCACCTCATGCCGCGTGGAATGAACGATATTTATTTATAAGAATTCCACGACACCTACCAGTCCTAGCGTTAATGTGTGGCTGTTTCTTGAGCCATTCTTGGATGAGCCCGATGTGCTCCTCGAGTCGATTCTCATCCTCACCCAGCTCACTCTTCGCTATGGTTTTCAATTCTGGTGGTAGTTCGCGTGTGCTCATGATGTACGACGTGAATATGCTGATCGAAAACGAAGAAGAAGAAGAAGAAGAAGAAGGATCAGTATTTTTGGTTTCAATTCAGAAATAAACGAAAAAAAAAAAAAATTCTCGCACTGTCACCAAGCTATCTCCGCGCCTTGTCGCATTCAGACTGTTATCAGAAATCGAGATTAGCCTAAGGCCGGACAAAAGTCGTATACAAATCTAACGAGACGTTGATAATAACGCGAGAATACACTTTGGTGTGAGATTTGATTCGTTTTACCTGTCGTACATGCAAAACTTTATTCGAAAATCAAATTTCTAATGTAAAATCAAAAAGTTATATAATTTTTTTGGTTTCTTTGTCACCTACCTCTCGCTCGTCGTTCGAACGGTTTAACAAACGGTGTTAAACTCGGGTCTCTTCCTCCTTGTCCACCAGAACAGCAGCTGTAATATTGTATCAGTCAGTAACTGATTATCTCAGAGATTACATGCTCGATAATAAATAACGACCGAACCCAGATACCTGCATTCATTCCCTCGACCGTCTCTCCGCGCCGATTACGATTATCCATTATAATTGCGTGAATCACGAAGTGGGTTTTTGTCCAAGTCACACGAATGATATCGCGATAGACATTAATGTACGAGAAAAAAAAAAGCAAAATTTTTCTCTTCCAAATCTCGTTTTCAAATCATTACCAAAATTCAGATTCCAATAGCTATATTCCCTATTATTAGGCGAACGGTCTGTGCGAAAAACCCGCCGGATTATCCGAGGAATAAAGTGAGATAAGGAAGTCTGAGATTCGCAGAATCGGTGTTTCATTATGTCGAAATTATTGCAAAATGAAGAATTGCCATATCCCTGTGCAATTCGAGTTCCCATGTCCCATTTTTTTCCCACTTGAAGGGTCTAATGGATTGCCTTGAAATTTTCAACGAAATTACTTCGAAGTGCCACGAGGAGGTGATATAATTTCCAGCCCCCCGTTTTTTCCCTTTTTTTTGCCAAAAACCGATCCGGTTCACGTGGAATACCCCCTACACCTTATATCTAAGAATATTTTCTTGTTTTCATATTGAATTCGATTATTTTTTTTCTGAATTTTTCTCCTCCTTCAGTAGTCTGGTTATGCAGGACCCTGTGCACGTACTAGTTCTCCAGTACAGTAGGTAGAACTCCGGAGTCATCCTGCACGGAGGGGTTTGGGGGTTGGTATGTACCTCATTATGTGTGTAGACGTCTTCTTTCCTACACTGCAGATAGCTGGATTTCGTGATGCTGGAAGTCTTCGGGTCCGAATATAGAGAGAGAGAGAAGAGAACAGGGAGAAAAAAGCGCTTGGTAATGCAAAAATTCCAGATGGCATGAAACCCGCGGGTGATGTCTCTGGTGTTAAAGCCGTTATTGCGACGCAGCCCGAGCTCCTCACGTATAAGCTATTCGTCAACGTTTTCGACTATCCCGTTTCACTCCTGCAGGATACGGTTTTAGGCGCGCGACGCGACCTCACCCCCTCCTGTAATTTTTTTTTCTTCTTCTTCTTTTCTTTTTTTCTTCCCTATACCCACCTTCTTCCTATTATTCAAAAAACACCGTAATTCGAATACCTCGACATCCCCGCGACGCACATGTACACACATACTTACACGATCTTGAGTAAAGGAAGAGAAAAAAAGAGGAGAAAATTTCGATTCATATCCTGAATCTCAATGAAGAGTCTCCGCCTCTTCTCATCTTCTTTTATTTTTCATATCCCCAAGACTTGGGCTGGAGGAGGGTGAAGAAGAAAAAAAAAGTTGAAAATTTGATCCCATTATCGAATTTTTTTCAATTTTTTTTTGTTTTTTTGTTTTTCTGTTTTTTTTTTATCATCGTTTAGTTTCCAACGAAAGCCATAGGGGTCGCGAGTTTTTCTGCCCTCTTTAACACCATGGAAAAAAGTCGTTTTAGTTCGGGGCTGCAGTGCTTATTGATGATGCCAAGTTTATTTCACGTCTCGAGGCAGCTAACGTCGTAAATCTTCGTTGCCGCTTGCCTAGCTAGGCTTGCAGGGACTTTTAAAAAATACACTTTCTCAACTGCAGCTGGTGTAGGTATTGGTATAGGGTGCAGTATGGTGTTGGTATGGCGGTATGACATTTTCATACTTCCATTAAAAGGGAGGTATAGGAGCTGGATATGTAAAGCGAGTGTGTATTCTCCCGTTTCGCATCGTTTAGAAGAAGAAGAAGAAGAAGAAGAAGAAGAAGAAGAAGAAGAAGAAGAAGAAGAAGAAGAAACAAAATAAAATTGAGAATGAAAATCAAAATGAAAATGAAACTGAAAAAAACAGAAACTCTCTGCGAAGTTATACTGCAGGGTATATGGCTCGTCATTATATGTATACCTTATTTTTAATATAAAAGAATAACTTCGATCGTAAATCACTCTGCGAGAAAGTTTTTATTTTTTCACTCTTCAGTTCGGAGTAGAATAAAAGAAATATAAATCTGCAAGGGTGAGAAGTAATTTTCTCACCGTTTGGTGGAAGTTTAATAACCGAGCTATGCGTGGGTATGATTTTGTTCAAAAATCTATGAGTCAGCTCGGATAATAAAATTGGAGAGATTCATCGTTCGAGAAATAAGGGGCGAAAAAATCATCATGGAACGTTCGAAAAACTGATTCTTACTCATGATCGTTGGATAAATTATTTGGAATGATATTCCTACTCCCAGAAATATTTATAAGCTTTTCTATTCGGTAATTAATTCATATACCGTGCATTTCGACCCGAATACAAAACGATGATAAGAAACCCTAGCTTATCGGCAGAGTCAGTGGTTGTTGAACAGTCTATAACACACTGCGGCGAATCGGTCAATGAAGTAACGCCATCTGTCAATGATGCGGGAACTGGACCCGAGAATGCGGTACTACTACTACGAAAAAAGGGCGCGATGGTACGAATTATCGACGAATTATCATCAAAACTGTTTCTCATGATCTCAGATCTCATGATGTTAGCAGTTTATGTTATTACTGAAGCGAATTTCCGATTTACATTGATATTGGATGTTTTGCCATCTAAGAAGCGGTCCGAGCGGTCTACCAGATTTTTCAGGTTAAGTAGACTGCAGAATGTGAGACAGCCATCGAGACAACAGCGCATGCGCACTTTTCGCTGAAATTTCGCAACAGCGCATGCGCTATGGCTTCTGCATTCTGCTTATGGCGAATTTGAAAAAGCGATTATCATTTATGAGGAAGAATTGGTATGATTATTGAATAAATACTCAAGTTTGATGCATAAGGTGTTAATTATTTTTTCGTATACATATACAATATAGGTAGGTAGGTATAGGTGGTATTTGTAACTTAATTACCTTACGCAGACATTTTAGTTACATATACACGGTATATATAGTCACAAAATATTAACTGTAATGCTTGGCAGTCGTTGCGTCGTCAGAACTGATTATTATATGTGTTACATATGTACATGGGGCATTCTACGCCAACTCGACCGGTGTCAGACCCCGACCATTTCGAAATCATTGCAAATTTTTTCCCTGACACTTCACTCAGTAAAAACACGCGTCCAGACTTAGTTTTAGATTATTTGAATTTCTGAAGTTGATTGAGAGAACCCGTTTTCAAAAATTTCGAAATTACAAAAACTGAAATTGACCGTGTCACAGAGATGAATTTGGGTGAGATCGTATGAGTAGGATCGTATCGATAAAATCATCTTCAGTTCTTAAAATTTCAAAATTTCTTAGTAGGTGAAAAGAATAGTCTTTCCACATTTTCGAAAACTAGGGGCTCTCCCATCTGATCTACTGGATGTTTGAGAATTTTTGAGACTCTTTAAAAATGGGCCTTATCTCAATCGATTTAAAAAAGTCCAGAAAAAATAAACAACCGAATAATAAAATTTTAAATAAAGAACCGCATGCATTTTTTACTGAGTAAAATGTTGAAAAACAAAACCGAAATGATTGCGAGATATTCGGGGCTTAATGACTGGTCGAGTTGGCGTAGAATGCCCCGTATACATGTATAATTCTAAAGAATTATACCATGGTATTGAAATTTTTTTGTATCAGATGATTATTCATCATAATTATATACCTAATATATTATATGTAATCAGATTTTATTCATTAATTATATAACTGATTGTGATTGCGTCAAAGTTTCATTATGTTTCTTAATTCCTCTTATATTCTTATATTGTTTTTCTATTTTTTTTTTCTTTTTATATTTATTATCAAAGCCTGTATGTATGCATGTATGTATGGATAGATAGATAGATAATTAGTTAAAATATATAGATAATATACATATATATATATAAAGATAATAATAATCGATCTGTAAAATCTAGTGCAAATTTTTTTGAAAATTACGGTTTTTGCATTTCAATTTTTTTTTCTTACTTCTTTTTGTTTTCAATTTTACCAATTATAACTACGATTAATTCACACCGTCATCATAATCATAATCATCATCATCACCATCATCATCATCGTAAGGATTAAGGCGGCAAGAAAATGCGTCTCGATTTAATAATCACGTTATAATAATATCATCAAATATTGTTGGATAGACGTACTATAATATACATGTATATATGTATAGTTTGAATACTTCCAGCAAATGGACAATTTCATATGGTTAATCAATAATATTTATATATGTATATACATATATCTATATTCATATACCGTGACATTCTCTGGGTGCGGAACGCCAGGGATACCAACCCAAAACTCGTTAGCAGCAGCTTAGTAACTCAATAGAGTTTCTAGCAAAATCACTCTAGATTTTAAGTTATGTTTCTACGAAAATGTAGTAAGTTACTAGACTGCTGCTAACGAGTTTTGGGTTGGTATCCCCGGCGTTCCGCATCCAGAGAATGTCACGGTATATATAATATATACATATACATATATATACGTATAAACACACGCGTATCGCTGTATTATAGTAAGTACCTCGTTTAATTGAACATATATATATGTGTATTGTGAATGAACGCGTGTGTAGTAGATAAATTACCTTAAATTTTTAAAAATACGTTATTACTATTATTATTATTATTATTATTATTATTATTATTATTATACGCACACATATAACTAAAGCTAATCATATAATATGTATAGGTATGTATGTGTATGTATAGACTGTGTTGTTAAAACGGCCGCGGGAATGTTGCGCGTAAATAATGTAATATAGGTATAGTGACTATAAATTAAAACACAATCATTATATTCTGTTGCAAAAAAAAAAAAAGAAAAAAGGATCAGCTTGTGATAACATATTATAATCGGTATCATACATTCTTATAGTCAGATTTAAACATCGTCCCAAGGGATAGTCGTATCGGTTAATCTGTTCAAATGGCTTTCGAGCCCAATTCACATTTCGAAATATGAGGCTTGAGACTTTTTTCAAGTCTGCAAGCACCGCGAGACTATCTGCAACTTGAGTTTCACCATTTTTAAAGACTGAAGGGGAGAAATGGTAGACTAAAGTCGTGAGGTGGACGAAACTGATCTAGTTATGGCCGCCATGATGCCTGCAGCAGGCACCGCATAGACTAGAATTCGAAATTTATTTTATTGATCCGCACAGTTTGGCAATTTTCAAATTGTTTCAGTTTCACGCGACTTGAACAATGATTGTAAAATAAGATCTATCTTATTAATTGATTCCGCTATCCCTGTATTCACGAACGTTCGATTTCTCATTAATTAATCACCATACAGGATTTCGAGGATTATGTGAACGATAACTACTCTTGATTTTAGTCATCGTGAAAAAATTGATAAAAAAAAAACAGAAAATAAATCTCCAAGAAAGAGATAAACGAAAAAACACTCGCACACAGAAAAAACAAAACAAGAAACAGACTATTTAATATTATATAGTTAAATGCAGCGTCAATTTTGACCCTCAATTTCTCTAATAGAAGCAGTGATGTAGTTAGTATTGTAGTTTAACGCACGTTGTGTAAGCAAAATAAAATATGAAAAATTATTAACATTTTTGACATTACGAAAATAACACACTATTATAAGTATTGCGTAGACTTTTGTATCGCTTTTGATGTCCGGATGCCGATACGTGTCTATACATGGATAATAGAATTTGTCGTAACGTATATAGGCTCGTAGTTATCAAACTTTTCGCAAAACGTAATATTCTCAATCTCCATTAAACGCGAAGTCTTAACATCTTATTTTACATTATTATAAACTATCTAGTATTTGCATTCCCGTGAAAATCAGTTATTGTGTGACTAGATTTCATTCCTATTCCTGTTTCTGTCTTGTTGACTTCCCGTTAGCGTTCGTCGAATCACCTTCGGCACGACGATTTCTTGTCCTTTCTCGAAGCTGTGCTCTTTTCAGGCTCGTCATCAACTGACTCGACTGGTAAAGCCAACTTGCCTGCGAAGTAGAGAAGAAAAATGATTTTCATCAAACTATTAGCATAGAGGTTGACTCCAGGCACTGCGCTAATTCGAGAAATATTTTTCCAGACGCAACCTGATCTCTTTTTTACGAGTTTTACATTGTAGAGGGTGACGAGCAGCGTCCAACGAGACCCCACAAAGTACCATTCCGTGAAATCGATGAAAACTTATGGCGTTTGCGCTCGGTGATCAGGCGCACACCGTTCCGTGCGCTCTCCTAATCCAACACGATATAGTTCGTGATTGAATGATCGGAATTATACTTTGTGGGATATCGTTGGACTCGTCTTAATCTCGGCTACGATTTAAACGAATAATCAAGAGCGTCAAGTGAGATTTAAAAAAAAAAGTACTCGATTGTGAATTTCGACGAATAGTTTATTAGCGACAATTTCGAGGCTGAAAATTCCTGCGACCAATACTCACCACCATAATCATGCAGTTCATCAATATCGGAACTGAGAATACTATAGAGATGAAGAGGCCCTTCGAGTCGAAGTATTGCTGTCTGGAGAAGACCCTGCGGATTAAAAAACGACAATGTTAAGCTGTATAATAAGTCCAACGATTTGTATACCCGATTTGGGTGAAAAAAAAAATACATAAAACAAGGTGGGCCGATTATTCGCCTTGTTACTTCAGGTTCAATCTAAAATAAATCGATCCTGAGTGTACGATATCACGTCAAACAATCTCTAAGCAATGATTGAGTACCTACGCAAACTGTTATTAGATTATTGATCTGTTCCAAAGTAGATATATGTATATATGTATATATATAACTCACATCCAATTTGTGGCTGCAGCTTCATTTATGCTTTCGGAAAAATACACTAGTAGCACTGAAATGAGGAGAAAAAAATGGCAATCAATTATTCGGTTATCGAAAGAAGAAAAAAAAAAAAAAAATGAATAAAAAAGTAGAAAAAATTGCTCACACAGTATGAGGAACAGCAGTATTTGAAAATTGGCATGATTACGTGTCATCAGGGCAGTCGTAGTCACTGCGATGTGAAAGGTCAATAAAATTGCAAGCCATGGGTCCTTCCATTCGATCTAAAAGTTCAAATGACAATAGATAAAATAGAGCGAACCATTATTCAGCATTATAATTAATCGATTATTTCTATTCGAGTAATGGGCTATGAATAAATAAGTGAATTAATTCTAATTGCTAATTTCGACCTTTGGTTAAAATATGCCGAGGTCAAGTGTCTCGCTTTGCATATCACATGGGTGGATTAAAAAGACGAAAAACATTTCACATACTCGAATGAATTTTTAAGGCAATGGAAGTTCGGACGAAAAATAAACGATTCGAAACTTGATCAGCGCCGACTCCTCCTTCTTCCCAGACTTCGGGACAACTTTTGATGCAATGTGTTTCAAGGCGATCCGGGGTGTCGTTAAGGCCACCGTGCGAAATCTCACTCTTATTTTCATCCCATTTTTATTTGATTTTATAAAAAATTTATCAAAATCTGCACACTCGGGAGAAAACCGACAAAATGTGATCTCTGATCATTGACAACTTGATTCCGGATGGTCAACATGATGACAAACATCATTTAGCCCGTTTGACGTTAAGGCGTAATTCCAGAAGCTTAAAAGCCGGCAAAACATGATGTCATGATGATCGTAATCACGGTCCAGATTTACGCGCATTCAATGCCTGTCTCTATGTCCGTAACACCTATACCGAGGCGGTAATCGCGGTGAAGCGGATCAACACTTTAACGAAGATTAAGAAAAAACGGTTTACTCACACTTTGCAGAAAGGGCCAAACCCCGTCTATAGAATCGGTCGCGATGAAACCCTGGGTATCCGCCATTCTTACTAGCGCTGTATTATTGTGTTGGTATTTATCGGTTTATCTCGAACCGCAGCAGGCAGCTGGCCTTTTCAGCGATTTAGAAACGGGGCAGCGGGGAGTGAGGAGAACCGACGGAAGCGGGATCGGAGCGGATACTTTTTGACGAACTGAGATCTATCAGGGCGGCACACTCACCCAGATATATATGATAAACTGCGGACTATGAAGACGGGCAAAAATACCAGAACTCCGACATCTTTGCGTCGAAATACGCATGCCGTGAGGATGTGATATTGTTGTGATTCTGAAGGTACGAAAACGCGGTTTATGTCATCTAACGGGACCAGTTCGAACTTTGCCGCCCTTTTTTTTTTTTCGCCGCTCTTCATCCGACGCCTTATTCACCGTCGAACTAAAGAATCGCTGCATGTCCGGCGGTTGGTCATATCCCACTTATCCCGCTCGCGTTGGTACCATGCGCTGTACTCTCAGCTGCTTTACCGACACCGGCGCGACCCTGGTTGCCTAAAATCAGGCGCGAGAAAAAATCGGAGAAATTTCAGGCTTCGAAGTTGCAGACGACGTTACAATCACTTCCAGAATTAAAGATCGAATTTTCAGATCCAGAGGATCATCTGCGACCGTTTTTAGACGGAGTCAATCTTTCGATCACCTACATGTTGATAACGAATGCACGGATTTCAGAATCCGTCAGATCGATCAATGCCGTTTTATTTATCTTAGAACTGATCAGTCTCTTAATTCAATCGGCGCAGTGGCTTTCGGGTCATCAAAAAAATCAGATTCGAAATTCGTTTTCTTTTTTTTGTTTTCGTTTCCAATCAATCATATCTCGGCAACGGATCAACCGATTTTGATGAATACTATCTCGATCGATGTGGATTTTTGGATCAATCGATTCGACTCTGTCCGGCTCTCTGATCGTCGGAATGAAGATTCGAAAAATTCGAGAGTGTTATTTTTTTCGCTGTAAAATAACCGGATTGATCGCTTCGTGGTTAAATCCACACGCATACTTTGTATGTTTCTTTAAACGCTGATCGATCTCATTGCGAGAAACAAGATATGGGATAAGGTCTCACACGTGTTATCGTTATCGGAGAACAAGAAAAAAATAAAACACACACGCACACACACGTACCGTATATCACGCAGAGGTCGAATATAAGATGCATACGACATTTGAGGACTGATCACCTTGTGCACCAGGCAAGTAGCTGTTACACGATTATGAGGGCGTCTGCCGAGGGACGGGGGCGGAATTTATCACAGCAGCCAGGAATGGATGACGTGTTGCCGTTGGCTTCGGAATGAATACTATATGTCGATTGGACTTTGAGCGGTCAAAGATTAGACGAGATGGTCGACAAGAAAGAAGTGGAGGCATACGTGCGGCTATAACGTACAGCTTTCAGTCGAGCGCAGATAAATCGCAGGCGTCTTAAAGTGAGGATCGATTTTTTCCGATCCGATTTTCACTCAGATTTTTGCTCCACCGAGAAGACTGAGCGTTCGATATTCCAACTTTCACCCCGATCAATTTGTTTGAATTTATTTCCTCCCCCGGTATCGAGGATCCAAAATTCCGCTGCTTCTTCTTCGCCGAGGCAAAGATCTTCAAGATTCATACGCCATGGCCTTTAGGCTTGAGGAGGGCCCGATCGGACCGGAAACACTCGCCCTCGCTCTAACCGAACTCAGAGAGACGGAGGAAAACAAGAAAAATGGAATCATCGAACTGAAGAAGCTCCTCGAAGGTGAGTTCGATCGAAATTCACCCCGGCGATCGGATATACCAAAATCATCAGATTTCATAAACCGATTTACCTGCGGGTCAAAGTTTCTGTCATAAACACGCGGAAGAAAAATAATGATCAAGCATGTATTCATTCGTCGAAATTTGGTTCGAAAATTTCGTAAGATGACTTTGACCACAAAAATTTTCTCGATCATATCGTACATGTAATAATTCGACTCGAACGGATGAGATAAGGTGGTTTGACTTAGGGTCAAACTTGGTCACAGATGAGGAGCGTTATCGCCCCGTATTCACCTCTTTCCTCCGTTATACCAAGGCTGAATTTAAACTCGCGTTCGATCATTGAGAAAATTCAAAAAATTATTGCTCCAGATCTGACGGGAAACCGACAAAATTTTGACAAAATTTTCAGGGAAGTTTTAACAAAATCCACGTAGATTTATAAAATTAATGAAGCTGAAAATTTCTCGAACGTTTTATAAAATATGGTGAAAATTTGTTCGATGTTGAATATCGGTGGTGCAGGTTTTAGTCCGTAAAATAATCGTTTTTTCAAATCGTTTATACGTACACAAACGGTATAATTCTTCGGGGATCAAATGATTATGATAAGAAATCAGAATCTCAGATTCCTCCGTAAGTTAAAGTAGTAAGTTTCGAAATACTGCAGACGTCGTAATTCATGTGACTACAATAATCTCATACCTGAAATTTGATAGACAAGATGAAACGGTCGTAAAAATAGTTGAAGATCTGATAAAATAACATATGTATACATACGTGCGTGTAAGAAGAAGAAAAAAAATAGAAAACAAAAATTTGCTACAAACAAAGGCTTAATTTTTCATTGATCGTTTGTTGATGTAAGCTTTATTTGTACTGACCATATGTTAACGCAGATGGATTTATAGTTTATTATCGTATAGTACATAAAAAAAAAAGTATGCTCTTATATATACGTGTGTAGAAAATCGTCTATTTACGTATATTAATATACGTGTAATGCAAGTAGGTATAGATGATATTCTGCGTGATCACTCCAGCGCACTTGTCATGCGAGGTTGTTAAATTCTAATGTAGTTATTGCTGCAGCAGTGACACATGCGGTTCTTGGTCAATGTGCATTGAGAGTATGATGAATATTGAACATATATGAGTATGAAAATATTGAAAGAACAAATATTTGTATGATATTGTATCTCGCGATAGGAGGATCGCCGGCACGAGGCGGGGGGAGGGGGCAATGTGGACAGTTTAAATATACAACCATGAATCGAATATGCACTTCGTATATCCATGTGGTAATAAAGAATGAGCTTTGTCCCCAACTGGTAATCAGCTATTTAACAAAGTTCTCACGTTTTTATTTTATTTTTTTGAACCTAAGTCTTTGTCCGAGGGCCACGACCCGCAAGAAAGACAATGAATCCATACACCGCCGCTGCCACGTATCTACATATTATCCGTATCACACGCGTGTAGACATCGGAGCTTCAGCTGATAATGAGCAATCAGTTAGCTTACCTACTCGTATCAAACGTACTTAGCTGTTATGCAAACATCATTGATATTGGACTCTATCCAAGTTCAAAATCATACGAAAACCCAATTGTATCAAGAATATTCAAGATGTAACAAAATTTGAACTGAAATACTCGAAAAGGTGCTGAACGTGGCGCTAGAATGAGCTAATACACTTTGTAGCATACTCAACATGGCATAAAATTAGCTGAAAGATTCGAAAAGCTGCTAGAGATGCACTCAAATAAACTCAAACATGGAAAAACATGTTCAAAACGTTGAGATAGGTGCTGAAACGAGCTAAATTTGTAAGAATGCTAGATTCGTGCAAATGATGCTACATATATCATTGACTCAAATGAGTTAGAACACATTTGAGAATGCTAGACATGCACTATAATGAGCTGAAACTTAAGTGAAAGGGCTAAAAGATGCTAAGTAATGCTGAGATAATCTGTAAAGTACTAAAACAAGCTGAAATACTTCTGTAATTAGTGATCATTATGGCATAATAGCAGAGCATGATTGAATCGGATCGAAAGCTCTGGATAAGATGCTGACACGATCTCATTGTAATGGTATTCATTAATTTTCAGAGGACAAGACACTTTTCTTCAGAACAGATGATGACTTCTTGACAATATTTCTTCGCCCTTGTAAATTCTACGCTGATAGTGCTTTCGCGCTTATGAAGAGGGTGGCTGATTTCAAGGTGAAGCATGCTGCGCTTCTTGATGGCCTTATGCCCCAGGACGAGAGAGCAGCTTTCCTAGAAAACAATGTCGTCAATGTCCTGAAGGGAAGGGATCACAAGGGTAGGAGAGTGCTCATCATGAATGCGGGGAAAACGTGGGACCCGTCGAAAGTTAGCGCTGATCAATTGTTCCGCGTTCTTTACCTCATCCACGAGGCTGCGATGCTGGAGCCCGAAACTCAGGTGAGAATAATGCAGTTTTTGAATTATGATTGTGCAACAGAAATAGTCGACTTAAGGGCACAGTAGACTCAGACTTCGTGCAGAATGAAATACGACTGTTATTTCCCGGCGAAAACTTCTTCTAGATAATGATATGACTGTGTTATGTTGGAATTGATGAATTTCGACTGAAATACGACATGGTAGACTGAAATACGACCATTCATTTTGCAACATAAATGTCTCAGATTAAAATACGACAATTCTTTTCTTTGACATACTTCATTTAGCCTGAAATACGACCGTTGTTTTCACGAAATACGTCTTTTGGCCGATGATACGACTACTCTTTTCACGACGAACTCAGTTGAAAGTAAAATACGACCAGTTATTTTGCAATATGAATGTCTCAGATTAAAATACGACAATTCGTTTCTTCGACATACTTCATTTAGCCTGAAATACGACCGTTGTTTTCACGAAATACGTCTTTTGGCCGATGATACGACTACTCTTTTCACGACGAACTCAGTTGAAACTAAAATACGACTAGTTATTTTGCAATGTGAATGTCTCAGACTAAAACACGAACATTTTTGCTGTGAAAAATCTGTTCGTAATGACATCGGTGCTTTTTGTAAGACATTCTGTGTTATGCATAATGATTATCCTGTTTACATAAGACGATACAATTTGCATGCAGAGTAGTAAATCAAATTGAAAATTACGTCGACATCTATTGCAATAACGTTAATTTTATATCGAGTCAAAGTACTACATATTATGTACATAGATATAGATTCATAAATAATTGATCTTTTTTTTCTCGGAACTCACGTTCACGTAAGTCTTTATGTGTACTACGTACCTTGCCCCTACAGATAAAAGTAAGATATTGAAAAAAGAAAAGAAAAACAGATAAAATCGAAAAGTACTCTTCCTCGACCTTTGCTTAGCACAAGATAAACAGCATGTAATGGCATTGACTCTCGCCGATGACTCGCCGTGATTAATCCAGCTCGGATTTGCTCGCAGCTAATCACAGCTCTGGAAATTGGATGAAACATTATCGAACTTGATGAAAGAGAGTGGAAACAAGTACCATCACAATTTTATCAAACGTTTTTTCAATTCAAGGTCCGTGGGGTCGTCGTAATCATGGACTTTGAAGGATTAGCTATGAAGCAGGTGCTGGCATTGAGTCCGTCTTTCAGTATGCGATTACTGTCTTTCATCCAAGATGCTGTCCCTCTACGTATGAAAGAGGTCAGTATAATTCAGCACTGAAAATTTTCCTGCAATCTTCATTCGAACGTTTGAATCAATGCACGGAGATTCTTCTCTGTCGTGATGATGATTAACATATTCGGTGATTTCATGCAGGTCCACATCGTGAAACAACCCTTCATATTCAGTATGGTATGGAAGATGTTCACACCGTTCATGAAGGAGAAACTTAAATCCCGAATGTTCCTCCACGGTACCAAAATGCAGTCGCTTCACACACACTTGGATCCAAGTCATCTGCCCTCGGATTATGGTGGCAAACTTCCCGCCATTGATTACACGTCGGCTGATTGGTATCCAGTAATTATAGAAAATGAGGACAAAGTTAGAGGTATGAAGCACTGATTAAAAACTCGTCTTCGGTGACTATATATATAGCCGTGTTATCGGGCGAAGATAGACGTACTGTAATGGCTTATCAAAATCCTTTCGGTTAATTGATATACCACCTCTTGACTCAGTAGTGAATTGTAAACATGGGTGACATTGAAAATTAGAGGAGCTAACATCACGCTCTTCATTAGTGAAAGCTCAGACTTCGCGATTATCTTCAGAGATTAGAACCATTCAGTCATGAGAATGAGTTTCATCATTAGTTCATTCAAGTACCTAGGTACTAATGATGAATGAAAAAAAAAAGATTCGCAGTTTTGATCGGAGCTGAAGTTTTTCGATGATATCTCGAGAACCGTCAATTATATCGCGATAAAAGAGAGGAACAAAAATGAAGATCATTAAATTTCCTATAAAAGATCTGCCATACATTTTTTCAGTATCATTATTGGTTTCGTAGTATTTTGAAGCGGAATATCCAAACAATCGAAGTTGAATGAGCGTGAAAATTAGTCGCTCATTCAACGTTCAAATACAGCCAAACCAATGCAGGTAGAGAAAAAATGTATTCCACATTTTTTATAGAAAATTTAATCAGCTTCAATATTGATATTCACTTTCATCTCGATATCATTGACGGTTTCCGAAATATCATCGAAAAATCGTTTCCGAGCATCTGTCGTGTGGTAATTTGACCAGATCCGATCAAACGGTTTTCCCAATAATTACCAAAACTTTAGAGCCTGGTTAAAATTTGATTTGATTTTTTATCTTTCAGCGTGGAACACCTACGGGTACAGAGAGAAAGAGTAAGAGACTATGACCAACGACGCGTTGTGCATGTGGTCGAAGAGTGAATTTTCTATCATCACTAATAACTTCGATGAAAATTTGTTGATATTCTATACATTTTTTATTCCGTATAATGCTCCACTATACTTTATCTCACTTGTATGGAGTGTTGAAATAAATAAATAAATAAATAAATAAATAAATAAAGTAATGATTGCATGCGTTTTGTTGTGACATTATCTGCCATATGAAACCCACGTATCTCAGAGTTCACTATATCAACTCAGCTAGTCATAGGAACACACACACACATCTTATCGTCTAGTATGACCATAACTGCAGTGTTGTTCACTCGGTAAAGCAAATGGCAAGACGTACTACGTCACCTACTTGTTTGAACGTTTCTTCAAACACGAACTAAACTATTTAACGCATTTGATGACAACGAGAAGATATCGAAGGAGAAGAATTTCGAACGGTAACTCGTGTGGAAAAAATTTCGAATGAGGGGGCAGCGCGGAGAGATTTGAAAGATTTGCAACACGTCGGGTGGTTTTACCTCAAATTCATCTCGTTTCCACAATTGTGTGAAATTTTTCTGTTTGTTTCGAGAAAAATAATCGCCGGTTTACACAACGCGTGACGAATCCTGCGGTAAGAAGCTTGAGAGGTGAATTAAAAACGTCGACAAAGGCGAGTGGGGACCACTTTCTATAGTATCATGATCGTGCAGTGGCGGGAGAATGGCCGAGCATGCACTCCTCGGCGACGACAGCTCTTACTCATCCAGTGTTGAAGCACCGAGTGAACCAGACGCGTAGTAGCTACAGATCGACATTGTAGTGGAGCAAGTAGATATCGGTGTCGATAATTGACTGGTTTAATTCGAAGAGCGACTATGACCACTGCCTGCAATCTTCGTCCTGGTGGTCAGGAGGCCTTGACAGAGAGGCTGAAGGATACGCCGGCACTCAAAATGGGGAAGATCGAGCTCAAGTTCGAACCGGGTCAGTTGGACCCGATTTACGAAAAAAAGGCCCATGCGGAGCTCAGAGAAACGCCTGAGATCGTCGCCGAGGGACTCGCGGGACTCAGGGAGCTGCTGAAGAGTAGGTTTCCGCATTTTCCACTCACTCGTCGGGTCCGGTGTGCCACATTTCCACGGAGAGAGTTTTTGTCGTCCGAAACCAGTTCCTTGAACAGTTCATCACGCGGGGTTAAAGACCTAGTGCCCAATCTGTGTGCCATGCCGCGCGGGAAGCGACGCGGAGATACTTTGTGAACATTATTTTATCAATGCTTCCCATTGAGCGCGGCGAAAGTTCAGATAAGGGATAATTTTATCGGAAATTATACGGCGGAAGAGATAAAGAGTACCGCGATAGTTTGTAGCTTAGAAAAGAAAAACAAAAAATCGCAGGGAAGGTTGAGCAATTTTTGTTCCGACTATCGTAGGGCAAAAATTTTCTGGTCATTTATCGCGTGAAATAATCGCCGGAGAGTAATCACAATCAGGTCAGGGCTTCTGCGAAGATTTGGGAGAGCAAATTTTACGGGAAAATCACAAGGGGGACCAATTCGGTATTTCATGTTCAAAATCTTGCAATAACGACTTAACAGTCGTAACAACAAGTTCAGGGTTTCCAAGTAGCTGCAAAAATCGTTGGAACTCAAAAAACGAGAAAGAAATTCGAAGCAGGAGTATGAAAATTGAGTAAGAAGTTCTGGAATTATGTGATCAATGTCAAACATCAATTGCAATAACGACGCATTACCATTACATGCCATTACAGCAAGTTCCGTGTGATTAGAAAAATCTGCAACAAACCGGTTCTGAAATTTGAATAAAACTGTCGAATGGGTGTAAGAATTGTATGAGAAATTGAAGCTTGAGTATTGCAGTACGACATTACGTGATCTTGCAATAACAGCGGAATAGCAATTATTATCGAAAGACTTAGAACCGTCGATGAGAGCAATTAGCAATATAAGAATAGAGACTCGATGGAAGTATGTACTTCCACGATAATAATTAGAGTCACGGATGGCATGCTGTATATTTCAAGCTAGACTGCCCATGCGAAAATAGTGAAAGATCATAGCAAAACGTAGGTGTTTTTGAAACCCAACGGCGTTTTTTCTCTGATTTTATTTTTTTGCGATAAGTAAGAGTGTGCAATAACAAAGGCAATGACCGTATAATCCGGCTGCTTGCAATTCTTGAATTAAATACTATATGATTTCATTCTTGAATACGTTGAATATTGAATGAAATTTTATTCACCATAGATCATTTGTTGGTGATCCGAAAATTTAGATTTAGGCCCCTGGAGTAAGCGAAATAAAATTGGCGTGACCCGCGACCCTAATTTATTCATTTATTCAGAATTTCACTAGTCACTATATCCGCCGTAGTTCAATCCAGCGTTTCCTGACTGTCATCGTTTTTCACGAAAGCGATTGCTGACACTGCTCGTATGCGAATGGTATCAAGACGATCGGATCGTATAGTATAGTCCGAGTTTGAAAATGCGCTTGAAATTTCACACCTCAATCGTACCTAGCTATACCTCGTATTGGACGGATGTTGGCTAGAAATAAATTTCTAGTTAGTTGCGGCTACCAATTAGTAAAACAAATATTGCTAAAGATCTTGGAATTATTTGAGCAAACTATTCGCACTACTATGACGTCAATTGCTGCGGCTGCAGGAAGACATTACCGATCCGTCATGGCCTCCTGCGGTTTTTGAGAAACAATATATTTCCAATATTTCGTATCTGCAATAATCCCGCAATAACGTAATTCTCAGCATACATCTCGGGGTTTTTCGGACCTTCAAGGTTGACCGGTTCGGAATCTGCGCGCCAAATATTATTGATATATTTTTATCAAACCGTAGGTTCAAAAAAAAATGGCCTTCCGCAATCTCCGCCAAATGTTCACCAAGGAGAAGAGAAGTGGTAAATATTCTTGATAATCTTGATATTTCACGTTATTCATTGCTTTTTCCAGCCGATCCTGATCTGATAGTACCTGCCGACGCCGACGAGTATTTATGCAGATTTTTACGACCTTGTAAATGGTACCCGGAAAGTGCCTTCGAATTGGTAAATTGTTGTTTGACTAATTAAGAGTTGATGGAATGTTCGATAAAGAAATTTTTGTAAAATTTAACACAAAAGTTTGTGCTAACCATTTTTTTTCACACAAAATTTGCGTCATTTCAACACAATCAGTTTATGTCCAAAAAGTAACACAGCTTTATGTTAAAACTAACACAAAAGTCACTCTTCCTAAATGTTACTCTCAAATCAACACAAAATTTCAACATAGTTTTGTGTTAGTTTTAAGATAAAGCTGTGTTACTTCTTTGACATAAACTGATTGTGTTGAAATAACACAAATTTTGTGTGAAAAAAGTGGTCAACACAAACTTTTGTGTTAAATTTTAGAAAAATTTGTTTACTGTGAATGTTCAGTAATTCGGATGATTCGTTATTTCATATATTCTTACAAATGTTGAACAAATTCATTATTAGCACTAGATATACGTGGAACAGACAGACAAAATATCATAATGCGTGAAGTAATGTTAACGAAATAATGATGGAGTTCAGAGAAAACTGGTACTTTCACCTAAGAATATACCTTTATTACCTGCATCCGTTCCAGATTTCCAATTTCATATCTGATTCTGAATCATCATGTATTAAATACGATGAGAAAAGTGAAACAATATGCGAAATAAAAGACCATGTTACAAAAAGTCGAAAATCATGAAAAGAAAACATTCAAACTTGATTCGAGTACATTGACACTGCAGATATATCGCCGTTTGCGCCTGACTACTGTGTCGAGTCGAAAAGAATTTAGAAGACTTGCTTTTTGTTGTACCTAACAGTGACAACGGTCTCGTCTTATCATTTTTATCTTCGTTTTGATGCAGATGAAACGTTTCTACGCTTTTCGTCGGTCTCATCCAAAGTATTGCGACGGTTTGCTGCCGAGCAAAGAAAAAGCGATTTTGTCATCTGGTGTGATAACTCCATTGCCTCGTAGGTGCGCCGACGGTGCACGTGTCCTTTTAATTGAGGGTGGTAAAAAATGGAAACCGAAAGAAGTGTCTTTAGATGAAATTTTCAAGGGAGCCATACTCTCCCTCGAGGCTGCTATGTCCGAACCCGCAACACAGGTACCCGATGCTACGTATGAACCTTCTTCTTCGTTGATGCATTGCATCCCCTCTCCTGTGGGGATTGAGAAGAAAAAAGGAAACAAATTCAATGAGGAATAAAAAAATGATGAAATTATAATGATCAATCAGTAAAAATAGTAACAATGCTACAACCAGTACAAAAACAGTATGAATACGAATGAAAAAAATTGAAAAAACTCAAATCGTTTTCCTTTTCAGATTTGTGGGGTCAGGGTGATCCTGGACATGGCTGGACTCTCCTTATCGCATGTCACTTATTTCACACCGAGCTTTGCGATGGCTGTTGTTGACTGGGTCCAGAGATGTCTGCCAGCTCGTTTGAAAGGGGTGCATGTGATAAACCAGCCGTTTATTTTCAACATGGTTTACGCTATTTTTAAGCCCTTTTTGCAGGTAATTATAAGTACACGATCATGAATGGAAGTTTTGTCATTTTTGCAGCTTGAAACAAAAAAGAAGTTATTGTAATCAACCCAAATTGAAAAAAACGAAAAAAAACTCAGTTAATTCGACATCAAAATGACCTATGTGAATTTTTGGTTTTGATTTTGCGCAATTTTTCCTAGTGTTTTAAATTTTGTTATCTGCTTTTATTTCCGACAGGAAAAACTTAGGAAAAGATTGCACTTCCATGGGTCTGATAGAGTTGGCTTGATGGAACATATCGACAGTAAAGCTCTTCCAGATCGGTACGGAGGAGACTTGGAAATTCCTAATGAACCGATCGGCGAACCACTCTGGGAATATTATTGCACATTCGAAGAAGACTTTGAGGGTGAATACAGTTAAAAATTCATCGACATTTTCAGTATATCATTTCTGACGTCGAAAGACAAGTTTTTGTGACTCTTCTCATCGTATTTCACAATTTCAACCATCAAAATCATGATATTGTTCTTTTTCAGAGTCTAACAGGTACGGATACGTTGGAAAATCGGTTTCGCAGTGATCATACAAAAAACAAAAAAAATGACCATAAATGACTAAGAAAGATGCGATTTTACGATATTAACCATTGACGCCTGAAAAATGGATCTTTTTGAGAAAATAATTCATGAACTCGAAAGTATCGAACAAAATTTTAATATTTTTGGCAACACGATACTTCATACCTTGATCTATGCAGACTTCAAAAATTGTTAAAAAACAAATATGAATGATTCGATTTTGTTGATCTTAGGATAATTCTTGTAGTCAAAAATTGAAAACCAATGATTTTTTACATTCATGAAGAACGTAGCTGTAAGGTAGTGTACGGTTTTTTTCCTTTCAATTTTTTCAAAGTGGATGAATGGCAGTGACATGAAAAAAAGAACGTTGTTTCCGAAGGAAATTTGGCACAAAAAGTGGCTAAATAAGAAACCAATTAACTTATCGCGTCAAAACGTACGCTAGATTGTCGATGGTATATTCAGGAGTATTGTGTGCAAATTTTGAGTAAATCTAGATGTAAGAAAAATCTATTGAATTCAATTTAGAATTGATTGGTTAATTTTTTTTTTCTTTCTTCTTGCAATTACTTATAATATATTTTTATATTAGATGGGAAAAAATAAAAAAATTAAATTATGTCTTAATTATATAACAAATATGGGATATTCCACGTGAACCGGATCGGTTTTTCATAGAATTTGACGCCAATGCAGATTCAGATTCCTTGTTACTACATGAGATGTCCCCAACAGTTACAGAGCATGAAACCAATTGGTTCAATTTATATCGCTGTCATAATTATACCAAAAATTTAATCACTACATTTTCAACTCTACTTATCTCAGCCATGCATGAACAAAATCGTAACTTCCCATAGTGCATTCTACGCGCATAAATGAGCTCCTTCGAAATATGTAGCACTTCAATTATTTTTGAAATTCTTAAACATGTAAAACTTTGGAAATATGCGATTTCTTTGTTCTTCTACTTGAAGGGTATCACCAATTGCCCTGAAATCTTCACCGAAATTACTTCGAGGTAGCACTAAGAAGTGATCAAAATTTCAGCCTCCCGCTTTTGTTCTTTTGTTTTTCCAAAAACCGGCGAAGCATGTGAAACTTGGGAAAAATGTGTTTCCATTTTTTTTCTACTTGAAGGGTCTCACCAATTGCCCTAAAATTTCCAACGAAATTACTTCGATGTGCCGCGAAGAAGTGATAAAATTTCCAGCCTCCAGTTTTTTGCTTTGTTTTTTTGCCAAAAACCGAACCGGTTCACGTGGAATACCTCATATCTAGCGATGATTATTAATAAAATTATCAAGTACCATAATATATTATAGTTTATATATTTATACAAATACATGTAATATATGTGTATAATTATTATCCTATACATATATATAATTTATATTCATTATAAACTTAACAAAAATAACAAGTAAAGAAAAAAGAAAAAAAAAATTAAAAACAAACGGAAAGAAAAGAATTTTCTCTTCCACTATACACCACGTCGCAAAATGAAAAAAACAATTCGATTCTAATAAAAAAATAGAACAACAAAAAAGCAAAACAAAAAAACAAAAACTAAAAGAACGAGTAAACGAAAAAGAAACTTACTCATATCATATAGACTTTGATATAAATTGAACATATAGGTTGTATAATAATTTAATTCGATCTTTACACAATATTAAAATTTTACTCTCAGCACCACGTTCGATCAATTCAATTAAATTTAATTAATCTATTTATTTATTTATTTATTTATTTATTTATTTATTTATAATATGACTCGCATCATATCTTGGCATCAATTAAATATATAATAAAGAGTTCTGCACTTCATTTTAACTCAATAACATACTATATAGGTATAATAGTATAGTATAATATATTGTCAATCATAATACAGTGAAGAAAAAGAAGAAAAAGAAGAAAAAGAAAGAAAAAAAAGGAAAAAAGTTGAAACTACGTGTAACAGGGTAGAGGGTATACTGTTAATTATCATACGTGATGTATGTAACATATGTGAGGGTGGTCTGTAATATAATAATTTTCTATTTTCAATGCTCCCATGGGCCAAGGCGTCTCGAAATAAACACAAAATAATTTTGTTGAAAACGCGGTGTGCAAAGTTCGAATTTTCGTACCAATTTTTCGTGTTCAAAGTGCCCGCTTTTCGCACTAGCGCTAAAAGTAATTACTTTTAGCACGCAAGAGACACGACAAGTCAAGTTTTTTGCACTGTTTCAAAAAAAAGTATGAGCATCTGTCATTGTGGACTCGATAATAAACCCGAAGTACTAAAAATCGTTGGTCATTTAGATGTAAAAAATTCGATGGCCTGCGTCCGGCAGTGCTTAGAATTTAGATAGGAACCTGGAGTTTTGACTAAATTTTTTTGTATTTCATTTGGAGACATTCTGACCCATTGGAATTCTGTTATGACCGAATTAGAGACCACCCTAATATACATATATACATATATTACAGTATTTTTTTTTTTTTTTCTGTACAAAAAATAATTCATAATAATAACAATAGTAATAATAATTGTCACACTGTGCCCGTCGCGGGTTATAAATATACGATATAGATATTTGAATATCCACATATCATAATATAATATGCGGTTATTATGAACATTAATCAGTTCTTGATTTTCTTGTAACCGTAGGAGTTGATCGCTGTAAGGGAAAGAAAAATGTGTAATAAGATTGAATAAAATGAAATAGACATGTGATGAAAAAAAAAAATTATTCATTTTTTAAATTCATGTTAAAATACTATCAATTTAATTAACGTACCAGCGTACTCCTGGTCCACTTTGATGAGCAGCTCGTACCACTCGGGTCCGCTTACACGGGGAATTTGAAGATTACCACCGTAGCATTCGGGAAGACATTTAGGAGACAGTAAGTCGTGGAGAGATTTACGATCTGTACCGTGGAAAATGATCTGCAAGAAAGAACAGAGAAAGATTATTCAAAATTATGTTTTGAAACCATTTTCTATTTCAAGGATTTTAGTGGCGGAATTCTTTCCTCTCATCATTTTATCACAACTTTTGTCATTCATTTCGAAACTACGTTTTGTTTTCTTGCTCCTAATAGATTGAAATTTTAGAATTTTTCGTTTCATCCTCACTTCTCCAAAACGATTCGCCGAGTCTGCCGGACAGACGGAAATACAAGAACGAAAAGTACTAGTCCGATACAAGAACGAAAAGTACTATTCCGATACAAGAACGAAAAGTAGTATTCCGATACAAGAACGAAGAGTACTATTCCGATACAAGAACGAAAAGTACCAGTCCGATAAAAGAACTGAAAGTACTATTCCGATACAAGAAAGAAAAGTACTATTTCGATACAAGAACAAAAAGTACTATTCCGATACAAGAACGAGTAGTACTATTCCGATACAAGAACGAAGAGTACTATTCCGATACAAGAACGAGTAGTACTATTCCGATACAAGAACGAAAAGTACTATTCCGATACAAGAACGAAAAGTACTATTTCGATACAAGAACGAGTAGTACTATTCCGATACAAGAACGAAAAGTGCTATTCCGATACAAGAACGAGTAGTACTATTCCGATACAAGAACGAAAAGTACTTTTCCGATATAAGAACGAAGAGTACTATTCCGAAACAAGAACGAGTAGTACAATTCTGATACAAGAACGAAAAATACTATTCCGATACAAGAACGAAAAGTACTATATCGATGGTAGAGAATCTATGGATGAGCGAGAGCTAATTCATCTCTGGGGTACTCACTCGACTCTTCAGCTTCTCTCGCAGGAACGGTTTGAACAGGGCGAATACGACGTTGAAAATATAGGGTTGATTGACGATATGGATGTTCTTTATCCTGAGGGGAACGCTGTCCTGTAGCCAGTCGACAATTCTCTTTGCAAACGGTGGTGTGAACTGCCAAGTCTGCTGGAGAGACAGTCCATCCATATCGAATATTACGACAGCCCCAGCGATCTGGGATGTTGGTTCAAGGGTCGCGGCTTCGAGGTACAATACGCAACCCTTGAATACTTCGTCAAGGCTGCATTTGTTGTGTTTCCATTTCTTTCCTAGCTCGATTATCAGGATTCTACGACCGTACTGATCCCGGTTTGGAAGTACCGTCAGGATGTTGTGCTCGAAGATGTTCTTCTCTCGGCTTGGCCTCAGATCGTCGTAAACGTTCGAATGCTTTACTTTGAATTGGTAGTAATTCTTTATCAACTTTAACGCAGATTCGGGGTAATATTTACAAGGCCTCAAAAATCGCACTAGCCATTCCTCGTTCTGTTCTGGCCAGAGCAGGTCCTTCTCGGCTGGAAAAAAGAATCGGGGAAAAATCGTATTTTAGTGGGTTGTCATACATTTAGAAAATAATTCTCTCGTTTCTCGTTCAGCTTTACCAAAAATTGAATGAAACTTTCATGGATTCGTCGAGCTTCGCAGGTTTTTAAAAAAATTTTCACACAATTTTTCCGACCTTTTAATCACTAATAAGTAGCTAATCACCTTTCAGCAGTTCCCTGAGTTGAGCAACAGCCTCCTTCTGTCTTTCGGGTGTTTCTCTAAGCTCATTTTTGGCGATTTCTAAAAACTCTGGACCCGGGGTACCGAGCTCAAACTCGAGGGTGAAATCCCCAAGTTGGATGAAGGGGAGGGGCTCCATGTCGGTCATCATCGTGGCTGAAATTAAGAAACGATATAAAATGAGGAAATGCTACTTCCGGTATCGCAACATGAGTCGTATGCAATTTTCCTGATATGTAATGCGGATATTGCACGAATACCTTTCCCGGCATTTCGGGTATTGGTATTGAAAAATCTTCTGTCGTTCATCGTCGTTAAACTGATTTGTACAATCGTCTTTCTCTGCGTACCGTTCAGTATCCTTTCTATCTGTTTGCGTTATTCGTCCGCAGAGTTCGGGGAAAAAGATCGTGGCTTTCCCCGACGAAATGTTTATTCATACATACAGGTACGTACAATTTTTTCCGGTTCAACATACGTACGTCCGCGGCGAAAAAAAGGAAAGGTAGTATAAAGAAGCCCGAACCGGATTCACGGAATCGTGAACGAGATAATTTTTACATAAATAATGAATAGCTGATAAATTGTCTGCTGGATGTGGAGACTGACCAACCTGAAGCTGCAGTCTATGTGATGAAAAAATGAAAAAAATCTCAAAAACAAAAACAAAACAGAACAGAACTGTACCGTATTACCGATCAGCTATTTCTATGATGATGAAAACTTCACGATCGACGATATGGTACACTAGTCGTTATTGAAAACGTTCTGATCTACAAACTTGGAAAAATTAAAATAAAAAATTCATGTACGTTTTCGTGAGAGATGGTGCAGGATATGCTATGCATATAACTATATTTGTGTATGCAAATCCGGTGTTGTATAAATCTGTGAAAAACTTGATATCTTAAACTTCAGTCCTATAGTCCAGGCTTCCACGTATACACGTAAATACGTAAAATTTTCAACCGGTTTTTTAAATTGAAATTAAAATCGCGTTCGTGACATTTCAAAATGTTATCTTAGATCTGTCATAAATGTGAAGGAGCCACGGTCACGAGCAATAAATGTATATTTCATGGTCTCTCATTCTCTAGATGAGCCTTGAAATTAATTCACTGCGGTTTATGAATAATATTGTTATTTTTTGTTTCCCTGAACAAGTTACTCAAAAAATATGTATAAAAATTTTCATTGGATGTGGGTTTATCTGTTTGTTTCTTCCTTTTTTGTTTGAAACGTTCGAAATTCGTTTTTTAAACATGTTACATACTTTCGCGGCTTTTTCTTCTTCTTCTTCTTCCTTTTTTTGCATCATTTGCGTCATTGAATTTATTATCTGACTCATAAACCGAGGAGATGACGGTTGGCCGAGTGATTCAGCAAATTGATTCAAGTTTTATACATCGAAACTCGTGTTGTGCGAACAACGTTGGTATATATCGTGAGATATATATTACATCCAAGTAACGTGGATTGAACATTAATTATTCAGCTTCGAGCCGTTAAAGACTGCGAGATTTTTGATAACAGGTAATGAACAAAATAAGAAAGACAGAAACACTCCGTGTTTTTCTTGTCTATATTTATGATTATCATTTGGATGACGATATCCAAATCTGAAACAATTATAATTAACAGTAGGATCAACTGAATCATTTAGCGAGGCGTGCGATGGAAGTGAGGATGATCGAGCACTGGATGACCTTACGACAGCAATTAATTGCGCCATGTAATGGGAGAGTATCGTTTAGAAAAGAACATAAGAAGCTAAAAATAAGAGGGCTATTGTGAAGTTAATTATAACTCTTCTACGCGGTTGATAAGTGGGGGTATTTTTGTCGTGTAATATTTCGTCAGCTATTTTATAATGTTTTGTACGTTTCGGACCGAGTTATGAGTTGCTAAATAGAAACAGAATCGCTTTTCATCACGTTCAACTTATAGTGGGGATCAATGCGAATCCAACGATATGTAACAAAGTATATTTCCAATAACTCGACAGCGAGATATAACTTCGTCAAGCTATAAGCGCTCACGTTTCTTTGCGTGGAGCGTTAGCGTTGCGCTGCGATCGGACGGCGCGGGAGCGCAACGTTCGGCTTAAATAGACAATATCTTTCGATCGAGTGATCTGAATGGTACTTTGTTCGGTATCGTTGAACTCGCCTCGTAACGCTCTACAAGTTTAGGCAAATGAAATGAAGGAATCGAATGAAATTGCGTGAAATTTTTCCAACAACCAGAGTCTTTCATTCAGACCTGGTCTAATCAGTAATAGCTATGCACACCGCGTTCTTCGACGGAGTCATGTGCACACGCAAATCATTTAAATATCTGACAATGAGCTATCGCAACGTCCCTCTGCAACTAAAGAACAAATATTCACATATGGAGTACATCCTGAACATCAATTTGCAATCTCGTCTCGTACTACAATAACTAACACATACACACACACACACTCCGATACGCGTATCGCCGTTGTTTGACGTGTAGAAAAAAAAAACAAACACAAAAAAATGAATGAAAAAAAGGAAAATAAATGAACTACCTCTCCTTAATATTTCCTCAACAATACAGAGGTACGTGTATAATACGTCGAGAGTGACGTCTGTTACCTGGAATCTAGACGCGGCGTTCTTGAATTGTTTTTTGCGGGTTTGTAAAATCATGAATAAAAAGTATAGAGATGAGAAAAAGAAAACAGAAAAATATCTGAGCAAATGAGAAGAAGATAAAGAGAAGTACATCCTGTTAATGAATACCCGCGTTCATGAGTATATAATACACGGTAGGTATACAAGATACATGAAATGACATAAATTAAAATAATGCTTGCCTAAGCAAAAACAGGAAAATAATCATAAAACGCAAAGAACTTCTTTCGTATTACACAACGCAACTGAATAGCGGTAATTGTACATATGAGTATAACACGTATGTAGTATACGACGATAGTTCACGAAGAAGAAAAAACTGTTGTTCTCCGCCTAATTGCTCAATGAATAATAATTGATCTTAGTTCTTATCGCTGTTTGTAGTTTATATGGAAAAAATATCTATAATTGAATAGATAATATGGTGAGAAATACATATTATGGATTATTATGACATTCGTAATACTTTAGACATGTGGAAAAAAAAGCCAATATCAACTAGTAAAGTATACATGTAAGTTGATAAGTGGTTGATTTTTATTTTATTTTTTACTCTATTTCTCTTTATCATGCATATTTTACTCACGCGCTTTCCTCGCCATGGTTCTGACAGTAATGGTTTCAAGTTGAATGATTATTGACACACCGTGGATGCGATATACCGTAATACAATGTATAACCACAACAACAACTGCAATAACTACTGCTTCTACACTAGCTGTGTGTTGTTATATCATTAATACTTATATCGATCGCGTTTAAAAACCGATCTTATTGTTTATTTCTTATTATTTGAACAATAATTGTTATTGTTATTTTTATTATTGTTATTATTGTCGTTTAACGCGGAACAATAACGATTTTTGTCGTTTTGTTTTGTTTCGTTTGTTTCGTTTGTTTCGTTTGTTTGTTTTGTGGTTTTCGCTTGTTTTGAAATACCATGTATAAGAATACGCGGATTATCACAGAAGACTACTGTGGTGAGTACCGCGGTTACAGCTACTATGACAATACCATCATTCATTTGGTTTTGGCACCGTCTTATATGCACTCTATGTGCCAGGGCCTCGGGCTCAGAAAGTTCCACGATTGGGGGGGAATTTCAAGCTCATACTTTAACACAAGGACGAAGTATAATAACCAATGACTAGCGGATAGCATGATCACAGTAGATAATTTCGAGGTCCACAGGTCCCCCCTCCTGCCCCCCACTCGCAATTCAGGTAGTTCCTATGTTGACGAGTTTTATTTTATTTTTTTTTCAATTTATCTTTTTAACAGTGAAAACAAAAAAGCCTGACATGTATGTACATAGTACTTACAGAGATGCTGGACTTTGAAACGTCACTGACCGTTATTCACATTCGAAAATTCGCTGAGTAGGGGAAGGCGAATGGGAGATGAGGATGAAAAATTGCTTGCTTATCGGGCAGTTCAATGTTCTATCGCTTATTTTAATAACTAAGGATTCATTCTTTTTTTCTCTTCTGTTTGTCTCAATATCCTTATCATCATCATTGTTATTATTATTATTATTGTTATGCATGATTATGCCTAAAAACAGATATATATATCTTTATATTTGGATGGCAGATATTATACCAGTTCATTCACAAACATCAATATTAATTTCAGTACGTGTTTGGAAAAACCCGTAAACGGATATGAGCAATCGGTCATATTACTAAAGTAATCATGGACGTTGACGGTATAGGTATACAGGTGAAATATTTTTAAGGGGATTTGGCGACCCTAGACATTTCTTTTTCAAACAAAGAATCGACAAAATTGTAAAAACACACACACAATTATATGTATTGGAATTATTTACATATTTTGTGTGTGAAAATATCTACTTTATTGCTTCATTTCAATTTTTCAATTTTTGTTATCGTATATTATGTTACGTTGTGAAAAGTCGAAAGAATATTTTCCAATTGGTAGGATGATATTTTAAGTTTAATTAAAAGTTGGGCAAATTTTGTATTTTGTTAATTATTCTTCCTCCCAAGTTTGTATTCTTTTACTCTATTCATCTATTATTACTTTTTATTCTTCAAAATCAATAATTAAACACGCGGAAGTGTATAATATTTGAGTTTGAAAGAAAATATGACAAAAGTTGAAGTTCTTGGAAAAATAACGATACCTATGCGTCTTTGTTCGGGGAATTGATATGTGTACATAATTACACACACATTTGACGACCTCGGAACAAAATTTTGAAAGAAATAATAGAATTGGTAATTATTTGAATCAACAATACATAAGATATTATTATTTCGTTGTATCGCTGCGATGATTCATAAAATCGAAATGATAAGAAGGACAAAATCATCATGCATACATGTAGAAAGATATGAAATATATCATACAAATATATTTCACAATGTTTCCTAACGCTGAGAATTCGGGAAATGCATTTTCATTCTTATGTTTTGTCAATTTTATTTTGAATATATAAGAATTTCGGTAATGTGCCACATTATATACAGTATATGTTGTATAAATTATTTGCATTCCATTTCAGAATGTTGAAATTCAATTCAAATTATGATAAGTTATATAATAATAGACTTTGCAGATAGAGACTCTAACCAGTCACTATATTATCAGCTGTGGTTTACATTTTTGCTGCATATGGAGGATAAAATGCGATTTTAATTATAGTAGTGCCATAATGTGATATATACAAATACATATAATATATACTTGGATACGAAATTAGCTTTCCTCAAATACTGCGTTGATTATGTGATCAAAATTTCACGACACATGTGGTACATGGTAATATCGTCTATATCTTCATACCATATTTATATTCAGACTTTGTTATAAGATGATGACATGTAATAAAATAAAAAAATCAATTGAAAATCATATTCTCGCCTTAAAAGTTAGAAACACACTGAGCATGACCGCCACGCGGTACCGCAAGAAATACCTACTGACGTTGACACTATTCGCCTCGCCTAGGTATGTCTATGCGTGCCGGTTCAATGGAAATGACTTGCAATTAATTGCTCATATGCTCCTATGCTCTCGGGCATAATAAACATACGTGGACAGTTTTCGAGAAGAAGAAAAAGAAAAAAAGAAAAAACATACAGTCAAAAAAAACCAAACACTTGAATGACAGACAAGAACTGTGTTTTTTGTTTCTCCACTCTATGCATAAAACTATGAAAATCTTCTTATATGTTTTCGTACATGAGCAAAAAAAAAAAACGATGATTCGTCATTATTACAAAATCTCTGTATATACCCATACATATAGATAGATAGAGGTATATAGTTAACTAATCGAATGATAATTAGTGAATAAAAAATTTCAGCTGACGCAATAGCATAAATATCTTATAATGTATTAGTGCAAAAAAAAGGAAATTTGAATGGGTAAATAAATCGTCTTCATTAACGTAATAATATATACTCACCCCAGTTTTTTGTTTATCTTTCCCTTAAACTACCCTTTCACAAATGTTCATATATCGACAACAAATTGATGTATCTTTTGACCGAAAACCAAGAAATTTATGTTATTGTTTAGATGTTTAATGAAAATGAAATGTAGTTTATATTATCGTTTATGTATGTTATAGTCGGGAAGTTTGACTGATGATTGATAAAAATATCCACATCAGAAAGTGAAGTTCAGTACAGTTAATGATACAAGTGAGTATTGAGAGCGCGAGTGGTATGTCTGTTGTATTTAAGCTCTTTGTCAGCCGTTCTGTACGGTCTGGCCTTTGGCCTCATCGCGTTATAGTGGAATAAGAAATGATAATGAAAAAGTGTATGAAGGTAGGTGGGTGGGTAGGTAGGTAGGTAGGTAGGTAGGTAGCGGGATTCTTTATACCAGTTTATCCACGTATCAAACGCGTGTGATATTGTATATTGATATCTGAACTCCTTGAGTGTGTCGAAATGCAAATGAGACCGAGCGATCTGTGATATAGGTAATATCAAAACTTGAGATAATCGCCGCTAGGTGGCCGCGAGAAACTGTCACGCTAATGCCATGGACGTCAAGTTTTTCGGACAAATTACAATCGTCCTGTGAACATGATATAATATGCACATTGCACAGACTTCACTGCGACTATCACATCGAGGATAAAACTTGCTGTAACATTATACGGATCATATCACACGGTATATAGGTGTGTAGCCTCGCTAGAAGAGATATGCGAAAAGGAAACTATGTGGAATGATTGAAAATCGCCGTTTTTTCAGGATGTGCAAAGACGCAGACCGCGCAAGCGATAACTTCGATGCGAGAGAAATGAAAGAAGGATCGAGTGTCCGACAATTGGTTGTGATATCATCGGTATCGTTTATCATTCGGTTACCATGATACTGACGTGGTTTTCCTCGGAACCGTACAGCTAGGGGTCGACGCCCTGCAGCGAGTGTATACTATCGTTTTCTTGTTTTCTCATTTTCCTGATGAGAGCTGATTTGTAGCAAAATGTGTTTTTCCTGCTTTGCACACACTTATGCATCTCCGCATGCTTATCGTAGTTGGAAATAAATTATCGGAGAAATGCCTCCGGGCTGAAGAGTGGGTATGGGTACGTTTGATGAACGTCTCATGAATAATACGGTCACAAATAACCTTGGACCAGTCTGGTGACTGGAACAGTGCATAAAAATAAAGTCGTCGAAAAATGAAGGATAAAACGATAAAGTAATCGCAATATTAAGTCCCGATGCACAGTGGCTGCAGACTGGGTCTTATACAACCAAACAACTCGACTTGAGTCTTGAGTGTTCGTTAACGAAGCCACAGACCTATAGGTGATAATTAAGCGCCTTGTACACCGTCAATTGGGTTGATATTTTCATACAGAAATTCTTTTTTCTTCATGCATTCGATGAAATCCAAAGAAGAAAAAAATAAATCAAGAGAGGTGAACTGGGTCCAACCTTCACAATCCAGATTTTATATGATGTAGGTAATCGTTGCATTGTGATGATAGTCGGACTGGATGTAGAGAAAGAAAAGTGCAGATAAACTGGATGTTGGATTTTGTTTTTTGAAATTGATTCATTTGCTCGGATGTTCATCTGCGATTGTTCAGTAGAGATTTTTCTTTCTGTCAGATGAACACCAGAACGTTTTGATATTGCGAAAATTACTTGAATTCTTCGCCTAATTCATAAATTTCTGTGAATTTTTTCGGGTGAACATTAGAATCTCATTCGCTCTACTACAAACAAATCATTCTGCATTTTATCCATGCCTTATTGTGTGACTGCAGGTATTGCAATGCAACTAATCGTGGATTGCGAAGGTGAAACCCTGTTCAATTTTCGGACCACTTGTGTGTATAATCAATTTTCTAATCACTCATTCACGGTCCGGAGATGATAAGCTAATGCAGTCTAAGTATGACTAAGATGTCAGACATGTATCAATTGCGCAACGATTAGGTCACGAATATGAGATTACAATTTCACATAGTAGTTACCCGATCTGGGCAATAAAGTTTGTAGAGATTTCAAAGGTGGCTCGATCCCCACAATGTATAATCAGACGGTTCATTACATAATGTGAAGTATGTGTAATCGCATCATATCAATTTGAGCGACTATATGCTGCGAGCAACGAGTGTATTTCTATTATATAACTCAATTATCCATAGCACTCATGAAACGTATTTATCAAATGATTTTGGCAATTTCGAAACATCGCTGCAGAGAGAGTTGTAGAAAAAAAAAAATTGAAAAATGCAGAAAAAGAAAGGAGTCAGCTGAACTATCTCATAACTTTTTTTTATAGTTCTAATAAGAAAAGTAGCAGGTTCACAATATACTGTTCTAAGTATATTTTGCCTCCATACTCTCAGTGGCTACAGTAGCAAAGTAGAGTTTAAGTTAGGCTTTTAAGTCTGCAGAACCTGCAATAGCAGGTCTCTAGGCGATCGGCTGCCTCAACTTTCTCGTATACGTGAAGTCAGATCTCGCGATTGCGGGAGGTTTTGGTTCCCTGCTTTGTGCTCTCGACGAGTGACTGTAGTTAGTGCCTTCAGGTTTGTTTGCTGATGAACATCGAGAGTTGTAACTAGCACGTGAGTAGTTGCAATTATTTTCACCCTCGATCGGTACATACATATATATATACACCTGTATAAGAAATAAGGAGAAGAAGATAAAAGGAACATAAATCACAACACGTCAACAAAGAGATTCGAAATCGTGCCATCAGTCATCACATAGTAGAATAGTAGCAACAACAAAAATCAGCTGAGTGTGCGGTGTGAAATAAAAATTCTATCATTCTGTACCAAAATTTTTTATTTTTTATTCATTTCATTTTTCAACAATTTTTTCGTCACAGCGAAGTCATAGCGATCGTCAAGCCGATTCCAAAGAACCCCAACAAGGCATTAGTCCTATCAATCAATCACCAGATATCGCCTATATCGACGCATGTCAGCGCGAATAGCGCGTTAAGCGTTACAGCGAATTGCGCGCCAAGCCAAGGGCGTCGGTTTACTTCTACGAGCGATATCTCGCGATTGAGTTGGCGGATTGTCAGATTGTTGGGTATCCTTGAACCTGTCGTATTTTTTCCTACAAGTTAAGTGGCATTAAAATAATGTAAAGAACAAAAACAAAAAAAAAAACCAGTTCATATGGGGCATTCCACGCCAACTCGACCTGGCCAAATCCCTCAACATTTTCAATTTTTCTTTCCTCACAGTATGTTGTTCATCATCACAAAAAAAGCCCGTCATACCAAGTTCGAGATTTTTGTTGACGATGAACAACATACTATAAGCAAAAAACCATTCAAAATGTCGAGGATTTTGGGTAGGCCCATACATAAATTGGTGTTTATCCAAAAATTATTAGCTACATCTCATTTCTAACGCTTGTAGGCGAATGAAAAACTGAACTTAAATAAACTAAAAAATTGAAAACCTGATTATGTATTATTATTCTGATCGTGGCTCGTTTCAAAGCATAGTAAATCGCGTGCTGTTGTTGATTACGTACGCGTTCACTATCTGCGCAGGTATTCGTACTATATTTACATCATTCCCTCTCAATTTTATTCCGCGACTATCCCCCTCTTTCTCTCTGTAACTTAAAGAGGTCTCCAGGCCTCTTGCATTAGTGGGGATATACACCGACCTCCGGATATACCAACAAAGCTGTAGTTACACATACTAACCCAGTCCCCGTACGTGACTCGGTTATGTGAAAGCGGTGGAGCGTGGATGCAACAGGATGACCCTGGCCAGGTTTCGTAACTAAGGATATGTCGGCGAGGTTCTAGCGGTCAGTTATAGCTGTCTGCTGTAATCTTTGCCAGTTATTTTTTTTTTTTTTCCTTTTTTCTTTTTCTTTTCTTCTTTTTCTAATCACAGATAACCACTTCTCTACGGCGAATCGAAATGCTCTTACGTAACGTGCGTATGACTTCGACATCTCAATTATAATTGCAGACCACAAAACTCGATCGATTTAGATTTGACCGATTTGACACGTCGAAAACAAAACCATGATCGAAATAAAATGGCGGACGATTGTAATTGTGCAACTTTCAAACGTGTTAGCGAGTTGTGAAAGAATATCAGTCTCATTCTCTCTCAGGACGAAGTGGCCGATCATCAAGCTGCAGGGAGATAAGCTTGGGCTAATTTTCAACCGGATAATGGTGGGACGAGGAAGATGTTGAAGATTAGCGAAGACGCGGTGGGGAACGGGGCCAACGGTTTCTTGGAGATAAAGTCAATCGGCATTGAGAGAACCGTGGCGAACCACTTGGACGAGAAGAGGCAGCCCCCGAAGACCGAAGCGAAGTCGTCCGAAATTTGTGACCGTTCCGTTAAGACCGGTAAAGATGAGCCAGAGCCGGAGACCGAGGATCCGGTCGACGAAGAAAAGGTTGATTTGGACCTAACCGATCCCCCAGATGAGGTGATGGAGTACGCAAGACGAGAACTTGGGGAAACCGAGGAAGTCAGATGCGCGACGATCCAGGAACTGAAAGACATGATTTACGGTTGGTGGAACCATTCGTTATTCAACCGATTTACCATCGCTTCGAGCGGTTCATTAATGATTGACCAATTTCCGCAGAGAGGGGTGAGTGCACACCCCACAGAATGGACGATTCCTTTTTGATCAGATTTCTTCGGGCCCGAAGATTCAACCCGCATCGTGCCCACCGGCTGGTGAGTAGATATCTAATCACGCTATACGCACGCACACTAGTTGAATGAAACCGAACACCGGTTTGAAGCAGGTTTGTAAGTCGTGCAGACGTCGATTACCGTCATGGCCTGTGACTTACTGTGCCAATGGGTTACGTAAGACTGTTACAAGCCGAGATCTTGCGGTGACGAAATAAATCTGATAAAACCGATCTCCTTATCGACGATTTTCACAAGCAGCGCCAATCGGTATGTCCGATGCACTAAAACCCCCAATTTTTCGTCACGAACAGCTCGTCAACTACTACAACTTCAAGGAAGACCACCCGGATATTCACACGAACATTCACCCCCTGAAAATGCGGCACATCGGCGACGACGACATCATGACTGTGCCGGCTAACCGGACCCAGTGCGGACGCCGGATGATGATTTACAGATTGGGGAATTGGGATCCGAGGAAGTACTCGATGGACGAGATCTTCAAGGCGACTATAATCGTCCTGGAACTTGGCGTCCTCGAACCGAGGGCTCAGATACTCGGTGGCATCGCGATATTCGATCTCGAAGGACTGACCATGGCGCATGCCTGGACGGTGACACCGCAAGTATGTCCTTTCGTCTTCGAAAGAAGCGGATCCCCGCCGCCTTTCACGAGCTTTTTTCTTCATTTCAAGGTTGCAGGGATGGTTATATCCCTGATGGTATCAGCATTCCCGATCCGGACACGAGCCATCCACATACTCCACCAGTCCTGGATATTCGACGCGATATTCGCCGTGTTTAAACCGCTTCTCGACGCCCGAATGAGAGACAAAATATTCTTCCACGGCGACGACATGGAGAGTCTGCATCGTCACATCGAAAGAACATCTCTGCCGAAGAAATACGGCGGTACCAGGAACGAACTTCCTTATTATAGGTGGATCGAGTCTCTGAGCAAAAACAGTAGGATCGTTGAAGAGATGACACAACTCGGATACCTGGTTTCGGACGAGATCCTGAAACTCCAAACGTAGTTTTATCAGGAATCAGAAGATCCCGAAACCGACTGGACACATGTGAAACTTATCCCACGATAAGATTCTTCATCGCTCGCTCACACATTTCATACGACCATATTGATCAAGCTATATTCTTCACCCGATCGGCGATCACAGGTCATAGATCAACTCCCAAGCTGTTGCACAGTACCTTGAACCGAATAAAATACCGTTTTCACATTCTCCCGTTGTTCTGTTGATTTCATTACACTCGTATTCCGTCATCCACCTCACCAAGACCGTATATCTCGTCTGTACAATGAGTTTCAAACATTTTTAAACATCTCATAAACGTTTCCGACCTCGGAATGATGTTTAGAGAATAACACGGCTGTGTGCTATCTGCAGGCCCGCTGTTCCGTAGCACCGAGTACAATTTCCCAGAATCTATTCCCATGATAACTTCCTCTCGGTTTACAGTTCGCGCTTCATCCTTCGGTGGATCCGTCTTTTCGCGCCTGAACCCAGCGGCGGCAGCAACCGAGGATATTCAGTCTGCAGTTACGTATTAAAGCGATAGTCTCTTTCGAAATTGATCATGGACCGGCCGGATTGCACACATCTACATCCAGACTCGGCGGAGCTCAGCTCGTCTCCGGAGAATAAACTGACTGAGGATGGGATCGTACCCACTCCCTGTTTAGTTTCTAAATTTAGTATCAACCAGACGATAAAGTGTGAATTTGTAAAACTGAGCCGGCGTCGGAGGCAAGTGGGGGCCAAGGTCATAGTAATTCCTTTCCTCCACCCGTCCGCACTCGAGAGTGTATCACAGAGCCGGATGTTCGCCAATTCCTATCCCTCGTGAGTCTCGTCTTCGATCTCTTCGCCCCGTCCCCGTCCTCCTCCTCGTCATCGTCTTCGTATTCGTAATCGTGGTCCAGGGTATTGGCCCGCGTTAATCTGAGGCCCTTGTTGAACAGAGGGAATAGCGCATCATATCATACCGAGATAACGTCTCTTTGCACCGTTGGGTTGATCGCGGTGGGAGAAGGCGGGCGCCTGCTCCCGGCCCAGAGAACGTGGTGGTTGATATCGACCCGGAGGGTGGTGAGCGCTCGGCGCACGCCTGGACGGCGCGACTACTGGAAGAAGGTCGTACGACTGCGGAGCGCCGAGCGTAGCCCGGCCAGTGCCCCGCGCGCGGGCGGTACATCTAATCCTGGTGCGGGTTCGACGGTAAATAATCGTCGGACGACGACGAGCTGCCGTCACCGTCAAGCGCGCCACGCCTCGCTGAGGTGGTGGGCCTCGCCCGCTTCCGGTGGGTCGAAAGCCCTTGAAAGTTCGAAAAGGGGAGCTAAAAGTGGTCAAAATCGGTACGGACAGTGCTGTACAAGTGTCGAAAGGTGGTGTACGGGACGGTGGACATCAGAAATCACCTTACCCCCCGCCGTGCAGTGATCATTAAGCAATGTCGCTCCGTTTTTGACTCCTGAACCGGAAATAAAATACAAGGAACTCCAATGGCGCAGAGGCCAGAGTACTCGAACGAGGAGTCGTACCTGGCCTCAGGACGGCCCTCGAACCTGCTCAAGACTTCCTTCTCAAATGCTAAGTTGGAACGTCTCTACCGCGCCTCGTCACTCCAGCAGCGCCGCGGCGGACTTCAATGCTTCCTATTCTCCGCCATTCTATTCGACGTATTTACCCTGGTATCACCCGAGGCTGAAACCCCGGCCAAGGGTCTGACCGGGGTTTTTCTTGGGGTTAACATCGGCCTCCTTGCCTGGGCCCAGCGAGGCGCTAAGGCGAAGGACTTCCTTTGGTCAACCATCACTCATGTAGCCTGGCAACTTTCGACTGCTCAAATACTCGTCCAGATCTTCCTCAAGTCGACCGAAGTCACGCCTAGGGATGGCCTCGGTTGGCTGCTCCTGCTCCTTTACCTTCTCTTCGCCACCCTGCCTCTCAGGCTCTCGCTTTGCTCTCTTCTTGCCCTGGGCTCAGCCGCAGCGTACATCGTCACTGTCGTTGGACTTTCGAAGGCACCTTCTCAGATACCGATCGATGTCATTGTAAGAGTGCCGAAAATTTGATTTCTCCCGTTTTCTCACAACCTTTCTTCCCTCTCTTCTGCTTGTTCTTCCTCGCGAGATTACAGCTACTGATTAATATCTGGTGCGCAGATATTGACGGTGACATTATCGGCGGGTGCAGCAGCTCTGGGAGCCTCGAGTTACTCACTGTCAGAGTTTCAGCAACGTAGAGCTTTTCTGGAGACCAGACAGAGCCTCGAGGTTCAGCTGGTCATCGAAGAACAGAGTGCCGAACAGGAGAGACTTCTGCTCAGCGTACTCCCGGAACATGTCGCCGTGAAGATGCGCCAGGACTTGGGAGCCTCCATGGACACCCAGTTCAAAAAAATCTACATGTCAAGACACGAAAATGTGTCAATACTTTACGCTGATATTGTCGGTTTCACCGCGATATCGTCTACCTACAGCGCCAGCGAACTGGTCAAGATTTTAAACGAGCTTTTTGCCAGATTTGATCAGCTCAGTGAACGGTGATTAAACGTTTTTTAAACCTTTGTAGATAGACCCGGTTTATTCAGAGACCTTTTCTGAGGAACAACCATTTAATACGAAGAGAATTCACTGCGAACACGATCGGACCACGGTATTTTTCACGAAGCTTTTCATCCTCTTGGGAACCCATGTGATTTACCGAAATACTATCAAGTTGAGTGAAGATCGTATAGGTTGCCAGTCGAAAGTTAAAAGTCCAATTTTCTCGGTCAGACTGACATGTTTCAAAAAACTTGTTTTTCGGATACTATAGCATGAAAAGTACAAAAAGGAATTTTTGCCAAATCAGCAGCTTCCCTGATATCGCGATTAGGAAAAGTCTCTGAAAGCCTTTTTTCCAGACTCACGAAAAACACGTCGGTTTATGCAGATTTCGTTCGATTCGACATTTTTCCCGTGCAAAATTACTTCGAGCTTTCAATTTGCTGCTTCGAAACGTTTGTAAACCTGAGCTTTGTGTATGACGTTCAGGTACGAGCAGCTGCGCATCAAGATTCTAGGTGACTGTTACTACTGCATAAGTGGAGCTCCGGTTGAGCGTTCTGATCACGCAGTTCTGTGCATTCACATGGGTCTGTCGATGGTAGACGCCATAAAGTACGTTCAGCAGACTACAAACAGCCCCGTTGACATGAGGGTCGGAATTCACACAGGGGCAGTTCTGGCCGGGGTACTCGGCCAGCGACAGTGGCAGTTCGACGTCTACAGCAAAGACGTTGAGCTTGCCAATAAAATGGAGAGCAGCGGAATGGCGGGGTGAGTTTATCCCACTCTTTACTTATTTACCGGACATTGCGCATCATGGTGGGCCAAAGCAGTCCATAAGTCTCGGAGTCCCGCATGCTCACTCTGGCGAACGTAAAGTACTAATGTTTTCCGTCCATCCTAATGCGCATTCTCTCATTCCACAACCGTCGGGTTCAAGGCGCGTGCACATCTCGAATACCACGCTGAGTTTCCTGAACGGTGAGTTTGAGGTGGAACCTGCATACGGGGAGAAGCGTGAAGAGGCTCTACAGAAGGCCGGATTAACCACGTACTTCATAGTCAGAGCTCTGAAGCCGTGTCCACCGGCGGCTATGAAGAGTTTAGCATCTTTCACTGCGGGGGAGTCAATTCAAAATAAGTCTGACGACGACGAAGACAGGCCAACGGAAGACTCGGAGGACTTCAGGCAGCGGCTACGGAAAGAGTTGTACAGTCGAGGTGAGGGAATCGGGTCTCATATACAAATCCCTTTTATTGTTCACTTGACAGATACCCGGATGCATCAATATATTGTTTTTTTTTTAATAACTCCGATATTGTACCGACAGACTGATCGTTATCAGCAGCTGATCATATTCCCACCCCCACCTCGCCTTTTTATAGACTCAGAGATGATATCTGCGTCGTGTTTCATCGGAATATCAGACAGGGAAAACAGAAAACGAATTTTCAGATGGTGGGGCAGAGCTGCGAGGACATGCCTCCTGGTTCACCTTGCAGTTCAAGGACCCACAGGTCGAGTACGCCTTCCATAGTGCTAAGGAAGCGTTTTCCCCCCTATCTCTGCTCGGAGGTCCATTGGTAATGGTCTCTGCCTCTCCGGTCTGGAGGCTTCAGCCATGGGGGCCATTCACTTGGGGTGGAGCAGGAGTGGTCACTCTTTTCGGTGTGGTTCTGGCAGGGGCGACTTGCCTCGGCAGTGCAGTCCGACCTAGATGGTTCCGTAGGACTTTGGCACTGCTGATGATATTCTCATTGAGTGTATTTCTGCTGCTCGACATGGTGAGCTGAATGGAAGCTCCGTTTCCGGACTGAAGCACCAGCGTTCTGACTCTCATGTTACTTCACAGGGGAACTGCGCCATTGTAGAGGAAACGGAACCCACTACCAACGCTTCTTTGGGCTGGTCACCGCGGTGTCCATACCCCTCTTACTACTCGTACATCGGCGTGCTCGCCTTGGTAGTTATATCAATGCCAGCTTACATCAGCTATCTGGGAAAAGCACTGCTGATGAGCATTTTGGCCGGAGCCCAGTGCACAGTGAACGTAATGATACTCGGACCGAGTTTGGACCGAGAAGACATAGCAATTTGTCCACCAGGCATGGTGCCATTTCCCTTGAAGTACTCCCTGTCGGCGACGCTCGTTTTGATCACTGTGACGCTTGTCGTTGTTGCAAAATACGTGAGTATATGACGTTCGCCGTGCCGATCGATAGAGTCCATATGATTGCACCGGGATACCGAATAATTTTTGTCACCTAATCGATTTCCCATTAATTCAACTGCCAGATGAAGTTTGGTGAGAAGGGCGGAAATTCGCAGGACTGAAATTTCAATCACCCTTAAAACTCGTCAAAGTTAAGACCGTGCGCAGGCGCAATGTCGATCTCTGCGCGGGTATAGATCTGTGTTATTATATCAGGACGCGCAAAAACCCATCAGGAAAACACAAGCAAACGTTACAATCCCTTTTCGTGACACAACCCGACATGGATTTTTGATTTAGCAAAAGAAGTCCCGTTAAACTCGACGAAGACTGCACATGACACTCTCTCCATTCTCTTTCTTCTTCATCTTTCGGCAGACCGAAAAGGCCCGGAGGATCCTCTACCTTCGCGGAAGGGAGGTAGTCGCCCAGAGGGAACGAGTGGCCGATATGAAGAGGAGGAACGGTGCCCTGATCTACAACATACTGCCACCTCACGTGGCGGCATACTTCCTTTCCGTAGCTAGGCACCACGATGATCTCTACAGCCAGAGTTACGCCGAGGTCGGTGTTCTCTTTGCGAGTATGCCGAATTTCGCGGACTTCTACAGCGAGGAGAGCATCAACAACCAGGGTCTCGAGTGTCTCAGGTTTCTAAACGAAGTTATCTCGGACTTTGACGCGGTGAGTCTCCCCCTTTATTCTCTTCGGGGTTGTTTAGTGGTGCGAAGAAGCCAGGTGGGAGGTAAGAGGGCCTTGAATTTCGTTCGCTTCCAGATCCTGGACCAGTCGAAGTTCAAAGACATAATAAAGATCAAGACAATCGGTTCCACGTACATGGCTGCTTCGGGAATCACAGAGTCCGACGAACCGGAGGACGGTCCAAGATGGGGGCACCTATCAACACTGGTCGAGTTCGCCCTGGAATTGAAAAAGGCTTTGTCGAGTATAAACGAGCAGAGCTTTAACCACTTCGTGTTAAAAATGGGCATAAATCACGGGCCCATAACCGCGGGTGTTATCGGAGCGAGGAAACCCCACTACGACATATGGGGTAACACCGTGAACGTAGCATCTAGGATGGAGAGCACCGGGAAAGTCGGTTGCATTCAGGTAACTATCGACCCCTAACGATATTCCGGGCAGGAATTTATCCGACCATTTTTTTTCTGTACCCAGGTGACGGATGAGACCCGAAAAATCCTCGAGCCTTTTGGGTTCGAATTTGAACAACGGGGTCTGGTCTTCGTCAAGGGAAAGGGCCAGCTTCTAACTCACTATCTAGTAGCACGGGACAGCATTCCCCTGGACTTGGACAGCGATCTGCCAGTTGAACCAATCCACCCGATCATCTACCAGTAGATCGAATATACATGATCGATTATTGATTGATCGAGAATAATTAAAGATCGACTAGCCTAGTCTCAGGGGAAAAAGGGTACAGCAGGGTGCGTCACCTTCTGTTTTGTCTATTTGAAGAAAACTTATGATGAAAAGAGGTGATACACAGTTTTGCGTTCATTGTCTGGTACGTAGGTACAGTGCTGACAAAAGAGGCTGTTCTTTTCATTAATGATGAAAAACTGTGGTGAGAATTGACCCCATGATTTATTCTGGGTTCATTCGTTAGGGAATGGAAGGAATTCATTTATTGTTAGCGTCACAACGACTGGCTATCATTCGCTCTGTGATTAGCCACTGGTCAAAAATGCTTAACAGCATGGCTTATAAAGTAGCGCTTTGGTATTTAGTGAGTGTAGTTTGAGAATAAGGTAGATACGTGCGCCGAGCATAGGGTGATGGGGAAAAAAAGATATTCCGGGTAGAGATGAGGGAAAAATATTATCGATGAGCATTAACGGTTGAAAAATGGTCACGGCGCACGTATCTTACGAAATAAACGTGAGATCATGATCACCATCGCCCACAGTCCATACCTCATTCATAGATCTCCGGTTGCGTAACGTTCTTCCCATTCCAGTAGCTGAAAGAAAAAAGAAGAGAAAGAAAGGAGAAAAAAAAGAATTATAAATAAATAAATAAAAAGCATTTTTTCGTATAGAGAAGTAGAGCTGCGGGGTGGCTTGTGTCAGAAGAAAGAATGATGTTGATGTTTGTGGGGATTTGTTAGCGCTCACTGGGAAACGGAGGATTTCTGCCATATGGCCGGAAAACTTACCTCCGTTCATTCAACCAGTCGGCTCTAATGCAGTCCAGAGTGAATGCTGACGGATGGTAATACCTGGTTCAGTCAAATTGGAATTTGACTCAATTTTGAACGTATTAGTGATCCTGGACTGAAAGTCTGGTAGTGCTCAGATCTACCATGTTGGAGAAAAGCGAGTTTTTCGATTATATCTTGAAAACCGTTGGTGATATCAGAATAAAGTTCTTCACAAAAGATGAAGATAATAAAATTTTCTATAAAAGATAAGGGACACAGTTTTTCTGTATCTTTACTGGTTTCGCTGTAATTCGAGGTAGAACGTGCAAGTAATTGTCACGTTCAGTCCATGCCATCTTTCAAATATTCAGGCTGAGTATACAGCGAAACTAATCGAGATACAGGAAAAATGTGTTCCACCTATTTTGTAGGAAATTTAATTCACTTCATTTACGCTCTGATACTTTATCGCGATATTTTTGACGGTTTCAAAGATATCGTCAAAAAACCATTCACGCACCTTATTGCAAAGAAGGTGTGGCTCAAGCGCTAACTTTCGATTCTACAATTTCTAGTACGTTCAAAATCAGGTTATTTCCGTCTGGTCTTTCCCATTTGACTGGACTATAAATGCTTTTAGAAATGGCGCTCCCTTCTGTATTTCGCCGACCCTTGTATCTAGAAATTATTAGCTTTAGCATCCGTATCCGCATACCTACATTGTGACCTATACCTTCGACGACGTTGTTACACGGAACGGTGATGTCCGGTGCTGCAAAAGTGCCCCAACTTCATTACACTGACCACGAAGAAAAGGCAGAAGACGAAGAACAAGAACAAGAACAAGAACAAGAACAAGGAGGAGAAAGAAGAAGATTGACGTTCGTTTCCATCATATCTGCTTTTTGGTCATCCGTTTGTTTTTGTATTTGTATTCTGTTTTCCTGTTCGTTAATTTTTCTGTTTGTGGCACTTTTTGCGGCCCGCAATATAAGTGCATGGCAGGTATATACCATATTACTAACACGCGATTTCTCTCGACTTGGTGATAACTCCGCTCGTTTTTTGATTAACAAATTTCTGACACTGTCGAATCATAAGGTCTCACAAAATTTTGACGACGTCCTTTTGACCGGGAGTCGATGATGTGTATTCTTAAAAGAAAAAGGAAAAGGAAAAAAAATGTCCATGGTACTCGAAGGTACTATAATACATATTGCCGAACATAAATATATAATCAATCGCTGTATAAACGCACCTTAGGTAATATTCGCCATGTTGGGTACATATACAGCTGTTCAATCTGTCGATGTAAAATGGCCACAATTACCAACTGCACAACTAGTATAACGTAAGTTTCCTTCCGTTTTCATATTTTTCGGTGATTTTTTGTTTTTCGTTTCTTTTTTTCTTATTCTGTTGGATTATAATATTATTATGCGGAGTTATCACAGGGCGGAGATGGCCAGCTGCAACTACCCAAAAAAAAATAAAAAAACAAACAAAGAAAAAAAAAAAGTACAACACAAGAAACATATAATAAACAAGAAAACAAACGCACGGCCTAAGCACAGGCCTAGGGCGCGGGAGCCAGTACACAAAAAATGAATAAATAAATAAATAAATAAATAAATAAATAAATAAAAAATGAAATAAAATTAAATTAAAAAAAAAAAAAAAAATGATACATGATACAACATGATAAATATTATAGGTCAGATATTCTTGCATGAATATAGGACGGACAGAGAGGTGAAAATGTTATACGAAATATATTTAGGCAAGACGTGTGAGGATAAACGCTGTTCGAATGAAGATATAATTATTTTGTTTTTAATAAAAATTAATAGACAAAGATATACTATACATATTATACAAAAAAAAAAAGAGAAAAAAATACAAAAAAAAAAAAAGAAAAGACAGAAAGACAGACAAAGGATAACAATACAAGTCTTGTAAACTAGCAATAAACTGAGGTTCGTGTAAATAAGTAAACTGAACTAAAGAGATAAAAAAAGGAGAAAAAAAAAACAAAAAAAGAAAAGAAAGAGTAGGCGGTGGAGGGATGTGGTGTATGTGGGATGAGATTTGGAGATATATAAACAGCGGGAGAGAGACAGCGAGAGATAGAAAGAGAGAGGTGTGAAAGAAGAAGTAATACAAAAAAAATTAAAAAAGCAGAAGCAAAAAAAAAAAAACAAAAAAAAAAAAACCACATACGTATGTAAACGTTGTAACAAAATATCACTGTAGATACCCTAGCACTAGGTGTGAAGTGGATTAAAGCAAAAGAGGAGAAAGGAAAAAAAAATGAAAAAAACAAAAAAAAAAAAAAAGTATTGTAATGTTCTTTAAAAAATGAGAAACCCCACTCCCGCGTCAAGTAAATATATTATATTATATAGACAAGTATGTATATATATATTTATATATATTATATATTATATATATACTGTATATGTATAAAAATATATATTAATATATAAATAAATAAATAAATGAATGAATAAATAAATAAATAAATAAATAAATAAATAAATAGCACACAGGTGTGAAAAAAATATTATAAAATATTGTATTGTGTTATTATTATTCAAATATATTACCTGTAGTATACCAATCTTCAAAATCCCTGGATATCACTTTTTTTCTTTTATTTTATTCCGTTCAGTTATTTCGAATTTTATGATTAATTCATCGTTTCTTATGGTATTTCCTGTATTTCCTAAAATATTTTCAGTATTTTCTTTTTTTTTGTTAAATTCTACTTCTATTCTTACCCCAATTATTCTCAATTATATCGTAGCAATATATATATACAGGTATATGTAATATATATATAAATATATACATATTTCAGAAGTGGATAAATTTTATTGTCAAAATAAACATTTTATCGAACGACATAAGGTAAATTATTATTTTATAATACCTAAATTATTATATAGTATAATATTTGTATTATGTAATATATATAATATATATTAATTAATATGAGCTGCGAATTTAGGCGTAGAAGTTTATTTTTTTTTTTATTTTTTTTTTCAAATTGATTCACATACCAGCTATACTCATACTGTATTATATACCTAATTCTTAAATTTATTCATCAAGTTTCACAGTATAGATACATATATAACTTATTAACAATATATTATTTTGAATACATACGTTATACGATACAATAAATATCATCAGCGATTGTCAAGAAGAGTAGTATACCGAGAGTTTTCGGCTCGGTCGGCCGAGCCTCACTCACGCACGCGGTACGCGCAGTTCGTGTTCGTTTCGCCGCAGAGAGGGGGTCAGCAGTTTCACCGAAAACTCTCGGTATGTATATAAAGCACTTTGCGAAGAGCGTCGCTTCGGAGCGGTTTTCAAATACCCAAAATCCGAATATAAATATCTTAAATACATACCTACCTATATTATACAGTGATAATTCATCAATATATCGCGAATATAATATACTTACGTAAGATATACATATGTAGGGCACTTTATAGCTATATATGTATATATACAGATTATACATAACACGTAACATAGTAACGTATAATAACAATATATCAACGCACAATCACAGCTGAAAGTACACTTGTTCATATTTATAATTAAATTTAGGTAGAGGTACATAAGTAAACTTCATTTAGGTATATCATAATATATAACAGTAATGATATCAAATTAATATTAGGATTATATTATACTTTCGTAAATCGTATGTATGTATATGTAGAATTTTATTAATTAACATTATCATATACCCTCGGCTCAAAAAAGTAGGCCTGATATGTTCGCGAAACACGTACTGAGGCAAGTCTTGTGGTTATTCCATCTTGCAGTGAATCATAAAGTAACCGAGCAACAAAAATCGGCAAAAAATCGGCTCAAAAACCGGCAAAATATTTTATCCACTGTCGACGAAGGAGGAAAGTATCATAATTATAGACTGATTAGAAAATCGCGTTCACTCTTTTCGAAGACTGATTTAGGCCTGGTTCTTTTTCATCCCGAATTGAAAAATGGCCGCCATTTTGTACCCGCTCAGAACAGGGAAGATTTTTCGTCAGCTTCTTCTTCTTCTTCTTCTTCTTCTTCTCAATTCAGCGTCCTCGTAATTCTTGAGGAAACGATCGTCTCGCGATGAAAACCGATTTTGAAATTTGTTCAATTTCTACCCCCGAGCTCGAACTGCTTCAAGTATTCTCTTCGTGGCCTCTGTGCGGGTCGTGGCGAGTGCCGGGCTGTTCGCCGGGCACCAAAAGCCACCCTCACGTTCTCACGAATTTGTAAACGACCCCGAAGACCAGAACGCTGACTAGCATTAGGACGAGGGCGGTCACCACCTTGGCAAACGCGTTCAAACCACTCTCCGCATCTTGCTTAGGCCGCGCGGCAGGTAAACGACTCTGTTTCGATGCTAGTCCTCGTGCTAGAGCTGGGAATGCTAGACTTTGGGTAAAGGTCAGCTTGTGAAGGGACTCTGACAACGAGTAGGGACCGACTGATCCTCGAGCTGCTGCACGCAGCAATGCGTACTCAAGATCCAAGGCGTCGAAGACGCTGTACCTAGGGGTTGGGGAAGAAATTCGAAGATCAAATGACAAAATTGTTCCCTCAAATTTGAAAAGGGTGACATCGAAGAGGTCCCGGAGACAAAATTTCAGACAAATTCACGGATGGAGCAGTTTGCGAATTCGAATGGGACGAAATTTCAAAGAAAAAAATAAGATTGACCGTTCGAAATCTTGATTGATTGATTTTTCTCTCACCTACTACTCCGCCTCCTGTCCTGCGAGTGCATAGACATGATGGCAGAGCTAGGCATAGAGTGTAAGCTGCTAGTAGTAGAACTGGACGGACTGGGTGGTCCAGGTGGTGGGTCGTCGTCGAATGACGAATTTCTGTCTGGCGAGGAGGGGCACTTGAAACCAGTGGCGTGGTGGTGATGGATATGATGAAGATGAAGGCGTGCGTGGTCGGGGTGAAGTAGGCTAGGCCGTCGCGACGGCTGAGGTGTCACAGAGGGACTTTCAGAGCAAATAGGCCCACAGGGAGACGGAGAAACCTATAAAAATACACCAAAAGGTGTCGCCCATCATTTCCAACGATCATATATTCATCAAATTATCAATAAACGTTCAAAACGAAGCCACGAACGGATGTGACCTAACCATACGCGCGGCTCGGCTGCTCTATAGCAACTGAGCTCCCATCTTCCCCCACCCACGGCCAGATCGTGAGTAGAAACAGTCGGTACGGGGTAGACTCGGGCGGTGTGGTTACCTCTGTGCCTACTTTGTTCAGTCTGACAGATACCGGATGCAGCTACTGATACACGTGTGTGTGTAATAACCAGCGGATGAAATTCAAGATTAAAGATATCTCCCGAACGGATCAAGTTACGGTAAAACTTTTCATACAAAAATTGCTCGGTTTTTAATTGTCTATGCGATGATCATCTCACCCGAGCTTTTTCTACTGAAATTCTGCGTTTTTAGAACATCATTAGTAAACGCGGGTACTTGACACGGTTCGAAAACACCCACTCGAGCTGGTACTGCTAATTACCTGTATCGAATCGATACCACTGTCGGTTACGCTTTCCTGTGTATCGGGGAACACGAATGCTTGTGCCTGGCCGTCAGCCTCACCTCTAGGTGAGTCGCTCGGCCATACTTGGAGCAGGGGTAGGCCACCCCTAGCCTCTGAACAGATCTCGGCCGTACCGTGTTGACCTGCACTTCCTGTAGTACCAAGGCACAGACGACCGAGCTCTCTCAACGGTTTCTGTGAAAAATCATCGAAATGGAATTTTTTTCAGCCGTATTCTTTTCATTTCTTTGCAATATAGTATACACAAGCGGTGTGAGACCATGCGGCACCGTTTTGTAATATAAACTTTGATTTACATCTACGAAAGAAGAGGTGGGGATGTCTAGGCGAGCTTTTTACGACCTTGACGAAACGGTTTACGCTCATGCCTCCACTCTGGGAAAATTGAATGTGTAATATCTATACATAGGGTATAATATCCGCGTGCGTGGGTACATTAGTATGTGTGTAAATATTTGGCAGAAAGTAGAGTAAAGAACGTCGTGCATTATGAGTTGGGTAGATATGGATCGGTAGCGAAGCTCGTTTGTGTGTGAAGCTGGGTAATACGTAATCGCGTTTTTCACGGTTTCGTGCAAAGGACCCCCCGCGCGTATGACCACTGTATTCATTATTCGCGTGCTTAACTCATGAACCGCAGAATACACTCGAGCCGATTAAGGGCCGAATTGTCCCATCGACCTGCCGGAAGTTGACGAGCTTTTCAGAACTCGAAATGAAAACGAATTCATTATCAATCTACTCCCTACAGCCGCGTAATAAAGTTAAGAGCATTACATTATCGACGACTCTATGTCCGTGATATCGATTGTTCATTGTTCAATGTCACCACATGACAACTTCTCGTTAAAATATAATCGATCATTATCTCTACGTAATGCAGTATGCATAATGATAATCGTCTGAGAAGAGCAGACATTTTTAACATCGTGCGAGCGCGGTGTAGGAGATTACGTTGCAGGGATTTCGATCGAGCGGTTTCAACAGGTCTCGCACATACGTGTTGACTACACTGCAAATAGGATATACGTAGAAGAAGAAGAAGAAATACAAATTTAGGAAATATGATTGAATTAGAAATTGAAAAATCACACAATTTATTATACATCGATTTGATTCGGTTTATATACTCGTGCATATCTATATCTGAACACAAAAACTGCAGTACACAACACCGTGAAATTAATCATTACTGAATATTATTATTCTTGTCATTATCACATCACTATAGAAAAATTTTATTCACCATACATTTTTCGAATCAACTCATCCGATCATCGTATGATATATTTATCAGATACGAATGATGGTTAAAAAAAATTTTATCCAGCGGTCTTCGAATTGTAGTTGCAAAATAAAAATTTGGAAAATTTTTAAAAAGTAATTAAACAATGATCGAGATACTTCGTTGAATTTGTTTCTCCAATTTTTGTGTCAATTTATTTCGTTATTTATTCATATCGTCATGCTCGGAAAATATGTGTAAAAAAAAAAAACGAGAAAAAAAAAGGACACGGAAATAATAATAATCTCGACTAACCCACCTGCATGCTTCTAGGACGGTATGCATGGCAGGTTTTTGGCAGTTAGTCGCTCAGCTCCGTCGGCTAGGTCGGTTGAGTCGGGTCTCTCGGTGACAGCCACTGTGGGGACCCGGACCGTATCAAAAAATCCCATCCCCAACGCGCGGTAGAGGTAGGAACGGAGTACCGAGGCAAGGCGAGGCGAGGCGAGGCGAGGCAAGGCGGGGTGAGGCGGGGTGAGGCGAGGCGAGGCGTGACGCCGGCGCGAGACCCTCTCCTAGGTCAAGGTCTCACCCTTGCCTCGTCTCGCCGCACCGCACCGCACCGCACCGCGGCATGTATCGTCGTGGCTGCATGCCACAGGGGTACCCACGACGGGGTAGTTTCCCTGCCCCAGACTCCCGCTTCACGTTGAGGATCGATCGACGCCCCAAACCCCCAACGCCGTGCCAGCTGCCCCATACCATACCTTGCGATGAGCAGCTGGCAATTGCTAGCGCTATTCGCTACGCCAGTTTCTGCCAAAATGACTAGGCAGGAAGTAGCACCCTGAACACACAGAACTTAGATCGATTTTACCCGATCGAATACATGCCAGCCTTTGACTGATGAATTTTTAAACGCTACGAAGAGCCTGTGATTATTCTGGGAATCGCAAAGCACCTTCATTTGTTTCGAAAACAATGTTTTTGAGTGAGATCTCAATCGCCCCCCCCCCCCCCCCTAAAAATTGCCGATTTTTTTCTCAGTCTTTTCAGCTTACGCCACCCGCAATCGACTCGGTTGCATCATAGTCGTGATGAATCTGCACCTGATCGCAGAATTGTTATACAAATGTTGGACTCTTTCCCGCAAAAAATTTCCTCGCCATTTTACGGATCGAAGATGTCTTCGAATTTTAGGTGAGAGGTAAACGAGCGACGCTTGAAAAATTGGTGATTCGTTATGAACATTAACGTCCTGGTAGCGCCGATCGTCCGATCCCGATTCGTAAGCTCAAAATTTGGATTGGAACGATCGAATAGGGCATAGAAACAGATGAATCGTTTGACTATAGCCATTTTTCAACGATGTTTGGTTGAATCGGTAGCAAAAACGGCTGATCGTTGCAGTGAAACGACCCACTTTGAGGTTTTTGAGCGAGTTCATTTTGGCGGGAAATAGTTCAGCGAGCTTTTCTATAGCATTATAGGTGTTGGATGCCAGATCAGACGGTTCCAAGTTCGATAGAGCTTGGATTGAGGTGAAAATCTCCGAGAAATTGATGGTAGTTAATCGAGAAATGGAGATTTTAGTCTTCCAATCGGGAAGCTAGATAACCTTTTCCGAAATAGCTGCTGCAGCAGTTCAGGGTCAGTGAAATGATGAAATCGATCTTGAGAAAAGCTCGTTGATGGCTGTTGCGGGTTATAACTAATTCATCGTTTAAGGCCTGAGCATGACGTACCCACGTATGAGTATATCTGGAACTCGAGTATTCCGAGTTTCGTGTGATATCCTTGAATCAACCCCCGCCCTGGTTAATTAAAATGAAAGCTCGACATGTGTTCGTGTACGGTTCGCTCGTAACCCAGCTCGAAAGCTGTCTCGAAAAAAAATTTAATGCCGATGGGTTTTTGCGGCTCCCAATTCGCCGGTCAAACATGGCGGCTAATTTGCTGGATCAGCGCTGTCTCACCCCCCCCGGGATGATATTGCGGTGCAAAAAGTATGGTGATACACTCCGCGTAACGTGAGGAGGCTTTAATTATGCATATGGATAAGATCCGCCCGCTCGTTGCGACCATTTCGCACAGTTGAAAATCTACAACCCTAACCTCCGATAAGGCGAGGCAAAAAGCGCGGGAATATTCCCATCACCACACCAGCCGAGTGCAGGGTGGCTGCGGTGCGACAATGGAACGGGCAAAGGTGAGAAGGCGAAAGGTGAAGCGATCCGACGGGGTAAAATGTTAAGGTTAACACCTAGCTGGCGGTGAGAAGTTGGGGTTGAATGAAAAAAAAAACAAAAAAAAAATGCGGGAAAAAAGCACAGCAAGAGAGGATCTCCAATCAGAGCAGAGCTCGGCTTTCATACTGCGGAGAAAAGCTACCCCAGGGTCGTACACGTATACCTACACACCTAGGACACCGTAGACATCACGTATCTACCCGCAGATACGAAATGTTCGGTTAAAATATTCACGGAGCATATTATATCAATAAGAAATTCCCGCCCAGCTTTTTCCCCGGTTCTTGGCCGTTTTATACACCCACTATAGCAGCTCTCAGTTCTGCTCGAAAAGCTGCTTTGTATTTCACCCCAACCTTAAGCCCGGGTCAATGATCGCACCCTCGAGCTTTTCGGCCCCTATGAAAAAACCTTTTGTCTCATTGTCAAAACTTAGGAAAGATTGCGCGGAAGCTGGTGGATTTATAATTCTCGAGCTTTATTGACGGTTTATACTGATTTATTGATTTATATACGCTCGGTTTTCGGACCAGGAAGAACCGTGGTTGTATACAGTTAGGTGATTTATTCAACTGTCGTTGCCAATGCTGACTCATTCATTACATCAACCGATGAAATCTTTCACCAAAGAACCCAATTCACATTAACATATAATGTATACATGCCCACATACATAATTTTGTTCTATGATGAATAACATACAAATATAGCATTCGTTATTTTTAGATTTGGTTAACGATTGATGTTGACAATGTGGTCGAAGTACATAACGCGTCCTAGTCCGCTGGTGAAGAAGCCTTGTATTCATTCGTAATGGTGACATCTTCATGAATTTTGATGTCAATGAAAAGCTCGTTTGGTCAAGGCTTGTGTCAATTGTGGTTTAATTAAGTTTGAAATTTCGTGTCAGTGAGCCAATTGAGTGATGGGTATCCTGGCGCCACTCATGACGCAGGTAGAACAGCGCGCGATCAACAGTACCGGTATATCTTACTGACATACTGACGTGGAAAGTGGTAATGCTATATGCGATGTTCAGAAGTAGTCAAAGTAGAAATCCACAACGATCGATGATCGACAGAAATCTTCGTTCATTGCAAACGAAAGATGCCCTGTGCTGGTCATGACGTTGCGACTGTTGATGTCAGAACTTTCTACCGATCTACCAATGATGTAGAATCGATTTTACCGACGGTCGGTTGTGGCGTAGAAATCGAAAGATCGGTAGGTCGATCGACAATCAAATAAAGGGAAATATTGCTCCGGGTAATTGTCGGATGTCACCAGATGTCACCCGCCGAAAAACCCCGTCGCAATTCGCTGTATTTCCGCGGGTTGGCCGCATGCTGGCCGCAGGCAGGGAAAGCTCCTCCTCGAAGGCTTCGGTGGCCGTGTCCCAGCCGGGTCTTCTTTCCTTTCACCGAGCGCCATATGTCACGCAGGGCCGCACCGAAGGCAACTTAACGAACCGGGGATGTCCTCTATCGCCAAATCAAGATGAAGCCGATTAGCTGATCTTGATTTTTTGCGACCGATTTCCTTTTCCTTGCCGAGAAATGCGAGAAAATTTCAAATGGGATTCGCACAGTCCGTAATATCGATGGAATAAAATGAAAAACCGAAGAAACCCATCTCAATAACAAAGCACAATCATATTGACGCACGAAAAATGGTCAAACACTTCCAGAATGCCTGCGGATAGAAATTCGAATACAAATATGAAAATACTATAAGAAGGACAGAACCGGATTCAAATTTGTTTCATCGCCACGAATCCCCCCGTAAAAGAAAATAGTACGTAGATTATAATACAGAAAGAGGAGTTGGTCGAATGAATTGCGGACATTAAAGGTTACCGGTAATGGATTGCAACATAGTTTAAAGAAAGTAATGCGCGTTATGTATAAATGTCACAATGGACCGTGGTAATGTCATATCTTCATTTGGGATGTAGTTATGAGAGATGTAAACAAGTGGGGAAGTGTGTCGTGGATCAGTGACGAGATTTTTGATCATGATAAAAGAAGAAGATGAAGAAGAAGAAGAAGCAGACGACGAAAAGGATGAAATCATTTGCGGTTACTTAATGACGAGACTTTTCGCGTTGCTCCGCTTTCATGACACGAATGCACAATCATCATATTTTGCAATGGCCGTCTCTCCTCAAGGCCTCCTTGACGAGTTCCAGTGAATCGTGATCGTTCGCTCTCTGCGGTTTGCCAAAAGTCAAAGGATCGGTAGATGCACCATGGTCGATGATTGCAAGTCGTAAATCGTCTATCTTCCTCGGGCGAAGAAGACCTTGCTGGTATTTGGTGCCGTTAGCTTGTTGACTGGCACAGAGAAACCTGATAATCACCTGACATTATGTTAAAGAGAGAGAGGCGCAAGATGTTGCATAATATCATCGTCGTGGCACACGGTACCAAATTATTCGAACGACACCAGCTGTTGGGTATCAGAAGGACCCTGAAGAAGCCAGGGACTTAGTCCTCGCGTCGTTTCGGTCCTTAAATCTGTTCATCTTGCATAGTGAGATTGAAAAGGAGTCTGTTGTGGTGACGCTGAAGAGATTTGGGCTGTTCGATTCTGAGCATAAACTTTTGATTAATGGCTCACGGTTCTACAGGAATGCCACCTGTCTTAACGGCGTCTAAACTCGACGCCACTTTACCTACTTGAAGGTGCCGCACGTGGGGCACCGGCCCACGCGTATTGCCTAGGAATTGAATACCACCGGTTGTCAATCTTCTTCGAAAAAGAATGTCGGTTAAAATCATCCGCAGGAATAGGCCAGCTCAGCAGGAGATGGTGTACGTACGTATAATCTACGGTAATGACGACGGTTATGCAAGCCACTTATAGTCATAACCATGTTGACTAACAGCGAAACGATAATTCCATCGAGGCCTTAGATCTCTCTCTTTGTTTCCTCCTGGACATAACGCACCGTGATGCCATGTGAGAGCCACTGAGGCTAGTCATACGCGAACTGCATAGCAACGGCACGGCCATCTTCAATGCGGCGGAAGTTGCCTAACGCGTTTCCTGATCCTGGTGGTAAAAATAGCCCTGATCATGACCGGAAGGACTGTACAAGCTTTTCACAGGTCAGTGGGTCCCTGACCCTCGGAGTGGAAGAGGTGCGAGAATGTTCTTCAGGGACCAACTCCTTTTTCTTGTAATCCTCCGGGTGATGACCAAGCGCTGCACTGCGCCGATTTTTGGTGCGCAGGGTCCCGGCCAGTGGCGCCCTTTGACTTTCTTTGGCGCCTTGTCCCCGCCGACTCACACTGAGCTGGTACAGTGAGAATGTGTTGCATCGCTGCGAGTATATTATGTGTTTTACTAAAGTGGGGAACCGAACTGGTGGTGGTGGCAATATAAGGCCAGGTGAGTGGCGCGCTCAGCCAGTCCGTAAGCGGTCCCTAACCAAAGGCCCGCCTCCATTGTTCGCAACGATCGCGTGCCAATCGCCCCGGAAGTGGTCTCCTAACTGAGACTAATATCGTACATCGCTCGCCGACGCGTAAATCGGCGCGAAGAGTGAGAGAGGGAGATAGAGGGACAAGAAGTGTGCCAGGGAAAACAGAAACCAATTTTAATTTCGCGGTCAGCAGACCACCATAAACAACATGAGGATGAGGTCCTCGACGGTGCTAGTTGCTTTTGCAACGTTAGCCATCGCTGGTAAGTCTCCATCCTTATTTACGTCGCAGAAATTGACCGGAACTCGATCGAAAAGAGTTGAAAAAAAAAAAAAAAAAAAAAAAACTACCACACTTCGAACTAGACAAAGTGTTTTAAAAAAATCGGCAACAGCCGCTATCGCGATCTTCGCCGATCTCTGCCGATTTTCACTCAGTCTTATCGCATTTTGAGACTGGCAAGTATTGAGTAACACCGCGAAGGGCCAGACGCACTTTTTCTCCGCTATACCAGAGGCCCGATCCGGTGATCGTGATTATTTTATTCAGCTGTATCGCGGTAGTTGCATAAGATCGCGGGAGAGCGTGAAAGCCTGGGTTCAGACCGTCCGGTTGGTCCCGGGTAGATGACGTCACCGACTGCCCCGGGGCGCCGAAGACGGTGGGGACAACTTTCCCTGTCCACGCTTAGTCAGGCTTGGGTTTTGCGGGTAAAAATCGGCAATATTATTTATAGCCGCTTATTGAAGCTCGCGTTCGGACCTCTCCTGCTGAATTTTTCTCCACGTCGTTACGTTATTTCGATTGTAAATTTCAGGCGCGATCAGAGTCAAGCGCCAGGAAGAAACCAAGAAGGAGGAAAGCTTCGAGAATGAAATCTGCAAGGACAAGGATGCCGGAGAGTGGTTCCGCCTCGTTGCTGGTGAGGGTGACAACTGCCGTGATGTTATTCAGTGCACAAGCTCCGGCCTTCAGGCTATTCGGTGTCCCGCCGGTCTCTTCTTCGACATTGAGAAGCAGACCTGTGACTGGAAGGGCTCCGTGAAGAACTGTAAGCTCAAAAATAAGGAGAGGAAAATCAAGCCGCTCCTATACACCGACGAACCCCTGTGTCAGGATGGTTTCCTGGCCTGCGGTGATGGGAACTGTATCGAACGAGGGCTTTTCTGTAACGGCGAAAAGGACTGCCCCGATGGTTCCGACGAGAACAGCTGCGGTAAGTGTCTTTCCGGTTCTGTGTGTCTACAGATTTCTTCGTCAATGGCAAACCATTATGCTAATCGGCTAATGAAGAGACTTTCTCCTCGGCTTTCGGTCCTCTTTTTTCCTAACGCGACAACCCTGTCTCCTCGCTTTCAGACATGGACAATGACCCGAACAGAGCACCACCCTGCGACCCGGCGGTCTGCGTTCTGCCCGACTGTTTCTGTTCCGAGGATGGTACCACAGTGCCCGGAGATCTCCCGGCCAAAGACGTGCCCCAGATGATCACCATCACTTTCGACGACGCGATAAACAACAACAACATCAACTTGTACAAGGAGATGTTCAACGGTAACCGAAAGAACCCAAACGGCTGTGACATCAAGGCCACATTCTTCGTTTCCCACAAATACACAAACTATTCAGCGATGCAAGAGACCCACAGAAAGGGACACGAGATCGCGGTGCATTCTATATCGTGAGTAGTTATTCTCTCATCAGATTATCGGAAGGAGTATCCTTCGCCAAACAATCATTGGAATATTTTCAACAGGCACAACGACGACGAGCAATTCTGGTCGAACGCCACTGTCGACGACTGGGCGAAGGAGATGGCTGGTATGAGGATCATCGCTGAGAAGTACGCCAACCTTACTGACAACAGTGTAGTCGGTGTCCGTGCTCCGTACCTGAGAGTTGGTGGTAACAACCAATTCACCATGATGGAAGAACAGGCCTTCCTTTACGACTCTACGATTACTGCTGCGCTCAACAACCCTCCACTATGGCCGTACACCATGTACTTCAGAATGCCTCATCGTTGTCACGGAAACCTCCAGCACTGCCCAACCAGGTAATCACGATCGGGAATTGTCGGCTAGTTTGGTGACCGGTGAATATCGGTTGGTGATCATGGTTTTTCTTGTTTTCATCAGATCTCACGCAGTCTGGGAGATGGTGATGAACGAATTGGACCGCAGAGAGGACCCGGAGAACGACGAGTACCTGCCAGGTTGCGCGATGGTGGATTCATGCAGCAACATACTGACCGGTGATCAGTTCTACGATTTTTTGAACCACAATTTCGACAGGCATTACAAGCAGAACCGAGCACCACTCGGTCTCTACTTCCACGCAGCTTGGCTGAAGAACAACCCCGAATTCCTCGACGCGTTTTTGTACTGGATCGACGAGATCCTGGCCGGACATAACGACGTGTATTTCGTCACTATGACCCAGGTCATCCAGTGGATTCAAAATCCTCGTACCATAACCGAGTCCAAGACCTTCGACCCGTGGAGGGAGAAGTGCTCTGTCGAAGGTAACCCCGCATGCTGGGTACCCCACAGCTGCAAACTGACGTCCAAGGAAGTTCCCGGGGAAACTATAAATCTGCAAACGTGTGTAAGATGCCCCAACAACTACCCATGGATCAACGACCCCACCGGTGACGGTTTCTTTTAAAAATCGTATAATCGCCCTGAACCCTGAACCCATTATCTCAAAATAAAACAACAACAGACCTTTAGAACCACCACGAAATGATACACCATGATAGAAAGGTCTAGATGACGGTACCAAGGCGTGCATTTTAACCCCCACCCCCTACCTACCCCCCCCCCCCCCCCTGCCCCCCGCCCCGTCGATCGGTATCGTATTTTCTAATTATCGAAAATCATTAACTAATTGTGCCTACGGTGAGATATAACGAAAATATAAGTATGATAAAAACGGCGATCCAATGAAGAGATCGTGATATTGCACGGAAGTGTTAAATGATCACAATAGACAATACTAACGATGATAATAATTGCGTTGCTAGGTATGCGCTTGGCTCCATTTACCCCGTTGCGTATATTATGTATGCATGCGTGCGGTTTGGTTCCGGAATAAAAAAAAATTGAAAAAAAATTGAAAAAAAAAACAAACATATACATGATAAAGAAAAGAAAAAAGAGAGAACAAAAAACCAGAAATAAAAACCACAAAACGTACTGCGGTAAATGCGCGGCGGTTAAAAGAGTGAAACCGTGGTTTAGTTACACTATAGGCTTCATTAATCCCATTTACACACGAACACACACACGAACACACACACGAACACACCAACTACAAACTTCAAACACGGACATGATGAACGAGACACATTACATTGACCTTCCTGCTTCCATTATTTCCCTGTTAACCGCCGCAATACCCTAAGGAGTGCCCTATTAATGTCCGAAATTGGGTAAATACCATCTGTACGTGTACTATGAGTATATATATGCGTAATTTTTACGTTAATCGTATATATATATATATATATATATATATAAATATCGTTATGTATACATGCATATATATATGCATATTTGTATTATAAATATAAGCTATAACGACAAAAACACAATAAGAACAAGAACAAGAACGAGAACGAGAGATGAAGAAACAAAGTAAGAAAAAGAAAAAAGAAAACCTATATAAGATAAAGGATCGAGTGAGAAGAAGAAGAAAACAAAAACAAAAAACAGAAAACAAAAAAGAAAAAAAATAGAAAAAAAAAAATAAGAAAAAATAAAAAATACTACGAAAAATCTTTAATAAAATGTCTTAAAAATTATAAACATGTATTTCTGATCATTACCCTTCACAATATGTAGTCGGTTTTATCTTGTTATAAGTTACGTTAAACTTGACCGTAATTTTGTCATTGTGTGACAAAAATGAATATACGTACGTATATGTTATATATGTTTAGAGATGTGAGAATTTCAATCTTGTCTAATGGGGCCAAGACCCAGTTGTCGACTATGTCTATCTGTAGATGTATAGGCTGCTTGGGGCGGATTTGTATTAATAGTAATAATGTTAATTAGCATGAACGAAAAAAAGTATGAAAAGAAAAATTCAGAGCAAGGTCATTAAAGTGGGGAAATAAGAAGCAAAAAGAAAAATTAAATCAATTTCAACGATTGTATAGTTGAATTAATTTTCTTTCTTCCATTGTTATACACGGAGATGATATTTTAATCTTTGTTCGCTCATAGTACGAACTGTATGGGTACCTACCCACAGACTATATCGAGGGGCTTAATATTCCAGTACGAAGTGAAAAGTAGAACTTCATCCGTGCCTGGAGATATAGGTATAGTATATTATTATACTGCCCACGTAATTCCTTCGAGACTTTCTTATTCAACATTTTTATCTACCTAAAACGGGGCTGGGTATATTAATTTATCGTTGGTATTTCGTGGCGAGAGCGTAATATTGTACGATTTTTTGTGTACCCGCGTTACAACGAACGAGACCTGCGTGTGATTTGGAAGAGTTCTGATACGAATGAAGAAATGAAGAGATCGAGCCGCTGGGGATGAGAAAAATTGTCCCAACAATAGCTGAATGTGTGGAAAAACTTTTACTCCGCGATTGATTTACATGAAATGAAGGAGGCTCTGCAGGAGTCAGGAATGCACTTCAATAACTCGTTGACATTTACTGCATGCGAGACGAAGATATTTCATCGACGTTTTGCCACTTTTCCTTTCCCCTTCAAGCTCAGGAGTCGCCGAGCTTCTATGTAATGCAAATATAACGCGATTTCGAATGGTATTATTATCCGCAAAGACCAATGGCTGGTGGGATTAGGATCCTCTTCAAACCAGGTAGCGAAGTGTGAGTTTAAATCGACGATAATAGCTCTCGGGATTCGCCGGATAGGCCGATGTGCACGTATTGAACGTACGTATTCGTTGAGATCTCACGTAAGCGAAAGTGGAGAAAGCTGTATCTGAGATACTGTGGCGGTCTCCGCATCGCCTGCAAGGACGGCCCCAAGCTATCAACTACGTTTCGAACAAACATGCGGAGAAACAGAATCGACTACATACACACCATGCCATATACCGCATGAAATAATAATTCACGGATTAAAAGAGACAATTAAATATCGTATGCAAACATCGGAGAAACTTAAAACCACCAAACGCGTATCTTAACGACGCGGATATTCCCCGTCAGCATTACCCCGAAATACGGTATCCGCCAACCGGATGGACAACCTCTTGTTACCATCTGGACGAAGACATTTCCCTCTCAACTTCAGTGCACGTATATCACCATCCGCGAAAAGGACCTTGACTTATGTCTTCGGCAGATAAAACTTCGCCGATTATCGAGCGTCAGGGTTTTAACATGGTGAAGAAATTTCCACTGATCGCATGCAGGCGCTTCGAATTGTGCATTCGGTTTCGTTTCCAGGAACTAAATCGGTTCAGTACCTACCTACTCGGTTATTATTTTAATTAATTCATGTGTGTCAGAAGTCATTAGCAAACGAAGGACGGATTATTGCCCCACGAGGTCGGAGAATATTTTTCGAAAAACTTACCCACACTGTTTCAGATCCTGATATTGTTAGTGTGAAAATTCAGGCTCATAACGATCTTGAGGCGATATTATAATCGGTATGATTCGATCGGTTCTTCGGACCGGAATTCAGCTTCTAAATAGAAATTTATTGTTGAATAATCGTTACGCTTGTATATCTGAACGCTGAAGCGATCTGATGGTTGACGGAATTTTACAGAACGTGCAATTCGAGAGGTAGAATTCTTCTAATCAAGATTCTGGCGATCGTGAGCCAATACTATACACTCGGTATGCTGCGAATTAGAATTTTCTCGAACTAACATAAGCCGATGACGCGTACTGTGAGGCACGAAAATATACTAATAGGACATCTCGAATCTACTCAGTATTTTTTGAACGTCTTCGTCTTCTCGTATTCCTCCATATACATAGCCGATATTATCGTCAAGGTTCCTCGTCAGTAAATACCAACGTCTTATCGATCGTTAAAGTTTTTTTTTCGGAAAGGGGATGCTGCGGAAGAACCGATCGTACAAATCGCCGATTTCTCGAATGTTAAACACATAACGATATCGCGAATCAGGTGCGTTACTGTACCTATGTTTAATTATCATACATCACACTTTTACATCTCTTAAAAAGACTGCGAGACCTCGAGAGTCTCGACTCATTCGCATAAGCTACCGGTATTACGAGTTCGTTTTGTGCGGCTGGACCACAGAATCGGGATATATTCATCACTCGGAAAGATACGTCTGGGCGCGTGGATGTAAAGGGTGTTTGATTTCGTCTCGATTTTCGCCGGCTCCTGTATAAAATTTTCGTTTATTTCTTGAAAATTTTTTAGCTCTGTCTTTTCGGTTACTCAGAGAATAAAGAGATCGTCAATTCTATAACCGGTGAATCTGTAATCAGGGCACACCGTGGGCTCGGAGTCACGATCGTGTTTCAAATCCCAATTAGCCAAAGCCGAGAAATTCGACTCTTTTGAATTCGCGAAAGAGGTTTCTCGGATAAACGAGAACGTATGTGTTTCATTCTGTATTCGGTATCTTTATTCTTCTTCGTCTTCTTCTTCTTTTATCATCTTCACTTTCAGCCCAGTGACCTTCCTCGCTCGATCGAACATTCTGACCACATAATATTCCAGCATATTACACCTCGATAATTAATTAATCGAATACCGTTATACACCGGGTTTGAGGCAGGTTTAACCATCAAAAAATGCTAAGCGATATTTAGAAAAAATATTCACTCGAGAAGGAGAGAGAGAGAGAGAGAGAGAATAAAAATGACATTCATATACCGAACGGTGCCACAGCTTTTTAGACATTCAACATTTTCATGTCTTTAGGCCGGTATTTTTAAATGCCAGTACTGTCATTTTATCTTGAATTTCAATATTCGCCGGAATATCGTCTCGTTCAAATACTTACCACACTGCGGATATATAAAATGTTCAAACGAATCACTCGGTCGAGTCATAGGAATTGAAAACATGTACATACTAACATAAGTGGAGCAGCCCCGCCCTGGTTCCATAGTCTCGTCGATGACTTACACTTACGTACGTCGTCAGAGGCTTTAGCTAGAAATTATGCAAACTCAGACGCTTGTACTGTAGTTGGTGTTAAAAACCACTGGTGCAGGACCCCGGTCATTATTTCGATACTAAAACAGCAATATGCTATTTGATTACCACCGAAATACAATATCACTTTGTCCAATTAATCTGTGAAAATTTACTGCTTCGATAGCACCAACACATTCAATAATGAACAAAGTTTTAACAACGGAAGTGTTCACTCAACACCCGAATGCCCAATTTTTCTGTCTAATTGTTCGATCAACACCAATAGAAGTATTGAATAGACATGAAATCGTAGGTAATATAAAAGTGGGCCGAATTTCGACATCAGTGGTGTTAATTCATCATCGAAATACCAGGTTTGGGTGTTCAATTAACACGGAATGGGGCCCTAATGGCGTAAAGAGGCGTTAAATTTATGTCAAAGTCTGTTAAACGTAACACCACACCAAACTTCGACACCATTGGTATCTTTGTTCGCTTCCAAATTATGACTTTTTTGATAAATCGGAATGAACATCAAATACAAACACTTTCGGTGTTTCGATTAGACGAAATATCGTGTCTAACCATCATCGCAAGGCGTGATGTCGATAGCGAAATTTGGTGCACGTGATACGACACCAAACTTCGACACCGTTGGTATCTTTGTTCGCTTCCAAATTGTGACTTTTTATTGATAAATCGAAATCAACGTCGAATACAAACACTTTTGGTGTTTCGATAAGACGAAATATCGTGTCTAACCGTCATCGCGAGGCGTGATGTCAATATCGAAATTTGGTGCACGTGATACCACACCAAACTTCGACACCATTGGTATCTTTGTTCGCTTCCAAATTATGACGTTTTTTGATAAATCGAAACCGGCGTCAAATACAAACACTTTTGGTGTTTCGATAAGACGAAATATCGTGTCCAACCGTCATCGCAAGGCGTGATGTCGATAGCGAAATTTGGTGCGCGTGATACCACACCAAACTTCGACACCGTTGGTATTCATCCGACCCAGAATCCCAACGTTTTGGTGTTAAAATAAAATGAACAGAAAATCTTAACCTTTTTGGGGTCAATCATTAAAAACGGACATCGAACCGTGGAGCAACAGCAAATTTGAGCAACGATGCGATGGTGTAGATTCGACACCAGAAAAGAGAGTCTCGGTGTTGAATGAACGACCATGAAACAGGGCTCGATCTTCATGAAATGGTATTAATCAACTGAAATGGAAATCGGCGCCCAGAAATCGTAACCATTTCTGAACAATCGGCGGTGTTATTCGAGCCTGCGGAGAATTAATTTTGGTGTTAAATTAATACGATGCAATAGCAAATCCGAACAAATGAGTAAAAAGCCAGACTTCCGGGTGTGTGTCGGTGCTGCGGAATAGTTATCGAATTACCAAGGACACTTCGGCTTCCTGAGACGTTAGTCGGTAGTATATTCTATTCATATATATATCTAAATCGTAGGTATAGCAACGCGACAAAGGTCCCCGGTATAAATTAATCTTGTGACAATCTACTTAGGTGACGAAACGTCACGGTGTGTAGAATTCTGAGAAAATTGTACGAAACCCCGAGTGGTGTGATAATTGATTGTCAGGTGAGGCCAGACCCGGGTTCGCCACGATTGGCAAATCGGTTCCGAGGTAACTTTACCGATTTTAATTTCGGGTGATTAAAAAAATCCAATAACCGGGCCTGGGCATTGCCGATTTTTTTCTAACACTCTCAACGGCTTCCGATATACCCGCAGGTACCGTTCTCCACGATGATAGGTAGGTACTATACATATTTTATCGGAGAATTTTCAGCGCTGCCGATTCCTCGAGGCTCCGGCCTCGCCGATGATCTCGTAGTCGTACTTCGCCTTGGCATTTTAAGCGACAAAGAGAATGCACCACGTACGTCAATTATTATCAACGGCCCCGGGGGAGACTTCTCGAAGGTTCTCCGCCACGATGCGCTCCTTCGACCCATAGGTCAGGCAAAAAACTTGATATATGTACGAAAACGATTTTTTTTTCTCGCTTTTTTTCTCGCGAATATAATTTATACTCTTCTCTTTCTCGATTCATTAAGTTAATTCACAAGTATCTTTCAGAGATCGTCATCTTCCGAGGGGGGAGGGCCTCGACGACGACGACGCGACGGCGTTACGTGACATATAACATTTGACAGTGAAAGTTATCCTATACCCTGTGCCAGGTGGGGATAGGATCGAGTCTAGGTCGCCCGGAGCGTAGCCGAAGGTCCTCTGCAAGGCGGGAATGGAGGAGCGAAAGCGGAAAAGTTTCGGGCCCAAGTTATATCTCGGAATCTAGCTTCGCGCTTCTCTCTCAGGGGCAAGGTCGACCCTCGTCCACTTCTCCGCTCCGCTCTTCGCCGCTCATCGCGCTCCCTCCGGGCACCAGGAGTCGTCGTTTATGAGGGAACGGGAGATGGAGAGGGAGAGGGAGAGGGACCCACGATGCACCACCAGGTGAAAGTGATAAAGGGGCAAGGTCGTTGCCGGCTTCGAAATGCAGATCGTTATAAAATACTTCATTCTTCCGAAATTAATTAAACGCCGACGATCGCTCCAAGCGAACGACTATAAGGATCGAGAAGTACCTCACCGAAGAAATAAACGATCGGTATACATTTCCGCGTACAAACATTGAATTCTACTTATTTTTTCCCTCAGTTACCGCCTTTTTTCTCTTTCGCTAACGATTTTCTTCTTCAATATCGTTTCAAATCGGTATCGTTATTGAGTAATACATTCATTCGTCACGTTTTCATTGTGGAAATACGATTGATGTTACCGATTCCTTCTCGACATCAGTACAGTGTCACGTTCCGTTCTCATCATCAAAAAGACCAAAAAAGATTAGGTCCTGTTTGAAGTATGATTTTTTGAATCTTTGACACCGATTTATTGCATTATTTTTGGAAGATCGGCATAACGATCGGTACCAATACCTTGGTTCATTTTTTTTTTTTCGTTTTATAGTATCGGTAACGGGACGGTGTTGCTTTTTCTCGTTATCGTGCAGTTTTATCATTTACGATCTAAATGACCGGATAAAAATTGATTTCCGTCGCGCGATTCACGTGAGTCTGCGGGCGAGTGGGACGCGAGCGAGTCTGGAATCGGCTGCTGGGATCGACCCACATAGAGAGGAGGTTACGAAATCGGCGTCTACGTCGGCGTCAGTCTGCAGCAGCAGCAGCGTCTCGCTTGCTTAAGAGCCAATAGCCAATAGCTAAAAACCCGACGTCGTTCAATTGCTTAAGTGTCGCCTGCAGGGGGCGGGAGGGAGGGGGGGGTGTTAATTATTCGAGGCGAAAATAAGCGATAATCACACCGATTCTGGCGCGATTTCAATATAACGATTCTCGAATGGTTTATAAGCGGACGGATTATATCCAGGGCGAAAGTGAAGTCGGTTAGTTATATTCGCTGAATGCGGCTGTTATTGTCGTCCGCGAATACCGTACCGGCCACGGCGGCGCGATCTTGACGGCAGTCACCAGGAATGCGACCGTCAGGAATGCATTGTCAATGTGTGGAGAAAGGTTCGGCCGATTCTCAAACAGCGACCGGTTCATAAGTCGTACCAGCATCAAGGGCTTAGATATATCCAATAAAGACAAGAGCTGAGATTAAAAATTCAGTTTTTGGCCTTTCCCCGTCTTGCAGGTCGTCGTGAAGTGGCTTATGTCTTAATATGGCAGATCGTCTGCGACATTTATACCGATTTATTCTGGCACCAGCTATTTCTAGCACGAATTAAAGCCAACCTTTCGACTGTTAAGATATTCAATCGTCGAAACTATAATAGCAAAGATCATCATCGGTACTTTCGAATGTGCAGCAGCACCACCGGTAGTTTGAAATCGAAAATCGGCGATCACACACAGTGCCGAATAAAAGCCTGGTGTAAAATCCCTGAGCATACGTTTAGAAAGGTGGATCCAAAAATTTGGGTCAACTAATAACCTGGCTGCGCTTTCTTCGGCGATTTGACCATTTTTTATTACCCACTTCTTTTCTTACGTACTCACTATTACACTTGAGCTGTCATTTTCTTCCCGATATTTATTGCCCGTTGAAAGTTTAGATAATGCCGATTTCAAGGCAAAACGTCATCGGAACGACAAGTGCAGTAAGAAAGTAATGAAAATCGGTATACAATGAATGTTGCAAGCTCATAGCAGCGAAGACACGGATATTGCGGAAGAAAAATTTGACCGGTAACGAATTTTTGAAAACTGCAGGCAGGCAGAGTCAGCGGAAACTTTCACTAGTGAAATTACATCGGTAGCGTAAACAGACGCGCGTCATCTTCTTACAGGCGGATCAAGAAAAGAAAATAAAGAACGAACGTGGGCTGTGCAAACAGATTTTTTTGCACGTAGGTAGGCAGTCGCTTTGACACTAAATACCGCTAAAAAATATCTGCTCCCAATAATATTTCATCAGCCAAAGAAAGACAGCGAGAGATGGCGCTTCTTTATCGCAACTCTTATCCAATTCAATTTTCTCTTCTGCGATTTCCTCATGGTTATTAATCGGTCGGCTAATTAAGAGAAAAGCAAAAGGCGCATGAAAGACGGAAGACTCCTCGCTGCAGGCTGCACTTCGCAAGGTGAACGAGTTATATTTCTGTCTTAGACAGCCGCAAGCCGATCGATCGAACAATAGCAATTCATGAAGGATGAATCGTTGAAATTTAAGGTCTACGAAAAACAGCAGTGACCAATGAATAACGACGAATTATAAGACTTATTTTCTTCCAAATTAACAATATCGAAAGATGCTTGGGTCAAGAGCATTCTATAAACGGCTGATTTATGATAGAAGTTAGTAAAAATATTTTTCCATTGTTCACCGCTAGCAACAAGTACACCTTGTAGAGTTCGGTAACTTTCCTGGCCTGGTGGTGTTGATCGTGATTTCGCCGTATGACCTCTTCTTGAAATCATATTATTTCGTACCCAAGTCTCGTAAATGTAATCTATTTTACCCGGTCACAGCACATTGCCCTTTGGGTCAATAATGAAAACAACTTCAGTACGGAACTGGGTCATTAGTCTGCGGTAATTTTATCAATCGTTTTCTTCCGTCAAAATATCCACTGTTCAATTCCGGCCACGTATACACGGGCCACGTCCGGTAGCTACCCACCGTAGTTTTCACCTTGAAAGATCCCGGGTCATTGTCCAGTGCCAAGAGACTATTGTAGTTTGTTGATTGACCGAATAAAGTTCGGAAGGATTGGACGATTTGAAAATGACGTGATGGGTTCTTGGCATGCAAAGTTTGAGATTTTCGGCGAGATAAAGAGCTGTGCCGTAGGTCAGTGAGCCGTAGAATGATCATGCTGTTTGCAGAAAGTCTTGGGATCGAGTTTTAAAAAGGTGGTAAACAACTGACATTTATATCGAGTATGGAGTTTAGGTTCATCAGTGACAAACCCTCTTTTCTTCACTTCACAAACCAGTCGTGTACGTATCGCATAAATGCGTGGTGCGATTGAAGATGAAAGGACCGTGGAGTGAGCAAATGACGTTCTCTTTCTCTGTCATGACAAGAAATCTCATTATGTACGACTGCCTACCTGCCTACAAAGATTGGATGTAGGGACGCGTTTCAGTGCTGTTGCTGCTGCTGCTGCTGCTGTTGCTGTTGCTGTAATGCTAAGCGATCCTGGGCACCGGTATTCGAGGAGTGGCTTTTCTCAGAAATGCAAACTAAATAAGTCGCCTTTTATTTTCGTACACGAAGAGACAACCACGTTGTGCGTCATAGACACCGACGGTGTATCTACTACTACAAAATTTATGGACTCGTTCTGAACTGCTGTAGATGACCCTAGCAGTTGACCGTGAATCTTTCGTCTCCTTTTTCATGCACATGATCGAAGGGTGGTGGTAAAGTCTGCTCAAGGGTTTAGGAAAGGGCCTATTTCTCAGTCTTTTATTATTAGACATCAACGGAATGAATTGTGGTTAGATAAACGATATGGCGTTGAGAATGTCAGGCTGAAATCATCCGGCCACGCGCTATCGGTGCTCGGTACGAGTTACAATGACCGGAGTGAAAGACTCTCTGAAAATTCAATAAACGAAGAAGTTGTATTCGCGGTTCTATTGCTGCAGCAGCACGCGATGGAAGAAACTTCTGGGTAAATTTCCACGTACTCCGGGCCACTGTACACTTCCTACTTTACAAGTAGAAATTATTGTTATGATAGTCGCAGTCGTCATTCCATCAGGGCTGATCATGTGTCAAAAATAAAAGACTCCTTAGTGTTGTGTTTTTGTGGCGTGATGATGTATCGCGTGAAACGATCACCGACGTAACAAAACATGACTTTTTCTATCTCTTCTATTCTCTTTTCTTCATGCTCGCTACTAGATAGGTACCAGCAATGTGACTGGCGCAATGCGTGCTGGGTGATTTTTTTCTTTTTTCACCGCCTGGTTCGTTGCCGTGCTAGGTGCGTTATGCAAGATCGGTCAAAAACACAAGAAACAAATAGAGTCACCTATTACGCAACTTTGATGGAACGATTCGTAGAAGTTCACGTATACCAAGCACGCCATTACCCAAACCATTTTTGCATGTTGCTGCTAAACTGCCTCTCATTTTTATCTTACAACCTTACGTTGGCCATCTCTGTTCCCCCGTTTCTCAATATTAATTTTTCAGTTACCATCGGTTCTTAAGTTTTTAATGGCACTTCTGGTTTAGGAAAAAAGCGGCAAGAACATACTTAATGTCGGCAATTCTTATGTTTTATCGCCATTCAAAGACCCCATAATATTCGCAATCGAATATCACGCATCGCTCATAGTCTTTCCAGATGGCAGCAGGTTGCAGTCAGGTGAAAGTCATCGTCGGAAGGTAGGAGACCTGGAGCACATATAGAGGGGCGAGAGGGCGCGGCTTGTCCAGACGCTTTCTGTACCGCCGACGACTACCATGTCGCCGAAGATACGAGTCCTACTAGGAGCATTGTGTCTCTTAGCCGGTGAGTAGTTCTTCTATCTTCTATAACAATTGACTTTTATGAGTACAGCTGTCATGGCCGATTACTCCGCACTTTGACCGATTTACTCTTCTTAAAAAATCCATCAAATTTCTGTTATCACCATCATCATCATCTTGCCAATTCCATTGCCATTTGATCAGAGACAGCTGTTCATTTTTGATCAGATTACATTCCACACCGTCAGGTAATGCGTTTTCACTTTCGATCATGATTGAATATGGCCACTGTATCCCGTGCGATTCCATTTCGTTGAATATTCAATTCTCGATTCGGAAAATCGTTACGAGAACGATCTGACGTCAGATCAGAAATTGAGAAGACATGAATTTCGGATAGCTCTTACGCGAACGATACAGTCGCAGCCGTTAGCCTCATTCTCACTTTTCAAGCCTCGAGTGGTCGGTAGCACCAGATGGAGGTACGCGGAAACCTACTTCGGTGAACCACTGTCGCTTTCCCTTGTTCGCCCTGACATTTCCAAGACTTTCTACTTCTACGCCGGAGTTCAGTGAACCTCCTTCGCGGTGCTCAGTGCTTATGCATGCATGTTGATAGGCCCGTTTTACCGTTATGCGTACATGCACATCTGTATTTACTACCGCGGGAGTCCCAGAACAAGACGATGATCATGGCGACTATTTGCAATCTTATTTTAATCATGCTCAACTCTTGGCTTTCAGTTTCGACGAAGGCACAGGACGAGGATGTAGCCAATCTTGAACTTAATCCGGAAGAGCTGTGCCAAGATAGGCCCGGCGACGAATACTTCCGGCCATCCACCAAAGCTGACTGTCGCGATGTCGTCAGGTAAGGATTTCACACTCTGCAGATCTGTATGAAAAAATTGTTGAGCGTAATTCTATTCAGCACTGCTGTCTTCTGTTCTGACCATTCTTGAAGAGCTTTTAATGTCTGCTCGACACTCCTCTATACCCTTTCTCTCGATTGTTCGATTAGCAATTCTTTCCACGCAGAAGGAAACTCGTGGCTATTCCGCCGCGACCATTCTGCACTGCCCAAGGCAATAGTAGAATGCCGTTTCTGGGCTGCCGCTCCGCCGAGCCCCAAGGCCTTATGCTACTGTTAGTTGAAACGTTAGATTTTTTATTTTTATTGACTCAATCCTAACGGTGATAGTTTATCATTCCCGTTGTACATGATGTACCGATATAAATGTACATATTTAATTAGATGCAGACAGGAAGCTGCAGTATAATAATTACCGTTCAAATTGGTATTAATTACACGAAGAAAATTGCAGTGTGGAGACGGCTGGACCCGTTCAAGGCAATCCAGTTTTAACAAAGCAGCATAGTCGTTCGCGGTTCAAATATCTCCGGTTCATTTTTATCTCTCTTTTCCAATCACGCCAGTCAAGGTCTACCGGTTGGTTTCTGCTGTATTTGGTTTCTCGGTAATTATTCCTGAGAGACAAAGCAATTGGTTCCAGAGGGTATCTTCTGCACGTCTATTCTTTCTTCTCTTTCTTTCGATTTCCTGAAGAACTACAGTTCCTTGTCAATGATGGGATCGAGTCGTTTTTACTATTCGGTTTCCAGTGATGTATAATAAAATGGAAAAAATCTAGGTGCGACAAAGCAACTGAAATCGGAGTAACGAGACTTGCTCCAGTTCGATGCCCGACCGGTTTGGCCTTCGACATCGAGAGGCAGACTTGCGACTGGAAGACGAACGTGAAGAACTGCGATCAAGTCGAGAGTAAGCTTTTTTTGATTCACATTTTCAACTGAGGTCCCTTTTCCCTCCAGGTGCACAAAGGCCGGCCTGAAACCGATCACCTGCCCAAGTGGACTAGCATTTGACCTGGAAAAACAGACCTGCGACTGGAAGGGCAAGGTCACCAACTGTGACCAGCTCGAGAGTAAGTGACGACCGGGGTAGAACTGCAGGCCCTCCTCTCTCAGTCGTCAATTTTAGCTGATTGCAAAAGAAAAAGAAAAAAAATCACTGATTTCTTATTCAATTTTGAATGATTCCTTTTATTTTTCTTTTGTTTTTCTATTTTGACGGAGACGAGGGCCGAGGTCATCGTAGACTCGCGCCGTAGCACGCACATCGACGACTAACGTCATACCACACCCCACGCACTATCATGCCTCTTCGTTCGATGGCTATTCATTGAATGAACAATATTAGCCAGCGAACTGTAGCAGACCACATTATCTATACTCTTCTCTTTATTTTCACCGTTCATCCTTCGTGACTAACAATGAAAATGCTTCTCTTGATGCTTGTCTGACTTTGTAGATTATTCTAACGCACCATCACCACTCACTATGAATCACTTATCGATTTAATCGATGATGCTGATGATCTGCACCTGAATAACACATATTTAACAGCAGCTTGCATGTAACGCTTGAATCTTGCGTGAAATGTTTTCTCAATCGACCGACCTGGATCTTCACGCACTAGTTGCGATCTAAACTGTGCCACTGTATTTATTCATTCCGAATTAAATCCACCACCTCGAGGTGCGTTTCTCTGACATGGTTTTTTCTCTCTGTGCGGCTCTCACTTTTCGAATACCATTGAGACCATTGATCGACGGACCTCATTACTTACGCGAACTTACATGCCTCTATACTTCAGTGTTTTTGGTACGTCGATCTCGCATTCTGCATACATGTGTTTCTAATAAAAGCTTTTAATCTCAACTCTCGGACTTTCTGTTTTTCACTTATGTATATCTCTACTGTGTGTTCTCACTCTCTTTCTATGTACTCTGTGTACTCTATTCCATTCCACTAAAATTCTATTTTTCTTCGAAACTATATTAAAACGTGTGCGTCGCGGTGAAGTCAACGAAATCCCCCGGGTCACGACGAGTCGCCTGGAACCACAACCAGTAACCACCCAAGAAAAAAATTTCTAATAACCATAATGATTGGTCGTTAGACGTTCACCCCGATACCTTAATATACTTGTACATACATAGCGTTATAATCTCACTGTTTGATATAAATATATGGGATTTGGATACACAACCACCCTCCAGTATTTCCAATTAGAGAACTGTTCACATCACTATCACGATAATTTACAGAACCCCGAAAAATTCTTCCGATCTTCAAAACCGACGAGCCAGTCTGCCCGAGTGGCAAACTCTCGTGTGGAAATGGTGACTGCGTCGACAAGGAACTCTTCTGTAACGGGAAACCCGACTGCAAAGATGAGTCCGATGAAAATGCCTGCAGTAAGTGTTTATTCATATTGTTTTTCCTCTGGAGATGTTTTGTCCCATTGCCTTAGGCGTCTTCTCAAAATACTAAAACTTTTCTCTTCTTTCATTCAGCCGTTGAAACTGATCCAAACCGCGCACCCGACTGCGATCCAACCCAATGTGTCCTTCCGGATTGCTACTGCTCCGCTGACGGAACCAAGATCCCCGGCAACATTGACATCCAACAGGTTCCCCAGATGATAACATTGACCTTCAACGGTGCAGTGAACATCGATAACATCGACTTGTATGAAGACATATTCAACGGCCGTTTGAACCCGAACAGTTGCCAGATCCGTGGAACGTTCTTCGTCTCTCACAAGTACACTAACTACTCAGCAGTCCAAGACCTGCACAGACGTGGTCATGAAATCGGCGTATTTTCCCTAACGCACAAGGACGATCCTCAGTACTGGACCCAGGGAACATACGACGACTGGCTGGCTGAGATGGCAGGTGCACGTTTGATCATCGAACGGTTCGCCAACATTAGTGACGGATCTATAATCGGCATGCGAGCACCATACCTCCGCGTCGGTGGTAACAAACAATTCGAGATGATGGCGGATCAATTCTTCGTATACGACGCTTCCATCACTGCATCGCTCAGCCGCGTTCCGATATGGCCTTACACTCTGTACTTCCGTATGCCACACAAGTGTAATGGAAACGGTGGTAATTGCCCCTCAAGGTCTCATCCAGTTTGGGAAATGGTCATGAACGAACTCGACCGCAGAGACGACCCAACTTTCGATGAATCTCTGCCCGGTTGCCATCTTGTTGATTCTTGCTCGAACGTACAGTCTGGCGAACAGTTCGGAAGACTTTTGAGACACAATTTCAATCGCCACTACAATAGCAACAAGGCACCTCTAGGTCTTAACTTCCACGCTTCATGGCTGAAGAGCAAAAAGGAGTACAAGGATGAACTCATCAAGTTCATCGACGAGATGCTCGCAAGAAATGATGTATACTTCGTCACTATGGTGCAGGTAAGTCGTTGATTTCTACGGTTCTCTTCAGCGCTGATGAATCTCTTGAAACATTTCTTGACGACTCGCTTCTTCCTTTTAATTCCAGGTAATCAAGTGGATGCAGACGCCGACAGAGCTCTCCAACCTTCGTGATTTCCAGAACTGGAAGGAAACGTGCGATGAGAAGGGTCAGCCGCATTGTTCATTGCCAAACGCGTGTCCTCTGACGACTAGGGAGTTGCCAGGAGAGACTCTTCGGCTTATAACCTGCATGGAGTGTCCCAACAATTACCCGTGGCTTCTTGACCCGACTGGTGATGGTTTCTCCGTAAAATAATGGAGAGTCTTATCTACTTCTTCATCAATTCACAACCTTTCCTACCCCGATGCGAATTCGTCTTGATACACCGTGACCGAGAGGAACATATTTAGATTAGCGGTTGAATCTCAACCTCCTCTACAACTCACGGTCAGTCAAGACGTATTCTGCATAAAGGGGCGCCAGGTTTAGTATCTGGGCGTCCTGGAAACTGAGACAAACACCTAGAAGAGACTTCATTTGTACATAAAGAAAAAAAAAAAACGAAAAAGAAAAAACCTCCTACAAGGCGCACAACGCAAGACGTCAGACTGCACGAAAGATGATAATAATGGCGAAACATTGATATGAAGTTGCAGTATGGATTCTTGCTAGTGGTGCCACTATTTCTAAGCTATCAAGTCACGAATGTTATTATTAGAACGTAAGAGATGCTCGATACGATTCGCAAGCTGTTTCTCAATAATGATTATTATGTTGCAATAATAATAAACAAAAAAAATATAAAACACTCCCATGTCGCTGGTCAATCATCCTGTAATACATCGTTTTAATTAATTTAGGATGTTGATTTCATCGAAGATGATATACTCCGTATGAGCCAAGGGAGTTGTTACTGATTCATCAACAGCAGTAGGTATTTGAATGCTTTTAACTCAGAATCCGCATGTCATGTTCAATGATTTACGTACATGTTATTAAAAAAGATCACGTCGTAGCTGTAATTTTTTCTCGACCCAATGCTTGATTGTCAATATGACTGAAATTAACAGAAAGCAGTTGATTTTTATTTCGCAATATTAGAAAAACTTCGGAATATGTTAGTGTAATGATAGAGCCCCGCCTCGAAGTTCGTGCTACTCGATTATGCGGTACATGTATGCAAATATTTGCGTGGTTTTATCGTTATAATAGATACTGTTTATAAATTACCCATCATTCCCCGAAGCTACACAGCCTTGAAAGTATAAGTCCTAAGCTTGCTTGCCCCACAGACAGAACTAACTAAACCGATAATATGCGGTAATTGAAACACCTCGAAATGTCAGCGAAGACCCGAGGGCACAACCTTTCGTTTTCGAACATTCCACGTTTCATTTCACTATAACAGATGGCCGGCGCCCGCGAGTTTAACTACTTAATGCAGTCAGTATAAGCAGCCAATAAGAATGTTAAACTCGGTTATAAATCCACGGTGTAAATTTTTCAAAAACTATCATTCAAATTTGAATAGGGCACTCCTCATTAGCATACACAGAGTTACAGAGTCTCATGAAGCCTACAAGTAACTGAAATGTATTTACCCTAGAGATCCGTGAAGAGTTGAGGCGTGGAACGATAATGAATCGATGAATATATAAATGGATAAGAAAAAAAAGAAAGAAAAAGAATGATATACACTTATGTACACATAAATGCTGTAACGTAGGCTATGAATTATGCATGAGCGTTTAATTAAGTGCGGGTACGCCTGTCTATGATAACTTTTATAAAAACTCTCACATCGGACGTCTTCAATTAAAAGTTGGATAGCGTGAGATATCAAAAATCGTACAACATAAGTGAAAGAGTTATGAGAATGAAAATAAAAATAAAAAAGTCTGGAATGAGAATTACTCGAGTTTCATAATATCCCGTGTGGAAATTGAACCAGGGTGCTGGCCGGGCGACGGTCGGGAAGCCCGGCTTTTAGTCGGGCGCTGGTCGGGTGGATCTGCTGTTAAAGGCCGTCAAAAATACGGGATGTCACGTGATCGTAAGCGCAAGAGCGGAGTTTGGTGGGCAGAATCGCAAACGCAGTACACGGACATCCTTACTGAAAATAATCATGTGATGAATCACATAATAATATGAAAGAAATCTGAATGTAATTCATCATATGATTTATATTGTGAATTTCATATTTTATTTCATATTTTTTCTATTTTTTCATTATATTTCTTTTTAATTTCATGTTTTTCTGAATTCAAATAACACTTTTTGCTGGAGATTTATTGAAGTAGTTGATTCTTATGAAACTATGACATAATTTTGACCGTCTTAGCGCCTGTCCAGTCCCTGGCCGGGCTCTTGAATAATAAACTGCTCAGCTAGCTCCCGGTCAGCATCCGGCCAGTACTTGCCAGCGTCTGCGAAAGCACCATGGAAGAGTTTTCGCCAGACTAGCACCCGGCCAGTCCCCGGTCAGGCACTTTGACAAAAATACTACCCGGCTTGCGCCCGGCCAGAAACCTTGTTGTAACCGGGCCAAACCGCGCAATTTCCACACGGGATCCTCGATTTTAATCTTGGGAAATAAAGAAATAAGAAATTTATTAAGTAACAAAATCGATAGTTGGGTCAGTGGATTTGCACGCTATAGGTACTATATGGAGGAATTCTATCAGAATGTTAAAAATAAATGAATAAATTGAATCAATCAATCAATAAATTTAATTTTCTCAGCGTGAGATACTTATAAATAAACAGAGCTGTAAATATACACAGATATACAGATTGTGGAATAGATACATATGTACTATAAACGAATTGTACTCACCTACCGTATTCGGTAGTTATAAATTGAACTAAATATAAACGAACGTTATTGTAAGTGGCTTGCAGTAATCGAACTGATCGTACGTGACTGCAAACCACTTATTTATATATATATATGCCTATATCCTTACAATTCCCATGCCTATAAAGGATCTAATTTTTATTTACAATAGTCATATCATATACCTCCGACGTTCTCATATCTTCTTAAACATTTCTTGTGTTATTACGTTGATCATAACTTGTGTTATTGATAGACATTAGTCGTAGGCTTGAATCAAAGTATCCGACGAAAAGAGTCGTCAGAGTTAACGATGTCTGAACATCCGGTCAACTAAATTACTACATCGAATACCCAAGTTTGATGAACTTGAGCAAATTTTTATCATCTTGCGAACGTCGAAGAAGAAGAAGGGAATAATTGAGGGCTTATTATGTACATATAAGTATACTTTAAACTTGAGTTTTTCAAATCCGTGTTGAGGAAGCTGGGATCGTAAGTGAAGATTGGGATTGAATCTGTCCAAAATATTCCTAAGGGTGAAATTGTCCAGTGAAGTGTGGGAATTCTATGATTCGAAAGGATTTTGATATTAGATCATGTCGTTTTTTCATTTTATTGATAAAAAAGATTCGTCAAGAACACATGCTTCTTTTCCTAACGAACGGAAAACTTGAAACTCAAGTTTCAGGTACCTAAGTCGGTTTTTTGAATCCGAGACCCGATTCATCTCTTCAGGAACGATTTGGATCGTTAATTTGCGATTTTGATGCACTTGGATTTATTAATTCTCAGTATAACAGTAAGGTTCTAAGTTTAGAGTCGTAACCATACACATACGCTACATACACATTGTTTAAAATTGTAATTCCCTAAATTCTTCAAATCTTCCTAACTGAGAAGAGATATACATCGTAATTACACCGTCAAAAATCCTTTGTTTCTATCTAACTCATTTTCCCTGTCTGAAACTTTACCAAAACCCATCCACCCCCAGACATTCACACATGCGTATGTTACGCAACTATATGCCCCTCTCCACTCTCGTGAATAAACTTCGTTCCTGATATTCTTGGTCCGTGATATTCGGGTCATATTCCAAGCCAACTGCAGACCAAAAAGGCTCCAAATATGCTCAAAACAATGAGAATGATAACGATCCAAAACGGCAGCGTATCTGCAATCAATCAAATCATTACCACATATCAGTTTGCTATTCGATCTAAAAGCCGCGGAATATTCCGTAAAATTTATTCTCACGTCTGAAGGGAATGCTATGAACGCATATTCTGTTATCAACCGAGATGCTAACGACCGCAGCTTCCGTGTTGCTCGTAATAGCCGGCCCGTCTAGTTTACTAGGCAAAAATTCAAGCCCAGTAACAAACATGCTATGAGCTCCACTAACGTGCAGAGCTTTCTGGAGGCTGAATGCTATGAATATGTCAACATTCCCTGAGAACATTGTACCAACAGCAACAAATCTTCCATTATCGGACACGGCCAGGGCTGATAGAGTCTCTTTATAGGATACAGACTTAAGGACTGTTCCACCCTGAGCTTCTACCACGTCCCAAAGCTGGAGATAACTCGGGTTTTTACTGGATGTTGCATTCGATAGCAGGAATAATTGCGCCTTAGTCTTTTCCTCCTCGCTTACTCTGAAGCGGCACCTTTTGTACATGTACTTTGATCCTTCGGGGATTCCCCAGGTCAATTCCTTCTCCTTTTTGCCCGAAGCCACATTCCATATGAAGGCTTTACCGTCCTTTGCTATTGTCGCCAGGGTATCACCGTCTGGACTAAAGTCCATGTCGTCTATCTCTTTCGAGTGACCTTCTATGTCGTGATGTTTAGTCAAGTGGGGAAACTTCCAGAGGCGTATATGCCCGTCCGTTCCTCCCGTCGCCATCAGTTTACCGGTCGGACTCACTCGCACTATTCTTTGCAAGGGCTCGACATCGCTGAAAGAGAATATCATTTAGAATACAGTGTGATGGCGATGAAAACTTTAGGTATAATCAAAAGTAAAGTAGATAAATAGTACGTATACTTAGCGGTGGACAAGAAATTTCCCGGTACAGGTAATTAATGAGAAACAATAAACAAAGGGGTGAATAAAAATGCAATAAAAATGTTCTATTTTTGAAAAAATAATATCAAATTTCAACACATTTCTACAAAATTCCATGAGATCCTTAGACTTTAAACGCCGCACGATATCCTCCTCTCCACCTCCTTTCTCCTCACCTAAAATCCGTCTGGATGCTGTCCCCAGGTTTCATAATTAGTTGAAGTTTCTTGTGTCTTATATTCGAGTTTTTGTCAGTTATCTCTTCTATTCTTTCAGGCCTGTTCGATGCATCCTCTTCATTAGTGTCGCGCTCGCTTTTTCTCCGCTGTCTTAAGCCGGTCGATGAGGTTGGAGCTGCGCCTTTGACCACTTCTCCATTCTCCGCCAGTGTGACTATCTTCATGTTAACATTATACAGCTGGCAATGACTCTCCTGGCCCGCTACTACCAATGTTCTTTTCCCATCGTTGTGGGATGCGCAGTTCATCACCACACTAGGACCAGTCTCGTGCCTAGTTACTTCTTGCGCAACAAATTGAACTCCGTCATGGAATAGCTCGAATATTTCCTGTGAAAATTCTTTCTTTTGTATTTGCTGTCGCTTTCGATCAGGATTCGATCATTCCTTTAGAGATTAGGTCTCATTTAGCCATCTGTGTTAGCCATAGTTTGATTGAATCCTAAAATCGTTATTTTCACCAAGTTTTTGAAAAGACTTGAGTGAAAAATCGTTATTTCTGTGAGTTGAAAAAGGTTTTGGTGCTCAATATGAGATTTGAATTCATTATTCTTGAAAAATTGGAACAAAAACAAAATTTTAGGAACATTTATTTTTGAAAATTATACAATCAACATGTTATGTTCGAAGTTCGTTATTTTTGAAAAGTAGAGGATTAAAAAAGAAAAAAAAATCGTTATTTTTGGGGGTTCAAAAAGGTTCTGGTGCTCAATGTGAGATTTGAATTCATTATTCTTGAAAAACTGGAACGAAAACAAAATTCTAGGAACATATATTTTTGAAAATTATACAATCAGCGTGTTACGTTCGACGTTCGTTGTTTTTGAAAAGTGGAGAATTTTTTTTTCAAAAATATGAAATTCGAGAGGCTGAATTTTGGAAAATGGTAGAGGAGACGTTTCAAACACGCGAAACACAAGCTGGATGAATTTTTAGTACAAAACGGAATGTGAAATCCATAAATCGAATAGGTACTCGTAACAACAATAATTCGTTTCATTGGTTAATTAGATTGTTAATACTTACGAAGCCGTTGGCAACACCAGTTTTAGAAGATCCACCACCCCCACCGACCAGAACGTGTCTACTAGTGAGCATCTGGAGTGTATAGAGCGGGAAATTGACCCTGGCTAATAGCCCGCCCTTAGATCGTCTCGAAGGCATTGTATCTCGTTCGATCTTCGTCTCTTTGTTTTTCTCTTTGTTAAGTTTGCGTTTTTTTTTCTTTCTTTTGTTATATCAGGATCCTAACCTATACGCGACGCATATCTGATACGATGATAACTACGACGAGAGTAATTATAAAGAGAATGAACGCGTTTTTACATCGCGAGGTTTAATCGTACCAAAGAAAAACATCGCGTCCCTAAATTAACGCGCTAATTGTAACCCCCTCTGACGCGGGCGGGTTCCACGTTACCGATTTTATTTCAATTTATAATTGTCAGACGCGTGTCACACTCGATGCGTCAAACGGTCGACGCTGACTAGATCCAAGAATCGAATTTAGGCGCGCCTCCTAACGGTCGGAAAACCAATTTGAACCAACAACACGACAGCGAAAGACTCGCAACCGGCTGGTGGCGACATCTGGAGAAACAAAAGAGCGAACGAATCTACGGCGCGCGAGTTCGATGGCATTTGAATTCAACGTTTCAAGAATTCGAATGAATTTTAACGGGGAGAATCGAGCTGTGACGAAAAACTGAAGCGAGTTCATTTTGGGTGGTCGAAAATTGTTTTCAGATCGTTCGCAACGACTTTGAGTAAGCGTTTGAAATTCGAATCGATGATGTAACGTTATTCATTCGAAACGTAGCCTTTTATCGACTCGTCATCCGATAAAACGTTCAAGAATTATAAAACGTTTGATTAAATCATACGAAGTGAGTTACACTTATCTTCGTCTGATGAGCCTTGACGCACTGTTTGGACGACTATGTAATGTTTCTGCAGCCATTGGATTGACCATTGATCATTTTCATGACCAGAAAATTTGTTAATTATCAGAAAGTATCAGAGACGACATCTTCGCTTGTCTGAATTCAATCTAATTCCAATTTTTCACATGGTATATACGGAGAGAAATTTCGAGATATCTTTCTCGACCACGTACCTATCTGAATAATTTCCTCAAATTGCACCTCTACGAGATTATAAATTCCCTACCTTATGGCATCGCGTGTCGCATACATCAGTCGTCTTTCTCTATCTCCGTGTGTCAGACGTCGTATAAAATCCACTGACGTTTTAACGATCTAATCTATTGGACAGGTTCTAATCGTTAGAGCCTCCGAATACCTGTATAGTGTTTATTATTTTATCAATTATCTTTCAAAATGAGTTAATCCCGTAATTATCACGGTTGTGATAGAAATAACATACGATTTTAAACTCCGCTAATATCTGACCATTTTCGAAATCGTCAAAATTTTCTTCAGCTTTCATTGTTTTCTGCATTCTCGAAATCGATCATTTTGATTTTTCAAATTTTTCTTATTCAATGATTTATCATAGAATGAATATTCCGAAGGAGATAAAACTTGGTATGGCAATCGGTATTATATGAGTTTCTTTTCTATTTTTCATAAATTTAAGTTCCCCGCGTTCAATCGACTGAACAGACTATGAAAGTTCTGTGCTCTGATAAGCGATCTCGCTTTGTCTCAGACAGAACTTATAATTAAATAATAACGCCCCTTATCTGATGATGAAATATTGTATTGGGACTATATCGAAGTTGGAATATATACTAGAGATACGGTGAGCAGTCGAGTTCTGAACTCTGTGCAACGTGGTGATTTTTTCAACACTCGGTATAAGAACATAATCCAAAATCTAGTCGTTCCTTCAAAAATCATCGCTAGTCATCTTCAAAAAAAAAAAAACCATGAAGAGGGTAGGTGTAGATTTTATTCAATTTTCCTAAAACCAGGAGGAAGAAAGGAAGGAAAGATTCTAGGCTTAGATTTTCGAGGAAATACAGCGATGCGATATACCTAAGAAGAAGAAAAAATAAGATTCTGAAAATGATTCGATAAATTTTTGATAAAATATGAAATACCTGCGTATAAGCGAGAAAAGTGTATCAATTTATCAATCGTCAACTCAGTAGCCGAACTCACCTATTTATTTGTCACTTTTGAAGGCGCCGACTCTACTCGATCAGAGAAAAACTAAAATAGAAAAGAGAAAAGATGAAAAGGCGAAAGAAAGATGGAAAGAAAAGATCGGTGTATATCGAAGAGCAGAAAAACCCACTCTGAACTATCGCGCGTCGACCCTCGCACAATTTTTTCATCAAAAAGCACCAAAAGCAAATAGAGAAAAGAAGAAGAAGAACAAGAAGAAGTGAAAAACAAAATTATACTCATTTTCGTATAGCATAAAGGGTGGTCTTCGAAAATCTATGCTGTTAATGAATAAAACACGACAAAATTTTTCGAAAAATCATTGAATTCAATTTGATTTCACATTAATTTGAGTGTACATTTTTTTGGCTTTCAGTTTTTCTCCGGCTGTAATTAATTTGTTCGTTTTTCGTTTCTTTTTTGTCTTGTTTCAGTTTTTCCTCAAAATTATTCTCCTCGTGAGTTTCATTGCTCTGGGTTCAGGTCGCCCGGCCAAAGATGAGGCTGCAACCGCTATAAATGGCAAAGTCGACGACGAGGATCGAGTTCCTGTTACTCTGGAGGATATTTACTCCGGTTATTACTCAGCAACGTCTTTCAATGGCAGCTGGGTTTCAGAAACCGAGATAATGTTTCGAGAATCCGGCACTCGCGATATCCTCAAATTCGACGTCGAAACCCTCAATTCATCAGTATTCCTTGAAGCTACTGTTCTGGTAACGATTTTGAAAAATAGCGGAAAGAAACGAATCAAAAATCCAAAAATCCTGATCGATAACTTATATGGTTTTCCCCCGTTTCTTTCTGTTGAATGTTCAGCTTAAAAAAATCTCCACATCAATTTTCCAAATCCTTTTGTGTTTTTGGATTTTTCTCATTTTTCGTATCGTAATTCCGGTCAATTTCGTTCCATAGAAAATTAAACAGTCTAATTTCGCACCTGGCTGCTACGTTATCCAAACCATCGTTAATCTCTTATATACGCCCATACATAAGGCAGCATTGGATTACGGCGAGACCGTAATACCGATATATTGATAAAATAGTAAATTTATTGTCTACTGTGATATCGGCCTCTTGTTGTCTCACGGTACTCGATAAGGCCGCCTCCACACGATTGCTAAACGGCATTTATTCCTCTTATTCCGGGTTTCTTATTTCCGTTTATTCGCAATTTACTACATTTTTTCCCTTCTCTTTTTCTCGCACTCTCTCCTCCTTGCGATTCAATCCATTTGAATATTACGTTTGAGAAAAATAATGGACGGAAATAACCGTAGAAATAAAAATGGCGACAGAATGGGAATTTGAATTACTGCATTCCCATGGAAAACCTTACATATTAAATAATCTTCCTCTAAACTGGATTCTTGAATTCTAATTCTTGGTCTTCTTTCTGGATTTTCTTTTTCTACCCCTTGTTCCTTTTTGTTGATTTCTTCTTTTTTTTCATTTTATTGACAGACTAATTGGAGCGCTTCTTCGTATTCTCTGTCCCCTGATGGCGACTACGTCCTTATCGGTCACTCATCCGTCACGGTGAGCAAAATTTTTGTTCTTTCTAATCGATTTTTTTTTTCTCACACTTCTACGTATTTTTTGTATTTTAATCTGTCTTTTATCTCCTCAGGGCTGGAGGCACTCGGTGTGGACGAAATACGTCGTCTACGAGATTGCGAACGGGTGAGAAGATGATGGAGAATTCCTCTTTTATTTTCGAAAGAAAAACTAAGGAAAACTTTTATTTTCGAAAGGAGTGAATCAAAATTTGGATAATCTGCAAAACTACTGGCTTATCCACTTTTCTCTCATTTTTCATCATCAGAAATTACGTGGAAATTGCAAACGGGACGAACCTCCCTCTTGCTATTTGGGCTCCTGTGGGTAATGGGATCGTTTATGTCCTGGACAACAACGTTTACTACAGGGAAATATCGGGGGAGACCGTAACCGAGAGACAACTGACCTTTGATGGTGTTACTGGGGTTATTTACAACGGGGTTCCTGACTGGGTTTACGAAGGTGGGTTTCCCGTGAATAGAAAATACGTTAATTATTGAACGCGACGGTTTAGAGCCGAATGGAGGCTGAGAGAAGAGTTAGAAATTTATAGAATTTTACATTTGCAATCGATAATGATTGACCACTCTCATCAGATCGGATAACGAATGAGAAGCCGAATCGATTGTTTCGTGGTTTTGATCTTTTTTCATCTTCAGAGGAAGTTTTCGGTTCCGGAAGTGCTCTCTGGATATCCCCGGACGGTATACACCTGGTAATTGCATCCTTCAATGACACCGAGGTCCAGGAAGCCGAGTACTACTACTACGGAGAACCTGGTGACCTGGAGTATCAATACCCAGAAACAGTCACGATCAAATATCCAAAGGTGAAGTAATCTGTCGCAGAATAATTATTCAAAGAAACACACTCACGTCACTTTTACTTCAAAAAATGCATTTCGAGAATTGATAATGCCGTTCATGTTTATAATTAGGCGGGAACGACGAACCCCCTCGTTTCGCTGAAACTGATCGATCTGAGCAATGCCAGTGCAACTTGGATCGACCTACCCGCCCCTGAGGACGTTGTTGGGGAGTGAGTATACTCATAGTTTCCGATTAACTTTGTGATATTTGAGATAACGATCATTCTATGGGGTTCTTAAATTTTTTTTCCCAAACCTAGGTCAATTCTAGACCAAAAAGTGTATCTAGTGATTTCCCCTAAGACTAGTAGATTCAGAGTTAGAAATTTTCGAACATTTTTTACGGAGGATGAGATTGAAAAATTCATATCTCCGAAACTATGAAGGGTATAAAAAATGCATTGGGTGTAATTTCGCTCGAAATGATCTGAAATGTGTGAAAATAAATAAATATAACAATAATACTGACATCTCATCCCGCCTTAAGGGACCACGTAATCTACACAGTGAGTTGGCTGTCAAACGATGGGGTGTTAGCGACGTGGACAAATCGTGTCCAAAATGTGGCTCAGTCTGTTTTGTACAACTCCGTGACAGGCGAAGGTTCCAATCTTCTGTACCTCGAGGAGACCGAGGGTTGGGTTGATGTGCCCACCCCGATTTACTACGAGGGTTTGTTGCTCCTGCTTAAATTCCAGGACTCTGGAACCTCCGCTGGTGCCTTCAAGCACCTAACTAGTTACAATTTAAACAACGGCATTCTATCCGAAGAGACAGACCTCACTCCTGGTACACAGTCAGTCACTTCCTTCATCGGAATCGACGCCCTTAATGAAAGGGTTTACTTCCTGGCTACGGGGGAGGGTGCCCCGAGCGAGAGAAACTTGTACGTAGTTCCCCTCGACGGCTCAGAAGCCCCGACGTGCGTTTCCTGCAGCTTTCAAACGCCAGAGGGTGGGGTTCTCCTTTTTTCTCAACTTTTTTCATACCCTCATAACTTCTCCCTGCCTCTTTTCAACCCCCGATTTTCCTGTAGGAAATAACTGCCTTTATGCTGCGGCCAGTTTTTCGACCGACAAGTCGTACTACGTCCTCACTTGCTCTGGCCCTGATCCTACCACTGTTAGGATTTACGACTCGAATCATAACCAGGTCTTCTCTTGGCAAGAAAATGAAACCCTCAGATCTAAGATCAGCCTCGTACTCGAACCTGTCATCAAGGATCTTTACGTTAACGTCAACGGATACGACGCTAAAGTCAGACTCCGTCTTCCACCCCATCTTGATCAGGAAGACTCTGACACCAAGTATCCGATGATAGTATACACGTAAGTGTCCGAAAGCCAAATTTTTTAATCAGAAAAATTCGTCATATTCCGATAGAGTCGAATTCAGCCTTCGAGATTGAATCGCTTCGTAGAAAAATCGGTTTTTATCATCTATTCCAGATATGCAGGGCCGAATAACGTCAGAATAACAGAAGCTGGTGCATACGGTTTCCAGAATTACATTGCGACGAATCGCAGTGTGATTTACGCGGAGATCGACGGCCGAGGTAGCGCCTATAAGGGCAGCAGCATGCTCTTCGCGATCTACAGGAATTTAGGTACCGCTGAGATCGAGGACCAGATTGACGTCACGAAGTAATTATCTTTTTTTATTTATACTGTGTCAAGTTTTACCTAATTTTACAGTCTTCATCTCCACCCAGCTCATTTTCTCCAATTCTAAACCTATTTTTGAAAAATCGTTTCACGTTGCTTCCAAAGATACCTCCAAGACACTTACGGATGGATAGACGCCGAGAGAACAGCCATATGGGGATGGAGCTACGGAGGTTTTACCTCGACGTTTGCCCTGGCCACAGACACCCGATCGGTTTTTAAATGCGCGATTTCCGTCGCGCCAGTATCATCCTGGATTTATTACGGCAAGTGGCTATTTTTTTTTTATCAAAAATTGTATAATTCTTTATTTTCGCGTTGTCATATTGTTAGACAACGGCGAGCTGACTCCAACGATACCCAACAGCGTACCATTCCGGTAACTCAGTCGCAAGATATTGAGTTTTGAGACACAGTTAGCGCAGCGTAGTGGCTGGCAATTTCGTGCGCTGCTGTACTTCAAGAAGCTGTATCTTGCCATTGGGTTATCGGAATGATACCTTGTGGGGTATGGTTGGATTCGTCGTGAGTTCTGCTACAATTTGGTGATATCAACGAGTGAATTCGTTTCTCTGTTTTCCTATTCAGACACAATTTACACTGAAAGATACATGGGGCTGCCTACTGAGGAGGATAATTTAGCCGGCTACAACGCGAGCGATGTTACACGTCTCGTCGAGGGTATCAGGGGAAAAAAATACATGCTGATCCACGGCACGGCGGACGACAATGTCCACTACCAGCAGGCCTTGATGTTAGGCTACGTGCTTGCAGAGGCAGATATTCCATTCGAACAAGTTTCTTACACCGATGAAGCGCACGGTTTGACCGGTGTCTACCCGCATTTGTATCACACAATGGATGATTTTTGGGGAAGATGTTTGGACCTTGAGGACATCTATTAGCTTCGATGACATTATTGCAACAGGAAAAGTTCGAGTGCGATTTTGAAGCCAAGAAAATTTATTGTAACGGTATTTAAAATAAATTCATTTTTTATATCATCATGCCTGTTCATTATCCAAATCGGTTTTTCAATTTATTCTTGAAGATTACAGAGAAAATTGATAGCGCATGAGTTTGTCATGAAATGGATTGAGGTTTTCAAAAAAAAGAAACAAATTAGAATTGAACAGAACTGATCATTGCGTTGCGAACTCTGCGTGGCGACTGGAAGCAGAGTTTTCCAGTTTTATGTTTCGTGTATTTCGAGTATTTGCAGATTACTTAAAACAGTAATGATCGATCACTAGTTGAAAGAAAACGGCGGAGGTTGAAGAGTCCGACCTTGAAGAGAAATATACATATCGCGAGTTAGATTTACCGTGTAGATAATTCTTTAGCACGTATACCTATATCCGTTACACCATCAATTTTACGGTAGAGATTGGGTTGAGTCTGATAGGGAGTTATTAGCCAGCTTTTTATTTGCATATTCCATTATGTATTCATTTATTTATTTATGTATTCATTTATTAATACATACACATTCGTTTATATTTATTTATTCGTTGAAAGGTAGGATGATGAGGCGGTGCCCGTCAGCCCGCGAACTTCCCAGGCTACTTTAATCCTCATTATCGACTTCCTACCGCTGCTGCAGGCGACGAAGCGAACAAACAAAAATTCCTGCAAAGCCATTCGTTCCGATTTCACCAACCTAAAATTCGCCCAGTCCATTATCGGCCATGAAGAAAAAAAAATCAAAAAAAAAAACAAACTGCGCTAGAAAATTGCCCTATTTTTCCGAAAAGTAGCACAATATAATATTACTACGTTCTTAACCCGTTCGGCACAGTTTTACCGTGATAAGAGCCAGTATCCTGAGAAGATGGGTCGAGGTGAGAGTAATTATGAGTTAGCAGGCTTGCGTGTCCCGGAGGCATCAGTAACGCAGGGTGCCTTAGTCTGCTTTACCTTGCCTGCCATGTCGAAATAGCCAGGGACCCTGAACTATGGCGATAGCGCAGCCCCGACGATTTAACTCTTTAACCTTGCCGTGTATAAGATGCATATTTATGCATACAGGATAGGCAGTTCGTTTCAGACACGAGAGATAAGATTTGACGCGAACAGGCGACCGCTCAAAAATCAGAATTCAAAAATCTCATCACACCTCATTCTTATGCGATCAAAATTGTAGGGGGTGTTGGGCCGAGTCCAACGATATCCAACAAAGTACCATCCCGACTATTCAGTACCGAGATATCCTTATCCTCGAGTAAATCCCGGTGCGTTTCTCTACGCTGGGCGTAGTAATGCGTATGTAGCGCGCTAGGGTCCCCACTAAGTAGCGATCCGAGCTTCCAAGGGCTCGAGCTTGGCGCAGCGCGTTCGTGCGCTGTTCTATTTCAACATGCTACACCTTGCGTTTGAGTTATCCGAATGATACTTTGTGGGGTATCGTTGGATTCGTCTTGATTCACGCAACAGTATAACGATCGCAAAAATATCGAATACCCTGCCGGAATTTATTCCTCTATAAAATTATATTCTGTTTTAGAGAGCTGAAAGCTTATTTTTTCTCCGTCATTTCCACGTCTGCAGAATTGAGCACTAGCTTCTGAAATTAGCCCGGGTAAAAAAGAGAGACGTATAAGTAGGGGCGCATTTAATGTAGTCGTCAGTCAGTCAATGTGTAGCAGGAAAGGGTAGACAAAGGTAGTCTATTTCCCGCGTGGTGTAGTGTAGTATAGGCTTTGCCCATTGTCATCAGGTACAGAATAGACACAATGGGCTACCCGTGACGCCGTTCCTGGTTTCTACACTTTCGAGGCACTCGCGCTATCTGTGCCCACGACATCCCCCACCGGGACGGATAATGATCTGTGCAATTCAGAAAATGAAATAAACTTTCACCACCCATACACATACCTAGAGCTCTCATTCACGCAGCCACACGTCATATCGTGCGCGTTTAGTAAAAATTTTTCAGCTGGGCTGGTTTGAGGAAACTAATCATCTGACTCATTGTTATATGAAAATTCTATTTCAGCTTATTACGCTATAAAAAAAATAATAAGAAGGAAATGGATAAAGTTTTGCGCTGATTAAATCCTTAGAATGACTGGAAATCATCCTTCAAGATTTTTCATCAGAGTTTTCCAGATCGAATCGCTCCCTCTGACGATTGGGTTCTTCTAGGGGGCGCTGGTGAATGGCGTTTGGCACGCAATAGCAGCGCTGCACCAGGTCCTAGTACCTGGTTATTCGCGCTGACTGTAGTCAGACACGCAGGTCTTCGCTGACGTCACGGGTGTTTGCATAAACATCCTGGCAGCGGTGGCGCGGCCGCTTTTCGGGATCCCCCTTTTCCTCATTTTCCAGCCCCCCCCTCCCCCCTCGCCCCACACGCTGAATATCATCCAGGGGCATCAATCACCCATCGAATCCGCGTCTTCCTGATCGTAGGCTGTTTTATTCTCTTGCTGAGTCACAGTAATACTAATATAACGGGTGTAGCTCATCTGCAGGGCGGATCTTATTCCTTTTCAGTTGAATTTTGGGGATGGGCAAATGAAAAAAAAAAAAAAAATGAGCGAAGAAAATTCGGTCTAAAAAAATCCTCAAGCTTTTGCAAACCAAAATCGTGCGAATCTCCGCTCTCTTCCGTTTCGTTATTCGCATTTTCGATTCTCCCATGAGAAGTTTTTGGAAAATCTGATCACTTTGACAAAGTTTTTCAAGTTTCAAACTATACGTCTCGGATGATAGATACTGTACTACTAGTTCACATCGGGTCTCGATTTAGAATAACTAAAAATTCTTAATAATTGCAAGGAATTTTTTTTTTTTTTCAAATTTCTTCCAAACTGATCATGACCAGCGATATGTAAGGCTTGGTACCCCTATATGATCTTGAATAAAATTTTTATATTTTCACCACATAGTATTATCGATGCTCCGTGACTCGTGGAATTGGAAAGGCTGTTAGACCCGTACCTACTTCATCTCCTTGTCGTTTATTGGCTGAGGATATTCGATATTATGATTTTAATTTGAATATTTGATATCCCCAGTGACGTAGCGGCGCAGGGTGAAGGATCACAGGGCTCAAGTTCCTCATAGATACGCAATCTACGTATACCTATATATCGTTGTATACAAAAACCAAAGAATCAACAAAAAAAAAACCAAAAAATTGCACAGAGATACATAAATTTTTTTTTTTTTTTCCAAAAATCAATCAGTTCCTCCCGTGGAATAATTTTTTTTTTTTTTTGTTCCAATGAAAAAAAAAAAATTAAAAATGCAAAAAAAATCAAAAATTCGCACTACAATGACGATTTTTCTCATCATTACATTATTACGCCGACAGAGTCTTCGCCCTCTGCGAGTATAATGCATCGACGGTGATATTTCGCGTGGACGGAAAATCTGTTCGGAAAAGTATAGGGAGCGAACGCGTTGGTTGAAAGTGGTAGGTGGTTGGGGGGCAGGGGTGAAGGGGCGGCGGGGGCGGCGGGATGTATGGTGGCCAGGGGCCGGGGGGGGGGGGAATTTGGCCTTGCTAAAACCCGTTGCGCGTTGAAATTTTTCTATAACACGACTGCGCAATAGGTAAGCGCGCGCGGATACAACAACGAACTAACAAACGCGTCTGGTTGATCTGCCCTCTCTGCACTACCGACGTAGCCTAGCTAGCTAGCCAGCTAGGCTCTTTCGGTACGCGATCATACACCCCCTCCCCTCCGTCTTTTCATCCCTCGTCGACGCTTGTATATATATATATATATATAGGAAGTGACGAAACTAGGAACACCGTAACCCACTGTAACTGTATAAAGAAAAAAAAGAAAACAAAAAATTAAAAAGTTCATAGATGAAGAATAAAGCTTCGTCTTTGATCTGTTACGAGAGAAAGCTGTCGTGGCACGACGGGGGGTGGGGGGGGGGGGGGTCAGGGGCAGGTAATTTTAAGAACTTCGAAGCACGTTGTCACGATCTGAAACGAAAAAAATTAATTACAATCCAGAATGAAAAGGGAGAGAGAGAGATAAACAAAAAGAAAAATTTCCGGTTCAAATTCGCCTATACGAAAGATATATAGGTATAGAGCTCCGAAGCTTCGGAAGGAATTTCACGGATCTCGCGTCAAACAATAAGTTATAGATAACGACGCATAGGTACGTTTCTCGTGACGTAGATAATTGCGTGATAACGCGATGATGATAACCGCGCGCTGATATCGGGCGCAAAGCGAGACGAGCGAGAGAGAGAGGGGGGACGAAAAAAAAACAACAAAAATTTGAAAAAAAAAGAAACTGACGAAAGACAAAAAAATAAAAAATTTAGTACGAAAAAGAGGAAGAAGAAAAAAAAGAGAGAGAGAGAGGGAAAACAGATAACGACTAGATAAAGGAGATTTGCGAGTGGAGGGGGGGCGGGGGAGGGGAGGGGGGGGCTTCGCGGTTATGAGCCCCAATGCTACAGGGTTGATTTTGGCTTAGCTAAAGGGGTATGAGGGGACGTGGTATGAGGGGGGTATATACCAGAAGTGGGGATGGAAAGAGCGTCCTGAAGCTGCGGCGGAGGTTCAGTGCCGGCGCAGTGGCCGGGCCGAGATGTCCTGCGCCCCCGGGAATAGCGGTAATTTATCCAAGAGGATGAAATAAAATATATTTATATAAAAGGGGGAAATAAAGACAAGAAAGAATAGAAAGAAAAGAGAGAGAGAACAAAAAAAAAAAAAAAAAAAGAAAAACAATATATTAATTGTTGGCCGGAAGTCGTTATAAAAATAAATAAAACCGTGATAATCGGATTCTATGTGTATGTATATAGAAATTTATATGTGTATGTATATAGATATGTATATATACATATGTATATAGTAGATTTTAATTTGAATATATAATATAATGTAATAAGTGATATTGGCTTGTGAAACGAGGAATAATTAAAGAAATAATAATAATAATAATAATATAATTGATAATTGTAATTTCGAATCGTGATCGAAGAAGAGATTTGCAAAAAAGAATAAAAAGAAATGAAAATATAGTGATTTTGGCGCAGCTTGTATGATAAAGAAAAATTTTTGAAAATAGAAAGAAAAAAAAAACGAGTAAACGAAGATTTATAATGAATACGAAAAAATAAAATAAGAAAGTCAACGAGAATTATTCATTGTGCATGCAACGAAACGAATAAAAACAGAAAAAAAAATAAAATAAAAAGACGAAAGGGGGGAGAAAGAGGGAAGAGATAGAGAAACGGAGAAAAGCTGCTTGAGAAGAATATATTTCTATGTTTTTTTCTTTTTTTTTCAAATTTTTTTCGTTCCCCTCCTCTATTTGTGAAAGTAAATGAACGTAAATTATATCAAACAATTTTCAACTGGAAGTTTTTTGATTTATTGTTGAAAGAAGAATTTCAGAATACTCAAAAAAGAAGAGAGAGAGAAAAGAAAATAAAAAAATAAAAAAATTACACCGCAGATCTCCGCGTAAGCTTTGGAGAATAATTAACGTCGAAACAGCGAAAGCTCTATCTTGCGTAAGGAATAGAAATAGAAGAAGTTAGAGAAAGAAGAAAAAGGAAGAAAAGGGAAGAAGAAGACGAAGACGAATAAGAAGAGGCAGAAGATCACTAAACGCGAAAAGGAAATAAATTGTATTACCTAAGGATCAAAGGATACTACGGCAGCCAGCAACCGCGGGAGGGCCAGGAGGTGGGAGCCATGCCGCCCGGGCGAGCTTGCTTTGAGCCCCCCAGCTGGATTCTTGCGCTACCCCCGGTTCCCTGTTACTCACAAATACTCACCTACCACCTATAAGGTAAGGATTTTCTGCCCATACGATCGCCTAGGACCCGGAAATAGTGTATTTCAGGAATAAAAAAGAAAACAAAAAAATCAAATAAAGTGGTTGAAAAAAAGCTCTGAAATTTACGAAAATGCTCTGCGAGAAGCTCGGAAATTTTTATAGATACACCCCACACGTTCCCCGTTCGCACGACACGCGGAAAAATGAAGCTTAGATTTTTTCAAAAAAGCTCAGATACGACTGTGAGTAAAGTAAAAGAACGTTGCACGGAACCAGCATTTATATTTGATAAAAAACAAAAAAAAGCACGAGAAGCTTTGAAAATAAAGCTGCGTGAAAAGCTTGGAAATAATTGACCTTTCGCCCATACGATCGTTTAGGTCCACGACTTATCTTTGAGGAAAAAATCTCATTAAAAGCTCGAAAATAATTCGAAATCAAGCTGAGGCCTTTTCGACCGTGGAACCGCTTGCGCTGAGACCAGGCGACTTATCTTTGGGTAGAAAGGGTCGTAAGGGTTGAAAAAAGCTCGCGAAAAAAATTCAAAAGCTTCCTAACATTGGATCAAAATTTTTCTGTTGACCAAATAGAAACTCGAAAACGAATTAGGGGCTGTCCAGAAATCACGTGATACATTTTGGGATAGTGCGTGCACGGCGTTCCCTATACTACATTGTAGCATTTTGTCTCACGTGATATCTGAACGGCCCCTTAGAACGAAAGAAAAAAATAAATAAAAATGCACTAATTGCAATTGTGCGAATAATAACAATCGACTCGCAATAATAGATAAAATCGTGAAATTATTGCTGATTTTAATTCCGCAATGTAATTCCTGAATTGCCGGAAGGGAATGGTATAATAATTTATTTGTGATACGGTTCGTCGCTCCGCAGCTATATGTAGCCCTGCAACTCTGGGACGGTGAGAGCAGATGTCGATTAATTGATACCGATAGCTCAGCCCGCGAAATTAGGTGGATGAGAAAACGCTTATCTAATTCACGCCGTTCGTTATTATTATTGGTGTGAAAATTCGGTCGTAACAATTATAGGTCGATGATTAGGGTACAGGTAGAATTTCTACGTGTAAAATAATTTTTGTTTAATTACAGCGACGCAGAAATTTTCGGTGTAATTTAATTCGCGAATTTGGTGCTTTCGTGCTGCACCCGTTTTTCGGTCTAACAATTTAATTCCCTGCAGTGGTGTAGGTACAGCGAGCCGATGTCGATGTACATGGACGCGTGTCAAAACCGTTCTCTCTCGGGAATTGTTCTGAAATTGATATGAATTTCAGTGTTGAAATTTAATCGCGTATTAACGCAGCGTAAAATTTCGAGAGCTTTCGTAGCATGAATTATTTATGCGACGTGATAGAAAGGAAATATCGCGAAAAAGGAAAGAAAAAATTGACATTTTCTCTCATTTCAATAAATTCGTTACACGCTTATGCATACACATTTCAATCTATTATCAATATCATATCGTATAAAAGAGCCGAGAAGATCCTATTACGCAAGGATTCGGGACCGAGCTGCTGCGTCAGTCGCGCATTCGCCGGCGTGACCGAGGTACATCGACCCTGACTCTATGCGTCACTTTGTAATCTGGCATTTATTGTGCACCGTATCGGATCCGTTGATCCTGTATAACATGTGTGTACATAGCTGACAGGTAGACGATCATTGAATACGCGTTTGAAGTGGAACAAAAAAAAAATAAAAAATATGAAAACTGTTGAAAGCAAAAAGTCGAAAAAGCTGAAAAAATTGGCGAAAAAAAGCTCCACGAATGTCGGATCATCCGGAATCGTGAAAAAGCGAAATCCTAATGCGAATGCCTGAATGAAGGAAGAATCTATGAATAAACGAACAACGAAATAAAAAGCTCAAAAGATATGTAATTAGCATTAGGGTTGGCGGATGAAAATTTCTGCAATTAAAAACGAAGTTGTTGAATGAAAACGGGATGCGAATGCATTTTTTTTTAATCAGTATGTGCGAAGATAAAAGTTGTATTACACGAAGGTATTATGTAGGTATAGGTATAGTTTTATGTAGTTTTTCGGATCGTTTCCGTAATATTAATATATGGAACAGCATACCATACCAACTTCTTCGATATTTCTTTATCATATGAATATGTAGTCCGTAGACTGGGCGACGACGTCGAGACGCGTCGTTATTGTATTAAGTAGGTATATAACTAACCGTAGAATTTTTTGGCATAAGATTTGTTTGTATGTAGTACGTACGTGGTTGCATAAGAGTTAGAGCTTGCAGCATCATTGACCGATCCATCGATAACATGTGTGTGTGTGTGTGGTGAAAATAATTTTCGAATTGGGAATGAGGAAAGAGGAAGAAGGGAATAGCAGGGAGACGAAAGTGAAAGAAGGAATCTTGACGATAATATTAATTCCAGTCACATATATTTAGTTTTTATTTTATTTTCTTACCCAATTTACATACAGTCGAAAGAGCAGCTGTATACGTGGAAACTAGGCGAAGTAACGGTCGCCGAAGCGAGATGAAAGCGAGAAAAAAAATATGTATAATATACATATATATGTATAAGCAGAGAGAAAGAGAGAGAGAGAGAGAGAGGAAGAAAGAGAGAAGAGGAAAGCCTAAAACTGAACAAGTCGGATGCCAGGATCGATAAGCCCCCCCTTTACCACCCCTCCAAAACCCGTGCCTGATCCCTTATAACGATGGTTGGTCGGTCATGCGGCACGTGCAGCATTACGACGACGACTTGAGCTTTCAGCAACTAGGTATAACATGTCCGCAGCCTAATGCACTTGATGAAAAATTAGATTAAACGATTTTTCACAGTACCTGTTTCATCTCGAGTGATTTTTTTCGTCGTGCTTTTTTAGAAAATTGCAAGCTCTGCCCCCCCCCCCCCCCCCCAAGCTTGAGCTTTTTTGGAAACATGAGAATTTTGCCGGAAAGCCCGAGCTGCTTTTCTCGAAAAAACATGAGCTTTTTTTTCTTAAAAAGAAAACTTGAGCTTTTTTTTAAAGAAAACTTGAGCTTTTCTTTGAATAGTCAAAAAATATTCGGAGGGTTGTAGGATTCTTGTAAAAAATTTCCGTTCCGCGGTATTAAGCGACGAAACAATTATTGTTATCGGCGTAATAACATAATTGGATAAAGCAGGTAAATGGGAGTTGGTAAATTTAAGCGGGAATTTAATTGGCCTGATTGTGAGCTTTCGGGGCGGCCCAGTTCCCGCCGTCTCGTGATATGTCAGTATGCATATGTGTTGGTATAACTTGAGGCGGAATCAGAGATCGGAAGGCCCATTACCCTGAAGCGTGAGATACTCAAGGGAGAACCGAGGACGCTAGGCGCGCCTCTAGCCCTGCCAATTAGAAGCCGATATCAGCTTCTTTGCTTCCTCCAATTTCAGATTAGAGCTTCCTGCTAGGTAGTTACTAATTATTCGCAAGGAATTGCTTGTAAGCTTGATGAAAGCCCGGAATTGCACCGACGCTGCAATATCTTGAGCTTTTTATTCATCGGCATATTGAAAGTCCGTTCGCTCGTTACAATCACGGGGATTAAACGGGAGGTCGAAATCCATCTGCTAGTTACTAATTATCATCCAAAGTAGCTCGCAAGCTTCATTTGAGATTAAAATTTCATTGATATCCCAATATTCCGAGCTTTTTATTTCTTTTTTTTGCCCTCACAATAAAGTTTGTCGGCATAATTACTAATTGATCACCAAAATCACTTGCTAACTCGATAAAGCTCGGCATTGCACTGCATATTGCAATATCTTGAGCTTTTCTCATATCGCATTAAAGTCTGTCGGCTGGTATAACTGTCACGCGGATTAAATATGACGGCGAAATTCATCTGCCAGTAACTAATTATTCATCATAGCAGCTTGCAGACTTCATAAAAGCTCGGAATCACACCGATATTGCAATAGCTTGTGCCTTTTTCTTTCTAATTAAAGTCTGCTTGTGGTTTGCGGTCACGGGATTTGAATAGAACATCAAAATTCATCATCTACTTACTGAATATTCACTACAGTAGTTTTTGGGCTTTATGAAAACTCGAAAATGCTACGATGCATTAATATCTTGAGCTTTTTTCGGTGTGTTGGTGCGTTTTTTCCATCTTCTAATTGTGTTCGCTTCACCGTATTGGATGAAAACGTTGAAATCAACTCGCTACCTAATAGTTATTAGCTGAAATTGCTTTCGAGCTTTAGAGAAGCTGGTAATTGCGCCAATATTGACCAAATCTGAACTTTTCACAATGCATTAAAGTCCTCTAGCTGTAGCCTTACTCTGGCTACATTAACGTTACTAAAAAAACGAGGTAGAAACCGTCTGACAGATTAGTTTCCGAGCATGAAAAAAAAAAAAAAAACAGAAATAGTGAAATTCCGAGCTTTCGTAAATCCCTAAAAGCCTTTCCGCTGTAATATAAGCGATACTACGTTCAGAATATCGAAAAAAGACATGGAATTTCATCCTATATTCGCTGATTAATCGCTAGCAGCAGTTTAAAAGCATAAAAAAGCTAAAAATTATAATAAATTCCGAGCTTTTTCGAGCTTTTGAGTTATTTCCTTGGCTCTCTCGCTGTGACGCACATCTACGCCGAATGAATAAAACGTCTAAATTCATTTCCTGCCACGTTATCACCGGCACCAAGGGGTGCCGAGTTATTTCTTTGTCTCGCGGTCAAACTTTTGGTCCAAGTGAAGATCAGACAACAATTTTCTACGGTTTTGGGGCTCCGCAAGTTCGTCGGACTTCCGGGTTGCTTCCGGAATTCACCCAGCTTTCAAGGAATTGTATCTACGTCATGGGCTTCCCGCGTGTTGTCCGAGCATTGCCTCGTGCCCAATGTTCATAAGTTGTAATTCCTACTCTCCGGCCGAGAGGAGGCTGAGAAGCGCGGCCGAAACCATCCCCACATCATATCGCCCTGGGCCCCAAGGGCTTGTTACATAAAGGGGGCATGAATTATTACCGAACATCTGCACTAAAAGTTGGAAAACGTTCTTCCCATCGACGTTATGTGGCGCACAGATGATCCCGGCTATTCACCCTGAATTATTTATGCCAGAGAACCGATTCATCCATCGAGATGCTCAAATTTCTTCACTCGGCGTTGACCATAAATGAACTTTTTTGGACACCGAGGATTCGGAGAGGACGATTTCCTCTTCGACTAAGGGGTTTCCGACCCTTTTCAGGGCCCAGCTTCTCTCTCCGACTGGCAAACTGACAAAAAGCTCCAAAAATGTCGATCTGCCAAAGCTTTACTCGGAGTGGACAGGGCCAAAAGCTAAACTGGAAGATTCTAATTGCGTCAGAAATTCGTCTTCCAAATTTCTAAGCTGCATGTCCCCCTGGGGTTACTGGCTGTGAGAAAGGGCAGTGCTTTATACCCGGCTGCGAACTATACTACTTTAATTTGGCAGAAACCGGGGTCTGCCAGGCCGCGCTGGCCCCTCCGTAGCTATTTTCCCATTACACCCTTAATTCACCCTTTCTTGGGTTCCTCGGGGCTTAAGCATTCGGTATGGCCACGGCTACGGCTACGGCTGCTCCTCTAGCTGCTGGTTCGTTCTATTGAAGCTGGTTTTAGCTAGCTTCTAGTAGCCCCAAGTGAGAAAGTGAGAGAGGTACTGAGCGTCGCGACGCCAGAGGGCTAATTACGGACCAGGCTTGTTTTAACGCTCCTCATTTGAATAAGAGTCGACGTGACCTGCGCCCCCTGAAGATAGGCGTACTACTCTCACCCATAGAACTATAAGGCCATCATTTTTCCTGAAATTTTACTTTCTTTCAGTTAATTTCGAAAATTAATTACGCCAGCTCTTTGAACTGTCCCATTATGTTCAAGGGTTCTAAATCTGTTGTAAAATAGTAGCTGAAACTAATCCCTCCTTAGTTTACCCGGCTAAATATCTGGAGAGAGACAGAGAGAGAGAGAGAGAAAACGAAATCAAAATTAAACGCCGCGTTTTATTTTCAATGTTGTGCTTTTTAGCGGGAATTTTCTTTTTTGTTTTTGTTTTTTTTTTCTCTTTCAGGGGCCCTTGACTCACGAGTCTTAATTTAATGGGATCAAAAAGTACCTGTCAACGTTTCCCAGGCCAGTTAGGAAAACGTCGAGACTGGTAGTAGGTGGGTACCTGACGGTTATAGTGGGCGCACTCGAATCATCGTCCTCGCGTTGACAAGGAGTCCTCGGATTGAAGAAGGTTTCGAATTAGCTAGTGGGAGTGCTTAGGGGTGCGCATAAAGTCGCGAGGTCCTTGGATCTGAATTGCTGTCGAAAATAAAAAAAAAAACATGAAACAAAAAAAAAATGAAAAATTTGAAACAGAAAGAAAAGATGACCCCCTAATTTCATTCTCCTCATCTCTTCATCCCAATTCTTCTATTTCTTCTTCGTTCAATTTGAATGATTCTTCTTTCACAAACTTTGACATTTTTTCTTTTTTTTTTTGGATTCTTCTTCTTCAAAGCCGCGATTCAGATTCCTACCTCTTCTTCCTCTCCTCTGCCATTCGCGAAGAGAGGATTACATCCTTCGATCGGTGTCCTTCTCCAAATTGAACGCGGTTCGATGCGCTATATGCGGTAGGAGGGAAAGAGATGGTATGGATGGGAAGGGAAGGGAAGGGATTGCTCAACAAAGCGAATAACTCCTTCAGAGCGAAGATGAATCGCGTCCTGGTGAATCGAACCGAGTAGTACCCCTACGGTAAAAATTCAACTGTTCGATGCCCTTCTTTAATTTCAATTTATCAGCATAAGATTTCTCCTCAATGATTCAGAAAGAAAATTGAAAACACACACGCACACACACACACGTGAAGAGAAAGGTATTTTTTGACCTCGTACTCTCCGATCGGTTCCGTTTCCGGTTTCGTATTCGGAGAGTTTGAGTTCAGCGGTTTGAACAGGGAATGAATATTCTAGGTAGTTTTAGAGGGGCGACAGACACCGTTTCGTCGTTCCAAACTTGGATGAGCGGTTCTCTTCGCTTCTCCTCATCTCCTCTTCTCTCGACTGTCTAAAGTGCGCTGAGGTTTTGGTATAATTGTAACGGGATTTCGTTGGGGTCCCATATACGTCTTGCGAATTATGAATAGATCGAGCAGCTTCCCGTAACCCGTTTCTCGTTCCTGCGGGTCCCCGTCCCTATTCTACTGGCGGTGACATCGGCCTAGGGGCATGAGCGCAGGGGGGGTGAGAAAAAGATGATATTGCCGCAGAGTCCTCGATATGCAGATGACGAAGACTGAATATAAAGTGACCCGCAGCCAATTCAGCTCGGTTCCTAAGCCCGCCTCACCCCTGGACCCCGGAATATTCAATCGTCCCTTTCGGCTAAAACGCGAGACTCGAGTCCCGCGGCTTCCTCTTGCGACTAAAAGCTCCCGGTTCTTCCGAATCCTCGTTTTCGACTTCCTGGAGGACCGTAAGAGGAGCCGCTGGCCCTCCGCTACCTAAAATTCTCGAATATTTAACAAAAAAGGTGGTGACAGCGGTGGGACGATCGAAAGACACCACGCGTCACCGAGTCCTACGTCCTACGTTCGGCTACGGCCCAGGAAGGGAAGAGGCTGGAAGGAAGAGGTCCCGGGAAGTCGGGGGACGCGAGGGTCGACGGAACCGTGTTCGAGAGCAGAGACTGCGTGGGGTAGTAGCTTCGCTATCGATCCCCAACGCACCACGCATCTCGGGTGGGTTAAAGCTACCTACCGGCGGTCCCCAACGGGCTCGCTCGCGAAAACCTCCAGGACGTGGTGCTGCGCGACTCGCAACCTTCTATTCCTCCCCTCGCTATTCCCCAGGGTTAAAGAGGATGTGAGAAAGTCGATCTAGGAGTCATGAGATCAAAAACATTTACATCTAGCCTCAGTCTCAGCAGATGTGTTCAGGAAATTGTTAAACGACGTGTACAAGGAAAAAGGACATGCTCGAGGAAATTCCAACCATGCTCACTGATCTGCTAGTCAAATTTCACATGCTGCCAGACATCGTGAACATGATGACATTCCTCTCAGAGCTACGACGTGTCGTTGCTGCACAAAAGGAAAAACGATATTCCCGAAATCCAATGCTTGGAGGATGAGATATGTTCCTCGAAGACGATCTCACCCAAAATACTTGAAAATGTGGCTTATTCGCAGAACATGACTAGATCCTTGGAGAATATGACATGTTTTCGCAAAAGGAGAGATGGACATGGTTGAATGCTGCACAAATACGACGAGATTCTCAGAGAACATGAGCACGATGACTTGTTACCGAAATACGACATGTTCTAAGATTGTTGTACATGTTCAAATGTATCTTATGGGTGGGACATGTCGACATGTTTTTACCGGACAAAATGTTAAAAAAAAATGTCATATCGATGATCCTACGACATGCGATATGAATTAAACATAAAGAAGTCGAGATTTTTTCAAAATTCAACATGTTGGATGACAGAAGGAATGCTGTATCAGTAAATTTGATGGAAAATAAGATCACTCGATCACTCTCGATCCCCGATGATCATCAGAGTCAGATGTCAGATGTCTCCCAGATATTCTGTCGGCGTCGACTGGCCAATCGGGGGACAGATTATTCCCAAAGACATGGAACATCAGACGTCCGCTGATTTTCCCCAAGTACCAAGTTGGGTGTACGTACGATATCTTTGTACCGAAGTAACCACCGCGCAACAACGCGTACACCTGTTTGCCGCGGCCGCGGCGCGGCTGGCCCTGACCTAGGATCCGGGAGGCCAGCCTGGTAACCATGGGAACCGCAACCCTCACCTGGGTAAGGTATACAGGATAAAAAAGCTCGGCGAAGTAACGCCGGGAGTATTTCTCCCTTATTCCATCTCTTCCTCCCTTCAATTCCTCCCATTCCCATTCCCCTTCATTTCCTTTCCGTTCCTTCCTTCCTTCCTCTTCGCCAAGGTCACTCGGCTAAGCGATAGTCCACGAGGGTTGCTCCTCGTGCGCTTTACCCATCGATCTCTGATCCATTATTTTGGTCAGCTATAATGACGCTGGCCTCTGGCACCGTGCGTTCGTTCGTTTCTTAGAGCGTTGGCTTACCCCGGAAAACGGGGTACCAGCCGAACCTTTGCTTTTTAGACTTTATCTCGAAGGTGGGTAGAGGACTCCGGGTATGGGTATGGGTATGGGGGTAGAAAAAAAGGCCCTGATTAATCGCGCGAGGGGAATTCCCGGCGCCGTTAGCTAGTGCCTTGGTAAAACCCTTGGTCAAACTACAGAGTATACGCAGAGCTTTACAAGCTAATAAACCCCGCTAATAAACCAGCTCTACTACGTTCCTCGCTCTCTACACCCCCCCGTAGCTGTAAATGTGCGGTAAAAAGAAAACGGTTTTTATTCCTTATAAAATACTAATTACCGATATATTCCCGAGGCATTTATACCATTCACAAATATTATGTCTTCCACTAAAATCATCAACGATCAGATTCACATTAAACTAGCGAATATCGAATTAGTCATAAATCAGCAGCCGATCTCGAAGACATATGTGCAAAAATGTTCACTAAAGTCGAGTTTTTCCAATAAAGTTTGAAACTTCAACTTGGCCCTGGCCCCTCTTCCTTCCGCTGTCAAAAAAACCGAAAACGTCCAACAGGGAAAGATTCCCATTTCTGCAGATCTGGTATTGCAGGTCGATCGTTAGATATTGCTTGTACACGGTTTACACAGTGGCAAAAGGTTGTCAAGTTTTAGTCAAGCACATCTTTCAATATCATCTCACTCTCCATCGGTAGCTACAATGGTACCAATAATACTGCATTGCCGTAGAAATTTATTGGCAGAACTGTATAGCTATTATATTATGTACATGTGTAGTAGGTATGTACTACATGCATTTCTATGTGTTGCACGTAACATCTATAGGCGGATATGTGTAGTACTTACACGAATATTTTATTCATAAAAATTATCCTATAACCGTTTCATACGTACGGCTATAGTACAGAAGCTTCTGTGTCAATGGTTTTCTTCAGGAAGCGAATGCGACACACATTTAAACGGAAACGTGTTCAAAGTGGAGTAAAACACATCGTTTGTGTGAATTGTCAGATTGCATGTCTTGAGACTTATCAGAAGAATGACATGCTTTCGAAACCAAATTGACCGTGGAAGACATGTGGAAGATGACATGTGTCTTGAAAAAACATGTTTGTGGAGGTAATATGACCCGCTGCTGAGACAAAACATGTTTAGAAATGACTATGGCATGTTTATGAAGTACAACATGTTTCGCATTTGTTCAAAATTCTGAAAGCACTGTGAGAAACTTACAAAATCGCATGCTTCTGTGAAAAAAACATGTTCAGAAATCACTGTGACATGTTTCTAACGTACGAACTGTGTAAGACATTGAATTTTTGTAATTAATGACATGTCTTCGAAAAAAAAAACATGTTACAATCCAAATGATGGTGTCATAGTTGAAAAAATTATTTCTACATGATATGCGTTACTTTAAATCCATGCAAAATATCTTTCAACGAATGCATCTTTGTCGGAATAATTCAAAGGTCGATAATCATGAAACCGAGTCTTGGGAAGTTTCTATTTTCCCTTTCAAGCACGTGGCGTTCTTAATTACCTCTTAATTAATTAGTTTCCCTAAAGAAAATTGCGAGGGACATAGATCACTGGGGTAAGATAAGGCGCGTCTGAGTATAAGTGAAGATATTTCGAAAACAGAAAAGATTGAGGATGTTTTCATTCGGCCATAAAGTTTCGAGACAAATGTACCTACATAACATACCCCGCGTGTATGAGAGAATAGATTCGAACTGACTGAAATTTGCTTTTTCAAAAACGAAGATCTCTGTTTTTTTTTCTTTTTCTCTCTCGTTCCTCGTTCTCAGCTCATCGTCAGCTCAACTCTATATTATAAAGTCTATACCTACACGGTATCCAGCGAAGATGCAAAAGTATAATATAATCTGGTGACGGAGAGCGACGGGACGCTATTTCCGTCGAGTGTCGCAGCCGTAGAGGAGAAGAGGAGCGGGGAACTGGATTCCCAAAACTGTTCTGAAATAATATTAATACTAGCTAGTATCGTCGTCGTACAAGTAGCCAGCCAGCTGGCCGACCAAACGAACGTGGTCACCTAAACCTTGGACGAAGAGGGGAACGGGTGGATAATAAAAAATAAAAAAATAAATAAAAGAAAACAACTTACAACATACGAACATTACGTAAAGAAGAAGAATATCAGTTCCAAGGTGGACACGACGAAGAAGTGACATTACACGAAAGAAGGAAAAAACGAAGGGAAAAAAGAGAACCGGGGTGCGTCTTTCACACCAGCTAGAAAATTTTGTTGACGGAAGATACGCTTCCGAACAGGAAGAAAAAAGAACGAGGAAATAGTTGAACAAGTGCAAGCGAAGAAGTGGAAGAAAATATAATGATGATCACTCGCGATGGAATAACGAGCAGATTTCAACGGATGACGTCTCCTCGGTCAAGGTACTAATTAATGTCACTAAACGCCTGGCACTTATCTGTGTGATAGTGCAGTTGGTTGAAGTATGCACTCACGGGATCGAAGAAACGCGGGCAGGCGATTAAATTTTACGCGAGACAATTGCACATAGGAGAACGACGACGTGTCATTATTACGTCGGTATAAACCGGAGGGGAAATCGTTTCAAAGTTGTAAATAAATAAGCGTTTTAAGGCCCGCCTTAATGACTATCTGGTCACAACTCGTTGTGAATCACAAATCTTCGTAGTGTAAGAAAAAAAAACAGACGTTAACTTTTTCGCTATCCTCTTCATACACGTTTGAAAGTCGTTATAGATTTTTCGAAGGATCGCTCAAATTCGCGATCGCAATTCTTCGAGATAAATTTCGCACGCTTTTGACCGTCGAAAATGAGCGAAGTTGAGTGCAACTGTTAATAATCCCTCCGTTCCTCTCGTGGTAACTGAATCTGTAAAAAAAAATTAGGAATGTTGGGAGGACTGAATACTCGGGCAATTTCTGCCACGATGAAGCAGTAATCCCGAAAGTTTCATTCCGATCAGTTGCGTGGTGTGGGAGAAACTAGGAATCGCGTTTTCGAGGTGATCGCAACGCGTGTATCAAAGCCCTTAAAGCTGTAGAAACGAGCTATGACACTTCGGCGATTATGAGTAGCGTAGTGAAAAGCTTTGGACAAGACATTTTTCGACATCCATTAAAGCTTCTGCGATCAACCCTGCGGGTTAGAGGTTTTTTTTAAAAAGAAAGCTTCAATGATGTACCCGCAAGCTCGAAGCCATTATTACCTAAACTCTTTTACCACTCTTCGCTAAAGTTCATATTATACTGTATTAATTCAGGGAATTCTGAACGAAGCTATACACGCTCCTGGCGGTAGGTAGGTATGCCGGGTTTTAGTCAGCAGTTTGAGAACCTTGTAATTAATTACGCGTCAGACGTATTCTACTCTGGTCTCTGGTCCCTGCATCGTTCATCTTCCGTCACCAAGGAAGCTTAATTATCAACCGGTAATCAGACAGCCGATTTTCCCGCTCGTCGAATTTCTCATTTTGTTTCCTTTCCTTTATTAATGGACGTGGAAATGAAAATAAAAATGACCGACGGCGTAAGAGGGACGGAAAATTTTAACTGGACCCTGGCATTGGGGGACCAGACTCCAATATTCTCGTCATTTTTAGGTTTATTATTTTTTAATTCGGTGCTCGGAAGTTCGTGCCAAGTCTGCTGGGCGTCAAGTTTACAGCATATACAGCCTCGAGTATTCGCGTGTTCGGTGTTGGAACATAATAACAACAATATGCTGAGAGTGTACGTCCGCACATCTACACCGAAAGCTTCGAAAGCCTTGAATTAAGCTCTGAAAGCAGAAAATCCCCATCAAACCAGGGGCGAAATGCAGCGAGAAAATTAATGTCAAATCTTCGTTGGAGTTGATTGATCACGCTGCATTTTCGCCACCAGATTTCGCCAGATTTCCGCAAATTTTATCACCTGGTATCAAGCATCTGCCATTCAATCAAACTCGAAGATGCATATAAGCTGAGAACTGAATGGAATTTTTTGGCTCAGGTCCTTCGACCATTGGTACGAATATTCCCTTGAAGAATTAGGGTGTAAAATGACCCCCTTCACGGAATAATTTCAGTCATTCATCAAACGACCGAGTGGAAATGAAGGGATGGAAGTTCCCTCGCTACAAGTACATACCGTGATAGGAAAATGTACAATGTGTTTGATGTAGCCGGACAGTCCTATGGGCAAAGTGCCTTCCGAACATGAGAGAATGGAAGTTTGCCTCTGTTGAAGTTTCAGGAATGAGAAATGAGTGCCTCGAACAATGAGGAGCAAGAAAACGTGCATACATCGATGTGGAACGAGAATAATATGTGGTGCAGTATTTCCGTCGTCTAAGGACATAACTACCCTGCGCATCGTATTACAACTTGGAGTGAATGCATGAAACTGCAGCAGCGGTGGGTAGTTGTGTATCGCAAATTATTTGCTGCTTTGTAACGAGTACACCCCAACTTCTCTGACGTCGGTTAGGTACGTTATTTTAGGTAAAAATATATCGTTGCGTGACGTCGACACTGGAACGTTGCTTACCACGCGAAGTCTTTACCTACACATGTGCATATGAATGTCTGGCAATTAATTCGCACTGGTACATGTATAGAAGGCCCTGCTGCTTATACCCGGAAGTGACACTATGGCATGCTGAACCGTGTATTTAAACCCAGGGACCTTGGGTCAAGGGGGAAACCCACCCCATTTTGCATATTCAAATGTTTCTCGGCTTCATATGATCGGATAAAAAAGGAATAAGGTGGTGAACGATTTTTCAAAATATTTTCAGCATAACTAGAACGAATTCGAAGCACACACGTTCCATCAATCGAACTTTTACAATTACCCAGCTACCATTATCAAATTATCCAAACTGTCCATTACACTCAAACTAATTTAACTAATTGGACTGACTCGTGAAATTCTGATCGAAAACCTCGTCCTGAACCGGAACCGTGTAGTTTGGATACTCGTTTCACGGTTTACGCGGTAGAAACGTTTAACTGAAAGCATAAAATCGTGAAATTTTTGGGCCTCCGTAATCGCAGGTGCAGAGATACGTCGACCCCCCAGTGCTTGTTGCTATATTTCTTCCGTCTCCTCGCCACTTTCAAGTTTCGGACGTATCGTTCCTTGGTGAAAGGCCAGATTCCGAGTTTTTGGTAAAAGTGATGATGGGGTATGAGAGCCGGACTCCATAAGCCCCGAAGACACAGATCCAGGTCCTGATTCCTTGGGGGCTGTTTTGTCTGGGTTGACGTCACATCCGTAAAAAGGTATAACCAGTCGAAGCAGTATGGATCCAGGTCCGTTTTGGCATTGGGCCATCTGGTGCCTCCGGGTCCAGGGCGAGGCTGTGGCTGTGGCGCGTTAGACCGAGGCGATGACGTTGCAGAGGCCCCTGGCGAAGGGTACTCTTTCGGGGAAGACGTCCGTCGGCGAACAATACCTACTTGCGGTAAATCGACCTCAAGGTATCGACGTGAGTCATCTCCAGTCCGCCCGAACCCCGCAGGCGATACCCAACTCTCAAACAAACTCCTATACAGTCAGTGTCAGTGCAGGTGACAGGGCGAACGACGCAATAGCTCCGGGTTATCAGCCTCGATCATCATCCCTTGGGTTTTACGTCCCTCTTCTGGGCGACGTCGCGACGTTAACGTCGTATCGTTTCTTCATATCAAACTCTCGCCCTGGTCTGCGATGCTTGACGGAATTACGCATCACATGCAGTCCCATCTTGCCTCCTAACTCGATTCTGATACAACATTATTCTTCGTTCGAAACGAAACTTGGCTTGGCAGAGCTAGGGGTCGGCTTCGCGCGGGAGAGAAACTAGATAATTGCACAGTACTACGAGGCTAGAAGGAACTGGAAAGTTTCATTCCACCTGCAGCGGGAAACCGGGACTTGCACTGTAGTCTGGGACCGAGTATCAGCCAGGGAATTAGGACGTTGTCCTTACTTCCTGATGCCTTAATTCCGCTCAGTGCATCCACGGCTTATCGCCAGACCGGCTTAACTCCGGAAACGTCTAGGTCTTAGTCTTAGCTACCCACGCCGAGGGAATATAGATTGGCCGAAGATCATCCCGAGGAGAAACACACGAAACTACTTTTCGATCTTACTGGGTACAAACGAGATCGCGACTGGAGACGTTTAAATTTAAATAGGAAAACACAGAGTCTGAGAAAAGACCGGGGAAACACGCGGGATGGGGGGATGGAGGGAGGGGGATAAAGGCTAAGGAGCCATTACTCTTAATCAAGAAAGATCAGACGGAAGTAGGAAACAGATGAGGAAATGATTCAGTTTTCTCGGTGACTTTACTCCTCGGTGGACGTTCTTACTTATTTTAGGAAGTCGTTCATTTTACAGGAAAATATGTTGCCAAGTGGGTGACATGACTTTCAACCGCTGAATCAAGATTTCGTTTATTATTTAACGCGGTAACAGTCAGGCCGCAGAGCTGTGCGTGCGATTATGTCTTATCGCACGAATATTCAGAAATACCTACTATTCCAGTTTCGTTGACTTCAATGTTCATTTTAATAGTCCTCTGTAATATCGCGATTTCAACATATTGGAAAGACGTCCAGATCGCGATATTGCGATATCGTGAAAAGCTTCACGCTGTAGTGTCGAGGAAAAACCGAAATTCTCACATCGGAATTGCAAGATTAATGGAAAACCGAATTCTTGATGATTGCGGTACAGTCCTGACATCAAAATTGCCAAATTGCCAGACTGTGGGGTTCCGAAATTTTTGAAGAAAACCATGGTGACGATATCCCGACAAAATTGAATACGAGCCTAACAGCGCAAGAAAATTGTTAAAGTTCAATTTTCGCACGAAACTTACAGAGCTTTATTCAGGATGTGTGTGAAAATCTGACGCATGACATCGCAGCAATATTTATTTGGGAAATTCTTTAAACAAGACGATATCGTCTGGTTTATTTTGTGAAAAGTGGTGCAATATATTGGTAAGACCTCCAGATCGCGATATTGTGAAAAGATTCACACTGTAGTGTCGAGGAAAAACCGAAATTCTCACATCGGAATTGCAAGATTAATGGAAAACCGAATTCTTGATGATTGCGGTACAGTCCTGACATCAAAATTGCCAAATTGCCAGACTGTGGGGTTCCGCAATTTTTGAAGAAAAACATGGTGACGATATCCCGACAAAATTGAATACGATCCTGAACAGCGCAAGAAAATTGTTAAAGTTCAATTTTTGCACGGAGCTTACAGATCTTCATTCAGGATGTGTGTAAAAATCTGACGCATGACATCGCAGCAATATTTATTTGGGAAATTGTTTAAACAAGACGATATTACATCGTCTAGTTTATTTTGTGAAAAGTGGTGCAATATATTGGTAAGACCTCCAGATCGCGATATTGTGAAAAGCTTCACACTGTAGTGTCGAGGAAAAACCGAAATTCTCACATCGAAATTGCAAGATTGATGGAAAATCGAATTCTCGATAATTGCGGTACAGTCTTGACATCAAAATTGCCAAATTGCCAGACTGTGGGGTTCCGCAATTTTTGAAGAAAAACATGGTGACGATATCCCGACAAAATTGAATACGAGCCTAACAGCGCAAGAAAATTGTTAAAGTTCAATTTTCGCACGAAACTTACAGAGCTTTATTCAGGATGTGTGTAAAAATCTGACGCATGACATCGCAGCAATATTTATTTGGGAAATTCTTTAAACAAGACGATATTACATCGTCTAGTTTATTTCGTGAAAAGTGTTGCAGCTTTTTCCTTGAAATGACATAAAGATTTTCCCTCCTTCGCTTTTCTCTCCTAGCTTTTGTGTTCCACCTTTTTATTCTATTTTCGTTTACTTTATTTATATCTCCTGGTTCAATCAAATCGCAGATTCTATTTTCGGGAATCCCCGTGCAAAAAAGAACGAAAAATAAGGACAAGGAGAGATAAAAAACCGAGTATACCCGTTAAAACAGCAAGTCGAATCTCTGACTTTTGTAAATAACAAAAGTTTCGGTCGTTTACGACCGCGGCACGCATACACGCTCTCTCTCTCTCTCTATCTTATTTGTATTTTTTTTTTTATCTTTCTCTCCTTTCCTGCTTTTTCACATCCTATTTCTACTTATACGCTTTTACTCAAGCTCCGCTATAGCTTTTACCTGAGCATGTTTACGTGCACGGTCAAACTTGCCTTATATACGTATACACACATAGCAATGAGGGTCGGGGTGAATCTGCGAGAGTGGGTTGAAACCAAAACAAGAAAAAAAAAACGAAAAAAACGTAAAGGAATTGAAATGGTACTGGTTCAAAAAGCTCAAGAAACAAGAAGGTAATTCAGCTGACCTCGATGGCCCAATCCTAGAAACTTTTAGCCGGATTTGACGAGCGCAAAAAATAGTATTCCAAAATTTTTTAACTCGTTTCAGTGGCCAGAGACTATGCCCCCTTTTATTCTACCCTTCAGACGTCACTGCGACTATACTTCCTCATCCCCTTTCCCCTCTCCCCCCCCCCCCCCCCTCTCAGTGACAGAAAAGAATCCAGAAAATAAATAAAAAAAATATGAAAAAAAAAGTAAAAATAACTACGACGTCGTAGTATCTATATTGATTGCTGCCGTAGAAGAAACGCCGCGCTGTCTACCACAGAATTTTCCCATGATCCTTGGGATACCCTTAGCTGCCGTCTACGTCTGCGTGCGGGGCTAGCAAGCTCTACTATATATCTATATACACTGACGAGTACACCTCTTCATAGGACAGCATCCAGAGCTAATTGTAAGCTCGAGCTTGCATCAAGAATAATAATTAGTTGAAGAAGTGGCTGCGGGGGGGGGGGGGGGGGGGGGGGGGGGGGGTAGGACGAAGGAATTAGCAATCCTCATTCAATTTTGAAGCCATTTATCACCTCCTGCACTGCAACAGTAATTCCAATTCCCTCGAAGAGGTAAAACTCTCCGAAAGCTCAATAACATCCGACTTTTTCGAGCTTTCAATATTCCGCGTCTTCCTTTATCTTCGTGCAGTTAGCAGTAAGTTACTCGCACTTAATGCAAGCTATTGCATTGGTGATTTAAACAACGAAGGGGATCACCGCATCGTCCATGAAATGATGATCGCCATATCAACCACCCCCCCCCCCCCCCCGACGGGATTCTTAATCCTTATCATATGTCGCTCCTCCGTCCGATATAACCGATATGAATGAAATTTGACGCAGACCACCGTCCGTTTGATAAAGGCTAAATAATTCCGGGTCGTACGAACGGGACCCTATCCTAGCTGGTGGTTGTTGCAGGATGGGTTCCTCGGTATCTGGGGGTAGCCGACCCTGTTTCGTTGTTTCCCCATCCCGTTACCCACCACCCACACCACACGGTCTGCCGCACTGCTGACGTAACATACCTCTCACTCACTCCCTCGTAATCTCTCTCTCTCTCTCTCTCTCTCTCTCTGACGTCATGGGTTGATATAACACGACCCCTACGTCGACCAAGGCACTGCACCGAAGTTGAACTTTTGGACAGTACATGTTGGAAACTTTGTTCGGGCGAAGGATTGTTTCTTATTTTTATTATTTCTTCCTACTTTAGTGCCCATATATTTATACACACACACACACACACACACACACACACACACGCGAACAAATGTCATGCATGCGGAAATAGCAGGAAATGGTGTTGATTTATGTAATATATAGCCATCGGAACCCTCACCCCCCCCCCCCCCCCCCCCCCCCCCCATATTTGCTACGAATCTGCGTGGTGGATGAAAAATCGATCCCTTGGGAGGAAGTTTTATTTTTCTTCCTCTTCCTCTTCTTCTTCTTCGTCTTTTTCTGGTTCTGGTTCTGGTTCTATTCCCTGCTACGACGACGACGAGTTCGCAGCCAAATCAATCTTCATTATGTACTGGCGCTTCCACCCCCCCTTATAGCTGTACAATATATTTTGGGTTACCTACTTTCGACTCATTGGTAAACTGCACATGATTATACATACAGAGGAAAGAATAATTGGGAATGATTTGTCAACCCATCTGTACACACCGGAGTGATCGAGGCTTGATAGGCGACTAGGAGTAACTGTGTCAAGAAGAAGTCGACTTTGTGTTTGGTTCAATGGTATTCGGTGCATAGCATACGAACATTTTTACTCATTCCTATGATATGGGATATTCTAATCAGTTTGGCAAGGGCGATATTTCCATGCAGGATATTCACGTGATTGATAGAAGATATTCAGGAGTAATGTATTCCGAATGTGTGACGTATCGTTCGGTCATACATTTCGGGATATCTTGTTATTGATATATCCATGTGATATGTATTCATGGGAGGCCGGAATCAGGGCTGAATATATCAAACTCATGACCGAAGAATGAACGAAGGATAACCCAATATCCTGGCGTGGATGTACCCCGAGTGACATCCATGTCGCCCTATCCGTAAGTCGATATTCACATCAGATGTATGAATCATTCAGGGGGAATATACCTCGAGAATAACACATCGAGATCAGACATGGCGTTTCAACATCCATTTCAATTCGTCGCATTTATAATACAATATCCTATGGATATGCCATGACAGAATTGGTTCGGAATATCCAGGAATTGATATATCCATCCGATTCGGGTATTGGAAAGAGAATGTACATCGGGAGAAGCATATCCATCATCGAGCATGTCGGTTTAACATCCGTTTCACAATGTCAATTAATCGTTGTTCACCTTCTGTCCATAGAACATTGAAAATGGATAAGAATATCCAGATTGGGCACACGTGGAACCCAATGGCGTATGCATATCCAAGAATTAATGTACGAGTCTTTGAAATGGATCAATTCGAACATACATTTCATAATATCCATGAATATTCATCGAAGTTCTGTAAATTCAATATTGAAATGTCGGTGAAACATTATTTCGGAAACGGGGTGGTGTTGAACTTGAGGGAGTGGCTACTGCTGCAGGATTTTGCGGTAACATCGAAGACGTCTACGACGCAGTGTTTCAGTGTGGTTTGGGTGTTAGCGGGTGTGAGGATCTCCAGGCTATATCCCGAGGGGTAACCAGGATACATTGCGCGGGAAGCCATAACTTTATAACCTTTTCCAGAAAGCTTGTCCGTGTATTTACCCTGGGAATGAGAATGAGAATGAGGATGAGGATGAGAATGTGCACAGGGGTCTACCGGTTCACACTACTGAAAACCACACACACATGCGCACACACATAGAAATACACAGTTTAAGACGAGAATATCTGCGGCCATTTTCGTTTCCGCAATCGCAAAGTCGTCTCATCTTGGTACAGGGTCAACGGAAATGCAATGCTTCTTCGGGAATTGCACCGAGCCACCCTCCTTCCTGTTTCCCATCCCGAAAGATGTTATGCTTACCGTATTTGGAATAGGAAATGGAAAAAATGAAAGAAAAAAATTCATATTGTACGTAGCGAAGCCGAGTTCCCCTTGCCACAAAGTGGCTTTTTTGCAATATAATATCGGTTATATCTGACAACTCGATCGCTAAAGATCAGAGGAGCATGAAAGAGGGCGTTTCATTGTCATGTCTGTTCAAAAGGCACCAGTTTCCACTCGAGACCTAAGAGCCCTGGAGTTCTGGGGCACGGCTCGAGCCTCGGGCTGGACTAATTCTGCTATAAAATATGTGCACACATATCCGGGTGGTCGTGTGAACTAACCTGGTGATAAAGGGGGGTTTGAGAAGTCAGAAGGGGGCAAAAAGAAAAATAAAAAAGAGTAACTGTTGAAAATTATTTAATCCTGTTTCTGATTTAGGCCGGAGATGAAACCCTTTGGGAGCACTAAATAGAGACATGTCGTAATTTTGGTTCCAGGTGAAAAGCTGTGGATCGGAGGGCTTACCCTCGGCCCCAGGAGTGGCCCAGGGGTTACCCTGGGGACCCGATCGCGAGCCCTGAACGAAGGTGGCTCGTAGCTGCAGGAGCCAGACGCTATGAACGCCAGCGTCAGCGTCGAGAGGAACTCCTGGCGGCTACCTCCCGACGAGACCGTCCAGGTCGCCGACCCCCGGTCAAAGTCTGCCCAGGTAAAAGAGGTAATTCGACGCCAGCTTTTCTTCTCGGTGTTCATCGTTGTTCGATCGATCGTTATAGCGTACGTTCGTCCGTTTGTTCGTCTTGCAGTTGTTTATAGGACGGCATGTTACACCCTGAGCACCTGTTAACACACCTCGTTGTTCAGGAAATAATACCAAGGGGTTAACCATATCGTTAGGGTAGAAACGATTCTTTCTTCACTTTTAGAAATTCAAACGAAATTTCGTTCAACTTGAACCGATTTTAGCAAAATTTCACCGATTTATACACGATTTTACTTGCATTACACCGATTCCTTCGATGGTTTGCTGTTATTCGATGTGAAATTCTGTGAAACTCCACCGAAATTCGACTGACTTCTTCCGAACCGCAACCGATTTTCCAAAATCCAACAGATTCATTTGTGATGTCATCATAGAATCTAGAAATTTCGAAGATTTTAACGAACTGCTATAGGCACGACTTCCAATGCTTCACATTGGAATTTTTTTTAATTTTTTTCAGAATGGTTAACCCCTCGTGAACTGTACTGACAGCGAACCAAAACGAGTGGTAAAATAACTAGAAAAAACTCACCGATCACCGTTGCACAGCGCACCGTCATAAATGTACAAAAATTCCGATGCTTAGTCAGTGAGGGTAGTTATTTTCATTTTTTTTCCAACTTCACGATGATATTTCATTCACTTTACGTTTCTGAAAACATTCTCAACATTCTCGCCACCATCACAAGGCGGCTAAAATTTCCCATTCAAATATCTAACCGGCTAATTCGACCAATTAAAAATTAACTTACTGGACTATGATCCGTCACGTATCATCTATAAATGAAATGCGCCGACACGTCCCGTCTTTTCAGCTTCAAAAAGCCACCCGAAACCCTTTCAACCCTTTCGTTACCGTTCGAGGAAGGTAATCCTGGCTGAGCTGCACATGGGGATGAGAGACCACTTGCATTTTAATAATCACATTCACCTGCACACGGCGCTCTGATTTTTTCCAAACTCCGAAGACTGGTTTTCGGAGGAACCTTTCTAAGGTGCAGTCGGAGACGCAGAAGAGTCCCAAAAAAAAAGGACACCATCATTTCGTTTGTGATACGTCCAGTTTGCGCGTGAACTTGGTCAAGGCTTGCGATAGACAATAGTTCGTGCGACGTAAATTGGTAACTCGATTACCACCTGGGAGCCTGTACACCAGGGTGGGAATAGCACAGAAACAGTAGTCTCGCAGAGCTTGAGTTGGCTCGGCTCGGCTAAGCTTAGCTCTCATTGCCAGTGGCGCAAGTGACATACAGAGAACGTGACGTTGAGAAAAAGGGGAAAAACGAAATAGTGAAAAAGTACGGAGACGTGCAGTTTGCCAAGTCCGAAAAGCACAATGGCGTTTTGCAACACTGTGTGCAGCTGGGTAGGTGCGATTGGCGTAAGATAATGGTGTGGATCGAAATCGGTTCGGAATAAATATTTTTTTCCTCATTTATCGCCGTTGATCAATGGGAACTAATTAAGCAAGCGTAATTTTTAATCTTGTCTGCGTGACCTCGTGACGTGGGTACGGATTCCGACGAGGGATTTCCTCTCCACTCGCTATATCGCTTTTGATCTTGTTAGAAATATGGCATCGTCAGGTGATACAGGTGCTATACCGTAGCACTCGAGACTCGCTGGAAGTTGATAAGCGAATATTTCCAGAGACGAGTGCCTGCACATGGTCATTTTCGTGTGTGAAACGCTCTGAGAACGAGTCATCAGCTTCTTTCCACTCGAACGTCGCGAAGACACTTTTTTGGGACCGGTTCGATAAGTAGTTTATGAAATCTAAGATGTGGGGAAAAAAGACGGGGCTGGTACATCGGCGTGAGTATCGGACGAAGAAAAAAACGGATGGTGATCGTTCTGCAGAAAAACAGAGAATGAGAATTGCTCGGTATTTACGGTGCGATAAACAAGTCGTTGAAAACCGATTACCGCACGGTGATGGTGGCCAATCTATGGATCGTTATATTTTGCCGGGGAGTCAATCGTTTGTCAATTTAAAAGTGGCTCATTTTTCTGCAGAACTTTACGGGTGTGTACCGGTCGATGATACGCCAGATGCGGCGCGATAGCGATAGAGAGAAATTTGTTTCGCTACATACTGTCGCCAGGTCTTCACTTCTCGTCTATCGAATAGCTGATGGTGTATAGAGCCACGGCCGATCGTCGAGTAGGTAGCCAGAAAAAGAGCGCGATAAACAATGCCCGAGAAGCTATAAGCGTGTGGGCGTAGGAGGTTCTCGAAATATTTTTAGAACCGTCTATCCTCATCGGGTAAACATATACGACTGAAGAAGAGGAGAAAGAACAGCAAAATACACCGAGAGTTTAATACAAGAAGTGGAGTGAAGAGCTCGCACTCCCTTTCATCATCCTGCAGCGCAGCTGGAAGAGGAAGACGTCCTCTTTCGCGTGATCCTTCGGAAATTTTCCTCACATCGTCGTATACCGTTCTCTGATGGACTGTAATATCCCGATACATTATTACGCCGACGCGCTTCTTCAGCGATAGTTTGAAAGCCATATTTCCCGACTATGTGGGACCCATAACACAGTAAAGATTATACCTATCCTCTAACAATCACTCAACTGGATCGCAATTTCGTTAGGAGTTTCTCTCTGCTCGTTTAGCTGGACCATCACACCCGATCAAAACAGCATACTGTACACACACGCACACCGCAGCATACGTTGTACACTATGTGTATGTGTCGTACTTGTATGGGCAGTTAAAAAAATGCATGAGAATGCAAGTGTGTTTGATTAGATTAACAATTAGATGAATCGTTCAATGAACCTCGCGCGAGATGTTTCTCATCGAAGGTTTTGTGATCTCGGTGTATCTCGTCGTATTCCTCATTTATGACGTACAGATATTGGGCATGCTCGACGCTAAGCAAAGCTTCAATTATACCATAATTAATTGTAAAGAAAATAAATGAAGGGGGCTCATGGTAGACGATAATTATTGTACCGAACTTCTGCAGCGAGCTGGTCATTTTTCAGGACCTTACCTACGCCGAGGGTGGTCACAACTGGAGGAGCATAGTATTTTCTCTACTGGTTATCGGCTTTGTGATAGCAGGCATCGTCACCGCGATCTACCTCCTTGGGTGAGCATAAAATTCCCATTTACTTAAAACCCGTGCGAGATATTGTTCTGTAAGGTTGGCGAGTGGATTCGTTGCAAAAAACCGAGACGATATTGTCCCGGCGAAATTCTCATCGGTATAATAGTTTTTGAATGGCGATAGAGTCTAAGTTTACCAATCACGGACTGCCGCGTGGCTGCAACTACCGTTATTCGACGCTGAACGCGGTGATTGGCCAAGTTTAAACTCGCTGCCGTTTGAAAACTATTATACTCTCGAGGTTTTGGCTCGGGAAAGTTTTCCTCAATTTTTCACAAAGCATCCATCCATCAAAGGACCGTCGAGAATAGAAATGAAAATTCCTTACTGCGGGGTAAAAGCGGGAAAAAAAAAAAGAAAAAAAAATCTAAAAGTTCCAAAAAACAACACAGTCTGTCTGCACATCGTGCAGTTTTCAATTCGATCGATTCTCGCAGCCCTCGGGCATTACGAAACCAATTAATTATCCTTTTGACAAGTCGCTTCGGTGCGACAATACGGGCTTCGGATGACCCGGATAGCAAAATCTCCCGTCTATATCTGAGCTGAACGATTTGTTGTTCAATGTGGTGAGTCCGTGCAGGGGTGGGTATGAAAAGAAGAGAGCTACTACCGCGACCGCTCAGAATATCGCCCTGAGACTCATCCGACGCTATTTCTCTCTCAGTTTTTCCATGCCTTTTTACATTTCTTATTTTTTATTTACTTCATCCGTTTCACCCGACGCCCTGACGGGCTGCAGGTACGTTGACGAGCTTCTTTACTGGAGCGGTAAACGTCTGACCCTGGAAGAGTGTCTCCGGGGAGACCTGACGCCCCATCGTCTACCACCGGCCTGGTTGTCTCACGACAAGTTTGTCTTCCAAGCAGACGACGGATCTCTTTCTCTACTGGACACATCAAACAACTCGGTTTCTCTTCTGGTCTCAAATCACACCCTCGTAAGTTAGGTATATGTACCATAGAATCCACACGGAAGATACACCATGTGTATCTTACATGCATTACCTACGTTATAAATATATACACACACACATGTATATATATCGATGGAAGAAGAGCTACTCCTCGTGGACGAGGTCCAAAAATCCCCGATTATGCGGCGAGCCAAAACTCGGGGCAATGGGCATCATCGATCCGCTGTGATCGCACCGGGGTGCGCCGCCCTCGGCACCGCTCCAGGCCACTCCGCACCCCCGTTACTCTTCGTCATATATTAGGATATGTTAAAACAAGAAGATGAGACCCATGGGGGAGAGCCGACTCTGACACTGGGAGTCGCTCTCCTTGACAATGAGCAACCCCTTTCCAGGCGGTACATTAAAGATCGATCGTTTATTTTTTTCCAACCGATCTTTCGATCTTCCCGAAACGAAGCATTTTTTTCTTCCATCTTCAGGGTCTTCACAACATTACCGCCTGGCCGGGAGGGAGCAGATTAAAAATTAACAGATTCCATCCGAACACTAAGAAGCGATCAAAAACGTGTAATTCATTCTTCTTTTTTCATCCCTCACAGAGGCAGCTCAATGTTCAAGGCTATCAGTGCAGTTCCGATCTTCGCTATGTGCTGTTCAAGCACAATGTTAAACCGGTAAGTGATTGTGTAAAGTTCGATTGTCGTTATTGTTTTTCAACAATGTTGTTTGAATTCAGCATGAGAGGAGTTTGAAGAAAATTAAAAAATGAAAGTTTAGCACAGGTTGTGAAAGTTGCGTGTCTGCTATACGTACCTATATACCTACGTACGTATCTATTATAGGTATAACCGGAAGTTATGTATTAAATTGTTGCGGTGTAGGTGTAATTTAAAAATTAAAAGTTACACATTGCACATAGTAGCTATACGGCTATTCCCCGTGACCGAGCGCCGCCTGAGAGCGTTAATTAAACCGAACTTTTAATATTATATATTTTTAGAAACTACCTCCACACTTTAATCGCAGCTACGTGTATACCCTTGCATCGGTGTATGCGTATACCGCGCAGCTTTGGCCCTGAAAATTGATTACACCGAGCTTTTATAAGTAGCTCGGATCACGCAATACTATGAATGCACACCCACCACTAGTGTAATCACTAAGGGCTGGGAATTATCAATTTCTCGTCTGATGCAACCAGCTTTGATAACTTTTATTCATCAATTACGATTACTCGACTCATCAATCCGGTCGGAAAGACGGGAGCATCTCTGTCGATGTTAAATTTCGTTTGAAATTTTCGTGAATGAGAAAATTATCCAACTATACTTATAACGATTTATAGTTCGCTCCGGCTGTTCTATCCGTCTATTAGAGGGTTCACTCCCGCAAGTTTGTTCTCCTCAGAAAGTGTTCGATTAATTTGTTGGTCATTGACTCGGCAGAGAGCTGAGGCCGAGACCGCGTGACGTGCTCAGCATCTCTCCTTCCTAAGCAAACAACTGATCGAACCTAGTAGCTAGACTGTTAGGAATAGTGTGTGTATCCGTCTAGGCAGTACAGGTAGTATTTTATAGAAACAAAAACTAAAAAAATTGAACGATCTATCAGAAGATTTTTTGACTCTTCCCTAAACTAATCGTCAAATTGATTATATTTTATCCAGGTATTTCGACACAGTTTCACTGCACACTACACGGTCTACGACGTCACAAACGAGTAAGTTACTTTCCATTGTACAAATACTTTCAAAGATATTTTGAACTCTGTCGTACCATGGTGTCGATCAAAAGCAGTCTTCAGTCATATTCGTATCTTGTGCATTCGAGATCGAACCGAATTTACCATGCAATTGAGATGATCATATGTGCATTAATGAATGTGCAGGAATAAGTCCAGTAGTTTAAATTCCGTGACATTCCGGAGTTCTAGGAATGAGATAAGCCCCCAACCCTGAACCCCCAACCCCCAACCCTCAACCCTCAACACTGTCTACTTTAAACCCTCAGTCATCATACTCCTCTGCGTCTCCACTCATCACCACGAGTGCAGCAGACGAGACTTCAGTTTGCTACTTGGCTGGGTAACACAACGTCTCTGGTCATGATCTCGGAGAACGACATATACCTCAGAGCGACTCCTTCGGCTGGAGAAGACACCCGTTTAACGGACACCGGGATACCTGGGGTAGTTTACAATGGGGTACCGGACTGGCTCTACCAAGAGGAAGTTCTGCCAAGGCCTAACGTCGTCTGGCCGAGTCCGGACGGCTCCCATATCCTCTTTGCTTCCTTCAATGACACCAAGGTTTCTGCCTTCGAGTTTCCATGGTTCGGTACACCAATTGGTCACGACGGTGCTGAGGGGGGACCTCTGACCTCCTCCAGACAGGGGACCTTTCCTGCTTCCAGATCGGTACGGTATCCTACACCTGGTTCCCCGAACCCTGAAGTCGACCTTTGGCTCATCGACCTGGCCAACGCGACGGCCACAAACGTGACAAACACCACAGTACCCAGAACGAGGCTGAAACCTCCCCCGGTTTTTGATGGACAGTAAGTGGATGTCCGAATCGCTTCTGAATGTGAGACGTAGTCCAGATAATAATTGGTCCATGAACATTTCTCTTGGCTAAGTCGCGTGTTGCAACAACGTCGGGATAACACTTGACTTGACTTGACTTGACTTGACTTGGCTTGATTTTCAGGGACTATTACTTAATATCGGCGGGCTGGGTGGGCGACGACGCTACCCAGATATCAGTGGTGTGGATGACGCGATCACAGAATCTCTCAGTGGTCTCGGGTTGTCGAGCCCCGACCTGGGACTGTGAGGAAACTCACTCAGAACGTGCTCCAGAAGGTCAGTGGTTGGACGCCCAGCCACATCCAGTCTTCGCGCCGGATGGAGACAGCTTTTTGCTTCTGGCCGCTGTCCAGGAAGGTGGCCAGGAGCATTTCACTCATATTAAACACGTCACTCTCACCCAGCAGAGGATAGCAGTCTTGTCTCATGGACGCTATGAGGTCAGTAGCCTCGTGAGACTTGCAAACCGTGAGAGAAAAAATGACAACTTCGACTCTTCCAGGTCAGCGAAATCCTCGCCTGGGACACCCAAGCTCATCTCGTCTACTATCTCGGCACCCGGGAGCTTCGCCCTGGTCAGAGACACCTCTACGTTGTCAGGGACCCCACAACCGACGACCCCAGACGGCTGGAACCACTTTGCGTGACATGCGACCTAGGTGGAGTTCTCTGGAGCAGTCGGTGGGTGGAATGAGAAACCGCGAAGCGATCCTCTCCTTCTTCGTGTACCTCTTCGAATGACAATTCGCGATTTGGGTTGCAGGTTTTACTACACAAACTGCACCCACTTCAGTGCGTCGGTCAACCCTCTCTCGGAAAACGGTGGCCAGGGTTTCTACGTCCTGCACTGTGAGGGGCCTGGTCTTCCACTGGCTGGTGTTCACTCCGTGATAACCCACAAGATGATCCGCGTCCTATACGACACGAGGCTTCAACGAGCAGACAAACTCTCGCAACTTGCCCTTCCAAAGCGGCAGAGTTTCGAGGTCAGTTATCATGATTTGTACACTTGATCCTCTGCCTATACGGAGTGGGTGCTCTGGAACGCGGTACTATCGCAACAAGTGCCAGACAGAGTATCTCCATCATCGCATCACGAGAATTGTGTATAAGCACTTGGCACGGAGTCCTTTGCCAGAGTATTCCTTTCGTGATCGACAACCCCCGAAGTCAGAAGTGCATTTGCAGTCCTGCTGAGACCATTACCGTGTCTTCTTTCCAGATTCCACTTCCTCAAGGCTGGAGAGCGCAGGTACAGTTGCTGCTGCCTCCGTCGTGGCGTGAAGAATTGAGGGACGCGGCGTTCCCGGTTTTAGTTGAAGTGAATGGCCGTCCAGGTAGTGAGGCAGTTACGGACAAGTTCAGGATAGACTGGGGGACATATATGTCCAGCCACAACGATGTGGTGTACGTCAGGCTCGACGTCCGGGGTGCGAGAGGTCAAGGGAAGCGTGCTCTCTTCAGGAGGATCGGGGGCGTCGAGGTCCAAGACCAGCTCACGGTCCTCAGGCATCTTCTCGACACCCTGAAGTACCTGGACGAGACTAGGGTCGGGGTCTGGGGATGGGGCTACGGCGGATACGTTACCGCCATGGTCCTGGGTAGCCAGCAAAACGTTTTTAAATGCGGGGTCGCGGTCAGCCCCATCGCCGACTGGCTTTATTACAGTGAGTGACTGAGCCAGTGCCTCAAAAAGCTGAGACATACCACGGAGAGACCATGGCTTAATGATTTATCTTCCACAGATTCAGCCTTCACGGAGCGAGTCCTAGGGGCACCTTCGGAAAACTACAAGGGATACGTGGAGGCCGACCTCACACAAAGGGCGCGTCTAGTCCCGAGCCACAGTCTCTACCTTCTTCATGGTCTGGCGGACCTCACAGCGCCGTACACACACGGTGTTGCTTTTGCGAAGGCCTTGTCTGAAGCTGGAGTGATCTTCAGGTATCAGGTGAGCGAATATTCCCATGCTACTGGGCCCCTGTTCAGATCTCACGGTATTTTCGGCTCGGTAGTTTCCTCTAGCGAGAGAGAAACTACACGCAGCGCCAACCGTTGTCGAGATTTGGAACTTTATCGTGATTTCAGAGCTACGCTGACGAGGATCACCAGCTGACAGGCGTAATCGAGCACGCCTACCGTTCCATGGAGGACTTCCTCGCCGAGTGCCTCACCCTGGATCCCTCCTAGTGCCTGAGGCTAATTTCCTCTTAACCGGTGGCGTATTCCGGCCTATAAATAAAAGGGAAGCGAGCCAAAAACTAAAACTAATTTCGAGGAAATAGTTAAAATTAAACGAAAATAAAAAAGGAATAAGAAAAAGATGGAGAAAAAAAATGAAAAAAAAAACGATCATATAAATAATGAATATACTATTATATAGCTATGGTAAATAATTGATTGATTACTATTATTATTCCGAGCGATTCCATCATATTTGTATGAGCAATATTGTTATTACATAGCGTTGTATATCTCCGCAGGGCTAATATACGCATCCGCATCACGTTATATAACATAACATATAACATATAACATTACATAACATAATTACATTATTAGGATATTCGCTGAAAATCTCATCCCCTATTTAGTACAGCGACGTGCATATACATAAACATACACATATACATATACATACATTGAAATCATACATTAATTATTACTACTCGATACGATTGAATTCTTTGAATATTTAATCGAGTAAAACGTCGATTGATCATCAACAGCCCCCCTCAAACACCCCCAGCCCCCGACCCCACGACCTCATTATAAATTGTGTTGTATAGCTTCGCGTCTAGTGTATGTACAATAATGTTATATATACATACGTGCATGGGTATATAATGTATAAATGAATTCATAACGATTTATCTACACATTATATATCGCATACAGGGTGTTAACGAAATTTTTAAGAGTATAAAATGATCACGTCGTTAGGATCGGTTGTGTAACTCAATTTTCATAGAAAATAGATGCTTTTCTATTAGGGCAAATTCTAGATTTTTTTCGATCACTTATTGTCTAGGTCGATCATCGTCTTTGATGTGTGTTTCATTTTTTATTATTGTTTTTTACACTTTGATCTTGTAGAAGAAATCGATACACGTGATCGTTTTAGCGGATATTTGATGACACCCTGTGGATAGAAATCAACTTAGATAGTTGCCCCCTCAACCCTGAATATTTGTAAATAGTCAATCGTTCCCCATCGAGTCCGCGAGATCCGCTTTTAACCCTCCCAGATGAACACTGAAGCCAAAAATCGGGCGAATTACGTCTTTGAGACGGCTTTTCTGCGGTTCGATTGTCTTGTTGGAATCTTTTGGACCTCTTTTACTGTGTACATCATCGTCGAAATGACTTTTCAATAATTAGACGGATTTAGACGACTTTTATTTCCGTCAAACATCGTGTAAATATCTTTCAGACGACTTTTGTTGCACAAAACATCATACAAGAATCTTTTCGACATATTTTGTTGCATAAAACATCCCACGAAAATCTTTCGGATCACCATTATCGCTTAAGACGAATTATAGATGACTTTTGTCGCACAACACATCGTACAAAAATATCTTGAACAACTTTTGTTGCATGAAATATCTCAAAGACATTTTTCACACGACTTTTGTTGCATAGAAAATCCTGAAAAAATCTTTTAAACGACTTTTATTGCAAGAGAAATTCGGTAGACAAATTCTAGACGATTTTTGTTGCATAAAACATCCTACAAAAATCTCTTGGACAACTTTTGTTGCATGTAGCATCTCAGAAACATTTTTCAGGCGACTTTTGTTGCATATAAAATCATACAAAAATCTTTAAACGACTGATGTTGCAAGAGACATTCGGTATACAAATTTGAAATGACTTTTGTTGCCGAAAACATCCTGCGAAAATATCTTACACGACTTTTGTTGCAAAAGAAATTCGGTAGACGAATTCTAGACGACTTTTGTTGCCTAAAACATCCCAGAAACATATTTTGAACGACTGCTGTTGCAAAAAGTATTCAGTAGACAAATTCTAGACGATTTTTGTTGCATAAAACATTCTACAAAAATTTGACAGATGATTTTTGTTGCCTAAAACATCCCAGAAACATATTTTGAACGACTGCTGTTGCAAAAAGTATTCAGTAGACAAATTCTAGACGATTTTTGTTATATAAAACATTCTACAAAAATTTGACAGATGATTTTTGTTGCCAAAACATCCCAGAAACATATTTTGAACGACTTGTGTTGCAAAAGGTATTCAGTAGACAAATTCTAGATGATTTCTGTTGCATAAAACATCCGACAAAAATCGTGGGGCCGACTTTTATTCACTTGACTAAAATCGACTTCAGTGTTCCTCTGGCGTTCCCTTTGCTTTTTAGTTATTTATTCTTTCAATTTTGTTAATTGTTTGCGGGTTTACGCGGCACGCCACGCTACGCTGCTGTGCCAGCAGCCTCTATTATGCCGACAATCAAGGCTAGTGCAACTAATCAAACAATAAATAAATAAAAACTAATAAAAATTAAATATTGATCCTGTCAATACAGCTGTGCTGTACTATCGTATATAAAATTTAAAAAAAAAAAAAGAAAGAAAAAAAAAAACCTTAAAATATTAATAAACAAAAAATAAATTAAAATTCGTATTTTAATCAAGCGCGCGTACGGCACGCGTGCATGGCCGATTCCGCGCGCGATTCTTAATAAATAAATAAATAATTAAGAAAAATAGAAAAAAAAAAAAAGAGGTGAAAAGATATGAAAAGAAATGATATTTGAATTGGAAAGGAAATGAAATGAAATGAAATGAAATGAATTGAAATGAATTGATATGAAATGAAATAAATTGTTGCCTGTTTACCGTGAAACGTACGTACGTATATAATTAATATATATATATATACATCCTAGTATAAATAAATAATTTTAGATTATTATATATATGTATACTTACGGAATAAAAAAAAAAGCAAAAAAAAAAAAAAAATGATAAACAAATGAGAAAACGCGTGAGAAATGAATGAATGAATTAATGAGTGTATGAATGATGGGGAAAAAAAGCTAATCAATATATTATTAAAAAAACGTTCAATACCAATTTGGTTATATAATTATGAAGTATTATAGCAAAGCTGTTTATTCTTAAATATGTATGTTAATTTTCGTTTGTTAAAAAAAAAACAAGGTATTTCTCAGTATAACGAAAATGGGCGAATTAATATAATTTATCGAAAAAAAAAAAAAAACATAATAATAATAATAATAATTGGCCTACAGTATTAATCAAACTGATAAAATTGCTTGAAATGATGATTGATTTAAAAGACACAAGAAAAAAAACAAAAAAAGAATTGCAATGCCTAGATAATGATTAATTATTATAATCAACGATTATGATCAATATTAGTTATATTAATCGTTTTCTAAATATTTACTTAATATAATCTCTATTTCATACCTTATATTAATGAGTTGAAAAAGAAAGAAAAAAAAAAGAATTAAAATAATAATAATAATAATAATAATAATAGTAATAATAATAATAATTAATGCGTCGTTAAATTGAAAAGAAAAAAAAAAATGAAAAAGAAAAAAAAAACACACAGTATAATATATTATTAATTAGTAAAGAATTATATTTTTCAAATATACATATATATATATAATTAACAGACTATATAATTATATTATTGTGTGTATTTTATGTATATACACCACCGCAAGGCTGCAGAAAGATATACTATACTATACTACTTATATTATATATTTGTTATTTGTTATATTTGTTATTTGTTATTAACTATATGTATGTAAACCATAACAATATTTGTTTTATTTATTTTTCTTTTCCTTTTATTTCGTAATTTTTTTTCTCATCTGATCACTCACGCAATCGGATCAGAGGTTCGTTCTTTTCGTAACCAGGGTGAAAATGTTGATTCTCGGACGAGTGTGAAGTGTTTTTCGCCCGAGCGAAGCGAGGGGGATATAAGTCACACGAGTCGATAATCATCTTTCGCACGTGTAGTATCGGACTTTGTTTTTCAACACAACGTACGCAAAATCGAACTTTACGCACAGCGCATTGAAATTTTTCGTCTTTTTTTCTGGATAAAATTGAATTTTGGAAACAACTATGATTTCTCACTAGTTTATTTCTCATCTGGATAATAAGCGGAGAAGAAGAAAAAAGATAATATATAAATTGTATTTATTATCTGAATAAAGATGAGACAATGCTGTTTGTGAAAATTTATTTGTCGCGTGTCTTTATTTTTCGTTTTCTTTTTTTAATTTCTTTTCTGATTTTTTTCTTCTTATCGACAAGCGAGATGAGACGAAGATCGAATGAATTGATTGAATTGTTGAAATGAAGAAGGAAAAAAAGAAAGAACACGACAATCTTTTGTCAAAAAATAATTTATGTTAGTTATGAAAAAATAAACGATATTTCTTTTTGCTCATTCGTAAACTAGATTAGCGTCAATTACTTATATTAAATATATATATATAATATATTATCCAAATTTTTGGTTCGAGTTGAAAGAAAGGGAAAAATGAAAAACAAACAATGAAACAATAAAAAAAAATAATCGATCACTCTTATAATTATATCTTGCAGGGTGTTTTATTATGCAGCTATACATAAATATACGCGTTTATATTATTAGGTATTATATAAATAGAGTCGTATAGTTTAAAGAAAATAATAGAAGAAGCGCGGAATAGAAAGAAAGAAAGAAAGAAATAAAGGATTAAAGAAAAAGAAGAAGAAGAATATGAGAAATTAATTATAATTGATTAATTAATTAATTAATTAATTAATTATATATAATTATGTATATTATTATTATTATTATATATAAATAACGTCATAATTTGACGACAGGCTGTTAAATACAGGGGTTGTGCGTAAATAAAATTTGTTCAATATTATAATTATATATGATTACGTGTGTGCGTGTGCGCGTGTATATGTGCGGGTGTGTCTGTGTGCGCGCGTGCAAGATATGAGTATATGGGGAGGGGGGGTTGAAAATATCCCGGATGAGCGAAGATACCCCATATACTATATAGGATATAAAAATGAGATAAAAGGAAAGGAGAAAATTATGACGAAAGTTGAATATGTTAATTGTTTCCGGTTGGGGTGGTCCTCAAATACCAAAGCTAAAAGAGTGAAGCATGGAAATCTCCAAACAAAAAATAAAAAAAATAAAAATTCCCCAAAAATATTAGATAAGAAAAAAAAAAATTCTAACATTCGCCTGAATAGGCGTGAAACGTGGGATTCTACGACTTTTTGTCTTCCGAATTCCCTGGAAAACGTCAGGCCTCCTTAGGCACCTGTTGGATTTTTTTTTTTTCTTTTCAAATCTAATATTTGGCGAATTTTTTTTTTTTTTTTTTTTTATCGTCTGTCTGGAGGTTGCCATACTTCACTACTCAAATTGGTATTTAAGGTATATATATATATATACCGAGAGAATTCGTGGAAACGCTGTACACAAAGTGATTCTGGTCAAAGTTTTATCCCTAATAGGTTGGCAACTAGGTAAACGCCTGCATACCGGCAACTCAAACATCAAGCGATTAGGTTTTATGACCCATATCCGCGTGCCCATTGGCTACTTGGGAAGTAAAAGCTGATGTTTGAGTTGCCTGTATGCAGGCGTTTGCCGAATTACCAGCCTAGGGGGAAACAACTTTGCGCAAAATCGCTCTAACACTATCTGAAACTGTAGCCCCTGAAATATGCAACTTAGAGTACGCATCATGCTTTAAGTTGGTATAAAACTCCAGGCTATAACCACCGTTTGAGGTTATGGCAGATAAAACGACTCTCGAGTCACCTATTGCCAGGAGTAATTGCCAACTGAAGTATGATGTACCCTCGGTCTCGTACGTTCAGGGTCGACAATATCAGACATTCTTGAGGTACAGGGTAACTCAAAATCGAGAAAATAAAAACAAAGAAAAATGAAAATCAGCAAAATCGAATACAGGAAGAAGAAGAAGAAGAAAAATAAAAGGGGTTTGGTTTAAGAATCGCGAAGGGGTTATATATGTGCAGCCTTTACTAATGTATTAATTATTACGGGAGGGGAAAAAAAAAATAGTAATGAAGGTAAAAAAAAGGTTTTATTATAGGTATTCTATCGCCTTTTGAACTGACGAAGATCATAATATAAGGAGCGTGAGAAAGAGGAAAAAAACAAGTAAAAAAAAGACAACAAAAAAAAATAACTAGAAAAAAAAAAACTCATGTATAATTCCCCAGAAAGCAACTACAATCAATTATTAAGTATAATTATTATAATTGTAAAACGGCGAAATTGACTAATATTTATATACATATGTATATTTATATATAATATATAAATATATACATGTATATATATATATATGTAATAATTAATATGAATGTAGATATTGAATAATGAATAATAATAATTGATAAATGATAAATAATAATACCAATAATACAATGATGAATAATAAATAACAATAATAATAATAATAATAATAATAATAATAATGATAAATAATAATAATAATAACGATAATAATAATAAAATAAAAAAGAGAGGAAATGCAGAAAATGGAGAAAAATTATGAATTATTATGATAATTAATTAATACATTATATATAAATGAAAAATAAGAAGAAAAAAAAAAACAAAAACCTTATGTATGCAGGTAGCAGCGCATAGGGGTTGCAGTTATCTATAACATTAATTATATAGCTTTTGGTAACACGTGTATCGGTCGCTAGGCTATATAATAAAGATACCCTATATAGATATGGTATATAATACCGATTTTTGTAAATCGGTCTATAAGAATAATAAAATATTGAATGACGATTATAATATATACTCTATACATACATATACTATATATATATATGTATATGTGTATATACATGGATATTATATAGTATATGAAAAAAAAAAGACAATCTACGCGGAATCGGTAAAGGGTTAATGATAATAATAATGATAATAATTAATTAATTATATGGTTGAAGCTGTTATTTATTTTATTTTTTCTTATTATTATCAATAAATGTACTATATACGTTGTTTTTATTTCCTCGTAACTTATATACCGAGAGTTTTCGGTCAAACTGCTGACCCCCTCCCTGCGGCGAAACCAACAGACACGCATCGCGTGCGTGAGGCAGCAGTTTCATCGAAAACTCTCGGTATACTCGCTGTATAGGTATTATGCCGACATAAAATGGAAATAAAGAATACCGATTCCGTGGAGTATATACTGTAATACATAATGTATGTATTACACATAATTCATTGGATATATACATATACATATACATATATTTGTACATGTGTATATTATATATCGTGTGTATATTAGAAAAAAAAAAAAAAAAAAATCGTGCGTTAAATTTCGAGTAACGCGTACGTCTCGCCCTCGTCCCCAACCCCGTCGACCCCCAACCCCGTTACACAGGATAATCAATATCGTGTTATTAATCTGCGTTTTTTAATATCAAGCGATAATTCGCGCCAGAAGTTCGAAGTAAGAAGAAAGATAAAAAAAAAAATTGAAAAAAAAATGAATAAAAAAAATTGAAAAAAAAAAATCAACAGCACCACGTGATTGCTGTGGGGCGGAAGGAGAAAAAAAAAAGTGTTTTCAATAAACTGTTACATTACCTGAAAAAAAAAATGCTTCTCACGTGTTATTTATTTATCATCTGTCTCTCTCTCTCTCTTTCTCTCTATCTCTGAAAAAGAAAAGACAAATTAAGTAATCCTATAATTAATTAGCAAATATTTTAGTACCCTGACGCTAGAAATACTAGTTTCATCGTGGCGACAGTGAGATACAAGAAATTTGAAAAAAAAAACGCTGTGAAGCCTGCATTTAGGCAGTCGACTAGACAGAGGCCAGATGTAAGCGCCTAAAACTAGACAACTTACTTCTCGCATCCGTGCAAATGGTTGCCTGAATGCAGGCGCCAACATGACTCATGAATTTTTATTTTTTTTTGTTTTTCTTCTTGTTTACAATTTCGTTGGTCAATTATTATTCGTAATAGTTGTATACGCGTATACCTTATATTTCACGGTGTGAAATTAAATATGCATGATGCGTTCACCGCGTTTGAAAAATTTGGAAGACTGTAGCAGGAGGAAACCGAAAGGACGCTGCAGTCCGCAATGTGAATCAGCGATAAAGTGTCGAAAAGAAAAATCTTTTCGTAGGAAAAAGAAAGGGTCGAAAATTGCCAAGACCGTAATTTGCAGATACGAAAATTTGACTGATAATAATCAACTCGAGGTTATACATCCGTCAAATTGTCGACGTAGATGGTGAGATAGACTGATAATTATTTTCGTATTCAGGAAATGGAGGAAAATTTTTATGAAATAGAAAACGAGACGTGAGAAATGAAAAAAAAAATTCTGGCAATTTTTCTGGCCCGTTATATGAGTCCGAAATTCTGTCCGTTCCGGAGTTTCACATCTTGCCATTCGTTGAAATCAGGAAATCCCTTTTCAATGGTTCAATTTGAATTTGAATTTTTCAGTAAACTGAAAACGATGAGTGTAAAAAATCTCCAACTTACGACCACGAGTCTTCAGCCTTCAATCTCCGTTCAAAGTATTTCGAGCGTTATTTATCTCGGCAGTTTCAAAAAGATACCTCAGCTAATCGTGATCGAAGACGAGGATGACGAGCCTCAAATTAATCGGAAAAATTGACTTTGATTAATCATCGCGAACTTGAATTTGAAACGCAAATTATTTACACATGTTAAAAATAAGGAAAATAAAAACAGGATCTCATGTTTTACAAAAGAATTATTTTATTCAATTATACCTATATCTAACAGACTACAGAGCGATAGCGAAATTGTTTCATTAAACATTGAGGGTGTATTAAATTATTTATTTATTTATTTTTCATGTTTATTCCTCTAATTTACTCGTTAAAAAAATTCTTGAGCGTTTATTTTTCGGGGTAAATAAACGGTGGTTAAAAATCTGTGGGACAGACTGGCTACAGCTTCGATTTCCACCTTTCCTTTTTTTCCCATTATTTTTAGCTCCTTCGAAAGTTTATCGCCTATGTAGTCACGGCCTTCAAGAGACGCGAGCCTCGATTTGTCAGCGTTTGTCAAAATCTGCGGCGATATTCCGAGCCCGGAATATTCTGACGGATGGATCCCTAGCCAGCGAACTATTGGGCATGATAACTGTTGGTTTTCTCGTGAACGAAGTGATGAACCGAATCTGTGGATTGGAGAGAAGAGAAAACGGAAAAAGTTTAAGAAACGAAAAGTTTGGGTTGAAAAAACTATTTTTGCAATTTTTTTTTTCTCTCAGATCAGAACGAAGATGAAATTAAACGAGACGCGATTAGAATCTCGTTCAAAAATTAACAAAATGCGAAATTCTCATTGGAAAATTGATTTTCGGTTATCGATTTTCATGAAAAACTGAAAATGAAACGAAGAATATTTCTAATTCATCAAAAGATTGAAAGATCAAAAAATGTATGTTTAGCATTTTTCATCTTCGGTTATTTTTCTTCCTAAACGAAGTTAGAATCATTCTAACTGTTGAAACACGAAGAGTTCCGAGTTGTAAAATTAACTTTTTGATATTTTTCTACAGGCAAAACGATGATGGAAGCCAAAAAACATGTTGAATCATTCAAAAACTTGACATGCAAAAACTCTTTGATTAAAAATCTGATTTTGTTGGCACATTTTGCTTCATCCAAAACGAATCTGTATATTAGCTGACGACAATTTTTTTTAATTCACCTGTATATGCACATAATTTCTACACCGAATGGATCAGCGTCGACGATGACGTAGACTGGGATGTTGAGCTTGTTGCCGAGGAGGCTGACGAGCATCCTGGTATTAACATCGGGGTATCCTTTCCCAGTGATGAGAATGCAGTTGAGGTAATTGGCGCAATCTTCGTTGAGAAGTTTTTGGAAAACTGCATCTTTTTCAACCACTAAGACGTAACTCGCAGTGGTGCGAGCTGAGGTAACCCGGAAAATGTTTTGCGGTATCAACACACCGCCTGGTGTATTGCAGTTCATCGAATCTCGCCCCGAAAAAGTTAGGGCGAGGTCACCACACACTAAACCTTTGCTCGTGGCCGTGAAACCTGTGGAAATTATCCGAAAAAGATGATGAAGACGGGGAGAACGAGGTTTGCTGTGAAGATGAAGACGAAGAGGATGATATGGATGGTAAGTCGAAAAATGGAAGAATGTGAAGATACACTTGAAGGAACTGTGAGAGTAGATTGAAAAGATGAAAAACATGATGAAGAAGGTGAAGAACATGAGGAGATTGGGGAAGAACATTAGAAAGATGAAGAATATGAAGGATTGCTTTGGGGTATTGAATTGGAACATGATACAGAGCAAAGATTCGAAACGGAAGACGAAGAGAGACACTAGATGAAGAAGACCATGAAAAGCATGAAAAATAACACCAAGAGAGAAGATGGAAAGATCGAAAGACATGAAGAGTCTGAAAAATACGATATAGAAGATGAAGACGAAGATGAAGATCGTGAGAAACCTGAAGAAAACTACGTCACCTAATTCCCAAGGTGCGCGTTCCAGGAGGCTAGCGACGTGGTTGACTGCATCATCGAGTACTCGCTGATTCCTGACAATACCAACAGTTGGTTCGCTTTGTAATTCGTAGTACAAAGATCTCCGAGTCCTCGTGGTTCCATCTATGAGCATTTTGTGAACGTGGGACATCACGGTCATAATTAGAACCAGATTTTTCCTGCTTCTCTTCAACCGGAAATCAACTGTCGTTGTATTTCTGGTCGGCTTGAGGGAATCGACCTCTTCTTTTTCGACTTCAGGATTACCTACCGAATTATTCGGTCGATAGTTACATTCAACGATCGTTATACAGAGTTTGAAAATTCTCGTCATTACCAGGCTCACCATTTTCGTGCTGCTCTTCATCACCCTCGAAGACCCAGCTCAAGGACTTTGAGCTATCGAACGAAGTCGGGATATTCGATTCACGAACATCCGGATTTCCTGATTCGAAGTGAATTCAAATTTTCAAAAAATACATAAAAAAGAGTATTTCTGGAAGATCTAATTACCAGGAAGAGAGACATCACCGGATTCTTTATCAGGCGGTTTTTGAACCGCTGAATTCGAACCCTCTGGAGGACGATGGCAGTATGTGATCTTAGGGAAGGTTTCAGAATTAATCTCTCCGATTATCTTCAGAGTAATTTCCTCTATTTGTTCTATAGTCGATTTTCTATAGGAGAATCAAAAATTTCAGACCAATAATTCATCGACACAGTCGAATAATTTAAGAAAGCAATTTTTTTTCCCCCAATTAATTTTCATCAACTCTTACCTCACCCCTTCGTTGTCGATTTCCGGTATCTCTACGGACTTTACCTTCGAATTAAGCATGACGTCGTCTGGCGATATTCTGCAACAAGAACGAAGAAGGGAAAAATTAATTTTTTATTTTTTGTTCTTACGGTTAAAAATTTGTTTTATAACATTGTTCTACTTTTTTTTTTGGCTCCAAATGTTCAATGGCAGCAAATATTTCCAGACGGCTACCTTATCGATCGACAAATCAAGTTTTTCATCATCGTCGATATGGTAGATTCTGTACTGTCGGATTACTACCAGCAGAGAACGGGAAAGACATGATTTCTAGACTGTCTCTAGTAACGTCAGTGATATATTATCGCCTGAGGCAAGAGATCGATAGTAATAACAAAAACCAGGAAATCATGAACTAAAATGCATAGATTTACGCAATTTTTCTGCTAATAAGAAGAATATCATGATGAATGAGGCAGAAAAGTGACTGAAAAAAATAAGGAGAAGAAGATTTGAAATTGTTTTATTTTAAGAATTATGTTTCTCGGTCATTTCTACATCAAACCAGATGAAATATTGATCAAAATATGCGGTTTGCCTTCACCGAGTTGCTAAGTATCCCAAAGGTTCAATAAATCGGGTGTATCCGTGAATAATTCCACGATTTCTCCGATGATAACTAAATCTGTAGAAAAAAATTCGAAATTTCGAAAAAACGATTCACTCGGGCACTTTGTGCCGCATTAAATCACTGATCCCCAATGTTTCGTTCCAATGGGTAGTGTACTATGGGAGAAACTACGAATCGCGTTCTCGAGGTGATCAAAGCGTGTATCAAAGCCCCTCAAAAAATGTTAACAACATATCATGTGCTACCTATGATCTGGAATCACTGCAATAACTGATTACGGCCAATCAACCCTCAATCAAAAGATCCATAAATTCTTTCTTTTTTTTTGTTCATACATTTCTGATACGAAACCGAAGAAAAAAAAAAGAACGAGAAATATCCGGCTAATTTCCGACAGAAAAAAAGGTCATAGCTTCTCAACTTTTCTGCTTCACCGAAATCACATGAATAGGATCTCTATTTCCCTTTTTCTTTCACCTTTGTGAATCTCGCGATGTATAAAATGAAATTTTTTCTCAAATTTCGTTTCATTATAGTTTTTTTCTTTTTTTTTTTCATATAAGTCCATGTACGTATGTATGTATCCTGTGTATATCTATATCGTAAAAAATCACAATGGTAGTGAAGTGTCTTTAGCGAACAGTACCTAGTATAGTATTAGTATAGAGAGCAGCCCCATTGAATGGGCGAGGATCTCGGCTGCTGTTGCTGCAGCAGCATTGCCTAGTCACTAGTGAGTGAATGAGTGAATAGTTGCACAAATGCACAGCGGGACATCGCCTCTCTACACTCACTCACTCACTCACTCAAGATTCGCTACTCGATATGAATGCTGCGGTGCTAAATTTTTCGCCGGCAAAAATTTCGTCAAATATAATACGATCGTTGTATTTAGAACAGCCTTTAATACCCCAGTCAATAAATCATCTTCCATATATCATTTTAAACGCGCGTTTATTACTGTGAGAAATCGTCACCGCGCTAATATACAATAAAAATATACAATTGATTTAGATAAACGATTTCGTTGATCAAAATATTTTTGAAATTTAGATACTGCAATATTATATTGTGATGTCAATTTTCTCATCCAATGATTAAGTTTTCCCTAGAATCACATCGACGTCAAATTCTCCGTCACAATTTGTGAAAGATTTCGACAAACGCAGTTTTTCTTTATTCGCACGCAAGACGAAGCCCGAAAAAGTAAAATCAATTCATAAAATTGTGAATAATTTTGAAACATATTTTCAAGATATCCGTACCGTAGATTTTGACAAAAGGATTACGTTATAGATTCGTAGAAAACTTGGTGTACCTATACCTTCCATATTCGGTTACACTTCATTCTTATATAGGCGCATAAGGAGAATGGGGAATTGAACGAGTTGGTTATGGGCATGAAGGTATACAAAGGGCCGTAGTTCTAATAAAGAGTATTATTCATTGTGTGTACATGTAAGTATACATACAGTGTGTATAAGTATATTTTAAAAACACCCTTAAGACCCTGGCTTGACGAGGTTCTCGAGGCCTCGATCATTCCTCAAGTGGCCCGTATAACTTGCGAAAAAAATAAAATAAAAATTCTCCAGTAGTGTACGTGTCCTCAAAATATCGGTTATGGCTACAGATCTGTACACACGTATCTGCATGTATGAATTTATATGTGAAAAAAAAAAAGATCAAAATCGACGCATCCTAAACCCGGAATAACATATCGAATCCGGTTTTCCACTCGAAAAAACATCCTGAAAGGATCCCCCGAACCGAAGAAGCCGGAGAAAGAAAAATGTGTGAAAAAGGTGAAAATTTGTCAAAAACTTCGGTTATTATGTTCGCAAAAGGATTTGTGTCAGTCGAAAGAGAAGAATGAAAAAATGGAATACCTGTTCGATTAGGAATAAACACACTTTTAGAAATTGAGGGAAAAAATGTTTCAATCTTGTTTCCGGCGTGTCAATTTTTCGTTATTATGCATGTGTATAATACGTTATTCCTGAGCTGGAGAAACAGGACTCCGATTTATACCCGAATAATAAAATCGTATGTATAAGTGTATTAGCCGAATTTTGACGAGGGGTGGTCCTTGTGGTTTCGGGTCTAGATCCAGATATTCAGGTGTTTATAATAAAAGGGAATATAAGGAGGAAGTGGATGGAGAAAGGGAAAAGGAGAGAAAATGTAAAGCGAATTGTATAATCTTTCACGGGAAAATGGGACCTGGAAATAAATTCTCATTGCTTGTATTCGATCTAAGGGGAACCGCATGATCCTGCCCAAAAATCGGGAGAATAATAATAATGATGATAAAAGTATTTCTAGATCGCTTATCTATCCCTTGGGTAGAAAAAATTTCCTCCTTTTTCTTTTTTCTTATTATTCTCTGCAGCTCGAATAACGTCGCGTCGATAAAATCGAATTTGTCCAAACTTCGTGGGGGGTCGGTCGGATGCAGTGGTCTAGTTTAAACCGAGGGTACCCCAGGTTACCCTACTAGCTGTTTTGAACTTCTGAACCGCGCATCGACTATGACGCAGAATGCTAAATGCGAAAAAAAAGAAAATAAGAAAGAAAAGAAGAACAAATTTTTGGAATTAAGGTATAACTAAAAAAGTTAAGTCCAAAATGGGCAAATCTTGTATTTACAGGTCTCGATCGTATAGTGGATGTTCGGCCTCACGAATAGCTAAATTAGTTATAAATGAACACTCATAAGTGTTGATTTGCAATTTTTTAGTATCAATTGGAGCGAAATCTTACGAAATTAGGGTTGAATTCGTAAATTTCAAAAATCCCTAACTACTAAATTATGTAGTGTAAAATTTTGAAATAATTAATGCATCATTATTCTATCAAGCACTATCATTCGCGAAATTTTATAGAATTTTGGCGATTTCTGATTATCCATCCAGTTATTAGGGGCAAATTCGTAGATTTCAAAAATCCCTAACTACTAAATCATGTAGTGTAAAATTCTGAAATAATTAATGCATCATTATTCTATCAAGCACTATCATTCATAAAATTTTAAAGAATTTTGGCGATTTCTGATTATCCATCCAGTTATTAGGGGCAAATTCGTAGATTTCAAAAATCCCTAACTACTAAATCATGTAGTGTAAAATTCTGAAATAATTAATGCATCATTATTCTATCAAGCACTATCATTCGCGAAATTTTAAAGAATTTTGGCGATTTCTGATTTCCATCCAGTTATACCTTAAGAGAAGTTGGCGGATAAACGGTTATTGCGATAACTGAGTGTAGGTACGCGTATACCTATATATATATACGTAACTAGGTCTGTACGATAAGAGTACCTACTCGACGACCACCGCAGCTTTTGTTGCATTTCATAGTATAAATCATATAGTACTATACCCATATGTATATATACCTACTATATGGTTATTATGTAGCAACCGCGCTTTGGTTCACACACTGAATTTTCAAGAGCACTTGACTTACAGGGTAGTTTTCTAGACGTCGTGTTGAGCGTTGGGGCGCGGTACTGCACTTTTACCTACTCGTATAAACCTTGGGAAATTTTTCTCTTTCCCTATTTTCTTTTTCCTTCACATATCCGTGATTTTTATTAATTTCATTCCGCACCGCGGACCGAGAGGAAATAAACCAATTTTTCTTTCTTTGTACAAATTTTTTCAAATGCTTATAGAGTCCATAAAAGGAGAAGATTCGACGATGTCAATAAAATGCATTAATTTATTCATCAACGAGATGCTTAAGTGTTTAAAAAATCGAGATAAAATTAACGAGACTTCTGACTCGGGTAGGTACGAAGCCAGGTGGACGATCGTATAATCTCATCTCATCGCATGTGCGTAAATACATCGTAGGTATAGGTCAGTTATACCAGACCGACTGGTTTGCGATTCGATTAACCAGCTTGTATCATCACGTTTTACAATTTGACCGTGTTTCACCTGGTGCCGAGGTATATATCGTCAGATGCTCGACTTGCGGTAATGACTCTCTCAAAAAAAAAGGGTTCAAATCTCGACAATTTATCTCTCGATTATCTTTTTACAAAAATTCCAACAAATTAATTTGAAATTTTACAACTTTTTTCTTATTCCAACTCATCCGATTTCACAATTATTTATTTTCAAATTCGCGACCAAGGTGTGCGCAAGCTGGTGTCTCTCGCAATTCTGCGAAGGATACCGCCAAAGAGATCGTGGACCAGTATGTGTTACTTATATCGCAGGCAATGATCGGCTGTTTTATTTCTCGTGTCATTTCTTCCTTTTCTTCGTGGATTTTTTTTACTTTTTTTCACGTTTTTTTTTTACTTTTTCTATCATAAAGATGAAAAATAGGATTCAAAGACAGGACAGTGAACGAGTCGCGTGTCGGGAGCGCGCCGCGCCGCTTAAATCGCATCTGCCGAAGTTTTTCCCGAGAGAATCCACCGGCGATCTGTACATCGCAACGTGCGCACTATTCCGTTCTGCCGATTTTTCCGGTCGCGTCTTCTCTTTGTGGGGAATGTAACCGGAGAGGGCAGATGCGGCTAGAAAATGCAGCTTTATATCCACTATCGTCGCGATTCCGCGTTTTACATCCATATTTATATGTAGAATTAACTTTGACATTTTCATAATTATACCGCTTGAACAGCCCGATGCTAAACTTGGATTGATACGATCGGTGTGCAATTTTGAATTAGTGTAGAATATGCTTCAGAATTATATAGCAATTGTTGAATTCTAATATTACTGTAGACTGTTATTCAGAGTATTGGAAAAAAAGGTAGAATCATGTGTAGAATTCTACAATTACGGTAGAATATTGTCGGGAATTACACAGCAGTTACTGTAGGATTAAGTTCGTGGAATTTTAAGATTACTGTAGAATGTTATTCAGAGTATTGGAAAAATTGTAGAATCGTGTGTAGAATTCTACAATTACGGTAAAATATTGTCGGGAATTACACAGCAATTACTGTAGGATTAAGTTGGTGGAATTCTAAGATTACTGTAGAATGTTATTCAGAGTATTGGAAAAATTGTAGAATCGTGTGTAGAATTCTACAATTACGGTAGAATATAATCGGGAATTACACAGCAATTATACTGTAGGATTACGTTGGTGGAATTCTAAGATTACTGTAGAACGATATATAGAATCGTCGAAAAATTGTATAATGGTGTGTAGAATTGTACAATTATTACTGTAGAATCAATCAATCGTACAATTCTATACTCATTTCAGAATATTTTTAGTCAAATGTTCTACTACAATTATTATTAAAAATAATAACTGTAGAATTTCACAATGAACGTAGAATAAATTGTGAAATTGCCACAGCATGTAGAATTCTACAGAAGTTGTGAATTATCAAACAGAATTCGCCAATGACTTGAAAATATTGTGTAAAATTTTGTAACGAATCTACAACACTGTATGAAATTCTACAATCGCATCAGAATATTGCGTAAAATCCTGAACCTATTTTATAGACTCCGTGGTGACAGTGACTAGAAAATATTTTATAGAATTCTAGCGTAAAAATTAGATGGCAATGATCATAATAGCAACTATTTCTGATTAAAGATTCTACACAGTATAACACACTCTGCTATCAAAAAGTTATAGTATTGTCAGTCGGCGTGATGCCAATAGCGCAGCTATATCCGTTATCAGTAATTATCGTTGCTGGAGGACTTAACTTCGCCCTCGGGGTTGGATTAGCGAGGTGAGGGATGAATAGCCATCAACTAAGCTTGTGGAAAAATCCGAGGATCGATAATGATCCTTCGATAAGAAACGGGACTAGGGACTTTTGTTCTTAGCTATTAGTACATAGATATCTACCTAGCTACCTATCTACCTACCTTATAAACCAAACGATTACGATAAAGATGGGAGACCATTAGCCGCGAGACCTGAGACCAAGAAATCGCAGAATTAACTTGATCCACGAAAAAAGATACCATCATCCACCTCCCAGAATCTATCCCCTGACTTCTGGGGCTGGACTGGTGCTTGAAACCAGGTTTTCCATTATATCTCGACAATCGTTGATGATACCGATATAAAGTCGTGAACATAAAATGAAGTTGATAAAATTCTCTATGAATAATGTAGAATCAATTTTTCCTGTATCGTCATTGGTTTCGCTGTATTTTAACACGGAATGTGTAACTGAAATGAACACCTTTTAAATATTGGATCTTGAAGTACAGCTGATCCAAAGAAGGTGCAGAAAAAGTGTGTTGAACTTTTTCAAAGAGAATTCAATCAAATTCATTTTCGATTCTCGACTTTATCTTGAAATCTTTCACGGTTCAAGAGATATCGTCGAAAAACTGATTTCGAGAACCGTACCGGTTATTATTAGCGATTCTTTCTTATTCGACTGGGCTAACAGTGAAAAAACTTCACATGTTGCAGTATGAGGGCTGTGGCTGTGGAGTACGAAAATTTGAAGAGCCACTTGAGAAGAGGGTCTGTCTGACGGTCAAGATATATAATAATGTAACACATGAATGTATGATAATATAATGAAAACGCAATGTTTGTTGGCTTTCGAATGGTACACGGAGTGCCCCCAGTTATGGCATTGTCAGTAAACATATGTTCGGTAGAAACGACAGACAGATACCTAGATAGAGAGGCAGAGGTAGGAGTTAGGTACCTTCAGCCTTCAGGCATCACCTGGACTGTCTATCCCTGTTCAAGCCACGCGTCTATACTCATATGCGTGTGAAATTCAACTCATACAAATGCGATAAATATGATGCAGAAAGCCCGGCGAGAACGTGGCGTGAATACTGATGACGTTAAGGCTTGAGCATATATATATATATATATATGCGTGTGTGTGTGTGTGCATGTGTGTTTTCACGGTTACGTGGGTGATCGTTACAGAGGATAATATAATGGTGGAAAAGAAGAGAGGAGTTGCGTATGGTAGAAAAGTCCGGCATATAAGGGGCGATACACACAGTGCTACGAGTGTAACGATATTAAGGAACAATATGTGAATAGCACACACAGTGTACTCGAGAAGGAAAAATAGCCAACCCCTTCGGTCGGAATCCTGTTAACTCCCGCCCGGATTTAACAAAGGTTGTTTTTCGCGGTGGAGGAATGCCATTTCTGGCATTCGTTCAGGAATGAAATTGCGGGAGTTTCAACGGTCCGACATTTGGACACAGTCCTCGAACATCCTTTCATCATATCATAGGATACGAATAGACACGTCAATTTATTCGATACTGTCACGTAATCCTGCAGGATCCAGCTTTGGGTCTCACGATGATGCGAATATCTGCTACCAATCCCCGAGGCAATACCAGATACTGGGACCAAACTTCCCGGCGAATTTCAACCACCAACGATATCCTGATCAGCGTTTTATTGACGGCTGAATTCGAAGGTCGACCGGTGAATATCCGAAGGAGTTTCTCCAACTTGATTGAAGTAATGATTGCCTTTGGGTAATTCGTATGCTCTGCAGTACCTGTTCACGTAATGTGCAGTTAATGATGATCAGAGTACATGTAATGACCAGCAATCTTATCATCTGCACGATCCTTCTTCCGCCTTATTGGTGTGCCGCTGAGGAACGAGGTGAGAGTCGAAAAACTTTTGGGAGGAAGTTGTTTCTGTGGAAGAAAAAAGTTGGATAGCTGCAGACCGAGCATGGATATCTGTGATATAAAGGAATAGGGTGATTCTTTGTCGACCGTTTGACACATGAGGGTTGGTTGACATTGAAAGGCTTCTGGTATTTTTTAGAAATTTATACCCACTGGTTGGACGTTTTTAAACCAACACTAGTGGGTGTTGGGTGTATGGGGTCTTGTGGATCCTGACGTATGCAGGGTGGCGGAGTTGGATACATCTTCACTTGTCTTATCTGATCGGTAAAAGAGGATTGGATTAATGTGGGATCCTTATAACATTCACGTGTGGCCATAACACAGATTTTTCTAAAAGGCACAAGGCCCCCCTTTCATACAACGTGTGATGGATCACTAATATGGGGTTTGATGGTGACCGTTCTTTATACACACGTGCACTTCTCGCTCGCGAGTTATACGCCGATCGTAGCCTACGGTTTAATAGGACCGAGAGAATTTTCTGGCGAGGACCATTTTTTACCCAACATCTATACCATCCGCGTTTCACTCAAACCGTAGGATTGGGCACGTAGACACAATGACGAAAACGCAGAATCTTGCCATTCCCAGGCGATTACATCTGTACCATGAGCACCATTCACACAACCCATTGTTGCCCGGTCTCACTCTCTCTCTCTCTCTCTCTCAACCCTCCACGGAGTCAATGGGTGACACCCCAAACACCCCGAACTGCACTAGCCACACTTGGGTCTGTGCGGAGTGGAGAGGGTAGAAGTATAAGGAAGAAGGTGAGAGGCCAGTAAGTCGTCAGTCTCGACTCAACTCGAACAGCATATATCCTAAATTCTGAATGAAGATCTCGGTAGCAGGTATAATTTCCACTCACCTCAGAATAAGAGGAGGAAAGACGGAGCCATTATCCTCCGTCCCGCAGAGCATAGAATGGCACGAATAATGTTTTATTTACTAAATTCTAGGCAGGTCCTTTTGTCAAGGAAGACAAGTTTCTACGTAGAAGGATGAGCCGGTGGACTCGGGGTTTGCAGAGAGACAAGTGCTACTATGTGGAGCAAGAGACTCCAGCATTCAGGGGGTTAACCACCCTTTAAATCTGTCAGATATGTTGCAATTCTGTACAATCTCATGCACGTTTCACGTTGTCTTACAATGTGAAAGGTGTTCTTTGTACATTCCTGATATTCAGGGAAGACTGTGGATGATTTCTTGCGACTGGTTTTTGAACCTGACGTTTTTTAACCCGGTAACCTTAGGAACATAGTCGCAGTGATGCTGGGTTCCAAAATATGACATTTCTCGTGGTCCAGAGCTTCGAACTATTCAACCAATCGCTCAGTTGGTTCGAAACTCTTTTTCCACAAAGTTGCGTAGCATCTGTCTCCAGTGCGAACTGGAACCACTCCATGATTCAAGGTTTCGGATTTCCAGTTATTGACAAGTTTGTGTGTACCATACATCATGAGCATATGATCACACCAAGAACCAACGGCTGCAGCTTTGCAGTGCAGTGTTTTAAGCACTGAGAGATCATATCGAAAGGATAGATCATGACGATCGCTTATAGCAGCTGCGTCATTTTTCCTAGGCATCAACGGTCCGCGGTCGCTGCCTACCTTATGCACTTGCACTTTTACTCGCTGTGTACACGTACGTATAACTGGTGTCCCGAGATGCAAGCTGCAGCGAGTTTAACCGGCACAGATGATATTCACCTGGCAATTACAGATCGGAGAGAGAAAAAAAATGTTAGATTTATCAACACCGATCTAGCGAAGCACGAAGGTGGATCAAGCTTTGCCGATTTCTTTTTCGTTTGCGAGTAAATCGTGGATAAAAATTCGATTCGACAGAATGCGATCGACGCACGAGGAGTCAACAACGAGGATCGACCGATTTTCAACTCCGAATTTGCTACCGATTTCGATCCACTTTTTTAACTGAAAAATAACTGTGGGCGGACAAATTATCGGCATGGCAGGTCACAACGAACTTTCTTTAACTGATTTATTGGAATATCAACGCCGCCCCTGGAGCCGGGGGTCCAGACCCCCTGGACTGTCGCGGAGATTCTGCCCTGGGGAATTCCTCGGCGGTGGTCCGGCTGCCGGTATTATTCCCTACTACAAAGTGGGCTTTTGGGAATATAATATCGAAGTATTGAATTCTCTCATACCTGGGCTTCTCATTCGTCGAGGGTAGCTGGTACTACCAATATGAGCTAATTTAGGACAGAAAAAAGCTCGGAAAAATGGAGCGAGAAAAAAGTACAGAGCGTCGGAAGTTACCGATCTCTGATTTCACGACGGTCGAAAAATCGGCTGATAGCTAGTCGGCCGAGTTGAAAGTGAAGGAAGGGATAAAAGATCCGATATTTTACCTTATCTCAATCAAATCTCCTTCTACGAACGATTAAGTTATTATTAGCTACCGATATTCGCTTTCAAATGTGCATACAAACTGCTTAGTTAACCTTGCGAAGCTGTCAGCATAATTAAGCCAGAGTGCTCCCGGCGATTATACTGTAATCATTCCGGAGTGAGCATTACTGAGCAATATAAAGTCAATCAGTTATAGGTACTATAAATTGAACGGAACACTAAAGATCGGTAAACTTCCAATCTGTTTTTTTTTTTTCTTGCCGATGTTTCAGCCGTTTTTAAATGAACAATTATCAGCAAGCCGTGCGAGTACCTTCCAGACTTGAAAAAGTCGTGGTCGTCTTATTGAAAAAAAATTCAAAATTAGCAATCTAAGCGATTTTTCAACCGATTTCCGGTGGTATTCGACGTTGTAAAATTCCCGAAGCTCATTATAAATCGGTAGGTACATCCGAGGTTTTGGTAAACTACGAAATTCGATGTTTGAACTAAAAATCGGTAGATCTGAACCGATTTCTGCTGTTTTTTCGATTGAAAAAAATCACCACAGCCTATACGATTATCTTAAATGAATAAAATCTGACGAATCGTGATGTAGAAGAGGATTTTCGATGCGGAAATTTTAATTTCTCTTCCGTATTCCTGCCCTTTATGATATTTTCCAGCTTTGAACCTCGAGGCACGCTCCCACTTCGTTATTGAGATCTCAACGTTAGCAGATGTATAAAGCGATGGGGGTTTTGAGTTTAGAGTCTAGAGTTTAGGCTTCAGACTCAAGACTCGACTGCAGCAGTCTGGTTAGACTCGAGTCTCTATCTCGAAGATGACACGAACGATATATATTATTTATTTTCTAAGGGGTTGCGATTTGACCCTGACACCCGTCGAAGACGAGGCCGCGCGCCCCACGGGGTCCACGGGGTCCCCGATCATCAGATAGCGCACCAGGTTTCATTCTTTCTCTGTCCCCCTCAGAATTTTTTTATTTTTGACTTTTTTTTGTTAGTTTTTTTCCCACTCTCTCCCTCTCTCTCTCTTTCCGTCTGTATTTACCACAGGCAAGAGCGATCCTATATATCTCGGCTCTCATCAAACCGTAAGATTACTTAGTTTTCTGCACGAAAATCTATACTCCATGAAATCACACGGTGCGAGAGAAACCGGCGGCCAGTTTCGTGGTCGGAAAATAGAATGGGGAAACGAAGGAGGAAAAAAACGTAGGAAAAAATGGAAAAATAATTCTCGACACGCTCCCCCGCGTAAATACCAACGTCCTACCGTATATATGCAGTAGGAGACGCGATTAGATCTGGGAGAGAATATTTTCACGCGACTGGGGCCATTAATTTGAGAATAGTTATGTTTTTCACTTTTATTTTCATTTTTATCTTCCTCTTTCATTTCACATATTACCTCGTGTAGCCATGCAGTTTACCGCAAGGGTGCAGCCTATCCATCGATCAATTGTTATTCATACATTCTTTCCTCGTATCCTACTGCAGCTACAGTACAAAGTGATCAGGATTTATAACCCGGCCGTCAATATATTCAAGGTGCACAAGCAACTAGTACTAAACTTGAAAAAAACCAAATACTAGCATACGTCCATGAATATGTGGTCGGATAATCATCGAGTTCCGAAAATCAGCCAAGCCCAAGTTCAGAGAAGAAATCACAGGTATTCTTCGTCGTATGGTAGGTATTTTTTCTTTCTTGTTTCTAAATCTAGTAATTATATAAATTCATGCTGTAGAAACCAAAAAATTGATCAAAGATCTGGAAATTGAAGACTGGAGACTGCGAAGACTGGAGGAAGGGTGAAATCACGATGAGCTCGTATTAGAAGTGGGTTAGTGATTCCAAGGGCGACGTGTTCTCCGTTTCTCGACTCTCATCAGGCGTGAATCCCCCCCTCTTCTTCTCGATCGTCTTGCATCTTCCATACTATATCGGTATACCTGTCGCGTGCCACGACGAAGAAGAGACTATACATCCAGAAGATCGAACACCTCTTTACCCAATTTTTCGACATTTCTGTGTTCGTTTCTGCACAGCTCGGTGCTGAAACTTCTCGGTGTATCAAAAATGGAACCAAACTTCGTGAAGATCGTTAAAATCCCTGAAGTTTTGGGGGGAAAAATGGCCGAAAATTATTTGGAACTAATTTGACCCAGATCGAATTGGTCTGATCGAAGTTGAGTCCGAAATTTGTCAACTGGACTGGAGAGCTCGAAACTCGAAGTTGGAGTTGGAAAGCAACAACACATTTTCATGTTTGTGTGTGCGTGCGTGTGTGAAGCGACGCAACTCCAATCGCTTTCGTCCTCCTATCGGTGCAGGTTTGTCGTGCGTACGGCTCGTGCCCGTAATGAGCCCGCATGGTAGGACGCGTACGGCGCACGACGACACGACGCGCGGGGATGCGGTGTTTAAAACGCACGAAGCACACACCAGAACAGGAGAGAGGAGAACACAAGACAATAAAACAGTGAACACCGAACACACAACACACAGAAATAGACCAAGGCGAAGGGGGTTTTGCTAGCGCGCGAGGCTTTAGCACCTGCCGAGTCTCACCTCGCCTAGGCGTTGGGTACGTAGGTACGCGTCGAGTCGGTTGCACGAGCTGTCTCCCGCCAGTGATAAAAATTTCACATCCTCGTAAAACCAGATACGATAAATTCTCGACCATCAGAGTCTCTGCGTTCTGATTATTTTTCTGAAAATATTGTTTCTCACAACTTGTGAATACGTTGAGCATGTTATAGCTGCTGTGGGGGCGAATCAACAGCCCGTATCGATCTGAAACCGATCTCAGCGTATTCTTTGAGCAAAATCGAGACGATTTTGCATCAGAAAAATTTTCGAGAGTATAATAGTCGCCGAGTTAGAGCGAATTGAAGATTGACCAATCGCGGAGTAGTGACCGTTATTTTCTATCCCGAGCAGTGATTGGACGATAACTGAAACGGCTCTAATTTGAAAACTATCAGAGCTACGCGATTTTTTTTCCCACAAAATCTCATCAGTTTTTCTTGAAGAATATCACCCTCTACCACAGAAATCTTTTACGAGTCATTCTTGCACACCCTAGAACTATCTTGCGGTCTCTCGCGCATCTCATCTCCTGGAAAGGCTTGCGGTCCATCATTTTATATGACCCAGAGTCTAGAGACCGAAGAGGTTGATGGCAGATGCCACGCGACGTCGCGTCATCTTTTCCCCGGGTTTTCTGACGCTTCGCTGATACCATCACGAGGTGCGGGCGCGCTTCTGGATATCTTGGGTCTCGAGTTTCGTAGGTTGTGCTACTCCAGCTGTTTTTTTTTATTTTTTTATTTTATTTTTTTATTCTCTCCTCCTTTCTGGCGGCGTTTTGCATGCGGTTTTAAATTTATCACCGCATAGTAGACATATCACTAGCGCATATTTCTCCGGCTCTCGGCATAAGTCTCATAAATTTCGTTCTCGTCTTAATTCTCACTTCCCAAGGCTCTGCGGGAAACCGTTTTTGAAAAATGATCTTCCATATTGCTGATTCGAAATATCACCTTGCGGAACTATATCCCGCACCCCGATCCGGCCATATTGGCACAACGCGTTTACAGACTTTATAGGGATGGCTAGCCGCGTGCGCGCAAGTACATAAAACCTTTAAATATACAATACATTATAGATGAAGAAGAGGAGCCAGTTTCATACGTATGTATGTATACACGTATACATACACATTAGTTTTAACGTCGGTCCGGTGGGCATAGGGAACAAAAGACGATGTTACGTGCGTCGGTTTTGCGGTTTTTGATTTTTTTTTTCTCTTCTTTTTTTTCATTATTCTTCCTTTCGCCTCCACTCTTCTTTTCTCTTCTCTACTCTTCTCTTCTCTTCTCTTCCCATCTCGTACGTCTCTTCTCCTTTTTACATATTGGCACGCGTACGTCGTGGACCGCCGTTGTCAGGGTAAGCGGATACCCCACAAAGCTCTTTATTGTGTGAAATTCAATACGCGCTAAATACTACGGGGATTCCCCTCCTGTCCTCCCATCTTTTACCTTATAGCATACGTATGCTTCTAGTTTTATACACGTCCCATCAAATTTTTATTTATCTCTATTTTCATCTATTTTATTTTCGTGTACACATACCTATATATCCGAAAGGTAAATTTTCGAAAAAATAACGAGAACGGATAACACGCGTCTTTTTTGTTACGGGAATAAACGCTACGATACAAAATGAGCGAATAACACATGGAAACGAGGTCGCGCCCAGTGCCTTGTGAATGGCGCAACTGAAAATCAATTATTCAAATTAAACCCAGATTAACCCCTCCGCTTTCCCAGCTCTTCGTCATCGACGTGATAAAATGGCAGGACGAAGAACGAATCGATAACTAGCTATAAGAGTGGATGGGAAAAATCATGAATCTGTAGATTAAAAGACGAAAATTTAGATTTCGCATTGAAGAAGACTAGACAGGATTATTCATAACTTTGATAATTAGAAGTCGAAGACCGAGTCTAATCATTTTAGCAGCATCAGGTCGATTTCGGGCATATGGACCAGGGATCCTGTTCTAAGCATCGTCATCTCTCGCAGCGACTCATCATTTGAGTGTATAAATTCGTCAATGATGGCACGAGCGTGTCCAATCCATATCCAAGAACATATTGTAGTATAAAGGTAGGTAAACACATGTGTACTCAGTGTTAGATACTCTGGCTTTACGCCCTTTGACATTAACAGCCCCTCAGCACATGGGATGATCGCGTTTGAACCATTTCTAATGACCTCTCACCCGGCTCGTGGTCTCTGCAGTGAATAATGGTTGTTTAGCGGGATATAAATTCTGTAAGATTCTAAAAATGGGTGAACTGAGGACAAAATGTAATCGAGAATTTGCCAGTCATTTTCGATAACTATGACCCTGCGGAGCGATGACTTCGCTCGATGTATTTATTATTTGATATTTAGGAACGTAATGGATTAGTCTGCAGATATCGGGAGCGGGGTCAGTAAAAATGCTATGAAACTGCATCGAAAAATGTGAAAAGTTTTTTGGAGTTCGCAGAAAGATATTCGAGGCCAATTATTTTCTATACAATACGATGTAGACATACGAAAAACTAGCTCGTACCTATACTGAAAGGTAAAACTGCGATAAACAGTGAACGGTAAAAACTAAATGACGATGACGGTGACGAAGAGTCGGTGGAAAGTACAACGCTTTGTAGCGATAATCAGCCCCTATGCTGTGCCCATAATAATCGTGTACCTATTTGTTCCACCTTATCAATCTGCAGCGCGATGAGTTACACCGTTTCGCAGTTTCACCTGCGTTTTACATTCCTTATTATCGGTATCAGTTTTCCTAGAAAGCCGAGTTCGTAATTATGCTACATTACTGTGCTGTTTAATTCAAAGATAGAGATATATCGTCGAATGAAGAAAATTTACGCAAATTCATTTTTAGGATTATTCGATCCTCTATCGCTTCACTTTCTTGGCCGAATCAAGACGAGTCAAACGATGTGTAACAAGGGTATGTTTGCATCTATAAATCGTGAGATATCACGTTGACCAAATTTTCAAAAATAAGACTCACGGCGCGGGAAGCTACATTTTTGGACGCTACATTTGACTATTTTGCTTTTAACGACGATAACTCGATCTGAATATAGCTTTGTGATACATCGTTGGATTGGTCTTGAACCAGGCTAGAAGTTGAGCAAAAGACGTGATCGGGTCTTGACTGAAAAAGTTTAGGTAACATTAAAAAACTGATGCAAGCTACATTCTTGGCGGCTACATTTGACTATTTTGCTTTTAACGACGATAACTCGATCTGAATATAGCTTTGTGATATATCGTTGGATTGGTCTTGAACCAGGCTAGAAGTTGAGCGGAAGACGTGATCGGGTTTTGGCTGAAAAAGTTTAGGTAAGATTAAAAAACTGATTCGATATGGCAACGAAAAGTCGAATTATCGGAGGTGGTTCTTTGTTGTTGCTGGTCTATTCCTCGGTGATAAATAATCCATTATGTGTGATGCTGTATTTCTCGGAATAAATGCATAAGAGAAGCGGAGCGACAGAGGGTGAGTCCTGGGCATTTGCCTATGAAAGGGGCGAAGACACCCGAGGTGCCACACACGTTGGCGTTTCGGTAACCGTAAACCCTTTCTGGAGAACGCGACAGACATGCCTTGGCACAAAAGATCTTTAAGCCCTTTCAAACTAGGGGATCATCTTTCTATTGATGCGCTCTGGGTAGTTCTGAGAGTTTGCGAAGCCGCGTGATAATAACAACGGAATCTCAAGCATCAAGCGTAACAACAACCTGCGCCATGCGTGGTCCTTACTTTAACGCATCATTCAGGCACCTGTGCACTCTCACCATTCGCCGTGCGAGCCGATAAACAAAAACAAATTTCCCAAAATTCTGAAGCAAAAAAACGGAACTCTCTCCATTCCATCGGCTTCGACTGGCACGGTTTACGCTCGACGAATAATTTGTCGAGCAAACCCAGCACGGTTTACTTTATGGGTCCGTCAGTGGAGGGTCTGAAAAGGGCAAAAGGCCCTAAAAAGTCAGATGAATCAGATATTTCCATACGTAATTGCCGCGATTACGTTCTCAAGCAACTGGTGCTTGGAGTTCCTGGGTTCCCCCCCGCGACGAGCGGCTCGTGCCACCATCGGGTCGTCGCATGGATAAATTTCGTGGGTGGTACACCACATGTGTATGTAATGGTGCCCCGGTCTAATTGTCGGGGCCATAGTAGGTAGGTAGTAAGCGTGATTATCTGCGTCAAGGTATTTAACAGGCATTATAAACCCCCGGCTGCATGGTACCCATACCCCACTTGGTAATCCTGGTGACTGGTGTCAGCCGTTTAGCTATAGGGAATAAATTACACCATATGGGCGATATGCACCATAAGCAATATGGTTATAAGTGAAATTACGTCGAATGGACCCCAAGCGCAGGATTCATCACTTAATAACCGTTAAAGTAACTCATCATCAGAAGGGTTGCACAGCGAGGATATTACACCCTTTCATAACCACCACTGCACTCCTCTTTCTTTTGTCTTAATTCACAGACCAATTCCTTTCTTATACTTACATCCAACCGTTTCCACTTTCATTTATTCAGTATTACATATTTAAAGGACCTTCACTGCGGTGCTAACGAATGGACGAACTCATTCGTCTCTTATTTTTTATTCTTTGAACAGAATGGGACTTCCATCGGCCCCCCTTCATTCTGATGTGTCGATGTTTCTTTCCCAGTACCTTGAAGGACTGCACTTGCTCAATTACTCAGAAATGGACAAACTTCTTCATCTCTTTCTTTACCCTCTCGACAAAATGGTACTTGGTCTCCGGCCCCCTTGCATTTGAGTATCATTGTCTTTGCACTAGCTTGAAGCACACTGGCCAAATTGCTCATACAAATGGACAAACTTCTTCATCTCTTTCTTTCATCTTACAAAACAAAAAAAATGGCACTAAGGCTCTCCTCGGATTTCTCTCATTGTTTTAGCAGTACCTTAAAGGACATTTGCCCAACTGCTAACGAATCGACAAACTTCAAACTTCTTCATCCCTCTTGCCAAACGAGAACAGGACTCCCCTTCCATTGGTGTATCATTGTTTTTGCAGAACGCTGGTTCAGCATTGCAGGCCTTTCGTATGTGCAATTGAGGGTGTAAAGGAAATTCGCGAAAAAATTAGACTTGTACAGTTTCAGTGCAACACCGTTCCCGCATAGATGTGTGCAAGTCACGTAAGATACACGTCCGTGAATACGTGGTAGTGGCTAAATTATACCGAGAGAAAATCGAGTTAGGTCGAGTTTCGTGTACATATTCATTTACTAGTGTACGCGGTAATTGAGGATGATATTAAGAGGTGAATCATAGGTTAACGCGCCGCTTGGCGACGGGTTTTAATTGTCTGTGAGATGATGACCAGCGATCTTAGATACTGCATGGGCTGCTATATGCTGCTCCACTGCAGTTAGTCGCAGGGGTAGATTCGACGATTATATAGCTCCTGCGCTACATGCAGCAGCCTTCGTGTCGAGCAATTTGTTCAAATCATTATATTACATAATTATACACTGGTCCGGACTACCACTACTAATTCCAGGTCCGCTCTTCAGCTCATCAAAAAAGGCAATTAAAAAAAAAAAAATGGCTAAATCGTTTTCCTTCCCATGCTCCATCAGCTGAGGAACAAATTGCGAAATTTTGCACCAATTTCGTCTTAAAATTGATGAACATTTTTGGTTTCTTTGTTTCTGCGGACTTTTTTCTACCCTTCCATATGCGAAACGAGGTTTTTTTCTATTTCGAACGAAGATTTTTCTCCTCTAATCTGTCGTAACACATCTTTATCCTCTCTCTCTCTCTCTTTTTTTCTTTCTTTCTTTCTTCATGTGTGGTTCACACCACCGGAAGTAAGTATATAAAGTGGCACCACAGCGATGCACGTCGCGTCGCATCGCATCGTCACGGCGGTTAGTTAAATTAGCTTAGAGGTGAATAAATAATCAAGAGTAAGCGACGTATTACCCTCTACGGGGGGTAGATTCATCGGCATATGGCGTCGCTGAAATTCCGCCACCATATACATATACATATACTAGACTATCATTTATACCTCGAAGTAACAGTATTTCAAACACCGCTGCACGGAATACTGATGTACCTAATAATACAATGCCGGCTGGCACCTAAATCCAATTTTTTTTTCCACTATTTGTTTCCGTTTTTCCTCACGTTTCGATTGTTCTCATGTACCATAGTTTTCTTTCTGTGGATCTTGTCTCTGATTTCCCTTCCGTTTTATTGTTTTTGTTGCTCCTCCACTTTTCCGTTTGTTGTTGTTGTTGTTGTTTTGTTGTTTTGTTGTTGTTGTTGTTTTGTTGTTTTGTTGTTGTTGTTTTGTTGTTGTTGTTTTTGATGTTGTTGTTTTTGATGTTGTTGTTTTTGATGTTTTTGTTTTTGTTGTTGTTGTTTTGTTGTTGTTGTTGTTGTTGTTTTTGATGTTGTTGTTTTTGATGTTTTTGTTTTTGTTGTTGTTGTTGTTGTTTTGTTGTTTTGTTGTTTTGTTGTTTTGTTGTTGTTGTTTTTGTTGTTTTTGTTGTTTTTGTTGTTGTTTTTTCCTTCTTGTTTCCGTTTTGATTTCCTATATCATTGAACTGAACTGCACGTATCCAAGATGTACCTAAAATTCGCAAACATCGTAGTATACGAAGAGATATACAGACATATCTTATATTTATACCTAAAGCTAGTGACAAACGCCGCGACCAGATGCCCCCGACATTCCTACGTCGACAGTGGTGGATATTACATACATACATGCGTCTCCCCACCCCAAACACGAAACTCGAAACTCAGAACTCAGAACTAAACTCAGAACTCCCGAGTCTATCGTCGGCCCTTTATAATAAGAGCAATAAATGAATTAGTGGGGGCGGGTTGGAGGGCGCTGTATGCTGTAGCCTGTAGGAACTGGGAGGGCGTCTAGCCGCGTCGCGTCGCGTCGCGCCGTGTCGGTTTATGGTTTGAGGTTAGGGTCTCCCTTAACTGGTTAAATTGGACCTGGCCCGAGCTACGAGGGGAAAACCAAGTCGTCGAGGTCGGAGGTAGACCCGGCGCGATTACACTAAAAGATAAACATCATACCGCAGTTAGCGCTCTGCTCCATAGACCATACCACACCGCTACACACACACACATACAAACCCTTACAGAAGCTGTCTTCAAAAAAAAAAAAAAAAAAAAAAAAGCAGGGGCTTTATAGGACCTCATTATATAACATTAAGAGACATCTTTCATGCCTTCCAGTCGTTCAAAAATGACGCGTTTACCCTTTTTTTTTATCATTTCAACCAATCTTTACCCTTCCGGATTTTCAATGTCCACATTTTTTGGCGGGAGAATTCGCTACTGAGGAGTCAAGAATAATTCCAATCCAACATAAGAATGAGATTTCAATAGTCGTAAACATATTCTCATTCGTTTTCAAAATATTTTGATGAGCTGCGCGATGTCGATTCCAAGAATTTTTTGAGTAAGAAACTATGGTTTTCACATCCTTGATGGTATTTCTGATAATCACATGTAGGATGATGGAAAGTACAGTTTTTCAGTATGAATATATCCGCAGGTATGATGAGGAGAGATTACTATTCTTGAGTTTAGTGATAGTAGAGAAATTTCCCTTCTCTCTTATGACTTTTGGAACTTTGCAGGGTATAGGTCGTGGTGGTGGTAGTAGTGTAGTATAGTAAGTTGGTCGAGCTTTGTGGCTTTGTGCATCATCCCGAAACAATGGGTTTCTGGTCCGGCGGTAAGTACCCGTGGTCGTGTGTTTGTGACACTGGTTAGATAAACAGACGACCATCAACGACCCCTCTTCGCTAATCCATAATTAATCCCACTGACTGATGCCAAAAATCATGAGCAATGAATCGCTCGTTGACGAATGTTCGAAATCCTCAGCCTTTGGCGCTTCGAGCGTTGTCATTTTTTGCCGAAGATCTAAAAATCCAGAAATCAAGTTTACACGGTCCTCCGACCACATTGACCATACGTTTGCTGTTATATTCCTTCATTATTTCATACCACATTCAACACACGCTAATGCAGTACTACATGCGATATGCTGAAGAGAAACGGACTAAATTAGGGTGCTTTTAGAGTCGAGCGCAACAAATAGTCGACGTGGTATTAGGTAGGGGTAGATAACTCCCCAGGGAGTGATGACTGTAAGAGTACATATACATGAGAGCTAGGACGGGGTGGAGTCGGGTGGTTTCACCCCGGACTACGGGGGTGCTGTTTGATTGGTGTGGGAAGATCTGCCACCAGTTAAGCCTCCGCTATTTGCTCTTTGAATATTTCAGTACTAGAGGTTCATCCTGCCCTCTTCCTCTCACTGATGCTCTACAATTCATCTATTCCTCAATTTTGCTTCTTTTTTTTCAATTTTTGGGCCGGTTCTTCCGCTCCTTCGGAAACTTGCGTCAGCAGTTCTTCTTCGGGTTTGCAACATTGGTATAATCTGCCTGAAATCGCGAGAGGATCGAAATGACGCTGATAGTTTCCCGTTGAATTAAAAGCCCCACATTGTACAATAGGGCTTGTCAAACGGCAATCATCCCCTATTATGTAATCTCACCCCTACTACTGACGGCTCGTGTGAACGCTCGACTATAAGATAGGAAGATACCTTCGTACGGGGTACCGCCGAACCTAACCCACGAAAATAGGTACCTACCCCAGAAAATTGAATGGTAAACTGATCGGTCATGTCATGCCTTATTGGCACGTCAAACCGCCCCCATGAAACCCACCCATCAATTTAAAATTCCTACTGATTTAAACTCAAGAGAAGATGAATAAGGGAGAGAAATGGATCTCAATTATTATTATCATTATTATTTACTTCTTTCTGTTAGTTTCAAAGCTTTTCCTTTCTAATCAACATAAACATCGACAGTGATCAATATTTATGGCCAGTTAAACCGGCGGAAATGATAATGATTTGCAACAATGTGGATCTCTGCGTTCAGTTTCGAAACCTCGAGCCCAGGCAGGATACGTTTTTGGTGACTTTACAAAAACCTGTCTTCCGGTCGTTAAATCGATCCTTTCATTCTCTCTTCTCTTCTCTTCTTGTAGTGATTTGATCAGCTAGCGTAGATGATGCATGAGTTATTTTCGAGTCCGTATATACGTACGTGCGCTGCGCGTAGGTGAAGAGCTCCAGGACAATGTAATATAATAATATAATACCTCCCGAAATACTGAATCCCAAACTCTACCCCAGGTCCATTATTTTCTACTTGGGACTTCATTTCACCCTGTATTATACTCGAGAGGCTTAAGCCCGATCTCAGTTTAGGTTGTAACGCTGGACAAAAATGCCGATATTCAACTCCCCTATTCTAAATGCATATACGTACCGATGGGGGAATCTTTCCGGGAAACCTCTCACAGCATTAACATACATAGACGTCTGTACACATTTTTTCATTACATTATCAGCAATATCGAAAAGATGTGTTCTACAAAAGTCGTTTGGTATAGAAAAAGACACAGAATGAAGTCGAGATGATTTTTTCACCATCTTCCGTTTTTGACATATCATGGCCAACTTTGTTTTTTCATCAGAAATCCATCGTTTTCTTGCACCATTGCATAGCCGCATTTGATACGAATCCAACGAGCCGTCAACGACTCATTTCTGACCAACCGATCCGGTGATATGGCACATAGAAGAAGTGCGAGAGTGATGCTAGTCAAGCGCCCGCCCGCCCGACTCTAAGCATTATGCATGCTGGTCAAGCACAGCCGCGCGCACGTTACTCGTGCGCTCGAAGATATCTCGGGATCGGTAAGTCGGAAATGGTCGAACGAGGGGTCGCTGGATTCGTTTTGAATCCGGCCATGATGTGAGCTAAGAAAAACTCATCGAAATCGAAATGGGAGTTCGGTTGACTTCGATATCTTCAATATTACCGATGCTGAAAAAAAAAAATCTGGATTTCGAACCATCAATTTTTTTTCTCGAGCTAGGAATAACACTCGCTGCTAGCTGCAGAACAGCAAATAGTGTATATTATCGGACGTCCGGTTTTCTTCCCTTTGTTGATCGGCCCGAGTTCGATCGTTTTGTGGTTTTGGCACCATTGGCACGCGCCCCCGGTGGCCGTTGCGGGGCGATCCATCACCGGATCCTTGTTAAGATCCATTGTTAAATTCGTGTCCAAACGTCGCGTGGCAAACACGACCACAACCGAGTCGCAGATTCGCAAGCATATGTGCCAACAAAAACGATTTTTTCATCCCAAACAGTAACCGATTTTCTGTCGATAACTTGTCGAACAAATTTTTCGGGGGGAAACGAAAGGAGAAAAAAATCGTTCAGACGAGGACGTTTTCTGACTCAACAATCTTGGCCGAAATAAGAAAGAAGTCGTACGGATTTTAAGGGTGACACGTAAAAGAGGGAAAAAAAATACATCCATATGGAAACACGTGGATTTGCAGCTGAGACCATGATACGGGCGTTCGAATGGGACCGGTGAATGAAAATGTTATAAAATTAATAATGGCCCTTAAAAAGTCAGGTATATATAACATAATATAATATAATATAATGTAATATAATGTATGTATATGTACGTAACAGCTAATAGTAAAATGCTCCCGTATCGGGTGAAGATGGTCGAGGCGATAGGAACTTATAGTTCGTATAAAATCTAAATCTTTTAGTGTGAGCTGTGCAGGGTTTAGTTTGAGAAAAAAAGAAATTCCGGGTAGTGATCCTGCAGGGTCTTATGTATACTAATATACGTATGTATGTAACATTGATGGAACCCTGGATGCCGTGGCCAATTTAAATCAATTTACCCGCAACCCCCGACTAAACGAGACTCAATTGGCCCATAATAGAGCCGAGGGGTTCTTCTTCGAGTCGCTCTTTCCCGCCGATCTGCAACCCAGCTCAAAAACTACTTGGAAATCTCTATATTCCATACCCAAATATACAAATACTCCAGTCATTCGCTTCACTCGCTTACTCAGCTTTTGATCATTTTTTTCAACGTGTAAGTATCCGTTCAATTATTTACTCACTCGCTCAAAATACTCTCGATTTTTCAATCATCCATTTCATGTTTACTTATTCATCCGATCATACATTCATTCACCCAATTATTTACTCACTCGTTCTCGATTCGATCAATTTTTCACTCAATTTCTGAAACATTTACTCACTTTATGCATTCATTCATCCACTGGTTTACTCGATAGCTTACTCACTCATTCACAATTAATTTCATTTCTTACTCAATCATTTCTTCATCCATTCAATTATTCGCTCATGTTTACTCATTTATCCGATCATTCGCTCATTCGTGCAATTATTCGTTCAATTTTTGGAACATTTACTCACTCGTGCATTCATTCCTCACTCATTTACGCAATCGGTTACTCACTCATTCACGATCAATTACATTTCTCACCAAATCACTTCTCCGAACATGGATGCATTACTCGATAATTTAGCCACTTGTTTACTCAATAATTCATTCATTCATCGAAGTTTTTCCTCAATCATTTCAAAATTTCTCAATAACTCATTCACTTACTCGATCGTTTCCTCACTCATTCATGATGCAATAGATTTCTCAGTCATTGACTCGTCCATGCAATTCTTTACTCGCCAATTCATTCGTACATTGTAAAATGGTTTTAAATTTGGAAATGAAGTATGTATAATATGTATAATAATTACATGACGCAACGTCATACGAGTCATTTTAAAATTTACATATAAATACACACACACACGTGTATATACGTAGTTATATATCTGATGAGTGGAAAAGATGGTTATCGCCTCTTGACTGCCTGCTGCCTCCCCCGTTCACAAAATATTCACCTCCATACTCATGGCTGTACGTATAGTTTTATGTGAGAGTTTCCCATAGCGTTTATTGTTATCGCATTAGGCAACTCGAGTCACGAAACATTAATAGGTATTTTTTTCTACCTAATACCTTATACCTATAAGGTACAATCTACTCCCTGCTCTTTCTCTCTCCCACAATAGCTAATGGATATTAATTGGCTAATCGTTCGTCCTGCACGAGCAGACCTCATCGCATAGCTTATACACCCACCTTTTCTAATCGATATTAATATTGATCAGGAGTCAGTCAGGGGCCCGTTTAGTGACAGAGTAAAATGGGGTGATTGACGTGAGAAAAGGCGTTCGTTATCATCATTGCGCTATAGCTGGTCCCAAATTAGGTCCGTTGGTCAAATCATGTCGATGAAAATTCTGAACTCGAACAGTTTTTGATTCTAGTTATTGAAACGAAAAAAAATCCGAAAACTGCACGGTTTCATCCCATTTTTGGATCCTCCCCGAAACATTAGACACATTTTCGGTTCTAATCCGAGCTATTAAATCCTCCCCACGTATAACAGCCCATATACATTACACCAACCCCTTTGACGATGATTATTTTTTCAACAAATTCATGCATATTGTATGTGTGTAATTTACACCCATCGAATACTACGATGAAGACACATACGCGCGCGTATGATGTACCCTGAAAACGGTATTAGTCAAGAAATTTATATCTAATACGCGTGTCTCTGTACACCAAACAAAGATCATCCTAACTCCAGGGGGGCTAGGTATGGCATTGTTTTATCAAACAACCCTATGCCCCTTTCACGGTCCTGCAGCCTAAATAGCACCAGGAACCCCTACTGCGAAGTTTTTTTTTTTTTCCTCTTCCTTACTCCATTATTTTATAAGAGCACGTGCAGACACGTTACACTTAGATGCATACACGCATAATACGTGGTTTAAAAAAAAATGAGCCGCTCTTCTTCAACCCCTTTGCACAATTTTTTTTTTGTTTTCTTTTTTCTTGTTATGAATTATGGAGTTTTATGGGGTCGAAAAGTGATCTTCTTCTTTTCTTTTCCCCCCTCTTTTTTTTTTTTTTTTGGATCGAGGCAATGAATGAACAGATATAAAAAAATAAAAAATACAAGAAGCTTAGAGATACAGTCGGAGGAGTTTAGTAACGCGATATTATATCCGGAGTATGCAGTTGCAGCGGGGTTCATTCTCGGGGTGTATATCAAGAAATGTTTTCAAACCCATTAATCCTAGCACCCCCTATCCAAACAACCCACAACCCTGCGTGTATTATAATCCTTTACAAAGGATATACGCGGAGCTCTGTAAGGTAGACAACTATACTAATGCGATTATAACCGTTGAGAATTGATTATTTATTGATTATATTGATAGTTGATTGAAATCTTGTCCTTTATTTCATATCATCATTTGAAAAACCTATTGATTTTTTGTTCAATTTTTTTCATAGATTCTCGATCAGAATTTGAAAAATTTGGTGAAATTTTAGAAACGATGACGTAAGGATCGAATAAATTAATAAATCAGAAATGAACGAGACACGCTGATAGTAGATATGTGGTATTAGGATAACGAATGGGAGAGACAGCGAGAAGTAGAGGAAATGAGATCTAATCCGTTGATTCTATATCCCCGGGTTCACACGCCCTCAAAACTGATGCAGCTACCAGTTTTATGTTGCTACTACACCATCCCCTAATGAAGTCAATCTGTTTTTCCTACCCTTTTGTTGACTGTACCTATAACCTATGGCTATACCTCACCACTCACCCCTTACCAGCTCGGATTCCGTAAGTTTCCCCTCAGGACTTACCACCACGCCCGACCCTCTAGGAATCGGGTATATATATGTATAATATATAATAGAACATAAGTAGGCACATACTTGTATAGCTTTTGTATCTACAAATCGACGAACCCTCAATACATAATATATATATAGGTGATAAAAAATATGCTTCCGATTTATGTGGGGAGATTTTTATTCGGTTCTCTTTGTGTCGTCGATTTTGATTTTTGATTTTTGGTCTATTTCTTCAAAGGATTTGTCAGCCAGTCAAATTTGATGGTACTTTTTTCTGGGAAAGAATTCAACAGATTGCGTTAGTTGCAGATTTTCGTATCTCGTTCTTTCTTGGGTTGCTGGAGTCCCAAAAATGTGGGAATTCGATGATTTTCGGGAAAGTCGTTTTTTGATTCAAGACCAATATTACACCCTCGTGTAACAAAATGTAAGAAAAAAAGGGACTGGTGCAACAAGATGTTGCAGATAGCGTGTCGCACGTGGATCCATGGGGCAGGTGACGGAATAGCAGTAGGTATACCAGCTACATGGCTACCTCCTACGCTTGTAGGAGTGTATAGTTGTAGCTAGGCATCAAATAAGTAAGTAAGTAAGTAAGTAAGTAAGTATGTAAGTAAGTAAGCAAGTAAGCAGTAGGCACGCGACAACCATTGTATGCAAATGCATGCCCCTGCGGAGGCAGATGCTCATGGATAACGTCGAAAGGTTTCGAACCCTTCCGAACCTCGACTGCTGCAGTTGTTATATACACAGAATTATTTCACCTACGGAATTATTTCAAGTATACATATATATGCATAAAGAGAGAGGTTCTATTTCGATAAGTACGTTTAGTATTTAAGAAAATCTAGGCTTAGCCCAGATATTCAACGTTCTCAATTTTCAAATGAAAAACAAAGACAATGAAGTCAAAAGCTCCGACTGAAATAATTATGGTAATATTCTATTAGTCAATCGTTAAGCCCGCGTGCTTCGGCCGATTGCTTAACATTCTTTTGGCTACGGAAAATAGTAACCCCATGTATACATGATATTTCGAAGAACAAAACGAAAAAAAAACACACACACACACGCAAACTAAAAATAATAGCAACAATCGGAATTGCGCGACGATTTGATGCGGCATAGAATCGAGGGTGGTATTTATACCCCATGAAGTTAAAGCCTGTAGATTATTATCTGTGTGGTTAATTCAATTTATTGCGCAGAAGTGCGTCGCTCGTAGATAGTGTCAGGGACAGAGGAGAAGAGAACAGAGCTGCAGAGCGACAGAGCAGCATCAGCAGAGAGTCAGAGAGTCAGAGTCAGAGAGTCAGAAGGAGAGAGCCATAGGGAGAGAACGATGAGAGAGAGAGAGTGGGTAAAGATTGGTTGGTAAAATTAGATCCACGGTTGGTGGCGACCACGCGGCTAATAATAATGGTCGCAGTTCATCACAATGGGCAAGCAAGAACCGTATGAGAATCAAATTGGCCCGCTATCAGTACCTCTCCATTATATCCTTTGATCCGTAGCTCCCTCTCGGTTTCTCTTGGTTTATATTGCTCTCTCCGTCCTCCTCTGGCTCCCTCTCACTCTCTCATTCGGTACCGACTGCGAGAGCGGGTTTCATAGGCCGGCAAACACCCTGATTGTTCACCCTCTGTGTTTAAACAGCCTCTGAGTCTCGTCGGTGTTTAACGGGGAATACCAGATCGACCAGGCTCGGTGCTCCTCCTTCCTTTTCCTCCTCCGCTTTGCTGGTGGTGCCAAGGATCCGAATTGCAATCCGAGGTGAATTACGGAAAAAATTATTCGCTTATCAATTTTTCGTTTCAGAGACGCGATTTTTGGTCTTTGGAAAACTTTGGAACATGCGCGAAGATCGCGAAATATTCCAAACACACAACAACTAAATTACACTGAAACCCGGTAAAGACAGTCCAAAAAGGTTCAAGCATGCGTTCAAATGAACTAAAACGGACTGAAAAACTTTGAAAAATGGTTCTAACGAATTGGAAACGATCTGAAAGACGCTGAAATTCACTGAAAAGCGTTAAGCCGGAGCTGGATTGGTTGAAAAATGTTTAAGCATGCGCTAAAGTTAACCACTCTGCGCTAAAACATGCTGACAAGGTTCGAGGCATGCGCTAATATGAACCAAAACTGACTAGAAGAACTTTTGAAGATGCTCTGAACGAACTAAGACAAACAAAAAGAAGTTACAATGAAGTGAAAAGCGCTTAGCGAAGGCTAGCATTGGTTTAAAAATGATTAAGCATGCGCTAAAGTGAAGTACTCTAGGCTACAGCATGCTAAGATAAGGTGAATGTAATTGAATCGCTATAGTTGAAAAGCGTTAAGCCAGAGCTGGAATTGGTTGAAAAATGTTTAAGCATGCGCTAAAGTGAACCACTCTGCGCTAAAACATGCTGACAAGGTTTGAGGCATGCGCTAATATGAACCAAAACTGACTAAAAGAACTTTTGAAGATGCTCTGAACGAACTAGGACAAACAAAAAGAAGTTACAATGAACTAGAAAGCGCTTAGCGAAGGCTAGCATTGGTTTAGAAATGTTTAAGCATGCGCTAAAGTGAACCACTCTGCGCTAAAACATGCGACAAGGTTTGAGGCATGCGCTAATATGAACCAAAACTGACTAAAAGAACTTTTGAAGATGCTCTGAACGAACTAGGACGAACAAAAAGAAGTTACAATGAACTGAAAAGCGCTTAGCGAAGGCTAGCATTGGTTCAAAAATGATTAAGCATGCGCTAAAGTGACGTACTCTGCGCTACAGCATGCTAAAATAAGGTGAATCAGTGAGCGCTTGAGTGAAAAAGAAGTGGACTGAAATATGGCAAAATGAAACAGGTGAAAGAAGAAAATAGATTCCTTGTGACAAAACTGTGCGCATAAAAGTCACAACCACCTACTCTCGTAGAATGAACAATGATACATTATACATACCTACAATACCTTAATTCGGCTATTAAAAATCTCCTAATGTATAGTTTCCGTTCAACGATAAGGAGCTTGAAGGGGTGTAAATACGTATATAATATACACATATGTATACATACGTGCTATGCCGTATACATATGTATCTGGGAACGGGATCCCTTTATTTACCGATAAAGTCCTTTCAAACGGATTAACAGAACGGTTTTGTAGCTCGTTTCTGGGGTATGGGGTATGGGATGGGGTGGCAGGCGGGAGGAAGCCTCGCAATTAGCCCCAATCAAGGGTAGCTCTTCAAGTTTGCTCAGGGCAAAGGGGTGCAGGGTTTGCTCGACGGCAAGGAACACCTAAACACACCTATTATATACTACACCGTATACATTCGCTAAAAACTATGTATCTATCCATTACACAGGCATGTGTTTGTGCGCAGCGAAGCGAGCAGCGTTTCAGCCTTCCCTGGCTGTCATGCATGTGTGATTTTGCCACGTGCGTGCTGCAACCACCGCGACGACGACGCTGATAACTCCAGAAGGGAAAAGAGCATAAAAAATAATGAACAGGCTCTGTTTCCTATCCACGTGCTACACGGCTCAGGTGAAGACAATATTTTCTTCATTCCTGTGGAAGTTTAGACCAAACTTCCTTCGATCTGGTTTCATTTGTTCAGTGGAGTATCACCAGATTGTTCCTCGCCTCATCGGGTACTCTGTTTCCAAAAATCGTCTCTTCATCATCTTCTTCAGCATCCTGCAGGTATCGATAAGAGAAAAATGGCATTTCTGCGCATGTCCTTCCATCATCTTTGGGGTCAGGATATCCGAGTACAATTTAGTCAGTCTGGGGGATCAGTAAAGAGCTTTCAATGCTCATCACCGATGACTCAGGATAGGTATGCAAAAGCCATCATATGGACCTCCGAGTTAGTATGTATGGTGCCTTACATACATTAGTCGTTTTATTTGCCGTTTGCGGCGTGGGATCCCTGATCGATCCGATTGTAACGGCCCGTTGTCGCGGATGCGGGTAGTGTAAGGTAGGAAGGTACCTGGGGGTAGGGGGTAGAGGGCGAAAGGGAAGAAGAAGGGAATAAGGGAAGAACTGAAGAAGGAGAGGAGGGAGGCTCCCCTGCAGGACTCCACGGGACTCCGACGACGATATCCTCATGCATGTGGCTACACTAGGTAGGTACCAGCTGATTGTGACGAAAATTGCATCGAGGGAATGTGTAGTCCCGTTCATCAATAAGGAACATATGTATATGCGCATATACGACACAGGCAAGCAGCATGGGAGATGAATGAAAAACAAATCAACAAATATATGAAAGGGAATCCCATCATGACCTAGTTGAGGAAACTAAGGGCCAGAGACAAATAAACTGTCCTTAAATCTTCAGGGAATGATGATGGTAGGTATTGCTGTTCCAACAAAGGCATGATAAACTTCAACAGCCAATACCTCGTTCTTAAACACAAATTAGAGCGGGCTTCCGGAAGGTTTTGGGTGCTTTTAATCAAGACAGTGGATCTGGAAAAACGTAAAAACGGTTTTGAGGGCAATAAGAAACAGAGATATGCCGTTTCAAGTCTGACCAAAGATTGTGATTGATTCCTGGTCATGAACAGCACATTTCTACATTGGCTGCAGTCGAGTGCTTTCAAGTTCTTTCCCTGCAGCAAGGTGACTATTCTAGCAAAGAATGGTTTTGAGAGCAGCAAGAAATAGACAACGACATGAAGACATGAAAGCTAGGTAGCAGGCCTGTGCTTGATTCTGGGTCATGAATGGTGCGTTTTTGCATTGACTATACTGTTTTTAAGTTTTTGGTGCTTTAATTCACAGCCAAGAAACTAGGAGGACTAGAAAACGGTTTTGAAAGCTGCAGCCTCAGAAAGAGGCAAACCTGAAACCGTGAAGAATAAACAACACAAATACTGTTTCAGGCTAGATATGAGCTTGCAGTTTATTTCAGGTCATGAATTGCACACTTTGACATTGACCAGTGTTTTCGAGTGCTTTTGAGTGCCTTGAGACACTGAAGAGGATGAGATAAAAAAAAAACCCGTTTTTAAAGCAGCAAAGCTCAAACTCAGTGGCAAAACTCCGGTTTCAGGCTAGATATGAGCTTGCGGTTGATTTTGGGTCATGAATTGCAGGTTTCTACATGGGCCAGAGTGCTTTCAAGCGCGTGTGAGTGCTCCTAGACATTACAGGGGATCTGTTGAATCGAAAAGAACCCTTTTGAGAGCAGTAAAGCTCAAAGCCAAGACAGCCTGTAATGGGACTGCTGTTTCAGTCATGAAAAACGCTTTTCCTCGATTCCTCGTCTCATGAGAAGCGAAAAGAGGTATACCATAGAGGATTGGAGAGCTTTTGAAGATTTTTTCCAATCCCTGGATCCGAATGATCCTGACCTTCTGAATTCGGATGAAAAAAGCTCATGGGACTGCTGTTTCAGTCATGAAAAAAGCTCTTCCTCGATTCCTCGTCTCATGAGAAGCGAAAAGAGGTATACTATGGACGATTGGAGAGCTTTTGAAGATTTTTTCCAATCCCTGGATCCGAATGATCCTGACCTTCTGAATTCGGATGAAGAAAGCTCGAGTCTGAGAATCTGACTGCATGCAGTCATGATACTTGAAAACGACGAAGTGGGCTGAGAATTTTTTTCGAACATGACCTTCTAGCCTCCGTTTTTGAGGGTGGTAGAACTTTATCGACTGGAGGGTTGGTGCAGAGGGATGAATGATCACGGTGTGGAAATCCACCCCCGTTTCTCTTCTCACTGAATAAATCCGATTGGCTAATCCAAGCCCCTCCCCTAGGCGGGTCCCGGCTAACCAGAGCCACAAGGAAAACACTCTCTGCCTTGCCTCTACTTGGGTACCGATCAGTTAACAGCCAACGTGGTGGTACGCCTAACAGTAGAACCCGACGCGGTCGGACCATCACGATCAGTTTAAGCTCCGGCTTCGGGTCGCACGCTGCTTGCTGCAATTCCAAGCATCGCGGGCTTCACGCACGCGCCCTTAAACGGTCAGAGGCGCGCATGCGATCGTCAAGTGTTTTAGCAATATTTTTCCTCGATTCCTATTTCGGATTTTCGTTTTCGTATTTCGCCTTTTTCTCTTCTAATTTCCGAGTAATTTTGAGATCCTAATGAAATGTGATGAAAATATCTTACGAAGTTGGATACAAGATAGAAAGATCGGTATTGCGGAATCGAATGAAGGGGGAGTAAAATTAACCGGAAGTGCAGATTAGGCCCGATTTGGTTCGAATGTGGCTTTTGAAAGACAGATTCTTCACAATATAAATATATGAAAAGGGGAATAAGAAGAAGACGAAGAACATCGTAACAGTGTCGACATAGTAGTAACGATCTACAGACCGAATCGCGATACGGAGGAAACACGATGAAACAGTGATAACAAACGATTGAATATTGCGATATTACCTACACAGAATTTATACAGTGAAAATCGATCAAATAAAACTACCGATCAATGATCGAGCATTAAAAATCGGTTGATCAAGAAGCAAGCGATTTTTCACTCGACATACACTACAGTGCAAAGAGAATATAACGGACTGGAGGCACACGATTTACCAAGGAACATCGTCTACTATGGTTGTACTGTAAGTTGATGAATTGAATGATTAATCAATTAATTTATAGCATGAAAATTGATCCACTTCGACTGTTCTTCATGATTTTTTTTTTCGTTTTTTGTTTTCGTTTTTTGTTCATTTTTGAATCGCAGAACAAAGAATGAAAAGTAACGAAAGGATTGAAAAGGACTGAGGCGTGTCCCTGAAACGATCGATTTTATCCACACACACACACACACACATGCACACATGCACATACTACTTGCTTCACAAACCATATGTATATATATATATATACTTTTGAATATATACTCTAATCCGTGGGCGTTTTCGACGATTCCTATTGGTGCGTGGGCGTTTATCAGTACGACGAATGAATGAATGAATGAATGAATGCGATATCACATAGGTATCATATTGTATACAGTAATGCCGATATAAATGGCAAGATTTTGCGTTGTTTCGAAGAAATCAAAAAGAAAAATCTTCTTGTTCTCAGTTTCGTTCTTTATCAAAATATTTGTAGATCTATACCTACCTTCGTTATAGGTACGCACAGATTACTTATTTATAAAATAACTACCCATCCAAGCCCACACTTTGTACCTATATTATATGTATTGATCGGCGATCGTTTTTTTTATAATGTATAGATATATATATATATATATATATATATATATATATATATATATTCTTGATAAATTTGTACATAAACGTTATATGGTATAGCTGTTATCCGCATGTAATAATTAACCGCCTGAGTAGCCCCAATATAATAGTCAGTTCAAATACCTTTGAGCATTTACGCCCACGTAGATTTGAAAATCAACTAAACTATAAACGCTCGCGGTCAATATCGTGATGACCGTCCAAATTTGGTTGTCGAGTACCTGTTATTTCTTCTCTCCTACTCTAACACCACTTCGCGTGTTATAATTAATATTCATTTTCCACGGCACACGCCAGTACCACTCTGACATAAGAGAGGAATAAAAAAAAAATGAGGATTAAAAAACGACAAACCGATCACCGAATAAGTTTTATTTTATGTAACGCGCGACGCTCCGTGAAATACGATAAACGATTTCTAATCATGTCAACAGGATAGCATATATCGATCTCTTCGTAGTGATTCGTGGATAAAATCATTCCATACCATAAGGTGTCCGTTATTAAATTCTAATTTAAGATTTCCGCTACCGCAAAGAATCGACGCTTTTCAAATTCAAATTCAATAGAATCGAATACTTGCGACGATTGCAATAGCATATATCGATCTCTTCGTAGTGATTCGTGGATAAAATCATTCCATACCATAAGGTGTCCGTTATTAAATTCTAATTTAAGATTTCCGCTACCGCTAAGAATCGACGCTTTTCAAATTCAAATTCAATAGAATGGAATACTTGCGACGATGAGGACTGATGACATGACAATCGGAATCGATAAACCAAAAGTATGAATAGTTTATACAGATTATGTCCACGGCCTACAAAAAGTCAGAATATGTTATAACGATCAGCGATTAAGTTACTCTCGTTATACAACATGCGATACTCTATGGAGTTGAGTGATAATGTCGTCATCGGATTCGACAAATCGAATAATTTATTAGTTTTTCGGCTTTCTTTGTGCGCGACACTCAATTCTTCACAAATTTGTCGACTGTCCGCACCTTCACCTGTGGGAATATAAATTCACCATCCATCTCTCCTACTCAATACACTTAAGACACTTGACGCAGTCGAGTGCGTGTATCGATATGGGAGTTGGTTTTTTGATCTTGGCCTTGCCAGCCGAACGAATCACGTTATTATTGCCTCGCCACTCTATCATAGCGGATTTTTCTTTTTTCTTCTTTTTTTCAACGTATATATTAGCCGGCTAGAAAGACCTCTCTGAACGCGGTTTTAACCGTGTCCGTGGGCGCGCAGATCGTTCGCCACATATACCACGTGGGAGTCGTCTAATAGGTATACAACCGTGACTATAGCTGGCTCATTGTCGCTCTTGAAAGACTTTTTTTCATTCTTTTTTTGCCTCTATTTCGTTAAATTGCTATTCAAAAACACGCTAATCCATTGAACGAAATATGGCTTTTCAACGCTCGTGCGCTGCAGGCTTTGAAGACCCAAAACCGAGGTGCCTACAATCACTCGAGGTTGATGACAGAGATTCTGTATCAACTATTTTTCGACCAGAATTATAATTCATCGCAGGATTACACCCACGCCTGCGGAGGCTCGGATCAACCGCAGAAGCCACCGCACTTGGACGATACATTTTTTTTTCTTTTTTCTTTTAACGCTCCTGATTGAGAATCAAGATTCACAGTGACACGACGATTTATATTCGATTAGTGGGCCACTTGAGCCACACTTCGGATACTCGAAATTTGAAATCGGTTCACCACCGATTTGCACTGCAAATTCTGATCCTCAAGTCACGCAGTGATGGTGCGATTTACATCCGATTAGAAGACGATCTTTGCCGAATTTTGACCACGACAAAGTTTGTTCACTTGTAGCAGGAAATCTTTGAAAAATGTCTGTGGATTGAAGAAATGGAATTCTTCAATCAGGGTTCAGGCCATGTGTGTGAATGATAGAAGAAGAAATATATCTGGGTATGCGAGAGCGCACACCTGGTCGAATAGAATTAACCTGTCCACGCGGGACTTGAAACGTGGTAATATCTGGGTCTCTGATCAGCGTGTTATGGCCACAGCATCCCGCGCTATCCCCGCGCGGTGAGATTTTTAACGCCGTGGTTTACAGATATATTTAGTGGACACTCGCCTGCCCGGGTATATGAGAGTAGGGTATATCTGCCTTAATATCTCAATGAAGGTGTGCACCTATGCCTATACGCACCTACCCTGCACTCCACTCTCCACTCTCCACATGTACATTATCTGATCTGACCATCGCGCCGCCCGATGTATCATCTTACAACCGCGAGCCTCTTAGGTTTAGATGAGTTTACAACCAATCGAGGTAATCACTCACTAGATACCAAGACGCGGCTTTATCAGCGCGTTGCCGCGCGAGACGTACTAGGCGGACATTTTTCTCCTCTTCATCTCCAATCGTACATCCCGTTCATCCATTCGCATGTTAGTTTGTTTACTTCGCTCGACGTACATCACTGCACATATGCTCTTCTTACACAGACGGTGGAAAGAGGGGATCGCGAAACACCGCGCGTAGGCGAACGGACTGTAAACGTCCGAGTTACAGATGATTCAATAAAGTTATATAATAACGACCCCTCGTAATGGATGTGTGGGAAGCCAAGCTTATTTTCCTCATTCACTTCTCCATTCCTCACTTTTCACCTCTTCGCGAATTTTCCGCCGATGCACTCCGAGCTGGCTTTCCTTAAGCGGCCGTAGACCTCCTCGATGAAAAGCTTTTGGATTTTTATTTCCCGCCAAAAACTGTGCGCAAAGTATTGCATCTGCAGTGCCGTCTGGGTTGAGAACGTTTCCGCCGATGGACAGCTCTTCCTTATTTTTCACAAAAGACTAAAGTCCGATTTTCAAACTCTTCCTCAACCTTCGCTTCTCTTCTTTGCGGCTAGCAGCTACACCTCGGACTTAAGGATGAGATAAAATCCAGATTTACGGGGCACTGAGCTCGAGATACTTATGGGCTCCGCTGGGTGGCCAGTGCAAGATGTATTCTACACGTACCTTATACTACACTACCATATACGTTTTTATATTTTATATATCCACACAGCCTATAGTTTCACTATCCTTCTTGGAATTATCGCGTCTATTCTATTCCATTCCATGCCATAGTCGTATCGTGGTTTTTACTCTTCTTAAACTACGTGATTTCTTTCGTCTATAAATCGTGCAATCGATTATATTGGCAATAAATAGACGCGGAGTCATTGACCATGAAAATAAGACGCCCACTGCTACTATACGTCTTCTGTTTCGAGCGGATCATGGTAGAGCATTTCGCACAAGATGAGAACAGTCTCGTTTCGCATGCCCGAACGAAGATGGATCATGTTTCATGACCATTTCTTTCATTGAAAATTTCGTCATTTCTTTCAGGAGTCGCGTTGGGTCGCCGACGATGTCAGCGACGGTCGCCGGCAACCAACAACAGCAACATCCTCACCAAGAGTGGGACATCAATGATTCGAACGTTCCAAGGGTATGTTTGCCACAAAAAGTTCTCAAACAATTAAAGGAACTGCAGTTTCGAGTTGGAATTTCATTCAATTTTCAATCATCTGTCTCTCAGGTCGTAGAGTATGATCCGTGGTGCGAATGGGCCGACGGTCACGTCAGACGAGTCTATGGTCCAGACTGTGAAGAAGCTCGAAGACACGCGTCAGGCTGGGCAATGAGGAACACCAACAACCACAACGTTAGTATTCTGAAAAAATCATGCCTTGGTGTCCTGGTCTGTTCTCTTGGATGCGTCCTTCCTGGGGGAGGGAGAGTCCACCTCCGTCCAGCAATTTGCGATAAGGTAATTTCTTAAATTCACTTTCAACCCTCTGGCTTATCGCTTTTACCGTTGTCATTAAATTTCTCATCTCTCTATTCTCCATTCCCTTATTTCCAGGCGAGAAAAAAGCAGCAGGGTAAACCCTGTCCGAATCGTCAGTGCTCAGCTCGTTTGGAGATACTTTCTTGTCGAGGTCACTGCGGTTATCCAGTAACGCACTTTTGGCGGCACACAGAACACGCAATATTCTTCCAGGCCAAAGGCCAGCACGATCACCCTAGACCAGAGGCTAAATCAACCTCTGAGGCCAGACGCAGCGTTGGTGCAGGACGACGAGTTCGAGGTCTTGCAGTTTTATTGGCCCGGGAAGCCGCTCTCGGCACAAAGGTATACGAGGATCAGCATTATCCTCATTCGATCAGTTTAGTCATCGAGAGAATTCGATTCTTTCGATTGTTTCTACGAAAGACTGTGAAGATTCGAACGTTCTTAACGATTTTTTTTTTTTTACCCTTTTGCAGTTGATGTCCCTCAGAGGAACCAAACGCGGTAATCCAGAGCCTCTCGAACAGCCAGCTCGTATGACGCAACCTCCTCCACTTGTATCCGATAAAGGTTAGTGTATAATGAATTCTGTTCATCCCGAAATTTATTCAAATTCATTTTTTCTTTTTTTTTACGTATTTGCGAACGCCGAACTGTCCATTCTGCGCATTTGCCCATGTAAGGTAACTCCATCGATCTATTACTAGTCGGTACGAATAGATTCTAGCCAATCTACCACGCGAGCTCGCCTGTACATGATCCACTGATCGAGAAATCACTCCGTCAATAATATAAACGGTATTAACAACCTTGCTAGGGGTAAAATTGAATCAATGAACCCAAATCGATGTGTTGAAGAAGCCGAAAATCAACTTCTCGATGAATTTGAAACTCTAAGATCGCAATTTAAGCCGCAGTCGATAAAGAAAATATGGATCACACCGTTTTTTATTCTCTAGATTATCGACAGCGTTGATTTCGCCTGATAGGCCGTGTAAAATCAGATTTTTTATTCCTGTTTCAGGATATTCCTGTTCCTGTCCACCATTCGAGTGCATTTGCGGCCTCCAGAGCAGCGTCTCGCCTTACCAAACATCCCACACTCAGCACCAGCCGGGTATTTATCCGCAGCAGAGTTCGTCGGCAGCTGAGACTCCGTATTGGCTACAGGACACGATCCCAAGCCAAGAGAATAACTCAGGGTCTCTCGGCTACTGTCCTAATAATACACCGGGGCAGGTCAACCACGTCAATCAGGAACCAGGATACCCGGACTTCCCCGCTTTTACCGGCGACCTGTTTCAGCCTGAAGAAATTTTCCAGCTTGACCAACCCCTGCGCCCTGAATTTCCCGGGGTTAATACCAGCTGCCATGACCAGGTGACCAGATCGCCGCCCACCCTGCTCGACCTTGGAAGCGGTACCATCAAATACGAAGCTTCGAAATCCGACCACGAGCAGACCTACTGGAGCCAACTCCTCAGCGAAGACTCCAGCAGCAGCCATCTTAGCTTGCCTCAAGGCCAGGATGAACGTATCCACTTTCCAGGATTTGAAGCCCACAAAGAGGGGGCTGGGTATCAAACCAGAAGACCACAAGCCGACTGTTTTGTGCAAGGAAAGAATCTTCAGGATCAAAGCTGCCTGAATGAGGTCGCGGGGTACGGAGCACAACCTAGAGCCCATATAATGAAAGGCGACGTCGACCCCGGGGCTAAATGCGATCCTAAAAATGGACAGGAACCTTATTGGCTACAGCCGAATGACGACAGGTTGAATTTCCCGGGATTTGAACCCCAGAAAGAAACCAACACCAATTATCCCTGCGCCCGGAGATCTAGCAACTGTTTTTCCGTCGATAAAACCGAGCAGTTTCATCCTGCTTATCACAGAAACCGACCGCACAAGGACGTGGGACAACCGCTGCATGGCGACACGGGTAGCCCAGGCTCCGAAGGTAATACAGGCTTCAATGGGTTCGAGAGCTACCATCATATGATAGAACCTCACGCTCTGAAGAGCGCTGAAGATAATTTTTACTACCCCGGTAACGAGAGGTGCCACTACACATGCGAGGTTCTGGACACTCGACTTCCCACACAAATGTCTTCGAATAGTTTGATCGGTATCAATGGAAATGGGGGAAACCCCGGTGAACAGAGTATCGGGTTTGCCGACGTGCCGGATCTGGACATCGCACCTTTCGTCGATTACACTTTTGTCGGGATGTTGTGCAGTCCTGGTAACGAAGAGGGCAGTGGTGTTTGTAATGCAACACAACCCACACAAGCCTATGTTGGTCATCATTAGATTATTGTTTATCGTCATGTTTTCTATTATTATTATTATTATTATTATTTTAATTGTAAGAAATATCGAAATATTATTATGTAATTCTAACATAAATAAATATTATCTACTATATAATACATGTATACGTGTACGCATATTCGTTTTTTCTCATCATAACTAACATTGATGCGCAGATTGCTACAAATGCAGAAAATGATTCACCCATGTTTATTGTTTGTTAATATCATGTAATCTTACCTCAATTCAGATACTTGATGAACATCTAGCACTAGTATCACTAATATATCTTTCAATCAACGGTAAAGCACTGATCTTGATCCAAAGACCAACATCTGTTACATTCAAATTCGTATCTTCAGCCGCTCGACGCTGGAGGCAAACTTTAGTTACGAGTATCGACGCTGAAACGGTGAAACACTGCCATCTAGCTGTATGTTCAAATATCGAGGCGAAACACGCTACTTGAACTACTACGCACACATACTTATTCCCGGCAGCGTAGCGGTGTGAGAGATCAAGGTAAGTGTGTTTTGGGTTTAAAATAACGTGAATGTCGATAAAAAACCGTTGGAACTATACTATCCCGATTATATTATCCGGGGGAATTGATAGGATTAAAAGAGGGCGTTATAGATCGTCTGAGAACCGTCTATAATTTCTGGTTTGAGGTTATGTCACTCGTAACGGTCAGTTGGTTCCACTTTTTTTCTTAAGCTATAGCCAATTCATCGAAAAGATTCAAAAATCTTTGGTTCCAGATGCTGGCCGGTAGACTTGTCCGTTATATGCATACGAGTAATTCGGTATGGCAAGTTGCGTCTAATAACAAAACGCTTTTAGCCGAATTGCGAAAAAAGACTGGTTACACTTTTTCCAATTGTAGAAAAGCACTTCAGTTGCACGAAAACGATGTTCACAAGGTAGTGTATACACAGTATTCAAACTCAATTCAATATTCAATAGCATAGATTTGCAATAAAATTATCAACCAAAAAGAATTTGGATCTCATTCCCATTGTGATTTTAACTTATTTCTGTTATCATCCCACCATTTTTCTCAACTTAAAATTTTACTTACCCATGTGTGTGTGTGTGTGGAAGTATGAATGGTAAATTGTTTCTTGGATCAATTTATGGACGGAAATTGACTTGAATCTTACTGTAAATTACATATTTGTATGTAATACAACTTGTGAGTTCTCACGTCGAATTCGAGTCGAATTTTCCTGAAGAAAATAAGAAGAAAGAACTTTTTCAACCATATTTTGATGCAAAAAGTCCCTTGTTCTTGTTTCACTAGGCAATATGAGTTGAATATTTATGTATAACAAATCATCAATGATATGTTCATTCATAAATAAACTTTGAACTCATGTTTCCTAGAAAATTCTGAGGAAAAAGAACTGTTTGAAGTTTATTTGCTTCAAAAATTTCTCTTTCTTCCGATTTTCAGACAAATTGAACCCCATACTTGAATAAGTCATACATTTGCATAAGTATTGGACTCAATTTGTCTCCAAAAGCATGAGAGGATCATAATCCAAGACCTAAATTCTGCATCCCAGAGAAAAGAGCTTCTATACTCCTCCTTCCCGGTCCAAGCCGGAGATAGAAAATTTGCAAATCTAGCTTGAGCCATTATTTGGATTACATCAAGCCTTAATTGCTTCAAACCATTTTCCCAGGCGGAGAAATGGTTGTTAGAGCAAGCTCAGGCCTTGGGTTGGTCAAAGGCGACAAAACTAGAGGGTAGAGCAACGGCACAGGGCCTTATAGCGGTCTTGGTCAAAGACCAGCATGCTGCACTAGTTGAAGTTAACTGCGAAACTGACTTTGTGGCTAGGAACAAACAGTTTCGTGGTTTGGTCAACACCACAGCTACCGCAGCTCTAAAATACGCCTCTAGTTCTGTCCCCGGTCAAGATCTTACAAATAAAGTAAGCCTCGATACAGAAGCCCTGAAAGCACTGCCAGCAAACGACGGCAAATCTTTGGCTGACCATTCTGCTCTTGTTATTGGAAGCGTTGGGGAAAATTTATGCGTTAGAAGAGCTCTTTGCGTCACTGTTAAAGACGGGGTTTACATCGCTGGCTACTCTCATCCGGCACCTCTATCACCTACTAGTGATCTAGTAGGGAAATACGCCGCCCTTGTCGCCTTCAAAACTCCCCAAAGTGCTGATGAGCTTGGGAAGAGACTCTGCCAACACGTTATTGGTACTTGTTGAAGTTACTTTAAGTAATTGGCCTGGATACTTGTGTTTCTAAAATCGATATTCGTGTTGTTAAGGGATGAATCCTACCAAGATCGGACTGAAGGGAGTCGATGAGCCAAACCCCGTTTCTGAAGACGAGACCGCAATGATATTTCAGGACTATTTATTGGACCCAAGCATCACGGTCGAGCAATTGCTGATTGATAACGGAGCGGAGATTCTTGATTTTGCCCGTTTCGAAGCAGGAGAGTCCCTAGTCGCGGAGCAAAATCTAGACAGCGTTGAAACGTGTGGCTGAGTCTGAAGAGCCCGGGATTTCACGATCAAGGGAAGCGCGGTGACCCGCCGTTTCTCGTCAGTTTAAAATGATAAGATGTACCACTTAGAGTAACAATGAATGATGATGATGACAACGACCTTTTATCTTCATTTCAAAATACCGTTGTTCACTATCTGAATATAAATTATTACCAAATGGTACGAGAATGTATTTGAGACAAGCAGCATTTGCTTTGTATATTATATTATATTATATTATATTATATTATATTATATAGTGTCTAAATAAAACCCAAAACTTATGTCTGAAAAGCGATTATCAATTTATTGGATAGGTAAAAGTGGTAAGTATATACAATTTGAAAAACAGTATTATAACATAATCTCGTTGACTATTCAATTGTTGATAAAAAAAAAAATAAGAAATTCAAACTATTCATCCGTTAAATATCGTTAAATCATTATCAAATATCGTTGCATCGTCTGGCTCTGATCTTTCCGTCTTCGTTCTATTTCAAATTTGAATAAACGATCGGTTCTAAGCCGCCGATGTTTTCGATTCGCTTCTTGCCCGGCGGGATAAACGGACGGATTTCCACAGCCACATTCGAGAATCTTTCTTCCAGTAAGGCGCCACGTCTTCGGCGGCCTGTTTCGTTCCTTGATAATTTAGTATCTCAGGCCCGTGGACGATCAAACGCATCGAAGAAAGCTCCCGGGTTCGAAACCCGCCGATTGATGCACCTTGCTGTAGGCAACCACAGGGACAGCGTGGTGACGTTTGTAACGAATTTTCGGGTGGCAACATGCTGTCGATTCTCAAACCCGCAAAAGCTGATGCAATATTTTTCGATTCAACCTGACATGTTTATTCATTTGAATGTATTATGTCGTTGTTTCAATTGAGTAATGGAAATCAAATCAATTTTATAGTTGTAATATAACTAATCCAACTTATCATACGAAATTGGCGATGTGTATTCTAGTGAAATTAGACGTGTGACGTTTGGCGCGTTTTTTGAACTAAGAAAATTCGGAATTTTATTGAACCTGGATGCTCTGGCTGCGAAGATTCGTTCCTTGATGAAGAGGGTGGATGGTAACGTCGCTCCTTGATATGGCCAGAGTATTGATATTATTTTCCAACATAAAGTATATTATAAATGATAATAATTGACTGAAACGAAAAAACGTGCAGCAAAGGGTCGAATTTGATCACCTGAAGATGTTCAACGTTCTGGGTAATCGATGCATACGTAACTTGCATGCGATATCTCGAAGCTCGATATTTCGACAAGATACTATCTGATACTAGAATATAACCTATGTATACCTACATCGACTGAATATAAGATATATTATAACAGTAATAATGCTGGAGCCAACAAAACAGATACTATTAGCTGGGAGGTTAATTTTAGCGAGTGGTTCTCCTAGGAGAAAAGAAATAGTCGAAAACATGGTGAGTTTTCAAACATAACCATAAAACTAGCTAGTAGATTCGTGGTTTGTATTGTTTTAGCAATATGGCGGCGATTTAAGTACTGATAATCGATCTAAGGAAAGAGTATCGATTCAACGAACCAAATCGAGCTTAACTAGTCGATTTCGTGATCGAAACTTTTCAAACTTGGAATGATTCTGTATACGTTTCTCTTTATCATACGAAAATAAAATTATTCTCAATGGTATATTATCAGGGTCTAAAGCCTGAGGTCGTTGCCTCTAAGTACGACGAAAATTTGAACCGTGATAGCTACAAATCGCACGGTGATTACGTTCAGGATTTAGCCTACTTCAAAGTAATGGAAGTAAACGAGCGTCTAAAGAAAAGCGATACAGTCGAACCCCGGCTGATCATCGGAGCTGATACTATCGTCACTATGGATAACGTTATTTACGGAAAGCCAAAAGACTCTTTAGATGCTGTGAGGATATTGTCGATGTAAGAAATATAAACAAAAACAAACAAAAAAATCGAAAACGAAAACGACATTATAAAAAAAGCGATTTTTCAACATTTTTTCTCTGCTCTCTCACTTTCTTCGTTTCGATAGCCTGGCGGGAAAAACACACACTGTATACACCGGAGTTTGCCTGAAAACAAACACTGATGATTTTATCAAATTCTACGAAAAAACGGATGTGAAATTCGGAGAGCTAAGTAAAGCCCAGATAGAGGCGTATGTGAAGACTGGGGAACCTCTGTAATTTTCTCATCTTAACATCTTCAGATTTCCTATTCATTTTTGATTTTTAGACAATTTTTCTTTCGCTTGGGTTTAATTTTTTTCTTTCTTTGTCCCCCTTTTTTCATATAGGGATAAAGCTGGTGGATATGGAATCCAAGGTTTTGGTGGCTGCTTAGTGGAGAGAATAAACGGTGACTTTTTTACCGTTATGGGACTCCCGGTCTATCAACTGACGAAACGTTTGAACGAGATTTACAATAACAATTCTTAAGAAACTTGTGAAATCTTGACAATTCCAATAAAACGTATTTTATTTCTTTGGTCGTATGTCACAATTTTTTGTCCCCCTCCCCCTCTTTATCTCACATTCCCGCCCCTTCCCTCCTAATCCATGGTATGGATATAATCTCTGAAGGAAACTCTATACAACGGTGCTTTAACGATTAGCAATTAAAATTTAAGAACTAAAACGAAACTTACGAACAACTTTCGTGATGGTATATACATTATACATGTATAGTTACAGTGTTGATAACGTGGCAATACACCGCAAACCACAGATTCAGATTTGATACATTCGGATCGATTTCTTGCTGTACCAGTGTCGAATTTCGTGTGAGAGAAAAAATTAATCTGGTAAAAGCGATGGATTTTTTTTTTTTTCAATAGTTTTTCTTTATTTCAAGTCTTATCATCTAGCGTGTACATATATCTTCTAGGCACATTATTCAACATTGGTATACTTAACATAGTTGTTCATTAATATAATATGAATATGCAGGTTGGCATGCTTAATAAGAAATCGTGAAATGATGATTTAAATGCAAAATAAAATAGTACTTGTTGTGATATACCTAATACCTTATATTAGTATGCACACATGATTGACTGCAAGCAGAAAACTGGTATACATACATAGGTATATGCGAAATACTGCATGGTTTTTAATTTAAGTACAGGATATTTAATAAATATTAAATGAGGCTCGTTGTAAGACTAGAGCAAGCAGTTAAAGCCACGATTTAAGTATGGTAATCGATTACTTTCTTTTTTCTTTTTCATATGAATTCAAGCTTCTTAATTTCATCAATCTTATAGATCTTCTAATTCGTTGATCATCATAATCCGCCCTTCTTCTTGATAAATAGAATAAATATTAAAAAGTAGAAACTAAAATCTAGATAAAAGTAATAAAACGAAAAAAATTAGGAATACAAAATTCTTCACCCTCTCATAACTACAACAACGATAATGATAATATTTAGCCAGATAAGCCAGTAGCTGGAATATTTTAGGGCAATAAACTGATCGATGGCGATATACCAACGTATATTCACGCCCCTCGTATAATCTTCTCGACCTGAAAGTCGGGCCATCTTGAGGTTGCGACATTTGTTTGCCAATTTTGATACAAATCGCACGATAAGCCCTGACCACGTAAAAAAAAGTCGCACGTTTCGCAAACACGATACACTATAACATTTATATATATTATGAACGAAAGTTCTGATCATTCCATAACCGAAAGAACCAATCCCTCAATATTTCTTCACCGAGCGATAACAATTATGACAGATAGAAGCAATCCGTCCCTCGATATTTTTACAATCGGCGTAAGAAATGATACAAACTTTCGTCTTTCATTGAAGAAATAACAACGTTATCCAAGCAATGAATAATCCGATAAAACGTGATAAATACTTTCCACGTTAATTCTCCTGTTAGCTTATCTACCGATCGGGAGATTCGTAGGTCTGTTTTACCGGCACTCCAGCTCGGATGCCGGCCCGATAACATCGAAAATTCGATTTTTAAATACCGTATACTTTAACGCCTCCGTCAACCCTGAATATCCTCTCATTTTTCGGTAATTCGCCGATGAGATATCTCTCCAAAGCTTTTTGGGCGAATTTCGAATGTCCTGCGCCGATAAAAGCGAGGGTAGCGTCTCGACCGGCGTATTCCAACAGCACGTCGTCTCCCCCAGGATGATCCTTTATGAAGGAAGTGCAATCGTACACGTAGTCGTATATAGCGAACCAGCAATCGTCGGGAGTATCGTGCCAGGCGATTTCATCAAGCGATATTATCCTCAGACCCGTTTCCTCGGGGATCGGTTGGTCGCCATTTATCGATACCGTCACTTCTTCGACGAGAGATTCTTCGATACTTATTTCTAACGCCTCGGCCTTTACTTCGGCGCCGGTCTTCTGTCTGGAGTGTTTTTTTGACTGCTTGTCGAATCCTTCCTCGCTGGTTATTATGTCTTTCAACGATTTTACCGACAGACTCAATATTCCTGCTCCACCACCGGTCGACACTCCTGGTTCAGGCAACGTCCTAAGGTTCAGCATCGTTCTGCACAAAAAATATGAACATTTCTTAAGTGTTATGCACTATGGATCTGGATTTTTTTTTACAATTTTAACATTATATATATGTTAATAACGTACGAAGAGGTCGAAGGCGCGTCGCGCAGATCCTGCTGTAAGGACATTTCTGCGAGAACTGAATTCCGCACGACGACGAGTGGTATACGACTACATGTGTATAATTCTATTACCGGTTGTTGAAACCCGAGGCATGCGTGAGGGTCTTGTCTTACTAATGCCGTAATCCAATATTCACGCAATTTTTCAACGCGTGATCGATAGGCATGCATATATAGGTATACAGGCACGTGTATGTGTACAGTGTATACAACGTGTTTGATACGTTCTCATCGAAAATTTCGATCATCTCAATGCTCAATTAAGACAGAGGAATCATCTTCGGACAAAATTTGTAGATAATTTCAAGACGAATTCAAAACTATGCAACAAAGCTCAGTTACCGTTATCCAATACCGAGATATCACTAGTCTAATTATCTAAATGCTGAAAACGAAATATCTCGTTTTTGAACAATTGGATATTTTTTTAATGAATCCTGTTATCATTTACCTGTGTTCTTTTATCTTCTGTTATCGTTTCCTTATGCCACTCTGTATCCGCAGAATTATTATTGAAAATAATCACGATGTATATTGTATATTATATATTCCCGTTATTTCACTTGCACTGAAGATTTATTTAGGTATGATGTCGTGAAGTCAGAGATTACGTGTTTTATACAACATCGTGGGTCCCCCACCCCTCAAAAATTCACTTAAAATTGTGTAAAACTTTCGGGTATTACGCAGATTATAATATTCGCAATTTCTTCGTCTTCCATGTATACATTACATTATGTTCCTCAATAATCTCGACTGTCTGTATCATATGACTAGTCTCGTATAGATAACTACTAACAAGATATACGTATAATTGAAAGAGAAAAAAAATAATCATATCAACGATCACGCAAAGTAGTTGTATCATATTTAAAACAGTTTGCATCACGTTTTCTGCTCTAATATGCGTAAATATATGTAATATAGAAAATGAATAACAATCGATATTGATGTATAGTAAACTCTTTTTTTTCTCTTATCTTTTCCCTCGGTGTTCTTATCGTCAACGAGTATCATACAAGTTAAGATGTCTATTGCATATGCATGTTATTCATATAATCGTCATCGTTATCCCTTTATACGAGCTGCATAACTTAATTGTCACTAACTCTTTATGGTCATATTGAATAAAGTTTATTATATATATATACATATTGCAGGATGATTACCATCGTTAACGAATTTCGTCATTCAATATATCTCGCGAGTAATTTATGTATTAGATACACTTAAGTTATTATAATCAACATTTATCTTAGTATGTGTGAATAAACATATTGGAGAATTGATAATTTCATGAATTCATACTCCGCAGATGATCTGAATAAATTTCTTAAGAGAGAGAGAGAGAGAGAGAGAGAGAGAGAGAAAGAGAGAGAGTCTGAGAGATGGGATTGTCTTAAATTCATTTAAAAATTCCCAAAATCTTGTGAATTATTATTATAGTATATAGGATTCTGCAGTTTATTGAACTTATTTATTGAACTTAAATAATAAATATTACTGTGTAATAAAAGTGTGAAATAACGATAGTCATTGCGTCAAATGGCATAATGCGTTTGATATGATTTAGGTATTGTTGATAATATTATTCGATTAATAATTTCGATAATATTATTACCCGCACCTACGTAGATATCTACGTAATTTAGTGACGAACTTACTGTGAGCTGAATATATTTTCGTAGAAACAAATAGTCGTATCTTGAAACCGTATGCCATTTTTTTTTTTTTTTTTGTTTGTTTTTAATATTAAATATATACCTAACCATCCGCAGAGCGAAATGATTTACGATAAACTGTTTGCATCTCATCGTTTAATTGCTTAACGAAATCGATTACCATAATTGCGTCAACGCGTGAGCGAAAAATGATCCTATAATTTAAATTCATATTATGGGCTGCTGCAGGGTTGATTGAGGATCTAAATTAGAACTTTAATGAGAAGAATGATTGAAGATTTCGACACCTAATGAGAGAGAAAGAAGAACAAAAACCAGGAACAGCATTTCAACAAGTGAAATGAAATGAAAAGCGAATTAGAATTGTATTTTTTTTTTTAAGTAAAGCAGCCGCTGTGCTGATAAAATTCATGCAGCAATTTATTTTTATTTATTTTCATGAATTCTTATCAACGTAGACTTAGGTCGAACCAGAACTGGAAATTAGTGGATATGAGGGCAGCAATATCAAAAACTATAGATTATACGTCCGGGTTATCGAGGTCGGTACATAAACACACATATACAGGCATACGACTACCTTATCGACTACTATTTCGAAATCATCAAAGGATGCATATGGTACCTACACACTGAAAAGATATTGTTATCAGCGAAGCAAATCTTTCTCTATATTATCACCTGGGCTGTTATGCAATGATGAGCACACGTGTCGCTAAGTACACTTGTAGACAACAGATAAAACAGGGTATGTTTTTTTTTTTCGTTTATTTCGCAAACTTTTTATCACCTTACAATGATTAAAAAAAAGTACTGCTTGCGGCAGAAAAATTATTTTTCCTCATTTCAGCGAATTGTTATTTCAAAATTGTCAAAGAACGCGTCCTGCGTAGGATCTTGTTATCAGCAAAGCAAATCTTTCTCTGTATTATCACCTGGGCTGGTATGCAATGTGCGTAATAAGCACACGTGTCGCTAAGTACACTTGCAGGCAACAGATAAAACAGGGTATGTTTTTTTGTTTGTTTCATCAACTTTTTATCAGCTTTCGACGATTTAAAAAAAAAGTACTTCTACTTTCGGTAGAAAAATTACTTTTCCTCATTTCGTGGAATATTCACACATTCATGGACATTCAGATTATCGGTGGGATAAAAACTTCGGTATTTCTATAGATTTATAAGTTCAGATTCCTCTCTGTTTGTCTGAGACATAATTTAATCGCATGATTAATTAATTAACTCCGTTATACTGTCAACCGTATTTATTGAAAAAAATTTTCCTGATCGTTGCATCATTCACTATCACGAATATTAAACACTGTCTCATAATTAGCTACACAGATACGAGATAAAGATGAAAAGGATTAAAAAGGAGGAAATAAAATAGAAGAAATTACTTTTTTTCTTTTCATTGTGGCATCGATCATTTTATCAACAGTCAGTAATACAGATCTTGTCGAATTCTCATCCTTCTTCTTTATCGACAACGTTAATGCGTTGTCTGACCTAAAACGGAGTCTTACTACTCGCTCATTTTCCTTTTACGGCTTTCTACCGCTCTAACGCTGTATGGCAGAGCTTGTTTCTGGCTCGGAGATGATCGACGTTACAGTACCGAACTTTTCCACTTAAATTTCATCGCCGTATCGACTGCGGGGAGTCAGAAAAGCCCGAGATACTGGTGTAAAGTAAAATAAGAATCTCTGGCGCGCGCGCCTCTTCTCTTAGCTGCGGTTGAGTAGGAAAATTCTATTTCCGATCTAAATAGACTATAGATACAGAAAATCTATTAATTAATATTTTTTACAGGCAAATTCGAATGTATAGTTTATTCGAAGACTGTTTGAGCTGAAAAAAAAAAAAATTGAATTGAAAAATTGAAAAAAGCCGATTCGATTCAAAATTGTTTAAAAAACTGAATCAATTCATCAATCAATCATTTCAGCTCACTTTTAGCGAAGGACGATAATAATTCACACGTTTATTACGTGCGTTTGAACGGCTTACAGCCCGGATACGGTAGTATAACGACGGTATTTTATTACATAGCAATATGTATAGTATAGAAACGAGACCTGGAGAGTTTCGCTCTCGTGGCACTCTTCCCGAAAAATTAAGCAAATCCGCACCAACACGTAGCTGGCCAGCGTCTTAAAGCGTCCCAAAAACGTACCAAAGACCTACTAATAGTGGCTGAGTGAATGAGCCATGTGTTCCAAACACGACGGATCAATTCAGATCTATTGACATGTAGGAATTCTGTCACACGAGAATCGGAAAGATTAAGAATCAATCGCTTCAAATTTTTCAACACGATTTCAAGAATTTCGGTCAAATTTGGAAAAAAGATGAATGAACAAAATAGCCCCTGGCAGTATGAAATATTAATGAATACAAGAATTCTGATTGAAAGAAAAAAATCGAGAGGAAACAAAAACAAAGAAAACAAAAAAAAATTGAAATGAAATTAGTCAACTTTCTCGGTCTTCTTTTTTTCTTCTTTGAATCGATAGTTTGGAAAATTGAGCTTATCTTGGTTCGTTTTCTTCTCATCGATTTCTTGATTTCGGAAAATTTGTTTGAAAAATTGGTGAAAAGTCAAAAAAAAAAAAAAAAAAATAGAAATAAAATGAAGAAGAATCGTGCTGGTATAAATTGGTCCGTATCATATGGAACACACAATGGTAGAGGCCTAGAGCGGCTGGTATCGAACAGCGCATGTGTTTGGGGGCGAGGGACGTCGGCGTCGCGAACCGCCGCGGTTGAGGCGGCGAGAGGCGTCGAGGGCAGTGCTGAGGTAGTCGCAACAACGATGCCACCACCCTGACGCAGCAGGATCGTGGTACCTCGAGGGAGACCGCGTCGCCGCCGTTAAAATAGAAAAAATCAGAAAAGAAAAAGGGTGAAGAAAAAGGAAAAAGGAAAAGAGAAAAAAAAACGAAAATAAAAAAAGAATAAGAAGAAGAAGAAGAAGAAGTAAAAAAAAGGAACAGAAACGATAAAAACCGGAAAGAGAACGTGGAATGGAGAACACGCACACACACACACATTACGAAGAAGAATAATACGCGAGATATATATATGTAAGAAACTGAAAACCAAAAACCCGAAGAAAAGAAAACTAGAGGAACGAAGAAACCAAGAAAAAACACGTGAACAGAAATTTTGAAGAAAAAATTCCGTAACGTCGTATTACATAGAAGAGAATCAAAAACAAGAATAAATAATTAATTAAACTAATTAAACTAATTGATGAAATTTAATCAAATAAATTAAATAAATTATATTGTATATATATATATATTGTTGTGTTATATTCTACAGTATATTATATATTATATATATATATATAGTATTTTATAGTGTTGGTGGTGCTCGTGGTCGTGGTCGTGGTATTTGTGGTCGTGTCAACTGTATATAAGGTATTATCCTATATATATATACACCCATACATGTATATATATATAACGAAAAAGTAAGCGAATGAAAAATAGAAATAATCAAATGATTAAATAATGAAATGAGTAATAAATGAGTAAACAATTAAATAAATGAAAAAAGAGGTAATCGAGGAGTAATTATATAAGGCGAAATAATTATATATTGGCTAATTGAATCGCTGCAGGGATCAGGATAACCGCAAATACGCAACAGCCCCTCGATGATAGTGCGGCGTCGCGACGCCTCGACGCAACGAAACTACGGTACATATATAACTATACACATGTATCTATATGTATATACAGTTTATACATATGTATATAAATACATATATATATAAAGTTATAACACACGTATTACACGCAGATAGATAGGTAGATAGATAGATGTACATATGTATACGATGTATGTACATACAGTGTGCAGTGCATCGTCAGGCACATCGATAACGCGAACTTCCGATAGTGTGGTTTCATTTTTTATTCTTATTTATCAATTTTTGATTTTTGATTTCATCTTCAAATAGAGAAGATAGAGCATAAGGGATGACGACACACGTGTATAATAATAATAATAATAATAATGTTCAAAATGATAATGATATAATGATGACGATGAATGTTTCATATCATAGAAACTTATTTTTCAACATTAGATGGAGAGTCGTCGGAGTTTTCTAACTTTTTTCAAAATCGCCAAAGATATGGAGGTACCAAATATTTGATTGCAGACGTTAGCCATGAGGGTTTCGTATTGTAAAAAGTTTAAACTTCTTACAGTTTTTGTTCATCATATTTCAATTGATGATCATGTTTATGACGTTAGATGAGCGTTTTTCTATAAAACATACATTTTTTGAAATTATTCAATAAGAAGTCGAATTGTATATTAAAATTTGAGAAAAAGATACAAAAATCTTCGTTTTAAAATCGTTGAATCGCAATTTTGGCCTCAGGATTTTAGCCGGATTTGAAAAGCTCATGTTGTAACAATTTGAATTTTGAATTTCTTATCTTCATTTTTATTTTTATTCTCATTTGCAGAAAGGTAGTGAAATGTAGTACTCGACACAGTTGTACGAGAATAACGTATATAAACGGTTTGGAAAAAAGTGTAAAGAAAAAAGAAAAAGATAAAAAAAAGGAAATACTATAACGTTAACTGGATGAGGGATTCGCATGGCTTTAAGTAGATCGTTTATATACGTGTTATTAGTTATATCTGCGCATAACCACGTCTAGCAGACATTTATGTCCATCGTGCGTACGCATCGTCGCATAAAATTGCGGTAAAAAGAAAAAAGAAAAAAAGAAAAAGCACAAAAATTACCGCGTATTCGTTTCAACCAATTTTCATTTAATTTTATATGATTCCTTTTTCTCGTGACTTTCCACGGTGCAGTACAACCTAATCTGATAACTTCGGGGTTGATTTCTGATCGTTTTTCTTCCCTGATTCGAGTTCCTGTTTTCTTTTATCTTTGGAAGTAAAATAGGAAACTTAAGAAAAGTTACCGTCGTTCGAAATTCGAATCCTACATATTTTTTGCGATCAACACGTTTCGAGATCGCGGATTTCAAGATCTTTCGAAATCGCGACCAACTGCAGAGGTCAAAGCTAGTTCTGCGATGAAGAAGATTTCATAACGGTTTAACGGAATAACGTATTCGAAGTTCGAATTCGAATTCAATTATTTGTTCAAGAAATTCGAAAATCGGTAGTCCGATTTTTCGAACAGTCAAAATTCAAATAACGAGCTGAGAGTCATGTGTGTTCGAAATTCGAATCCATTTAGGTGTCAACAAGTTTCGAAAACTTTTCGAAATTCATCTTGTAACGGTTTAACGGTATTCTGTATTGGAAATTCAAATTCAAATGAAGAAGTTGACGTGAAAGACCGTTAACTCAATCTTTCGAGCATGCGAAAAGCCCTTGTACCGATTTTCAACGAAATTCCGTATTCGAAATTCGAAATTTGAATCCGAATTCCGTTACTCGACGAAAAACGTATGATAGATCGTTGATTCTATACTTCGATGACGAAAATCGGCGGGGAAGATCGTCGAGCGGTTTACCGGCATCCGATATTCGAAATTTGAAATTCGAATTCGAATTCGAATCGGTTGGCGAAAATTTGCGCGATTTTTTGGTTGGACGCGAGATGAATCGAACAATACCCGATAGCAGCTCGACATTCGGTGTCGAGTTGGCCGGTATAATTCTCGACAGAACTAACTGCCTATTTATAAAACGTTCGAAACGAGCGAGTCGCGCTCTCTTCTCTCGCCTCAAGCTTGCTTGCTTGCTTCACTGGTTGAGCTCCTCGCGCGGTGGACCAGCAGCATCTCTGATCTGCTAACCGTGCAGCATATGAGCCGACGTACGCGTAGGTACGTGGCGTGGCGTGCAGGCGTCCCGTAGAGTGGAACTCAGATCCCAGTTCCCTCGTCCGCGTTCAGACTTGAGACTTCGAACAATTCTCGACTGCTGGGTAAAAATAGAAGCCTGGCTTAGCTAGAGTAGCAAACGAACGAACGAACGAACGAACGAACGAGCGAACGAGCGAGCGAGTTATAACGACATATACTCGCTCTTTCCTCGCAGATACTTCTTATGATTATTTCAAGTCACAAACTCAGCTGTTCTTCACAAACTAAACTTACTTGCAAGTTTCTAAATCAAGAAGGAGGAAGAAGAAAGAAAATCTTCAAAATCGAATCGTAAAGAAGCTCACAGGTCGAATTGCGAATCGTGCATTAAGAACGTTCGGTTTCAAGAAAATCCGATACAATGGAACCGATTTTTTCTTTTCTTTTCTTCTTTTTGATTTTTTTTTTTCTCCCATTTTCTCGTCTCTTCCAGATAAGCACGTGTCGAAATCGGTCTGTGTATCAGACGCGACTAGAAAATTTCGAACAGAATAAAGAATGAAGAAAATCGACGTCTTGTTAGAGGCAATGAAAATACGTTTATATAACGCACGTGTGTAGAAAGATTTATTGAATAAAACTATGCAAATGTATACGTTATAGAGTGTACAAATATTAACTCGCAAGTTAAATAATCAGAGGTCTGCGGATTATTATTCGATAATTCGTGCGAAAAGGAGATGAGAAAAAACAAAGAATTTTATTCGAATTTACAAAATTTGCCGATTCTACGTCACTTTTTTTTGTTTGTTTGTTTGACTTACGTTTTTTTTAGAAAAAAAAAAATGAGACAAAAAAAAAAAAAACAACAACCACCATTTTCGCAACCCTGATTATATATCCGCGGGGATGATATACGGTTCGCGGTGCGTCACCGCAGGTTCTTCTTTCGTCCGGGATTCCGCGGGACAGCCTCGTGCGCGTTCCTCGTGGCGATAGCTGCGGTACCAAGCAGGCACCGGTGTACCCGAATCTCTTTCGGGGTCGGGGATATTCGCGCCAGGGCGTCCCGACGCCGACGCCGGCGCGTCGTCAGTCGTCGCCAATAATTATTGCGCTCTCTGCAGACCCTGACTATCGCACACTATTCTATACGTACCTAGCTTGCAGTGCAGTAAATTTGATTCAATCGAAAAAAAAAAAAAAAACAAAAAAAAAACAGAAAATAGTCGATGAAAAACGGAGACGGAAGAAAAAAAAAATTCAAAAATCGATTCGGTTCTCCGAATACCCTGCAAGGTGCTTCGTTTCGTTTTTTTTTTTTTTTTTTTTTTTTTAATTTTTTTTTTTCATTCCTCCTCTTTGTCACCCTTTTTTTCGACGGTGCAAAAAATTTCGATTTCGAAGTTAGCCCGCGAGACGGCACATCGAGGAGGCCGACATTCCGAGCAGATCACGGATGCTTATAGAAGCGTTGCGTAACTGCTCTGTGAACGACAGTAGTGTAGATGAGGAGGAAAACTGGGGGCATCATGATTCGGGGGTCCGTGGGATATCCGGATGCCGATTTTTCGCCGTGAAATGCGATTGGTTTTATTTTTATTTTTCATTTTATTTCCCGAAACCGAAAATTTGGCGAGAATTTTTCGTCGGGGCTCAAAGCGAGCCGGAAAATCGTTTTATGTTAACGACAAGGGCGAAATATGAGCGTGCGGTGTGGTAGAAATCGGTAAATAGTACCAGGGAGATTTTTTTTTCAGAAAAACACTATAAGCCAAAAATCTGCTGGAAATTAGTTACCGAACAGTTTTCAACTATTCTAATGCCGATTTATTCTCGGTGTTTCTTTAGGGTAGCATCGATCATGTACCGGTCTTCGACCTCGTACCATTGGACTAAAGATCTTTGACGGATCAATTGTATAATTTTTCAATCGGGAAAACGGACTGATGAATCGAGGTTTTTGAATCGATCGTTAACATAGTTTTAGTTGTATTGTGAACAGAGACGTGAACATCGATGTATGGTTCAATCAATTATTATCGGTAACCCATTGAGGCATAAACTGTACATGGAGACTCAAAAATCGGTTTTCATGAGTCCGATTATAGTGCTTCTGCCACGAATCGTCGAAATCAATTGAAAAATCGGTTCTCTTTTTGATCGGTACAGAAATTCACGCTTAGAAGTGTTTTTCAATATCAATAGAGATCAATGGAGGAAAATCGGTTTTTTGGACCCTGACTAAAGTCCCAGATAAACTCGCTGTGATTAACCGAGTGAATGACCGATTTCCAGAATATCCGAGGTCGTAACGAGGTCCCAATCGCAGGAGGGATGGACCGCGTCTGGGTCAGAATATTCTGACGATAAACGAACGCGCACGAGACCCGCCGCCTCAATTTGGTGGTCCGTCAGACGCGGTCAAAATTTGGGATGCAGCAGCAGCAGCAGACCCAAGGTGGGACGGCGAGTGGGGCCCCCAACGGCGTTGCCGGCGGGGCCCAAATGCCAGCCACAACTGGCATGAGCCCAGCCCAGCCGGGGGCAACCGGCACTACATCGTCGGGGCAAAATCGGGCCCAGGTTAACGGAGGCCGGTTCGACTTCGACGACGGTGGAACCTATTGCGGAGGATGGGAGGACGGCAAGGCCCATGGCCATGGGGTCTGCACTGGCCCCAAAGGCCAGGGTGCTTACTCCGGGAGCTGGCACTACGGATTCGAAGTTTCAGGCGTTTACACCTGGCCCAGGTGAGTCCAAAGACCGTGTCTCCTTCGTGTGATTCTCGTTTAGTTTTTCCTCGTTTCTCGTTGTTGTTGAAATTGTTGAAATTCGATAGAACCAATTACCCCCGTCGCAGTCCAGATAGCTCAGCTTGTCTACACGCGCATTGTAGCAACAAGTAGCCTCGTGAAGGGCGATTAATCCAAGAAGAAACAAACGGCGACTTAAAACGAACGAAAAACGGTATTGATTTGCGAACTGGGGGTAAAGTCGGGGGCAGAAGGGACCGACCTTGGCACAGATTATCCCGAGGGATAGGAATTATCGTTTCTCTGAAAGTAGGGCACCGGGTACAAGGACGCGGCCATCCGGGTTGCCGGGCTCGCTCGGCTGCTCCGGTCTTGTAGTTCAAGGTCGTATGGGATAACGCGTTTTATACGGGAGGGAAGGAGCAGATATCCTTCGGAACCGGGTTTCCTCCTTCATAAAAAAAAAAAAGCCTCTCAATTTCTCACCCTTTCAATTCGCATCCCTGCAAATACGGGGTCCGAAGCAGAAAAGTAAGTCTTGCTAGTGTTGACCATCATCCGACTAAGCATATGAATCATTAGTGACGATAGAACAGTTATTCGTGAGTGATGAGTTATGCTACTCCTCAAACAGGAAGTTGCTCACAATAATTCCAAGAGATATTTTTCAAACGGTCGAATGTTTCAGCGGTGAGAAAGCTCCTAGCATGCAATTTGAGCGCAAATATAGGCAGTGTCTATGCATGTTCTTGTAGAACTTGCGGAACAAGATATCGCGACACAATGTTTCCTAGAAACACTTTAAGGCGGGAGGTGCCTCTGGTGGTGGTGATGCGATTCCAAAAATAATCTAGTCATTCGTTACATCTGGGTGATGCCAGTCGACGAAAGAATTTCCAACCCAGATAAATATCTATATATATATACATATAGATATAGACGTATAAAAAGTGAAGAAAAAAAAATGTATAATATATATATATAAATAAAGATGAACCCTTTCTCGGGTTCAAATGTAATTTTACAATATGTTGTTTCACCCCATCTTTCTGTTTTTTTTTTTCTTTTTGCTTTCAAATTATCCATCATTTTTTGCATCATTGTTATTGTGTTCAGATATAATCAGCGTCGATCGAAATATCGGTAAATATTTCTGACTGTGTATCGATAGTCGTACGGAATTGGGTACATAGGCGACAGTTCTGTCCAATTCTTGCGACGGTGTAGCCTAGCTGCTACTACTGCAGGTGTTTATTTAGCTTTTAACGAGTTAGGAAAGCGACAACTGGTAGATACTCTGCATTCGTGCTTCGAATGCCCAGCTATAATACATATACATAAATCTGTTTGTACCTACCTATTACACACACTTACTTTAAACTATGTGCATGGTATCATCGAGGCGTACGAAGACCGGTGTGACGCAGATGCAGATGATATCTAACGATGCACACATCGTCGTTCTCAAACACGTTTGTTAGCCTCGATACAGGGTGCCCATCGCGACTTTGCGCACAATATTTTTGCACTATTTGTCCTCGGAGATTAGAAGACTCGATGTGAGTTGAACAGATTTTTTTTATCGTCTGTCGTTTTTGAGCTATCAATGTCGAGTCGGTTTTTTCGACGAAATTGAACGCCGTTCTGATACTCGTATGGTAGCTGAGATTGTTGCGAATCCAAGGAGCCCTGGCCGACCCAGTTCCGACCAACGAATCCCGAGATATCGCACTTTGAAGTGCAACGCTGATGCTATAGTCAAGCATAGGCGCAATGCCACAATGTGCTGTATGCTGGTTAAGCATCACGCGCCTGCTGAGTCAGTAGTGCTGCACTACTTCGCACTTTGAAGGCGATATCTCGGTATTGGTTCGTCGGAAATGGGCGAGCAAGGCGTCGATGGATTCGGCTTGACGTGAGCTATCACGTGGATATTAGAAAAACCGTATTCCGTATGATGAGATTCGGTTTCATTCGATATCTCCGAAACGACAAATGCTGAATGAAATCTCTTCAATACACTCCTGGTATAATTCAAAACAGGGCAACTTTTATTCGGACTCATTCTCTCTCAATCCATACAAAGAGGACCACCCAGTATACACACATTTTATAACAGAGGGAGAGAGAGAGAGGAGAAGGAGAAGTCCTTTTTTTAATTAAAATAATAACGCCACTGCGCGTGTTTCAGACTGACAAAGAGCGTTGACAGTGCGGAGCTGAAGGCTCGCGCTATGCAATTATCAGGGTGATCCATTGAGTTGAGGGTTGATATTGATAAGCGGGTTGACCTAAAAAAAAATTTAAAGGGAATGCCGCAAGTCTGAATAATTACAGCTTCTCAACCACCTCGGAATTAAGTTATTACACTCACGGACATCAGATTGTACACGATATGCATATATGTGTGTGTGTGTGTAATTTATTATCAAGTATATCAGTTGATTTTCACCATTCGATGAACTCATTCGAGAAAAAGAATCTAAAATGATGAAAAATAAAGTAAGAAAAGAAGGAGCCATTAGCTGTAATAGAAGAAAAAATTGTTGACGTTATTATAGAGATTTCTGCAAAACGTTTTCCAGCAATCAAATCTTGCAAACGAGCTTTTGACGAGGCGACGATAATCAAAGCGGATTTAGCACTACGGTCTGATTAGCAGACCCGAAAACGATCGATTTATACGCAATTTTTCAGGAGTTAGATAGTAGAACACGCGCGTTGTAGGTCAGACAGCTCTGCTATACTATACACTATGCTGGTTTGGTTGGGTACCGGCATGTGGCGTGCTATACAAATAGCTACTACTCCACGCGGGCGTCAAGTAGATTTTTTAGAACGGAGGAATTTCCTCAGGAATTTCATCGACTACGATTCCACTTTCGGATGGACTTTTCACATTCTTTATTCAATTTGGTCATTTCGTTATCGGAAGTTCAATCAATGATATGAAATAATCGAATGGAACAAACGTTTTACATTTTTCTACGAAAGTTATACGACTCGAAGGAAAACCGCTTTACTATTAGATGAAAGTCTGACTGTGTCGAAGGAAAATCTCTTCACTATTCAACAACAGCTTGAGTTGAAAAGAAACTGCAGTTCTTCACTTTTCCATCAAGGTCTCAGTCGGTGAAAAACCCTCGCTCATTTTCATATGCGAAAATTTGAGTCAAGGAAAACCCTTTTTCACTGTCCCAGGAGGGTTTCGTTCAAAGTCAAAACGGTTTTCACTTTTCTACAGACGTTTGAGTCAAAGAAAAACCGTTCTGATCATTTTACGAAAGGTTCGAGTCAAGGAAAAACGATTTTCCCTTTCTTTCGCTAGATTTCGAGTCAGAGAAAAACCGTCGTTACCATTCTGAAAATCGCTGACTACGAGTCAAAGGAAAGTCGTTTTTCCGAAATTTCCGAGTCAAAACGGAGCTCTACCACTTCGCAACAAAATCTCATGTATATATTTCCATCTTTACTACAGTGGCTCTGCGTACGAGGGACAATGGCAAAACGGAAAACGCCATGGGCTTGGAATGGAGACACGTGGCCGGTGGCTCTACAGGGGGGAGTGGACCCAAGGCTTCAAGGGTCGCTATGGTGTGCGTCAGTCAACAACGTCAACTGCCAGGTACGAAGGGACCTGGGCGAGTGGACTTCACGATGGTTACGGATCCGAGACCTACGCGGACAGTGGTGAGTCCTACAAAGAAAAACCCTACTTTTCAAAAGGACAGAAATGTCCGATTCAAAAACAGCAAAAAATCGTACAGAAAATTGAGAGGCTGAGTATTTCCTTAGGGTACGTTCACAGGTCTTTTTTTTTCATCGGGGGTGAACTCCCAGGGACAAAAACTACACGTTATTATTAGATCAGCTCGTAGGTGTATGATACAGTGAACTGAAAATTTTCGGTCTCTAATAGCTAGTCTGTGTAGTACTTAGAGGGTCTAATACCGTAAGCTCTTCAACGACGTCGACTAAAAGTCTGAAACTACCAAGGGAGTCTTTTAATTCGCGAGCTATCGATTCTTGTGTTATGTATGTATGCCTGTGTGTACATACAAGTACTTTTCCCTCTCTCAAAACTTTCCTCTCTCTGTCTCTCTTTGCTTACAAACTGCAATTTCAAGTTCAATTTTCCAAAAATCTTTGAATTTTTATGAAAAGAGTTTTTGATTTTTTCTCGTTTTTTTCCAACAGCTGATACAGAATTTCCTTCTTATGTTGCCTCAAAGTTGAGTAAAATCTTCCAAAAGTTTCCACAATTCGATAAAGTTTTCTTGTTGTTTCCAAGTTCAGTTTTCCTATACCTATGCTGCGATCTTCAACTCCAAATATCTGTCATTTTCAAATCTTCGTCTATTCGAACTTGAATTTTCCCATCTTGATAGAAAAAGAAAGAAAAAATAAAACATCTTTTTCTTTTTGCCATTTTCAAGTTGAGTAACGAACGCATTTCCCAAGCAGAGTCTATCTCTCTCTGTCCGTGACTAACACGAAATACATACAGTATTATACAGTGTATATATAATGTATTTCTCCGTTGCATTCCCACGCATTACGAGAATTTCAATATTCCTAACATAAACCCAAAGCTAACCTCAACCTAAACACATAACAATATCCCCCCCTCCAGCCCCTGCAGCTTTTCAATGATGCGCAGAGTCCTAGACTACCCCACCTGACAAAAGCAACGGCTTCGACCCCGTCTAAGCGGGGTAAGAGAGGCTGGAAATCGAGAGAATCAGAGAGGATCAGAGTGAATAAGAGCGGGAATGAGGGAAAATCGGGTGGAACGAGTCGAGGGGTGGGGATAAATCAATGCGACCTTGACGACACAATGTCGGCCGCGCAACGACGCGACTACGAGAGGTCGTCTGTCTGTATATCTTTCTTTCGCAAATTTTTTTTTCTTTTCGTTTTTTACTTCTTTCTTTTTCTATCTTCGACAAATATTTTGCGTCATTTCTGTTGCAAAAATTTGTTTTCGCTTGAAGAAAGAAAAAAAATAAAAATTTTCAACATGTTTTCGATCAAAAATGTTGAATCTTCACGCGTTCAGACCTCGTTTCCCGAAACATTAGGATAAAAGAAAGAAAAAAAGAAAAAATCAACAGATTTGTATAAATCTGAATTCTTGCTCTAGGGAAAAAATAAGAAAAACAAATTGGACTTTTAATTCTTTAACGCCGAAGATTCAGAGGCTTAGTTTTATTGATCCTCATTCTTGTTAACTCTGCAGTCTCACACCGGATTTCGACGCTTGAATCAAACCTTCTGGAAGAAATTATAAATATGCATAATAAAATTTATCTTTCTGGTCTATGGTAATAAATATAACTATATATATATATTTATTTTCTTCTCTGGTTGAGACGCGAGTAAGTCAAGTGACGAGGAGAATCAGGGCCCAAAACAGAGCTCAGACTCTATTCTGAGCTGCCCATCGTTTTACTGCTACTATTGCCCATATGCTCATGTGCTGATGCAGCTTTTATAAATTAATATCTCGTCCGAAACGGATGCTCGTTATCTCCAGGACGGGTATTTATTATTATTACCAACCGCTGAGCGGTTCGGGCTTTCGAGATGAACTCATCTCTTCCTCTTCTTCCTCTTCCTCTTCTTATGCTCCTTATTCTTTATTCTTGGATTATTACCTACTCGGTATATTAGAAACGGGGGGGAAAAAAAAATCATTCCTTTCCATGGAAAACGAATTATTTTATTGCAAGTTTCTGTGAAATTTCGATATTTATCAGAAACTCATGAAAGTTTGGTGCGAGTTTTGGAGAAATTTTTAATACATGTTAGAAACATCGAATAAGGAAAGTCTTGGAATTCAATGAATAATCTAATTGGAATTTAAGTCGCAAGAAAATGTGTGTACACCCTGTAAAATCTTGCGAAGATCGAACCCTGAAACGAATTGAAATGATAAATAAATTCTCGAAATCTCGGATCATATAAAATCGGATATTGAAATCCTAGAGATATTTATGAGGTGCGTTAGAGAAGTGAAATGAAATCCCAGTGGAAACCCTTTAACGAGAATTGACACTCGTACGATGAGTTCTTATCGTACCTATATATCTTAGCGTAGATAAAATCTGAAATCTGAATAAAATCTACGATGTGAAAATCCGGAGAAAAAATTCACGCGGACTTAGGTATATGAAAAAGAGACTTGAAAAATATAATGAAATTTTATGAAACCATTTCGGAGAAATCTCGGATGATTAATCGCAGACGATTTTATTGGAATGAAATAGAATTCGCTGAAGATCGTCCAAGTCGTATAAGGAAAAATTTTCAACAAAAAATATTATGGAAACGAGACATGGGAATTTTTTTACACACATCGCAGTTTCTTAGATAATTCGTCTAGTTTTTCGCGGAGATCTCAGATCTTTCAGGCCCGAAAACGAGAAGATTCGAGAAGCCATTTTGCGACCTAAGTTTGGGAAATAATTATTCCTTAAAAATGAAAGAACAATGGGGAAAGAAAAAGCGTATATTGGGGTAGTAGGCGCGTCCGGTTAAGGGTATGTCAGGTGGTCGGTGGTGGTGGCACCGTTTCCACATGGACCCGACCTCCTCGGGCGTCTGCAATAGCAACCAACCCAACCCAACCCAACCCAACGACCCCTAGTAGCTGGGGTGGTTCGTCGCTTCGCTTCGACAAACCAACGAGGCGCTCGATAGTGGGTACTGGATATACCTATACTTACGAATCTAGGTAGTATATGGGAGAGTATATACCTCCCTTGTGCCAACCAGTACGTAGCTGAATGCACATGGGCCATTCGATACCGAATCAGTCTGGATCTGACCATCGGTCTTTCGGAATCGATTCACGATTTTTCGTGTCGTTGTCGCAACTTTGAAACGGACACAGAATTTTTGTCAAATTTTTATAAATTTTTTTCGCCACATTTCAGAATTATGACCAACGATGTGTTCGTTTCAAAAAATCATGAGTGGATCGGACGATTTTTGAAAAATTTGAAACCAAAAATCCGGGTCCTTCGTAGAGTTGGGGCGATAACGTAAAAAATCGTGAAACGAATCCGAGAGGTCGAGGGGCAGGTCGATTCGGTATGGAATGCCCCATATGTACACACTCATGCATTACACAGATACACATGATAGGTATAGATACGTGGCTACGTATATTCACCCATCCAGCTCGTTACACGCTATATTTACGCCTTTTCTACCCTCATAAATATTAAGTGTACTATGAGTTTATATACATCTACCTATATCCACCTTACGCTCGCGCTAAACCTGAATGCCAAAATGTAAATATCAGAGTACAAAAGGATTGAGAGTTTAATTTACACGATCCACCCCTAAATACCTGCACTCACGCGCACACACAACCTCCCCCTGCTCTCATAGTGATTACAAAAAATAACTAGACATGTGTGGTCATTTATTTATTTTTTATAATAGGGCACAAGATATCTTTCTCCGACTGGACATATTGCTACCGATTATTTTTCCCTTCTCAGCTTGGACATGTTCAATATAGTTTTTTTTCTCAACTGAACATGTTTCATGCAGTTTTTCCCCAGCTAGACATGTTCCACACATTTTTTCTTTTTTTCTAAAACCAGACATGTTTTGTACAGTATTATTTTCTCCAGCTAAACATGTTCTGTACAGTTTTTCTCTCCCAACTATAACACATGTTTGAGTAATGTTCTCTCTTCCAAGTGAACATCATGTTTTATATACCTAGTTTCATTCAACTGGACATGTTTTATGCAGCTTTTCTCACCTCGATCAGACATATTTGAATAGTTTCTCGTCTCTCCAACTATGAGAGGTGTTTCGTGTAGTTTTTTTCTTGTCCACAGCTATAATACATGTTTGAATAATGGTTCTTCATCCAAGTGAACATGTTTTGCATGCTTCATCCGCCTAGACATGTCTTATATTTGATCTTTTTACAAATTGGACATGTTCCCTACAGTTTTTTCAGCCAGACATGTTTCTTCGGTTTTTTCTTCGACTACACATGTCCGTATGACTTCCGATTCAACCAGACCAGCGTTTGCGTTTTTACTTTTTTTTTTTTTTTGTTTCTTTCACTAACTAGACATGTTTTACATATACTTTCAATCTTCAACCAGACATGTTTTACATACTATTTTTACTCTCTATCTCTATCTCTCTCTCTCTCTCTATCTCTCTCTCTCTCTCTCTCTCTCCTTTATTGCTCATAGTATAGAGTGAGAATCTTTTTCCTTCTGACGTTAGCTTAGATACATATATACCTATAATACCGCGGTGCAGGGTTGAGAGTTGCGTAATACGGTTTAGTTCACGTCTGGCAAAAACTAAATTTAACTTATAGACTCACCCTGCCTTAGCTGTAGGTAGGTAGGTAGGTAGGTTTGTTTGTAGGATAGGTAGGATAGGTAGGTAGGTAGGTACTTGATGTCTCTGCGATGTTTAGCGTACATGCCTACGTAGCTGATGGCTAATCTACCTAAATACATACATACACATACACATACGTGTACAGCAAACACACGCATCTATTACGCAGGTTGAAATGTAAATACATCGCGCGGTGGACACGTGATCGACCAAACATCCGCGATCTTTAACTCCTTTTGCTCGTTGAACTGAATGGAGAAAAAAGAAAGATTCTGAGCTTGTTTGAAAATGTCGTAAATTATCCTCTCCTTTTTTATTCCGCGACAGAAAATTTCCCTTGCGGTGACGTCTATAGGTCATTTTGGCGATTTCCATACAGCACAGTATCGGAAATGATATCGAAGCCTCAGACGTCTCAAACATGTCTTCAAGACGTCTTTTGACTTCCGTACATGTTCAATAGTGAAATAATCATTTCTTTGACTCTCGATGATCAGGCGCAGTTCTCTATGCGAGGTATCAACAGGTGGATTATTCAGACGTCTCAAAAATCTCTCGAAACGACTCTTTAGAGAGTCTATTCCAAACGCTTGGATGTCTAAATTAATAAATCTTATACCTAGATGTCCTGAAACGGTCTAAAACTCTTCAAAGATCACTCAAGTGTCTATTAACGTTTCGACTTATCTGAGATACGTTAAAAATGTTTCGAGACATCTTGGACGTCTGAATATCACTTATAAATGTCCTAAGGCGTCTCGAAACTTCGAAAACGTTTCTCGACTCATCCTGACCGTCTATAACCGTCTGAAAATTTTCTGCAATGTAAATATCTTATCAAGACGTTATAAAATTGTTTAGCGACGAATTTCAACCACCGTTTAAGACGCTGTACTAGGGTAAGTAAATGAGGAAGTGATGCATCTTGAAAACGTCTTAAATACGTCTTCATTAGGTCAGGTTACGGAATTTCAGGCAAAATTAATGCGTCTTGAAGACGTCTGTGACGCCGGGTAAATAAATTTGCAAAAAGCAAAAAAAATTGCTACTGCATTACACGTCTGTTAGGCGACGACTATTTCAGTCGTATGAAGAAAAAAAATTCCGTAGACGTCTTTTAGACGACCGGTTATTCTTTTTTCCTCTCTTTCTTCCTCCTCTCTTTTCTTTCGGTTTCTCTTCACGTCTTTCTATGCGTAATCGCCTCACGCGTACATATATATGTCAATCAATCGGTCCTGCACAAGTTGCACACGCTATATATTGCATGTATATAGAATAGGCGTGTACATATGTGTGGAACGAAAATTTTACACTCAAGTTTCCGCCCACGTGCTACATATGTGCATGTCGTACATCTGCCATCGCGGCTATACCTACTACAGCAATCTTCACTTTTTCACAACATCTGCAGAACTCTCGCCTCTCGGATTCCCGCATCGCTTTTACTATTTTTCTATTTTCTTTCCATGTTTCGATTCCCTTCTCCCCCGTTTTATGGATCTATCAATTTTATTCCCCGAATTATTTCATCAAGTTTAGTCATCCCCCCGAGCATGGAGGCAGCCAGCTCCAGAAAGTCCAGTTTCCCGCATGGCTCCGGGACCAGGCACAGCGCTAGTCAGTCCGGCGTCGGTTCGCGTCGCGACGCGCGGCTCCGGACGAAAATATACACACCGAAAGTTAATTCCCTACACCAACACATAGGCATAGTTTAAAATCACTACAGACTCGGGACAAACCCGACTAACAACCAACACACACATCGCGCTGAGAGCCAGCGCTATTTCAGGATGCTCAGCCAGTATGCCATATGCACAGGGCCGTTACTCGCCAATACCGAACCCCCTCCACCTCCCGTTTGACAAACGAGACATTGGGGAAAGAATGAAAAAAGAGTTTTTCATCTCGTTCTTGACTTTTTTTTTTTGCCGATTTCCCGAGTAATCGACGCGATCGTTTCCTTCCCGCAGGAACATACCAGGGTCAATGGCTCCGGGGAATGCGGCATGGTTACGGGGTCAGGGCCAGTGCACCCTTCGGTCTCGCCTCGCATTACAAACCCCCAAAACAGGTGAGGGCGTCGTTAACGTCGTTAAGAAGTGCCGATGGCGGACCAGCACCCCCAGCGCCGACCCCCGAACCCACAGATCGTCGTGATAGACGAGTCGACGACAGCCGGGGTGGTTTTGTGCTCAAAGCAAGGAGCGACGATCCGCCAGCGAGGCGGAAAAGCCTGACCGAAAAATCGGGACTCAAAAAGGGAATACTATCGGTATGAGAAGAAGATTGAACAAAAATGGACTAATCTATCCGTTAATCGTGGCGTTATCTCCTTTTCTCGCTTTTCTCTTTCTTCCTTTCTCCTTCAGGGCTTGAAAATCAGAAAACAGAGGAGCACCGGTGACCTCGAAAAGCGGGGCACCGGGGGCAGCATCCGAAGCAATGCGAGTTCCGCGTCTTGGATGTCGACGGAAAGTTCGCAGAGTCAAGCATCAGCCTCTGTGCACACTGACAGCAACGCGTCATTCGTCATCGAGGTAAGGCATCGAAGTCCCCAGTCCTGCAGTTGAGGAATTGAAAAAATGAAAAATTGTTACAGGACGAGCAGATGGACGCCTCGGTGACGGAAACGTATCTTGGCGAGTGGAAGAACGACAGGCGAACGGGTTTCGGGATTTCGGAACGGAGCGACGGTCTGAGGTACGAGGGCGAGTGGTTCAACAACCGGAAATACGGCTACGGTGTGACGACGTTCCGCGACGGCAACAAGGAGGAGGGAAAGTACAAGAACAACGTGCTGATAACGAGCCAGAAGAAGAAGCACCTCTTCCTGATAAGATCGGCAAAATTTCGTGAGCGGATCGAGGCGGCGGTGAACGCGGCTCAAAGGGCGAGCAAGATCGCATTGCAAAAGGCGGACATCGCAATATCGAGGACCGCAACGGCCCGAGGAAAGGCTGAGCTTGCAGACATCGCGGCTGAACATGCCAGAGAGGATTCAGACATCGCGCAGCACACGGCGAGACAATTTGCTCCGGATTTCCGACAGCCTGGACTCGAGAGACTCAGGAATCGCGAAATACCGAAATACGTACCTCCGCCCCAAGACGCTGCACCGGCGAAGAGCATACTGCACAAGAACACGAGCCAGGAGCAAAGTTTCAGTCAGTCAAATCAGAGCCAAAATTCATCGCCAGCTGGTAACAAACTCCAGGATAACGCAAACGCGACCATAATCAGTCCTAGCCAGACTCTGACGCAATCTATCACACAGTCAATGAGAAGAGCCAGCATGAAGCCGGCCCAGACGTTGTTGAATAACCAGAATTCTCAAAACCAATTGCAAACGCAAATTGGCAATCAGACAATTGGGTATGGCTCTGGTAGCGGACAAAGTTATAACATTGTAGGTCAAAGTCAGTTCCAAAACCAGACTGTCCAAAGCCAGTTGAACGTTGCTCAGTCGAATCCGCAGTACGGTCAACAGCAGAATCAAATTCCAACGACAAATCAATTCCAGCAACAGAACTTGTACGGTCAGCAGAACCTCGTCACCCAAAGTCCCCCGCTTCAGGGACAGCAATATTATTCATCGCAGAACAACGGCGGCGCGTCTGTAGGTAATCAGTTCGGATTGCAGAACCAGGATCAAGCCGGTGAACAGTATCAGGTATACCAAACTAGCCAGGCATTTCAAAACCAGTATCAAAATCAACTGCAAGGATTTTCTAACCAGCAGGTAATCAGCTTTTAGTTTTATCGCTGGGATGATGGCGATGATGATAATGGCTGTTGTCTTGTGTTGCCTATTTCCTTGTTCCGAACGTCTGCGAAACTGGCGAACAACTCTCCTTCATCGCCTTTGTTTCAGACGGCGATATCGTCGAACCAGTACAACACGCCATCGCAAATGAGCAACCAAGTCAACCAGTTGAACCAAGTGAATCAAATGAGTCAAATGAACCAGGTCAACCAGTCCCAAAACCAGTACATGCCGAATTATCTTCAACAACAACAGCAACAACAACAGCAACAACCGGGCCAACAACAGTACCAAATCGATGGTGGTATTTCACAGGATCAACAAAGGGGCTCACAAACCACTGCTAGCATACGAAGGAACAGCAGGATTCTCAGCCCTCAGGATAGACCTGGGGCTGCACCGATTGGCCAGGCACTTAGCGACAGGTGAACATCCTGATTGTTCAACATGCTCCACGTTTTTCTTCATTTTTCCGGCGCCTTATGCTACTCGCGTTTTTTGTTCTTCGCTCGTTACTCCTTTCGTCCTTTTGTTGCTCTGCTTCTTGTGCTTCTTTGTTTCTCCTTTCTTTGTTGCGTCTGTTGTTGTTCCTTCTTCTGCCTCCTTTGTTCATTGTTCATTCCTCTTTTGTATTCCATTTCTTTCCTTTCCTTGTTCTTGGCTTTCCTTGTTCAATACCATCGGTTTCCAATGTTGTTCGCCTGTTTCCCAAATTCTGTGCCACTAAATAATTCTGAAAAATCATTTCCGAAGACTGGACCACTACAAGCGACCCCCTAGCAGAGACAGTTCCGTCGACCGATACGCAAGGGCACATTCGAGGTTGACTGGTTCGCGACAGCCGTCGGTTGACAAAACGCTTCCGCCGCCACAACAGCAGCAACAACAGCAGCAACAACAGCAGCAACAGCACCAACACCATCACCAACAAGAATCGATGGAAAGGTAATCCGTCATGAGATTGTAAAAAATGAAGTAAAACAGAGAAGAAAGAATCGAATCGTTTTTCTATCTTCTTTTCTCTTTCTCTACTATTCCAAAAAAAAATAAAACACACACACACACACACACAGATCGGTAAGAGGAGCGAGCACCTTTAGATCGGCGACACCCCTAAACGGATCGGCGATCGGCAGTGGGGCCGCGACGCCTGTTTACACCGTTCCATCTCCGAGTCAATTCGAAGGAGCTCTTCTTCGCAACCGTGGATTAGGGCAGGACATACTGCCTAGTCCTGGACAACCGAAACGAACGGAAAGCCTCTACGTCAGTCCAGTAAGAGGTTCAATCCCTTCAGGCGGCGGGGGTGGCGGAGGAGGCGGTGGAGGCGGAGGACCGAAGGTGAGTCTTGATAGAAAAATATTGTACTTTTTCGCTATTTTTGTTTATCCATAAGAAGAAGAGAAAATAAGATAAATAATTACGGAGAAAAACCTGATTTTCTTTCTTCTTCTCCTTTTTTTTTTATCGTTAATTCTTGTTTTTGAGTTTGAATTCTTTTTTTTCTTCTTTATTTTATCTTCTTCACACGTCGTCTTTTAAGATATTAGTTTTGAATATTGAACACCCTGCATTTTCTATTTTCTATACGTTTATTATGATATTTCCCTAAATTTAAATCAGTTAATTAATAATAATCAATCAATCAATCAAAAAATAAAAAAAACATAATTTTATACTTGTGTAGACATGTAGATATTATACATATCATAGTAGTAGAAGTATATTGCTATGTACCCCGGTTTTTTTTTTTTTTTTTTTTAAATTAGTTGAAATAAAATCTGAGGGAGGGGGGGGGGGGGGGGGGGGGGGTCAGCAGTTTCACCGAAAACTCTCGGTATAATATCAAGTCTGACATATTTAATCCAACAGATATACGGATGATTTTTAGTTTAGTTTAGTTTAGTTTAGTTTAGTTTAGTTTAGTTCAGTTTGTCAATTTTTATTTATGTTTTTTGTTCTTCGCTCTTATTTAAATTGTAACTATTTGTGGCGTTTTGTGATGTGTTCTGTGCATGCGAACCAAGGATTTGAACAGGACGGTCCCCGCCTACACCACCGCAACCACTACGGGGCGCGCAACCCTCTGAGTATAAGTATATAATGTATACTAAAATGAATATGATATATGATATAGTAGTCAAAAAAGAAAAGAAACAAAAAAAAAAAAAAAAACTGGTATACCTATGTATACAGTATGATTTAAACACTATAGCACCCAGGCAAATGTATATTTGGAATTGATTTTGACTATATACACACATATATAGTATATATATATGTATAGTTATATATATTACATATATTTATACGAAATGTTGTTGAAAACGACATGGAAACTATTTTTTTATTATTATTATTAGTTGTTCAACGTGTCGAAAAGAGATATATTAGAGATTTTATTGATGTTTTGAAGAAGAAGAAGATTAATTTTAAATTGAACATAATATAGTGTTGGAAAAATAATTGCCAAATATCGAGGAAATAATTGCGAAGTGATGGAAAATTATTGGGGGATTAATGTTTTTTGACAAAATTTTATATTGAAGGCTGATGAAATTATATATACGTCCAAATTTCAATCAAATCGGTAAATTCTTGGTTTACAGACGATGAAAAATGATGAAAATCGTAGTATGGCAAGAACAGAGATTTGAGATTTAGAAGAAACGACGAAGCAGAAAAGATTCCGGAAATTTTCTTTTTTTATGATCTTCTTTTTATTGTCGATCGCGATTGAAATTACGTCGCGAATCGTGATAATATATTCTTTGACTGAATGTAAAAAATTGACTGAAATCGCGGAAACGCGTGAGAAAAAATTGAGGAGGTGAAATAATATTTCATGCCTAGTCCGTATAATGAAATCGAAAGGAATTGATAAAAATCCGAGATCTAACAGAAAATATAATAAAATAGAAAAAAAACTTTCATTCTTGATTAAGGGGACCAGTACAGCGACTTTAGAGAAATTATCATAGTCCGAAATCAGTTTATTCCACAACCAAAGTTCATTTCACATAAAAAATATTTTTCTTTTTCCAAATCATGTGTCGTAAGGATTTTAGAGCACCGTTGGACCGATTCAGGTCATCTTGGATTTATTTTCTTCAGAAAACAAATCCTCATCATGTGAATGTAGGAATATTGAAAAATTTTCGTTTTGGCCAAGTTATTTAAGGAATGAGTGATAATAATTTTTGCAAATTTGGTAAATTGATCATAACTCATGACATAATTTTTTATTTTAAAATCCCTACATTCACAAGATGAGGAATGGTTCACCGGAGAAAATGAGACGTCAAGAGATTGAATTGGAGCAACGGTGTGCCAAAATCCTTACGACACATGATTTGGAAAAAGAAAAATATTTTGATGTGAAATGAACTCTGGGTATGAAATAAATTGATTTCGGACTATGATAATTTCTCGAAAAGTCGCCGTACTGGTCCCCTTAAGAACGATAGAAAATTGTCCGAAAATTTATTTTCGATGAAATCCCTGCGCAATACAAGAAAAAAAAAAAAAAAGTCGATAGAAAGAATTGATGTAGAATAATTTGAAGTATATATAGTATAGATAGTATACATACATACATACATACATATGTTTATAAATAGAGAGAGGAAAAATCGTGGTAGTGATATCGTTGGAAAAAAAAAACGAAAAAAAATGGTAGAAGCGTAAAACTGTAACCGTTGTTGTGACTGTTGTTGTTGCTGTTGTTGTTACTGTTCCTAGTTTATCAAATAATTTACAGCTCAGTTCGCAGGACTTCACCTCTATATACCGGAAGAATTCGTGGAAACGGTCTATACAGTGAGGAGTCGTGGATGCGCACCATAGGACGCCTGCATACAGGCAACTCAGAAGTCAAGCGATTAGGTTTTGTTCCCACGTAGCCAATGGGCACGCATAAATCCGAATCGCTTGACTTCTGAGTTGCCTGTATGCAGGCGTCCTATGGTGCGCATCCACGACTCCTCACGGTATATACAGGGAAGTGAAAACGCCTGCATACAGGCAACTCGAACATCAAGCGATTAGGGTTCTCACGTTTCCCACCACGCGTTATGCGAAATGATACGTATCGCTCGATACGTTTGAGTTGCCTGTATGCAGGCGTTTTCACTTCCAGATATGCAGCGTTTCCACGACTTCTCTCGGTATATACCTATATAATAAATACATATATATATTGTATATATATATATATATTATGTATATGCATCGACGACTGTATAATATATAAATTTATTATTGTTCGATATGAATTATACAATATATTATACCTATATACTTAGGTATACATATATACTCACTATAAGTGAATATAGACAGTACATATATATATTAACACATAAATATAGGTATATAAATCAGCCGAGCCTAGAAAAAATTCTATTCGTATAGTATAGTTGATTCTTATATGCATCTTAATAATTATTTTTTTTATTTTTTTTGCCTTTTATATACATATGAGTATATGTATACATAAATTTAGAAAAAATGTTCTTTCGTTTTTTATTTTTATTCGACTATATAGATACATTCGGGTATTTAGATGAACTGATCGTACCTATATATATACCTATATAAAAATAGTATATAATAATATTATAATGATATATAGCCGCAGCTGACCATTTTGAGAACAATAATAACGAATTAAAATTAATCATATTATATAGGTATATAAATACAATATATATTATATAATACATATTTATTTATGTATATATATCATATATATATATTCACTATATACAATATAATACATACGTGAATAAATAGTTCCTTAATATATATACTATTATATAATAATAATCATACTAATAGCCGCTACAAACTCGACGAAAATAAAAGAAGAGACATAGAAGGAGGAAAAAGATAAAATGAAGAACCATGTTAGCCAGATAAGAAAGGGGGAAAAATGAAACGAAAAGAAAAATTTATTTAGTATACAAGAGAAAACAAGATTAAGATAAAATAAAGATAAATATTTGATTAAAAAAAATATAAGAATAAAGGGGACAAAATAGAGAGAGAAAGAGAGGGAGAGACAGAGAGAATAGAGAGAGAACAGAAAAAACCATCCATTTATTTTCCAAATAGAAAATATTTCGAAAATTTCGAAATCTCAGAAATTTTTTGGTTCACAAATTCTTAACGTTTTGAATTGAATTTGCAGATGACCTGACCTGGCATACAGAGAGAAAAATATTTTTCGGTCATTTTTGGTTTATTAGAAAATGTTAAACTACCTCAATTATCTAGCAACATAATTATCATATAGATGAAATACAGGATTTGGGGTAGGATAATCGATTCTTCGTCTCGAGACTCGATTATTACTGAAGCATTCGGTAATATTACAGAAAATAAAAATCGATGTACCGATTGGTAAAAAAAAATCAAATATACTATCCACCAAATTGATTGTACGATAAATTTTTCTTTGATAGTAATGAAGTCAAATATTAGCTTCAGCGACTGTAGTTATGCAAAATAATTATATATATATATGTTGACTGTATTTAACAAGAATTTATTAATCATCTTATTACATCAGATTTGAAGCCATGGCAGTGGAATTAAAAAAACAAAAAAATACAGTTTCATTGTTCTTATACATGTATTACATATTATTGTCGATAATGAGAAAATATTATATATATATATATACAAATGCATAGGATTGAGAAGGGGTTGCGCGGTGTGGTGCGGCGGGGACGCCAAGAACTATGAAATTACACAGATCACTATACAGAGCGATTCCGAGCAAAGTTCTTTCCCTGTAGATAGGCAATTCGGCGAACGCCTGCATAGAGGCAACCCAAACATCACGCGATTAGGCTTTATTTCCCACCTAGCCAATGAGGATCCCGACATGACAAACTTTAGGTAGGTGGCAGCACCGAGGCTGAAACCTAACTTTGGATTGAAATCAGGGGTAAACACGCGCGATGAAGCGGATACGAAATGTTTTTTCTCGTCTAATAGCTATCAGCCATTTCTTTTCAATTTTCCATCCTTCAGGAATTCATGTCCGCTCATTTTCTTGCAACCAAACACAGAACACATCGGTATTTTCCGTAATCAAGTTTAAAAATCAAAATGAAAGATCGAAGCTCTGAAATGTCATGGTCTCTGCCTCAGTAGCGCCCCTAACGGCACAAAGTGTCACGCGGCATCCTCATTGGCACGCGATATGGGAGATTAAACCTGGTCTAGATTGACGTTCGAGTTGCCTGTGTGCAGGCGTTAACCGAATTGCCTAGTCATCAGGAAAAATGGATTTTCACGTTATCTTCGTACAGTTTATTTGCTTCGTTTCAAAGCTATTATAATTCAAGATTCCTTTTTGTTAATTTTTTTCTTGTTGTTGATTCGGAAACGGATGAATCAATTGATTTACTAAATTCGTCACTACTTTTTTGAATCTTTGCTAATTTGATTTCTTAATTTTCTTCTCTTTTTTTAACATTCTTATTAGTCACTGTATATCTTTGTACACTACCGCACACGCACCTTAATTTTTATCATAACGTCTGTCTATGTACTATATAAATAACATATGAAAATTCTAACTATATCTAATGTACGAAATCCCTGAACTCCACACCGCTTATCTCCTTTTCATGTTTAATTAACAGAGATCTTATTTTTCTAACGCATGCTTTAATATATCTATATATATATATTATACACCTATATTATACCTAATTAATTATTTATACATATACATACGACATTTATTATTCTATATGTATATTTACCTGTATAGCTACATTATTGAATATTTATTATACCGTACGTACCGAGGGGTTGAGCCAACACACGAGTGTGACGTATTTTGGGTACCTACTCAAAATCGAATAATTTGGTGATTGGCGATGAGAAGCGAAAGATGTGAAAAAAAAAATCAATGAAAAACATAAATTTCAGAGCATAAACTTATACAAGCTTAATAAAATCATCGTTGCCACAAAATTTTCTGCCATTATTCTTATCGTTGGTTATTTTTTTTTTTTTTTTTGTTTTTTTTTTTCTTCCAAGTGGCTTAGTTCCCATGCGATGTCTCATAAACAGAATTTCATATATAGAAAGACATTAATATGTACATATGGAAGATATTAGTGTAAACGGGATTTGGCCGCAGGCGTCGCGACGCCCTGGCGGTGACTAATACCCCAAACTTCACATCGGGCGTCGAGCTATTTCGGCGGAAATAGTGGGGCAATCTTTAATCTATTTCTGTGTCCCGGGCAGGGGCGGTCAGTTGGCGGACGAGGCTATGAGACAGGAGGCCCAGAGCTCCTCATCTCGATAATTGAAAGAGCTATAAGTCCGGTGAAAGGGTTCGAGTGTGATCGATTAGCTTTATTATGGGTTAATCGTAGACGTGTTTATTGTGCGAGAAATATCGATACTCGAACTCGAATCTGATATTCATATTCAAATTCAAATTTGAATTTGAATTCAAATTTTACCGCCCGCGCAACGGCTCCTTTCTCACGACAATATGCTGTGGTCCGACCCGGACGAGGAAGAGGAAGCTCTCCTATGCAGCCCTGCATTAATGGCACGCAGGGCGTCGGAGTCCTGGATCGTTGCTCCACCTGTCGAGGTGATTTTAAATTGGCGAAAAACGGCTGTAACGGTGTTCCAACGGATTTCTATGACACTTAGAACGGGGAAGAACGGAAAACCCTGTACCTACTCCGATACCTTAACGTGTTGATAACGTGTAGCATAATGGAAAATGGTCCGGTTCCGATAATACGAAATAGTACCGGAATCAGCAGCTGTTTAAATTGAGCGGTATTCTTTTCCCGATTTCCCCGGACATTCGGCGCTTGGCAGACTTCCAATATTCAAGTTTGAAGCGATGGCCTTGCTCGTGATTATGTGTACATAACATAGTCACGTACCTGAAATGTCGAGAAAGAAAATATGCGGAATAACATCCCGAAAATCGCAGTCGAATTGTTTAAACGCGATACTTGAGGCTCTAGTGAGTAGCGAGTCAATCATAGAGCGCGACAACCGCTCTATCTGCCGGTGGCGTCCTGCGGCTGTACGACCGTTAATTTAAAACTTCGAATCTCTCTAACTCAGGAACTATTAGGCTCTCGAATTTTTCGTTCGGACAATATCTTCTTGGTTTTTTATGAGGAATCGGGTTTTACCATCGCGGAAATGCCCCGACGATTATGTATGGCTTTATACACAGATATGAGTTTAATAAAAACGATTTTAAACCTCTCCAGGCGATGCCGGTGACCGCGATGCCGCTTCAACGTAAGAAATCTCTGCCGGATGTTGCTCAGGGAATGCACCTTACCGCGAGCTCTCCCCTGTCCAGGGAAGAAGTCAGCGTTCTGAGCAGCGCTCGGCGCGAAGAAATACGGAGACAAATTGACGAGGGCGAGAGGCTCAGGGCCAACCCTTTACTCTACCTCGTCAGCCCACAGGTCAAAGTGCGTAAAATTGATTTTTGAATACGTGAAAATGGATGAGAAATTTATTGCGGAAAATTTGAAATTTAAGAAAACTTTTGAAATCGATGACAAAACAATTCGCTAAAGACACTTGTGAAAATTCCTTGAAGCAATTTTCCCAAAATTTTCTGTATCGAATAATATTTTTCCTTTTTCTCTTTATTTTTTCAGGACTGGTTTTCTCGTCAGCAATTGGTGATGCTGGTACTGTTCATCAACATATCTTTAGCCCTGATGTTTTTCAAGTTGTTGACGTAGCAGGCCGAAGAAATGTTGATTTTTTACCGCCTCAGCCCTCGAACGGCGAAATAATGGAAATCAATGAAAAGATGAAGAAGAAGATGAAAACGAAAATGAGGATGAAGATGAAGATGAAGAGAGAGAGGAATCGTTCCTAGACGCTAAAATACTATGAATTATGACACATAGTATTAACAATAGCCGAAGAAGATTATTAAAAATGAAAATAAAACGAAAAACAGAACAACAAAAAAAAAAAAAACTGAAATCAATACATACATATGTACATAACTCGGGAATCGGAAATCGGAAATCCGCGATCGAGATACGCGACTATTGTATTAATAAAGAAACAGAAGAGAGAAAAAGAGAGAAAGAAAGAAAGAGATAGAGACAGAGAGGTAGATGAATGAGAAGATTTTGAATTTTTCGACAAAAAAATAGACAAAGAGAGAGAGAGAGCTAGAGGGAGAGAGCGAGAGAGTGAGTGAGCTATAGAGTAATTCGCGAGAGACTCATATATATCTGCTCTCAAATACTTATGTATCATACTATTTTTACACTGACTATTTTAATAAACATACATACCTATATGTACTATATCGAACCAGCTAGATACCCTATATTGTCTAGGTCTATATATAGGACTATATACGATCGCGCACACCGAGATGACGAGTTTTTGTATTTAATGTGAAAGAAGAAGAAGAAGAAGAATAGAAAGAGAGAGAGAGAGAAAGGAAAAAAGGAAAGAAACAAAAAAAGAGAAAAAAAAAAACAGTGTGAAAGAGGTATAGAGAAAAATGGGTTAAATAAGGAAAAGAAAAAAAGAAATGATCATGGATAGAGGAGAGAATGTAGAAAAAGTGAATCATGATGAAATTTGAGAATTAAAAAAGATAAAGAAAAAACAAATTATGTACATATTATAGGTAGCTAATATACCTGTAATAAGGTAAATCGACTCGATATACATATATATAAATATATATTATATATATAATAACAAAACGCGGCAATTATATACGTAACGAAATATATAATTAACGATTAATGAATATTATTATTATTATTATTATTATTATTATTATTAATATCATTATTATACGTATACACATACATACATCATAGATAATTTATTAAATATAAATATACATATTTATTATATTATGAGTTATATAAAGAAAGAAAGGGAGAACGAAAGAAGAAAAAAATATATATATATCATGTCATATTTTGATTATTTATATATGCACTATTTAATATGTGTAACAGCTGTGTGTACCATAAAGAATAATTTATGACTACCATATACAGAGAAAAACAGAAGGAAAGAAGAAGAAAAAAAGAACGACAAGAGAAAACTAAGAATATCCACCGAATGTGAAACCAAGAATTTTTCTAAAAAATGAAAAAAAATACGTAATACACTATGGTATGTATACAGGGTGAATACTCATTGGTATCGCATGAGGGAGGAGCTTGTCGTCCGCTTCGCCCCTCACTATTCATATACTTATTATCGTAGTATCGAGAAATCACACTTTGCATTCTCAAGCGCTGTCAGAACTGATGATTTTCAACAAGTATGAATAGAAAAGGGCGGAGCGTTTGCGACTACAAGCCACTCCCTCGTGCGATATCAGAGAGAATTCTGCACCCTGTATATACGTACTACCTAAGTCCTGCACGGATAAAACAAACTGTATATAAGTATAGTTGAAACTTTGTTATCAATTAACGTTTTTCTAATTTGAAGAAAACAGAAGAACGAAAAAAAAAAAGAGAAGAAACTCATTTTGGAACCTTCTTGTCGTGCAATCACTGGAGAATCATATAATGCCGTAATTTTTTTTACGATTTAATACTCGGTCGATGAATTTTAATCGGCTAAAGTTCCGAGGTGATGAATACAATTTATCTCGCAGCCATATTATTTCCCCATACCAACATGAATCGTAGGGGGCTTATGTTTGCTGTACATAAATAACGAAATACATAATTATACCGAGAGGATATGGTAAAAATTCACAAAAGTCACGGCCAACTCGGCTTTCTCGTTCGAATTCATGTCTTCAAAAAGCAAATCTATTCAACCAGAGAAAAAAATGTAGACAACAGGCCTGCAATATACAGACGAAAAATTTGGAGTGCGCCGAGTTGGCAGCTTTTTGTGACTTTTGTTAACTTTCACCATATCCTCTGGCGTATATATAACCCCCCCCCCCCCCCCCCTGCCCCTCTCGTCATTGATAAATTATTATTACAAGATAATTGATTATAATTATCTTCAGCACAATAAATCTACAAACTGTGTATATTAATATTGTGAAGAAAAAAAACGGAAAATATATATATAAATGATGGATATATGGATGAAAAATTGTTCTTTTTTCGATTTATTATATTATATATATATGTTTAATAAAGAAAGAAAGAAAGAAAGAAAGAAAAAAGAAAAGAAAAAAAATCCATACATATCAATATGACAATTGATCAGTGATTATTATACTTTATATTAATTATTACATATATGTGCATATGTACATACTTACAGTATATATATACATATGTACTATATGTGTGAAAATGAAATCAACGATCTTTAATACAACAATAACAATAATAACAATAATAATGATAATAACAAATCAAATATGTATACTATAGGTCTGGTATATGTACAGGGCGTTCCAGAACTGACGAATGCGGAAAATTATAAGGGGAAACAAAGGGGGTAAATTCACTCAGCTTGACCCCCTTTATTACCCTCTTTATTTTCTGCATTCAGTTCTGGAACCCCCTGTATATATATGATCTATGAAATATTGCAAATATAAATAAATTCTTGATAATATAGGCAGCTCCAGCGGACGATATATATATCGTGGGTTTGAGAAGGGGGATGAAACAGGGTGAAGATTACATAAAAATCGCGTAGAACGCGTTATTATATATACCTATATATACAGTTAGGAGAAGTGATATAATAAAGAATAAATTAACTGATTAAAAAAAGAGGAGGAAGAAGATGATGATTAAGAAGATGAAGGAGGAGGAAGAAAATGTATCTTTCATTTTACCCTTATTTTACATTATACAATTTTATTAATTATTATACCTTATATATATATACATATTAATATTATAAAAAGATATTATTATTATTCGCCCAACATATGCCTTCGTATATACTATATACTCATAATTCATGTAATAATAACAATGATAATTATAATAATAATGATAATATACACGCACATGATCTATGTACCGAGAGTTTTCGTTGAGACTCGACCGCCCCCTTCCTATCGCAAAACCAACGCACGCGCACGCGCGCCTGTGTTGGTTTTGCCATAGGAAGGGGACCGTCGAGTCTGATAGTTAACGCTCGGTATATGATACCACATTTTTACGTATAGTACAATATATTGAAATATATATGTATATGTATATGGAGAATATTACATGTGTTTTTACCTAGCCTCGGACCATCACTATTTCCAATTTCGTCGTAGCTCTTAATGTACCTTGTTGTATTAGCAGGTGAACTTACCAAGAATTTTTTCCTTTTTTTTTTTCAATTTATTTCTTACCTTTTCTAAGTGAAAAAAGAAAACGGCGAATTAATAAATATACACCGGCAGTAACTAAAAGTAGAAGAATTAACGAATGAAGAAATGGGTGTACGATCTGGTATAATAGCAGCAGGTAATCGAAAGAAGAAAAATAAATTTGAGCCCTATATTAGTAAATTACTTTTTTTATTGCTGATTGACTGATTTATTACCTAGTAAAACTAGGAAATCTGAAATATAATATTTCGTTAGTAGAATTTAGAAAATCCTGATGAAAGAAAAAAATATCTTTATCAACCAATAGCTATTTATGTATCAAGCCCGAAAAGTGTCACAATCCGGTATGGGTGATTTCTAATATGAGCCGATCGAGTATGCTGTGACACAACACACTCGGAGGCGAATTTCGGAAATTACCGATACCGGATTTGACACTTCTCGGACTTGGTGCATACAATATTTTATGCGATCCATTCTTTGCAGGTTCACTTTTTGAAAAATCGCACACCTAAAGTGTTATACACTCAAACTTACTCTATGGTTTCCAAAATTACTGGTGTTATTGCGTTTTGCTGTATCAAAATATTTTGACTCATATATTTGACATTTTCAGACATTTTATTTTATAATGTGTTAACATAGTCAGAACTAACCTGACTATGTTTATTTTGATGGAACATATTCATATCGTCCGATAATATTTTCATTATGGGATCCTGTCCTATAATATTTCACTATATTTTAGTGACCTGAAATTGGTCACTTTGCGGCCTAAATCAAATGCTCAAGAAGTGAACTTTCAAACAACGGGTCGCATAAATGAATTTTTTTTTCTTCCTATTTGAATGTATAATTCGACATTTTTCATCGATTTACAATGAATTGTTCTGATCGTAATCGTAGATTTAGGAAAGATTAGTGGAATCTCTCAGATCGGAACTTTTCATTTTTCGAAAAACTATAGCTATAGAAAAATGAATTTTTTTTTCTTCCTATTTGAATGTATAATTCGACATTTTACATCGATTTACAATAAATTGTTCTCCTCGTAATCGTAGATTTATGAAAGATTAGTGGAATCTCTCAGATCGGAACTTTTCCTTTTTCGAAAAACTATAGCTATAGAAAAATGAATTTTTTTTTCATCCTATTTGAATGTATAATGCGACATTTTCCATGGATTTACAATGAATTGTTCTGATCGTAATCGTAGATTTAGGAAAGATTAGTGGAATCTCTCAGATCGGAACTTTTCATTTTTCGAAAAACTATAGCTATAGAAAAATGAATTTTTTTTTCTTCCTATTTGAATGTATAATTCGACATTTTCCATCGATCTGCAATAAATTGTTCTCCTCGTAATCGTAGATTTAGGAAAGATTAGTGGAATCTCTCAGATCGGAACTTTTCATTTTTTGAAAAACTATAGCTACCCACACAGCACAGGACGTCCATCGAATGTCCTTTTTATGTCTTATACAGCCTATATATATCCAGGATCATTCGGATATCCTATGGATATTCTGTATATGTCCAGGATCATCGAAACATCCATAGGATATTCCATCACATGACCAAGATATATCTGACGTCCTGGGGATATCCCCATTCGATCATACACAGAAAAAAAGGTTCACTTGGGCCAAGAAAATTATATTGAAGACCGAAAAATCTCCCGAGCCAAGTCAAAATTTTTTCAAACCAAGAGAATTGTCTTGGCTCAAGCAATTTTTTTGATTGACTGAAGAAAATTTCGGTTTACAATGCGAATCGCAGAAAATTTTATTGGAACAAAAATTTTTTTTTTACCAATTTAGTCTTTTTTTCTGTGTATAGTGAAAATATTTACATTAAGAGATTTTTTCCGAAGATATGAATCATTATATAAATATTGAGTTGAGGATATAAATATGCGATATTATATATAATATAGGATATTGAGTAGAGGATACAGATATCCTATATTATATATAATATAGATATTGAGTAGCTGTAGCTGTAGCTGTATTTAGAAAATAAAATAAAAACGAAAAAAACTGACAGAAATTCAGCAATCATTCATTTTCATAGATAGTTGACTCCAGGCTAGCACATTCCGTTGTCAAATGTTGAGTCGAAATGCACAGAGAGAAATTTTTACTGTATTATTCTCTGGTTTGTCACCTGTGTTTCTTATAGAAAATTTCGTAAGTGGAGGTTCTTCAACTTTAAATTTACAATAATACGTGCAGAAGAGACCTCAAACGGACGCAGCTATGGCGATATCGAAAAATCATTCGAAGAGCTACATACTTGGCGAGCACATTCCTTTTCCCCACTCTACTTTTCCCGTCAGTCTATTTACAATGAACAAAAAATGTATGGAGATGTTTGAGTCGGGTTTTATACTCAAATAGGTTGCGCTTGTCAATAGTAAAGAAATGATTTCAAATTTCCCGGGTAGTTTTTGAATAGTGACCATGGAGTAGAAGGAGACATAACTTCCTATACACGCTGTACTGAAAAAGTGGCACGAATTTTTCACGTAATAGATGGCGCTGTTAGCAAGGAACCAAAGCGGACTTCCTGTGAGTGGGAAGTAGAGATCACTGGAGTGGGAAAATTTACCATACAGTCAGTGACGTCATATGATGCCTCGGAGTGCGCGCGCATGCGTTTTGCATGAAGTTCGGCACAGTGTATCCGCCCCAGTGCCATCTATAGCGTAAACCACATTTTACTTTGAAGATAGGTCTCCTTCTACTCCATGATAGTGACTTACGATTCGAGTGACATCACTGTACCTCGGGTTGCCTATAGAGCGGCGTTGGTAATCTCTTAATTTCTAGAACTAGAGGGCAGTAGCTGTTACTAAAAAGGCGCAATGTATCATATTAGGGGCCATTCAACAAATACGTTCGCTTTTGAGGGGGCGGGGGGGGGGGGTCGAGGTTGATGTGACGTTACAAGTCATGGAGGGGGGGGGGGGGGGGTCGGCAAAATCTGACGTTCGGTTTTTATGTATAGAATTCGGGTTTTGGCACGAGAATTTCGTTTTATTAGATCGAATTATGGATCGATAGATCAAAAAAGGCAGTAAAGCGGGGGGGGGGGGGCGATATTTGTGACGTATTATTTTGGGGGGGTCTAGTCAAACGAACCATTGTTACATCGGGGCGGGGGGGGGGGGTCTAAAATCGTTCAAAAAAGCGAACGTATTTGTTGAATGGCCCCTTAAATAATCAGCTTTCATTTACATTTTCTTTCCTGTGTAGGATAGAGTGCACAGCTATACACGCATGTATTGTACAAGTTATCTGCCTTCTACTATAATCAATTTGTCAAAAAAATAACGTAATAATAAATATCATAATGTTTTAGTGAATAAACCGAGAATCATGTGAACTTAGAGGAGAAATGAAAGCGTTGATGATTTTTATCGAAAAAAAATGAACAAATGATAACGACGACTCAAGCGCATGGTATACTATCTACACTGCTGCAGCGAACGGATAACCGCTTCCTTGTTATACAGGTGTATTATATATAACACGTTGTACAGCGTCCTGGTTTCACTCTTTGTACTTGGTATACTCTATACGCCGATCAATAGTTATACCCTACACACCGAGAAGCCACACGTGAATGAAGGATTAGACCGCGCAGGGGCAAAGCCCTCGCTTGAACCAGATACGCGGAAGCGGAATATAGGAGCAGGCTCGTAGTAGTTCGGTATATGCAACTATATGATAGGGTGCTTCGTTTTGGACGAACATTTTTTGTTCCGCGCTCTAATGACGGAATATTGTTGCATGTACTTGAGAAGAAATTCCCTCAAAGTTTGAGCCCTTAATTCCAATTCTAACACCGATCTAAACAGTCTTCAAATTTTTATGTTCAAAAAACATGTTAATCTAACGATTTTTTCTTCAATTCATCTAATGCTCAGCTGAATTTCATGATACTGTATCATAATTGAGATTAACATGTGGGGAATTGATGATTTGAATAAAAATGACGAATGGAAAATGAAAATATAAGGAATATGTATCATCGTCCCACTAACCGATTGTCAAAAATAATGTTTCAAGGCGGATATTAGTTGGTAGATTTTCTTATACTTTCAATGAAATTTTGAAAGACAAAAAAAAAAGTACCGAACACTCGTCACGATGATCATGACGAATCATATAGACAATAATTGGCATGAGAGAATAGAAATTCCAAGTAACTGCAGCGTTCACATAGAATATTGCCTCGTACAGAGTATATAGTTCGTTGAATTATAGTTGAATGTGTAACCTTTAGAACCGCAACCGCAAGATATCATTGCGATTGCCGCGATAATGATAAGGAAAATGAGAATGAGATAAATAGAAGGAATACAAAAATTAACAAAATAATACAAAAAACGTATATCTTTAGGTATTCCAAAAATCTAGACAACATTTTTTTTCGTTTTTTTTTTTGCATATCAAAATACTAGAATATAGGTCAATAGGTATAACATCCAATATACTATCTCGTATACAAGATAAATATACGAATGGTGCGATTAAGGGGACCAGTACAGCGACTTTTCGAGAAATTATCATAGTCCGAAATCAATTTATTTCATACCCAAAGTTCATTTCACATAAAAATATTTTTCTTTTTCCGAATCATGTGTCGTAAGGATTTTGGCACACCGTTGGTCCAATTCAATCTCTTGACGTCTCATTTTCTCCGGTGAACCATTCCTCATCTTGTGAGTGTAGGGATTTTGAAATAAAAAATTATGTCATAAGTTATGATCAATTTACCAAATTTGCAAAAATTATTATCACTCATTTCTTAAATAACTTTGCCAAAACGAAAGATTTTCAAAATTCCTACATTCACATGATGAGGATTTGTTTTCTGAAGAAAATGAATCCAAGATGACCTGAATCGGTCCAACGGTGCTCTAAAATCCTTACGACACATGATTTGGAAAAAGAAAAATATTTTCATGTGAAATGAACTTTGGTGATAAAATAAATTCATTTCGGACTATAATAATTTCTCGAAAAGTCGCTGTACTGGTAGCAAAGACCTATTTTGCCCCCTTGATTCACAAGATACTATTATTGATAAAGAAAAAAAAATGATGAGGAAAATCACGAAAATATGCGCAAAATCATTCGAAATATACGAATGAGACAGAATTGTAAAAAAATTGACTTGGACGGTTTCAGTTCAACACCCTTCATACGCATCGTCTCCTCTGGCGATAAAACGCACTAGCGCTATATATACGTGTGGTATAAGTTGAATAGACGTAATCGCGTTAAGTTTTATTTTCTAGAAGGCTGTGCGGGTTGCTGCTACCGCGAAGCGACGCGACGGTGGCGATCGGAAACAAGTGGAGCGTAGGACTCGCCGCGGCTTCTAGCTCAAAATCCCGCGTCGACACGTGCGTATTTAAATGACCTTGATGTGGCACGTGGGACGTGCGTGCGGGCATAAACTTTGCAACGTTTTCGCCAGATGCCCTTCCTATGTATCCAACCATGATATCTATGCATATACATATAGTACATAGAATGTATCGCATGTATACCACATATACACACGTAAAGATCGCGAGACCTTCGAGCGGCGTAGCGAAAGCTAATATTATTGTCTGTATACGTGCATTTGAGTATGTATGTACTATGATCGTATGTGCGGAGCTGGTTGTTCGCACGTTGACTGGCTTGGCTGGTACCGAACCATGAATTCGATAGATCATCGATACGCTGGTCCAATGTTCAATTTATTGAACATAATTAGTATCGAATGTTCAGTTTTCACCCACACCTACTGCACTCATATTATTTCAAGTGTCTCTTGAAACCATCGAAAGTCCTTTCCCTAAAACTCGAGACTACCTGGCACCCTGACCAGTCCTAATCCTATGCCATCATAAAACCCGTAGGACTTAAATTTCCTAAATCCCAAAGTTCAGCGATCATTCCATCACTTCATTACTCATTTCTTGCACACTTGCACTGCAGCTGTAATTTCGAAACTCATCCCTCAAACAATACCACTCCAAAAACTTTCTCTTTCCGAATTTTCTATGATCCCTTTCCTACGACTTCCACTAGTCGACTCACGATGAGTTGGACTCTAAGATACACAAACTGATCTTGAACTTTCGTCAAGAATCGACAAAAATATTCTGAATAAAGATTTTGGCACTATACGGACTTTCGACTCAATCATTTTCGATCTAACGAAATATCGCTTTCGTCCACTCAGGAACTTCGCACATTTACCTGTCTGTGATTTGGTAAAAAAATCTAGATACACCTACGTAAAAAAAGAAAAAAAAAATAGCAGGGTTTCATTTTAACGTTGAGAAATTAACTAACTGACTGAGTATGTTGTATCATTCTTAGAAATAGAAATAACTGTAATATGATTGTCGAAATTTTAGGAGCTCAATTCCTAATTATACCTATGAGTGGACGCGTACGTTAACTTTAAACATTGCAATGCGAAGACACAACACATTTTCTAAAAATTAATTCTATAGCTCATTAATTGTTTTATAATGTGTGTGTGTGTGTCTGAATGGGTAACGGAAACGTTATAAATATGCGGTATGCGACTGTGATAGTGCACTTGGCGTAATATTGACTAAAACCGTTGGGAAAGCCGTTGGAACTTTGAAATTCAAATATCTGATAAGATAATTGAAAATTACATTATATAGCACATGATTTTCGTGCCTGACAATGAATACAGATATAGAAATAAACAATTAGCGTAATGTATTACGGAGGATATAAATGAGACTGAGAAAGAGGGGAAAATATTTATTCGAAAAGGGTGAATACATTGATAACACACAAAAGTAGTGACCATTAAGAGTAATAAGCACCGAGATTATTGTATGAAACTTCGCAGCCCGCGTTACGAAGTGAGGTGAAAATTTCAACCGCAAGGTGGCGACAGGATCTAGAAACTCTGAGTTTCTTTATTGGCGCTTTCGGAGCCCCTGAACACCAACAGCCAGCAGCGTGCAGCAGCTGACATGCGCAAAATCAGTAAAGTAGCAAACGTCTTGTTGTGTAGTGTGTGCGTCGTATGTGCGACTACGAAAAATGACGTATCTTCTCTTTAAACGAATGTAAATAAAGATATAAATCAATGAATAAATAAAAAAATAAATAAACCCGTCGAAACCGAACGGTGAATATTTACAATCCTCGCTGTATTGTTATAAACAAATATTAACAAGATTAGCAACAGTAACAATTCATCCCAAATATAGTATAAGCCTGTTTATTATTAGTCTAGTTATTTGTTTGTTTATTATTATTCCTAAGGTGAGGGAATTACTGCAGTGAATTTCTTTATCGGCTGCTCTCTCGCTCTCTCTTTCTCTCTCTCTCTCTCTCGCTTCCCTCTCGCCGTCAGCGACTCACGTCAGGCCTCGCCTCCCACCAGTGGACTTGGTGCGACCAGTTCGTTCGCCAGCTAAACCTATGTGTGAGAGAGTGACCTGTGTAAACAGCTGCTCGTCTCTCCTACCTACCTACCAACGAGCCTATCTGGTTCGTACTTCGTTGGCTGGTTGCCAGTCGAGAAGAAACCGAACTCGGTGAGACAGTGATACGACTAGGGAGTGCGACGTTGCGTTTTGTGTTGCGCCGCTCGGATTCAAGGAGTTATTGTTCTCAGTTCTGTGCTGTGCTTAGCTTAGCTTGCTTAACAGTATCTCGTCGTCGTCGTCGTCCATCGAAGAAGACAATAAATAAAGCAAGTAACAGTTTCCACAGTGACGCGGCGAACTACTACCTGAAGCTAAAAAGGCTATAAAAATATGAGATAACTAACTGTTCGTCGTCACCATAACACAATAATATTTGCACAAATACATGATACATTTTTGTTTTGTTCTTTTTTTCTCTTTGTTATTCGATGCGTATTTTATTAGTGCAAAGAACCTAGTGATCGGGGGAACGTAATAAATACATCATTATCATCCACAATTCTTACTGTCGTGTGGCGGTATGGCATGTACATTTCGATTAGCAGAGAATCAACAGACGAAAAATTAGTAATAACGAAAAACTGAAAATAACACATAGGACCGCTCTCTTTGTCCTAGCACCTACGTTACTTACTAACAACATACATACGTATATATGTGCACAGTACAGTGTGCAGTAGTCAAGCTCTGTTCTGTTCTGTGTTGCGCATCGTTTATACGGTACTTTGCGCACCGTAGGTAACGAAGATATTATTGTTTTGTTTTGTGTTTTGTTTTGTTTATGATTTGTTAACATCGAATGTTGGTCTTTCGTTTTTTTCGTCGGTTTTTTTTTAAATTGTAAGAAAAAACAAAAAACACTAAAAGATTGACGATGGTAAAACGAAACGAACACATCGTCGTGAAATAGGAAAAAGTAAAATCGCAAACAAAGGTAAACAAAAACAAAACAAAACACATAATACTGCGAACTGTTTTAACTGTCGAGAAATAACGGGGACGCCAGTGTGTCTAGAGTTGTTAAACACAGGTCTATAGTTACTGCATTATTATTAAACTCGTGAATCTAGAGAGACAGAGAGAGACGGAGAGAGAGAAAGAGAGCGATCGTGTACAAAACTGAACGTAAGGAGGAGGAAGGAGAAAAGTAATGAGGAGAATGGTCGGGTTTAGTTATTGAAAACGTGATATCTCCTCATCATAAATGATCATTCTTCTTCACCTGCCAGTTCGCAAACCGACTACTTAACGCGTCATTCGAGAAAATGAAATGCGAATAAGTAATCGAATCGAATTGAGTTGAGTTGAGTTGAGCTGAGCTGAGCTGCGAGCTGATTGCGAGTTCAATTCTATTATATTCAGTTCATCGTTCATCGTTCATCGTCACCAACCACAACTACAAACTAGTACCACTACTATTATTACTGCTGCTGGTGCTGCTGCGCCGCTTCTGACTGTAGTAGTCTTCGGTACCTACCAAGAGAGACGCATCATCTACGTTCGTGTGTTTTTGTTTTCAAGACCAGCTGATTACGGTTCCTGCGATCATCTCTCCCAGATTTGCAGTGAACGTTGATACTAGTCGTCGATAGAAGAGAATCGGCGCGTTATTCATGTCGGTTTTCCGACATACTGCACCGGAGTTTCATTATAGATTAACGCCTCATCATCCGTCTTCCTATTTGCGTATATAAACTACCTACATACCCGTGTACAATCCATACATGCAAACCTCTGTTACTTTTTGTTATTTTATTTTATGTATTACGTACCTATCCGTCAAACTGTTTTATTAAATGTACATAATAACCGTCGAATAGGTTATTATTTGCAATTAATAATAATCAGAATAATAATAATAATAATTAATACTGTATCGTCGTAGTACGTCGTTGAAATTTGTTCTGTGTGTAAATCGATAGAAAAAAAGTGATATTTATTTAATTTATTATTTATTTATTTATTGTTTGTTCATTTTCTTTATTTCCATCCTAAACGTCATTTTTTCTTTCTTTCATTGTTATTAGAAAGGAAGGAAAAACCAGTGCGTCGATATAGTTACATGTTACGCTGCAATTTGCAACGTGGAGATAGTGAAAATATAAATTATCTATCCAAGGAAGAAAAAGAAGAAAAAGAAAAAGAAAAATAACATAATGAAGGCACAAGAATGAACAAGTGATAGAGAAAAATAAAATAAAAACTAAGAAGAAGGACTGACTAGTTAGAACCTACGTCACAACTTATATACCCACTGATGAGATCATAGATCCTAGTCAAGTGGTGGTGGTTGTAGTTCTCTATTTTTCATTGTGATTATGTATATACATAAATTTTTTTCATTCCTCGTTGTCCACTACACACGGTGATATATAAAGACCTTGACGATATACATTTTCGTCGTATCGAAATATTTCTATCATCGTCTACATTTAATACCCACGTGGTTCATACCTGTCGAGTGATATAATAACGATAATAACAAAGTTATTAATTTAAAGATATCTAAATCTACGATATTGAAAAGAAAAACAACGACACTGCGAGATCATTTCTTTTATTCTCGTCATTTCAAAAATTGCATAACAGCAACAATAATATTTACAAATAATGTATAGTATAGGTATAACAATAACTTAAAACGAAAACGTGTCGAAGATTATGATAAATACAGTGCGTATGTGTGTGTGTGTACGAAAAAATATCATATTACTAAAGAAGAAAAGGATCGCCCGCTTCAACTACAACTACAACTGTAATTGACTCTTTGTTTCACTCGTTAACACTATATGGCAGTGATTATAACCAGCTGATCGTACGAGACGCGTCATTGCTCGTTACACTACGCTATACCTGCATATAGAGGTATACATTGACACACACGCACATATCTGTACGAATGCTGTTTACTACTCTGTCTGTGTATGTGTGTGTGTTTTATACCTGGCGGTCTAAAGACTGAAGATAACTGAGGGAGGGAGAAGTAACGAGTAGTAGGAGGAGTTTGAGTTCGAGTTTAACTGCGAGTCAGAACTTGTTTGACAATCTTCTACTACACACTTGAGAACTACAAACTTGACGATATTAACGTCATCGGCGTTTGCAAATACACAATCAGTCGTACAGAGTTTGAGGAAATCATAAGTTGAAAAAAAAAGGAATTAATGGATAAAGGAAGGAAAGAAGTGAGTAATGTATGAAGTGCATTGGGATTCACCAAAGGATTGTGAAAATATATGAATAAAGAAGGATACAACGCAACGGTTTCGCTATTTTTGAGTACATCGATTCATATATAAGTCAACTGATACTGCAATTCGTCATCGCAATGTCGTCATCCGAAATTTAACGGATAGAATCGATATACTTGTAACGATGATGATGATGATGATGATGGTGACGAATCAAAAAAACAACAACAACAACAACAACAAGGGATACAGAAATTGATGGATGAAATATTATCTTGTTGAGTACATAGATTCAGCGATAAGAAATTATATATTGATGTATAATATACAAAAGATAAAAACGTATAATACTTAAATAAATTGAATAAGAAGGAAGAAGATACAACGGAAGTAAAGAAGATACATAGAATAAATTAAGAAAGATACACACACGCGCGCGAGGACACATGCGTGTATTATTATACGTTATAATAAGACAGTTTCGATTTCTGTTGATCAATGAATAACAGGACAGCGGGGGCCGGCCTCGCGGTATGTCAAGAGCGCGGAGTTCGGCCCCAGTGCAGTTGACTAGTGGCCAAAAGATTTTCTATTAATTTCATTCAATTAAGTTTTGAACGAATTTACAAACACATTCTGTTCCTAATCGTTACCTCCTAGTTTCTATTATTCTACTGCTATGATGATTCTGTAATATATATTACACGTATACCAAAACTGGAAACCGGAAACGAGTAGAGTAGAAGCGAAAGAAGAGGTCAGAAGAGGAAGAATTTTCGTATGATGGTCCGACGAGGAACATAAGTAAACTAAAATAAACTGCGGTGAAAAGAAATATCCATGAAGTTGCATAAACGGAAGTAAATAACTAAAGAACGATAAAATAATAGAGAAAATAAAGAGATAAATAAGAAAAAAGTATAAACACTAAGAAAATAGAACCGGATGCCGATCAGGCACTCTCCAAACCCGAAAAATTTTACTACCTACTACCACTGCAGCTATTACTATTATTACTACCCTCCGCAACCGGACGAAATACAAGATACTAAATCTTCTCTCACAATCAGATACAGCCCCGTTGCTGTTATTACTTGATTCCTGCACCGACCAACGAAAGACGTAAAAATGTTGTACATATTTCACGTCGACACTGGTACCACCATCACCTTCGATATGAAGCTTGCGCTCGAGAGGTAATATTATTATCAATTAATAATATTAAAAATAATTATAACAACGAAAATGATATCGGTTGTAAAAACAAAAAAAAAGACAGAAACAGATTTTTTGTTTTTGTGTTTTTGTCACGATTTCCGGGAGCTTTTTACTTACTTTTTTTTTTATATACAGAGATATATATTTTTTTTTTTGTAATTTACCTTTGTTATTGGCTCCGTCACGCGAGGGCTCTCCGGCTCTTCGCCTGAGTGGATGCAATTAAACTACAGCTACACGCGTATTATTATTGTTGTTATTGTTGTTTTTGGTATTTTAGGTATTTTAGACGTGAAATAAACGTAAATTATAGTAAGCATAAGAAATGGCCTGTAGCTCGTGTCATGGACACGTAGGGGGAATGATTTAGGAGATTCGGCTTTTAAAGCCCCTGTTCTTGAATAACGATATGATAAAGCGGGCAAAAATCGTACAAAAATACGTCCTAAAAGACTAAAGACGTCTTGTAGTCAGAAATGAGCCGTGTATGCGTCCTCCCCTGGTGAAAATGATTCTACGAATATTTATGATCAATTAGGGAATTTAGAACTTTTCGTAGCAATTCATAAGAAATTGTAGTTTACTCATATTATGATTGACAAAAACGACGAATTTTTCTGGAAAGATACAAGAATCTACAATTTTTTATGATGATGCACCGAAATCTATAATTTTTCACAAAGTGCTGAGAAAATCTACAATTTTTTATGAGAGACGACGCACATCTGCAAATGTTTTATGAAAAACTATGACATGTTCCAATTTCCCTAAAAAATTGTAAGAATTCGTAGAAATAGCGATTTCTACCAGGGTCAGGTCAATATTTCTCTGGAAAACGAAGACAATTTTATGGACGCCTTAGTGGCTGAAAATGCGTTTTGAGACGATATTCTCCTAACAAATGTTTTGAAAAAACGAATTAAGACGTCTTTCAGCCAGATATTCTGGAAAAAGATGTGAAAAATATCTTGAAGAATAGAAATCTCAAAAACTAGAAATACGTTTGAAAAATATCTTCAAGAGGCATTCCTGGCTTCAGGACGTCTTCATATCTTTTCTTTGATATCTATTATACGTAAGAAAATGAACGCGCTTTCTTCGACGCCTAAAAGTCTAAAAACGCATCTCATTGCCGTATAGATAACGAGACTTGCGAAATGCATGTGAAAAAACCATTTCAATGCAGAGAAATACGTCTGAAAGACATCCCGAAGATCGAAATTCCGTTTCAAAGACGCGAAATTCTTTAAAGTCGTATTCAAAGCAAGAGAGCACTTTGAGCTGCTACTATTGTCCCAAAGTTGAAAGAAAATGGCTGAATCAGATCTAAAACACGACTTGGACACGAAAATCGCGATTCAAAGACATTTTAATTGCGACAATTGTCTGGAACAGGTCTTTAGGCATTATAAAATAAAGCCACTTTTCAGACTACTTTCGGCTTCATCATCGGGTCTGAGTTGTTCGGGAACAACGTTAAACGAACGGAAAATTATACTACTTCAGTTTTGGGTATAGCTAGCTTTTTTCAACTCCCATAGGAATAGATTCGCCTACAAGCGGAGAACCAAGATGACTAAAAGAGCCGAATACCGATTATATAGAAATAGTCTATGCAGAGATCAGAATAGATTCCATATTGCGACATAACTATGGTCTATATTTATAAACCACCTAGGCGTCGGGAGAGAAGAGAAGACCTTTCGAGGAGTATAAAAAATCAAAATTCCACTCACCCCCCATAGCAGAATTCATGCAATTTAGTGAAATGATGATAAATACACAAACTCAGCAGTTAATTTGCTATCACAACATAGTACAGACATGGGCTAATTAGATATCAGTAGTTATTATAATTATGATCATTATAATACATGTATATAAAAATCTTATCACTGTCTAGATACATACTGTATATTAATTTTTTTCAATCAACGTCCAAAGCCTTGTTAGGCTTGTGTCGCTAATCAGGTCAACAAGAAGTCGCCTGGTTATCTGAAACGAGAGCAATAAGCTCTAGCCAACTAAACCAATGGGCTATGTAGTACTGCTGCTCCTCTTCTTATTCTTTATGTAGGTGTAGTATTTGCGTTGCAAAATACAGGGCCAAGTGTACTTACAGAAATAGCTCCCTACTCTGTCCGGTGCATCGTTATGCAGCTGCGCAAGATAAAGGGGGATAAAGAATCCCCATCTTTCCATAAGCACTATATTTAGTCGGAAAACTATTCCAAGCTTTTACAAAGCTCAATACTACCAACACCTTCTCTTTTATTCCATCAAACAGCGTATCTCGGCTCAAGGAGGCCATAGAACGAGAATGCGGGGTCGCCACTGCACAACAAGTCCTCCTTGTCAGTGGGGGAGAAAGCCTAGAGCCAAACACAAGGGTTTGCACTTACTCTGCTGGCACTGACACAAACCCCATATACCTGTTCAGCAAAACTTCCATAGAAAGTCATCAGCCCCCTGTTCCAAGCATCGACTACGGCTCAGGTGAGCTCAACTTGAGACCATTACCTCTGATTATACGTTTACAATTATGGCTGAACAACAATCTATGCGAGATTATCCCCCTTTTGCTGCAGAGGAGAGAATCCTTCGTTGTATGTTCAGGATTAAAAATCTCCTTAAGAACCGTTTTCATTAAGCTCTAGTGATTATCAGTAATCGCGCAATGAATGTAACGACTCTCTGGCCTTTCGGTGACACTTGGTCTAATTTTTTTTTCATTCTCTCTATCTGCAGCAAGCTCAGGAATGATATCCAATGAAGGATCGTACTTCTTTTCGATTTTGATATCCTAATTTATCCCATCAGACAGAGAGAGTAATAATATTATGTTGACCCAGTTATGAGCGAGACGATAAAAGCGTTGAAAATAATATAAATATCTTTACTTTTATCTATTTCGATTGATTTATAGAGGAATTATGTGCTCTTTTGTTTGTAGAATATGTCTGCATGTTTTTAATCGCTGATATCAAATCCGTTCAACAGTATAGAAACAGATTTAGACGTTCTAAATATTGCCAAACTCAAAGTTTTGATAAGACATTCTGTGAATCATTTATTCTTATCCTCATATTTCAACTCATACTAAAGCTCAACTGATACTACGTCTGCGATCAGTCTAACGCAGTTTATCTAAACTTTTTAAAGATTGCAAGTTACATTTATTCAACTTTATTTCAGTCTATGGGGTATTCCACCTCAACTCGACGTGTCCCCAGACCTTGACAATTCCGATTTCGCCAATTTGTTTTGTGCATGTTGCACCATCAGATACAACTACTCTCACCAAAGCTTTTAGGGATTGGTCTCGTCGTTTTGATGAGGCAAAATATTGAAATCTCGGTGTTTTCGTTGATACGAAGATGTCAAACGCATGTAACTTGAAATCTATCTGTCCTATCGAGAAAATGAATAACACAAAATTTCTTGTTTTTTGAATGTTCTACGTGAAAATAATTTTTTCAAAACTCTTTAACCCTTGTGTCAGTTGTTATTCGCGAATAAAAGCTTATATGCTGTTTTTCGAAGAATACGCCACCTTCAATTTCATTGAAATTTTCACAAGATATTCCACGAAAAATTACGCAAATTGCAAGACCTTGTTTGAGATGGCTCGACTTTTGGTTCAGAAGTTACAATCATTTGAAAATCTGTAAAAGCCTATAACGGAACGAAGCCGCTTGAAAATGGAACGATGGAAGGATTGGAAATCAAAATAGTCGTTGGTATTCAAATGAATTCTGCATTTTATTTTCAAATACAGTACAGCTTACTTACTGCTTACGCAAACTATGACTGTTTTAATTTCCAATCCTTCCATCGTTCCATTTTCATGCGGCTTCGTTCCGTTATAGGCTTTTACAGATGTTTAAATGATTGTAACTTCTGAACCAAAAGTCGAGCCATCTCAAACAAGGTCTTGCAATTTGCGTAATTTTTCGTGGAATATCGTGTGAAAATTTCAATGAAATCGAAGGTGGCCTATTCTTCGAAAAACAGCATATAAGCTTTTATTCGCGAATAACAACTGACACAAGGGTTAAAGAGTGTTGAAAAAATTATTTTCACGTAGAACATTCAAAAAACAAGAAATTTTGTGTCATTCATTTTCTCGATAGGACAGATAGATTTCAAGTTACATGCGTTTGAAATCTTCGTATCAACGAAAACACCGAAATTTCAATATTTTGCCTCATCAAAACGATGAGACCAATCCCTAAAAGCTTTGGTGAGAGTAGTTGTATCTGATGGTGCAACATGCACAAAATAAATTAACGAAATCGGAATTGTCAAGGTCTGGGGACACGTCGAGTTGAGGTGGAATACCCCCTATGCGTTATAGTTCTCTTGTCTATTCCTTTCCATAATATACTCTGAACCCAATTTGCAATCGTCAAATAGTTTAGCCGAGGTCATTCGTGGCTGCAGTTTCTTGCGGCTATTTTTTTTAATCACAAATCACGCTACGAAGTCAGATATTTAATTGTTTATGAAAAAGATATCTCAGATGGATCTGAAAACTTGTAATACATTATTTGGATTCTGTACACCGGAGTTATAGCATTTCACTAACAATTCATAAATGGTATTCATCACTTGAATATTTTGCTGAAAATAAACTGAAAAGAATAAATGCACGTGGCATATTACTACCGCAATCATTGATAATACTCATTCATCAAGTGCCAGTAGCATTATCACTGTTTGTAAACAGAATTTTTATGCTTACCTAAAGTGTTCATAAGTCTAAGGTCAAATGATGTAACTTTACTGTGACAAATCAGCCTTTACTCACTTACGTAACTAAGAAGCCAATAAATTTGTCGTATGAAACTTTTCCTCAATACTAATAAGTAGAGATAATTACACTTGAAGCCTAGTCGTTTATTAATATCTCCACAATAAATAAATCTCCACAGACGTGGATCTCCAGGTTCAGATCGAGGCCTCTTTGGGAATGCCTGCGACATACCAAACCGTTGTTACCAGAGCTCAACTGGGTCAGCAATGCTTTGTCTTAGCGCAAGAGCAGACAAGAATATGCGAGCGTTTGGTGCACGATCAGCACCTACAGCAACAAGGCTGGGCTGCTGTCGTTGCAAATCTGGAAGACATCACACAGATGTTTCAGTCCAGGGCTGACCTCCTTCAGCAAAGTTTTACTCACTATTTAGCAGAGCGAACCCAGCACATTGATCTCCTGAACAAGTATGTCTTTCAATTCGGAGATCTGGCCTGAACAGAGTTAAGGAATCTAATCCCTTACATTGTTTTCAGCTTTAATGAGGATCTAGGAATGCTTTCGAAAATCCCAATCCTCCCAGCGCTGAGAGCGCACGCCGAGGGTCTCCTGAGTCCCGAAGATCAGGATAACCCAGATCTGACAACAGCCGCAAAGAGCAGCGAAGCTTTGAGTCTGTTGAAGTGGATTTCCGCCAAAGACAATCAGAGCAGTTTGGAACAGGTTGCAGAGCAGTGTTCCAGGGGCTTGGAACAATTCGACGAAAAGGTGATGGAGTCTTTGAAGGCTGAAGTCAGCGGGGCGGTTGAGGCAGCGAACAAGCAGGATATGAAGGAGATAAAGGGCCTTGGAGAGAGGCTCTTTGGACTGGAGCAGCTGATGTTTGAGACTAAAAAGCTTGTGCAGGAGCAGGGTGATCTGGCACACGCTTTTCTACAGAATAAGAACAGGGCCAGCAACCTTGGAGACGCCAGTATACTCCCTGACCTCTGCGCCTCTCACAGAAAGCAGTTACAGTTTATGCTTCAGAACCACAATCACCTTCGAGACATAAGAAGAAGGTGCACAAAGGCCAAGGAGGAACTATCGGTGAATTTATACCATCGTTTAAAGTGGATAATGTACGTTGAAAATAAGATGATGGAGGTCGACGGAAAGCTGGTCATGTATCACGAGAGCCTTAAACGACTTAGGAGACACCTTGAAGTTCTTCAGCAGATTCACCTTGCTCCAGAAATGTACATGAGCGCTGTTGCAGAGGTTGTTAGAAGGAGGACTTTCTCACAAGCTTTTCTTGTCTGGGCTAGTAATCTCGCTTGCCAACTGCTAACTGTACATAGCGAGGAACTTGCCAGGAGGAGGGATTTCCAGTCGAAATTTGAGGGACATTTTTTAAACACGCTTTTCCCTGGCCTCGAAGACACTCCTCCCTCATTTGCCACTCAGGCACCATCAGTCTTCGATAGTTCTCTACCTAAGGTACGTATTTCACCTTTGATCAATCTCCTCCAAGACCAATAAATTGTTCTATCACATTGAAAGATCCGGAGTTGAAAAATTGATTTTTAAAAACACCCAACAGTTAACTTCCGACGATATGGAATCGCTCAGAGAGACACTGCCCGATCTTGCGCTGATTGTTTCATCACCTGACCTGAATAGCATCACGCAATTCTTCCTATCTAGAAGTTTGACTGAAGGCAGCTCCGAGGGTTGTGATAAAGATAAAGAAGGCCAACAGACAGAGGAGGCTTCTAAGACCACGGAACCAAGGAGAGCTCCGCTTCTTAGCGATCGGTGAGTCTCTTCAGCTCCGATATCAATTTTTAGGACATTTAGGAGTCCCGAAGGAAGAGGAGGCTCTTTAAGACTTAATTCTCCCGGTTTTAGGGGCGGTTTTGAGTCCGAGACTGACACCGAGGAATTTGAAAAGATTGGTCAAGGAGGGACGGACATGAAACGAGCTAATTCATTCGACTCAGAGTCTCGCCACCAGGATAAGGACAAGCAATCAGAGGTTGGTCCCTCCCAAAGTGTGACGTCCTTGTCTTCCGCATCATCTAACGCATCGCAAATTTTCGAAAATAATAAAAATATCATTACTAATACCATCGATCACGATCCAAGCGCTTCTTCGTCTTCTTCTTCTTCCTCTCCGTCTTCGTCTATTAATTCGCGTCCTTTACCTCCTCCCTCATTAATTGGTTTAAATAATTCCTCTGTAAATCTTAATCACCATTCGTCGTCTTCAATTCCCTCAAATCATCGTCAGACTCTGCTTAGTCCTCTGGCAGAGTGTGCGGAGAACGGCGATCACTATCTACTCCAAAATCCCAATTCTTTAAAAAATTCTTCCCTTATAAATAATCCTGCGGCGTGCGGCGGCGGCGGCGGACAACAGTCCAGCAGCGCCGGGAGCAGTCCCTCTTTAGGAAACGGAATGGAAACAGATTTCGTGGGTACCGAATTTTATATGGATGAATCTTTGCCGAGCAGCCTTAGCGAACATCACGCTGATGCTCATCAACAGGCAATCGTTTCACTATTACAGGTACTTTATTACCTATCACAAAAAAAAAAACAAAAAAAAATTCATTCATTATCTATATCCATCATCCTACATATTTCGTCTATTTATTTTATCTCCCTTTATTATAGTTGAAGCATATTTTTCCTCCGTTAGGTACGTACGTACGATATCTTTACCTATCTATTATGTTTGCTGTTTATTTTTCCTGCTGTTATATCGCTAGACATTTTTCATCGCTATTATTACGCATCAATACAACTCGCTTAGAAATAATACACCCGTTGACTGATTTTTTCCATTATTCCTGCGTAGAAAAAAAAAAAAAAAAAATACATACTAGTTTGAGTAATATTTCATTAACAAATTAGTCGATTGATTATTATTCGTTACACCTGCGTGCTGGTATTTTAAGTTGTTTTAATTTTTCAGGATAATAGCTGCCGTCGCACCCAATTCCTATTCCCACTATCTCTCTTGATACAACATGTTTATCCTATGTATACACGCACACTTGGGTCGTTAGAAAATAAAATCATATTACACAAATGTTTTCTAACACGTAATATATCCCGTTGAATAACGCTCATGTTTTATACATTTGGCTGAATGATTTGACGAAAGTCCCGCAAGATCGGCAGTTCAAATTAGCTTCAATTCACTGTATGAAAATTAAACTTATGAGACCAAAAAAAAAAATCCCCGCAGCGATCATATTTCGCCTCTGAAAACGGCCTTTTTCAGGAAAACCTTGGAAATACACGCGAAGAAGTAGAGCGCTTGCGTTCTGTCCTTCGATGCATGAAGTCAGTCGCGGGGGAAGCTCTTCTGGCTTTTCGTCAAGAGCTGGCGTCGATCAGGGAAAAAACTTCGGCCGATAAAGGCGGCTTGACCGAACTCTCTGAGGGAGTTAAAAGGGCGCTGGAACTCCACTCTAGGGAGTGCGACAGAACTATAAGAGAGAGAGAACAGGAGTTGACCGTTGATCACGAACTGGAAATGGCCGATTTGAAGAAACTCATGCAGAGCAAAGAGGAGGAGATGAGATCCCTCAAGCAAACTATTATAGAGAAAGAATCAGAGCACTTGGAACACGAGAGATTGCTCGGAGCACTGAGGCTCAAGATTGACAACGATCAGTCAGAGTTCCGCGCTTTTCAGTCGCAGATTATGATGATGAAAGAGACCCTGGAGCGAGCCCATTTGGACAAGGAATTAGCGCTGAAAGAAACACAGGAGGCAAGCCGGGCTGAGATAAACGGAATGAAATCAACGCTCGATCAGCGAGAAGAGCAGATTCGAAAACTGGAGGAATCTCTTATAGCGTCTAGAGCCGAACAGGAAGAGGCGGTGAAAACGGCTACCGATAAATTCCAAAAGGAGTATAAGAAGGAACTAGACAATATAAGGAGCAGGTTTAGACTCATGGCCGCACCGAGCATGGAACGTAATCCGAGCGATTCTAGTCTAGTAAAGATCGAGGCAAGTATTGAGTAGTTTGATGATTCGGTGATTGATTGGTTTTAATAATGAGACTTTTCTTATCGTCCTGTTGGGAAACAGCGATCGGACATGATTGAGCTGGTCAACCACGAGGGAATAATAGCTCAAATAAAGGAGGACATGAAGTCTGAACGCGCGTTAGCTATTCGTGCAGCTATTGAGAAGGAGAGGAGCGAATGCGCTGCAAAATTGGACCACGAACTCCGACTTGCCAGGCAGAGAAACGACGCGGAGAGACAAGTGTGGTTCAACGAAGCGATGCGACGTGTCGTTGAGGAGAAGGAGAGACAGGTTGAAAATTACAGATCGCGGGAATCTATGCTCTCCGAAGAGTGTGGAAGGCACAAAGAGACCATCAGGAGACTCACAGAGTCGGGAAATATGGCCAGACAAACCCTCAGCGAAACGGTAAATAAATAATTAGAATATAGTGCGTTTAACAATTAATAAAAATGGTCAATTATACAGGTCGAGAGTCTGGAGGCTGATAAAGTTAGACGAGAAGCAAGCATCGAGGCGGATCTTAAAGAACGAGACAGTAAACTCCAGAATCTTGAATCAGAGAGAGACAAGCTGCGCGAAGGTTTGGAAGAAACTGTTAAGCTTTTAGAGGCAAAGAACGAGAGATTGGAGAATTTTAAATCCGGGACAGAGTCACGTCTTAAAAAATTAGAGGCTGAGAAAGAAAAACTTATAGCTGAGCTTGAGATCCACAGAAAAAATGATGACGTTCAAGTTTCAGAGTCTAAGAAAGTCAGACTAGAGTCAGACCCGGAATTTAAGGACGTTGTGCAGCGGAGGACCGAGCTTCTAGAAACTGAGAATAAGCGGCTTAATAACGACTACAGGATTTTGAGAGAGAGCAAGGAGCAGCTAGAGGCGAAACTCGCGGCTTTAGAAAGCGAAAAATCCTCCCTAGAGGTGGAATTGGTCAAGGAGAGATCCTGCCGAAATTTCGGTGCCGATGTTCTGTCCGCTTCCGTTGCTCCGGATACCAGAGACAAGGATATGACTGCCTCTGTCGCTGTAGTCCCCGAGTCTATGAGCCGAGACGCTGCGACAAGTCCAGAACCGACGAGACGTGAAACGGCCTCTCATCTTAGAGACAAACTGACCCGAAGTACCACGAATCTTATCCAACAAGCGCGGATTAACATGTCCAGCTGCAATCCCGGGGATGTGATACTCGTCATATGGGATACACAGCATAGAAATTACATTCTACTACAGGAGTCTGCTACCCTTTATTTCTTGCACTCTGACTGCGTTGATGCACTAGATCTGAGAGTCAATCCGGACGGTACTCCAAAACGAAATTATGCAATCGCTGAAGTCATCGACAAGGAATATTGCCACGCTAAAAAGGTATTTGATATTCAGTGGTTTCTCTTTTGGGTTTTTCAACATTTTTTACTCGTAAGAGTATAACGAGCGTTTAATTTCAGCCTGAGAACCGGTACAGAGTACCTCAAGGGACGAAGTTTTACAGAGTCAAAGTAAAACCACAGCAAAAGGAGACGAGCCAGATGAGTACATCCTCTAAAGGATCGTCTCAGTCGCAGCCACAGCCGCACTGACAAATCGTATCGTCTTCTGTATCAACTGTTTTAAAAAACGAACAACAGCAGCAGCAGCGACAGCAAGAAGATAAAGATAAAGAAAAAGAAAATGAAAAAGAAAAAGAAAAAAAAGATAATGAAAAATGGAGTAGCAGTAATGTTATGCGGATATCAAGAATGGTTCAATACATTGATATCTCTTGTTTAGTGAGAACATTTTTTTGTTTAGCTCTAGCTAAAAAACGATCAAAGAAAAATATTGAACGCTCTCGTATCTTTGGACGATGAATCATTAATTTGTGTGTTAAGTATCTGTCGAAAACGATGACGAAAGAGAATTTTGAAGAAGTTGGTTTTTTTTTTAAATAGTATAAAATTATTTCAGATTCATTAGTGCGTGTGAGTGTGTGTACGTATTTATGCCTTGGACAATATTATCATAATTAGGCATTGTATAATATGTAGTATATATCATATAAGCGTATATAATGAATCGTGAATATCGTGATATACCTATAAAATAAATATAATATAAATATAATATAATATAGATGATATTGATAATATAAAAAAAATAACGGTGAATGTAAGATGAAATAATATTGATGTAACGACTGATGCTATAGACCTGGGTAATTGTTGTTTTTTTTTTCATATTTTTTTTTATTATCATTAATAAATTACACCCGCTAATGGAGGTGGAATAAATTAACGTTATTTCTTTTCGTTTTGGGACCTAAGAGAATAGTGAAATTATTATTATCATTAATATTAATATTACTATTATTATACGCTGGCGTTTTATTGTGATATATTACCATTACGTATAAAATAAAGAAGAAGAATAGGAAGAATAAGAAGAATAAGAAGGAGGATAAGGAGAAGGCGAAGACTATGAAAAGAAAGAAGAATAATTTTCATCAATCAAATCGGTGTTATAATTTCATCTATAAAGTATATGCGCTGCGATATAAGATTAAATAATAAGATATATATATCTTTTTTTCATTATTCTTAAAAGTATTGTATAAGATTTCAAATAAATTAAGAAAAAAAAAAATATATATATATATATATATATATACATATACAATAATAATAAACACACATAGTCAAGATCAAGAGAAATTTCAAATTTCATTATTATAATAGAATACTAAATATAAACTAGGTCACATCAGGATATGGAAAGTTGGGATCATCGCACCCTTTTTTTTCCCCCAAGTTTAAGCCCCCCTCTCCCCCCTGCCCCTATTCCCAATCTTTTTGATATACGACTAGGCTGCGATTTATTTGGGTATATATATGCATCTCGGATGGAATAGCATATATATGAGCATTTTACTATATCAAAATGTCATAGATGCCGGAGGGAGGACTTTTGAACCCACGACCTACCAATTGGTAGTCTGAACGCTTGTCCATGAACCATCGCGACTCTGTATGGATATGATACATTAATTATAATAATATTATCCCTGCCTTATATCGCATATGGTTGAAATTGCTTCTTAATATAAGAGTATACATAGGTATAATATAATTCTTAAGGTAGGAAAAATTGACGTCTTTCATTGTTCCTTTTTGTTCTTTTTTTTCTAATTCTAAGAAACAACGATGAGTCTACGCAGTCATGATATTCGATTATAGAATTTTGAAATTCTTCATCATTATATTACTGTTAATCGATCAATCATTGTCAGCATTAAATTGTTTCATGATGATGAAATGATAATTCATTATACAGGGTGAATATTATACGGAATTTGATCTGGGAGGAGCTTCGACGTGCGGAAGCTCCGCCTTCTTCTATATTCATACTCGTTCGCTTCAGAATATGATAGTGTGTGATTATCGAGTAGATAATATACCCCCATCTTCAAATTTCTTTACATACACATGTATAGCACACGTATATAAGAAGGCGGAGCTTCGGCACGTCGAAGATCCTCCCAGATCGGAAAATTCACCCTGTATATAAGAGAAAGAAAAAAGAAAGAAAGAAAGAAAGAAAGAAAAACCAACATAAAAGTTAGAATAATTATACCGAAACATAATAATATCGTAAAACGTGATAAAATATAGAATTAGAATATCTTCGTAATGTATGTGTATATAATTCAGTTTTTATTCTTCCTTCTCATGCTTCGTTGTTACTATTTTTGTAGTTTTTTTCATTCATTTCAATTTTTACTAATTAGTACACTAAATATTGTATATTATTACAAATAGACGCGATATAATGAGATAAAAATCGCAGTATCTTAAACTGTGATCACCAAAATGAAATACATTATAAATTATATAAATGCGATAGGTATAATAAATATATTATATATAAATAAGAATATACAATGATCTGCAAGATTGAAATGAAAGAGAGAAAAAGAAAAAATTATTTATAATACGAAATCATTAATAATCTATATATAACTACGAAAAAAAGAAAGAAAAATAAAATCGCACACATTATTTAATTACTATATTAATATGTATATTATCCATAGCTTTAGTGGGTATAACGTAATTTCGTATAGATCGTATAGATCGTATAGATCATATAGATCGTATAGTTATACTGTATAACAAGTGTAGTACATCGATTATTATTATTTTTTATAACGATAGTTATTTTAATTCGCTTAATTAAATATGGGATACCTAATCCTGAATCATAATGCGATAATATTTATGTCTTATATATATATGTATGATCCTCGCTTATAGGTAGGTATAACATATTACCTATACATACAATATTTAAAAAATTAAATTGCACCAACTGAACCAAGTTTTTTTTTCTATTATTATTTGATTTTTTGAATCTCAGCTTGTCCGCAATTATAATATTATATAGAAGTCGATAGTTTAGATTATAATTATTCTTGCCTCATTAGGTATATCAAAATTTTACAATATCTTAATATGTATTATTATACAGGGTGAATATTCACCCTGTATAATAATTATATATATATATATCTATTAAATAATGTGATCGTGATAGTTCTATATAAGAATATATATATATTATATATTATATATATATATATGTGTGTGTTTTAATAAATATAAATATATACTATATATATACAAAAATAGGAATTTTATAAATAGAAATTGTAGCAGCAATAGAATGTGTGTAATTGTGAAAAAAAAAATCAAAACGAAAAAAAAAAAAAAAAAGAAAAGATATAAAACACTTTAATTATACCTATAATTATTACATACGCGTATATAATATGCTGTGAGACTGACGATATATGTGTATAGATACATACATATACATACATATATGTGAGGTATATATGAAGAAAAATATGATATCATTATATTTTGTTTTTATATATTAGGTATATTGCAAAATATATAATAGCAAAAATTCATTGAACTATTAATAATCAGTCCGAATAATGATAAAACGATATAAGTGAATAAATGAAAGTATGAAAGATAATGAGATATGAATAAAATCTTCCCATAATTATCGATAATCAAAAAGATAGAATTTAATTATAATACTATAGATATATAGTTATTATAAGTGATATAAGAGAAGAAAAAAAAAAAAAGAAAAAAAATCCCCGGATCAATTTTGTAGCAATTGAGCCATGGGAGGGGGGGGGGGGGGGGGAGAAAGAATTTCAAATGATGAATAGAAACAATCTTTTTTATTTATTGTTATTAATATACCTATATATTATAATAATATCATTAATATGAATATAACATATTATATTGTGTAATAACTGCATAAAATATAATAAGAATAATAATAATAATTCACAAAGAAAATCGAATTATATAATCTATTGATTGTTTGAACAAGTTTTTTTTTTTTTTTTCAATATCTATCGCATTATCAATATCTTATATGAAACTGCACGCGGAGATCTGTAAAATGAGTTACACTCTTCAAATTTTTATCCTAATTTCAAAATGTACCTAAAAAAATTATCGATTTATTTATATTTATTCATCAATCTGTGAAAATCTGACGTTTCGTGCCTCTCGCGTGTGCAAAGTGCCCGTTTCTCGCACTAGTGCGCAAAGTGATTACTTTCTCGCACTCGTGTGGGAATCGGGCACGAGAATAGTCGAATTTCGCGCATCGCGTTTTGAAAGATATTCTTGAAATTCGAATCGGCCCGATAATTACGAAAATAGATCCATGAGGCAATCAAGCAGATATTGCATCGTGAATGAATCGTATAATACGAACAAACAAGTTATACCTAGTCGTAATAAAAGTCGATAAAAATCGTACAGCTGCGTTTTTAAGAAAAATGAATTGCAGTATGTATACCTACGGACAGAGTAGGTATCGACTCCAATCTTGACATAAATTATTGTTTCATATTATACGCTGCTATGAGTTAATCTGACCAACACCGGGATTTTCCAACAATTCTATTATTTGTATACATACATAATGCCGCGATGTAGGTATGTACCTACATACAGGTATAATAGAACTTCAATCTGTTCACTTGATGAAAGCTGTATTTACTATATAATTATACATCAGGATACTTAAATCTTGAATAGTTTTTCTCAATAATCTGATTAGTGAAAAATAATTTCATTTTTAACATCAGAAATCGATTCGAATTATGCTCCACCCTTTTTTTCTTCTAGCTATTTCAATAAAAAATATGTATTTCCATATGAGAATCGATTACAGCTACCTGTTAAACTGAAAATATTCTTACTATTTTATAATTTTTGGTCCTTTTTCTTTTTTTCTACGGATATAGTCGTCATTACGTAAATACTGGAACGCAAAATTTAATGCAATGCACTATTGCAGTGTACATACCTGTATGTATACACATAGGTGTATGCACGCACTCGTGTTGTACTTATCAGGCGAAATTCGTAACGGTAAAGCTGTTCACGACGAACGCAAGGTGCGTCATCCACAAACTTCTTTTCATGGGCACATTATGACCATTATAACAGAGTCGAACAATCATATCGTTAGGTATTATAATTTGGGTTTTTTTTTTCTTCTTCGCGTCTCTTACTGGGAGCTCCCCTGATCAGAGATAATGATATATCAGCAGAAATAGCACGGTGTTGTATTTCACCAGAATATCGTCTGTGAAATACGAATGGAAAACATTTTTCGGTGTAGGGTGCGTAAAATTTCATTTTACGCACGCTGTGTCGAAAAATATCGTATGAAACTCGTGCGCAAAATTTTTACGCACTAGTTGCGCAATATACTATTTATCCATCTTGAAAAAAAAAAAATACTCAACACTCATCGTGATCTGATGAATCGAAATTTCAATTGGCTGACAATGAGTGAACATGGAAAAGAACCTGCCATATGGCAGACCAGAGATTAGTATCAATATAAGAATGAAAAAGGACAGAGTTGTGCATCTACTATCTGCAATCTAAGATCTGTACAGCATATAGTATCTCGGCTGCATCAGGGGCAGTAAGTAGGTATTGTGTTCTTCCAATGAAGAATGATCATTCTTTGAATACAATTTACGCACAAGTGTATTACCAGAAATTCATTTTTTTTTCATAGGTTGCTACAACAGATTTTCAATCTCATTATAGAAACGGTCATCCGTTTCAGTGTAATGATATGCCTGTTATTTTTCTTCTAGTATCGTAAAACCCGCTTCATTTCTGTTAATCAGTGACCTTTTATCATGAAAAGCAATTAGTTTATCTTTGGGTCGGCTACGAGGCCAATCATGATATAATTCATTGCTCTTCCATTTCGTGTCGAAATTATTCCTAGCGTATTCCATATCGGGTGAAAAACGACTGTACGAAAATTTTCTGACAAATCCATGTACACAGATCGAGTTCCTCCCTTCAAATATTGGAAAACCCCGTTCTTCCTTTAGTTTTTTTTTTTTTATTTCGTCAAAATTTCTGACAATGATCTCCCTTTGATCGAAAAGGTTTTTCGAGATCCGTTTCACCGGATTATTTATACATCATGATGAACAGACTGAATACTGTGAATCGAAAGCTGAAGAGGCTGCAAGCATGAGGAGAGAATGAAACGCGAATCCTTTTGCGCATATATGCATACTATATCTGGGATATGGGTATTTCCCAATGATATACTCGAGTACAGAGATGTGTACGCAAGCATACCCAGATGCGAGCGACGCGTCGTTAACGCACACACATATACAGTAGAGGCTGTTCTGTTAGTGGGAGATACGTAGTGGGGGTTCAAACCATGAGTGAATCATATAAAACTGAGCGCGCAGTTGGAATTGGATGAACAGTGATCCTGGTCACTAGTAGCGATAGGTTGTGGCCGTGTACTGGCGATTTTATTAGTTATTTGTTTATATTTATAAACAATTCGCTCTTTTTTCTCTAATATTTTGCTGTGCCATTACATGATCCATCATACAAAAACGGAATTCCGGGGTATTTGAGGAAGATTTAAGTTCGGAATTGCAGTCTGTCTGCAGCAAAAAATTATCACAGTCTGTTGACGAACAAACACGTCATGATTACCATTGAGGTGAGTTAGTTCATCCGATTATTTATATAATAATATATTACGGGCGCAGTTGAGTCAGGAGTGTCACAAAGGAATTTGAGAATTGGAAAAAGGAAAATACGTTTCAATACTCGGAGCATAAATCTCGTATCATTTTTATCATTGAAATTAAATCGGCAATGAAAGGGAGACGATTACAATGCGGAATTGTAATTAACTGAGCGATTGGCCTCGCTCTACTAACATATAATAAACTATGACAGATTCGACTGCTGTAGAATTGACTGAATGCAAATTAACTTTTGTGAGTATAATATGCCCCTGTGTGTAGGTGGGTTCATGATTGGATTTCCCCATTCACTCCGGCCCGTACGTTTGGAGTTTTTACTGTGACGTATTGGGATTGATAAGCTTAGTTATACCGTGAAAAGCGGGGATACATACTCGGTGATCAGATTCCCAAATAACTATGAAAACGTGTCATTTTTTTTCTCTGATATTCTAATTCGTTGTTCTCACATAGTTCAAACTGTAGACGGCGTCGAAACGAGTCCAACGATACCCTACAAGATAACCTTTCGATGATTAAAGAACCCTGTATCGCGATTTGAGTCGATATTAGCGCAGCGCTAATAGCCGCGCGTCATGCGCTAGGGGGGATTCAAACGGCTGTATCTCGCGATGTAATAGTCATAGTGATACTTTGTGGGGTATCTTTGGATCGGGCTTGATCTAAGCTAGAGGTTTTAGTCAATGAGAAAACCGAGGGATGTCATTTGTGAAAAAGAAAATAGTTCCCAGCCTTTTTTGACCCCTGCTTTCGAAATCACACTCATATATCAGTACGTAGCAGACGATTTACGGTGAAACAAAATGATTCTACGAACTATACGCATAAACATCCAGCTATAAATTTCTCTTTCACAGCTGTGTATAGTATAGCTATACAAATACAACATCCTAAATGAACTATTCGGGGAATAATCACCTCAAGTACACACGCGTATGTTTATTGCTGCAATTTCTATACGGAGGACGTCCTACATGCTTGATTCTAAGACTCCCTGAATGGCGTTGATCTTGACCTGAGTAAAAGTGACTAAATGGTGGGGAAGACCGGACGTAGATAGATATTTCGTTATTTATCTGTACCATCACAGCTTGGTGGGGGAAATAGAATACTGTAATAGAGAGGCGGAGGGTTTACATAATGTATGAGGCATTCCGCGCAAAAGTGCAATTCCAAAAAAAAAAACGACTAAATGCAGTTCTTGCATTTTTATTATTACTTTTTAAATTCTCTCAAACAATATCTTCGAAGAACTGGTTAATTCGGTTCAGCTTCAGGAATTCCCCATACCCACCTACACACTCGACCATCTATTCGGACTGACCTAGTGGTGAAGGTGGGACGATACGCTCCGTCGCTTATTACACATACATAGGTATGTGTACATAAATAAATAGCGGCCATATTGCGGCTCTCCGAGTTCTTAGCCTCTCTTACTGCCATATACATGCATATATGTATATATATACACCATAGTTATATGTATACATAGCTACAGTTTCGTACTTATTACGTGCTCCTCGACCGACGACTGGCCGGAGTCCGGACAGCTTCGGCAGATCGTTCAGATCTGTTGCCAAAGCTGCTAGCTGCAGTTCTAACCGATTTTTTTAATCAGTGCAGAATCGTTGTTACTGCAGTGCGTGATCAAAAAATTTCATATCAAACGAAAAGGCAAATACAAATCGTCCAGTTAATCGGACATCGATTTTTTCGTTCCAAAAGTCGATTTCGAACGATCAAAAACGAGGAAATCGGCAACGATTTCACGGTGAGTATGTGCATACCGATCGCCACACCTTCAACACGTTTATATTATATTAAATAAGAAATCGGTTCATCGCGGTTTACTATTGTTTTCTTTCTTCGTATGAAGCGCATTTTCTCATACTATACCGATTTTTCTAGTTCAACAACAGTTTTCCATTTTCTATAACAGATTGATGAATTATTTAAACATCATTTCCTATATTTAAGTCTTTTTTTGTTTCTTTCTTTCTTTTTGTGTTCAGCAAGCATCTATTCATCGGTTACTGTGAAACGAGGGAGTTCCGGGCTTACCGGTTTCCGGTATTTCCAAGAATGATATATATCTATAGCAATCTAATAATACAATACAATTATCGGTTTTCCGTTGACAATGAGCATTTGCCGGAAGGTCGCTCGCTCGACGACCTCTAATTATGCAATTTTTACTCAGAGCAATGTGTACTCAACTCTCACACGTCTTTTTTGACGATCATTTTGAAAAGGAACACGTCGGTGACTTCGATTCTGAAATCTGGAGAAATTCGAAAAAATCCAATAACATAAAAAAGAAAAGAAAAAAACTCAATCCGGGAGGTCGAGGGTCAGAAAATAATTCCAAATAATTCCTGGTGATCGTCATACCACGGGATCACATATCCCGCATACATAGTGCTCATGTAACATGCTGATAAGCGATTTTCCTCACGTTCTCGAGTCCACCGAGTCCGACTACGAAGTACTACATGTACAGAATTCAAACCGCGTTATATTCTACCGAAACTTGATAATTCTGCAGCAACTGCGGTACCAAACAAAATGAACTTTGGGTTCTCCTACTTTTTTTTTGATGATGAAGATTTTTGGTCGGGGCCAATTTTTCAAACACATGTATAGAAAATTCAAAATATGATTATATGTTCCCATAGATTCAGAACGAAGAGTAGATTTTTATTTATTTTGCCATGGTGTGGGTATGATATATCCGTGTTAATTAAATCGATGAAAGTTTCGGACGGTTGGTTGACGTCACCGAGGTTTATACGTACGTGTGAACTTTCACTTCTGGAAAACTTGTACCTCGAACAGGACGTCTCGTGTAGTTTTACACGTATACGTCATGCGTGTCTGCAGCTCTGAAATTCTGTCTGGCCTACCTACAGGCCTGCCTGCTCACCTGCCTCGCTATGTACCTAGTACTCGCATATTAGAAACTCTTTATTTCATTTAAGATTTCTAGAGAAAAAAATTCACCCGTTTTTCACTCATTTACATCTCCGATTGATATCATACGAGTGTTTCTTATTCCGTAATGAGAAAACCACATAATTGTGGCTTTCTCCTTATCGCACTTCCTCTCACGGTCTGCATTCAAATTTTTCTTTTTTATCAACCATGTATGTACACAAACCACCAGCTTCCGTCTTCAGCTCATATACATAATGATAAAACAAGTTGCCGTCCATCGTTCTGAAGTTTTCCTAATTTTTTACTTTATTTTTTTGTTGTTGTGATTGCAGAACATGATGACTCCACTCATGGCGATCCTGGTTATCACCTTCTCCGGAAGTGTGTCGTCCCAGTGTTTGACAGGAGACGACAACCCAACTGCGATGGAACAAGACTTTAAACATGTTTTGGAAGAATCGCGTATGGACTTCGCGTTCGAATCGCTTAAAAAGACCGCTGAAATCGAGACCGCTGACAACATATTTTACAGTCCACACAGTCTCCACGAGGCATTGACCCTGGCTTATTTTAGCGCCAGAGGAACGACCGAGGAAAGTTTGAGGAAAGCACTTCACGTGCCGGAAAGATACTCGAAAAATTACGTACAGAGATTTTATCAGTTTGAAAATTCCATGAGGACCGTTATGAGGGAGGTCGGAAACTCCAGTAGCGATTACGAGTTTCGTACTGCTAATAAATTGTGGGTTACCAAAGAGAGGCGGATCAGAGAATGCATGCTTGCCCTATTCGGCACACAGATCGAACATGTAGATTTTAAGACAAACCCAGAGGCTGTTAGGACCAAAGTTAATAACTGGGCGAGCAACGAGACCAAGGGACATATCAAGGACCTTATTCCTTCGGGCGGAATCACCGAATCCTCCGATCTTGTTCTTGCCAATGCCGTTTACTTCAAGGGACTTTGGAAGAGCAGATTCGATCCCGCTAATTCGAAAAAGGACAATTTCTATTCCAGTGGGTCCAGGGTCAGCATGGTTACGTACATGAAACAGAAAGGCACTTTCAGTCACGGTAAGATATCCCAAAGATCTCATATCCCAGTTGATGATGAATTAGTCAATCACTACATTAGCGAATTATATAATGCATTCAATGATCATTCGGAAAACCAGTGGAGAAATTAAGGGGCCATTAAACTCGCTTGAAAATTATGCCCCGGGCTTCTTGAACTTGGGTAATGCAGGTGTACCCCGAGGTACCTCTGAGCACCGCTAGATCGCGCAGCGCGCATCTTCTAACCAGTTTCAAATTTTTTTCGGAATTTTAAGAAAATAAAAGATCGCACCACCTCCTGCCATAATTGTGCAATAATTCTCGAAATTTCATTCCAATCGGTCAAATAGTGTGGAAGTTTTTGCTCCCCGCGTTTTCGAGGTGATCAGCGCGTCTTTAATGGCGCCTCAATGAACCGTCGAATAATTTCACGAATCAGAAGTCAATTTGTTAGCAAATTCACTTCTCTAATTCTTCGTTTTTCGATATTTCCAGTTGTCTCCGACGATATCGGCGCCCATATTCTCCAGCTGCCTTACAAAGGCGAAGAAATATCGATGTACATACTTTTGCCACCGTTCGCCGAAGCCAGAAGATCGGACGACAAATCCGCCGCACCTCTGGACCCTATGCGTCAATTAATCGACCGGATCACTGGTCCCTCTCAAGGAGCCACTGAACTCCGTACGATCCTTGAGGATGGGCTGCCTGCAAGGGAGGTTGAAATATCCCTACCCAAATTTTCGATCGACAAGGAACTACCAGTTGGACAATTGTTGAACGCTCTGGGCGCCGGTGAACTGCTTTCTCCACTTGCCGATTTCACCGGTCTATTAGCTGATGGTGAGCCTAGTCTACATCTAGGAGATGCTGTTCATCGTGCCGTGGTCGAGGTCTCAGAAGAGGGAACAACCGCCACAGCTGCAACGGCGCTTTTCAGCTTCAGATCTAGCAGACCAGCTGAACCAGCTGTCTTCAACGCCAATCATCCCTTCCTTTATTTCATCTACGACAGGCCATCACGATCGATTTTATTCACTGGGGTTTACCGCAACCCGCCTCCAGCCCCGTCGACTAGTTCCTACGTCTAGATTTTTCACGATGTTTAGTGTCTCTTCCTATTATCTTGTTTTGAAGCCATCTAGTCCAGTCAAATTATAGGAAATTCACTTTACATCAGTTTTTCGGTTATATCTCCGCAACCGTGAATGATATCGAGGTAAAGGTGAATACCGAAAATGAAGATGATTAAATTTCTGATGAAAAAGATAGGATACAATTTTTCTGTATCTTGATTCGTTTCGCTGTATTTCAACGTGGGATATGTAACCAATTTTCACGTTGGTTCCAAACCCTCCTATTGTTTCAGCCTAAGAATACAGAGGAACCGCTTGAGATACAAAAAAAATGTATACCATCTTTTTTGTAGAAAATTTTATCGGCTCTATTTTTGATCTCATTATTTATCACGATATCATTGACGGTTCGCGAGATATCGCGAAAAAACTGTCCTAACAGTTTATAATCGGTTAATTTTTCTAATTTTCCCTACTATCTGACTGGACTCATAAATAAAACGAATTGAATCGGTCTCGAAAGCCTCAGCATTACTTAAAACTTGGATATTGAATATCGGGAATTGAGCGTACGATCGGTGGGGAGGCTTAGCGACTTTAAAGGCAGTTTTTCGTTGCGAATTTTGACCAACGATTTCATCCGGTTTGTAAAAATAAATTGAAATTATTGAAAGGTAGGTTTGATAGCTATTTATTGACGATTTTCTCCAGATCTTTTTCTTTTTCTTTTTTTTTTCTTTTTTCTTTCACATAGGCTTTTGGCTTTTGGACTTCCAAATTTTTGGATAAATTGATCGTTATACTTAGGTTTATTCTTAAATTCGTGTTTCCAATTGCATAGTAATATGTCGCGAGTCAGTCCTAGTTCTAGTTTTTAAGACATGACTACTATTACGCCCTTATTGATAAGTGTGAACCGAGCAGTGTGAAATAAAACAAAACCAATCAATCAATCAATCAAAAAAGAGAGGAGGGAAAAAAAAAATAATTCACTTTCTAAAATTGTTCAGGACAGAATATCTTCCAAAATTTCTGATCAAGCTTCTCATATCGATTTTTATTGAAAACTTCCATCGGTCTTCAGGGACTATTGGTTTTTTTTTTTTTTCTTTTCTTTTTCTGAATCACCGTTAATTAATTTATAAAGTGATTAGACAAACGCTCGGTACAAACAGTTGATATTAGAATTGTATAGTTAAATAAGAACAACGTTATAGTTTGTATATTATGTCGTATCTATTCATTATAATAAAATAACTCAAGTACAATTATACATCACCCCGTGTTTTACCAAAATCCAAATACCAAAATTTCGGAGCAAACTATGTATAAGAAAAAAAGAACAAATCTCCAATTTTATTTCTCAGACATGCAAAAATTTTTCATTTTTTTTTTTTTTTTGATCAATCTTCCTTGTCCCGCCTGTCGACCAGCAACTCGGGTGACACTCATGTAAGTAACACGGGTTGATATCGAACAGGCGTTAAAGAGTAACTTTCATAAAGAAGAACTACGGATCTTCGAATCTTTTGTAGATAAAAATAGAAAAAGAAGAAGAAAAAAAAAAAAAAAAATCCTAGATTATTTATAGATTTCACGTGTTTTCTTGTTTCCTTTTCCCAACATCGATTCCTTATCTGACTGTTTCTGATTAAAACCAGGAAGTAGGTAGTACTAACTTAATTTTTCTATGTAGTACGCTATACTTATACTTGAATTCTTGTTTTTTTTCATTTTTTTTTTTTTTTTTTTTGATTTTATTCGTGTTTTCGTCTATCCCCACTTTTTTCTATTGATGTGCCGCGGCAGCGTTACTCGTGTATAAAGAATAATTCTTCTATCAGGTTTTCTATACTCCTATATACCTATGTGTGTATGTATCGTGCGATTATTACCCAGGGCCACACGCTGTCGAGGTAGCAGCGGCAGCACGAGGCAATTTTATAGTCGCGAATCTACGCCTTTTTTTTTTCTTTTTTTTTTTTTTTCTTTCCTCTCCTTTTTTTCTTCCTCTGCTTCTTCTTCTTCCTCTATACTTCTACATTTAGCTATTCAAGCCAGTTTCTGAGAGCCTCTGGCTATGATGTGACCTTGGCTAAGACCTCGCTGGATCTAAACTGCTCCTGGCTATATCTATACCCGAAACCTCTCATATACATGCATACATGCATATGCTCGCACATCATTACATTACCATCATCATTATTATACATGACTGCGTCAGTCGGGTCAGGCTGGACGGCTGGACGGCAGGACGCTATCCTCCCACTCCGCGTGACTCCGCTAGCGAGAGAGACCCGCCGCTAGCGCCCCCATCTCGCTGCCCACACAGCACAGGACGTCCATCGAATGTCCTTTTCATGTCTTATACAGCCTATATATATCCAGGACCATCCGGATATCCTATGGATATTCTGTATATGTCCAGGATCATCGAAACATCCATAGGATATTCCATCACATTACCAAGATATATCTGACGTCCTGGGGATATCCCCATTCGATCATACACAGAAAAAAAGGTTCACTTGGGCCAGGAAAATTATATTGAATACCGAAAAATCTCCCGAGCCAAGTCGAAATTTTTTCAAACCAAGAGAATCGTCTCGGCTCAAGCAAATTTTTTTATTCACTGAAGAAAATTTCGGCTTACAATGCGAATTGCAGAAAATTTTATTGGAACAAAAATGTTGGGGACGCAGATATCCGAAAATTCTTGCGCGAACTTCGATCTGAACATTTTTCGAAGTGTGCTTTTCGCGTTCTTGTCAACTTTGAGACTCTATCCGCGCAATGAATAGTCGAAACAATTTTATCGGGGACCGTAACGTGCGGGTATTATATTATTTTACACCAAGTAAAAAGCGGACTAATTCCCATTTTACAGTTACACGCGCACGCGGGTAGTAGGTATCTACACTGTATACAACCTCGAATCGAAATATGACTGCAGAAAAAAGAAATAAAATGAAAAAAAAAAAATTATCAAGTAAGATGAAACGAAAGAAAATAAAACGAATGAATAACGAGACCGAAAATAAATCTAAATGAGAAAAAAGGTCTTCGAAAGTATCGAAAGCAATTACCAGACAGAAAACCTGATTACAGGTGTGCTCGCGTAGTATGAGGTACATACTCAGAGCAGAAACACTTGACACGTACTCAACCTCGTGCGAGTATACCTATAAGTATATCAACACGATAATTACCGTCTTGTTGAATAGCGCGATAATAATTAACGCGATGCGTGTTAACGTTCTTATTTTAACTAAAAGTATGTAATTCGGATGATGAAAACGTCTCAATTTCACGAAGACGACGTGTACCGTGAAAATTTTCGCATCTTCTTCTTCTTCTTCTTCTTAGTTTCATGATTCGGTCAATTGCAGCTGGATGAATCGAATTTTGAAAAATTCATAACTCAAAATCCACGGGGGTTGAAAATTGGAAAAAAAATACTGAACACTGATCAAGCCTCGATGAATGTCTGGTGAGAAATAATGGACATTCCGTGTGCCAGAGTTGACAAAAAAAATGCCAGTCAGGACGAGGAGAGACTTCCGCGGATCTGAAAATCGCGTCATCGCCCAATTAGCGCTCGACGCTGTACCCTCAGCATTATCTTTAACTCACAGCTTTAGTTTCCAGGATATAATTTATAAGAGTCTGAAGAAATGACTAGCCGTAAAATATCGGGGTCGAACAAAACCGTACCTCAAACAGCTATAGGAGTCTAGTTTATTGCGAGATTATTATAGCTGGTACAAAACTCCACCCAGTCCTCGCCGCTGCCTGTTGCTATTGCTATTGCTGTTGCTGTTGCTGCTGCTGTTGCTGTTGCTGCAAACCGCCTCTAAGACAGTAAGCACATGATCTTTCATCTTTCATCTTTCCGCTGGCCTCTACTACGCTACAATCTCCAATTTGCAGCCAGTGCAACCAGCCTGCCAGGTAGGGGCAGGTAGATAGGTAGGTAGGTAGGTAGGTAGGTCAGTTGGTTAGAAATTATTTTCTGGATAGAGTGCAGTTTATTTTTCTGCCGCACCTGCACCTGAAGCATATATATGGGGTATTCCGCGTGAACCGGATCGGTTTTTGGCAACAAAAAGGAAGGAAAAAACGGGAGGCTGGAAATTTGATCACTTCTCCGTGGCACTTCGGAGTAATTTCGTTGAAAATTTCAAGGCAGTCCATTAGACCCTTCGAGTAGAAAAAATAATGGAAACACATTTTTCCCAAGTTTTACATGCTTCGCCGATTTTTGGAAAAAAAAAAGAAGAAAAACGGGAGGCTGAAATTTTGATCAATTCTCAGCGCCACCTCGAAGTAATTTCGGTGAAAATTTCAGGGCAATTGGTTAGACCCTTCGAGCAGAAGAACAGAGAAGTCGCATATTTCCAAAGTTTTACATGTTTAGGAATTTCGAAAATAATTGAAGCGCTACATATTTCGAAAGAGCTCATTCATGCGCGTAGAATGCACCATGGGAAGCTACGATTTTGTCCATGCACGGCTGAGATAAGTGGGGTTGAAAATGTAGTGATTAAATTTTTGGTATAATCATGACAGCGATATAAGTTGAACCGATTGGTTTCATGCTCTGTAACCGTTGGGGACATCTCATGTAGTAACAAGGAATCTGAATCTGCATTGGCGTCAGATTCCATGACCTCCGGCCAAAAACCGATCCTTTTCTATGTTCATTTTAAGTTTAATCAAACTTCAACACGCCCTGATAACCGATCGCTATTTTAAATGCGGAAATGGGGGATTTGTTAATCGACAATACTGGGTGACAGGTATGTATTTTTGGGCAATTTTTTTGTCGCCAACTAGCAGATGCAGAGATTTTTAGCAAAATATAAATACCAGTAAAAATCGACGAATTGAGACGCTGAAGAAATCGTTAAGTAGCTACTGCGCAGGATGATAAAATCGTACCGAATGGTACACAACGTGAAGGGGTTTACCTCGTTTCGTGAACAAATCCACTCTTCTTTCTAGTTTAATTTATCTTATTTTTACTTCTTCCTATTTCTTTCTATTCCCAGATCGATCTATCGCCAGATCTTATAAGTATGCTAACAATGCTCATTACTTTATAGAACCTCTGCTTGTGCACAGCATGGGCACTGTCCAACAGCATCCATTATTTCTGTTACTTTTTTTCGCGCTTCGATACTCGGTGCAGACTTTTGTGATCCGAGAAGAGAAGAACGATCTCACGAACCGATGTAGTGCACATAAATGTACGTTTACACACATACATGGGGCATTCCGTGCCAAATCGACCTGCACCTTCCGGATTTGGTTCACAATTTTTTACGCCGTTGTCCCGACTCCGAAAATTAGGGTCAGGGTGCATTTGGTTTTGGGACGCGCTGTATACACGCGTATTCATCTTCTGCCTTGCTTTACCTACTTAACTTCACTTCTTCTTACAGTTCTCAATCTCACTATTATTTTTCGTCTATTTTTGCTCTGAAAGCCAGATAGATAGACGGATACAGACGGAGAGTGTATACGACGGGTAAGTAAGCGGGTAAATAAGTGAGTAACTAAGTAAGTAAGTAATAGGTATACTACAGAGAGTAATGCCGACGACTAGGAGGCAGGTAGTAGGATAGTACCACATATACGACGAAGAATTAGCTTCTTAGGCGACGTGCTCTAAATCTTTTGTCCAGGTAATTACATCGCGCGGTGTGCTGCACGGTTTCTGCAGCGCGCAAGATATATCAGAGAGCAAACTAACATCGGTAGCAGCAATGGTCAGCGAACTGCGAGGATCTGAGAAACAAATTATTGTTTTATTCTATAGAATATGGTGTACGGTACCGCGGGTCGTTTTTTATTTTAATGTTTTTTTGCTTTTTTCTTCATTTCCATTGACCGTCTCTTCCGTATATAGGTATGCATGCGCGTATCTGGGGCGAAAAATTCTAAACGAACGAGAGGTGAAAAAAGAAAAGTAAAATTTAAATCGCTTATCTGGTAAATCGATCAGATATATTTATATCAGTGTATGAAATCGGGAATTAATTAACGTCAAGTAAATTCATCGACCTAGAATATATAGCTCGAAAAATAATTAATTATTCACATCGAAGTGTGAGCAAGATTCAATTTAACATAATAATTAAATAATATTTTACATGAAATTTAATGTAATTATTCTCGTTTGAGGGAACTATTTTACCGCAAGATAAAACCGTATGTTCCCGTCTTTATATCGATGAAATAACACTTTCGCAGTCTTTTAATATTGGAGATTATTTAGCCATCGATGGAGAAGATTTTTTGGGAATTTATTAGTCCGTTTAGGTGATCTTCGAGTCTCTTTATCGAGCGGTTGTCACGCTCGGTGGTATCGTCACGTTTTCATTTTTCCCGCTTCGACAATAATTTTATTATCGAACTTGGAGCCACTCTTTCATTTCCAGTAATACGCTTTTTGATCAGCCACACGTCGCGCTATAATCGTGAATTTTTTTCATCGGAATTCGTCAAGATCCCAGAGAATGGGAAAGTTCTTTTTTCTCTTACTATCGTGCAAAAATTTTGTTTGGGTATTCCGTTCTGCCCCGATCTCACCCACGCATGTCTCTCGGTCCTTCGAGAGGCATGGCGTAATTCTGTTTTATTTTTGAAACCGATCGATCGATTTACGTGGAATTTTGGCTTCAGTGGGTTTTCGAGATCCTCTTACTGAATTTCGGGTCAAAATTGCGGAATCGAAAAGAGCAGATCGAATATGGCGGAGGGATGGATCGACAGAAGACCAAAAAGTCATAAGATTTTCATGAAAATTGATTTCCAGACGTCTTTTGGATCGGTGATTACAGATTCGATACAACAAGTGAGATGGCAGTAGGAAATTGAAAAAAATTTGACGATCTCGATCGGAACTAGTTTGCAACGGGTGTTCTTCGTTTTTTGTATTAATAACTTTTCAAACTGGAGATGTATGTATCTACACCTATATATACTATAATCGACCTTGCAGCCGTCATGGACTGTTTAATTCGGGGCCACCACGATAATCAATTATTAAAATTGCAGTGACAGTTATAAATACAATGTAAAGTGAACGCAGGGATTTCACAGAGGCGAATCTAGGTGGAACTTAGTTCCGTTCGAATGTTCGATAAAAATCTAAAAGATCTAACGTTATTATCAATAACCAATAAACCAAACACGAATATAATCTCGAAAACTGGAATTGAACACTCAAAATCTGAAAAAGAATTCATACTATTCCCAACGCCCCGCCGTGTGCAAAGTTCGATTTTCCTAACTCATTTTGAAAGCATGCGCAGAATACTATGCGAGTGTGAAAATAGTACATTGTGCAACTAGTGCGGAAAGTTGGTGATTTTGGCACGAGTGTGACACTCACGCAATTCAAGTTTATCTGACCTTATTTACCTCAAAAAAATGAACAGCTCCAATTTCGAACTACCTATTCCAATGCTTTCGAAATTTGGATATATTCAGCCCCCAGCTATATCTCCACAAATTTTTCATTTATCATTCATTTTTCGAACGTTCGATTTTAGGTGATGTAATATTTCAACCGATACCGATCATTAGATGTGTGTTTTGAACTTTCGGAATTACCCATTATCAATAAATATAATAATTTTGATCGATCTCACAGCAGCTTAACATACATATCGAATTCTATATCGTACAGATTTAATAGCTATACGTAATAAAAATGATTAGTAGTTAATAATTTAAATTATTAATATTAGCTGATGTATATGTATTTTTGATTATAACTGTGTCTGGTAAGAAGAAAAAAGAAAAAAGAAAAAACACGTTTAAACACGAAATTAGAAATGACAAAATAAAAATAACACAGGTACGAAAAAATTATTCACACATTTAACATGAATGGTGATTAAAAACTTTCAACAAAAATAAAAATAAAAAAAAAATCAATTTTATTTCATTATAAAATTCATTCATAATTATTAGGTATACTGTAAGATTTATTATCCGACTGATCGGTATAATTTTTCTGTTTAAATATCAGCTAGTAATTATATATATGCGTGATTCTGTCACTTGTTAACAAGGCTTGGTGCAGCCTCTCATCTAGAAAAAAATTTTCACCAAAATTCAATATCAATGTGAAACACAAAAGGTGGGGTCTGAAGTCAGAAGAGAATTTGGAACGATGAGAGCCCAGATTTTGTAAATAATTGTTAAAATCACCCATACATGTGCACAGCTATACTATATTTGCGGATATGGTAGCCACCTCGTTGTTGGGCCCATTTTAGTGTCTGATGGGACCTACTTTTTTTTTTTCTCTATACACTTACTTGCCTGCTTGCTTGCTTGCTTACCAAATTCATCTCTATTTACTCTATTGGCTAACCGGACCCCGCACATCCATGTCTGCAGTCACTATTCATGCCTGCCCGCACGCGATGTACGAAGAACAGAAAAGAAAAGAAAAGAAAAGAAGAGAAAAGAAACGAGACGAAATATATATATACTCGAATAGATATATATTCAATCTATCCATGTGTTATAAAATATGTCTATGTATATAGTCGGATGGCTAAGTTAAGGAGAGATTCGTTCACTCGATCATTTCTTACTCGTCACCTGAATTTCTAGGTACACTTAAAACCTTAATGCATAAATAGCTTCGTGCATATACTACTTCACTCAATCTTTCTTGTGCCAACAGGTCCGTTACTGTTACTCTAAGTATAGTACTGTCTTCGTAATTATTATTTTTATTTATTTATTTATTTTTTTTTCAATCAACAAATATTACCTACCTAACAAAAATCATCGTCCCATCGATCAATCTTCAAATCAGAATAAGTGATCGCGAATTCTGTACGAGAAAAAGTGAGGATAAAAAGAAAGAAAAAAAACCTATATTCTTCTTTTAGCCAAATCATTACACTTCTTCGATTATATTTCAACGATAGTTCTCTAACTGTTACCTTTCTTCTTGAACTTGATTTTATCTTACTTTCATTGCGGAGTGGATGAGATGAAATTTTGAAATTTAGTCATTAATTATGCCAAGCCACGTCTCATTAGACCAGATATTTACTATCTCGTTAATTCATCTGCACTATATAGATCTCGGTTCGTGCTTTGAATATATATATATATATATATATGTGTACACCGTTTTAATGTACTTGTGTCTGTGCTAATGATTGACGTTATATAGTGCAGAAGAAGAAGAAGAAGAAGAAGGAATGGGAAGAGGAGAAATTTTACAAGACGAGACGAGATGAGATAGAATAGTTAAAATTTAAGAGCATAAGGTATAAGGTATACACATAGGTACTGTGTAATATTTGACGAGTCTAATTACCGCGAATGAATTCTAATGGATTAGAGGCTTTCACTGGATTTGATACATTCGTTCATTAACGGTACATACACAGACCATTTCGTTTCGTTTCGTTTCATCTCATCTCATTTCTTTTCTTTTCTTTTTTTTACCTATAGAGAGAGAGAGAGAGGGAGAGGGAGAGAGGGGAAAAAAAAAGACACTCGTACAAGATAAGTATTATAAATTGTATATACGTAGGTATATACACTTCGAGATAGAATTAGTTGTTGCTATTCGTGGACAGCTCTTCTGTAGGTTCTAATCCATGACCAATATCATTATACACCTCGTTAATAACTCAAAATTTATACTGTGTTATATTATACACACACACATATATATATATATATATATTCAATGTTTTGATTTGATTTGATATCATTAATCAAGAATTACAATTGGCAGCTGTATACGCTATGTACAGAGGGAATTCCTAATGGGTAGGCGGGGGTAGACAGGCGAGATCCAAGCGAGCATGCGCAGACTCCCAAGCGCAGGCTGGTTTTCACGGCGGGCCAACCATCGGAAATATGAAATTTGCGTGCGACAGATCGCGCGATGTATCTGATTCTATCGCTCAGTACATGCATAATGTCATTCAGATGATCGATTACATCTACTCTATTTGTTTTTTTCTACTTTTTATTGACAACTAAAGGGAAAATGAATTCTAATTCCTGGATATTGAATTGATTAATTTCTTGCGATCATCCTTCAGTAAAAATGAAAAATTAGAAACAAGGAAAAGAAAAAACTATAATTGGCTTCTCTATGTAAGACTATATAACCGATTATAATATCTACAAGAACTTGAGGAGTTGGTCCTGACTGAGGGCAAAAAAAAAAGAGGAAAAAACACTTTACATAGAAATATTTTCTTTTTACCCATATAATTAAAATACATAGAGTAAAAAATTTACCTCTATAATATTCTTGTCTATATATATATATATATATATATATATATATATATATATACATATGTATATGTATAACGAATAGTTGCAGGTTTCAGATTCAATTATATTCACTACGGTCATTCTGTAATTGCCAGAATGTTTTTTTCTCTTTTTTTTTCTATACGATCAGTTGAACTCGGAATTTATCATTCTATATATATATATATATATACCTATACATATATGTATTATATCTCTAAGACTACGCGAGGACTAGGACTTATAGGTACCAACTGAACAACGTCCTACTTAAATCCCTAATTACTTATATACCCAACGTTGCGGGACATACCTAGCATCATTTATATAGTATATGTGTATGTATGTAGGCATGTATGTACAGTACAGTACAGATAATGTGGAAGGATGGGCGGATAGATATAAGGCATAAAACGAATCGACAGTAGACTGTTGCCGCTGCTCATTGTCTGCGAAGTAGAAGAACGAAAGAAAGAAAGAATAAAAAAATCCCCAGATAAAAAAGAAACCATTGAAAATAAAGCAGAAATAATTGTATCGGGTTATTATAGTAAAGAACCGCCGCGCTGGGTGACCGACGCGTGTACTCGATTAATTGAACATAGCCACCTAATTCTTTATCCTTTATCTTTTGTTTTTGTTAGATTTCTGGTTACTTTTTTTTCTAGGGACTTTTATTCCCGCGCGCTATAGGGTATTCTTACGCTAAACGACGTCACTTGTTTCTTGTGCAATAAATAATGAACACTTACACACAATGCCTAATTCTAATTTATACTTCAGTCGTTTTTAGGCACTTTACGTTATGCCATTGTACCGTTAGCTGGTTTAGGTTATAATCCAGGATAATCGAAATCTGGGTATTAAACCAGACTTCCAGGCGAGCCAACCTAATGACACAAGAATAAGGCGAACTTTCGGCTAGTTACTTTTTAAGTACTGCATGTGAACAATGTACCTAAGATCTGATACTGTAGATATATTTTCTTAGTGGTAATACCTAATTTCCCATCGTTATATGTATGTACTACAGTATATTATATATTCATGTGTATATATATAATAAGGATACGCAGAACCAATTTGGAAAAAGCGTTAAATTGACGTCGCCCTGATCCTTATCGATCAGGACGTGAATTATATACTCGATACGATGTGTACACTATATTTTTGTACATAAGTGGATAAGCAGGGTAAAAATAAATATAATATTATAAAGCAATTTAACAAGTGCAGCGGTTTCGTTAAAATTAATGAGCTGTAATATATAGGGCAGTAATTCAGACGGTTGAAAATGTTGTTTTTCTTCCTGACGATTTTTTTTTTGTTTCGTGAAGAGAACAAGATGAGGTAAAGATGCGGAAAGAAGATACCGCATGCGGATAAAAAAAAAAAAAAAAAAACAATAAACGAGAAACGAGAAACGAGAAATGGGAAATGGGAAACGAGAAACGAGAAACGAGAAACGCCTCAATAATCGAACACGAAAGAGAAACTCGATGCGTCAATTAAAGACGCGAGACGTTGCGGCATGGCAGTCCGGCGTAATGCTGCAGCGGTTTCAACGTCCTCCGCATGCATGCATGCATGCATTGCATGCCCTCACGCTCTCGATTGAGTGCGGACCTAACTAGGGACCACCGGGAAACGGGGAATTGCAGTCTCGGTTGTCCTGCGGAGTATTTAATTGACCGTATAAACCGAGAAAACGAAGTTATAATGACTAATTAGTTAATATCAATCAGGTTATCCGCTGTCTCAAATTCTCCCGCACATATTCTATAGGAGAACGGTACTACCGTATCCTCGCGTCTTTTCATCGATGAAATAACACTTTTGCGCTCTTTTACCATCGCAGATCATTCAGCCATCGTTGGAGAAGATTTTTTGGGAATTTATTAGTCCGTTTAGGTATTCTTCGAGTCTCTTTATCGGGCAGTTGTCACGCTCAGTGGTCTCGTCACGTTTTCATTTTTCCCGCTTTGACAATAATTTTATTATCGAACTTGGAGCCACTCTTTCATTTCCAGTAATGGGCTTTTTGATCAGCCACACGTCGCGCTATAATCGTGAATTTTTTTCGGCAGAATTCGTCAATATCCCAGAGAATGGGAATAGTATATTGGTACACACCATATTTTATATAACAAAGCCATGTTTAGCGACTTTTTGATGTTTCTGTAATATATAAAGTTCTTTTATATAACGAAAGCATGTTTTCCTCGCTTTTTGATGCCTCTGTATGGGACCTAAAGTAGTACTTTTAAGTCCTAGGACTTTTCGTGCCACATTTAGGTCCTAGGACTTAAAAGTACTACTTTAGGTCCTATACAGGACTTAAATGTGCCACATTTAAGTCCTAGGACTCAAAAGTACTACTTTAGATCCTATACAGAAACATCAAAAAGTCGCTAAACATGGCTTTGTTATATAAAATATGGTGTGTACCAAGGCTAAGTGGGCTTTTTGACCTTGTGTGGTTGCTCCACACTTGGTTTAAAAAAGCCCACTTTACGCCCTTGGTACACAATATACTATTTTCTCTTACTATCCTGCAAAAATGTTGTTTGGGTATTCTGTTCTGCCCCGATCTCACCCACGCATGTCTCTCAGTCCTTCGAGAGGCATGGCGTAATTCTCTGTTATTTTTGAAACCAATCGATCGATTCACGTGGAATTCTGGCTTCAGTGGGTTTTCGAGATCCTCTTACTAAATTTTGAGTGAAAATTGCGAAATCGAAAAGAGCAGATCGAATATGGCGGAGGGATGGATCGACAGAAGACCAAAAAGTCATGAGATCTTCATGAAAATTGATTTCCAGACGTCTTTTGGATCGGTGATTACAGATTTAGTACAAAAAGTAAGATGCGGCAGTCGGAGATTGAAAAAAATTTGACTATCTTGATGGAAACTAGTTTGCGATCCTATTCCGCGATGAATATCTCGATTTGTTTTTTCTTCAAATTATGCAAAATCAGGGACTCAAATTCGGGCATATTATGTGAAGATTCTACGGAAATGGAAGAGCTGCGCTTGGAACCTGTCCATGGTCGCTTACCATATATACATGCGCATTTAACATTATATACCTATATATTATATCTACAAGTGTACATAATATACCCGTGGATATACATAGCTGTCCGCGAGGTCCTGTAACAGTCAGAGTAGTGCGAATTCAATCCGACAGACAAAATAACGGTACATATACCTACAGAGATGATATTCGTGGGGGAAACTTACAGCAGGTAGTCACAACTTAGGTTTGATTTCGTTTGGTTTCATTCTGTCGGTGAGGGTATGATGTATGTATTCGTTTCCTTACCTAAAAATAGGTATACGAACGATTTTGGTTTCCTTAGAACCTCCGTATTGAAAAAAGGTGCTCAGAACTAGTTTTTCGATCATATCTCGAAAACCGTTGATATTATCTGGATTGAGCCAAGAATCAAAAATGAAGTTTTTTCAATTCTCTATGAAAAAGGTCTCATACATTTTTTCCGCATCTTCATTGGTCTCGCTGTATTTCACCGTGCAATGTGCACCTCATGATCCAGGCTCGTCTGAAATTTCAGGGTCGAAATACAGCGAAAGGAATAAAGATACAAAAAACGTACCTCGTATCTTTTTCACGGAAAATTTCATCAGCTTCAATTTCAGTTCACATCTTTATCTCGATATCATCAATGGTTTGCGAGATATAATCGAAAAACTGATTTGCAGTAATTTTTGTGCATTGCGCTAATCTAGCAATATTCATGTTCGAGAGTAAACCGTGATGAGCATCTTGACTGATCTACACTATTTACCGTTTATTTTTGCAGATATGAGATATGAGAATGATAGATGATACGGGAAACGTTTTTGTATTATATTTCTATGTTTTAACTTTTTTCTTATTTTTCTTGTCTTCTCAATGGGGAAAATAAATTACTCTCCATAAGTATATGTACGTATATATCTACCCATCTATCTATCTATCCATCCATCGGAGAGGATCATGTGTTGCTCTCACTGGTACTACAACAGTATATACGGGGGTTAAAAATTTTTATAGAGTCTGGATATATACATACGTGTGTATATTATATATATATGTGTACATGGGGCCACCGCCCCGTCCGTTAAGTAGGTCTCACAATCTGCGCAGACAGTGAAATCCAGGTATATACACCTATATCTCGTCGTAAAGGTTGCTAGAGGATCGGAAACATATCGCGTAAAGAGAAAGATAAAAGGAAGTAAAGAAAGAAAGAAAGAAAGAAAGAAAAAATTAAAGAGAAAGAAAAGGGTTTGAAAAAAAGGAAAATAAGGAAGAAACAGAACGTCGCAGAAAATATAATTAAGGAATCAAGGGGCAGCGCGAGGGGCAGGGGGAGGGGGAAGGGGGAAGGAAAAATAAGACGTTAATGGAATCTCTCGACAAGTGCCTTATATACGTATACCCATGTGTACATACGTTGATTAAATAAGAAAAAAAAAGGGAAAAAGTAGATCCGAAAATAAGGATAAATGAAAAAGGAAAGAGGTGTGGGGTACCCTTCTGATCGTTTCTCATCGCCGAAGCGAAACCGTGCGATTATACACGCAAACACACGTGTGTGTATATACCGAGAGTTTTCGGTGAAACTGGCGACCCCTTCCCTCCCTCGTCCTCGCGGTACGTGTCTGCGTTGGTTTCATCGCAGGGAGGGGGTAGCCAGTTTCACCGAAAACTCTCGGTATATAAATGCGAGTATATAGGTATGAAAGAATGAAAATAAAAATAATAATAAGAACAAGGCTTTAATACCGCAGAGAGAAGAGGGCTATAGATATAGATAAAGTGTATGTATATATGTGTATGTAAGTATACTGTATATACCGTATACATATGTATTATTCCGTGAAATGTTAATTTACGGGTGGAAACATAGCAATATACGGAGCGGTGACACATTAGCTTGTGTAGCTCCTGTATATACGTGATATTTATATGTATGTGTGTACGTGTGTATGTGATATTCATTCTTGTGTAGTATAATGGATATCTAGGCCTTTTGTAGTCAACTATTTTATGTACTAAATGGATGTAGTATAATAAGTACCTATATGGTACATAAATATATATGTAAGAATAAGGGAGATGTATGGCTCGAGTGGGGGAATGAACCAGAGTGCTGTATGCATATAGATGTATATATATTATATACATAGGGTATGTATATATGGTGAAATGTATGTATGTGTAAGTATATAGACGGTAAATTGGAGCAGTTCAAAAAAATCGAACTATCTACTAGGTATGCTGTTAACCGTTGTTCTCGCTAAAGTAAGTCGCGATCACTCTGCTGTTGCTGCTGCTGCTGCTGTTGCTGACCATCCATGGGCTGCGATTACTACTACTAAATACTGTAACCACTACTTTTATCTAAAGGAACGGCGTAATTAACGAATTCCTATAAAATTGACCGATATTTATTTCATACCATATTACATACATGTATATATAATTTATTTTATACATACCTTGTGTGAGTATATAGATTATGTACACTGAGAAATAGATATATCGTAATCCCGAGTGAGTTGATTTTTTTTGGAACAAATTAAACAAATTTTGGAAAATAAGTATACCTGCTATATTGTGTCCCTAATCCCAAAAACACATATGCACATAGTGACATGTCCTTTTGGCATACTCAAACCATAAAAGCATGTAAAGTATTCTCGAAATTTGCTCATCACTTTGAAAACACGAAAAAAGCATAAAGAGTAGAAACAAACATGCAAGTGTCATTTTTTAGTTTATTTTTGTTTCAGCTAACATGCCCTCGTTCCATCCTTGTTTTAAAACATGTATTAACTAATTTTTGTTTGTAATGTTCTCATTCAATCTTTGTTTTTCAACATGTTGCAGCCAGTTTTTGTTTTCCTCAACATGTTTTCATTCGATCTTAGTTTTTCAACATGTTTTAACTAGTTTTTGTATCCGCTAACATGTTCTTGTGCAATCTTTGTTTTTCGACATGTTTTAGCTAATTTTTTGTATCCGCTAACATGTTCTCTTTCGATCTTTGTTTGTTCAAACATGTTTTTGTTTGTATTGTACCAAACTCGACATGTTCTTGTCATTTCTTCTTTGTGTTATTCAACAGGTTCTCTCATTGTTATTTCGTTCGTCTAAGACATGTTTTCGTTTGTTGAACATGTTTTCACATCAGTCTTTCGTTTCTCCTAGCTTATGTTTAGATTTTTCAGACATGTGACAGCCGGTCTGTTTCCAACATGTTTTCCAAATCTCTGAAAGAGTATCTGAGATCCTGATTCCGTATATTTTATTATTTATTTAAACTATGTGCAAATATCTGTGTATATATAATAAATTTATACATAGGTATTGTTATTTACGTCACGGCATAGCTGCTGCAGGGTATGCAGGCATTCAGGCAAGCAGGCAGGCATGATGCCATATACCAGCCAGCTAGAAAAGGTCTTGTATTTCTTCGTTGAACCATAAGCAAGTTCTGATTGTGCGCAGACTAGGGAGAACATAGAATAGAATAAGGAGGAGAAAATAAGAAAAATAATAATAACAATAAGAAGAAGAAGAGGAAGAGGAATATTTTTTCATAACTCTTTGTGTTTGTTCAGCCACGCCTGGAGATAATCGGACAGTTATAACAAACGTATACAATAGTATAGTTGCAGGTTCTACCTCCACGAGGAGGAGGTAAAGAGGTAAGGAATCGCGATTTCTGTTGTTTAATAGATATCTATATATATATCTTGTTATGTATATGTACTACATACATATACTGTAAGAGATATCAAATGCTGTGGTATACATAAGGGGTGTCTTCTTTCTTGGGTATCTCTCGTCTTCTTCTTACAATTTTTTCGAATTTTCACATGTTTGATGAAATCTGAAATCAAAAAAATCTTCAAAAATCAATAAAATTCTATCGAAATTATTGAGGGATGAAAAATTCTCCCAGCTCGATCAATGGAAGGAATTGAAGTAAGTAGAAGATAAAAAAAGAAGAAGAAGCTATATACATTCGATACTGTACTGCAATTTTTCTTTTTCTGTTTTTCAGTTTTTTTTTTAATTTTTTTTTTGGTTTTTTTTTATAACAGTATCTAAAATTGAACGAAACATTATCTCCTTATCATATATAAATACGATGCAGGTATATAGCTCGTCGATCCAAGTATGTCCATCAAAAAGTGGTTTTACCTATACCGTTGGATACCCAGGCGTGGGGCGCGCGCGCAAGAACAAAAAAAAAGTAGATTAAGAATTTTATATTGAGAACGAAAAAAACGAGGAAAAGAAAGGAACAAAAATTACGTAAAAGAGGTGAAAAAGAAAAGAAGTAAACGAAAAGAAAGAAGAAGAAAAAACAAAAAATTTTGTCCCACTTGACCCGAACGATGAAAAAAATTTTAATTACGCACCCTGTATACATATATATATCTAGGTATATAGATCATATATACATTTATTTATATAAGATGGTGACTATTTCTTTAACATTAACTACATACCATCGGTACATAAAATGATAATAGCTAGATACACAATATCGGCCATTGTATGAAATGAGGTATGTATACATATGATGGTTGGTTTATACCATATCCGGGCCAACGTGCGCAAGAATCGGCCAAAGCATTCTCGATACATAGCGTAAGGTAGGTACTACATTATAACCAGGCATAGATATTTAATCGTGAAACGAACAATCGGATCGAATCACAACTAGAATATACCTATAGATAGATATATACGTGTAACTATGTGTATAACGACTATCTGTACCTTAACTACGATATTAGATGAAAAACAGCACTGTCACAGCTTCGCGTTACAATTACTGCGGCGAACCGAATCGAATCATCTTATGGCTACGTCATGTCGTATATATATACCGATTTCCAATATCCACTTCTCAAATAATTAAAACGCGTATTTTACGTTATCTAGATGATTTTTTTTTTTTTTTTCATCGCAGATAATAATCAACGTGTCACATTATCTAGATTATATTTCATCCGAATCCAATCGGCAGAAAATTGATAATAATAATAATGATGTGATAAAAAGGCGAACAAAATTTATAACAATATGCGATGATCATCTCATCTTCAGATAAACCGACTCGATCTATCATCTCATAGATAAAAAATATACTGTTTTATCTATAGACGATGAATTCTTCGGACTATTACAATCTCATCTCATCGATGGATCGTTGAAATAAATCATCTTTTATCTCATCTAGATAAATTACTGCCAAAATATTATCTTATCTTTATCTAGATATGATAGACAAGAAATTTTCGGTCTTCTTGCCTCATTTTTTCTCCATCTTTTTTAAAATGCGTATTTTACGTTATCTAGATAATTTTTATATCTCAGATAACAAACGTGTCACATTATCTAGATTATATTTCATCCGAATCTAAACCACAGAAAATTAACACGAATAATGAAAGACACAAAGAATTTCTCTACGATGATCATCTAATCTTCAGATAAATCAACTCTATTATTATCTTACAGATAAAAATCTACTGTTTTATCTAGATGATGAGTTATTCAGAAAATTGGAATCTCATTCTCTTTGAAATATTGTTTGAAAAAAAAAATCATTCTTCATCTTATCTAGATACTAAACAAAAATTTTCAGTCTTTCTTGCGTCAGTTTTTCTTCATCTTTTTAACTTTTTTTCTTTTTCTTTTCACTACTAATGCGTTCAGTATCATATACAGATATATATATATGTATGTTGAAGCGGTGGAGACGAACGAGAAATGTGAATTTTTGTCGTAGGTCGTGAAATTTGAAAGTGATAGCCTTCGCGAGCGGTATAACTTGTAGATAGGTAGATAGTTAGACTAGGTAGGTAGGTAGGTAGGTAGGTAGGTAGGTAGTTGGGTACTACATACCTATAACACACATCTTTCGTATAACGGAGATATATATCGTTATTTATAATACCAGTTACAGTAAAACATGCCCTGCAGAGTGGCTCGCGCCTCGAATAACCCCGAGGACGTGTTACGTATTAGCACGTATGTACCCATATACCTATGTATACATATGTAACGTACATACGTTTGCGAATAATCCCTACGGCGATCTAACGTGTTTAATAGATCCTTGCATTGTATAAATTGTATAATTGTGGCTGTATAGAGAAATCGACATGGAAAAAAAAACTAGCAAAAAATTTTTTTTGCACATTACGAGTTTTTCTTTTTTTACATGTATTCGACATTTTCAATTTCACAATTTTGTTTTCATTCGATCGAAATCGAAGTAAAAAAATTTAATTGTGCATACACTTGCACCGATGTATGTAGTTACAAGGTCAGAAAATCCTGTGAATGAAATCTTATCAGCATATACCTGTATACATACACCTGTACATGTGTATATATAATATATATCATATACATACACTGATAGATGTTAGTATCGAGTCCCAAGGTAGCAAGTAAGTTATTATGTACTTATAGGCACTTGACTAATCGCTACCGATTTCTCTGAGCATATATGTGTTTATTTATTTGTATATAAGAGTATATATCTCTTATCGGTATGTATAATTATCTCCGGTGGAACGAGCACGACGACTGTGGTTATAAGTACCGATATAAACCCTAATCAATGTCCATATATATGCGTTTGATGAGAGTAATCAAATTTACAAATTTTTTTAACGTCACAAGAATCAATTTTTTTCACCACTTCTTCTTATACCGATTTTTGCATTTTCTTTTCTCTCTGTGAAAATCGTGAATGAAACAAGTATGTATGCTGATTTTTGAACGTATACTCACATAGCTTAAAGAGTCGACGATTTTTGAGGAGGAAAAAAAATTTCATACGAAATGAAATACCGATCTTTAAAAAGTATAGACTGGAACGAATATCGAGAATTGTTGAGAGAGTATAACCGTTCACAAGAAATGTCGATCTTTAGAGAAAAATTGATTGAAATGAAATACCGATCTTTGAAAAACATTATACCGGTCGAAACAAAATAGCGATTTGTATAAGAAATGATAGGTAGGTGCTGAAAGAAATGGATAATGTGCTTTTAGAAATTGTCGATCAGAACGATTATACCGATGCTCACCTAATGTGCCAATTGAAATAAATACCGCGATCTTCAGAAGAATAATTGTGGTTTCGGAGAGAATCCGGGTGACAGATACGAGATACTGCGGTCCCAATAGGAAAGACCGATTTTCATTGTAATAGTACCGATTCGGCGAAATGGAGATCGGAAGGTACCGATATCTGAGAATAATGAATATATCGTTCAAAATGGAAACTAATTTCACATTAAAACAGAACGATTCTGGACGACAGAATACCGATCGTCGAAAGATCGCAAGGATCTTCAAAGATCGTACCGATCTTCGAATGGAGAAAAAAAAGAAAAGGGTACAATTTTTTCTGCCTTTCACCTTATCTCTATTCTAAAATCTATAATCCTTATGGAAACCGATTTCTAATAAGTATGATTTCCGTCTCTGTAAAATCATTCTCGCCGACGGTCATTACCTATAATCATCTAATTTAGTTTCACGTCAATATCGTGTGTAAATAATAGTCCGTATGTAATGTGAAAAAGAATCCTGCGCAGATGGCCGATTTCATCTACATATATGTGTGTATCGGTACATATGGGCGCATATGGGAATATATGGAACGGCTTTGATCACGTATTTAGCATCTCATTTTGCGATTGCGATTCCCTGACTACGTTATACAGTTTCGCGAGTCAGTCGCTCAGCTCGCCCCTCGCCCCTCCCATTGAGATCGGTCTCAATTCTCGTTACAGGTAAAAGCCTCCAAATTATCTTGGACAGGCTGACAGGTAGGTGATAGGTAGGTGGGTACAAGGTAAGTATAATAACAATAATCACCAGACGCTCGGTATAAGAGAGTTATGTGTACATACACACATATATATATATTTTCATTTATATATATATAGATCGGTATTACATATATACACCTATGTATATAAAATAAGGATAAAGCAAGGAGCCGATTGCTGCAGACCACTTTAAAATAAATGGATCAATTGAACTCATGCTGCGGTAGCTGCCGATCGGGGAACGAGGAACGAGGAAACGATGCAACCGGTGCAGCAGCGCGCGGTCGCTGTGCGCCGATCGGGTTCATTGGCGGCAGTTATACTTACACCTAACCTATAAACCTAACTTAACAAACTATCTATACGTGCAGGTAATCGGTCTCTCAGACACCGGCTACCGTTCGACGATTCTAAATTGGCGGGAAAATCGATACCTCACGGCCTATTCGCGAACTGATTAGTTTGCGGTTTAGGGAAGTAGAGGCGCCACAAAATTCATGAAGAAAGTAGATCTTCCATTTTTTTTTCAATACATTCAAATGATTGTTATCAAAATTGTCGAGAATCGAAAATTCGAAATACAAGTTTGTTTGGGTTCATTAATTTTCTTAGATTTTTACAGAACTTAAAAATTGTTGTCTTCGTCTTTTCTTTTTCTTGAATACAAAATGTGATAACTTTTTTATCACGTTTCTTTTTTTTTTTTGTTATTTCAATGCGGTTTCGTCTTCGATTATTATAGAACAATCGAAGCGCGTTATCGAGAGAGAGAGAGAGAGAGAGAGTTCGAAATTGGTGCAAATGATCGTTATGATACCTACCAAGGAAATTCGACGAGCCATTATTTCGTATACCGTGACATTCTCTGGATGCTGAACGCCAGGGATACCAACCCAAAACTCGTTAGCCGCATTTTAGTAACTGACTAGATTTCCCTGGTTAAATCACTAAAAGTCTGGTGCTTTTCTAGAAACATCTGGTGAGTTACTCTAAACTGGTGGTCACGAGTTTTGGGTTGGTACCCCTGGCGTTCCGCATCCAGAGAATGTCACGGTATACGAAATATCTCTGTGTATATAAAATCTGGAACAATATAGAAGGACACATGCGAACGCATATACCTATGTACCTATATTTGTCTATTTTAATACAGATATTCATGTGTAGGTGTAGGTGTATGTATTGGTCGAGTAATCTTGCACACGGATCAAAATCTTTGAAATAATTGGATCACGCGTCGATTCGTTCCGCAAATCGTGGGTTATCGCTGTATATATATATATATATATATACTATATATACCAGCTAGGTATATGTTCTAGGTAGATAAAGATAGGTATAGATATATAATTACGTTTTTCTTCAATACAACAATTTTCTTTTATGATACTTATTACTTTTTTTTATTCTTCTCTCCATTTTGTACGTTTTTTGCTTGTATTTTTTGTATTTTTTTTTCTCTCCTCTCATATACATCATGATCATGTTCAGAAAGAATTCTAGGGTCAAATGGTTCCGAAAATTGCTTCTTTGCCGAAAAAAAGAATTGGTTCACCAAAATCGCAAGCCTATTGCGGAATCACGTTCGTAAATTCGTGTATCTACAGAGATTTGCGAGGGAGTAAAAATTCGAAAAAAATTAAAACACAAAAAATTACCCAATGTCTCGTATGTATTTTGTGTTTGATCCTCATTAGTATGTATAATAGATATTGTGATAATGTGTGAGACCTGGTACAGACATAGGAGGCAGTATAGCATGAGGCGGTATAGTAGCAAGTACAGTCGCGGGGGTTCATCGAAGCGAATATCCTGTCTGCCCGTGATGTTCGCCCGCGGGTATTCGCATTTATTATATTGTAGGTATATACATATAGTATATATATATATACATCACTGCATGTATCCACATAATACACGTACATGCACGTGTGAAAAATTTGGCGATTATAACGGTCCGGAAAAATGAAAAACCAAAATCGCAAAACGAAAGAAAAAAAAAACAGTAAAAAATTGCACATACCTATATGTATAATATATATATACATAAATAAACATAAAAAATATTGTATCACGGGTGTGCCCCTCCGGGTGTCGATATCAACTCGCGCTGTGTTAAGGTATCAAAAAAAAAAAAAAAAAAAAACGATAGAAACAAGAAAGTTATTGCCGATTTTTTTCATTTCTATTTTTTTCTTTTTCACACTTTTACCATTGAGGGTTGAAAACCGCGAAACCTTATCGAATTATAAGGTTTCACTGTTTACCTGTACCTACTGCGTTCGTCTGCAATGTGAAGAATTGAAATTTTTCGTAACTTTTGCGTGAGCAAATTTTATTTCATTTCATTTTTATCTCGTTTCTTAAAGATCGATGAAAAAAGAAAACGAATATATTATTTTCTTATTCAAAAAAAACTACGAAAATTTGCAATTATTAATTGTTATTAAAAAATAGAAATTTTCACCAATTTCAATTCACAACAATTTTCAATTGTTAGAAATTTGATTTCATTTACCTATTTGATTTTTTTTTTTTCAATAGCTAATCGCATTTTTAGACTAATTAGAATAATCATTGTGTGACCACAGTTGCCTACATGCCGACGCCTAGTGCAATTTTTTGAGCGGCCGTATCTCGCGACCGGTACTTGTGGGACCACATGTTCTACAGGTCAATTTACTCAGCTTGACCCCCTCTATTACCCCCTTAATTCTCTGCATTAAGTTCTCGGACACCCTGTATATGTATCGGTATATAATACGTGATATCGCGTGGTCCGCGGCTAGTGCACCGATCACATATACATACACACATATAGTATAGATATATAATATATACATAGGTATATATGTGATACATATAGGTAGAGGTAAACGTAAGTGGAGGAGGACTATAGGGGTCAAACGAGGTGATGTTATGTAGCAGTCGGAATTAGCGCAGGTGGGAAATCTACCTGGGCAGGTAGGTAGGTAGGTAGGTAGGTATATTAGTCCCGTATCTTGTTACCTCGATATACTATACATAACCCAACGCGATAAGTAGGTATAAGATCCTATGGCTATATAGAGGTAATGTATATTCTGTAATAAAATAATTGAAAAAAAAACGAAGAAAGATCTTCAAAACTGTGTAAAAAATGACAAAATAACAAAATGACAAAATAGAGTAGAAGACAAAATGAGAATTTCAATATTTCGTAAATTTTTATTTCATAGGTCATCACACATCATTCATATATCGGCTGTTTAAGCGGTTTCAGGAAAAATTTGATATACCGAGAGTTTTCGATGAAACTCGACCAGTTTCACGACAAACTCTCGGTATACATTGTGCCTAGTTCAAAGAGAAATTCAAAATTCGATGAACGGATTATAAATGAATCACCAAGAAACAGAAAAAAGAGAAATAAAATAGATAAAATATATATTATATCTGTGTTATGCGGCTATGTACTCGCAATATATAGGTATATGGGTATAGTTATAGGTTCATCTATATACCTTATAGCTATGTTAAGAGTTAGGTAGGTATATAGCAGGATATATAATTAATTAATTAAATATTCACGTACTGCACCTTATATACTTAAATAGTATGTAATACCTACCTAATTTATAGTCCAATATGTATATAGTACTTAGTAGGTAAATGAACGATCATAAATATTCATCAGGTATAATCGGGCCAATTAGTACATTAAAAGATATAATTTCAGCCGTACCTATGCTCAGGAGCATTATAAGCCAACATCTGTATATATAAGAGCTGGGGGCAGCGAAGAGAAATGCCAAAAAATTCTCGATAATTCAAGATATGGGTGTATAAATTATATCAAAATTGACAACTATATTTATGCAAAGAGGCACAAGGAAACAAGAACAATGAGATAAAATATAGGTACAAAGAAAAAAAGGAAATGATTTAACTCGGAAATTTGTTGAAAGCGCTGAAGTCACCGCATTGACAGACGGAGACTTCAATGCCGAGTATTGGTATAAGACATGACGTATCCGCGTGGAGGAAGCTATATGCTTTACGTATATGATACATAGATTTAAGTTAATACGTTCTTGATGGATTGAAAACAGACCTTTGAATCTATATACCCACGTATAACGACAGAGCAAAGTATTATGTATATTTTCGGAAATTTGGAACAATTTGGAACAATTTTCCTTATTTGTATGATCAATCATTATTTTTGTATTTATATGTCAATGATGATAATTGAATAATTATTTATGATATAGGTACTGTAAATTATATGTATTAGATCATTCTTATGGTATATATTATTAAATACGGGCTTTTCCCATTACAATTAGTGAAAATTATAATTTAAGAATTCTGTGAAAATTTTCACACTGTTTTTCACCCATTAGGTATATACTTGCGTATAAAAGTGATTATATTACTTAAATATAAATACTTAGAATAATAATTAGTCGGGAATAATTAGTCGGTACTTTATGTTAGAGTTTTATTATTATTATTATTAAAATCACTTCTGAATACACACATATATATAGATATATATGTATCCTTCAGGCGGTCGCTAATGACCAAACCTTTCCACTATATATAGGTATACAGGTACACGTAGGAAATAAGAAACTGTAGTTACCCATCCATCCATACACCATATAAGCGTGCCTCACGGCACTTGCATTAATTGATGGTGAAAAAATTTAGTGACTAAAATCCAAAACGAACAAGCATAGAAAAGAAATATAAATCAGTTTTTCATAAAACGTGATTTCAGACTTATAAATCATGCAGATAGATTCCCCGTGAAAATCTAAGACTAAAATTACTAGGTCGAAAATTCGAGATACCAACACTTTCCGAGCTAGAGAAGATCTTAGTCGACCAATCGCACAGCGTATAGATAGCGCAGACAGGGTTACTGCGCAACTCGCACTCGTTATCAACCCTCAGTGCGTCACGCCATACGTCGTGCGCTTGGTCAACTAAAATAAGTTCTTTTCTCAGCTAGCTCGGAAACTATTAGTCCCACGATTTTCTGGTAAAGGACATTTAGTCTTATAATTTGACGAGGAATCTACCCTCAAAATATCACCCCGTCTGACCTGAATCAGCTGCATAGGTATCTCCATTATTCGTAACACATTCGTAAATAGAATCTTAAAAAGTATAGATACACTATGACTGAGCATATATACTTCCATTTATCTCTCTCTCCCTCTCTCTATTTCTCTTTCTGATGATAATCGGTGACTATACACCTATGTGTATGGGCTACAATATACGTAAACGCGAGTCTATACACACGCAATCTCAACCCGTCTCTCCCTCTCCCTCTTTTTCTATAACGGCAATATTTAAAGGCGGGAGTAGGTATAGATTATTATGTACAGACGTATATATATATAGGTGTGTATCTACAGGTATATACGAAGAAATATCCACAACGACGTCTTTCCGCGATTCGACCTTGACAGTATAATCTCACGTGGCAAAGAAGAAGAAGAAGAAGAAGAATAAGAAGAAGTACTAACGTAAGTAAGTATAAAGTAAATGTGACGGTATGCGGTGTTATATATAGTATATACCTACCTGCAGACGTGAGTAACAATCCTCTCTCTCTCTCTCTTTCTATCTTTCTGCATTATCAACAGAGACTCAGTCAGTCAGTCAGTCAGTCAGTCAGTCAGACATTTATAGTTTATTCCTACTATACGTTTATGTACAATTATGATGTACATATATAGTAGGTATTATATGTATGGCATAAAATTGTATAAATTCCTATCGGTATAAATATATACACGTGTATTTTTATACACTGATAATTAATCATGTTGATAACTCACACACACGATGATGTATCTGTATGTAATGTGAACATACTATAATTTATGATTAAAAAGTATTAGATTTTGCCAATCGATCGAGAAATAAATAAAAAAAAAGAGAGAAAAAAAAAATATAATACAATATGGGTTCAATTTTTGTTCATAAAAAGTTCTTTCGGTGGTTAGATTTGGTTTGCTATAACGGTATGTACCGGAACTCTTGTAGAACCGGCGCTGTTCACCTGCGCGATGCTGATGCCTTATGCCTGATGCTGGTGGCCTTATGGAAGGGGCAAATGTAGGTCTCGAAGTCTGATTGGTTGCTGCATTTATACTATATTTTATATACCCATGTACCCACTATATATATATATCTGTATATAAACACGATGCATACATATACTTATGTATACTTATGCGTGTGCACAACCACACAATATACATACATAAGAACATATCATCTTATACCTGCATGCGGAGAGAGAGAGAATACACAAGGATACAGGCATACAGCTTGTATTAGAAAAATAAGGAAGGAAGAAGAAGAAGAAGAAGAAGAAAAAGAATTCCTATATAAAAGAAAAAGAAACGAGAGAGAGACATATGAGATAAATTTATATGTGTGTGAAGATGTAATGTGTAATATACTATCCATCTGTGTTATAAAGTCAGATGGTTGATTCCGAACCCTCTTGAGTCCGAAATCAGCGGCTTTTTTATCATTTTTTTTACGACGATTCAGATTTTTTTCAGACGATATTAAAGGTTTCAAGGTATGTATTATTTATCGTATATGTACCCTGCACTTTATACTTATACTTGCGAAGATTGACGTCGAAAAAAATTTGAAAAAAAATGAAACGCAATCGATTTTTTTCTCTTATCCTTTTTTTTTTTTTTTGAATTTTGAAATTCAAACGGTATTATTGCTGTTCTGGTCTAGCTATGTACCTATTGTTATAATACGTAAACTTTTTCATTCATTATACAATTATCTGCCTGAAATTTCCTCGTATCAAAGATCAGGAGAAAGCGATTTTTTCACCTTTTTCTTTTTATTAACCGATTTTTTTTTCTTCTTTTTTCTTTTTTCTCCACAATTTTATCTATATACCTTTACATAATATATATACTATAAAACTACTCGGGACTTTGTGTACGCTTCTGCAGTGATGAAGACAAAGAGGATCATCACCCTCGTCATCATCTCTCATACACCTATGTATCAATGTGTTATATCCATATATAAAGAGGTCTAAAAATTCTGTACATACATATATATATATCAATGAGTATAAAATATAATGTGTGCTTCGATCAATGTATTTATGTGATTTTATTAATTTTTTTCTTGCCGTAATCAATCGTCAGATGATCTTTTTTTGAATTTCTGAAAAGCAAAAAAAAACAACAACTTGCTGTAAAAGTAAAGTTCACCGTTTTTTTGTACATTTTTTGCAGAGAATTTTGTACATTTCTAGTCAAAAATTCACCAAACTTGTAGACAAAAAAAAAAACGTTATACTTTCTGTTGTTGTTTTTGTTTTTTGTCTCACCACGAAACTCAAATCCGTAGAAGTCCGGAAAATCAATGCAACAAAAACAAGAGAACAAAAAACAAAAAAAGAAGAAAATTACGGAAAACAAAAAGAACAGACAATAACTCGAGTTTCTGACAATGAAGAAAGCTCTCTACTCCTGAGGATCGTCACACCACGCACCGCGACTCTTGTATATCTGTATATATCAAAGTTGTGTGCAACCACAAGTGGCCAAGCACACACACACACAGAGTTTCACAGAAGCCTAAGAGATACAAATACTCATGAAGATCTTCGAACACATACAAACGATTCTCCGCGCTCCTCACTCTTCGCTTCATGAACAAGGAGAGATGCACAGTGTGGTGCGAGCGGTTAAACCCAGCCTGTAACCGTGCGCAAGTATAACCGCGCCGGTAAAGAAGGAAGGCGAAGTTTCTGGGCCCATAAAGTTGCGCGGTAGATCGGCGCGAAGAGTGGCCCGCGAGGGGGGCAGGACGGCAGGCGAGTGAGTCCCCGACTCAGGAGAGTGAGGAGGTGGCTGGTTACTACATGGTGGGGACTACAGCCAGCCATCCAACCATCCAGCCAGCCCGAAGTACCGCTACGCGTTGGAGGTGCCCGGCGGCGAAATACCAACCTACCTACCTACCCAGAACCTACCTTGCAGCTAACACAAGACTGTAGGTACAGACTACAGTCTTGACTGTCCGTTTATTGTAGTATTGGCCAAGCCGTTGCGCGTTGGGCCCGGGAAACGGCTACACACACACACTATAGTTAATTTATACTAATCTACTCCACTGTACATACTGTAGTCTTCACTTCACTGTAGAGTATAGTTACTTATGTACAACCCACTACCTACACACAGTACCGAGCAACGGTCGTCGTCGTCCTGGTGTAGTCCGACTCTGTCGGGTAGCGGAGAGTCAACTTTGTCTTCGGCTGCTAGGCCCCCGACCGGCTGGCACTCTCGTGGCCGACGGCCTCCGACGCGGACCCAATATATAATCGTAGTACGCGAATAAACGAATTTAAAGTAATAAAATAAAGTGATTTTAGGGAAAGGATTTGATCAAATCGATAAATTATGGTATCGGTGTGCTCCGAAGTGTGATAAGACGATTTTTTGTTTTTTGTTTTAAATTAGTACCATTACCGTTTCTTTTTTGTTGTATTACTATATATGTGTAAATATGTAACTATATCGATGCAGGGGGGAAGAGGATGTGTACAAACCATTACTGGCTTAAATTTTCTTAAATTCATGTATTTGTGATAAATAAACTGAATCAGTACACAGATTAGTAATTAGCTGAATGAATAAATGATCGACTAAACAAGTCGAAGAATTTGTCCAACTACTAAACTCGACGAACAGCTGGATCATCGAAGAGTTTATCCAGCTGATGGTATTTGGTAAAGAAAAAGTGCGCTTAAAAGTCGTATCAGGTGTAGTTGTTTAGTCACGGACTAGTGATATGGTCGTAAGGGACTAAGTGTCGTATCCAGCAGGGGATGGGAGAAGGGTCCTGTTATCAATGGTACCATTCTGCGCACTCGAGTCTCCACCTTTACCACCATTGAATCACCAATGTTCAATGTTTGATCAAATAAACAAATAGCAACTACACCAACCGCCACAACGGTTAATCCTCTCGAGAGGGGTCTTATGTTACATTTATACAGCTGGATCATTTTACTCAAACGGTACGGTACGGTACCACTGCCGTATGGAAGACGACTTCTTCGACGATCATCATTATCATGGTTTAGTGGATGGTATTCGAAATAGTGGTGGTTTTGAGAAAATAGTGTGTTTTTGTGTGTTCAGTTTTGGTAATAGTTCCGGGTTTTTTTCTTTTGTGGTCGTATATTATGGTCGCGATCGTGACGACGACGATTATCATCATGGCCGGTTTAGTAGTCTAGGATATTCGACTATTAAACTATTCAACTATCAAAAATCGTTGTAATATAACACGAGCCTGTTGACATTAGAAAATAGTTGAATACGAGAGGAAGAAAGTGGTGGGTGCGCAATCGGTAAAGTAAAGTACAGTACAGTGCAGTACAGTACAGTACAGCACAGTACAGCACAGTACAGTACAGTACAGTACAGTACGGTACGGTACGGTACAGTATAGTACACAGTGCGTATACTTGGAGAACAGCTATAACCTGGAGCCGGAGGATTCTTCGCCGGTTTGAGAGAAGACAAGACGCCGTACTGCACCATCTACCATCACACCATCACCTTCTACTTCTGATATCATCAACCGGTTTTTAAGGTTGGTTTACCCCTTAACCCATATTCTCGCGGTTAGTACGAAACTAAACGCGTACCCGACACTGCGAGTTAACGGGCGAATGAAAACCGAGGGTATTTATTACTTCCTATGTGATGTGTCAGGTGGTTCGTTCACTTCACCCTCGAGCGCGCTCAAGGATTAATTTTCATCATTAAAGGCGTATTTTAGTATTCAAAGGCGTACAAGGTATAACGATCGTCTGATATACGTTGAAGGGAAACAGTTAGGATGTAGCGAAAACCACCCCATGCCCACTTCGGAGTGGTAAACTAATTTCCGGATACCAAAACGACTAATTTACTCGCATACGACTGATTGTAAAGGCGGATACGACTTTTGGAGTGGAAATACTATCCCAAAACACTGATATTATTGCATACGACAGTTCTTCGGACTGATTCTAGTCTTTGATACGACACAATTTTGCCGCATACGACAGCTTCTGACGCGATAGTTGAACATTTTCACGAGTTTCTCCAAATACGACGATGATCTAGACTAGGATACGTCTTCTGGAATCGATCAGGAGTCTTGAACCAATTATTTCCTTGCGTACGACGGTTTTCTGATTGATAAAGGTATCTAATACGACAATTTTCGTTGCATACGACAATTTTTCAATAAAAAGTTGAACAGATCAACTAGCTTTGGGGAAGTTTACGATCTATCGAGCGATCTGGGAGAGCTTCCAAACTGATTATTCTCTTGCATACGACAGATTTTTCGAACTGAAAAACGTTTATGATGCAAATACGACAGTCTTTGGCCAAATGCTTGAATAATTTTAATACTTTTCTGGCATACGACAATCTTCGACTAAAATACTCCAAAATTGTCACTATTCTCTCAGCGTACGACAGTCTATCAGACTAGACAGCGTATTTAAAACGACTATTCTCCTCTCATAGGCCAGAATTTCTTACTGACAAACGTTTTCTTGTCTAATACGACATTCTTCGACTACACGTGCTCCAAAAATTTGACTATTTGTCGTACGATACGACAGTATTTCTTCATTACAGTAGACACATTCATGACCATTCCAGCTCTTTGCATAGATGGACTAGACTAGATACGACTGCATTATTCATCATTATCTATGTAACTGGGTTCCCAGTTCGAAAATCATAATTTTTTTTCGAAAATGATTTTCGAGCCACCAATTTTCTAATTGAGATGATGACTACGCAGAGTACAGCAACGCGACGTAAGAAAAGCTCATTATCCGGCAATCTATAATAAATTAATGTATAGGAAATTGGTCCTATTGCAGTTGGCTGGTAGACCTGAGGCAGGTATAAGGCACGGATCCGAGTGCAGGGGGGCATAAATATAATTGGCTTAAATTCCTAGTGTCCATGAGCCCATATAGCTACACTGGGGAACGGTGCACAGTAATTAATATCAGAATCACTGCAGGTACTATATTATACTTATACACACTATACGAGTCTATACATGTCTATATGCCTCTATTCTACCTGTTGCCTATGGATAATTTGCATATCAGGAATTTCTTATAGATCTGCGTATATATTGGTATACATCACATATGTATGCAGTGCCTATATAAGCCTTTGAACATCAATGGAATAAGAATGAAAAGAATAAGAAAAGAAAATGCAATTAAGATATGAATGAATGAAATAGATCACAGAGAAAGAGAATAAACAGTCATCTCAGATACCATTTCCGATGGAAAGATGATCAATTTTCTCCCAATTCCAGCTCTACACACAATTTAAACAATTTTAGGAAATCTTTAACACGTTTAGTCGTATTTAAGATGTCTTCCATACGCATAGTCGTATCTAATTGTACAATACTGTCATTAAATATATATATATGTTCAATCGAGAATAATTTATTGCAGTTAACGCAATAAGAAGAAGAAGAAGAAGAAGAAGAAGAAAAAGATAAATAATTACTAAATTAATTAATTGTCGCGCATGCATTAAGCAGTGAAAGTGTACAGTCTGTATAATAAAAGTTTCAGTAGCAACAGCAACAGCAGCAGCACTAATTCGTTCCCGCATATCGGCACATACCTAGATACGTCTATGCGCACGTATACTAGGGTATAGTTATACCGTTTATTAATCTGTACATATAATCGCTAATCACTAGTTGGACACATAATAACACGCGTGCTACTGGAGCCGATATATTTCTATATATATAGAGCGGTAATTAATGTCCTTACGTTGGTATATATTTTATAAATACGACATACATATGTATAATATGAACATATATCTCCTCGTCATATGTATACCTCGATGTCGTTCGAGGTCGGTCACGCACCTCCGTAATCATTCGTTCAAAGATCCAGGTCCTACCTGCCTGCCTACCTATACCAACCAACGCAACCTAACTTACTACCTGTATAGGGGGTGTCGCCAACCGCGTTGAGTTGACGCACTGGCCGAGACGGCCGCGACGACTAGTGACTATGAACAGACGTATACAAGTTTGTCATACTATGCAGCGAGCGGTTCACTCGCCCGCGTAAATAGTACGTCCAGATGAAAACTGGCTACTATATACATATTTTGAAACTACATGTATAGTGTATAGTATAGTATAATATATATGCTTCGCTCCTCATTGTAGTCAGTTTTTTTCTACATTCATTGAGTCTCGATGAGTATTCACTATTTTTTTTTTGGTTTTTTTTTTCAAATTTTTAGATCTCATTGATCTCTTGATATGAATCTTGAAAGATTCATTAATCATCCTGATCCTCCATTGACTGAATCGTACCAAGTGTAATCGATTTTCTTCTTATTCTTCTACGTGTCAAATTACGGGCAGGAAGATTTCTGTTCTTGATTCTAATGCATAGTTTTTTGAATCTCAATTGACGCTGAATGAATCTGTATATAGTTTCTGATATTCTTAGATTCGGTGTATCGTGTATGTAGGATATAGTTTGATATTCGCGTCCCACGGTTTCGATACAATTATCTATAGGGAGTCCTGTACCCGTAGTACGCGGTTGGTTGGTTTCGTCTGGTTCGTTGGTTGTCTGCTAGGTAGGAGATTCAGACTTGAGGCTAGAGCTAGGCTAGCATCAAGTCAAGTAAAGCTGCGGTAGTTGAATCGACCCGGCAAATGTCAGAGTATCCTGCATCTAGCCAGCCAGCCGCGCACGAGAACCTGTCCCACCGCACCGCACAGCCTAGCCATCTAGCCATCCAGCCAGATCGACTAGGCTAGGCTAGGCTAGGCCGAGCACCGAGCGGCCCACACGGGTTTAGAACCTAGTTGCTGCTGTGCCGATGTGGTACCAAAGAAACATCAAACATATACATATATATATACATATAATTATACATATATACATTTAGTGTACATATACATGATGTATACATAGGTATATACATATAGTATATACATCTAGTAGCATACGTTAGTTTATAGATGCAGCGTGATAAATATATAGTTGTATGTTTATGTACATACATACATATACAGATAGTATATAGACACACAGTTTTCTCTACCTATGTATACGTATTTATATATATTAGATGTAAGTAAGCGCGCGAAACTATTGCGAAAACGGAAAATGATGATGGCCTCCGTGCCAACTGCAGCAACCGACAACTATAATAGTAGTTAGTTATAGGTACACCTATCTCGGTTCTTCGAACCTCGAAGAATTCAATTTGATCGATGTATTCTCCTTCTTTCTTTTCTTTTCTTTTTTCTTGTTTAGTAGTTTTTTTTTAGTCAATTTTCTTGCCTATAGTTGGTTCAATTATTTGTCATACCTCGTTTAGTAGTTTTTAAATCAACCTTTAATTCTTCTTCTCACTTTTCTTGCTCCTCGTTGCTTAATTGTCTTCGATTTTCGTTTACAACATCGACTATAACATCGATTAGTAGTTTTTCAATCCATTTTCACCCTAGCTTTTTGTCATTTCTCATTCCGTTTGTAGAAACTTTTGTCGCAATCAAATCTCGCGATTATAGCTAGTTTTTCTTTGCTCATCTCGTTTAGTAGTTTTTCACTTCATTTCACGAATATTAATATCCCAACAATTTCTCATTAGTTTTCATTGTTTTTCATACAAGTTTCTAATCGCTGTTATTATTTTCCCGATTCCGTTCAGTAGTCGTTTCATCATTTTCATCATGTTTAGTGGTTTTTCCGCAATTTTCTATACGATTATTATGCACGCTATCATTTCTAATTTTCTTTCATTTTCTTTCTTCATTTCGCTTGTTAGTGTCTCTTCAAACTTTCACACCCATCCTCATCATCATTACTATGTACTATCATTCTTCTCAATCACTATAGCTTCTTGTTCAATTCCATCATCAACTATTTTCCTATCTATTTTCTATTTCCTATCATTCCAATATTTCGTTTGGTAGTCAACCATCAAATCATTCAACTATGATAATCACGATATTCTTTTCCGAATATCTCGACTAGTATATTACAGTTGTTTATTCCACTATTTCTCCTATCCCTTGTCTCGTCTAGTACCTCTTCACTCAACTAAACAACTATTTCCTATCTTCAACATAGTCAAGTAGTTTTCAATTCAATTTCCATATAATTTCGTGTCCTTTCATTCTTTCTCAACTATCTATCAACATTATTCCGCCTGTTTCTCACATCGTTTAGTAGTTTTTCACCCAACTAAACAACTATATGCTTTCCCCGACATTGTTTAGTAGTTTTTTTGTCAATTTTTCTGTCTTTCCTCCCCTTTTCCAACTATCCTCCCTAATTGCCGTACAAATGCAATATATGCTTTTTCCGACATTGTTTAGTAGTTTTTTCTTTCTTCCTTCCCCATTTCTAACCATGCTTCAATAGTTACTGTACAAACGTACAGCTATGATCTTTCCGAATAAACGAAATGTGAAAAAATCCTCTCAGAGGAACGAGCGAAGAGCTATAGTTGTTAATTATACATATATATGGTATATTCATATTTATGTATGTTACAAAGAGGTTGTCCGGACTCCGGCTGGCTATATGTAGATAGAAGCGTGTACCAAGGTAGCTCCCACGCCAGTATAAGATGCATATCTTTCTCATTTCGGAGCTTTCTTTTGTTTTGCCCTGGCTATGCCAGGGTCCGGGCGAACTTCCTGCTATTTTCTATTCGCCACGGAGCAACCTGCACCAGGGCAGCGAACACAAACGCCCGACAATTATTTATTCACCGCTCCGCGAGTACGCGTTCCCGATTCTACAATAAGCCCCCCCTATCCCCCCTCTGCCCCCCCACCCCTTCATTATTACACTATACACAGATATACTATTTTACTAAACACGAAAAAAAGAACAAAATCTATTTTGTGTTTTTCAGGCGACTAGCTAGATTCTTTGTTTGTTTGTTTTATCGTCAATCTAAATTATAGATTACAAACATACTATTTTAATCCACAATATGCTACTATACGTGGATTGTATTGACCTTGGAATAGTTGCAATAGTAGTCGTGCTATTCAAATTTTCGTTTTTTTTTCTTTTTCAGTTTAGGGACACTTTCCGATCGTTAGAAGTCTCTTAGACACTTTAACTCAAAATACGTGTAGCTTAGACCATAGTTGCTATCTGATTTAGTACGTCTTCTAAATAAATAAAAACCGACTTCTGGACTACTAATTTTGACTCTTTTTATACCCAGAATAGTTGGTTTTACTGAAGAAAGACTTTTTGATGCTCGTTCGTGTTGCATAGGTATTTAGATGCTGTTTTCAAATTTTTCAACATCAAGACGTCTTTCGAACAACTATTTCGCTTCGAAACGACACTATTTTTGAATTTCAGACATATTTTGATTCTCGAAAAGAAATTTCTATCGGATTATTATAATTTCCAATAAAATCGACAACTATAAGTATACAGGTATAATACGTACGTATATTACTCGTCAAAATTTTCCAACTTCCCGCATTTGTATGATAAAAATCGTAAAATAATAATTTACCTGCATATACACATGGTACATAATATATTGGTGTACACCTATGTGAGAGTTGCCGATAAAAAGTGAGATCGGAGAATTTTACGAACTAGCTAGTGCTCGCGCTCACTCACCCATTCGCGCTAGTACATCCGCGTATACATATACTGTGTATATGTATACATAGGTACATCCGTACAAATCCAATATATACATATGTACATGTCTATCTATGTATAAACACACTGCAGTGTATTTAATTTTGAATTTACTATATGGCAATATGTATATATATTTATATATATACATATGTATTTATATATGTATATATGTATACGTAATACGCGTGTATATACCGTATTGGCAAACAGGTCTACAGCCGGCAGGCATCAACACCAAGAGAAATCCTGATGAAGGAAGGAAATATGGTGGGGTAGGTTGGGGGAAGGGGGGGGGGGGGGGGATAGAGATAGAGGTATGTACTACAGACCTCTAGCCACATAGCTAGTTTATAACTTCTCTGATCTGATACAACAACTATATACTTTAATGCCTGCGTCACTCTATCTTATACACTGACTCTGCAGGGTGGACAAGGACCCAGTATCCTGACCCAGTCTGCTGCAGTCGTCGTCTGGTCCCATGATAATATATATATATAGGTATATACATATATGTACATAAATATATACATATGGGAGAAGATGTGTACCTATATATACCTACGTAATTAAATGTTAAGAAAAATAATGGTAATGATAATGATTTATATATCTTATGTATTACATATATACTGAGTTATTTATTATTGTATATATACACATTATACATATGTACCGTAAATTCTTCGCTAATTTTGGTTATTATATCATATACATATAAACACGTCATTGACGTATATTCAGATATCTGAAGTACATACCTAGGTATGTGCATTGGAGTATATTGGATAGGTATATGTGCAGGATATCGCAGCCCGCATCCCGCAGCATTGATTTATTATACATATAGTTATGTACTTAAGACTAGGTGTATATCTTTACATCGTTGACCTGCCTTCATATATATATATGCTGCAAATGTGAAATTTTGACATTTTTTTTTTGCTCCAATCATTGAGTGGAATTGCCTAATTAATTCTTGATCTAGTTACTATACAGCTTCCGTGTGTAATAACTACTTTAGCTATAAATTATAGTTATATATGGGGTATTCCACGTGAACTGGATCGGTTTTTGGCAGGAGGTCATCGAATTTGATGCCAATGCAGATTCAGATTTCTTGTTACTAGATGAGATGTCCCCGACAGTTACAGAGCATGAAACCAATTGGTTCAATTTATATCGGTGTCATGATTATACCAAAAATTTGATTACTACATTTTCAACTCCACTTATATCAGCCATGCATGAACAAAATCGTAACTTCCCATAGTGCATTCTACGCGCATAAATGAGCTCTTTCGAAATATGTAGCACTTCAATTATTTTTGAAATTCTTAAACATGTAAAACTTTGGAAATATGCGATTTCTTTGTTCTTCAACTTGAAGGGTCTAACCAATTGCCCTGAAATTTTCACCGAAATTACTTCGAGGTGGCACTAAGAAGTGATCAAAATTTCAGCCTCCCGTTTTTCTTCTTTTTTTTTTTCCAAAAATCGGCGAAGCATGTAAAACTTAGAAAAAATATGTTTCCATTTTTTTTCTACTTGAAGGGTCTAATGGATTGCCTTGAAATTTTCACCGAAATTACTTCGAAGTGCCACGAAGAAGTGATCAAATTTCGAGCCTCCCGTTTTTTCCTTTTTTTTTTGCCAAAAACCGATCCGGTACACGTGGAATACCCCATATAGTATATAGTTGTAAATTAGATATAGATTTATAGCAAAGCTCTTCTATTCGGTTTTTTTTGTTTGTATTTTCATCCTCGAATCCTTTCATAAGCCTAAACTCATAATTCATTACAATAACGAACTAAAACTAATAATTTGTGTCTTAGTCCGATAGGATAGGAATGATTAAGATATTTTATATAACGAAAGCATGTTTTTCTCGCTTTTTGATGCCTCTGTATGGGACCTAAAGTAGTACTTTTAAGTCCTAGGACTTTTCGTGCCACATTTAGGTCCTAGAACTTAAAAGTACTACTTTAGGTACTATACAGGACTTAAATGTGCCAGATTTAAGTCCTAGAACTTAAAAGTACTACTTTAGGTCCTATACATGACTTAAATGTGGCACATGGACTTAAAGTACTACTTTAGATCCTATAGTAGTAGTAGGTCCTAGAACTTAAAAGTACTACTTTAGGTCCTATACAGGACTTAAATGTGGCACATGGACTTAAAAGTACTACTTTAGATCCTATACAGAAACATCAAAAAGTCGCTAAACATGGCTTTGTTGTATAAAATATGGTGTGTACCAAGGCTAAGTGGGCTTTTTGACCTTGTGTGGTTGCAGTACTCGTCTTCGTACTGCAAACTCGTACTCTGACTCGTACTGCAAACTCCACACTCGGTCTAAAAAAGCCCACTTTACGCCCTTGGTACACAATATACTATTTTTTCAAGACGTCTATGGAGACGGTTTTTGAGTCGTCTGAAGATATACCCAAGACTTCGTAAGCCGTTTTCGTCAGACGTGCAAGTTTCTCAAAACATCTTCGGACGTCTCAAAAATAGATCAATTAAACGCTTTAAGACACTCAAGCAGGTTCTAAGATGACAGTCGTCTTCATAACGTCCAAGGATATTGTGAGACGTATCGAGCCACTTTCAAAAGGTCGCGACCACTTGAGTCATTTTCAAAAAGTTTTAACTCATCATCAACACGTCCTCAGCCATTTTTGAGTCGTCTAAGTCCGAAGACGACTTTTGACGTCCTAAAACGTTTTCAACCATTTTGAGACCTAATCCGTTTTCAAACGACTCCACAATATCCAAATCCATATTAACTCGTTCCAACCACTTTTAAGACGTCTTGAGTCATTTTCAAAAAGTTTCAACTCATTTTCAATCATTTCTTTTTCAGTCATTTCCGAGTCGTCTGAATTCGTTTCAAGACGACTCTTGACCTCCTAAAATGTTTTCAACGTTTCTATACGAATTTGACAACATATCTCGAAGAATCTAAAAATGTTTGAAGACATTTTTGGTACACATGTCTGGAACAAAAATAATTTAATTCTTCGTAAGTATTAGGCGTCTCTTAAAAGCGTTACGGTCTGGAAGACTTCTTCTTCTTTTCTTCATAAATTTTTTAATTTTTTATTTTCTTATTTCTCCGTTCATTTCGTTCCGACCAATCCTCACCCTGCTGCCCACCTATCTTCCATCGATTAAACAAGTGTGTCAAATGATATACGGAGATACATACATACGGAAACCCCGCGGTATTTAGGTTACCCAGGTAAACGAGGAGCGGGTCACCTGCAGCAACGCTATGTCTGCTGTTGTTGCCGCCACTGGGTACCCCGCGTCGCGGGCTGCGGCAGTGAGGTGGAAGAGACGGTTTTGGTTTTGGTATATATATATATTTTTTTACGTTGGTCAATTATTTTTTAATTTTTTTTTTTTCTTTTTACTCGTTTTTTCCATTCTTTTTCGTTTTCTCGTTTCTCGCGCTACTTCTTTCTCTTTATCTTATGTACACATCGCATCTTTATATATATATATATGATATGTACATAGGTACCTATATACTGAGTGAGTTCTCTCGATCTGAAAATATTATACCCACACAAATCCATATACACCCATATACCCCACCTATATGCATATATATATATAACCAACTATAGATGGGAATTTGAGATGCGTCGTCGTGCACCGACTTCGCCGAAGATATCGAATTACGACGCGAACGCCCTGCGCGATCTGACTACCTCCCTCACTCGCTATTGCTGCACACTCGAAATTATGACAGCCGGTCAGTCATCTGATGTGATATGAGCCAAGAATCACAATATTGAAAGAAGAAAATTGTAAAAAAAAAAAAAAAAAAAAATCGATTAGGAAAAATTCATTAAATTATCATAATTACTATTAATTATCGCATAGTGTGTATGGTATAATTTTTTTTAGTCATATAGGAGGATTTGCGGAAAACAAAATAAAGATATTTAGTAGGTACTACTACGTGATATAATATATGGTGTATAAGGAATTTGGTATAAGATATCGAGTTTATTGCACAAAATTTTTATTGACCTAATAAATTAAATCGATAACAATTTTATATCTCGCGTTTATTCATATAGTATATATATAGGGTATGTAATGAGTTATAATAGATCTTTGAAAAATTTATTACTTTAAAGAATATTATGAAATGCAATAATTTTGCAGTAGCTGATCTGAGTAGCATAACGGCAATATCTATTTATATTATCTATAAGCAATGATTGTGGTAGAATAAATAACTTGATACCGATATATTAATACGTATAGTTTTTTATTCCTACGTTTAGTAGAAACCGTATATAATATATAGTATGCAACAAAGTTGTGGGTAGAGGAATTACAGTAATTTTCATGAAATAGGATATCTAGTCATTCCTGCAAACGTGGACTACTCAGTTTCTCTTCGGTTCAATCTCACTCCGATATACATATGCACATATGTATCTATCCTATACATATGCCAGGTATGTCGTACATATATTAATAGTAAATAAAAGAAACTAAACATTTCTATGTTGATTATTTACTCATTTATTCACTTGTTCATTCAATTTCTTTTCCTTATCTTCCGTTTCGGTTCCTTTTTCGAAGATCTTCTGATTCCAAAAACGCGAGATTGCAGATCACCTTGTAGCCTAGCCACTCTTGAAAATCGTCGATTGCGGAAAGAGAATTTTGTGAACTCAAATGAGCATCTATGCACACATGAGTAAATGTACAGGGTGAGTTTTCCCCGGGGTTCGGAGAGGGCGTGGCTTAAATCGGCTCAAATAGTAGTGTCTCATTGTTTTCGGCAAGGCTACGTGAATTTTCGTGTATTTTACAGATTACACGGCAAGAGTCAAGTCAATAGTAGCTGACAATGCGTGAGAATCGTTGTTCTGAAAATTACAAGTATGAATAGAAGAAGATTTAAGCCACTCCCTCTCCGAACGCCGGAGAAAACTCACCCTGTATATACGCTTTTAGTATTTGTGAAATTTTTTCCGAAAAAATCGTAACTAAAATCGATGAAATAATTCAAGAAAACTTTAAGTACAGCAAAAACTGATCAATCATTCGACGGAAATGAAAATAGCGATGAATAATGATAATAATTATTGAAATCCGATGCGGAAAAATAACAGGAAGTGTTAATTAGCCTGCTCGATCGTCAGTGTGGCATATCGATCGTAGATCATTAAGCGTATAGTGGGTGCAAGTTATAAAAATATATTTCCTTGCTTCTTTCATAATCGAAAAACCGTTAAAAGACAAACACTTATGTATGGATGTATATATGTATACGTCGTAGTCACTACACACTTCGCGGATAAATAATATCGTACAAGAGAGAAGCGCAGAATGCGCTGCTGCGGCTATAAGCTTACGCGATTAACCAATTCGCTAAAAATAACTCGACGGCCTTTCAAAAAAACAGCGTGCGATTTCCTGATCATATGTTATATATATGTATATATATATATATGTGTGCTGCTGGTTTGATCATATACTGCCTAAATCCGTAATCCTAAATTCGAACTAAGTAGGTCTAGTGATTTTGTGCCATGCGGTTTGGGAAAAAAAAATTGAATTTTTTTCTTGTGTGCATAACTATCTACTGAATAAATACCGCCTTGCGGTATGTGCGTAAGTCAGGTACCTGTAGGCCACGATGATGAAGTCACTAATAATTGTCACGTGAACGCGGCTGCGCTGCTAGCGCGTTAACCCTACTCGATACGCTATCCACGTAATAATTACTACAGCAAACTTACTATGCTCTTCGAAAATCACGAACGTGTATCACGAAATTTCCGATTTTCATCCCAACAAAAAGAAACGTTCTCAAAAACGGACGCGTGCTTTCCCTGGTGAATAAATCGGCAATTTTTAATAACGATTTTCAACCGATTTTTTTACCGATTTGTCGAAAAGGTATTAGATACGATTCTTACGACGATTTTTCGCCCGTTTATAACGTAAGCTGCAGTTTAGTAAAAAATTTTTGCCGATCTTCTGCCGATTTTTTTTTTCCTTCATCTCCTTACCGATTTCGTTCGCTTCTTACACTCGACAATTTTCTATCAACTTTATTGCAAGTGTTTTCTTAACGATCTTTTTACCGATTTTCAATATGCAAGTCGATCTCGATCACCGGGGTATGGGACGAAGCGAAAAATATTTCAAGTCAATCTCAATGCCACTTACGACCGTCTGGGTTTATACATATATGTGCCTATACATATATATAATATATATATATAAGTATGTAACGCTAGGTATGTGCTCTATAACGCAATCGAATTTATCCACATCGCTATATATCCATCTAGATACATAATATATAGGTATTTACTACGTATAAGTAGCTAACTATGTATATCCCTAAGCGTGTAGACATAAGATACGTAATACGTTACAGTATACGTAGTACGTTGTTATAATACATATATGTATTATATATATATACGTACAGATCGTAAGAACGCCCGTTAAGACTTAAGACTAAGAGTCATGACAGCTCGGGGCTATGTAGGCGGACTTGCCGCCTTGCGCAACATTCGTCGGACCAAGCTGTGCCTAGTATCGTTCTGTCGGTTATTAAGTAAATAGGTTATACCTTAACGCGTTGTTCGAGTTGCCCGAGTCAGCTAGCTATAGCCAACCAACCAACTCACGGCAATCGGTTACCCAGGCTGTTATACTATCGAGATACAACCTATTGCCAACTAGTTACTTTGCAACGATTTCAAAATATATATAATGGGATACGATCTTCGGGGACTCGAGCCGATCATCATTACCGACCTCATCCATGCAACACGTTACATTTCTTCTTACAAACATCCATTTTAACAATGAATCGGCACATGGAATCGGTACGAAAAATCGACAAAACTCGATTCGCACAATCTAAAACTGATGAGTTGGGAATAGTTTAGGTATACCGAATAAGAAAATTCAGTACGAAAAATCGGCAAGAAAATAATGATCGGTAAGAAATCGTTTCGAAAATCAATTCATAGGGAGAAGGTAATGAATGATCTTCTATAAGTCTGTTTTTTAAATCAGTTTGGAAAAAATCGGTGAAAAAATCGGCGTCCGATTTCTTCTTTTTTTTTCTTGTATTCTCGTCAGTATGAATATCCTCCGATCGATGGCCTGCAGTCTCAGTTCTTCCGCGACAAAAATCGGTAAGAAATCGTTTCGAAAATCAGTTCATAGGGTTCTGGTAATGAATGATATTCTATAAGTATGTTTTTTAAATCAGTTTGGAAAAAATCGGTAAAAAAATCGGCGTCTGATTTCTTCTTTTTTTTTCTTGTATTCTCGTCATATGAATGTCCTCCGATCGATGGCCTGCAGTCTCAGTTCTTCCGCGACAAAAAATCGGTAAGAAATCGTTTCAAAAATTAATTCTCGTGAAAAAGGTTATGAGTAATCATCTATAAATCTGTTTTTTAAATTAGTTTCGAAAAAAAAAAATCGGTAAAAAATCGGCGTCTAATTTCTTCCTTTTTTCTCGTTTTCTCGTCAATATAAATGTCCTCTGATCTATGGCCTGCAGTCTTCGTTCTTCCGCGACGAATGAATGTCTGACGTGGCCCTGGTTCAGTGCGAGGTCATTAAATGACAATGATAATGTCGAGGACTAGTGGTGCTACTGCTTCTAGCGCTGTATAGCTATCGACTACTATTTGACACTGAAGTTTTTTGTCTGAACGAGGGGCAGCGCTGTTCTACAGATCGTCGCCGTCTACGTTCTTATATATCGTTGTCCATTAATGGCAACAAAAAAAATGATACAGTTTTTCTATTTTCTTCAACATCTATACACAATTTAGTGTATTGTATAGATCGAAAATGGGATTAGTAGACGTGTTTCCTTTATTCACGTATCGAAATACCGCAGGTATAACGAATGGCAAGGACTATTCAACCTCAAGGATCTCGAGGACTGAGGAGGCGGACTAGAATTACGATCAGCCAAGGATTAGTTGATATACATACCGAACTACAGTACATATGTATGTACGTGACTGCGAAAATTTCTTCCTTGAAAAATTTCGGCGAACTAGCTGGCACCGACCTCGGTGCTAGATCCGAATCAGGAAATTCAATTTGCTAGAAAGACTCGAAAAATAAAAGGGAAAAAGAAAGAAAATATTTGAGTTTCAAAAAAATGTATGCACGACTTCATAGGATATATTGAAAATCGCATATTCGTATACTACGTACAGAGCGATTCTCTGGAAAGTAACGCGCCTAAAGGTAGGCAAGCGCGAGACGCCTGCATCGAGTGACTCAAACATCGACGATTGGCCACGTGAGAAATGAGACCCAATCGTCGATGTTTGAGCTGCGCAATGCAGGCGTCTCGCGTTTGCCTACCATTTAGGCGCGTTACTTTCCAGAGAATCGCTCTGTATGTAACGAGATTCTGGTGTTCGTAAATTATTTTTCTTCGCCTGTCTATAGATATGTAGTATAATATAACATACACGCATATGTATATAACATGTACTATACTACTCTAAAACTCTTCATACTATCCACATACTTAAATAACATGATGTGGTGGTCGAGTCGTCGCGCACGACTGACTCAACTCAACTCTTAACTCGAGATTTCTACTGAATTGCAAAACTAAACGCCTCTAGGCGTTTTGGATAATATTTTCGTCTTGGTAGTATTCGTACGGCCAAAAGTGTCGCTGTTGAATGTTTTCAATCCATCTAGATACCTCATTATAAATACATATATGTATATACATATGGGTTCTATATACATATACCTATACGTAAGAGGTTGATCGCTGATCATTAATTATTTCACAATACACTATACATGTATACATACACATAGCATACAGGTACACATATGTACGTATATTGATGTATGTAATTAAATATAGTGTAAATCATAAATAATAAAACAAAATCGAATATGAATAAATAATTTATTTTTATAGATTAGTATCGATTTTTTGAAATTATACATATGTATCTAATATATATATTATGTACATAGGTATACTACATCTGTATTATATCGGTCGCAGTTTTCTCCATCTTACTCTATCATAATTAATATACCACGATGGTTTTATAAATATATGTATGTACACATAATATGGATATATGTTTATTTATTATTTATATGCTTAGGTAGTACATATAAGTATTTATTAAATACATATCTATGTAATTGTGCGTGATGATCGAGTCTAGTAACCCGGCAATAGCATCTTTCCTACACTACTTAGGCGCATACATATGTACATAATACACTACATATGTATGTATCATTCGATCGTCTCTCTATATATCATCAAAACAGATTTCTCTTCAGAGAAATGAACGCAAGTTAATCTTTATACGAATACCTATAAAATATGTATATAGTATATAGTATATATATATATGTACACACTATTTACTATATATGTGTGTTGTGCTTGTGTGTGCGATTGAATTTCTCGTTTGTTCAAGTTCTTCGGATATTATGAATAGTATGTATAAACAGACGTATATGTACATATATATATATGCTTCTGTTTATATATTTACTTAACGTAATTGTCTATTAATTGAATTTTTTTCTCAAACAATTATACAATATCGGTTTTCTTACCCCTGAAAAACCCTTGGAAAACACTTTGCGAACTCTCGGACTTTACGGTTGCGTCAGTTTCCTGAATCCAGGCGCACGATATAGTGATCATTATAGTGATTCACAAGAATAAAGAGATGAAACAAATTCCATCAAATTTCATGTCATGTTAAAAGAGAAAATTAAAAAATTAAAAAAAATTGACCAAATTTTCAATGCGATTTATAGTCAAATTATATGAAATATATTTATTGTGAAATTTCGTCGAATTGAAGAAGAAATCTTTGTGAAAGTCTTGTAAAAATCTTATGGAAAAGTTTCAATTAAATCGCGCGGGTGAAATCCGAATCAAATTAACTCGAAAATTTTCTTTTTTTTCTACCTGGCTATCAGAAAAAAAAAAATGTTGTTTCTCTGGTGTGTTTGATGTATGATGCGTGGACGACAGTATTTTAACAGCATATGTGTGTGTTGTATTTAAATCGACTGATCGTTTAATTTTTTTCAATTGTATAAAAAATTCGAAAAAATAAGCATACGAGTAAAAGAAACATAAAAAGAGTCTTTATATAACGAAAGCATGTTTTCCTTGCTTTTTGATGCCTCTGTATGGGACCTAAAGCAGTACTTTTAAGTCCTAGGACTTTTCGTGCCACATTTAGGTCCTAGGACTTAAAAGTACTACTTCAGGTCCTATACAGGACTTAAATGTGCCACATTTAAGTCTTGAATGTGCCACATTTAAGTCCTAGGACTTAAAAGTACTACTTTAGATCCTATACAGAAACATCAAAAAGTCGCTAAACATGGCTTTGTTATATAAAATATGGTGTGTACCAAGGCTAAGTGGGCTTTTTGACCTTGTGTGGTTGCAGTACTCGTCTTCGGCTCGCAACGCACTCGTCTTCGACTCGTGCTAGCTCGCCTCTGACTTGTACTGCAAACTCCACACTCGGTCTAAAAAAAGCCCACTTTACGCCCTTGGTACACAATATACTATTAAATTGAAAAGAGACGTATGCATAGATATGTGAATGAATAATAATTGATACACGTCTAATTGTCGACTAATTGTAATGAGCGAGCTGGGGAACGATCCGGACGCGCGAACGATTTTATTTTTACAACCGACTAATTCGAAAAGTTCGAAGAAAAAAAGAAAAGAAATAAAGAACAAAAATAATGGCTATATGGTTGTAAAAATTATTGTTCAAAGTAAGGAAAAGCAGCGTAATTTACATAACAATAGAACGTGCACACGTGGATATAGTATACAAATGTGTATTATCTTAAAAGGTGTGTCAGAGTCTGGCCTTTCAGTCCACCTGGAAGTCTAATTACAATTAGTTTTATATCCTTCCCGCTATTGCATCGATGGTGGCTAGTCTTACTCGGTGCAGCACAATTACCTAATTGCCTACCTGCGCAGATAAGTACGCCGCAATAGATTGGAACTGAATCTATATGAATTCTCGTTATTCGATACAACCAATCTAATGTCGCGTGGAAGAATGAGAAGTTAGGTTAGGCTCGTCTTTATACATATTTAAAAACATTTTTCATCACAACTTCCGAACCCGATTGAACCCGATCTTCAAAATGGTCTTAAAATCTTCGTTTTTTGAAACAGAATCTTGTGCGAAGTATCGAATAAATGTCTATATTCGAATTGCACAGTTTTTTCTTCGGTTAAAAATGGTTATTCGGCCATTTTTTAACAAAAATTGAATTGCATCTAAAATTGTTACGATTTTATCTTCTTGAATCAAAATTCTCGGAAGATATAAAGATTGTATTTTTGATTTGACCGAAATTTGAATCTTTCTGGTTAAATAAAAACAACAAAACCGGTTTAATCAAAAGATAAATTGATGATAATTTTTCGTTTTGTTTTTCTCTCGACAATATCGAAGCGTCTGATTGAAAACTACCGAATAAAATATGTTAACGCACAGTGCACCTGCATCAGAATGATCATTGTCCTGCGTTCTTGCACGTACCCCGTAAGAAAGATGGAGGACAAATAAAAGTTTCTGTTGGTTTGCATCGTCATAGCGCTTGCAGCACAGCAAGTACAAAATTATATTTTGTATGCCGAATATGTACCTTCAGAGTTGAATTATTTTTTATTTTATTTTATTTTTTATATTCCATTGTAAATCTCCTGCACACAGAACAGATAACTCCAAGGAACGGATGTGGACGTCCCTATACCTAGCTGTGACCATACGACTAAAGAATTATTTAAATTCACTTCGCGTTTCTTGAAACCGAGTACATACACGGAGGTATACACATGCTTTTACTTTTTTTGTTTCTTTTTTATCTTGTTTTACTTTTTAGTGTGTATATTATAATGTTATTTCATTTCTGTTTGTTTGTTCAAAACCTCATACATGTAAAACTCGATTCTTCTCCTAATTCTAATTCTTATTCCTCTCTGTTCCTCGTCATTCGTTTAATCTTTTATTTTTTATATCTTTCATCTTTGTTTCGAAGCAAAGGCTTATTAAGGAAGAATAAAAGAAAAACTCTTACTATGGGGGTAAAATATTATAGCTTATGTAGCAACAGCTCCAGTTTCTAACAATTAATGTAGTTCAACAATCACATTGAACAGTCGATACAAAAAGCGTGGAGTACCGCAATACACATTATAGAACGAGCAGAAACTTTCTTCATTATTTATTGCAAGAGCTATGATTATCATTTTTATTCTTCCTCGTATCGATTCTATGTCTCTATTATATTTCTCCAACTTTTCGTAAAAACTTGCTCACTTTGTTCTTTCGAACTCATTTTGCCGTTTCCACCATTTCGAATCCGACAATTTTTCACCTCAATTTCGTGAATAGCGATGCAATTTTGAAATTCTGATCTAAAATTTCCCAAAAAGCTACTGAAACCAAAATTTCGCTCAAATTGACCGACTAGTGTGAAAAATAACCGAGGGTAACGCCATACGTCTCGAAGAGCCTAGCGACATCTGTAGGAAAGAGTGTGGCATAAATGGGGTACCCAGGAAAAATCTGTTTAACGAATTCTGACCATAGTGCAGCGTGTGGCTAATTAGAAACCGTATTACGGAAAGTGAAAAAGTTTCTCTCTAAATTTAACATTATTTTGTTAATAAAAAAAGACACGAAGATGGTGTCTTCTCGTTCTTCCATAGCAGAAAGCGGACTTGACTGGCTCCGACGTAACACCCCTCGTTCGTTTGCTGAAAAATTAGTTAATATGTAGGTCGAACTGTCGGTCAGATAAATTTTATTCTACCCACTGCAGTATGTACTGAGTCTACTTATTATACGTATATACGTACTGTAAGAAGACAGACAGACGTACAGACGGACAGAAGTACCTCAACCTGGCTTATACCTGGCTGCTGCCTGACTCTGCCCACTAATTAGTAATTAGGTCTCCACAACTCTGTCCGGCTGGTTTAGCTCCGGTTTTCTAGGCCAACCAACTCATCTCAATCTTCTCTACATCTATATCTACGTTTTCATATGTACATACAATATATACCTATCCTGCGTTTCTACCTATGCAGAGTTGCTCGTGTATAGGATCTGAAATCTTGACCGAAGCGGGCAGGTGGCTTCGGCCACTCCAGGCTAGCATCACTTATTCTTTACTCCTATCTCTCTCGCAGGCATAACTAGACTTCCCGAAGAAGGAAAAAAACCAAAAATGATGATGATCATTATTATTGTGCATATATTTCATTTCGTTTGATTCAATGGTAACAGTTGTTTAATTAATTTGGATTAACGGTCGTCCTCGTCGTATTTCCTGCTCGTTAATTTCTCGGAGTGTATGGTAGTACTATTTTGTTGTTCATTTAATTATACATGTATTTGGGTATGTGAGATTATAATCACGAAGAAAATAAATATGAATAATATTTTCGTTGTTTGAAACGAAAAAAAAAAAGTACAAAAAAATTAATCAGAAATATGAATTTTATACACAGCAAAAATTTTCTATTGCCCAACATTTTTCACAACTGATTACTCGGGTTTCGAGACGTAATCAGAAATTATTTCAAATTTTATGGAGCTTTGCCTTAAATGGATTAAGGCGGTTCCCTACCCAATTCGACCTGTTCTAAAAACATTGGGCTGAACGGCGCTATTAAACGGAATATCTCTAGCCGCGTGTACCAAAAACGGGAAAAAGGGCTCTGTAGCGCAATTCTATTTGCGATTTCGCACACGTAGGTCACAAAACATGGTTCGTTTCACGCTAAAATAGAGAAATGGCGTAAGGGATACTTTTTTTTCAAGTTTATTCCTTGCGCCATATTTTCATCTAGGATCTAGTGCAGGTGTAGCTATACAAATTCTCAGATAATGATATACAATACACAGTATATCGAGTATAAAGTGATACTTCAACTGTGTATATCATAGTACAAAACGTGAATGTAAATTTAAATGTAAATAACTTAACTGCGGTATAAACTGTGTATATTTACAAAATATATATACACATGTGTCTAGTATGTCCGTCTCTAGTGGCTATACAAGCATAAAATGTAGAAAACGCGTAATTGCGCATGCGCAATCGATCTGTATTATATTGTTCTTATTATTTATTTATATGCAAAGAAGTATAACCCGCTGCATAAATTTCTGATCGCTGTTATCCCGAACCTATACCATGCTATAATCTTTGCGAATTCCCCACATGCATATGTGTGTAGATCTATGCGTGTTTGCTATGTTAATTATCCACCGTTCCGGATATCCGTGACGCGTATCGGTCTCTGCCAGTGATCAGCAGCCTCTGGATACATGCTACACGTTACGTTATGTATATGCATACATATATCTTGCTTTAGACAAGACTAGACCGCAGACTCGACTAGTAAATAAGCTAGATCATAGTCATATGTATAAGAAAATAAGAAAAATAAAAACGAAACGTTGATATAATTATAAATTATATATCCTATAAATCCTGTTGCATGTAACATGTTAATAGATAAAGATAGATTGTCCAGAATGATAGAAAAAAAGAAAAGAAAAATAATTCCACTGTTGCAAGTTTATTACTTGTCACTATAGACATTTATTATTCATTTTCTTGTACACGTATATCAACACGAAACAAGACTGTTGACTCGATATGCACTGTCTTATATACCGTGCAACAAAATCAGGATTATTAACACCACAGGGTTATTCCTAATCGAAAATGGGACCGATATTTCCTTTACACTTTTTTTCTATCTGCCTCAGGTCTCGCGTTATCGTTAGTTAAAAACTAGCCAATCAATTGCGGCGTGTTGGCGAGTGGATCTCGCGCGCATGCGCTTAAGGGACCTGGCCGATGGGCGGTATTTCGATTACTAATTACGCGGAATCTATCGGTCGTAGAGAAAAACGGTAAAGGAAATATCGGTCCCGTTTTTTCCGAGGAATATAGCCGCGGTGTTTACGTAGGCGTTAGTTTTGTCACACCCCGTATATATGCGTCTTGAGAATATCCAAAGTCCAATACAGGCTAGAAACTAGCTAACTTCGTACCTATTCTTTAATAAGCTATAATCTGACGACGCCCGCGGTAACTTAGACCGCAGATTTATACCCCAACCGGATGTGGGTGGTGGCTCTGCTACTTCTTACCTTACCACACTTTATATTCCTACAAAGTATAAGGACCCGACTTTCCGTCTCTCCTTCTCCATCTTTTTCTATCGTAAATTTTAACTCACGAAATATCTGCGTGTGCGTGTAATGAAACCGCTTTGTATATAATTACGATCGTCGTTACCCTGTCCTAAAAATCCATTTGATTTAATCTTATCATAAAAATCAATAAAATTTTGACTTCCGTTAGCTAATTTTGAATGATTGTTATCCATGTCTGAAAATATCGTTATGTGTATAATTATTTTCTGAATAATTATACATATCCTTATCTATGTGCTATATCGGCTCATAAAGTAAACGTTAAATTATGGTATATAATATAATAGCTAAAGGATTTATGTAGTACATGATGCAGAAAACTTGCATCACTATTAAATCCTGTATATAGTTTTGCAGTGCGATAGTCATAGTTGGTTCGGTATATAGGTATATATTGTATATCAATATTCGATCTATCTTAAGTTAAAGTATATAATGAATATATAGGATAGGTACTAGCACTGTGCTGTACTCCATTGCACTTGCTGGTTGCCACCGACTTGTCGTGGACTAGATATTGCACCAACCTGGTATAAATAATTGCATAACGTTTCGTGTTTATGCTATACCCGCTGCACAGATATAACTATATAATATGTATTTCACTCAGGGTGGGGGGTTGGCGTATTGGCACATAATACACAATATCGCACGTTGCGTTGCATGAAACTTGGATCAACGAATATGAAGAGAGAAATAAAGATCAATAAATATGAACAATCAATCGATTTTGCAATAACGATGATAATTTTGGAGATAAATGACTCGAGTATATTTTGCCTGATATCTTATCTATCCTGTGTTCCATTCTCAGAAATAGACACGAATACGTGTTTGCATATAGGTATTAGGTTCAGATCTACTGAATAGATAGATAGTGCGGATTGTGAAACGTTGTGCAGCATAGAACGGTACCTGGAGCACCTTGTAATTTCAATAAATTCAACACTCTTCTATAATACAAGCGATATGATGGTGGTTCTCATGATTTTTTATCTGGATGAGAGATATCAGATAATTCTGTCAGGAATTTATCTAGATAATCTTGAAGATGAATTTATATTGATTCATCATCAAATAAGACGATTTTAGATTCTGTCTTCAGTTTTTCTTGAAGATAATGGATAATTTATCTAAGATAAGATGAGATAATCATCTCAAGAAAAGATAAGATAATCGACCATCATTATCTAGATAAAGATAAGATGACGATTATGATAATCTTAAAGATGAATTGATGTGTATTCAATTTTCCTTAAAGATAATGGATATTAATATCTGAGATAAGATGGGATAATTATCTTATAGATAAAATTATCTGTGAAATTATCTCACGCAAAGATAAGACTCTCGGAAAATATTGACTATCATTATTTGGATAAAGATAAGATGGCAATTTTCCGGGTTATCTCATCTTAATTGTATGTAATCTGATCTTCATGACTGAGATAAGATGACTGAAATATGTCAGGATATAGACTAGAGACCGACTGCAGGATCTGGGAAATATGAAAAATGAGAATCTGGTTGCGAGATGATTATCTAGTTGTAAGATAAAATCATCTAGATGGATATTTTTTTTTTGTTTCTCCTGAAATCGTTGACGAGATCGGAGAGGCGATTTTAAGAATAGTATATTGTGTACCAAGGGCGTAAACTGGGCTTTTTTAGACCGAGTGTGGAGTACTGCAACCACACAAGGTCAAAAAGCCCACTTAGCCTTGGTACACACCATATTTTATATATAATATAAATATGTTTATACAACGAAAGCATGTTTTCCTCGCTTTTTGATGCCTCTGTTTGGGACCTAAAGTAGTACTTTTAAGTCCTAGGACTTTTCGTGCCACATTTAGGTCCTAGGACTTAAAAGTACTACTTTAGGTCCTATAGAGGACTTAAATGTGCCACATTTAAGTCCTAGGACTTAAAAGAACTACTTTAGATCCTATACAGAAACATCAAAAAGTCGCTAAACATGGCTTTGTTATATAAAATATAGTGTGTACCAAGGCTAAGTGGGCTTTTTGACCTTGTGTGGTTGCAGTACTCGTCTTCGGCTCGCAACGCACTCATCTTCGACTCGTGCTAGCTCGCCTCTGACTCGTACTGCAAACTCCACACTCGGTCTAAACAAGCCCACTTTACGCCCTTGGTACACAATATACTATTAGGTAAGAGAGAACTAATTCTTGTTTTTTTTTTGTTGTTTTTTCTTCTTCTTGCTATTTCTCGTCCCTCTGTATCTCTGCGTCAGAACAAGACTTGACAGTGAGGTACTGATGCCTGACTGAATAAAAATCTAAAAGTCCGGCGCAACATCCTGGTCTAAATTCAAACCTAGGTATATAGAGGCAAGTCAGTAAGACAGACACTACCTAGACCTTCGGAACAGCCTTGTATCCAGGCGTATAATCTAACCTCAGAGCAACCTATCAACAAGGAACTACATACATACCCCTACCCCTCAACCCCTTCTCTTCCCATCCCTTCCCTTCAACATTACATCTCTAGCACACTGGCTATGTTTTACTTATATTTTACCTCCTTCTTCTAGGCTGAGTCATTTCCACCTATACATACATATATATATATATATATATATACGTGTGTATGTAATATGTATAGATAGATACATTATACTGGGTGGTCAGGCTCGAAACGAGCAAAAAATCTACTAGGAATGTCAGTTTTTGTCATTTTTTTTTTCTTTTTTCTTTTTTCTTTACGTTATAAAACCTGATTTTCACGATAAACAACGTAAAAAAAAAGTAGATTAGCAACAAAGATAAGAAGAAAAAAAAAATATCGTATGTATATATATAGACATTTTCTGCACACACTGTGTGGCTTTATAATTGGCTTGTGATTCTCGATCTTCTTTGTCTAGTTGTTTCATTGTGCGCATATATCTACACTGTATAATAATACTATAATAGTGTCAGTTGGTTAACAAGTTAGATACAAAAATGAATAAAAATAAAAAATCGGTAGATATCTTCGTGTCCGTTATAGAGTCTTGGATTGTTCGGTACGGCGAAATCGGTATATAATAGGCAGGAAGTTTAATTTAGTTATTGTATATATCGATAAATGAGCCCCCGGGGGCCCGGCCGCGGCCGATCGGCCGCAGCCAACCCCCTCTCCTAATACACCCAATACCGAGCAGCATAGTGCCGGTTACCTTGCTCGGTGCTTACTGCTGCACGTCGTAGATAGAGAAAGTGCGGCACTGCGCACCTCGATCTCTGTTATTTTACGCGTCCGAACGTACGTATCTACGGGGACCGGAGACCGGAGACCAGAGACCGGAGATCGGGGCCGGGGAACCTGACCGCTTGGGGCACCGACCATCCGGCCCGCTACACTACTCCTTGCAACTCTTTTAGTTAACCACACCAAACAAAGGAGGCTGTCTTTTTTCATTGCCGATCTTTTTCGATAAAGGATATTATGTTATTTTCTTTTCTGATTTCAGATTGTTTTTTTGTTTAGTAACGATCGCCTCTCTGTATTAGAAATCATTTCGTTTTATTTTTTGTTACCGATGCGGATGTTTTTCGTTACCGATCATCGCCTTGTATCATCGATTTTCTTCTTTTTTCCGATCATTTTCGTGTTCGCAAACTATCTTTTTGCGATCCTGATGTTTATTCATTACCGATCTCCTATGTTATTACCGATCATCCTGTATTCGAGGTCTTTCTTATTCTCCAGCATTAATTTCTATTGCTTATACCGCTATTTCTCCAGCGACTTATTTTTACTATCACCGATCTCATTCATGTTGCCGATTTATTGCTTTCTTTCGTTCCTTCAGCGATATTACTGAGCCTATCGATTATACCGAGGCGGACGATGAGGCCACAATGCGCCCCGAGGCTTGAACAAAGTCGGAGAAACGGAGGAAAAACAAAAAAGTAAAAAAAAAAATGAAAAAAAAAGATAAATAAGTGAAACACTGGTGAAATTGCTCAGCTAATTAACCGATAAGCCATCTCAGAAGGTATAATACGGTCTGCCATATCGTTAAAACGTGTAATAAAACTGGCCGTTAAGCTTTACCGATTCTCAATTTTAAAAAATGTATAAAAATGTATATACATAATAATAATATATGCACATAAACTAAAACAGGAACTAATCGATGCCGTTTATCATCCACTTAAAATAAAAAAGGAGAGATGAATCTTAAAAATTTCTCCCGGATTACCGATCAACCGATTTATCGTACCGATTAATAACTAAAAATTATTATTATCTCTCCTCCTCATACACATATACCTATATCTGTGTGAAGAACCGCTACCTAATAGATATTTACCGATTTATTGGAAACCGATTCGTGTGTATGTATAATATCATATGATGTGGTAGTGTGCGCACGTAATTGTGCACAGCGATCGTTTGGGTTGAAAAAAAAAATACATACACAAGCATATGTGTATTCATATATACAGCTGTACAGTATAGGCACGGAATTGCTCATGGACTTGCGCAACTTGCACTTAGCTCGGTGTCTCCTCGACTTCGTTGGCTCCTTTGCTGCTGCTGCTGCTGCTGGTGGTTATACATATACTGAATTTATACCCGGTCATATTGCGTTCCCACGCCTAGACTATGTCGAGCTGGTCTTCGACCCAGTGCAATACTCGCCTATATCCAGCATCCTTAGACCGTACAGTGTCTACACATACCCGCAACCTCCTCCAACTCTGAGCAATGCGCAGTGCGCAACGTGCATAAAATATGGGGCATGCATACATAGACCAAGTAATTAATGGCGAAAACCGGATGGGGAATAGTCACGTAACCATCGCGCTCCAGTTACCGATTAATCACAGCCAAAGTAACCAATCGCCGATTTTATGTACCCGAAACTCAAACACTGTTCTCATGTTTGTTGCAGATCTGGTGAGGCTCAATAGCTGCGCAGTAGGATGCGCGAGAGGCCACCAATCCGTAAGAGTTTCGAACTATCCTGATCGAAAAGCACCCTCGACGAGAGGGAAGCCGCCCAAAACTCTACTCCCTTCATTACGACTTCAATCCATAGCACAGAGTTGAAGAAGAAAAGACCAAATCGTCGACTTAAACGAGTCGCCATGGACATAACTGAGGCGTTTGCGCCTGGTGGGGGAAGTGAGGATCTAGCGAAGACCGACTTCTTTGACTTCGTAGTTTCACCAGCCCCGCACGGTGCCTCTGGAGACGCTGTATCGGACGAGGAAGGCTTCCTACATCGTACATCCTGCCGGAGTATCGGCGTCAGTTTCCTCCAAGACTCGAGACAGGACTCCCATGACTCTAGGCACGACATCCATTCGTCGTCTTTCGTGAAAGAGGCCAACAACAACACCCTAACAGCCCTTCCTCCCGTTTCGACCATCACTGGTTCGCTAACCCACCATCACCACCATCACCATCACCACCGTAACCACGTATGCGCAGTCCAGAACCAAGAAGTCACAATGGGACAACCGGACTGTGACTACTGGGGCGATGAAGGAAAGGAACAAACGTGCAGCATACTCCTTGAAGACCTGAGCAAATACTGTTGGTCAACAACCACAAATTCACCATCCCAGAGCCACAGTAGCGACAATATTGTCCAGGGTGAAACGACGGCTAGAGGATGCGCCGGATCAGCCAGACAGAATACCGACGGAGCAATTTACACCCTAACAGTATTGAACAACGACGCTAATTCGATGGACGCTTTAGACTGCTGCAAAAGCCCAGCACCACCTTCTACAGACTCGTGGTCTTTGAGACCAAACCTTGACCTGGATGCTATTCTGAGTTTAGACCCGACCGGAGACCACGACCATGATTCTGTCCCTGAAACGTCCAGGAACGAGAGGTTCCACGTCTTACCAGTAGCCACTATGGGCTCTTACTCAACCGACGACAGTGGCTTTGTAGAAAGCAAGGAAATGTGCGTTAGAAATTCGCAGACACCCGGATCAGGCGACAACAACAACGACTGGAAACTGTCGGACCAAAACCACCTTACTGACAACAGTCCGACACCTGGAGGAGACTCTGCGGAGAGTTTACTGCGCAGTGCTCTTCAGGGCAAACTATATTCCGGTACAACAGCACAGGTCGTTTCTTCCTCGTCGTCAAACACCTCTCAGACGTCGAGCCTGGCGCTCCAAAATCCAACGGGCAACCAGCCCCACGTTCAGATCATAACGGATCATCAAACAGACGAGACAATGCACCCGTGCACCGAAGAAGACCTTCTCCTATCACAGCTGGACGCTACCACGTACCGTCCAGGAGATTATGAGAAGCTGAAGAGCATAGCCAACGAGGTGGTCGAGTCGTACTGCAGTCTTGAACCAGTGTGCAACGTTTCTGCCACTACGACAGTGATGTACACTTTGGACCCAGCCAGTGGGAGTCTGGGGACCATCACCCTTCCCGCTGATCTCAGCCAGGTCAGCACAGTGACGGTTGTCACAGCCGGGCAGCAGGATTCAGTAATGAGCCAAGGGCCGGTTAGACAAGAGGCGGAAACGGCGCCTAGCCAGATCCAGATAACGCCACCAAGGGCGGTGGCAGTTGCCAGTACTAAACCAGCGAAGAAATACATCAGGCGGGTGAACAGGAACGGGAATAACGGCGGGGGCGGTGGAGGGGGGAATGGCAACACTAATGGTGGCCAGAATCAGGGGAGTGGTGGTTCTCCCGGCAGTGTGCAGAGGAAGGAGAGATCTCTCCATTACTGCAGTATTTGCAGTAAGGGATTCAAGGACAAGTACAGCGTGAATGTTCACATCAGGACACACACCGGTGAAAAACCCTTCGCTTGTTCTTTGTGCGGTAAAAGTTTCCGCCAAAAAGCACACCTCGCTAAACACTATCAGACACATGTGGCGCAAAAACCTACGACCGTTGCTGGTGGCGCCACTGTACCCGCAGTTCAAACTACTAATACTGTTCAGGCGACACCAACGAACGGGAATAGTAGCCAGGAAAATGTTACTACGCCTCCACCACGCAGCCAGACACATACCGGTGCTGAACAAGCTACTAGTTGTAATGCGACTAGTAGTTAGCCGCCGGGAGGAGATATCCGATTAGTAAGACAGGTCGACGATTGAACCTGTGGGTATTAGGACGATGGAAGAGCTCAAAATTCACAGGGTTTTAAAAATCGGGGATTGACAAACTTAAATAGTTGTTATATAATACAAAGAGGGTTGTAATGTGCAAACGGATCGACTTTTCAGGGGCTTTATAGTTTCGAAACTGAGGCAAGAGGTTTGAAAAAGTACCTAAAACTACTAAAGCATAGCGCTTTTGGATAAGCGACTAGCCAATGCTGGCTGTAAACTCATAGTTAAACGTAGAGAAGGGATTAGTTGAATCAAACAAATTGATTTATCATTCGAATAAACTATTTCTAATTTGATTTTAGTTGATCACGTTCATTCACAACTAAACAATATCGGTTACCGCATGTATACATGTTTCCACAACTTCTTGGATTGATTAGTATTTTTTTTGTTTTTGTTTCACACGTTTTTACTATATTTTGAATCGATTAGTATTCCGACCAGCTGCCAACTATTTTTTACCATCACCCCATTAATTAGTTGTTCTTTTTTTTCCAAAATCCTTTCTCTCACTAAATTTGGACATAATAATTGTAGGTCTATGTATAGGTTTCGCATTCATTTAGTTACCGATAAAACTATTTACCCTTGTCTTTTTATTATACGTTAAATTCATACGTAGACATTCCACATTATAGTTATAGGTGTCGACTAATCATGTCAAGAGAATATAGTTGCCGCGAAAAATACGTAAATCTTGAAATTATCGTCTCAGAGTTAAAAAAATATATATATGTGTATTTTTTGTTTTTTAACAAATTTTTTGTTCCTATAATAAGATCCGACGATATAATAGTTTAACGATGACAATGTTGTAACTAGAAAAAGAACAAAAAATAAAATAAAATGAAAGAACAACTATTATCACGTTACTATCATAACGTGGCAATAATAAATCGGTTGTAGTAATCATATTGAATGTATAATTTTTGTTTTTTCATAATTATAACTATTATATTATAATAATAGAATAACACAATGACAATAATGATAAAAATGATTCAATAAATAATAATTATAATTATAATGAAAATAAATAACTATATATATATTATATTATTAATATATATAAAAAAAAAAAAAAAAAAAGACAAGAAACTGCGTTCTTCGTGTGACGAAGAATAAATATCATATTTTTGTTGTTGTTTAACGTATATTTTGTATTTTGTTTTTTTTTTTTTTGTTTTTCGTATCTTTTTTTATCTATACCATATACACATAATATATATATATATATAATAAGTTTATATAATGAATTTATAAATAATTAGTAGCATGAGCTGTGATTTAGATACATACTCAACGAGTGATTATACTAGATACATATAAATAGTGAAAAGTGCGAAAGGTATGAACCACATACTGTAATAAATTTGTACTATAACTATAATACTAAATCTGTATTACATACATACATGCATGCATACATACATACATACATACACGTACCTATGCATTGACTAAACTCAACCGCGTCGTTCCAATCGTGTCAAGGATGAAGAAAATTTCTGATTGAAATAAAAGGAAAAGAAATGAAAACGATAAAAAAAATTGAAAAAAGTAAAAAAAAAAATAAGGAATCTAAACTCCTGCAAGTATATTTGTATATAACTATTCTGCAGAACCTCTTGCCAATATAATTCCATATATATATATATATAGGTATATACTATATATACGTATATACGTCCAAGAATAATGCGTATAAGATATGTGTAACAATAATAACAATAATAATAATAATAATAATGACAATAATAATGGTAATAATAGTAATACGTAATTTAATTGTATTTTAATACTATTTATGACCTTTCTTATGTGTTGTATACTTCTATTTTATTTTTATTCTCTCTATAGTATTCGATCGTCGTTATTATTATTATTGTTATTATCTACGATCAACTATTGTAAAACCAAGAGTCTACTATTTAATGAGATTTAATGTTATGTATTACACCAACATCACGATTGTCTAAATATGGTAACTATTTATACACAGTAAAGAATAGTTGCTGAATGTGTACTATATACCGTGAGGTTTCTCGGAAAAATCTTGGCCCAAGCGCGCAGGCGCTGAATTATTCGAATATCGAAACACTACCAACTTCTTAGCAATATCCCTAGTTCTGTCGTCTGCTAGATTCACAACAAATATAACCTATTCCTGCCACTGTCTGCCGCCATTTGTATTTGACAACAATCGAAATCAAATAGCAGACGGACTCTAGGGATATTCGTGGCTAGTCTGAAATTGGCGGCCCTTGTAATATTTATTCGAGTCAAATCAGCGCCTGCGCGCTTTCGGACAAGGCTCTTTCCACGAAACCTCACGGTATAGTATGTAATATATTATATCGTGTACTCAAGTTGCTAAAAAATACTCAATTTATATTCACACTATCATTGTGTCTTTTATTTTTATCTTTATTTTTATTTTCTCTATTTATACATTTTTATTTAGCCTTTATTTAGTAAAACTATACTATAGTAATTATTTAGTAAATTAATATCTTATATATATATAAATATAATACATGTATACATATTCATGTACTATATAATATATTATAACGATGAGTTTTAATTGTTATGATATTTATAAAATTCTGTATTAGTTGTATAGTATATAGTATAATATATATAATGTATAACGAATAGTGAAAGTAGGTAATAATTGTATCTGATAATAAACTATTATAAAAAGAAAAAGAAAAAAAACGAAAAAAAACAACAACAACAACAACTTGAAAATGAATAAATATGAATAAATAAATACGTACGATAGAATAAATCAAGAAACAAAAAGAAGAGAGAAAAAAATAACTCCATCCCATATTATGGTTACCATATTTTTTATTTTTATTTTTTTTAATTTTATTTCTCGTAACTTTGACAAAATTTTATTCACTTTTATTTAATTAACAAATATAAATGAATAAATATATAAATAAATATATATCTCGATTGATAATACTCAATGGCTTGTACTGTAGTATACTTGTCACACAGTGGAGTCAAAATGAAATCAAGCCAATAGCCGGAAATAATAAAAATGAAAGAAAAAAATATATACATATATTTAATATAATAATGATGATGATGATGATGATGATGATAATTAATATCGAATAAAGATGAACAAAAATTTGAATTGTAATAATTTCTCTATCTATCTATTTATATACATCTATAATATTATACAGACACGTACAGGGTGGCTCATTTATTTACCCTCGATATGTGCGACAGCCAAAAATAAAAAAAACTGATATGCTTTTTTCACATTTCCAATCGTTCTCAATATATTATATCGCCGATTTTTCTATTTGTCTTTGTGATGTTTGATTTTTCTTAAACTCGAAATGGGCCACCCTGGCATATATATTATAACAAATGAATACAACGGCCTATCCAGTACAAACCAGATAATTTTTATAGCAAATGAAGAAAGAAAGAAGAAAAAATATATCGTAAATATTGTTATTATTATTATTATTATTATTATTATTATTATTATTATTATTATTAATAATATTATTAATGTGTAAATGATTAAACCAATTAAAGAGATACCTTTTTATTTCACACGATAATAAACTACAATTGACGAAGTATATATATATATATAATAATATAAATAAACAAACACTATATATATTATGTCTAATTGCACGTTATATTTTTTTTCTTCTTCTAATTGCCGTAGTAATTCACGTCGTACCTATTTTATCAATTACCTATATTGATGACCGCACATTATTATAACGTACGTAATTACTTATTATCCCCATATTTTTTATCTACACGCTATTAAATAACTCCTGATGGGTGCGAGCGTGGGGTAAAGCCTCTAGTTCGGAGAAGTGGGGGAAGCACGAGCGTCAGTCGCTTGCGGACCGTCGAGCGAGCGCGATCTCGCATTTTTTAACCTCTTCTTCCCGCAACCACGATTTCCCCTTGAATTGTTGTCGCTGTGTACTTCATAATTCGATTTCTATCAATTTCTTGTTCACTATGAGTGATCCGATAATTTTTTTTCTTACTTTTTGGAAAGTGAATGAAATTAAGTAAATTGTCAATAGAAGAAACAACGCGGATGAGATAAATTATGGCCAAAATAATAACTGTAGATACATGTGTGTTTTATGAAGCAGAAAAATCCCTGTATACAGACATGATATAAATATATTATATACAGAATCGTTATTTTTTATAATTATTATAATTTTATTACCTACGATGAGAATGATTATGATGATTATTATTACATAGAAGAAAAAAATAAAATAAAATAAAACAGAAAAGAGAATATTAATATAATTTTTACGTAGATTGTAGTAGGTATATATAGTATACATATATATTATATATATTATATGTATATGTAGAAAATGGATCACCAAAATACGATGAAATTAAATAAATAAATAAATAAATAAATGAATATATCGATCGTTATATATACACAAGCGTTAATTAATTATTATCATATATAATAATAATAATAAAAAACCAGCTGCAGAGTATAGATGTATTAACGGATTGCGGATAAATAAATAGAAATAATAGTAACAATACAAAAAAGTAAAAAATTAAAAAGTAAAAAAAAAAAAAAAAAAAAAAAACAGTAGATAATTAAGTAGGTAATTATTTTTTATACTTTAGCAATGCTTACTAACAATTATAATATAGAAACCTGGTGTACAGTGTTTGTTTCGTAAGAAAAATAATAATTATAATAATGATGGTAATATTATAATTAAGAATCAATAATTTCAACTTATTATCCTTATTATTATTATTATTATTATTATTATTATTACTATTATTATTAATATTTAGTGGTAATTTATTATGAACAGATGTATTACATAATATACTATATCGATCCTGATCCCTCGCTGCTGGCGTTAATTATATATCATTATAGTTAAAAAAGAAAAAAAAATTATACACATATAATGTGTGTAATAATGTATGTATAGAAATTGTCTACTTTACGGATTACCGATGTTATGTGTATGCGAGAGAGGGCTGATGAAACAATATCTGAATATATTTAACGCAAAAGAACGAAGAAGAAGAAAAAAAAATCAAAAATCAAATCTATCGTACTAATTTTTTTTTTTTTTCTTGGTAGCTTCCGTTCTTTCTTTCCAAAATTCAAACAACTTTTCGGAATCATCTCGATTTATGTGTACGGTTCTTTGTCCTCGATTCTTTTATGAAATTTTATCTGTTTTCGAAGTTCCCTTTTTGTTTTTCGAATTTTGAATTTTTTTTTTTTTTTTTTTGAATTTCTTTCGAACGCCCTCTGCACACAGTATATCACGGTATAGTACTACTAAATATCCAGAGAGGGTAGTATATGAAATTGTTCTTAGCGTAATAGTAATATTTTTTTTCTTTTTCTTTTTCTCAGCAAAGTGTTAAGAAATGTACCTATTATTTTTGTAACTAGATTTTACAATATATATATATATATAATATAATAATAATACGATGATAATATAATGATATAAGTAAGAAAAAAAAAAAAATTTGTATGCTTTTTTATAAAATGATGATAAAAAGATAAAATTAACTCGTCTTTTCATTACATATAATACGTATAATACATAATTCCTATATAATATATATACCTATACCTATATTCATATGAATTAGGTGTAATAAATGTTGATAATTTATCAATCGTTATTTATCCGTCACATATAACATTACAGAAAGAAAAGAATAAAAATCGCGAATCGTTATTGTCGTCATAGTAAAAGAAGCAATATGGCCGATCGTAGGCACGTAGAAATATCGCGAGATGTAATCGATACAATTTCGCGGTGGTGAAAAGTAATCGTGAATTTTGGAAAATAGCTTTTCTAATTTCCAATTATTTTTGTCCGCATGTATTTTTGGTATTTTGTTTGATTCGTTTTTTTAATTTGCTTTTTTACTCTTAACCAATTCTCACCAAATATTTTTGGATATTGAATTTTATTTTTCTAACCGTCGCGGGGAGGAGGGTCAAATCTTCTCGAAAACGAAAATAATATGTCCTACGTTGAACATGGTCCTCGTATATTTTTGGCCGGTGATAACAACAAAAATAAAAATATAAATAATGAAAGAACTACTGGCTCTTATCGAGGAGCGAAAATCAATCATCCCCTCGTTTACGGCGATTACCTATTACCGAGAAAGAGATCTGAGGGACGATTAAAGGCGTACGAATCTTGCACGGATATCAGAGCTTGGAGCCAAAATACATTGGACAATTCAAAATACATTCGTGAACTTTCTGAACATGCCAAAACGGTAGGTGAATTCATTTTATTTCAGTTTTATAAATTTTTTCATTTTTTTTCATCACCTTATGTGTGTTTCGCGTAATTGACAATTCGTAAAGTAAAGAACTTCTCAATAAACTAATATACATACCTAGCGAGAGTTTTCGGTGAAACTGGATTCGCTGCACGGAGGGGGTCACCAGTTTCACCGGAAACTCTCGGTATATGCGATTCCTTCGCATATTTTCAGAAAAAATACCAAAAATTTGTAAATTTTTCAATCTTCTTCTTCTTTTTCGTCTTTTTCTTCTTCTTAGTTTATATTACTTTCATTTCACTCCACAGCCGGGTAAAATTGTCCCATTGGACGTTGTTATCGATAACGTAATTGGTCTCGGTGCGCAAACACAAAACGAGCTGATTTCATGCAGAAGAGAACTTCGGAAGTACAAAAGCCTGGTATTAACACCGGAACAAAATCACCAACTACAACTAGCCGTACGTATCAGTTCATTACAAGAAACATGTTTCAAATCATTTTGAAAGACTAGAAATTTGCAAAATAAAAAAATCAAAAAAATTCATTGATCTTCAAAATCTTATATTCAAGTTTTTCTGTTTTGTTTTTTTTTTTTTTTTGAGAAGGTGCCCGAGCCTCCCGTGGGGACGAAGAGGTCTCGTTCCAAACCGACCGAGACAGTATCTCAAAAATCCGAATTCGGGGCAACAGTACGATCGTATTCAGCCTCCCCTGGTAGATCCCCAAGGCGAAATGTACGAGTCGATAAATCGTTGCAGACAGAATCAGAGTATAAACCTGATAAGGTTTTAAAATCGCGGGGATGTTCTGCAATTCGATTATCGGAGTATCAGACTCTGGGAATTGAAGGTTCTGAAGAAATGACGTCTGACACTATCTACCATAATTTTGAAGCCAATTCTGCAGATCATCCTGAGACGACGAATTTGTCAAACGAAACTGGGTCCCGAGCAGGGAAGGTATATTTTTGCTTATTGAAAGATTTTCATCAAAATTTCACCAGTTGATCAAAAATTTGTCCAGGATTGTAGAGATTTTCCAAATTTGGGTGAAACATTTCTCCAAAACTTTACAATCCTCTTCAAAATGAAAAGTTTGATCGAAACGAAATACCGGATGAATGAATCTGTGCGAAATTTATTTTTTGCTTTTTGTCCCAGGATCGAGATTTCGCGTCGATTGAATCGACTTCGGACGAGTACACTGCGGATGAGTACGAGAATGACGAAGAGGAAGAAGAAGAGGAAGAGGGAAATGAAAATCGACGAAATTTAGAAGCGAAGTGGTCGACCCCCGAGAAATCGACATCTGGAACCCCGGGCAGAACTGAGACGGAAACTGGAACTGGAACTGGAACTGGTACCGTTTCAGGAACGGATTACGATACCGATGACGAAACTAACAAGGCTACGATCATCCAAAAGGATTCTGAAATAATCGCTTTGAAAAACGAACTCGGAGTAATTTCTACACCATTTCTTAGTCTTTTTTTTATCAAAGTCAATTTTGAAAATGTTTTTATTTTTCTATCGCCAGGCCAAGGAAGCGGAGATCGAGGAACTGAGGGACGTGAATAGGCTGCTTGAAAAAACGTTGAACGAAAAGGACGAGGGTATCCAGTTCCTGAAAGGAAACCTCATGAAGGTTTGCACTGGATTTTCTTCCTGTTTCGAAAATGTTCGATCATTTTTACAGATCATTTCTTTCTGCAGATTTCAGAACAGCAGTTAGCCGGGGTGGGAGATGAGATACTGTACGAATCTGAGAGGTTGAAGAAACAGGTGAAACCTAATTAGAACAAATGTCTGATTGTTATTATGTTAATTATTTTTAGGCACCATACAAAACTGTGCTAATCTCTTCTTTCTGCATCAAGATTGGCGTCTGTGAATGCGCGATATCAGAGCTTAGAGGAGATTTGAAAGAGAAAGCCTCAATGTGCAGAGCTCAAGCACACGAGATCGAAGACTTACGTTTCAGAGTGAAAGAAGCGGAGGTATTGCGAGTAGAAAGAGACTCATTAGCGGTAAGAACCTCGACAACTTGCGTCTTCAATGATTAATTAAAATATTAAAAACATTTTGTTAGAAATTATATTCTGCAAGAATCACCCATACTTTCTCCTTTGGTAGGCGTATTCCCTGTGAAAAACTGAGACGATAATCTCTTAGCGAAAATTTCAAGGACCTAACGGTTTTCAAATGAGATAGACTTTAAGATCCCCACCAATCACTGCTCGGATAATAGTAACGGTCGCTCTGACGCGGAGCCTCATGATTGGAGAACTTAAACTCTCTGCAGTTCGAAAGCCTTAAGACCCTCGAATTTCTCGCTGAGGAAAAATCGCCCCAGTTTTTCGCGAGGAATGCGCTCTCCAAAGGAGAAATATGAACGGGTGATTTTGTCAAAAAATCTTCAATATTATAGTTTCTCGAATTTCTTTCATCCCAGCGTAAGGTCAACGAGATGGGCGAGCTCCTGGTGGATGCAGAGAAGTGCGCACGGGCTTTAACAGAAATGAAATCTGCCTTGAGAGAGCGGGACGAATTGCGCTGCCAAAATCGTGAGCAAAGCTGTCTCCTAGCCGATCAAGAGGACGAAATAAAACGACTGCTTTTACTGTTCAAACGTCTCTCCGCAAAGTATGAAGGCCGTCAGGTGAGGTTCTAATTTCTTGTTCTATTCCAAATCAATGATTTTCAAACCTTTCTCATTCGATAGGTCGATGCGAACCCTCATCAGCGTCGCTGACCACCGCTGTACACCATGATTTTTTTTAATAATTAACAATTCCTGCGCGAGATTTTATCAAAATGGATGTGGTCACTGACTTTGTCAACCTTAAAGATAAGTCCAATGCAGCTAGTCCATAAAAAAGTGAGTTTCCATTCGGTCCCGCATACATTTTGATAGAATCTTGAATACTAGGATCATTTTTCACCCGTTTGCGAACAAAACGTCGACATCTATTTTTCTGTATCAGGTAAGGATGAAAGGAGCGATGGAAACCATGAGGGTGGAGATCGGTGAGAAGAACAGCAAGATTTGCCAGTGCGAGGAGCAGCTTTCGTCAATGGAGAAAGAAGTCGGTTGCTTGAACGTCAAGTTAAAAAACAGTTTGAACAGTATGGACGATTTCAAAGTGGCCTATCAAGACGCTTGCAACTGCGCGGATCTGGACAGGGACATTTACTCACAGGCAAAAAACGCTCTGTGCAAATTGAACCTCACCATGGTCGAGCTGAAGGAGTATAAATTCGAGAGGGAAAATCTTTTGAGACAGATCGAAGAGATGAAGAATCAGATTCAACATACCGACAAAAAACCGAACAAATTCTGCTGTGGCCAGAATCCGGAAGGGAAATTCAACAAAAATGGTTTGTTATTTGCAACAGTAGGTGCATAAAATCAGTTTTTTACTAATATCTCCTGAACGGTACCTCCCACGCGAAAAATTTTGGGATTTAAAAATGCAGAGGATTAAATTCTCTGCAAAAAAGTTTCATACTTTTTTTTCGTAGGATGGTAGATTTCGTCTCTGCATGAAGAATAACAATTTCATTATTCTGTTTCTTTTGAGTTTTCGTGATGATGATATAAGTGAATTTCCAGCAAACTACGATACCAAATTGACCGACATCCCCACTTTGGATCTTCGGAAACGGAAGTGCATGCTGCAAGAGGACCTCGAAGAGTTGGAAAAAGAGCTTTCAAATCGTATGGGAGGTGATAACCGGGATGAGAAGGTGTTCGACGATCAGTTAGACGTCGTTGCATCGGCTAAGCAGACCATAAACCGCCTAAACACCGCGATGCTTGATTTAGACACCTGGGAGTGTGAAAAGGTGAGAAAAAAACTAAATCATTTTCGGCCAAATTGAATGTAAATTGATTCCGTTTACAGGCGACCATGAAGGATACCATAGAGCGTTTGAAAATTCAAATATCGACATTGACCGGAAGTGAGGAAGGCGGCGGGGAGAACGTGGAAAGACGGATAGTCGACCAGGCGTCAAATTCACTGGCTAAATTGGGCCAGCTTTTGAACGAGCTGAAACAGTACCAAACAGAACGTGAAACGATGCGCAAACAGATCCGCAACCTGACCGAGGCTTTGAAGGACTCTCAGTCCGCTGCGAGTTGCAAAGGTATTGAAAATCGCCATCTTGGTTCTCTCCAGGTACTTATTTTCCATGAATCCACAGGAGTGACATTGCTGAAGCAACGTCTCTACGATTTGCGTCTAGAGAATGAACAGGAGCGTTCATCATACGCTGAAGAGATCAAGAATTTGCAGAGCAAGTTAGAAGAGGCGGAAAACACGTCCAGCTGTGCAGGTGTGAAAACTCTGAGGCTGAAACTGCGCGAGGCGATGAGGGCAGCTGGTGCGGATTCGAGGATCGACGAAGCTCTGGCTATCCATGTGAAAAACTCGATTGAGAAGGTGGAGAACATCTCCAAGGAGATAAAAGGTCCGAAAAGAAAGAAAGAAAGAAAGAAACCATGAGAACTATCGCCACACAAATTTTTAATCGTGTTCACAGAGGTCGATGATGAGCGGACGGAGATCGTCAAGGAAATAGCGAAACAACAGGAAGAAATCGAGGCAAGAAACGTGGAGATAGTGGGACTGAGAAAGCAGATGATATTGGAGTCGATGAAGAGGCATGGCGAAGGAGACCGCGCTGAAGAGGGTCTGCAGGAGCTTGCAGAAGCCAAAAGACAGCTCGCCCTGAAGACAGGATTGATACAGGAGCTGGAAGACCGGCTGCAGTCGCTCGAGTTCCAAATGCTGGGGTCGACTCAGGAGCAGATCTCGCTTGCACACAGAATGAAGATCGTCGAACAGGAGAGGAACAAACTGGCTATTGACTTTGCTAGGAAATCTGAAGAACTAGAGTCGAAGAATGAGGAGGTCGATTCTTTGATCAAGAAACTCGACTCCTCGGCTAAGATACTGTCCGATTTTAAAGAGGTAGAAAGACAGATCGGAGAAATGAACCCGAGGTGAGGTTTTTTCAATATAGTTCGGCTTTCGGGGATTTCATTCCAACAGATGGATTCTGCTGCAGAATACAAACTGAAAGTTCCTTCACCAGAACTTTGAGAGATGGATGGTTCTCGAGATACGAAACGTGCAAGTTGACCAATCAGCGACAAGTGGGCGGGTCCAATCTGTGTAAATCTTCGATAACTCGAAGACCATTAATCCCACAAAGTTTTTGTAAAGGAACTTTAGTCCTGGATTACGTCAAAGAATCTACCCTCGAAATTTGAAACGGTTCGGCTGACTTCTAGAACAAATTTGAGCAGATTTCTTCCATTTTTAAGACTCATCGCTCTGCAAACTGAGAACGAGAGGCTAACAAGCGAAGTGGTAACCCTGAAGAGTGTCTTGTCTGAACGAAACGAGGAGATAATCTCATTGGTGGACGAAAGGGCTAAGAACCTGGATGTCGTTTCGAAAAATTCTTACTCGTACGAAAACGAGCTAACCAAACGACAGAAGGAGTTCGACAGAGTGTTCAGAGCGAACAAGACCTTGACTGCAAAGCTGCTGGAGGCTGAGGCCAAAATCAGTGACCTGAACGGTCTGATATCAGACTTCGATGCTGAACGTGCGAAACTCGAACAGATATCAAACTTACAGCGTGAAATCCTGAGGCTGACTAAAGACAAGCGTAAGTTGGAGGGCGACCTGCGAGGCTTTAGGACACAGCTTCTTTCTCTGGAGACATCGAACAAGAAGCTTGAAGACAATCTGAACCGTATTCTTAGTGAAAACGAATCGATGAAGAACGAGATTAAGAATTTAGGAAGTGAGAATGTCAGGATGTCGTCTGAACTCGTTGGAGAAGTTTCTGCAAAGGAACAGCTCAGTATACTTCCTGATAAATTGAACAAGGACATTGCTGGCCTCAAGGAGAGACTTAAGAACACGGAGGAAAGAGCTGGGAATGTTCTTCAGGACCTGAAAAACAGGGTCGAGGAACTTCAGGCAAAATGCGATGACGATGATATCTTGATTCGCGAACTTCAACGGGTCAATAAATTCCATGATGAACAGGTAACAGAAATTCGCGAACGTTCTTTCCTTCGTAAAACATGTTAATTTTTTTCAGTCATTGATTCGTGAGGAGAAAATATCAGTGCTTGAAAAATCGAACAATGAATTGAAGGCAGAATTAAATCTGCGGATAGAGGATCTTAAGGAGTTGAGTGTGAGGCTGAAAAAGATGGAAAATGAGAAGCTAGAAGATAGAAAAGCGGTCAACATCGTCGACAATAAGATGAAAAAATTCGACGACATTCCAAAGAATATTTCGGATAACGATAACGCTGACGGTTCTTATACAGTTGCGGAAATATCCTGCAGATTAAATCATTCAGAGAATGAAAACAAGCAGCGTAAAACAGAAATTTACAAACTCAAGTGTGACTTGAAGGCCAAAAATTCGGAAATAAATTCTCTCAGAGAAGAGACGAAGGCTCTGAGCCAGGAGAGGGATGCACTGAACGAAAGAATCAGGGTAAAAATTACTCTCACTCTTGTCTTGCTGAAAATACTTCTTTTTGACAATTTTTTCAGTCGTTCTTCAATTTTCGTTAAATTTTTACTCAGGAAAAGGAAATTCAGAACAGCAAGAGACTCCAAGCTGTTAAAAACAGCTACGAAGGATGCCTTAAAGTTATGTACGAAAACCATAACAAGAGTGTTGCCAGGCTCCAAGCGCAATACGAGGAAGCGATAAAGGACAGCGATTATTTCGACTCTGAGAGCTGGCTACGGGTTTGTGTTGCAAATTGATTGACGAATCTTATTAGTTTAATTAACTTATTCAAATCATTGATGAACATGATTTTCCATAACTTCCGCAGTCGCTGAATTTGAAAGAGATCGCGGATCTCCACGACCGGATATGCATGGCTGCTAACGCATCATGCTCGATGAATATTCCCAGTGAACAACATTCTGATAATAATTCAGAACATAATTCATCTCTGTCGATTACGAGTCTGCAGCGTCGTCAGCAGCAGGATGTTAATGAAAAACACCAACTGAACAGGAAAATTGCTAATCTTGAAAACGAAATTGTTCAGAGAGAACAAGAAGCGCGACAAAAAGGTTCGTGTTGAAACATTGAATGTACAATTTGCTTCAAATTGATAATGTGAATCGAAATTTGGCAGTCTATGAACTTGAGATGGCTATCGATCAGGAGAAAAATAGATCGCAGGAATATAAAGCGATGGTGAAGATAGAGGAAGAGAAAAGCGCGGGATTGGAGAACCGGCTGATTTTGTTATCCAGCAAAAACGAAGAAAATAAAAGATCGAATTTTGGAGAAAGTAGCAGCCCCTCTTCGGCTGCTGTAGATTTGGATGAGAATGAGAACGACATACTGCGTCGACGTTCGGCCTATAATCAAGATCGCGTGGAAAATTATGGGTAAGAAAATGAATTATTTACAAAACTATGAAAATAAAGAAAAAAGATGCAAACAATATGAATGAATTGTTAGTGATCAGAAAATTTGATGATCGATACATAAATTCGATGATTTTTGTGTTCCTGGTTTTCGTACTCCTTTTTTCATTTTCATTCCTTTTCTTTTTTTTAGAATATTGTTAGAGCAGCAGAGAAAGATGGTAAAGAATCTCGAAATGGAATTGATGAATGGGTCGCCGAAGGAAAAAGTGGTGAGTGATGATGATTAGTATAAAATGTGAATTTATGATCGACCGCAAAATATGGACAGAATATAAAATTTATTTCGATATGATTTCAGCACGATTTACGTAAAAAGGATTTCATCTATCAATGCAGTACTTATAAGAAGTACGAAAATGATGGATAAATCAATCAATTAATAAATGTCGACGATCCAACGTGAAAGAAAAAATTTGGTGGAAGGGAAATGTGTGTCCATATACAACAACAGCTGGAAAATTCGAAATGTAAAAATATTACTATCGATTCATTTTTCTATTCGTATAATTTTATCTGATTTCTTTGTTTGTTCGTTTATTTTTTATCATTAATAAAGTTTCTTGTGACAAGTTTTATTGATTACAATATTACAACAAGTCCATCAGGCGGTAAAACGGACTGAAGATCCGAACTTTCCATTCCATTCATCCAACGGTAAGTTGTGTGTGTTCTATATCACCGACAAGACACGGTGCTATTTTATCGACGGAATGATCTAAGACGCTGTGCTCCATTGATCAACCGCTGTTTGTTATGTGCACGGTCTCCCTCTGCAGTGATTGCGCGAAATGAGATTATCAAGCTGGCGCGCGAGGCGAGTCAGTGTTGCCAGATTAGGGTTTTTCAGGAGGCAAATAGGGGGAAAAATTATTTAGGGTATTTTTTAGGGGTTTTCGCGAGTCCATTCTGGAACTGTTTTTTTTTTTTTCGGGTTTATCGACGTTTTAACCAATGCACAATAGAAATACGACGATAAAAAGTGCATAGCACGTATTGAGGTAGGCTAATAACTGTACGGACCCTAATATATGAACAAATTTTTTTGTGGGAAATAAATATCATGTATTCAACAGCCTTCATTGTCATACAAGACTGATAAAATATGTTATAATTTGGTAATCTGTAGCCACATACAGACTATACTAGTTCATAGACTAGATCATCACGATACAAAGGGAGCTTTCCATCTACAGAAAAAAATCGACTCAGTCATACACACAGTATTATGATTGGCTGGATCTAACGGAAGGGACCAATCGTATTGCTGTGTGTCTGACTGTGTCGATTTTTGTCCGCAGATGGAAAGCTCCCAAAAAAGCGGGAGTGAGCGAGTTGGGGTTTTTCTAGGGGGTAATGAATTCAGTCTAGGGGTACGACGCACGGACGATCTGGCAAAACTGAGGCGAGTGATTCGAGCTGTTACAGTAGCACTGTGCGTCAGACGGGTGATAGCGCTGCCGACGAGCGTTGAAATAGTACTTTTCGATACTGGTGCGAAAGTGTTGATTCTCGGACGAGTGTGAAGTTTTTCGCCCGAGCGAAGCGAGGGTGACAATCACACGAGTCGAGAATTATCTTTCGCACGTGTATCGAACTCCATTTTTCAACACAGCGGGCGTTAAGTTGAATTTGATGCACGCGAAGCGTGCGCAAAATCGAAATTTGCGCACGCCGTGTGGAAAAGGTATGTATGTATTTGAAAAGAGGAAAAACGTTAGAAGGAAACTTTCGTTCGGTGATTTTTTCGATTCTGTACGAAAAAATTGGCCAATTTTTTTTAACAATGTCAAATCCATACTGTCGATGCTTTGGATTTCTCGACGATAATTCTTGCCTCTACGTCTTGATCCTGACCTATAAAAGCATGTATAAGCCGATAACTCACAAGTCGCACGCTTATTCCGTACACAGAGAAATAGTATATTACTTACCTAGGAGTGTATACGATTTTTCGCATCGACGGAGCCGAAAAACGGGAACTTCGTTCCGCGCAGCGGGACGAAAGTTGTCGCTTTCGGCCCGGAAGTGAGAAAAAAGATAACATGAATCAAGAAAAAATGTATCTTCAAAATGCAGTTCTTGTTTTGAATCATTTTTTCTTCTTAATCCAAGCAGAATATATTCTTGAACTGAACAAGCGAGCTCTGCATCGAACTCAAAAAATTATTCATTCAATCATTTCACTGTTCAACTATAATAGCGTCATACACTGATAGAAGGATTCAGTTCTATTTAATAAGATTTAGTAATAGGTACTAAATGATTTATTAACGAACCTTTCATCAATAAATATTTAGTAATAGTCACTAAATCATTTATTAAAGTCCATTTATTTCCACCGAATAAATATTTGTTAGTATTTAATAAATGGTTTATTAGCATTCAGTAAATGGTTTATTAGTATTTAATAAATTTATTAGTATTGAAGAAATCATTGTTTTAACTTATTTTAGAGTAAAACCTAATTTGTTCACTTAAAAGTAAATAAAAATAATGAAAACAAATAATTTTAAGTAAAAGTATAAGGAATTATACAGAAAAAAATTTCGTTAAATGATCATTTTTTATTTAAGACATACGTCAAATTCAGAATTAACTTATATTAAATAATAATACACGAAATAAATAATAATAATAATAATACACAGACTGAAAATATTAAATTAAACTCCGCTGAGAAATGACATTTAAGTCAAAATCAACCGAATTATTCGATTCGTTTTCGAATCGAATTTTATTATCCGATTCGAGACGAATATATTCGAAAATTCGAATATTCGCACAGCCCTAGTAATTACATAAAATTTAAACACTCGCATACAGTAGGTACTGCTGACTCCTGGCCTGAGCGTATAACCGCGTGAATTAAAAACTGTATTTCATAATTTTTTTCATAATATCAACTTCCCGCGGACGTAGACGTGGTTTCCGATTCCGCGACGATAACAGCCTTGATATCGAGCGGAAAATTTAATTATATTCCATACTGTGCTGCATACCGAGAATCGACTTTCAAATCTCTGACAAATATTCAATGCGCCAGCTTCTCCTATTCAAAAGTGGACTTTGGTCGGGAAGACGACTTTTCGACGAAAATCAGCGCAGATTGGAAATCTGTAAGACGATAACTAATTCTCACCGAGATCTTGTACCTCGATGTTGAAATTGTCGATTTTTACATCAATTGGATCGATGAGCATATATATATACATATATATGTATAGAAGATGGTTCGACGGCCCAAGAATTATATAGGTGATATCAATTTTCTAGATACTCGATCGCGGAACTGATAATAATATCAAAGGACGTTACACCAGTTGGTAAAATGAGAGTGGTGTCGATTTCAATGCGCTTCCGCATCCTGCGTGACAGTCATGATGATAACCGATAACTTGACATCTATACACGTCGCAGGACTTGAGGGGCTTGGACAATTTTCCTTTAATCTGCTCCTTTTGTAGCAACTGTACCTATCTCCGACTGAATAATTCTATATATCAAAGATCTTCGTATCAGATAAGTCACCTGCTCTTCGAGACGGACGATCGGAGAAGCTTTATCATGGAGTTTGATAATCACTTTAACAGGTTGAAATACCAACTGGAAATACGAACGTCTTTCCATCTTCGCATCGGCCCGATTTGTATTTAAAAAAAAAAAAACCAACCGTGAAATTTGTGACTAAAATCTAAGAATTTTATGATATTACTGACCTCAGGCCAAACAAGGCTACACAGTAAAAAATTTTTTGTAAAATTTAACACAAAAGCTTGTGTTAACCACTTTTTTAACACAAAATTAGTGTTATTTCAACACAATCAGTTTATGTCAAAAAAGTAACACAGCTTTATGTTAATACTAACACAAAACTATGTTGAAATTTTGTGTTGATTTGAGAGTAACATTTGGAAAGTGTTACTTTTGTGTTAGTTTTAACATAAAGCTGTGTTACTTTTTTGACATAAACTGATTGTGTTGAAATAACACAAATTTTGTGTTAAAAGCGTGGTTAACACAAGATTTTGTGTGAAATTTTACAAAAAATTTTTTACTGTGTATTGGGTAAGAAAAAAAATTATCGACTTAAAACATTATTTTATATCATCAATTATTTTCACACCACATGAAGAATCGTAGCTAGACGCTTTTATGTATCAGAACAAGCTCGAATATGCGGCCGCGTTTTCAAGTTCTCCCTGCAATCGCATAGTTGTGATGATAAGCGGAAAGAAATTTTTTATATCAATCTCTCACTCAGTGGCGGACTAAGAAGGATTGGCACCCGGGGCGAACGTTTTTAATATTAATAAATGTTTCGGTGAAGTTCAGTATTCTTAGGCGAGGGATCGGTTTTTCAACTTCATGCCTACAATGTGATTCTTTGTTTTTGAGTCACTCTGATTCGAAAAATAGGTCTTCAAGTGTTGATTTGGGATTCAGTCTCCGATTTGATGCAACAATTTGTTCGTTACCGCCTTTCCACAATAATAACTGCGCATTTTGAACTCTTCTACTTTATTCCGTCATGTGTCCTTGGGCGGACGAGGATGCGGTTTCCGTCTCTGCGGTAACAACAGTTTATATAAATCACAAAAAGCGTAATCGCATAAAATTAAAACACACGCATGCGGTCCCTAGTAGAAATCTGATCGGGCTTGCCCTGTGTCGGGTTAGCGCCCGGCCAGCCCAGTCGTGGAAAACCTATTCTGGCTCTTCTAGCCAGGCCCTTGTCGGGCGGAATCGTGGCTCGCCCCGCTCGCACGTTCTGATTCCCCCTAGCAAGGGCCTGGCTAGAAAATCCGGAATAGGTTTTCCACGATTAAGCCCGGCCGGGCGCTGACTGACCCAGCACAGGGAAAGCCCTAGCATAACTAGAGTATATAATACACTGATAGAAAGATTTCTTAAATATTAATAAATACATTTATTTGGAAACAATTTTTTGATTTTTCGAATATAAATAAATATTTTTCAACATTTAACAAATCGATTTTGTGCCCAATAAATATTTATTTGTGAGAAATATACGTTTTTCAACAGTTAATAAATATTTAATCATAGTTAACAAATATTTGTTGAATCCAACAAAATATTTGTTTGACCAATCATATCTCTCCTCCGGTACAACGTGAAGATCACTCATAAACACACGCCATAACCTCAAACACCAGTAAGAGGTTAAAATAGACGTACACCTCTAAACTGGTGTTATTCCATAATGTAATTATAATACAATTGAGTAAATTGTTTTTTTTTTTTTTATGATTGGGGTAATATTGAGTCTACAGATAATAATTGTGTCAAGTTCTAAAATCCTAACCAATTAAATTTACTTTAAACGTTGATTAACTAGCAAAAATTAGCAACACCAAAAATCTGAACACCAGACACCGCATAGACACATTCCAGCTTTTTTTATAGTGCTTTATAATTAATTATTATGATTAATTGATTTTTTTGTAATGAAAGTATAAATATAATATTCGAGGTTATGAAAACTGTCAATCGTAGAATTTCTGCATTCACTTTTTGTTTTCCAGACGATAAATACTTGTTTATTGTTAACAAATATTTATTAACAATTAACAAATCTTATTTAAGAAATGATTTATTAACTATCAATAAATATTGTTCGACTGTTAAGAAATATTTATTAAGTGTATGAGTTAATAAATCATTTATTAAATATGAATAAATCTTATTAAATATCAACAAATCCTTCTATCAGTGTGGAACATTTTTTCCTCTAACAAAATGTCATTTGATTCGGATAAACATATGACCGCGTAAACGAAAAATGCATGATATAATATTCAGTAAATAATCGTAATAATATATGCAAGGACTTCAATCTAGTCCTGCAAATGCAAAATTTTGATGACATTAAATTATTTCGAGTAATAACTTGACACTTTGATAGGTCTTGAACAAGTAGGAGAGTGTTGAGTCATATGCTATATGGTAGTTTAGCGTAGTGGTTAGGGCGTGCGACTGGTAACTGAGCGGACGTGGGTTCAAGTCCGAGCGATGACGAAAAATGCGGCGGTTTTTTCAGTGGGTTCATACTTCAATTTCATTGATATGATGCGTAGGTAGGGTCAACTGACGATAAAAAGTGCCAAATTCGTTTTTTTTTTTTTATTTTCTACCATTATTACTTTTGAATTTCATGAAAATAAATCAGGGGCGCCGTTAAGGAAAACTGCTAGGGACCTAGTTAGCTTCACTGACTAGGAACTGGTCTGGAAAAGTGTGACCTCCCTTGCTAGGCACTGGCTAGTTTGCCACGTCAGCGCCTGCCTAGTCATGAGTTTAGCTAGCCGGGCGCTCGCTAGCGCCCGGTTGAAATTTCTGCTAGGGGTGATATTGCTCACTCCCGGCCTGAGCATGTCACCGCGCGAATTCACTACTGTTTTTAATTATTTTTTTCATATCAACTTCTCGCGGACGCGAATGTGGTTTCCGATTCCGCGACGATAACAGCCTCGATATCGAACGAAAAATTTAATCAAATCCCAGACTGCACAAAACCGAAAATTGACTATCATCCCTCTGAGAAACATCTAATGCGATTATGCGCCAGCTTCTCCTATTCCAAAGTGGACTTTGGTCGGAGAAACGACTTTTGGGAGAATCTCATTTTTCAGGTGATAATAGCGTTATCAGAGCTCCTCAATTCGCAGACGGAACTCGCCCTTGATTTATGTGAAAAATCGCGTTACTCCTTGGCCATTCGATCCCCATTGAACCAAGCAAGTCGGCGACTCAACCGCTCTTATCTCACTACCATACATGGGCGCTTCCTGCCCCTTACTGATATAAAAGTCACGACAATTCGCGCGGCCTCGATTGTGCCTCGCTTCGTGTTCCTTTGCGCAGTTCTTCTACAACTGTTATTACAAGTAGGAGTGCCTAATCACTGAAGTAAATCTTCGTCTTCGTTCTATAATCGAGTACTTATCTCCTCTACGCAGTCAAGGTAAGATATATCAGTCAATATAGAGTTATCGTTCGGAAATATGCACGGATATCACTCATATTGCTTGTACATAATATGTCCCATATCCATATGATATGTAAGTTCTCGGAATAGCAATTCTCGTTCGATCCGCTCTTTTTCAAACGACTGTATACCTGTAAAGTTTTATCAAAGCTTTCTATGGCAGACCGTTTTACTTTTGAATAGCAAGCATTTTGAAGATGGAATTAAAAATTGGACTTTCACCTATAATTCGAAAGAAACTTATTTCTATGCCGAATGATAGAAAAATTGGATAAAAATTTCAAAGCATGAAAAATATCATTTTACGCACAGGGGAAGATACGAGATTTATCGCATTTATCATTATGTTTGAATAATAAACCGAATTGATTGTTATTACGTCGCAGCATAATATCATTCAAATCTGCATAAGATATTTTTCTCATGACCACAATTTTGAATTGTTTTGTACCGGAATGTCGAAGATTGATACGAGTTTTATTGTTTATAAGTCGGATTATTGCACAACTTAAATGCGTACATTTTTATTGAGAGGCAAATAATTTTACAATTCTTTCAACATATTATTCAAATGCTTACAAATTAAAATTATGTACATGATAAAGTTTAAACATGTCTCAAAGTTATATTCTACGCATTGAAATTATCATTAGTCATAATTATAGTTGACAAACAACAATTCTACAAAGATAAGAAAATGCTAGGGGGAAATAACTTGTTCAATTTATTAAGCCCGTGAATCAATTTCAATTTACCTGAATTACTGGGAATCAACTGAATTAATGAGAATTAACTGATTTAATGTGAACTACCTGAGGATATTGACGGGATAGTCCAGTCAATATGAGTCAAATAGACCGACTCCGCTTCAAAGCAGAGATGGGCGCGGCACGTCTAATTACTTTTTCGAAGATTATTCTCCCGATATATTTGTCGATGATCATTATTCTTCTGTCACAATTCGAAAATCTGTAGCATATTGTCTTACCCTTGAGAACCAAACGAAAAAAGCCTGATTTTCGTTCAAAAAAGGATAAAAAAAAACAGAAGATTGAAAGTAATTGGCAAAAGTAAATAGCTCAATACTTTTCCTAATTACTTCCGATCTCCTGGCTCTCTTCATATTTTTTTGAACAAAAAGGAGTCTTCTTTCGTTTGGTACTAAAGTGTGAGACAATAGGATACAGATTTTTCGAATTGTGATTGCAGAATAATGATTGCCGACGAAGATATTAGAAAAGTAATCAAATAATGACTTTGGAAAATAATTATAGACGTGCCAATCTCTGCTTCGAAGTGAGCCGATTTTTCTATTTCATTTTTTCATTTTTAGATTATTCAAACAATATATGAGGATATTATTTCTTCTTTCAAAATCATTATTGGCCATTCTCTATATTTTTTTCCTATTTTTTATTGAATTTTCAATTTTAACGCGGTATTACATAATTCACACACTTGCTCATTCGAATTCGACACTTCGCGGACTTTACGGACTTACTTTCGTTATAAAACAAAAAATAAATATGTTTTGTAAGTAAGATTTATGACTGTTTTACTTAGAGTATCTGTTTTCATATTAAGATGATTTACGATGGGGCGCAACTTTGATGTGTGCCCTAGGCGCTATTTCCGAATGTTACGCCCTGTAAGAATGTGCGTGGTCAATTTCAAATCGAAATTCGTAAAATTGCCGAAGTTATGGGTCATCAATCGACTCGGCGTGCAGGTGAACTATTTCAATTTAGATTTTTGTCGCTGGTTGGCACGTTTATTTCCCTCCAGGTGATCCGAAACAAAAAAATCAGACGATGTATTACTCCACATACATGTAACTATAGTATGACAAACCAGAAGAAAAAAGGTACAAAATTGAGGAAATGGCGACTTGCGAAAATAAAATCAGCGATTTCGCTAAGAAGAATTCGGCCGATTTTCTGCAATAAAAAAATAAATGAATAACGTATCTGTTTTTGCATAAAATAGGCCTAATTTTTTCAGCAAAATCGCCGATTTTATTTCTACAAGCCGCCATTTCTTCAATTTTCTTTTCTGGGTCGTCATACCATAGTCACATAGTATATGGAGTAAGACACCATTCGATTTTTTGTATCAGATTACCTGAAAGAAAACAAACGTGCCAACCACCCTGTTTAAAATTACCGATAGGAAACGATAGAACCGGACAGATCATCGGATAGGATTCCGGATAGACGTATCACTCGTTTCTATCCGTATTTCATCGGTCACAAAAGTCCTGTCCGGATCCTATTCGTTTGCGTCCTTAATTCGTCGGAACGAACATCCGAAGGCTCGGTTATCTATTTGGCTTCATTCGGAAAGTATCCGTCACTCAAATCGGTATTGCAGCTTCTGTCCGCCCTTACGGAAAAAACACTCGACTTTTGAGTGTATATCCTCAAATATGAGCGTTAACACCGAATTTTTTGTGTGATCGTCAGTTTTTAGGTGTTTACACTCGATTTTTGAGTGTATATCATCAAAATTCAGCGTTAACACCAAATTTTCTATGTAAATATTCATTTTTGAGTGTATACACTCGATTATCGAGTGTATACACTCAAAATTAGGTGTTGATCCTCAATTTTGTCAGTGTTAATTCTCAACGTTCAGAGTAAACCTTTAATCGTTGGGTGTAAACACTTATTCATTGAGTGTGAATACTCAAAGTTGAGGATCAACGCTGAAGATTCAGGATAAACCCTGAAAGTTGAGAATCAACTTTCAACTTCAAGTTCATATCTTGAACATTGAGAGTCAACACTCTCATATTGAGTGTCAGACCCCAATTGAATACTCAGATACTAAGTGTTAACTCTCAAAGTTGGGAATCATACACTATGATAATATGACAAACGCTATCACTCTCAACATGAATTCAGTTTTGATCCACCGAGTGTTTATATACAGTAATAGATATGACGTTTAATTAACTGTATTCATTTTCAACACATTAAATAGTTAGCTTACTCTACTATACATCGATTAGTTAATTAATTGATTCTTTCAATAGTCATTGTGACTCTTATTTGAACTTTCACACTTTCTTTTGGATTCAACTGGTTCAAAATATAGTGTCACTATTATGCAACTGTTCATTAATTCGTACGCTCAGGAGCTCGGGAGGATCGCGTGTCTTCCGGAGCATTGCACGCTGACTGTATGTATGAAAAAAAACAGGAGAATTTGAAGTAATTTTTTCAAACGACCGTTATACCTTTATTGCAACAAATATTTTATTGAACAGATCTGCGAATACAAAAATATGGACATCTAATGGTTAGCGATTTATACTACATATGGGGCTGTCCACGTCAATTCACCTGCACAGTCAAAATTTTTGCGTCATTTTTAACATAAAGTTTGTGTTAAATATTTAATACTTTGTAGTGTCAATTTTAACACAATTGTTAAAATTTTCACTACTTTAATTAATTTATTAATTTATTTTTATTTAAGTTAGGAGTTGACCCTCACCTTGAGGGTTAACCCCCCCCCCCCCAAGTTGAGGGTTAATCCCCAAGTTGAGGGTTAACCTCCAAGTTGACGATTAACCCTGTATTTTAGCGTTGACGCTCAATTTTAGTGTTAACTCTCAAGTTTGGAGTACGAAATGATCATGAAATTGAGTGTCAACTTGAGTGTCGTTCTAAGTGTTAATTTGGGTGTTTTTTTGAGCGTTTTTTCCGTGAGGGCGTACCTATCCGATTTCTATAGCGCGAATCATAACGTGATTATTCCCACAAAATTTTCTAAGTTGGAATTGCGGCTTCTCTCCGTACCTACTCTCTGAATTCGAGTCAGTGAAAAATCACTGATGGCAGTTATGAGTATACCGGAATCACTGACAGTCAGTAATATTTCCAAATCGAACATCGACGACTGGGTTTTATTTATTACGTGGGAAACAAACACCAATCGTCGATGTTTGAGCTGCTCGATGCAAGCGTTTCCCGTTGGCCTACCTTTGAGGCGCGTTATTATCCACAGAATCGCTCCGTACATGTATTTCTCGAGGTAAATACCGTTCGATTTTTTGAAAGAGAGCAACCTAAGCCCACATCTGTACTTGAGAAGATCAAAAGACTTGCAGTGCAGTAGTCTATCGTTGATGGAAACGAAACAAGGATTATCAGTCAGACTGTTTGATCAAGAGAGACAGAAATTATTTCGCAATGCAATCACATTCAAGTCGGAGGCAATCCTATCGATTGAGACCAGAGTCATTGAAATCTGTTAATCAGTTCTCGAGATATTGAAAATTGAATTTTTTTCTCAAAACTTTGTTATCAGAATAATATGGTACCCAACTCAAAAACTACTAGCGTAACGAAATCCGAAAATGATTCATTTCTAAATGAGAAAGAACCGCATCGATTTTGTGGCTCCTATTTTCGTCAAACGGTAATTTGGAGAACAGAATCGCATGATTTCTTACAACCAGTCTTACTTAGTGGGAATCATAACTTATCAAAAATCGAATCTAGAGTAACACCAGGTCTAATCTTTTTCCACATGTGTTCGAATTCCCCCGACTGGTAGAAAAGCCAGTCTCTTTGTAATAATTGGTTTGATCTGTGTGGTTGTTTCAGGATTCGGACAGCGTCGATTTGAGTACTTCCGACGTCTAGCGCGATGAGCCAATCGTCGATGAGAACTCCAGGAGAGATGTCGTCATTTGTAATTACCGAAGGTGAGTGCGAATGAAAAGTAAAAAAAATCTGAATGCCTGGTGTACGTTCTATGTACGCTGATGCGCCTGATTGAATCACGGAGTGAAATCGAGATAAATAACCAATGGGCGATTTATTACAGAGCACCTTCTATGATTGACAGCTGAAGATAACCCGGTGTGCCACAGGGTGAGAAGCTTGGAAATGCCTCCATCCGACAGTGACAGCGATTCAGGGCGGAACGAGAGTGATAATATCCCTAATCGTAACGGTCAAACGGCAGTACCGTTGGTTAGGAATCTTGGCAGACAAGAGATGGTGTGTACCTTGAACAAACCGTCGACTTCGCGGAATGGTGGTACGTGCAGTCACAATCCTTCATCAAATCCTTCTTTGAATAATCCGATTCGAAGACCAACTGCTGCTGCTGCTCAAGATAGCAGCTCCGATGAAAGCCTCAGCAAAATGAGACGGATCAATGCTCCACAAGCCGATTCCCAACGCTACGTCGTGTCAGATGAGCAGAGATCGAATAGGAAACGTACCGCTGGTAATGAACTTGTCGAACCCACTAAAAGACGACCAAAAATGAGATTGACCAACAAGAAAGAGACATACGGTGCATCAGGCCTTAAGAAATTTCTCCACGGAACGGCTTATCAATTGAAGCATTTGATGCTCATTATGCATCGTGCGCGGAAGTTGAACTACTCGTTCCAGTTGGCGACAGAAATGGACGTGGCTGAGAAATTCGACGACGTAGTTTTGCGTTATCAGGATAGTAACGGAGACGTACGGTATCGCTTCTTACAAGTCAAACATAAACAAGACGGAGATAAAGCGATCAGCGCCGCGAATTTATCGAATATCACAGGAGGGGATTTCAGTTTGCTGAAGTATTTCGTTTCGTGGCGGAAGATTAGGAAAAATCCGATCTTCGGTGGAATCGAGTCTTCGAAGGACTTCATACTGTGTACTAATATCGGCGTTAAGGTGGACGATTTGAAGAAGAAAGGTATCAATGTCGTAGAAGAAACGGAGACCGACCCTTTTCTGATTTCGAGTAATGTGAAAAATGGAAAGAAGCAGCCGCGACGCTACAAGCTTTCGATACAGAATACGTCTAGCATTTGGAAAACGTTGAAATCAAAAGACAAGGCAACTGATGATGACAAGGTAACTGATGATGAAATCTCAAGCTTTCTGGACGAATTTATTCTGGCCGTGAACCAACCTAACGAAATAAAACTTGGCGAAATTATAGAACGCGAGATTGGCGCCGAGTTCAATCTACTCGATTTCGGCATCGTGAGCGATGCATTTCAAATGGAACTTTTCAATTGGTTCAAGACCAAGGACGGCGTGTTCCTGACCGATGTGCACGCTGACGAATTCTTCAATAAAGTGAGAGGTGAACTTGATGCCATAAGAATCGAGGGTGTGAGCTTGGATCATCTGGAGAAGCTCCAAGAACTTGGCATTCGGTTCAACGGTGTGAATAGGAAAACACAGAACTTTATAAACAGTCACTACGATGGCACGAAACGGATATTGGAAATAATTTCTCCGGAACCAACTCTGTTAACAGCTTTGCAAGTTTGTCAAGCTCTCGTGGAAAGACAAAAATCGGATGAAAATGAAATCGTCACCTTCGTAAGTCTGAAAACATTGTCAAGAAAAACAATATCTCAGCTAGTGTTGGGGGTTTTCAAAGGGTCGGCCAATCGGAATTTGTTAATCGTCGACTGTGAGTCAACCGATGCCAAACGACATTTGCAGTCATTGTGGGAGCCGATATGTGATAGTATGGCGAAGAACGTCGACAGAAAAATGATTCTCATCACCCAGAAAGGTAAAGATTTAGGGTCTGAATTTTATCTTGATCGTGAAACTTGCTGTGTGGATTCAACTGGGTACAGCTTCGCGGATCTCACTTTCGAATCGCAAAAGAAACTATTAGGGAAACGAGTCACCAAGTTTCAGGAAAAGAATAATAGCACCAACCTCGCGGAATTGTTGGACATCCCCGACTGGGATAATCTGAGAGAAGATGATGTGAAGGATCTCTCGAACATAATGGACACGGAGAGCTTGGTTAGGCTTATTTCTGAAGACGAACTACAAATTGGTCGTGAACTGAAAGGGCTGGAGGAGGATGTTGGAAAATACTACGTGAATCGTACGATTTTCCGACATGTGGTCATCGAGAAAGATATTCTGACCGACACAAAAGAAACAGATTTAATCGCCATTAGTGGCCTTAGTGGCAGTATCGAGACATGTATCCGGGACGAATTATCGCGAATCGGAGGACCAGCATCAAGGGCACAAACTCCAACAAACTTAATTCCTCTGGCTAAGGATCGAGAGGAGAAAGAATTCAACGATCTGTGCGAAAGAAATGAGCACCGCAACGTTCATTGGTTGATGAAAGAACGAGAACAATACATATGGAAGAAGTCTTATGGAAAAATAACTTATTTGCTGCAATACAGGGATGATAGTGAGAGTATCGACATCAATGATAAGACAGGTGTGACACATCTGGACGAAGATCAACTCGCAGCCCATAACGATCCCGTGATTATTTCGGATACGGCAGGAATGGGAAAGTCTACAATGTTGACTTATCTAGCATCGGAGATGAAGGAGAGTGCGCCTGATATGCTGGTGCTGAAAATTGATTTGACCGACTATTCAACCCCCCTAGCAGAAGTGGAGGAGAAGTCAAGTTATGATGTGGGTTGTGTGGGTGGAGCAATACAATTCTTAGTGAAGGAACTATTGCGTGGCGAAACCAACTTTTCACGCAAAGTTTTCAGAAGAATTCTAGAAAGAAATCACAAGGTGGCACTGCTATTCGATGGATTCGACGAAATAAGTCCCAAGTATGAGAAAACTGTGATGAATTTACTGCAAACACTTGCAGAATATGGTATGAGGAAATTATTAGTCGCTACGAGACCACACACCAGAAGATTATTGGAAGCTAAGTTGAATGCATTCTCATTTGAAATACAGCCATTCTCGACGGGTGATCAGGAAAGATTTTTGACCCGCTTCTGGGAGACTAAGCTTGGAGACTCGCATCGTATAGAGAAGTATGCTGTAGCAATTATAAAGATACTTGCCGATTCGATCAAAGATCAGAGGAATAAATTCACAGCTAATCCACTACAGGCGAAGCTAGTCGCCGAGGTTTTTGAACGTCACAACGAAGGGGTGCGAGAGAATTTCGATTCGTGTGAAGATTTCATCGAATCACAGGCTGACGAGCCAAAGTTTCCTGAAAGAATCAATATCATTTATTTGTACGAACATTTCGTGGAGAAGAAGTTCGAAATATTTTTCAACAAAAGAGGTGGAAACCTCGCCGACGTAGCAGTTTTGGAAGACAAAAAGCTGCGGTATAAATCATACATAGCTAAGCACGAGAAACTGGCTTTGAAAACACTCTTCGACAAGGACGAGATAGAAAAGCTGCTTTCTCAACTAGACTCGAGCTACGGGTCACCTGACTCAACCGATCTCAAAGATTATGTAGAGAGGGACGGTATCATCACTGAATTCATCAAAGATCAGCCACGGTTCGGACATCAAACTTACGCGGAATATTTCGCAGCAGAATTCTTCGCGGAGATGTTGACAAAGCGCGAGCCAAATAAATCATTCGGAGAGATCTTCGTAGCACACGTTTTACTGGAATATAAGTACGAAACTATGCGCGCCTTTCTAAATTGGCTATTGACAGACAAATGTGATAATGTACTAAAGGGTGAGTTTTGGATACGCTTTGTAAAAGACCATCGCTCTGAGAATGAAGAAACCATCTTCCACTTAGCAGCTGTGGAAGGCAATGGTCATATTATAAGAATTTTTCTGAACTGCTTCAGTGCAAGCAAGGAAGACCGTAAGGTCATCGTTCATCACGTCTGCGACTTTCCTGGCGAAACAGCAGTACACCGGGCAGTTGTATACGGGGATTTAGACATGATAAAATTGCTAGTGGAAGACACAGACTTCGACATCAACTGTCCAGACGTGATCGGTCAGACACCTCTGTGTCTAGCCGCCGACATGGGTACATTGGACGTAGTAGGGTATTTCATCGAAAAGGGAGCCGATGTCAATTTGCCAACGAATGATGGAAGGACGCCGTTGTACGATGCTACTGAAGGAGGCCAATCAGAGATGGTCAAGTATTTGCTCGAGAAGGGAGCCGATGTCAATTTGCCAACGAATGATGGAGAGACGCCGTTATACGTTGCTACTAATAGAGGCCGATCAGAGATGGTCAAGTATTTGCTCGAGAAGGGAGCCGATGTCAATTCTCGGACGAAAGTTGGCGAGACGCTGCTACACGCGGCTGCATATGGAGGTAACTTGGACTTAGCAGATTATCTTCTCGAGAAGGGAGCCGATGTGAATTTGCCAACGAATGATGGAAAGACGCCGTTGTACGTTGCTACTGAAGGAGGCCAATCAGAGATGGTCAAGTATTTGCTCGAGAAGGGAGCCGATGTCAATTTGCCAACGGATGATGGAAAGACGCCGTTATACATGGCTGCTTGTTTCGGCACATCGAAGACGGTCAAGTATTTACTCGAGAAGGGAGCCGATGTCAATTCTCGGACGAAAGTTGGCGAGACGCTGCTACACGCGGCTGCATATGGAGGTAACTTGGACTTAGCAGATTATCTTCTCGAGAAGGGAGCCGATGTGAATTTGCCAACGAATGATGGAAAGACGCCGTTGTACGTTGCTACTGAAGGAGGCCAATCAGAGATGGTCAAGTATTTGCTCGAGAAGGGAGCCGATGTCAATTTGCCAACGAATGATGGAAAGACGCCGTTGTACGTTGCTACTAATAGAGGCCGATCAGAGATGGTCAAGTATTTGCTCGAGAAGGGAGCCGATGTCAAGTCTCGGACGAAAGTTGGCGAGACGCTGCTACACGCGGCTGCATATGGAGGTAACTTGGACTTAGCAGATTATCTTCTCGAGAAGGGAGCCGATGTGAATTTGCCAACGAATGATGGAAAGACGCCGTTGTACACGGCTGCTCGGTTCGGCAGATTGGAGATGGTCAAGTATTTGCTCGAGAAGGGAGCCGATGTCAATTTGCCAACGGATGATGGAAAGACGCCGTTATACATGGCTGCTTGTTTCGGCACATCGAAGACGGTCAAGTATTTACTCGAGAAGGGAGCCGATGTCAATTCTCGGACGAAAGTTGGCGAGACGCTGCTACACGCGGCTGCATATGGAGGTAACTTGGACTTAGCAGATTATCTTCTCGAGAAGGGAGCCGATGTGAATTTGCCAACGAATGATGGAAAGACGCCGTTGTACACGGCTGCTCGGTTCGGCAGATTGGAGATGGTCAAGTATTTGCTCGAGAAGGGAGCCGATGTGAATTTGCCAACGAATGATGGAAAGACGCCGTTGTACGTTGCTACTGAAGGAGGCCAATCAGAGATGGTCAAGTATTTGCTCGAGAAGGGAGCCGATGTCAATTTGCCAACGGATGATGGAAAGACGCCGTTATACATGGCTGCTTGTTTCGGCACATCGAAGACGGTCAAGTATTTACTCGAGAAGGGAGCCGATGTCAATTCTCGGACGAAAGTTGGCGAGACGCTGCTACACGCGGCTGCATATGGAGGTAACTTGGACTTAGCAGATTATCTTCTCGAGAAGGGAGCCGATGTGAATTTGCCAACGAATGATGGAAAGACGCCGTTGTACACGGCTGCTCGGTTCGGCAGATTGGAGATGGTCAAGTATTTGCTCGAGAAGGGAGCCGATGTCAATTTGCCAACGAATGATGGAAAGACGCCGTTATACATGGCTGCTTGTTTCGGCACATCGAAGACGGTCAAGTATTTACTCGAGAAGGGAGCCGATGTCAATTTGCCAACGAATGATGGAAAGACGCCGTTGTACGTTGCTACTAATAGAGGCCGATCAGAGATGGTCAAGTATTTGCTCGAGAAGGGAGCCGATGTCAAGTCTCGGACGAAAGTTGGCGAGACGCTGCTACACGCGGCTGCATATGGAGGTAACTTGGACTTAGCAGATTATCTTCTCGAGAAGGGAGCCGATGTGAATTTGCCAACGAATGATGGAAAGACGCCGTTGTACGTTGCTACTGAAGGAGGCCAATCAGAGATGGTCAAGTATTTGCTCGAGAAGGGAGCCGATGTCAATTTGCCAACGAATGATGGAGAGACGCCGTTGTACGTTGCTACTGAAGGAGGCCAATCAGAGATGGTCAAGTATTTGCTCGAGAAGGGAGCCGATGTGAATTTGCAAACGAATGATGGAAAGACGCCGTTGTACGTTGCTACTGAAGGAGGCCAATCAGAGATGGTCAAGTATTTGCTCGAGAAGGGAGCCGATGTCAATTTGCCAACGGATGATGGAAAGACGCCGTTATACATGGCTGCTTGTTTCGGCACATCGAAGACGGTCAAGTATTTACTCGAGAAGGGAGCCGATGTCAATTCTCGGACGAAAGTTGGCGAGACGCTGCTACACGCGGCTGCATATGGAGGTAACTTGGACTTAGCAGATTATCTTCTCGAGAAGGGAGCCGATGTGAATTTGCCAACGAATGATGGAAAGACGCCGTTGTACACGGCTGCTCGGTTCGGCAGATTGGAGATGGTCAAGTATTTGCTCGAGAAGGGAGCCGATGTCAATTTGCCAACGAATGATGGAAAGACGCCGTTATACATGGCTGCTTGTTTCGGCACATCGAAGACGGTCAAGTATTTACTCGAGAAGGGAGCCGATGTCAATTCTCGGACGAAAGTTGGCGAGACGCTGCTACACGCGGCTGCATATGGAGGTAACTTGGACTTAGCAGATTATCTTCTCGAGAAGGGAGCCGATGTGAATTTGCCAACGAATGATGGAAAGACGCCGTTGTACGTTGCTACTGAAGGAGGCCAATCAGAGATGGTCAAGTATTTGCTCGAGAAGGGAGCCGATGTCAATTTGCCAACGGATGATGGAAAGACGCCGTTGTACGTTGCTACTAATAGAGGCCGATCAGAGATGGTCAAGTATTTGCTCGAGAAGGGAGCCGATGTCAAGTCTCGGACGAAAGTTGGCGAGACGCTGCTACACGCGGCTGCATATGGAGGTAACTTGGACTTAGCAGATTATCTTCTCGAGAAGGGAGCCGATGTGAATTTGCCAACGAATTATGGAAAGACGCCGTTGTACGTTGCTACTGAAGGAGGCCAATCAGAGATGGTCAAGTATTTGCTCGAGAAGGGAGCCGATGTCAATTTGCCAACGGATGATGGAAAGACGCCGTTATACATGGCTGCTTGTTTCGGCACATCGAAGACGGTCAAGTATTTACTCGAGAAGGGAGCCGATGTCAATTTGCCAACGATTGATGGAAACACGCCGTTGAACATGGCTGCTCGGTCCGGCAAATTGGAGGTGGTCGAGTATTTGCTCGAGAAGGGAGCCGATGTCAATTTGCCAACGAATGATGGAAAGACGCCGTTGTACGTTGCTTCTGAAGGAGGCCAATCAGAGATGGTCAAGTATTTGCTCGAGAAGGGAGCCGATGTCAATTTGCCAACGGATGATGGAAAGACGCCGTTATACATGGCTGCTTGTTTCGGCACATCGAAGACGGTCAAGTATTTACTCGAGAAGGGAGCCGATGTCAATTCTCGGACGAAAGTTGGCGAGACGCTGCTACACGCGGCTGCATATGGACGTAACTTGGACTTAGCAGATTATCTTCTCGAGAAGGGAGCCGATGTCAATTTGCCAACGATTGATGGAAACACGCCGTTGAACATGGCTGCTCGGTCCGGCAAATTGGAGGTGGTCGAGTATTTGCTCGAGAAGGGAGCCGATGTCAATTTGCCAACGAATGATGGAAAGACGCCGTTGTACGTTGCTTCTGAAGGAGGCCAATCAGAGATGGTCAAGTATTTGCTCGAGAAGGGAGCCGATGTCAATTTGCCAACGAATGATGGAAAGACGCTGTTATACATGGCTGCTTGTTTCGGCACATCGAAGACGGTCAAGTATTTACTCGAGAAGGGAGCCGATGTCAATTTGCCAACGATTGATGGAAACACGCCGTTGTACACGGCTGCTCGGTTCGGCAAATTGGAGGTGGTCGAGTATTTACTCGAGAAGGGAGCCGATGTCAATTTGCCAACGAATGATGGAAAGACGCCGTTGTACGTTGCTACTGAAGGAGGCCGATCAGAGATGGTCAAGTATTTGCTCGAAAAGGGAGCCGATGTCAATTTGCCAACGAATGATGGAGAGACGCCGTTGTACACGGCTGCTCGGTTCGGCAAATTGAAGATGGTCAAGTATATGCTCGAGAAGGGAGTGAACATCAATTCTCGGACGAAAGTTGGCGAGACGCTGCTACACGCGGCTGCATATGGAGGTAACGTGGACTTAGCAGATTATCTTCTCGAGAAGGGAGCCGATGTCAATTTGCCAACGAATGATGGAAAGACGCCGTTGTACGTTGCTACTGAAGGAGGCCGATCAGAGATGGTCAAGTATTTGCTCGAAAAGGGAGCCGATGTCAATTTGCCAACGAATGATGGAGAGACGCCGTTGTACACGGCTGCTCGGTTCGGCAAATTGAAGATGGTCAAGTATATGCTCGAGAAGGGAGTGAACATCAATTCTCGGACGAAAGTTGGCGAGACGCTGCTACACGCGGCTGCATATGGACGTAACTTGGACTTAGCAGATTATCTTCTCGAGAAGGGAGCCGATGTCAATTTGCCAACGAATGATGGAAAGACGCCGTTGTACGTTGCTACTGAAGGAGGCCGATCAGAGATGGTCAAGTATTTACTCGAGAAGGGAGCAAACATCAATTCTCGATCCGACAAGGGCTGGACAGCACTCGACGTAGCTACCCATATGGGTAGAAAGGACTGTGTCAAGTATTTGCTGGAAATTCGAGCTCCTGGGAATTCTCTACAAACTGAAGGCTAAATATAATATACTAAATCGAAACTAAGTTCCACGAAATATTCTGCAAGATCTCATAAATGTTCGATAAACATATAGTTTCGCATAAAAACTTGCATTTGCACGAATATCGTGATTTCAACCACTACGGCCTGCTTTTATTCATCCATGTACGTTCACCCTTCCATCGATGTATCTGTATTTGTAATTTTTACTCGATTTCCATTCGAAGAGGTTCAAATATTTTCAGTCTAGTGATCGAAGATATTATGGGTTCCGATCACTAATAGTGCAATCGGACATACCACGTGATTCCTCGCCGAGGGGTTAACCACTCTTGAAGTCAGGTGTACACCTGGCTGAGAATCAGTTGAAGTCAGTTGAAGTCAGCTGAAGTCAGTTGAAGTCAGGTGAAGTCAGTTGAAGTCAGGTGAAGTCAGTTGAAGTCAGGTGAAGTCAGTTGAAGTCAGGTGAAGTCAGGTGAAGTCAGGTAAAGTCAGTGAGTCAGTGAGTCGTTGAAGTCTGCTGAAGTCAGTTGAAGTCCGCTGAAGTCACTTGGAGTCAGTTGAAGTCAGCTGAAGTCAGCTGAAGTCAGTGAGTCAGCTGAAGTCAGTTGAAGTCAGCTGAAGTCAGTTGAAGTCAGCTGAAGTCAGTTGAAGTCAGTTGAAGTCAGTTGACTCCATGAAGTCTTGAAGTCTGAAGTCAGGTGTACGGTCAATCGACGAGTGGTTAACCCCTCGTTCCTCGCTTACGTCTCAGTCATTTGGGTTGCGGACCGTCAGTTGTTAGAGTTGTATATCTATAATATATCATAGCTATAGAACATATACGAGTCCGCAACCCAAATGACTGAAATGTAACCGAGGAATCGCCTGGTACTTGGAGAGGTAGAGCTTCAATTACCAAACACTTTTCGTAGACAAACAGGCGTGGTAAATTTTTCGTTCAAATGTACTTCCGGAACTTGGGTTGCATCTAGATACGACCAATCGATGTCATTCAATATTATATTAATTCCGGTCGACTCGATATTTCTCGATATCGTAAAGTCTCTCATATCGAAACCATGTATTTTGGAAATATTCAAGAAGAAAAACAATAACACTGTGATAATTTCTGTTGGAACTCTACACGATTAGATAGGCTCTTTTTTGTCTGATTGGAAGAATGAAATTATAAATTACAAATGTCGATGCTCGATATTCGGTCAAATCCAGATGATTGACGCCTCTTACCGTCATTTCCAATGAAACGCCGAAAGCTCCTAATCGACTCAACTTTATTAAAACAGATTTACATTATGAAATTCGCCAAAAAACCTTCAAATATCTCGTTTTTTAGAGATAGTCTCGAGAAAAATAATTTCGGGTCAAGAACTTCTGAAACTTCGATGAAAATAATCAAGAATGGACGAAGTAAGGAGCAGTGCCGGCAACTTATCGTCGCGAAGGGTATGTAGTTTTTGACGTAGCAGAAGAAGCCCCCCCCCCCCCCCCCCCCCCCAAGGGGGCGGCAAAATCTCATTCTGTCATTATCATTATATTAAAGATCAGAGTACAGGGAACTTGCGGAAGAGAAATATTTTATGTAATTTAATTTTCAATATTCCAAACCGTTGTAAAAATTAATTAGCAAAAAATGGAGGAAATCTGAATTTTCAAGCTTATAGGTCAATTGATTCCGAATAAAAAGCACACCTAGTTTTTGAAATTTGATTGATTTCTGTATTTTTTATGAATTTTCAGATGTTAAGTGATTTGTCGCCGCGTCAATAGTCGAAATAAAAAATTCATCTCCTAAACTTTAGAGTCCTTCCCTGTGTGTGGGAGATAGAGGGGGCACACGCGAACTTTTTTGCTGTGGAATCTATCTTCTAAAAAACTGTGTGTCGAGATAAATGCATATCGCATTCTTTGGATTCCTAATTCCAATGGTATAATGAAATAAGTTTCATGCATGATACTTGATTATGTATTTTTTTGAAGAAAAAAAAAAATTGTCACGTTGAGGGTGTGAAATTTCCACATGGTCCGAGGTACGGAATTCCGCCACACCGTCCCCACAAAAGTTGCCGGCGCTGATAAGAAGAACAGCATCGAATATCGCAATAAATTGAATCTGTTTTCTTCAATCAACACGTTATCTACATTAATACGATAATTTTGCCACGCTATATTCCTTCTTCATCCCTGTCCCCATCAAACTAATAATAGATAATAATAGATACTAATATATTATTCGTTAAGTTAGTTTAGAATTTTGTTAGTTTTCGGGATCGTCTCTTTCTGGCCAAGGGACTACCCCTCATCTTAATTATTGTTTAGCCTCTGAGTTCACTCTCTAGTCTAAGAAGTCATTCTACACTTAAAATCAGAACAGGACACTGAACAGTCCCCATCGCACAACCACTCGGCTTCACCATCCCTTAAAATGAGGATTCCTCCTACTCACATGACCATTCTCCACACACTATAGACTCAAGTTTCAATTTTTAGTCAGTCTAGCATCAGAACCCATAACAATCAGTAAGTCTCATCTATGTACTTCTCATATAATTTACACATCATCATCATCTCATATTTGTATACTTCATTCACTTCATGATTTCGATTAAAAATAAAGTTACCGTTAATTTTGTCAAACAGTGTAACTCATTCAATCACAGACAATCACAAAAAATATCCTCACTTCAATCCTGTTCCCGTGGGGTATCCGCGCCTAAAAATTGTCGACGAAGCCCGCTTCGTCAGGATGAAACTTCATACGAATTTTACCTTTCTCGAGAAACGGCAGAGGAGCAAGGAAGCGCGCAACATTTTCGTTAAGGTAGGTCTTGAATGTGAAATGACCGGCTCCCTTACCATTACAGCTTCGACAAACCCATTTTTTGCTCCTTCGTAAAAAAACCGTGACCGAATGATTTTAATTGAGAGAAAGGAAAGAGCAATCATTTGGCATATCATCAGTCATCGAATACACATTCGTTTGGTCGAAACATAGAGTCAAAGTTTAGGCTATACTTTGATATAGAAAAATTGAATATTGTTTTCCTCATTTTTCACGAAAATCAGATTAAACCGACTAACGGAAAAAGTAGAGCAATCGAGCAGCATTTGTTCGGTATATGAGAAATTGAAAAATAATAAGGTCGTGGGCTGAGTTTAGATATGTCATCCCAATTGTAAGGGTACAAATCTCTCAGTAAAGCAAGACGATAGAACCTGGGAAGTGGAGATTGGCGAGTGATTATAATTGGTAAAGTTCAAATTTATGATTGACCGCAAAATATAGATAGAATATGAAATTCATTTCAATATAATTTCAGTGCGATTTACGTGAAAAAGGACTTCATCCACCAAAGCAGCACGTATAACAAGTGTGAAAATAATTAATAAATTAATAATTGGTATACTTTGAAAATTTGCAATAATCGATAGACTAATTTAATCCATTGCAAAAACATCGGATGAACTCTCACATCGGGCTCAAACATGTGCCCAATCTTGAGGCAAGGTGTAGACGAGCAGAGTAATCTGTTTACAGATCCTTCCATTGTCTGGAAGTTCTGCCCCTGCCATACTTTAGTTTTTTTGGTTTTCGGTGATTCCTGAAGTTTGGAGATTAGGAGCGTTCAAATTATTGCTTGGTAGCTAACGGCAAACGTGAAATTCCTTGCCTGCAACTTGCTGCACTTGCCTCTACGAACCCTGTGATTAGAAAATTATAATTCAGTTGAATGTATGTATTGCGATTGATTGTTGAGGAATTGAGTTCGAACCAAAATTACGTTGATTCATTTTCGTCCAAGAATTGAACTGCCTTAGCCCGTACACTGGACATCTGTTAGTTAGGGTAAACTGTTGTAAACAATAACAAGACAAAACAATAAAGAATGAACACAAAATAGAAAAATTATTGGAACGAAAATTTGAAAATGTTCAAATACTTTTAATTTGGTGATCGAAGATGTGGTTTCCGGTGACTGAGTGTGATCAGACATGCTTGGAGACGTCGAGCTCCAATTTTCAGACACTTTTCGTGGACAAACAGGCGGTAAATTTTCGTTCGGAACTTGAGGTGCACCTAGATTCACCAATCGATGTAGTTTAATATCACATCGATTCTAGTCCACTCGATGTCCCTTGATATTGTAAGAAGCTCTTGTATCGAAAACATGTATTCCATAAATATTTGAGGAAACGAACAAAACCACTTCAATAATTCTTGGATTGAACTGCAAACGGTATGAGATAGGCTCTTTTTCTTTCAAATTGAAAAAATAAAATGTGCAAATTCTCCATTCTATTCATCCTACGGTGAGTAGTGTGTGTTCTATATTACCGACAAGTTACGGTGCTGTTTCATTGACAAAATGATCTAAGACGCTGCACTTCATCGATCAATCGCTGTTTTGTTGTGTGCGATAAGCTACGACTGATAAAGTTGGTTGATTAAGGTCTATGACTCTCCATTGATTGCGCGGAATGACATTATCAAGCTGACACGCGAGGCGAGTGATTCGCGCTATTGCAGAAGTGTTCTGCATCAAACGGGTGATAGACCTGCCAACGAACATCCATGTTATGTGGCTACACGCCGAGATTCGAGCGTTGAAAAGGTATGTATTCAAAAAGAGAGAGAAAGTTTGGAGGGAACTTTGGTTCAGTGATTTCTTTCGACTCTCTACGAAAAAATCAGCCAAATTCTTTGAAACGATATCAAATTAATACAGTAGAGGCTTCGGATTTTCGGACGACTTATCAGTCGACCGACGAATCAGGTTGTTCCAAACTGAACAACGACGATAATTCTTGTGCCCGCCTCATGGCGATTATGATGAAAAGATATAATACAGAGTTTTGAATTCCGGTTTTTTCCTGGCTCGAAGTTTGCTCGTGGAATATTTATCATGGAAGGAGAGTGTAGATACCAATAAAATTGTTCTTGGAATAATATCGTTGAAATAATGATAACTGTGTATGACATATCACGCCACGTTGGGTGTGCTAACCGTTTGTCATACAGAATTGTGGTGAAAAGATAAGAGATACATCGCTAGATCGGTACATAGCCCAGTCGGAATATACATAATTTCAATTTTGTGACCGCACAGGCTACCGATTTTTTTGCAGGTACTTTAGACCTCCGGGAATGTACCCTTGTTCTTTGGCCGCCATTTGCAATCAATCAAAAGAAATCATCATTTTAATGTTATTGTTTTTGGAATGGACTTTATCTAAAAATTATTTCTTGCGGTTGCGATACAAGTAAATGTGTTCAAAATCAAATGTATACATATAACATTCTCACCTTTTGAATATAAGATAATTTATAGGCATTCAATCAGGAAAATTGAAGTACAACAATTGTTATTGGTGTAAATATTTGAAAATATTGATTTTTACGGGCATTTTCAAATTCTTGAGAGAAAATACAAGTTACATTAGAAATAACAAAAAAATTCTATGACAATTTATAAGATAGATATTGCATCATTTAACTAAGCCGCGCAAGGGGAGCCGCGGGGCGAGACGCAGTGCCCCTACCACACTGTTCGCTATTTACGAGAGCGGGCGATCGAATGCAATCATGATCTGCTAGGTCATAAATACTCGGAGCGGTTTGTATGATATCAAATATTATGCCTATCTAACGAACACTATTACGAATGCTTACGAACTTGAATTTTACGAAAATGTTGATTACAACAATTACAAATCGAACAAACGTGCAAATGACTGTATCTCGGCTTGTAACGAAGATATTGAGACTTTTTTTTTAATAGCGCGTTCCGAAGAGACCTATAAGAATCTTGAATAATGTTTCAAGCAACTAGAAAATGGGAGGCGTTACTTCTATTTTTTTATAAGCTGAAATTTTAGATCCTCAAGAAACATGGTAATTCTGTATTTGAAAAATGATTTGTTTTAGTCTTATTCTGAATTTGCATGTTGTGGACAACCACCCTGATTTTTTTCACCCTGTGGGCCTTGTGGATCAGTTGCTATATTGAACGCGTAAAACTTTTTGCGTAAAATTTTTTCGATAAAGTCCATTCCAAAAACAAAGAGATTAAAATAGTGATTTTCATTTATAGCGAATAGCGGCTAAAAAACAACTTGACAGTTGCAGATATTTTGAGGGCACATTCCTGAAGGTCCAAAGTACCTACAAAAAATCGGCAACCTGCGCGGACACAAAATTGAAATTATGCATATTCCAACTGGACTGACGTGAGTAAACTGTTATGGAAAATACTGTTATTCTGCTACTTTTGCAAGTATTGAGAATTTTATTCCGAATGAGATGAACATGAGGTTTCTAATTCGAATTGTTAGGAAGGTAATTTATCCGAAATCGTAGAAGTCACGACTTTTCAAATACCACGACTCAACTCACACCATGCTCAATGATTCTCCACCTTTGTACAAATTCACCTTAGTGGTGAAAGTGCCAGTCTTTTTAAAATGAATAATTAGACCTGTATGTTTCATAATTTGAACAGCGTCGATGCAAGTACTTCCGGCGTCTAGTGCGGAGAACCGATAGGCGATAAGAACTTCAGGCAAGAAAAAATCATTTGTAATTAGCAAAGGTGAGTGCGAATAAAAAATTGAAAAATGCTGAACGTCTTGTTCTGTGGGTATTATTATGCCTGATTATCTCACGGAGTGATATCAAGATGAATAACCAATGATCTATTTTTTACAGAGCACATTCTATGATTGGTAGTTGAAGATAACTCGGAGTGCCACAGGGTGAAAAGCTTGGAAATGCCTCCATCCGACAGTGACAGCGATTCAGGGCGGAACGAGAGTGATGATATCCCTAATCGTAACGGTCGAACGGCAATACCGTTGGCTAGGGATCTTGGCAGACAGGAGATCGTGTGTACCTTGAACAGACCTTCGACTTCGCGAAATGGTGGTCTGTGCAATCACAATCCTTCATCAAATCCTTCTTTGAATAATCCGATTCGAAAACCAACTGATGCTGCTCAAGATAGCGACTCCGAAGAAAGCCTCAGCAAAATGAGACGGATAAATGCTCCACAAGCCGATTCCCAACGCTACGTCGTGTCAGATGGGCAGAGATCGAATAGGAAACGTACCGCTGGTAATGAACTTGTCGAACCCACTAAAAGACGACCAAAAATGAGATTGACCAACGAGAAAGAGACATACGGTGCATCAGGCCTTAAGAAATCTCTCCACGGAACGGCTTATCAATTGAAGCATTTGATGCTCATTATGCATCGTGCGCGGAAGTTGAACTACTCGTTCCAGTTGGCGACAGAAATGGACGTGGCTGAGAAATTCGACGACGTAGTTTTGCGTTATCAGGATAGTAACGGAGACGTACGGTATCGCTTCTTACAAGTCAAACATAAACAAGACGGAGATGAAGCGATCAGCGCCGCGAATTTATCGAATATCACAGGAGGGGATTTCAGTTTGCTGAAGTATTTCGTTTCGTGGCGGAAGATTAGGAAAAATCCGATCTTCGGTGGAATCGAGTCTTCGAAGGACTTCATACTGTGTACTAATATCGGCGTTAAGGTGGCCAATTTGAAGAAGAAAGGTATCAATGTCGTAGAAGAAACGGAGACCGACCCTTTTCTGATTCCGAGTAATGTGAAAAATGGAAAGAAGCAGCCGCGACGCTACAAGCTTTCGATACAGAATACGTCTAGCATTTGGGAAACGTTGAAATCAAAAGACAAGGCAACTGATGATGACAAGGTAACTGATGATGAAATCTCAAGCTTTCTGGACGAATTTATTCTGGCCGTGAACCAACCTAACGAAATAAAACTTGGCGAAATTATAGAACGCGAGATTGGCGCCGAGTTCAATCTACTCGATTTCGGCATCGTGAGCGATGCATTTCAAATGGAACTTTTCAATTGGTTCAAGACCAAGGACGGCGTGTTCCTGACCGATGTGCACGCTGACGAATTCTTCAATAAAGTGAGAGGTGAACTTGATGCCATAAGAATCGAGGGTGTGAGCTTGGATCATCTGGAGAAGCTCCAAGAACTTGGCATTCGGTTCAACGGTGTGAATAGGAAAACACAGAACTTTATAAACAGTCACTACGATGGCACGAAACGGATATTGGAAATAATTTCTCCGGAACCAACTCTGTTAACAGCTTTGCAAGTTTGTCAAGCTCTCGTGGAAAGACAAAAATCGGATGAAAATGAAATCGTCACCTTCGTAAGTCTGAAAACATTGTCAAGAAAAACAATATCTCAGCTAGTGTTGGGAGTTTTCAAAGGGTCGGCCAATCGGAATTTGTTAATCGTCGACTGTGAGTCAACCGATGCCAAACGACATTTGCAGTCATTGTGGGAGCCGATATGTGATAGTATGGCGAAGAACGTCGACAGAAAAATGATTCTCATCACCCAGAAAGGTAAAGATTTGGGTTCTAAATGTTGTCTTGATCGTGAAACTTGTCATGTGGACAAAACTGAGTACAGGTTCGAAAATCTCGCTCACGAATCACAGAAGAAACTGTTAGGAAGAGGAGTCACCAAGTTTCAGGAAACGGATAATAGCACCAACTTCGCGGAATTATTGGACATCCCCGTCTGGGATAATCTGAGAGAAGATGATGTGAAGGATCTCTCGAACATAATGGACACGGACAGCTTGTTTGAGCTTATTTCTAAAGACGAACTACAAATTGGTCGTAAACTGAAAGGGCTTGAGGATGTTGGAGAATACTACGTGAATCGTACGATTTTCCGACATGTGGTCATCGAGAAAGATATTCTGACCGACACAAAAGAAACAGATTTAATCGCCATTAGTGGCCTTATTGGCAGTATCGAGACATGTATCCAAGACGAATTATCGCGAATCGGAGGACCAGAATCAAGGGCACAAACTCCAACAAACTTAATTCCTCTGGCTAAGGATCGAGAGGAGAAAGAATTCAACGATCTGTGCGCAAGAAATGAGCACCGCAACGTTCATTGGTTAATGAAAGAACGAGGACGCTACATATGGAAGAAGTCTTATGGAAAAATAACCTATTTGCTGCAATACAGGGATGATAGTGAGAGTATCGACATCAATGATAAGACAGGTGTGACACATCTGGACGAAGATCAACTCGCAGCCCATAACGATCCCGTGATTATTTCGGATACAGCAGGAATGGGAAAATCTACTATGTTGACTTATTTAGCATCGAAGATAAAAGAGAGAGAACCTGATATGCTGGTGCTGAAAATTGATTTGACCGACTATTCAACCCCCCTAGCAGAAGTGAAGAACTCAAGTTATGATCTAGGCCGTATTGATGGAGCAATACAATTCTTAGTGAAGGAACTATTGCGTGGCGAAACCAACTTTTCACGAAAAGTTTTCAGAAGAATTCTAGAAAGGAATCACAAGGTGGCACTGCTATTCGACGGATTCGACGAAATAAGTCCCACGTATGAGAAAACCGTGATTAATTTACTGCAAACACTCGCAGAATATGGTATGAGGAAATTATTAGTCGCTACGAGACCACACACCAGAAAATTATTGGAAGCTAAGTTGAATGCATTCTCATTTGAAATACAGCCATTCTCGACGGGTGATCAGGAAAGATTTTTGACCCGCTTCTGGGAGACTAAGCTTGGAGACTCGCATCGTATAGAGAAGTATGCTGTAGCAATTATAAAGATACTTGCCGATTCGATCAAAGATCAGAGGAATAAATTCACAGCTAATCCACTACAGGCGAAGCTAGTCGCCGAGGTTTTTGAACGTCACAACGAAGGGGTGCGAGAGAATTTTGATTCGTGTAAAGATTTCATCGAATCACAGGCTGACGAGCCAAAGTTTCCTGGAAAAATGAATATCATTTATTTGTACGAACATTTCGCGGAGAAGAAGTTTGAAATATTTTTCAAAAAAAGGGGTGGGAACCTCGTCGATCCTGGGGTTTTAGCGGACAAAGAGCGGAGGCGGGGATTATACGTAGCTCAACACGAGACACTGGCTTTGTACACACTCTTCGACAAGGACAAGATAGAAGAACTGCAACTTCCTCAACGAGACTCGAGCTACGGGTCACTTGACTCAACCGATGTTGAAGATTATATAGAGAGGGACGGTATCATTACTCAATTTATCGATGGTCAGCCACGGTTCGGACATCAAACTTACGCGGAATATTTCGCGGCAAAATTTTTTTCAAACATCTTGAAGAAGCGCAAACCGGATGAATCGTTCGGAAAAATCTTTGTGGCGGACGTTTTACTGGAAGATAAATACCAGACTATTCGCGCCTTTATGAATTGGCTATTGTCGGACGAATATGATGATGTATTACGGGGTGAGTTTTGGATACGTTTCGTGAAAAAGCATCGATCTCGAAACGGAGAAACCATCTTTCACTTAGCAGCTGCGGAAGGCAATGCTCATATTATAAGAATTTTCCTGAACTGCTTCGGTGCAATCAAGGAAGACCGTAAGGACATCATTCACGTCTTAGACTGGGTGCACACAACAGCAGTACACCGGGCAACTGAATACGGAGATTTAGACATAATAAAATTGCTAGTGGAAGACACAGACTTCGAAATCGACTGTCGAGGAATGTTAGATGAGACACTTCTTTGCCTAGCCGCTCGCATGGGTAGATTGGACCTAGTCAGGTATTTCGTCGGCATGGAAGCCGATGTCAAGTTCAAAACAATGGAACACGAATCGCCGTTGTGCGCTGCTATCCGTCACGGCCATTCGGAGATAGTCAAGTATTTGCTCGAGAAGGGAGCCGATGTCAATTTGCCAATGAATGATGGAAAGACGCCGTTGTACACGGCTGCTCGGTTCGGCAAATTGGAGATGGTCAAGTATATGCTCGACAAGGGAGTGAACATCAATTCTCGGACGAAAGTTGACGAGACGCTGCTACACGCGGCTGCATATGGAGGTCACTTGGACTTAGCAGACTATCTTCTCGAGAAGGGAGCCGATGTCAATTTGCCAACGTATGATGGAAGGACGCCGTTGTACGTTGCTACTGAAGGAGGCCGATCAGAGATGGTCAAGTATTTGCTCGAGAAGGGAGTGAACATCAATTCTCGGACGGTAGTTGGCGGGACGCTGCTACACGCGGCTGCATATGGAGGTAACTTGGACTTAGCAGATTATCTTCTCGAGAAGGGAGCCGATGTCAATTTGCCAACGAATGATGGAAAGACGCCGTTCTACGTTGCTACTGAAGGAGGCCGATCAGAGATGGTCAAGTATTTGCTCGAAAAGGGAGCCGATGTCAATTTGCCAACGAATGATGGACATACGCCGTTGTACACGGCTGCTCGGTTCGGCTATTTGGAGATGGTCAAGTATATGCTCGAGAAGGGAGTGAACATCAATTTTCGGACGAAAGTTGGCGAGACGCTGCTACACGCGGCTGCATATGTAGGTAACTTGGACTTAGCAGATTATCTTCTCGAGAAGGGAGCCGATGTCAATTTGCCAACGAATGATGGAAAGACGCCGTTGTACGGTGCTACTGAAAGATGCCAATCAGAGATGGTCAAGTATTTGCTCGAAAAGGGAGCCGATGTCGATTCGCCAACGAATGATGGAAAGACGCCGTTGTACACGGCTGCTCGGTTCGGCAGATTGGAGATGGTCAAGTATATGCTCGAGAAGGGAGTGAACATCAATTCTCGGACGAAAGTTGGCGAGACGCTGCTACACGCGGCTGCATATGGAGGTAACTTGGACTTAGCAGATTATCTTCTCGAGAAGGGAGCCGATGTCAATTTGCCAACGAATGATGGAAAGACGCCGTTCTACGTTGCTACTGAAGGAGGCCGATCAGAGATGGTCAAGTATTTGCTCGAAAAGGGAGCCGATGTCAATTTGCCAACGAATAATGGACATACGCCGTTGTACACGGCTGCTCGGTTCGGCTATTTGGAGATGGTCAAGTATATGCTCGAGAAGGGAGTGAACATCAATTTTCGGACGAAAGTTGGCGAGACGCTGCTACACGCGGCTGCATATGTAGGTAACTTGGACTTAGCAGATTATCTTCTCGAGAAGGGAGCCGATGTCAATTTGCCAACGAATGATGGAAAGACGCCGTTGTACACGGCTGCTCGGTTCGGCAAATTGGAGATGGTCAAGTATATGCTCGAGAAGGGAGCGAACATCAATTCTCGGACGAAAGTTGGCGAGACGCTGCTACACGCGGCTGCATATGGAGGTAACTTGGACTTAGCAGATTATCTTCTCGAGAAGGGAGCCGATGTCAATTTTCCAACGAATGATGGAGAGACGACGTTGTACGCGGCTGCTCGGTTCGGCGAATTGGAGATGCTCAAGTTTATGCTCGAGAAGGGAGTGAACATCAATTCTCGCACGAAAGTTGGCGAGACGCTGCTACACGCGGCTGCATATGGAGGTAACGTGGACTTAGCAGATTATCTTCTCGAGAAGGGAGCCGATGTCAATTTGCCAACGAATGATGGAAAGACGCCGTTGTACGTTGCTACTGAAGGAGGCCGATCAGAGATGGTCAAGTATTTGCTCGAAAAGGGAGCCGATGTCAATTTGCCAACGAATGATGGAGAGACGCCGTTGTACACGGCTGCTCGGTTCGGCAAATTGAAGATGGTCAAGTATATGCTCGAGAAGGGAGTGAACATCAATTCTCGGACGAAAGTTGGCGAGACGCTGCTACACGCGGCTGCATATGGACGTAACTTGGACTTAGCAGATTATCTTCTCGAGAAGGGAGCCGATGTCAATTTGCCAACGAATGATGGAAAGACGCCGTTGTACGTTGCTACTGAAGGAGGCCGATCAGAGATGGTCAAGTATTTGCTCGAAAAGGGAGCCGATGTCAATTTGCCAACGGATGATGGAAAGACGCCGTTGTACGTTGCTACTGAAGGAGGCCGATCAGAGATGGTCAAGTATTTGCTCGAGAAGGGAGCCGATGTCAATTTTCCAACGAATGATGGAGAGACGACGTTGTACGCGGCTGCTCGGTTCGGCGAATTGGAGATGCTCAAGTATATGCTCGAGAAGGGAGTGAACATCAATTCTCGCACGAAAGTTGGCGAGACGCTGCTACACGCGGCTGCATATGGACGTAACTTGGACTTAGCAGATTATCTTCTCGAGAAGGGAGCCGATGTCAATTTGCCAACGAATGATGGAAAGACGCCGTTGTACGTTGCTACTGAAGGAGGCCGATCAGAGATGGTCAAGTATTTGCTCGAGAAGGGAGCCGATGTCAATTTTCCAACGAATGATGGAGAGACGACGTTGTACGCGGCTGCTCGGTTCGGCGAATTGGAGATGCTCAAGTATATGCTCGAGAAGGGAGTGAACATCAATTCTCGCACGAAAGTTGGCGAGACGCTGCTACACGCGGCTGCATATGGAGGTAACGTGGACTTAGCAGATTATCTTCTCGAGAAGGGAGCCGATGTCAATTTGCCAACGAATGATGGAAAGACGCCGTTGTACGTTGCTACTGAAGGAGGCCGATCAGAGATGGTCAAGTATTTGCTCGAAAAGGGAGCCGATGTCAATTTGCCAACGAATGATGGAGAGACGCCGTTGTACACGGCTGCTCGGTTCGGCAAATTGAAGATGGTCAAGTATATGCTCGAGAAGGGAGTGAACATCAATTCTCGGACGAAAGTTGGCGAGACGCTGCTACACGCGGCTGCATATGGACGTAACTTGGACTTAGCAGATTATCTTCTCGAGAAGGGAGCCGATGTCAATTTGCCAACGAATGATGGAAAGACGCCGTTGTACGTTGCTACTGAAGGAGGCCGATCAGAGATGGTCAAGTATTTGCTCGAAAAGGGAGCCGATGTCAATTTGCCAACGGATGATGGAAAGACGCCGTTGTACGTTGCTACCGAAAAAGGCCGATCGAAGATGGTCAAGTATTTGCTCAAGAAGGGAGCAAACATCAATTCTCGATCCAACGAGGGCTGGACAGCACTCGACGTAGCTACCCATATGGGTAGAAAGGACATAGTCAAGTATTTGCTGGAAATGCGAGCTCCTGGGAATCCTCTACAAAGTGAAGGCTAATTATAATATACTAAATCGAAACTAAGTTCTACGAAATATTTTTCAAGATCTCATCAATGTTCGATAAACGTATAGTTTCGCATAAAAACTTGCACCGAGAAAAAAAAATCGTTTGGATCAAAAGAATTTCAATTCGGTGAAGCGAAAACGGCGATCGCGGGCGGCGAAGTGAAATGTTGATTGAATGAACAAAGTTATGCAGTCAAATCAAAACTGAAAAATGTTTGTGACGACTACACGCAGTATTTGACTTAAATATCAAAATGTTGCTGGATATGAATTTTCAATTGTCGGAACGGCCACATTTGGTTGATTCAAATGTATCACTAGGGTAATTCCGGGAGAGATGAACCACTTAAGCGAAAAAACGGTATGAAAAATTATTAGTTCACAAAATGAAAGGTTTCATTCCATAGAATCTTTACATGAACCTTGAGCTATCATGCAGTACGCTCATGATAATTTTAAAGTACGATATTTACCAATAAGATGATAAGATATGAACATGTGGCATGCGACCATCTCACCCGTAGGGTACGGGTGAGATGCCCCCGAGTATTGGGGTGATATGCCCTATCCGGAAAAGATGGCTTCTGCTGCTTTTTTGATGTAGAATTGCATGATTATAGATCCATTTTTTTTTCATCTACTTTTCTGCTTTTTTGTGTCATTGTTGATCCAAAATACGTCGCCGTATCATAAAAAGCATTTCCGACGAAATTATTTTTTTTTAGATTCCGTGCCGGTTTTTCTTTCGTGCCGAATTCGCCTCCGTACCCGTTTTGGCCCCCTTTACACTATTTCCTTGGCATTTCTGAAAAATGGCTGATTATTATGGGTGGGCCATCTATCCCGATTAGGGATAAGATGGCCTTTTCCTATCTGCTGCCATGTAGATAGTAGTTATTGAAGCCAAAACTGAATGAACATCACCTCAGACTATCGGTTTTAATATTCCTGTGTTGATACTTTACTTTTGTTATTGATTGATAATCGAAACCGTGACGTAAACAAAGCGAGAAATTATAACAGCATCAATATTCATACGGCTTAGCAGTAAAAGGGTTATATCTCGAACCACAACTTCTTTTCACATTATTTCTCGATTGAAGGTAGGCATTTAGGCTGCGAACAACAACTAGGAATTTTATTGCTAACATCTGTTGAGTATTTAATGAAATATATATCGTCGGCCATCTCTCCCAGTGGTTCATCTCTCCCGGAATTACCCTATGTTGATTTTATGGCATAAATCATTACCTCAATCCAATCATTAATTGACTCCGAATTTTTTTTTTCTTGTGCCTATGCCCAAATGATATGTTATATTGCATGAAAAAGATTTTGCCACCAACAAAACGATTTTTTTTAGCGCTTACGACCTTATGGCCTCAGTGACGCGATATTATGAGCGTGAAATTACATACTAAAGATTTTTATATTAGAAAAACATCGCATTGTTTTGGCCGGAATTCGATCCGGGACGCACGCATTCGCTCGCATTTCTAGTCGCACGCTCTACTGACTACGCTAAACTATTTATTGGAATAAGATATCACGTTTTCGTATTTATTTTGAATTTGGCATCTGTCTCGATGATATCATATCATTTTAATGTTGCTAAGATATCTTAAGTGAACATCCGAATTCCAAATATTTTCTTAATTCCATTCCTTTTCTAGAGTTTCGAAAGTTCTCAAGAATAAAACTCAGCTCAGACTTAGCTACGTTTTCGTGTACACAATTTGAAATACTGAAATTATTCCAAACAACCCTTACATTTAATTAGTTCAACCGTGAGCATAAGTAACAAAGAAATAGTTCCCATAATCATAGGCAAAACAATTCGATGTATCCAATAATATTGTTGGATGAACAACATATCATGTTGATAGAATAAATTCGCTCACATGTAAAGTCAACGTCACAATTTTGTTAATATATAGCTGTTTCACACGTTTCAAGCAACAAAATATTCATTCAATGCAATACGTTTACCCAAGAAAAGAAGATTGCACATTGAACTTTATACTTTGTACATGTTACTAGATATTACTTCGTATAACATCTAATGTAGTTGAATTCACTAAGTCTTTCAACAAAATGGATTGCCCCAGTGAAAAAAACCGAAATTTTTGTTCCAATCAATATTTACTTGACTCAAGTGTCAAATGATTATAAATTCAACGTTTCAACATGGTTTCCATCGGTTCTCCATCCTATTGACTTAACGATTTTGTAGAGAATTGATCAAGGAATATTATTTTGGGCGGTTGATAATTTTCATCATCAATAAAGTTTTTATGTCAAGTATTATAAATTGTATTATTACGTCATATAATCGTCATAAAACGTCACACGCGGCGGGAGTCGAGGTTCGAACTAAAATTCATCACAACGTGAACTAAGGTGATAAAATAGGGCGAGCGAGATCCATCGGCGAAAGAGACTGAAAATGCAAACTTTGCATTTAATGCATCATACGGTAAGTGGAGTGTGTTCTGTAGTATCGACAAGATACGGTGCTGTTTTATCTACAAGGTGATCCAAGACGCTGTGCTTTATCGATCAATTGCTGGTTTGTTATGTGTAGTACGCTATGATTACTTGGGTGGGTCGACTGAGGTCTCCCTATCCATTGATTGCACCGAGTGAGATTATCAAGATGCCGCGTGAGGCGAGTCATTCGCGCTATTGCAGAAGTGTTGTGCATCACACGGGTGACAGTGCTGCCGACGAGCATCCACGTTATGTGGCTACACGCAGAGACTCGAGCGTTGAAAAGGTATATATTTAGAGAGAGAGAAAAAACGTTGGAAGGAAACGTTCGTTCGGTAATTCTTTCGACTCTCTACGGAAAAATGAGCAAAATTTAGTGACCAATATCAAATCCATACAATAGACGCTTCGGATTTCTCGACGACTTTCCAGTCGAACGACAAGTCAGGTTGTTCCGAACTAAACAACGACAATAATTCTGGCCTCCGCCTCTCGACCCTGACTTATAGAAGCATGTGTGTGCCAATGACTCACGAGTAGCTCAGCGCGAAAACTAATACCCAGACGCTACGTGCGTGTTTAAATAACATCCTCCGAGTGATGTTGCGATGAAACCAGACTAAGCTCGTCGGTGAACGTAATCAGCGCGTGGTTATCTCAAATAAGCTTTCTCAGTGAAAAATCTGTTAAACTTAGAAATCATTCGAACCCACTTGTTGATGTTACATCGCGGAGGTGCAGGAATAGTATCCGTATTCGAGCAAATTGATATGAACTTGATTACTCTACAGGCGAGCGAATATTCTATCTATCAATGTCAACATTCAGATAAGTATTATCAGCGCCAAGCGTCGTTTCTCTGCCGACCACATATCGACCAACTATCCAGCGGGACTCGGTCTATTGAGGATCATATGCTATAGGGATGATTGCCGAGGCTAACACTTTTGTCTTTGTATCGATTGAGAAAATCGTCTTATCATGGAGACTCGATTCTATTCATTGTCATAGTCACACGCTTATTTCGAGGTGGAAAACGAGGAAACGAATGAAGAGTAGCTAGTTTGTCATGCTCTGTCGTTAGAAAGTCTTCCAACTCTTGAAGGAAGAATTTTAATCCCGTTTTTCCCTGGCTCGGAGTTTGTTCGCGGAATATTCTTTCTGAGAGAAAAGTATCGTTCACCATTAACATCATTCTGAGAATAATATCGTTAAAATAATGATTATTCACTACAATATATCACGTCATATTGAGTGTGATAACCGTTTATCAGAGGGAATTGTGGTGAAGAGATAAGAGCTGCATTGCTGGAGTATCTATATCAGTCGACGATGATATAGAAAATACTGTTATTCTTTTACTTATGGCAGAAATTTATGATTTCATTTCAAAGGTGATGAAACTAGGGTTGCTGGTCGAAATTAGTGCAAAAGTAATTCATTGAAAATCGTAAGAGTCACAACTTATCAGAAATCAAAACTTGAGTAATACTAGGGCTAATCTTTTTCAAAATGTGTTCAAATTCACCTGAGTGGTAGAAATGCCGGTTTCTTTGTGATAGTTAATTTGATCTTTGTGGTTGTTTCAGGATTCAAATAGCGTCGATCTAAGTATTTTCGGCGTCGAGCGTGGACAACCGATCGTCGATAAGAACTCCAGGAGCAAAAGAATCATTTGTAATTAGCGAAGGTGAGCGCAAATGAAAAATTAAAAAACTCTGTATGCCTTGTTCTATGGACATTGATGCACCTGATTATATCACAGAGTAAAATCGAGATGAAAAACTAATAATCGATGTATTACAGGGCACCTTCTATGATTGGCAGTTGAAGATAACTCGGTGTGCCACAGAGTGAGAAGTTTGGAAATGCCTCCATCCGACAGTGACAGCGATTCGGGATGGAACAAGGAATTGATAGCTGCTGTGAGTAAGAAGCAGGGAAAAACGAAGACGATATCCGAGGAAGACAGAATCAAGCAAATACAGGAATGTCTGGACGAAGACGCAGATATTGATACCGTAGACGGGAATGGGAATACTGCTCTACACACAGCAGTGAAAAGGGGCTACCAAATGGTTGCTGAATTCCTCCGGAAAGCCGGAGCACGGACTGATATTCCCAATCGTAATGGTCAAACGGCAATATCGTTGGCTAGGGATCTTGGCGAACAGGAGATCACGTGTACCTTAAACAAACCTTCCACTTCGCGAAATACTGAACTGTCCAGTCACAATCCTTCACTGAATCCTACTCTGAACAGTACGATTCGAAAACGTACTGCTACTGCTCAAGATAGCAGCTTCGATGGAAGCCTTAACAAAATGAGATTGATCAATACTTCACAAGCTGCTCCCCAACGCGACGTCGTGTCAGATGAGCAGCGATCAAATCTGAAGCGTACCGCTGATGATGAACTTGTCGAACACACCAAAAGACTGCGAAAAATGACATTGACAGCCGAAAAAGAGACATACGGTGCATCCGGCCTTAAAAGGTCTCTCCACGGAACGGTTTATCAATTGAAGCATCTGATGCTCATCATGCATCGAGCACGGGAGTTGAACTACTCGTTTCGGTTGGCGACAGAAATGGACACGGCTGAGAAATTCGATGATGTCGTTTTGCGTTATAGGGACAGTAATGGAGACGAAATGTATCGATTCTTGCAAGCCAAACATAAACAAGACGAAGATAAAGCGATCAGCGCAAAGGATCTATCGGATATTAAAAATGGGGACTTCAGCTTGGTGAAGTATTTTGTTTCTTGGCGTAAAATTGAAGGAAATCCAATGTTCGCTGGGAGTAAGTCGAAGGACTTCATTCTGTGTACTAATATAGGCGTGAAGGTGGACGATTTGGAAAAAAGGAATATCACTGTCGTAGAAGAAACGGAGACTGACAATCTGCTGAATGTGAGGAATGTAAGGAATAAAAAAATGCAGCCGCGGCGCTACAAGCTTGTAATAGAAAATTCGTCTAGCATGTGGAAAACATTGAAATCAAGATCTGGGAGCAAGGTAACTGATGATGAAATCTCACGCTTTCTGGACAAATTTATTCTGGCCGTGAACCAACCGAATGAAATAGAACTTGGCGAAATTATAGAACGCGACATTGGCGCAGAATTCAATCGACTCGATGCTGGCATCGTGAGGGATTCATTTCAAATAGAAATTTTGGATTGGTTTAAAACCAAGTACGGCACATTTCTAACCGATGTGGACGCTGACGAATTCTTCAATAAAATGAAAGGTAAACTTGACGCAATAAAAACCATGGCTGTGGGCTTGGATCATATGCAGAAGCTCGAAGAACTTGGCATTCGGTTTAACGGTGTAAATATGGTAATACAGAACTTTATAAACCGTCCGTCTGATGGTTCGAAACAGTTGTTAGAAATAATTTCTCCCAGACAAACTTTGTTAACAGCTTTGCTCGTTTGTCAAACTCTCGCGCAAAGACAAGAATCGTATAAAAATGAAATCTTTACTTTCGTACGTCTAGAAACATTGTTGAGAAAAAAAATATCTCCGCTAGTGTTACGGGCTTTCGAATGGTCGGACGATCAGAATTTGTTGATCATCGACTGTGAGTCACTCAGTGCCAAAAAACATTCCGAGCAATTGTGGAATCCGATACGTGACATTATGGCGAAGGACATCGACAAAAAAATGATTCTCATCACCCAAGCAGGTAAAGATTTGGGTTCAGAATGTAATCTTGACCGTGAAACTTGTCGTGTGGACAATACTGGGCACAGCTTCGAAAATCTCACTCATGAATCGCAAAAAAAACTGTTAGGGAAACAAGTCACCAAGTTTCAGGGAACGAATAATAGCACCAACTTCGCGGAATTGTTGGATATCCCCGACTGGGATAATCTAAGAGCAGACGAATTGAACGATCTCTCAAACATAATGGACCCGGACAGCTTGGTCAAGCTTATTTCTGAAGACGAACTACAAATCGGTCGTGAACTGGATGGACTGAAGGATGTTGGAGAATACTACGTGAATCGTACGATTCTTCGACATGTAATCATCAAAGAAGATGTTCTGGAAGACACAGAAATACCGGATTTACTTGCCATTAGCGGCATTGACGTAATGCTCTCTGGCGAAATGATGCGAATAGAAGGGACTGCTGACATGAACAATACTTTGGGTGCGAGCAGTATCGAGCGATGTATCCCAGACAGATTATTGCAGATCGGAGGATCATCATCAACGTCACGTGGTCCAGCGAACTTCATTACTCTGGCTAAGAATCGAGAGGAGAAACAATTCAACGCTCTTTGCGCGAAAAATAAAGACCGCAACGTTCATTGGTTGAAAATGGAACACGGAAAATACGTATGGAAAAAGTCTCATGGCAATATAACTCATTTGGTGCAATACAGGGATGATGGTGAAAGTATCGACATCAATGATAGGACACGTATGACACATCTGGACGAAGATCAACTCACAGTTCACAACGAACCCGTGATTATTTCGGATACAGCAGGTATGGGAAAGTCCACAATGTTGACTTATTTAGCATCGGAGATAAAGGAGAATGAGCCTGATATGCTGGTGCTGAAAATTGATTTGAACCATCATTCAACCGCCCTAGCAGAAGTGAAGAAGAAGCCAAGTTACGATCTAGGTAGTATCGATGGAGCTATACAATTCTTGGTGAAAGAACTATTGAGTGACGAAACTAATTTTTCACGGAAAGTTTTCAAAAGAATCATAGAAAGAAATCACAAGGTGGCACTGCTATTCGACGGATTCGACGAAATAAGTCCTACGTATGAACAAACCGTAATTGATATACTGCAAACACTCGCAGATTATGGTATAAGGAAATTATTAGTCGCTACGAGACCACATACCAGAGGATCATTGGAAACCAAGTTAAATGCATTCTCCTATGAGATATGGCCATTCTCAACGTACGATCAAGAAAGATTTTTGACCAGCTTTTGGAAAACTAAGTTTGAAGACTCTCATCACGATTTGAATCCGACAGCCGAGGATCGTATAAGAAAGTATACTGTAGCAATAATGAAGACACTTGCCGATTCGATCAAAGATCAGAGGAACAAATTCACAGCTATTCCGCTACAGGCGAAGCTAGTCGCGGAGATTTTCGAACGTCACAATGAAGGGGTGCGAGAGAATTTTGATTCGTGCAAAGATTTTATCGACTCAGAGGCCGACGAGCCGAAGTTTCCGGAAAAAATCAATCTCATTTATTTGTACGAACATTTCGTAGGGAAAAAGTTTGAAATATTCTTCAACAAAAGAGGTGGAAACCTCGCCGACGTTGCGGTTTTAGAGGACAAAGTGCTGCGGTATAAGTCGTACATAGCTAAACACGAGACACTGGCTTTGGACGCACTTTTCGACAAAGACCAGATAGAAGAGCTGCTACTTTCTCAACGAAATTTGAACTACGAGTCGCATCACTCAACCCATCTTGAAATTCCGATAGAGAGGGACGGTATCATCACTCAATTCATCGATGGTCAGCCACGGTTCGGACATCGAACTTACGCGGAATATTTTGCGGCAAAATTTTTCGCAAAGATCTTGAAAAAGCGCGAGCCGGATGAATCGTTCGGAAAGATCTTCGTCGCACACGTTTTACTGGAAGATAAATACGAAACTTTACGCGCTTTTATGAATTTGCTATTGTCAGACGAATGTCGTGATGTACTGGAGGGTGAGTTTTGGACACGTTTTGTGAAAGAGCATCGATCTCAGAAAAAAGAAACCATCTTCCACTTAGCAGCTGCGGAAGGCAATGATCATATTATAAGAATTTTCCTGAACTACTTCGGTGCGAACAAGGAAGACCGTAAGGTCATCATTCACGTCAGAGACTTCGTTGGCAGGACAGTGGTGTACCGAGCAGTTGAATACGGGCATTTGGACAAAATAAAATTGCTAGTAGAAGACACAGACTTCGAAATCAACTATCCGGACGCGACCGGTTTCACACCACTCCACCGAGCCGCTCACATGGGTACATTGGACGTCGTAAGGTATTTTGTCGACAAGGGAGCCGATGTCGAGGTACAAGATAGGAGTGGCGTGTCGCCGTTGTACGCTGCCGCTAGCGGAGGTCAATTGGAAGTGGTGAAATATTTAATAGAGATAAAAGCCAACATCAATTCTCGAACGGAAAATGGCGCGGTGCCGCTACACGTGGCTGCTAAAGAAGGTGAATCCAACATAGTAAAGTGTTTGCTTGACGAGGGAGCCGATATCAATTCTCAAATGCACAGTGGCTCGACATCGCTACACATGGCACTTCAAGAAGATCATATTGAATTATCGAGGTATTTGATCGACAGGGGAGCCGACATCAATTCACGAGGAGAAAACGGTTTGACGCCGCTGCACATGGCTGCTAGCAAATCTGACTTGGACATTATGAATTATTTGCTCAACAAGGGAGCCGATGTCTTCTCTCGAAAGAACGATGGCACGACGCCACTACACGTGGCTGCTTACGACGGTAAATTGGAAATCGCCAAGCATTTGCTCGACAGAGGAATCGATGTCAATTCTGCAACGGACAACGGCTGGACGCCGCTACACGTGGCTGCTCAGAGAGGTGAATTGGCCATAATCAAGTATTTACTCGACAAGAGAGCCGATATCAATTCTCGCACCGACGAAGGCGCGACGCCGCTACACGCAGCTACTCAAACAGGTGAATTGGACTCAATCAAGTATTTGCTGGACAATGGAGCGGACATCCAGTCTCAAATCAACGATGGCTCGACCGCGCTGCACGTGGCTGCTCGCCAAGGTAAATTGGATATAGTCGAGTATTTGCTCGACCAGGGAGCCGACATAAATTCTCGAACTCACAATAACGCGACGCCACTGCACGTAGCAGCTAGTTGCGATCAATTGAAGGTAGTAAAATATTTACACGAGAGAAAAGTGGATATCAATTCTAAATACAACGATGCCTGGACAGCACTACACGTTGCTGCTCACAATGGTCAATTGAAGGTACTAAAATATTTGCTCGACAACGGAGCCAACGTTCATTTGCAAACAAATATCGGCTCGACGCCATTGCACGCCGCTGCGCTCAACGGTGAATTGGGTGCATCCAAGTATTTGCTCGACAATGAAGCCGATGTCAATTGTCGAACAAACAATGGCGCGACACCGCTACACTTGGCTGCTTACAAAGGCGAATTAGACCTAGTGAAATATTTGCTCAATATGGGAGCTGATATCAATTCTCAGACCAGCGATGGCTTGACGCCGCTACACGGAGCCACTCAAAAAGGTAAATTGCACGTCATCAAGTATTTGCTCGACATGGATGCCGATGTAAATTCGCAGACAGAGAGTGGATCGACGCCACTATACGCCGCGGTCAACTCCGGTGAATTGAACATGGTAAAATATTTGTTCGAAAAGGGAGCTAATATCAATGCGCAAACGGAACAGGGCTTGACGCCGCTGTACGCCGCTGCCAAGAGCGGTAAATTAGAGCTGGTAGACTATTTGATCAAGAATGGAGCCGATATCAATTTACAGATGAAGAATGGGTGGGCGCCGATCTACGCCGCTATCGAAAGCGGTGAATTCGACATAGTTCAGTATTTGATCGAGAAGGGAGCCGATGTGAATTCAAAAATGACTCAAGGTTCGACGCCGCTGTACATTGCTGTCCAGAACGGCCAGTTGGACCTGATGAAGTATTTGCTCGACAAGGAAGCCAACATCAATGCACAAACCGATAATGGCTGGACACCCCTACACGCGGCTGTTGCCATCGATAAATTGGATCTGGTTGAATATTTGCTGGACAAGGGAGCCGATATCTATGCTCAAACGAACGATGGCTGGACGCCACTACACGGGGCTGCTCGTATAGGTAAATTGGACATAGTAGATTGTTTGCTTGAGAAGGGAGCCGATGTCAATTTGCTAATGAATGATGGGAAGACGCCACTACACGCTGCTTGCTGGGGTGGCCAATTGGAGATGGTCAAGTATTTGCTCGAGAAAGGAGCAAACATCAATTCTCAGATGAATGATGGCTGGACTCCGTTACACGGAGCTATTCAAAAAGCCGCAGTGGACGTAGTTAGACATTTGCTCGTTCATGGAGCCGATTTCAATTTACGAACGGATAAGAGCTGGACGCCTCTGCACCTTGCCGCCTACGTCGGTCAACTGGACATAGTAACGTATTTGAGCGACAAAGGAGCCGACGTCAATTCGCGAACCGATAAGGGTTGGACGCCGCTACACGCGGCAGCTTTTGACGGTAAATTGGATATTGCGAAGTATCTGATCGACAAGGAAGCCGATTTATATTCTATATCGAACGATGGCTGGATGCCGATACATGGGGCTGTTCATGAGGGTAAATTGGACGTGGTCAAGAGTTTGGTCGACAAGGGATTCGAGGTCAACAGTCAAACGAGTGATGGTCTGGCGATACTACATGTTGCTGCTTCCAAAGGTAGATTGGACATAGTTGAGTATTTGCTCAACAATGGAGCCAATATCAATTTGCAAACGAAGAAAGGTTTGACGCCGCTGGGCTTGGCTACCAAAGAAGGTGAATCGGACGTAGTCAAGTATTTGCTCGACAGGGGAGCCGAGCTCAATCCTCAAATCCGCAATGACTCTACGCTGCCTGATACAGTTGCTCAGGAAGATCGATCAGCCGTTATGTTGGATTCATCTGACAAGGCCACCAATTTCATTTCTCTATCAGCAAACGATGGCTGGACGCTACTACACGCAGCGGCTTTTGCTGGTGAATTAAAAATGGTGAAATACTTGCTCGACAACGGAGCCAATGTCAATTCTCAAACTAACGAGGGCTGGACACCACTCGACGTTGCTACCGAAATGGGGCGAGAGGACATAGTCAAATATTTGCGCGGAATGGGAGCTACTGTTAATTCTCAACCGACTGAAGGCTGATTATAATATACATCGGAACTTAGTTCTGCGAGACTATCTGCAAGATCTTGAAAATGTTGCATGAACCTATCATTTTGCATGAAAACCTGCATTTGCATGAATACCGTAATTCCAACTTACAGGGCCGCACATTTATACTCACGATGAAGTATTTGTAATTCGAAATTTGGACTCAATTTACAGGCCTGAAGTTACGAACGATGATTATTTGAACGAAAATTCGAAGAGGTTCAGATATTTTCAATCTAGTGACCGAAAATATGGTTTCCGATGACTGAGTATGATCAGACATGATTGGAGGGGTTCAGCTTCAATTTTCAGACACTTTTTGTTGACAAACAGGCGGTGAATTTTCGTTCAAATGTACGTTCGGAACTTGAGGTGCATTAGATTCACCAATCGATGTAGTTTAATATTATATCAATTCTAGTTGACTCGATATTTCTTGATGTTGTTAAAAGCCCTTCTATCGAATAAATCTTTTTGGAAAATATTGAAGAAAGAGATCAAAAACACTGTAATAATTTCTGTATTGCACTCCACACGATGAGAGATCGACTATTTTCTGTGAAAATGAAAGAATAAAATTATAAATAATAAATGTCGATGCCCAATCTTGGATCTCATCCAGACGATTAACTCCTTTCAGGGTAATGTCGGAGCAAACGCTGCACGCTGCGAATTGGCTGAATTTCATCAAAATAGATTGACATTCATGAAATTATACATTGTATACACCCCGTACATAGATATGACTATGAGAATCTGAAATCTTACTATATAATCACATGTATTATGATATGATTTGTATTAAGATATGATTCTATTAATACCATAGGACGACGTATGTAAAGAAAGTGAAACCGAGCAGAGGGAAAGGGACATTTTGACTCCCATAAAGAAACACCTCCGGTGCAGAACCCCTTTACCACATTTTAAACACTTCGAAATACATGCCAAGGCGGTGAAATAACGCAGGCGAGATATGTCGGTGAAGAAGACGAAAGATCCGAATTCCCTATTTGATTTATCCCACGGTAAGTATAAGTGTGTGTTCTATATTACCGACAAGATACGGTGCTGTTTTACCGACAAAATGATCTAAGACGCTGTGCTTCATCTATGAATCGCTGTTTAGTTATACGCGGTAAGCTACGACTGGTTGAGTTAGTCGACTAAACTCTCCCTTTCCATTGATTGCGCGAAATAACATTCTCAAGCTGCCGCGCGAAGCGAGCAATTCGCGCTGTTGCAGAAGTGTTGTGCATCAAACGGGTGATAGAGCCGCCGACGAACATTCACGTTATGTCATTATGTGGCTACACGCAGAGACTCGAGCGTTGAAAAGGTATGTATATTTAAAAAGATAAGAAACGTTGGGAGGAAACTTTCGATTTTGATTTTTATCGTCTCTCTATGAAAAAATCCGCCGAATTTTATTGAACAATACCAAATCCACACAGTAGGGGCTACGGATTTCTCGACGACTTTTCAGTCGAACAACGAATCAGATTGTTCCAAACTAAACAACGACGATACTTCTTGCCTCCGCCTCTCAGCCCTGACTTGTACCGTGAAAATCAGCTGAAACAGCACACTCGAAGCGTGCAGGCACCGAATAATTCTTATTTCAGAGGAATAGCCACTCGTTGCGCTAGGAAATCCCTGGGATAATTTGGCACGTAATCAACGGTAAGACGCGTACCGAATCCAGGGATATTTTCCTGTGTTGGCTCGCCCTATAAAAACTCAAGTGAGTCGGCGTTGGCGCGAATTGACCGTGCTGTTTCACTCAATTCTCACGGTAAAGGCAAATCTATGCTGATGAATTACAAGGAGCCCGATGCAAAAACTAATTTCCAGAGGCTCCATGCGTGTTCAAATAACATATTCCAAGTGATTTTGCGATGAAACCGGGCTAAACTCGTCGGTGAACATAGTCACTCCGTAATTATCTCAAACCAGCTTTCTCGGTGAAAAATCATCGACGAATGATCGTTTAGATTGAATTATCGATGTGACCTTCCCAAACTGCAATGATGATCGTATTCTAGCAAAATGACATAGACTCGATTACTCTATAGGCCACGAAATATTCTATCGATTGATGTCCAGATTCAGATGAGTATTACGAGCGTTAGCGTCGTTCCTGCCAACTGTCAGCGGAACTCGCTCTTACTAACGAGGGAACCCTATGCTATAGCAGTGATTGCCGAGGCTGGCACTTTTTTCTTTGCATGCATTAACAAAATTGTCGTATTATTGAGAGACAATGGTATCCATAGTTATAGACGGGCGATTATTGTACAAAGATATGATACGAAGATTTTGATTCCGTTTTTTCCTGGCTCGAAGTTTTTTCGTGGAATACTCAACATAGAAGGAAAGTGTAATTAACCAACATAATTATTCTGTGAATAATTATTATTCGTTGGAATAATATTAACTGAGTATGAAATATGACGTCACGTTGGATGTGGTAACCGTTTATCATACAGAATTGTGATGAAAAGATAAGAGCCGCGTCGCTGGACTAGCTACAGAAGTCAAATTTCATAGGAAATACTGTAATTATTCGACTTTTTGCAGGAATTGAAAAAGTTATTCCCAATGTGATAAATATGGGGTTTCTAGTTAAAATTGTGGGCATAGTTATTTATCCGGAATCGTAGCAATCGTGACTTTTCAAACACCACAACTCAAGTAACACCACGCCCAACGGTTCTTCACCTTTGCTCAAATTCACTTCAGTGGTGAGAGTGCCAGTCTCTTTAAAATAAGTAATTGGTGCCACTTGTTTCAGAATTCTGACAGCGTTGATCTAAATACTTCCAGCGTCTAGTGCGGAGAACCGATTAACGATAAAAAGTTCAGGAGAGAAAAAGTCATTTGTAATTAGCAAAGGTGAGTGCGAATAAAAAAAGTTAAAAATGCTGAAGGCCTTATGTTCTATGGGTACTAATTTACCTGATAATCTCACGAGAGAACTCGAGATGAATAACCAATGATCGATTTTTTACAGAGCACATTCTATGATTGCGAGTTGAAGATAACTCGGAGTGCCACAGGGTGAGCAATTTGGAAATGACTCTATACCAAACTAACAGCGGTTCATGGTGGAACAAGGAATTGATTGCTACTGTGGATCAGGAGCAAGAAAAGACTGAGACAATATCCGAGGATGAAAGAATCAAGCAAGTACAGAAATGTCTGGACGTAGACACAGATATTGATACCGTGAACAATCATAAACGTGAGACGGCGATATCGTTGGCAAAGGATCTTGGCGAACAGGAGATCGCGTGTATTTTGAACGAACCTTCCGTTTCGGAAAAAATTGATCTGTCCACTCACAATTCTTCAGTGAATTCTTCACTGAATGGACCTATTCGAAAACGTACTGATCATGCTCAAGATAGCAACCTTGATCAAAGTCTTAGCAAAAAAAGACCAACCGATGATCGAATGATCGATGATCCACCAGCTGATCCCCAACATGACGTCGCGTCAGATGAGCGGAAATCGAATCCAAAACGTACCGCTGATGATCAACCTGTCGAACAGGTTAAAAAACAACGGAAAATGACATTGACAACCGAAAAAGAGACATACGTCGCATCAAGCCTTAAGAAAAGTCTCCACGGAACGGTTTATCAATTAAAGCATTTGATGCTCATTATGCATCGTGCACGGAAGCTCAACTACTCGTTCCAGTTGGCGACAGAAATGGACAGAGCTGAGAAATTCGACGATGTAGTTTTGCGTTATAAGGATAGTAACGGAGACGAAATACATCGATTCTTACAAGTCAAACACAAACAAGACGGAGATAAAGCAATCAGCGCAAAGGATTTATCGAATACCAAAAATGGGGACTTCAGCTTGCTGAAGTATTTCGTTTCTTGGCGTAAAATTAAACGAAATCCAATATTCGGTACATGTAGGTCGAAGGACTTCATACTGTGTACTAATATCGGCGTTAAAGTAGACGATCTACAGAAAAGAAATATCACTGTCATAGAGGAAATGGAAACCGACAATCTTCTGAATCTAAGTTATGTGAAGAATGGAAAGAAGCAGCCGCGACGCTACAAACTTTCGATAGAGAATACGTCTAGCATTTGGAAAACGTTGAAATCAAGATCCGGGAGTAAGGTTACCGATAATGAAATTTCGCGTTTTCTAGACGAATTTGTTCTGGCCGTAAACCAACCGAACGAAATAGAACTTGGCGAAATCATAGAACGCGACATTGGCGCCGAGTTCAATCGACTAGATTCCGGCATCGTCAGGGATTCATTTCAAATAGAAATTTTGGATTGGTTCAAGACCAGATACGGCACATTCCTGACCAACGAAGACGCTGACGAGTTCTTCAATAGAATGAAAGGTAAACTTGCCGCCATAAAAACCATGGCTGTGGGCTTGGATCATATGCAGAAGCTGGAGGAACTTGGCATTCGGTTCAACGTCGTGAACACTATACTACAGAACTTTATAAACAGTCCGAATGATGGTTCGAAACAGTTATTGGAAATCATTTCTCCGAAACAAACTTTGTTAACAGCTTTGCAGGTTTGTCAAACTCTCGCGCAAAGACCAAAATTGTATAAAAATGAAATCTTCACCTTCGTACGTCTGAAAACATTGTCGAGACCAAAAATATCCCAGCTAGTGTTACGCGCTTTCGAATGGTCAGCCGATCAGAATTTGTTGATTGTCGACTGTGAGTCAATCAGTGCCAAACAACATTTGCAGTCATTGTGGAATCCGATATGTAAGATTATGGCGAAGAACGTCGAAAAAAAAATGATTCTTATCACCCAGGCAGGTAAAGATTTGGGTTACGAATGTAATCTTGACCGTCAAACTTGTCGTGTGGACCATACTGGACACAGCTTCGAAAATCTCACCAACGAATCGCAAAAGAAACTGTTAGAGAAACAGGTCACTAAGTTTCAGGGAACGGACAATAGCACGAATTTCGCGGAATTGTTGGACATCCCCGACTGGGATAATCTGAGAGAAGATGAATTGAAGGATTTATCAGATATAATGGACACTGACAGCTTGGTTAGGGTTATTTCTGAAGACGAACTACAAATCGGTCGGGAACTGGATGGGCTGGAGGATGTTGGAGATTACTACGTGAGTCGCACGATTTTTCGACATGTGGTCATCAAGGCAGACATTCTGAAGGACGCAGGAATACCGGATTTACTCGCCATTAGCGGCATTGACGAAATACTTTCTGGCAGAATGATGCGAATAGCAGGGACTTCTGATATGAACGATACTTTGGGCGTAAGCAGTATCGAAAGATGTATCCCAGGCAAACTATTGCGAATCAGAGGACTATCATCAACGGCACAAGATCCAACGAACTTTATTATTCTGACCAAGAATCGAGAGGAGGAACAATTCAACGCTCTTTGCGCAGAAAATGAGGGTCGCAACATTCATTGGTTGAAAAAAGAGAGAGAAAAATATATATGGGAGAAGTCTCAAGGAAATATAACTTATTTGGTGCGACACAGGGATAATAGTGAGAGTATCGACGGCAATGATAGGACAGGTGCGACACATCTGAACGAAGATCAACTCACAGCCCATAGCGATCCTGTGATCATTTCGGATACAGCAGGAATGGGAAAGTCTACCATGTTGACTTACTTAGCATCGGAGATAAAGCAGAAAGATCCTGAAATGCTGGTGCTGAAAATTAATTTGACCCACCATTCAACCGCCCTAGCAGAAGTGAAGGAGAAGTCAAGTTATGATGTGGGTTGCGTGGATGGAGCAATACAATTCTTCGTGAAGGAGCTATTGCGTGGGGAAACTAACTTTTCACGGAAAGTTTTCAAAAGAATTATCAAAAGGAATCACAAGGTAACACTGATATTCGACGGATTTGACGAAATAAGTCCTACGTATGAAGAAACAGTGATCGATATACTGCAAAGACTCGCAGATTATGGTATAAGGAAATTATTGGTCGCTACGAGACCACATACCAGAGGATTATTGGAAGCTAAGTTGAATGCATTCTCCTATGAGATACGGCCATTCTCAACGTTCGATCAAGAAACATTTCTGACCAGTTTCTGGAAGACTAAGTATGAAGACTCTCATCACGTTCTGAGTCCGACAGCCGAGGGTCGTATAAAAAAGTATACTACAGCGATAATGAAGACACTTGCCAGTTCGATCAAGGATCAGGGAAATAAATTCACCGGTATTCCGCTACAGGCGAAACTAGTGGCGGAGATTTTTGAACATCACAACGAAGGGGTGCGAGGAAATTTTGATTCGTGCAAAGATTTTATCGACTCAGAGGCGGACGAGCCGAAATTTCCTGAAAAGATCAATCTCATTTATTTGTACAAACATTTCGTGGGGAAAAAGTTTGAAATATTTTTCGAAAAAAGAGGTGGAAACCTTGCCGATGTTTCGGTTTTAGAGGACAAAAAGCTGCGGTATCAATCGTTCATAGCTCAACACGAGACACTGGCTTTGGATACACTTTTCGACAAAGACAAGATAAAAGAGCTACTATTTTCTCAGCGAGATTCGAGCTACGGTTCGACTGAGTCAACCAATCTTGAAATTCCTATAGAGAGGGACGGTATCATCACTCAATTTATCGATGGTCAGCCACGGTTCGGACATCGAACTTACGCGGAATATTTCGCCGCAAAATTTTTCCTCAAGATCTTGAAAAAGCGCGAGCCGAATGAATCGTTAGGAAAGATCTTCGTGGCGCACGTTTTATTGGAAGATAAATACGAGACTATGCGCGCCTTTATAAATTGGCTATTGACAGATGTACTAGAGGGTGATGTACCAGAGGGTGATGTACTAGAAGGTGAGTTTTGGACACGCTTTGTGAAAGAGCATCGCTCTGAGAAAAAAGAAACCATCTTTCACTTAGCAGCTGCGGAAGGCAATGATCGTATCATAAGAATTTTCCTGAACTGCTTCGGTGCAAATAAAGAAGATCGAAAGGTCATCATCCACGTCGGGGACTGTGCTGGCAGGACGGCGGTACACCGGGCAGTTGAATACGGGCATTTGAACGAAATAAAATTGCTAGCAGAAGACACAGACTTTCGAATCAACTGTCGAGACGCGGACGGGTTCACACCTCTCCACCGAGCCACTCAGATCGGTACATCGGACTTAGTCAAGTACTTCATCGACAAGGGAGCCGATGTCAATTCTCGAAAGACCGATAATTCGACGCTACTAGACGTAGCTGCGGATGAAGATGAATTTGGTATAGTAGATCATCTCTCAGAGAAGAGAGTCAATGTCATTTGGCCAATGAATAATGGCGACGTGCCGCTGCACACTGCTGCCCGGCGCGGCCAATTGGAGATGGTCATGTATTTGCTCGAGAAAGGAGCCAACATCAATTCTCGGGGGGATGGTGGCTGGACGCCATTACACGTGGCTGCTTTCCACGGTGAAGTGGATATTGTGAAAAATTTGCTCAACAGAGGAGCTGATTTATATTCTCTTACGGATGACGGGCTTATGCCGATACACAAGGCTATGCATGAAGGTAAATTAGACATGGTCAAGTGTTTGCTCGATAAGGAATTTGATATTAACATTCAAACGAACGATGGCCCGACAATACCACACATGGCTGCTTCCAAATGTGAATTGGGCAAAGTTGAGTATTCGCTCCACAATGGAGCCAATGTCAATTTACAAACGAAAAAAGGCTCAGAGCTACTGTACTTGGCTTTCGCAGAAGGTCAAGCGAACGTAGTCACATATTTGCTCGACTGGGGAGCCAGGCTCGATGCTCAACCCATCTATGTCCCTACGTTTTCTCGGGCAATCCAACCGGACATTGTTATGTTGCATTTATTTGATAAGGCCGTCAATTCTATGTCTGAATCATCAAACGATGGCTGGACGCTACTACACGCAGCTGCATTTGCTGGTGAACCGAAGATGGTGAAATCCTTGCTCGACAATGGAGCCAATGTCAATTCTGAATCAAACGATGGTTGGACGCTACTACACGCAGCTGCATTTGCTGGTGAACCGAAGATGGTGAAATCCTTGCTCGACAATGGAGCCAATGTCAATTCTGAATCAAACGATGGTTGGACGCCTTTGCACGCAGCAGCTCGAGAAGGTAAATTGGACATAGTCAAATATTTACTCGCCAAGACAGCTGATGTCAATCTTAAAACGAACGAGGGATGGACGCCGCTTCACACAGCTCTAATTGCCGGTCAATATGATGTCATGAAATACTTGCTCGACAATGGAGCCAATGTCAATTCTCAAACTAACGAGGGATGGACACCACTCGACGTAGCTACCGAAATGGGTCAAGCGGACATAGTCGAGTATTTGCGCGGAATGGAAGCTACTGTTAATTCTCAACCGACTGAAGGCTGATTATAATATATATCAGAACTAAGTTCTGCGAGCCAATCTGCAAGATCTTAAAAATGTTGGATGAACCTATCATTTTGCATAAATTCATACTTACTAGCATGTATCTGTAATTTGTAATTTCGACTAAATTTACAGGCCTGAAGTTACGAACGAGGATTATTTGAATGAAAATTTGAAAGGGTTCAGATATTTTCAATCTAGTGAGGGAAAATGTGGTTTCCAATGACTAAGTATGATCAGACATGCTTGGAGGGGTTAAGCTTCAATTTCCAGAAACTTTTAGTGAACAAACAGGCGGTGAATTTTCGTTCAAATGTACGTTCGGAACCTGAGGTGCACATCGATTCACCGATCGATGTAGTTCAAAATCATATCAATTCTATAGTTGACTCGATATTCCTTGATGTTGTTAAAAACCCTTCTATCGAATAAATATTTTTCGAAAATATTGAAGAAAGAGATCAAGAACACTGTAATAATTTCTGTATTGAACACACGATTAGAGATCGACTGTTTTCTGTAAGAATAAAAGAATAAAATTGTAAATAATAAATGTCGATGCCCAATCTCGGATTTCATCCAGACGATTGACTCCTTTGAGGGTAATGTCGGAGAAAACGCTGCAGGCTGCGAATTGGCTGAATTTCATCAAAATAGATTTACATTTATGAAATTATATATTATATACACCCCGTACAAAGATATGACTATTAGAATCTTAAATCTTACTGTATAATTACATGTTTACATATTTCGCACTCCTGGTCCTCAATATGAATGATATCACAAATACAGAATCGCATTAAGGAGCTATAGGCGATATGATTCTGTTAATTCCATAGGACGACGTATATCAGGAAAGTGAAACCGAGCAGAGGGATAGGGACAGTTTGACTCTTATAAAAAAAACACCTCTGGTGCAGAACCCTTTACCACATTTTGAACACTTTGAAAAATATACCAACGCGGTAAAATAACGCGATCGAGATATGTCGGTGAAAGAGACTAAAGATCTAAAATTTTCCATTTTATTCATCACACGGTAAGTAGTGTTTGTTCTATATTACCGACAAGGTACGGAGCTGTTTTACCTACAAAATGATCCAAGACACTGTGCTTCATGTATCAATCGCTGTTTAGTTATACGCGGTAAGCTACAACTGCTTAAGTTAGTCGACTAAAGTCTCGCTCTCCGTTGATTGCGCGATATCACATTATCAAGCTGCCGCGGGAGACGGGTAGTTCGCGCTATTGCAGAAGTGTTGTGCATCAAACGGGTGATAGAGCTGCCGACGAACATCCACATTATATGTGGCTACACGCAGAGACTCGAGCTTTTGAAAAGGCATGTATATTTAAAAAGATAAGAAACGTTAGGAGGAAACTTTCGTTCGGGATTTATTTCGACTCTCTACGAAAAAATCTGCCAAATTTTACCAATCAATATCAAATTCATACAGCAGAGGCATCGGATTTTTTCACCACTTTCTAGTCGACGAATCAGGTTGTTACAAACTAAACAACGACGATCATTATTGCCTTCGCCCTTTTGGCCCCGACTTATACCCTCAAAATCAGGTGGAACAGCACAATCGAAGCGCGCAGGCCCCGAATCATTCGTATCATGGAGGAATAGCCACTCGTTGCGCTAGAAAATTTCTAGGATAATTTAGCCGATAATCAGCGATAACGGATACCGCATTTAGGGATAGGCATTCTCGTGTGTTGGCTCCTCCTATTCAAAAACTTAAGTGAGTGAGCGTTGGCGCGAATCGACTGTGCTGTTTCACTTAATTCTCACGGTAGAAGCAAATCTATGTTGATGAATCATACAAGTAGCCCGGTGCAAAAACTAATTTCTAGAGGCTCCATGCGTGTTCAAATAACATATTTCGAGTAATTAAAAGTATTTAAAGTAATGCTATTCATAGTTATAGTCGGGCGATTATTATGTAAAGATATGATACGAAGATTTTGATTCCGTTTTTTCCTGGCTCGAAGTTTGTTCGTGGAATATTTATCATAGGGGGAAAGTGTAGTTAACCAACATAATTATTCTGAGAATAATTATGTTGGAATAATGATGACTGAGTATGACATATCACGTCACCTTGGATGTGGTAACCGATTGTCACACAGAATTGTGGTGAAAAGATAATTTCTCTTTTTTAAATAAGCATCGCTGGAGCAGCTACACGAGTGAACTGTTCTGGAAAATACTGTCATTCTTCCACTTTTTGCAAGTATCGAGAATTTTATTACGAATGTGATGGAAAAAGGTGTCTAGTTAAAGTTTTTGGCAAGGTAATTCATCGGAAATCGTAGAAGGCACTATTTTTCAAAAACCACAACGCAAGTAACACCACGGCCCATGATTCTCCACTTTTGTTCAAATTTACCTCAGTGGTGACAGTGCCAGTCTTTTTGAAATAATTAATTAGGTCTGTATGTTTCAGAATTCGAACAATGTCGATCCAAGTACTTCTAGCGTCTAGTGCAGAGAACCGATTGACGATAGGGACGTCAGGAGAGAAAAAATCATTTGTAATCGACGAAGGTGAGTGCGGATGAAGAAATTGAAAAATGCTGAACGCCTTGTTCTATGCGTACTAATATACCTGATTATCCCACGGAGTGAAATCGGGATGAATAACCTATGATCGATTTTTTACAGAGCACATTCTATGACTGGCAGTTGAAGATATCTCGTAGTGAGACAGGGTGAGAACATTAAAAATGCCTCCACCCGACACTGAAAGCGATTCATGGTGGAACAAGAAATTGATTCCTGCTGTTAGTGTAAAGCAAGGAAAGACGGAGCCAATATCCGAGGAAGAGAGAATCAAGCAAACACTGGAATGTCTGGACAAAGACTCAGATATTGATACCGTGGACAATCATAAGCGAGAGACGGCAGCATCGTTGGCCAGGGCTCTTGACGGACAGGGGGTCGCGTATATGTCGAACAAACCTTCCACTTCGCGAAATATTGATCTGTCCACTCACAATTCTCCACTGAATTCTTTTCTGAAAAGACCAATTCGGAAACGTACTGCTCATGCTCAATATACCAACCCTGATCAAAGTCTTAGCAGAATAGGACTGACCGATGCTCCACTATCTGATCCCCAACGCGACGTCACCTCAGATGAGCAGAGATCAAATCGAAAACGTAGCGCCGATGATGAACTTGTTGAACAGGTTAAAAAATTACGGAAAATGACATTGACAACCGAAAAAGAGACATACGTCGCATCAAGCCTTAAGAAAAGTCTCCACGGAACGGTTTATCAATTAAAGCATTTGATGCTCATCATGCATCGTGCACGGAAGTTGAACTACTCGTTTCGGTTGGCGACCGAAATGGACACGGCTGAGAAATTCGACGATGTAGTTTTGCGTTATAAGAATAGTAATGGAGACGAAATGTATCGATTCTTGCAAGTCAAACATAAACAAGACGGAGATAAATCGATCAGCGCGAAGGATTTATCGAATACCAAAAATGGGGACTTCAGCTTGCTGAAGTATTTCGTTTCTTGGCGTAAGATTAAACGAAATCCAATATTCGGTACATGTAGGTCGAAGGACTTCATACTGTGTACTAATATCGGCGTTAAAGTAGACGATCTAAAGAAAAAAAATATCACTATCATAGAGGAAATGGAAACCGATAATCTTCTGAATCTAAGTTATGTGAAGAATGGAAAGAAGCAGCCGCGACGCTACAAACTTTCGATAGAGAATACGTCTAGCATTTGGAAAACGTTGAAATCAAGATCCGGGAGTAAGGTTACCGATAATGAAGTTTCGCGTTTTCTAGACGAATTTGTTCTGGCCGTAAACCAACCGAACGAAATAGAACTTGGCGAAATTATAGAACGCGACATTGGCGCAGAGTTCAATCGACTAGATTCCGGTATCGTAAGGGATTCGTTTCAAATAGAAATTCTGGATTGGTTTAAGACCAGATACGGCACATTTCTGACCGACGTGGACGCTGACGAATTCTTCAATAAAATGAAAGGTAAACTTGACGCCATAAAAACAATGGCTGTGGGTTTGGATCATATGGAAAAGCTCGAGGAACTTGGCATTCGGTTCAACGGTGTGAATACGATGATAGAAAACTTTATAAACCATCCGTCTGATGGTTCGAAACAGTTGTTGGAAATAATTTCCCCGAAACAAACTTTGTTAACAGCTTTGCAGGTTTGTCAAACTCTCGCGCGAAGACAAAAATTGTATAAAAATGAAATCTTCATCTTCGTACGTCTGAAAACATTGTCGAGACAAAAAATATCCCAGCTAGTGTCACGCGCTTTCGAATGGTCAGCCGATCAGAATTTGTTGATTGTCGACTGCGAGTCAAACCGTACGAAACAACATTTGGAGACATTGTGGAATCCAATATGTGACATTATGGCGAAGAACGTCGACAAAAAAATGATTCTCATCACTCAGGCAGGTAAAGATTTAGGTTCTGAATGCAATCTTGATCGTGAAATTTGTCGTGTGGACAATACTGAATACAGCTTCGAAAATCTCACTAACGGATCGCAGAAGAAGCTGTTGGGAAAACAGGTCACCAAGTTTCAGGGGACGAATAATGGCACGAACTTCGCGGAACTGTTGGACGTCCAGGACTGCAAAGATCTGAGAGAAGATGAACTGAAGGATCTCTCAAACATAATGGATACGGAGAGCTTGGTTAAGCTTATTTCTGAAGATGAACTACAAATTGGCCGTGAACTGGATGGGCTGGAGGAGGTTGGAGATTACTACGTGAGTCGCGGGATTTTCCGACATGTGGTCATCAAAGCAGATATTCTGAAAGACGCAAAAGTACCGGATTTACTCGCCATTAGCGGCATTGACCGAATTCTCTGCGGCGAATTGATGTGCACAGAACCGACTTCTCATATGAAAGATACTTTGGGTGTAAGCAGTATGGAAAGATGTATCTCAGACGAATTATTGCCAATTGAAGAACCATCACTCGCGGCACAATGGTTGAAAAGCTTCATCACGCTAGCCAAGAATCGAGAGGAAAAACAATTCAACGCTCTTTGCGCAGAAAACAAAGACCGCAACGTTCATTGGTTGAGAAAAGAGAAAGGAAAATACATATGGGAGAAGTCGCAAGGAAATATAACCTACTTAGTGCATCACAGGGATGATAGTGAGAGTATCGACATCAATGATAGGACAGGTGCGACACATCTGAATGAACATCAGCTCACAGCCCATAGCGATCCCGTGATTATTTCGGATACAGCAGGAATGGGAAAGTCTACCATGTTGACTTACTTAGCATCGGAAATAAAAGAGAACGAACCTGATATGCTGGTGCTGAAAATTAATTTGACTCACTTTTCAACCGCCCTAGCAGAAGTGAAGGAGAAGTCAAGTTATAATGTAAGTTGTATAGATGGAGCAATACAATTCTTAGTGAAGGAACTATTAAGTGGGGAAACTAACTTTTCACGGAAGGTTTTCAGAAGAATTATAGAGAGGAATCACAAGGTGACACTGATATTCGACGGATTTGACGAAATAAGTCCCACGTATGAGAAAACCGTGATTGATATACTGCAAACACTCGCAAATTATGGCATAAGGAAATTATTAGTAACTACGAGACCACATACCAGAGGATCATTGGAAGTTAAGTTAAATGCATTCTCCTATGAGATAAGGCCATTTTCAACGTACGATCAAGAAGAATTTTTGACCAGCTTCTGGAAGACTAAGTTTGAAGACTCGCATCACGATTTAAATCCGACAGCCGAGGATCGTATAAAAAAGTATACTGTAGCGATCATGAAGACACTCGCCGATTCGATCAAAGATCAGGGGAATAAATTCACCGCTATCCCGCTACAGGCGAAGCTGGTGGCAGAGATTTTTGAACATCACACCGAAGGGGTGCGAGAAAATTTTGTTTCGTGCAAAGATTTTATCGACTCAGAGGCCGACGAGCCGAGGTTTCCGGAAAAAATCGATCTCATTTATCTGTACGAACATTTTGTAGGAAAGAAGTTTGAAATATTTTTCAAAAAAAGGGGTGGAAACCTCGCCGACGTTGCGGTTTTAGAGGACAAAGTGCTGCGGTATCAATCGTATATAGCTAAGCACGAGACACTGGCTTTGGACACACTTTTTGACAAGGACACGATGGAAGAGCTGCTTCTTTATCAACGAGATTCGAGCTACGGGTTATCTGAGTCAACCGATCTCGAAATACCTATAGAGAGGGACGGTATTATTACTCTCTTCATCAATGGGCGGCCACGGTTCGGACATCGAACGTACGCGGAATATTTTGCGGCAAAATTTTTCTTAAAGATCTTGAAAAAGCGCGAGCCGGATGAATCGTTCGGAAAAATTTTTGTGACGCAGGTTTTACTAGAGGATAAATATGAGACTATGCGCGCCTTCATGAATTGGCTATTGTCAGACGAATATGATGATGTACTAGAGGGTGAGTTTTGGACACGTTTTGTGAAAGAGCATCGATCTCAAAAAAAAGAAACCATCTTCCACTTGGCAGCTGCGGAAGGCAATGATCGTATCATAAGAATTTTCCTGAACTGCTTCGGAGCAAACAAGAAAGATCGAAAGGTTATCATTTACGTCGGGGACTGTGCTGGCAGAACAGCGCTACACTGGGCAGTTGAATACGGGCATCTAGACAAAATAAAATTGCTAACAGAAGACACGGACTTCGAAATCAACTGTCAAGACGCGGTCGGTTCCACACCTCTCCACCGAGCCGCTCAGGTGGGTACATTGGACGTAGTGGAGTATTTAATCGACAAGGGAGCCGATGTCAATTCTCGGAAGAACGATGGCTCGACTCCACTACACGTAGCTGCGGATGGAGCTGACTTTGGTACGGTAGATTATCTTCTGAAGAAGGGAGCCAATGTTGATTTGCCAATGAATGATGGCGAGACACCGCTGCACACTGCTATCCGGAGCGGCCAATTGGGGATGGTCAAGTATTTGCTCGAGAAAGGAGCAAACATCAATTCTCGGGAGTATAATGGCTGGATGTCGTTACACGTGGCTGCTTGTAAAGGCGATTTAGACGTAGTAGATTATATTCTAGAGAAGGGACTCGATGTCAATTCGCCAGCGAATGATGGCGAGACGCCACTCTACACTGCTGCCTGGTTTGGAAAATTGGAAATCGTCAAGTATTTGCTCGAGAAGGGAGCAAACATCAATTCTCAGAGGGATAATGGCTGGACGCCATTACACGTGGCTGCGCATGAAGGTGAATTGAGCATCGTAGAGTATTTTCTCGAGAGGGGAGTCGATGTTGATTCGCCGACAAATCATAGCGAAACGCCGCTGCACACTGCTGCTAGGTGCGGCCAATTGCAGATGGTCAAGTATTTGCTCGAGAAGGGAGCAAACATCAAATCTCAGAGGGATGATGGCTGGACGCCATTACACGTGGCTGCGCGTAAAGGTGAATTGAGCGTCGTAGAGTATTTTCTCGAGAAGGGGCTCGATGTTGATTCGCCAACGAATGATGGCGAGACGCCACTCTACACTGCTGCCTGGTTTGGAAAATTGGAAATCGTCAAGTATTTGCTCGAGAAGGGAGCAAACATCAATTCTCAGAGGGATAATGGCTGGACGCCATTACACGTGGCTGCGCATGAAGGTGAATTGAGCATCGTAGAGTATTTTCTCGAGAGGGGAGTCGATGTTGATTCGCCGACAAATCATAGCGAAACGCCGCTGCACACTGCTGCTAGGTGCGGCCAATTGCAGATGGTCAAGTATTTGCTCGAGAAGGGAGCAAACATCAAATCTCAGAGGGATGATGGCTGGACGCCGTTGCACATGGCTGCGCATGAAGGTGAATTGAGCGTCGTAGAGTATTTTCTCGAGAAGGGAATCGATGTCAATCTGCCAGCGAATGATGGCGAGACGCTGCTATACTTAGCTATCCAAGAAGGTCAAACGGACGTAGTCATCTATTTGCTCGACAGGGGAGCAAAAATGAATACTCGATGCCTCAATTTCTTTACGCTGAGTGATAAAGTTGCTCGGGTATCCCGATCGGCTGTTATGTCGCATTTATTTGACAAAGCCGTGAATCTCATGTGTCAATCATCGGACGATGGTTGGACGCTACTACACGCAGCTGCTTTTGCTGGTGAATCGAAAATGGTGAGATACTTGCTCGACAACGGAGCCAATGTCAATTCTGAATCAAACGATGGTTGGACGCCTTTGCACGCAGTTGCTCAAGAAGGTAAATTGGACATCATGCAATATCTACTCGACAAGAGAGCTGATGTCAATTTTAAAACGAACGAGGGATGGACACCGTTACACACAGCTGTAATTGCTGGTCAATTTGATGTGATGAAATACTTGCTTGACAACGGAGGCGATGTTAATTCTCGAACCAACGATGGCTGGACACCACTCGACATAGCTACCGAAATGGGTGAAGAGGACATAGTCAAGTATTTGCGCGGAATGGGAGCTGCTGGTACTTCTCAACCGACTGATGGCTCATGATAATATAGATCGAAACTAAGTACTGCGAGATATTTTGCAAGACCTTATAAATGTTGCATAATCCTATCGTCTTGCATGAAAACCTGCATTCGCTCGGATATTGTAATTCCAACTTCCAGGGCCTCCCATTGTTTATCCATGTTACATTAAGGTGTCCGTTATTTCCCAAATTGACTTTTTTCACTTGGGTATGGTCCAAATCATTAGTTCATAGCCTAAAAACGATTATGGTGAAAAAAATTCCTTTCTCACGTGCTAATAACCACTGCCTGTGTGACGATACTTTTCCCATTTGATTAACATCGGATTTTTGCACTTTCTAAACTTTAATGTTTTTTTTTTTTCGTTTACTATAATCAGTACCGCATTAAATATTGTTGATTCTACTACTGTTCTGATCTACTTGGATGGACAAATTTTTACATTGGTGGCAAAAAAAAATTTCATAAGTCTCGAAGTTTTTTTTTCGTTAATTTATTTTTACCCTATTTTTGAATAATCTTCGCATATTTTTGAATTTATTAACTTTTCAATGGTTTTTATTCGCGTAAAAAAAAAAAATTCTTGAGTGTCATAATTTTTCCATCTAAATAGGTCAGAACAGTAGACGGATCAACAATATTCAATGAGGTAATGAATACAGTAAGCGAAAAAAAGATTAGAGTCTAAAAAGTGCAAAAATTCCATGTTAATCAAATATAACAAGTATCCTCATACAGGTAGGAACCAACTTCGAGTGTCACCTTCACGACGAATAATATCTGTATTTAAAACTTGTACTAAATTCGCAGACCCGGAGTTACGAACGATTATTATTTGAACGAAAATTTGAAGGGTTCCGAATTATTTTAGTCTAGTGATCGAAGGTGTGATTTCCGATGACTAATAATGCCATTAGACATACTGGGAGGGGTTGAGCTTCGAATTTTCAAATCACTATGATCATTTTTGTTAGAACTCCACACGATGAGAGATAGGTTCTTGTTCTTCTAAATTGAAAGAATGGAATTATGAATAACAAATGTTGAGACTCGATTTCTGGTCTCATCCGGATGATTGACGCCTTATTTTAGGGTTCTTTCCGACTAAAACGCTGTAAGGTCTGAATCGACTAAATTTCATTGAAACATATTTTGCATGTAGGAAATTCGTAAAAGAAAATCTCTCTGCCATCGAATATCTCCTTTGTCGGGAATAGTTTCAATAAAAATACTTGCGGGTCAAGAACTTCCGAGACTTCGAAGACCTCCCGAGAATCTGCAGGGAATGTCAGACTAATAAAAAAGAAAATAGTCAAGAAACGACGAAGTAAAGAGATCAGAATTGAATATGGCAATAAATTGAATCTGTTTTCTTTATTCAACCCGTTATCTACATCAAGACGATGATTCCCCCATACTATATTCCTGCCCCTATTCCTACCTCTAGCGAACTCTTGAATGAAAGTGAAAGAATGATGGTCAAAGAATACTGTGAGCCATTTCAAATTTGATTGGTGAATGTCTAGTTTTTTGGCCGGGCTGTTCAATAATTTCCTACGATCGTCCAGCCGCAGCGTTTCACTTCCAAAACGCCTTCATATTCTACTATTTTCAACTCCGCCTTATTATTTCCTAACTAATATTTAAACTTCCTACAATTTTCTCCTATTCTGAACTCCTTTAATCCTTGGTGAAATGAAAATGTCTATCCATATACTACATTAGCTGGGAATTCCGAGTATCAAAATATTACTTTCGATTTATCTTCATATTTGTATAATTTTATTTTGTTTCTTCGTTTGTTCGTTTATTCTCATCATTAATTAAGTTTTTTGTGTCGAGTATTATAAATTACGATATTGAGTCATAAATTTGTACAAAAGAGATTCCAAACTTCTTGCATACGTGGCGGGAGTCAAGTTTCGAGCTAAAATTCAACTACCACACACAGTAATGTTCATTAATGGGTTCGAAGTGGCTAACTTTTTTTCTGACGTTTTCGGAAACGAGACTTCATTCCAGTCGTATTTTATGTGCCCATGGCCAAAATTATAATAATAATAATTATGACCCCTTATAGAAATACTATAATATTATTTCGATTGATTGTATCCGAAAAAGTCAGAAAAAACAGTTAGCCACCGCGAACCCATTAATGAACATTACTGTACCAAGGCGGTAAAATACCTAAAACGAGATCTGTCTGTAAACAGACTGAAGATGAAAACTTCCCATTCCATTCATCCAACGGTGAGTAGTATGTGTTCTACATTACTGACAAGACACGGTGCTGTTTTATCTATAAAATGATCCAAGACGCTGTGCTTCATCGATAAATCACTGTTCGTTTTGTTATTGTGCGGTAAGCTACGACTGATCAAGTCGGTCGACTAAGGTGCCCCTCTCCATTAATTGCGCGTAATGAGATTATCGAGCTGTCGCGCGAAGCGAGTGATTCGCGCTATTGCAGAAGTGATGTGCATCGAATGGGTGACGGAGCTGCCGACGAACATCCACGTTATGTGGCTACACGCGGAGACTCGAGCGTTGAAAAGGTATGTATTCAAAAGGAGGATAAACGTTTGAAGGAAACTTTCGTTCAGTGATTTTCTCGACTCTCTCCGAAAAAATTGGCCAATTTTTTTTTAATAATACCAAATCCATAAAGTAGAGGCGCCGCATTTCTTGACGACTTTTTAGTCATACGACGTATCGGGTTTTTCCAAACTAAACCACAACGGTAATTTTTGCTTCCGCCTCTTGACCCTGACTTATACCGTAAAAGTCAAGTGAAACAGCACATCCGAAGCGCGCAGGCATCGAATAATTCGTATTTTAGAGGAAGAGCCACTCGTTGCGCTAGAAAATCCCTAGGATAATTTGGCAGGTCATCGACGGTAAGACGCAAACCGAATGTAGGGATATTCTCGTGTGTTGGCTCGCCCTATAAAAACTTAAGTGAGTGGGCGTTGGCGCGAATTGACCGTGCTGTTTCACTTGATTCTCACGATAAAAGCATGTCTATGCTGATGAATTACAAGTAGCCCGGTGCAAAAACTATTTCCCTGAGGCTGCATGCGTGTTCAAATAACATACTTCAAGTAATTTTGCGATGCAACCAGGCTCAGCTCGTCGGTGAATCTCGAACCAGCTTTCTATGTGAAAAATCATCGACGAATGACCGTTTAGATTGACTTATCCAGATTACGGCGTAGAAAGCACATACGAAATCTTGGTCGACATTTTCAGGATATGCTTTTCTGAACCCCCCGCCCCTACGCAATATCCAAAAATCAGCTTTCTCGGTTCATTTTCATGTTCAAATGTTAACCCGCACCATCGAATCTGACAGATTGAACTATAATTATAATTCTGTGACTATTGAATGTTGATTTTTAACTGTGGATTTCGTCTCGTGATGCAATTCTATGGGCCGAAATTCGGATGGAAAAATAATCCCCCGAATACCACTCGAGCTTAAAAATTAATCGGGTATATTTCCCTCAAGGTTCTCTGCAATCAAACGGAGTCGTCAAGTTTCTCAGAAAACTCAACAAAGCATTTGTAACCTGGGGTGTGATTCCATAACTTTTATCACTGCTATCACTGTCGATAGATAGGCTACATTCTATAATAGAAGATAAGCCAAAACGGCAAAAAAAAACAAAAAACTGTCGATAGATATCATAAGAGAGGCTATACCTACTTCACGTAACGTATCACTCTCATGATATCTATGGACAGTGTGATAGCAGTGATAAAAGTTACTGAACAACTCGACTCCTTCATTTGTTTGCAACGAACCCGAGATTTGTGGTATTACATGTGAAACCATCGGACTCTGACCTTACGAGTCATCCTGCAAACATCGAGCGTTACACAATAAAATTATAAAAAAAATCATTCTCAATGATAATATTTTTGAGTTCATTTTTTCCCTGGCTCGTAGTTGGTTCGTGGAATATTTATCATAGAAGGAAAGTGTAGTTGACCAACCTAATTATTCTCAGAATAATATTCGTAAAAATAATGATGACTGAGTATGACATATTATCACATCACGTTGGATGTGGTAACCGTTTATCATATAGCATTGTGACGAGAAGATAAGAGCCGCGTCGCTGGACTAGCTACATAAGTCAAATTTCATGAAAAATACTGCTATTTTTCTACTTTTTGCAAGAATTAAGAATTTTATTCCGGATGTGATGAATATGGGGTTTCTAGTTCAAGTTGTGGGAAAGTTAATTTATCCGGAATCGTAGAAACCGCGACTTTTCACAAACTACAGCTCAAATAACACCATGCCCAATAGTTCTGCACCTTTGTTTAGATTCACATCAGTGGTGAGAGTGCCAGTCTCTTTAAAATAATTATTGGTTCCACTTGTTCCAGAATTCTGATGGCGTCGATCCAAATACTTCCAGCGTCTAGTGCGGAAAACCGATCCACGATAAAAAGTTCTGGAGAGGAAAAGTCATTAGTAATTAGCGAAGGTGAGTGCGAATGTAAAATTGAAAAATACTGAGCGCCTTGTTCTATGGGTAGGGACTAATTTACCTGATTATCTCACGAGAGAAATCGAGATGAATAACCAATGATCGATTTTTTACAGAGCACATTCTATGATTGCTGGTTGAAGACAACTCGAAGTGCCACAGGGTGAGAAATTTGAAAATGGCTCTATCCGACACTAACAGCGGTTCATGGTGGAACAAGGAATCGATTGCTACTGTGAATGAGGAGCAAGAAAAGATGGAGACAATATCCGAGGAAGAAAGAATCGAACAAATACAGGAATGTCTCGACAAAGACTCAGATATTGATACCGTCGATAATCATAAGCGTGGGACGACAAGATCGTCGGATAAACATCTTGGCAAACAGGGGGTCGCGTGTGTCTTGAACGTACCTTCCACTAATTCTTCACTAAATTCTTCTCTGAATGGACCTATTCGAAGACGTACTATTCATGCTCGAAATAGCAACCTTGATCAAAGTCTCAGTAAGATAGTAACGATCGATGCTCCACTAGCTGATCCCCAACCCGACGTCGCGTCAGATGATCACAGATGGAATCGAAAACGTACCGCTGATGATGAACTTGTCGAACAGGTTAAAAAACTACGGAAGATGACATTGACAAGCGAAAAAGAGACATACGTCGCATCAAGCCTCAAGAAAACTCTCCACGGAACGGTTTATCAATTGAAGCATCTGATGCTCATCATACATTGTGCACGGAAGTTGAACTATTCATTCCGGTTGGCGACAGAAATGGACGAGGCTGAGAAATTCGACGATGTAGTTTTGCGTTATAAGGATAGTAACGGGGACGAAGTGTATCGATTCTTACAGGTCAAACATAAACAAGACGGAGATAAAGCGATCAGCGCCAAGGATTTATTAAATACCAAAAATGGGGACTTCAGCTTGCTGAAGTATTTCGTTTCTTGGCGTAAGATTAGAAGAAATGCAATCTTTGGTAAATGTAGGTCAAAGGACTTTATACTGTGTACTAATATCGGCGTTAAGGTGGGCGATTTGAAAGAAAAAAAAATCAGTGTCGTGGAGGAAACGGAAACCGACAATCTTCTGAATCTAAGTTATGTGATGGATGAAAAGAAACAGCCGCGACGCTACAAGCTTTTGATAGAGAATACGTCTAGCATTTGGAAAACGTTGAAATCAAGATCCGGGGGCAAAGTTACTGATGATGAAATCTCACGCTTTCTGGACGAATTCGTTCTGGCTGTGAACCAACCGAACGAAATAGAACTAGGCGAAATTATAGAACGCGATATTGGCGCCGAGTTCAATCGACTAGATGCTGGCATCGTGAGGGATTCATTTGAAATAGAAATATTGGATTGGTTTAAGACCAGAGACGGCACATTTTTGACCGGCGTAGACGCTGACGAATTCTTCAATAGAATGAAAGGTAAACTTGACGCCATAAAAACCATGGCTGTGGGCTTGGATCATATGCAAAAGCTCGAAGAACTTGGCATTCGGTTCAAGGATGTGAATACGATGATACAGAACTTTATAAACCGTCCGTCTGATGTTTCGAAACGGTTCTTGGAAATAATTTCCCCGAAACAAACTTTGTTAACAGCTTTGCAGATTTGTCAAACTCTCGCGCAAAGAAAAAAATTGTATGAAAATGAAATCTTCACCTTCGTACGTCTAAAAACATTGTCGAGACAAAAAATATCCCAGCTAGTGTTACGCGCTTTCGAATGGTCAGCCGATCAGAATTTGTTAATCGTCGACTGTGAGTCAATTAGTGCGAAGCAACATTTACGGACATTATGGAATCCAATACAAGACATTATGGCGAAGGACGTCGATAAAAAAATGATTCTCATCACTCAGGCAGGTAAAGATTTGGGTTCCGAATGTAATCTTGACCGTGAAACTTGTCGCGTGGACAATACTGGGCACAGCTTCGGAAATCTCACTAAGGAATCCCAAAAGAAACTGTTAGGCAAACAGGTCACTAAGTTTCAGGGAACCAACAATAGCACGAATTTCGCGGAGTTATTGGACATCCTTGACTGGGATAATCTGAGGGAAGATGAGCTGAAGGCTCTCTTAAACATAATGGACACGGAGAGCTTGGTTAAGCTTATTTCTGAAGATGAACTACAAATCGGTCGGGAACTGGATGGGCTAGGAGATGTTGGAGATTACTACGTGAGTCGCGGGATTTTCCGACATGTGGTCATCAAAGCAGATATTCTGAAAGACGCAGAAGTACCGGATTTACTGGCCATTAGCGGAATTGACCAAATACTCTCTGGCGAATTAATACGGATAGAAGAGACTTTCCATATGAAAGATACTTTGGGTGTAAGCAGTATGGAGAGATGTATCTCAGACGAATTATTGCCAATTGAAGAACCATCACTCGCGGCACAATATTTGAAAAGCTTCATCACGCTAGCCAAGAATCAAGAGGAAAAACAATTCAACGCTCTTTGCGCAGAAAACAAGGACCGCAACGTTCATTGGTTGAGAAAAGAGAAAGGAAAATACATATGGGAGAAGTCGCAAGGAAATATAACCTACTTAGTGAATCACAGGGATGATAGTGAGAGTATCGACATCAATGATAGGACAGGTGCGACACATCTGAATGAAGATCAGCTCACAGCCCATAGCGATCCCGTGATTATTTCGGATACAGCAGGAATGGGAAAGTCTACCATGTTTACTTACTTAGCATCGGAAATAAAAGAGAACGAACCTGATATGCTGGTGCTGAAAATTAATTTGACTCACTTTTCAACCGCCCTAGCAGAAGTCAAGGAGAAGTCAAGTTATAATCTAGGTTGTATAGATGGAGCAATACAATTCTTAGTGAAGGAACTATTAAGTGGGGAAACTAACTTTTCACGGAAAGTTTTCAGAAGAATTATAGAGAGGAATCACAAGGTGACACTGATATTCGACGGATTTGACGAAATAAGCCCCACGTATGAGAAAACCGTGGTCGATATACTGCAAACACTCGCCAATCATGGCATGAGGAAATTATTAGTCGCTACGAGACCGCATACTAGAGGGTCATTGGAAGTTAAGTTGAATGCATTTTCCTATGAGATATGGCCATTTTCAACGGACGATCAAGAAAGATTTTTGACCAGCTTCTGGAAGACTAAGTTTGAAGACTCTCATCACGATTTGAATCCGACAGCCGAGGGTCGTATAAGAAAGTATACTATAGCGATCATGAAGAAATTAGCCGATTCGATCAAAGATCAGGGGAATAAATTCACCGGTATCCCGCTACAGGCAAAGCTGGTGGCAGAGATTTTCGAACGTCACAACGACGGAGTGCGAGAAAATTTCGATTCGTGCGAAGATTTTATCGACTCAGACGCCGACGAGCCAAAGTTTCCGGAAAAAATCAATCTCATTTATTTGTACGAACATTTTGTAGGAAAGAAGTTTGAAATTTTTTTCAAAAAAAGAGGTGGAAACCTAGCCGACGTTGCGGTTTTAGAAGACAAAGCGCTGCGCCATCAATCGTATATAGGTAAACACGAGACACTGGCTTTGGACACACTTTTCGACAAGGACAAGATGAAAGCACTGCTTCTTTATCAACGAGATTCGAGCTACGGGTTACCTGATTCAACCGATCTCGTGATTCCTATAGAGAGGGACGGTATCATCACTCAATTTATCGATGGTCAGCCACGGTTCGGACATCGAACTTACGCGGAATATTTCGCGGCAAAATTTTTCTCAAACATCGTGAAAAAGCGCGAACCGGATGAATCGTTCGGAAAAATCTTCGTGGCGGACGTTTTACTGGAAGATAAATACCAGACTATGCGCGCCTTCATAAATTGGCTATTGTCAGACGAATATGATGATGTATTACAGGGTGAGTTTTGGACACTTTTCGTGAAAGAGTATCGCTCTCAGAAAAAAAAAACCATCTTCCACTTAGCAGCTGCGGAAGGCAATAATCATATCATAAGGATTTTTCTGAACTGCTTCGGTACAAACACGAAAGATCGAAAGATCATCATTCACGCCAGGGACTATGCTGGCAGAACAGCAGTACACTGGGCAGTTAAAGACGGGCATTTGGACAAAATAAAATTACTAGCACAAGACACAGACTTCGAAATCAACTGTCAAGACACGGTCGGGTACACACCTCTTCACATAGCCGCTCGGATGGGTAGATTCGACGTGGTAGAGTATTTCATTGACAAGGGAGCCGATTTCAATTCGCGAAGAAACGATGGCTCGACGCCACTACACGTAGCTGCGCATAAAGGCAAATTGAACATAGTAGATTATCTACTTGAGAAGGGGGCCGATGTCAATCTGTCGACGAATGATGGCAAGACACCGCTGCACATTGCAACCCGGGGCGGCCAATTGGAGATGGTCAAGTATTTGCTCGATCAAAAAGCGAACATCAATTCTCGGAAGAATAATGGCTGGACGCCGCTACACGAGGCTGCGTATAGAGGTGAATTGGGCATAGTAGATTATCTCCTTGAGAAGGGGGCCGATGTCAATTTGTCGACGAATGATGGCAAGACGCCGCTGTACACTGCAACCTGCGGCGGCCGATTGGAGATGGTCAAGTATTTGCTCGATCAAAAGGCGAACATCAATTCTCGGGAGAATAATGGCTGGACGCCGTTACACGAGGCTGCGCATAGAGGTGAATTGGGCATAGTAGTTTATCTTCTTGAGAAGGGGGCCGATGTCAATTTGTCGACGAATGATGGCAAGACGCCGCTGCACACTGCAACCTGGGGCGGCCGGTTGGAGATGGTCAAGTATTTGCTCGAGAAAAAAGCGAACATTAATTCTCGGGACGATGATGACTGGACGCCGATACACGAGGCTGCGTATAGAGGTGAATTGGGCATAGTAGATTATCTTCTTGAGAATGGGGCCGATGTCAATTCGTCGACGAATGATGGCAGGACGCCGCTGCACACTGCAAACTGGGGCCGCCGATTGGAGATGGTCAAGTATTTGCTCGAGAAAGGAGCGAACATCAATTCTCGAGAAGATAATGGCTGGACGCCGCTACACGAGGCTGCGTATCGAGGTGAATTGGGCATAGTAGATTATTTGCTTGAGAAGGGAGCAAACATCAATTCTCAGAAGGATGATGATGGCTATACGCCATTACATGTGGCTGTGCAACGAGGTGAATTGGGCTTATTAGAGTATTTTCTGGAGAAGGGACTTCATGTCAATTTGCCAATGAATAACGAGGAGACGCTACTGTACTTAGCTATCGAAGAAGGTCAAACGGACGTGGCCATCTATTTGCTCGACAGGGGAGCAGAGCTGAATGCTCAATTCATCGATACGCTGCGTCATAGAGTTACTCAGGTATCCCTATCGACTGTTATGTTGCATTTATTTGATAAAGCGGTGAATTCCATGTCTCAATCATCAAACGATGGCTGGACGCTACTACACGCAGCTGCTTTTGCTGGGGAATTGAAAATGGTGAAATACTTACTCGACAACGGAGCCAATGTCAATTCTGAATCAAACGATGGTTGGACGCCATTACACGCAGCTGCTCGAGAAGGTAAATTGGACATAGTGAAATATTTACTCGACAAGACAGCTGATGTCAATTTCAAAACGAACGAGGGATGGACGCCACCTTACACAGCTGTAATCGCTCGTCAATATGATGTAATGAAATACTTGCTCGACAACGGAGGCGATGTTAATTCTCAAACTCACGATGGCTGGACAATACTCGACGTAGCTACCGAAATGGGTGAAGAGGACATAGTCAAGTATTTGCGCGGAATAGGGGCTAGTGTTAATTCTCAGCCGACTGAGGGCTCATTATAATATAGATCGGAACTCAGAAATGAGAATAAATTTTTGTCGGTGTATCGTTTCGCATAAAAACCTGCATTTGCACGAATATCGTGATTCCAACGTCCAGGGCCTCCCTTTGTTCAGCCACGTACATTTATACCTACTCCAATTATGTATCTGTATTTGTAATTTTTACTCAATTCACAGGCCCGAAGTTACGAACGATTAATATTTGAACGAAATTTCGAAGGTATTCGGATATTTTTAATCTAGTGATCACGGATGTGATTTCCGATCACTCATAGTCCAATCGGACATACTCCGCAGGACTTTCCCAACTAATATTTGAGCTTCTATCTTCAAATAAAATTCTAAACAACAAATGTCGATGCTCGATCTCTGGTCTTATTTCGATGATTGACGTCTTTTGGGTTAATTCCGATTATAACGCTGTAAGCTCTGACTTGGCCTAATTTTATTGAAACATATTTTACATGTATGAAATTTGTATTAAAAAATAGTTTCAATAAAAATACTTGCAGGTCAAATTTCTTCGTGATCCTGGGGCAGATTTTCCGTGTTTTCGTACTCCCAAGTTTATTTATATTGGTTCCTTGGTCAATTTCAATTTTGTCTCGTCCCTGAGTTATCCCTACGTGCAATTCTCGATCCCTTCAGTCATTATCAGGTCAATTTTCTCTGTTTTTTTTATTTCTGAATACAATTTATAAACCTATTCTGATTTTTGACCTCGATTTTCTCGAATCTCGTTTACTTTCGAATCAAATTTCCTCCTCGTTTGGTATTTTCAACCTAAATCTCTTTTCCGTTAGTTCGATATTCCCAATTCGCACTAAGCTTCGATTCAAATTTTTGACACTCTTTGATAATCTCAAGTCTGTCTTATTCCCTCTCACCCACAAGTTCAATTTTTTTTCCTTTCTCCCATTTCCTAAGTCCGATTCAATTTATATTCTACTATTCTCAACTCCGCCTCATTATTTCACAACTAATATTTGAAATTCCCACAATTTTCTCTTATTCTGAACTCCTCTAATCGCTGGTGGAATGAAAACGTGTATCTATGTTCTACATTAGCTAGGAATCCTGAGTATCAAAATAATACTTTCGATTCATTTTTATAGTCGTACAATTTTATTTTATTTCTTTGTTTGATCATTCTTCTCATCATTAATTAAGTTTTTTGTGTCGAGTATTATGAATTACGATATTAAGTCATAAATTTGTACAAAAGAGATTCCAAACTTCCTTCATACGCGGCGTGAGTCAAGTTTCGAGCTAAAATTCAACTACAACATATGCCAAGGCGGTAAAATAGCTAAAGCGAGATCTGTTTGTAAACAGACTGAAGATGCAAACTTCCCATTCCATTCATCCCACGGTAAGTAGTGTGTGTTCTACGTTACCGAGAAGATACGGTGCTCTTCTATCTACAAAATGATCCAAAACGCTGTGCTTCATCGATAAATCGCTGTTTGTTTTGTTATGTGCGGTAAGCTACGACTGATCAAGTCGGTCGACTAAGGTCTCCCTCTGAATTAATTGCGCGGAATAAGATTATCAAGCTGCCGCGCGAGGCGAGTGATTCGCGCTATCGCAGCAAAGTTGTGCGCCAAACGGCTGATAGAGCTGCCGACGACCATCAACGTTATGTGGCTACACGCAGAGACTCGAGCGTTGGAAAGGTATGTATTCAAAAAGAGTAAAAAACGTTCGGAGAAAGCTTTCGTTCTGTGATTTTCCCGACGCTCTACGAAAAAAATGGGCCAAATTTCTTTAACAATATCAAATCCATACAGTAGACGCTTCAGGTTATTCCAAACTGAGCAACACTGGTCATTATTGCCTCCGCCTCTCGGTCCTGACTTGTTAAAGTGTGTGTGTGCCGATGACTCACAAGTAGCCTGGCGCGAAAACTTATTCCCAGAAGCTCCATTAAACGTTTTTAAATAACATACTCCGAGCTTGTTGCGATAAAAGCAGGCTCAACTCGTCGGTGAACATGATCACCCCGTAGTTATCTCGAATCAGTTTTTTTTATGAAAAATCTTTCAAACTTATAAATCGTTCAAACCTACTTGTCGAATTTACGGTGCGGAAATGAAATGATAATCGTACCTAAGCGAAATGATAAAGACTTACTCTATAAGCCAGCAAATATTCTATCGATCAATGTCATCATTCAGATAAGTATTAACAGCGTCAGCGTCGATTTTCCGCCGACCATATATGTATAATGTAAAGTGTATAGTTAATCAACATCATTATTTGGAAAATAATATCGTTAAAATAATCATTACTGAGTACAGCATATCACGTCAACTTGGATGTGGTAACCGTTTGTAAGAGGGAATTGTGGCGAGGAGATAAGAGTTGCATTGCTGCAGGCTCTATATAAATCGACGATGATAAAAAATACTGTGATTCTTCTACTTTTGGCAGAAATTTGAGATTTCATTTGGAATGTGATGGAACTGGGGTTTCTGGTTAGAGTTCTCGGGGGAGTCATTTATTTGAAATCTCAGAAATCATGACTTTTAAAGAATCAAAACATAAGAGTAACATTAGGTCCAATCTTTCTCCACCCGTGTACAAATTCAACTCAGTGTTAAGAATGCCAATCTCTTTGTAAAAGTTGATTTGATCTTTATGGTTGTTTCAGGATTCAAACAGCGTCGATCAAAGTACTTGAGGCGTCTGCTGCGGAAAGCTGATCGTCAATGAAAACTCGACGAGAAATAGAATCATTTGTAATCAGCGGAAGTGAGTGCAAATGAAAAATTCAAACATTCTGAATGACTTGTTCTATGGGCACTGATGCACCTAATTATATCACAGAGTAAGATCGAGATGAATAATAAATGATCGATTTATTACAGAGCACCGTCTATGATTGGCAGTTGAAGATAACTCGGAGTGCCACAGGGTGAGACGTTTGATAATGCCTCGATCCGACAGTGACAGCGATTCGGGGTGGAACAAGGAATTGATCACTGCTGTCAGTAAGAAGCAGGGAAAGACGAAGACACTATCCGAGGAAGACAGAATCAAGCAAATACAGGAATGTCTGGATGAAGATGCAGATATTGATACCGTGGACGAGAATGGAAATACAGCTCTACATACGGCAGTGAAAAGGGGCTACCAGATCGTTGCTGAATTCCTCCGGAAAGCCGGGGCACGGACTGATATTCCCAATCGTAATGGTCAGACGGCAATATCGTTGGCTAGGGATCTTGGCGAACAAGAGATCATGTGTACCTTGAACGAACCTTCCACTTCGCGAAATACTGATCTGTCCAGTCACAATCCTTCACTGAATCCTTCTCTGAACAGTACGATTCGAAAACGTACTGCTGCTGCTCAAGATAGCAGCTTCGATGGAAGTCTTAACAAAATGAGATTAATCAATACTTCACAAGCTGATGTCAAATGCGACGTCGTGTCAGATGAGCAGAGATCAAATCGGAAACGTAGCGCTGATGATGAACTTGTCGAACACACTAAAAGACTACGAAAGATGACGTTGACAGCCGAAAAAGAGACATACGGTGCGTCAGGCCTCAAGAGGTCTCTCCACGGAACGGTTTATCAATTGAAGCATTTGATGCTCATTATGCATCGTGCACGGGAGTTGAACTACTCGTTCCGGTTAGCGACAGAAATGGACGCGGCTGAGAAATTCGATGATGTCGTTTTGCGTTATAAGGATAGTAACGGAGACGAAATGTATCGATTCTTACAAGCCAAACATAAACAAGACGAAGATAAAGAAATCAGCGGCAAGGATCTATCAGATATCAGGAATGGGGACTTCAGCTTATTAAAGTATTTCATTTCGTGGCGTAAGATTGGAGGAAATCCAATTTTTGCTGGAAGTAAGTCGAAGGATTTCATACTGTGTACCAATATCGGTGTTAAAGTGGACGAATTGGAGAAACGGAATATCACTGTCGTAGAAGAAACGGGGACCGATAACCTTCTGAATCTAAGGAATGTAACGAATAGAAAGAAGAAGCCACGGCGCTACAAGCTTTTAATAGAGAATTCGTCCAGCATGTGGAAAACGTTGAAATCAAGATCTGGGGGCAAGGTTACTGATGATGAAATCTCACGCTTTCTGGACGAATTTATTCTAGCCGTGAACCAACCGAATGAAATAGAACTTGGCGAAATTATAGAACGCGACATTGGCGCCGAGTTCAATCGACTCGATGCCGGCATCGTTAGGGATTCGTTTCAAATAGAAATTTTGGATTGGTTTAAAACCAAACACGGCACATTTTTGACCGATGTAGACGCTGACGAATTCTTCAATAAAATGAAAGGTAAACTTGACGCCATAAAAACCATGGCTGTGGGTTTGGATCATATGGAAAAGCTCGAGGAACTTGGCATTCGGTTCAACAGTGTGAATACGATGATAGAGAACTTTATAAACCGTCCGTCTGATGGTTCGAAACAGTTGTTGGAAATAATTTCCCCGAAACAAACTTTGTTAACAGCTTTGCAGGTTTGTCAAACTCTCGCGCAAATACAAGAATTGTATAAAAATGAAATCTTCACCTTCGTACGTCTCAAAACATTGTCAAAACGAAAAATATCCCAGCTAGTGTTACGCGCTTTCGAATGGTCAGTCGACCAGAATTTGTTAATTGTCGACTGTGAATCAATCCGTGCCGAACAACATTTGCAGACATTGTGGAATCCAATACGTGACATTATGGCGAAGAACGTCGACAAAAAAATGATTCTTATAACTCAGGCAGGTAAAGATTTAGGTGCCGAATGTAATCTTGACCGTGAAACTTGTCGTGTGGACAATACTGAATACAGCTTCGAAAATCTTACCAACGAATCGCAGAAGAAGCTGTTGGGGAAACAGGTCACTAAGTTTCAGGGAACGAACAATAGCACGAACTTCGCAGAATTGTTGGACATCCCCGACTGGGATAATCTGAGAAGAGATGAACTGAAGGATCTCTCAAGCATATTGGACACGGAGAGCTTGGTTGAGCTCATTTCTGAAAACGAACTACAAATCGGTCGTGAACTCGATGGGCTGGAGGATGTTAGAGATTACTACGTGAATCGTACGATTTTTCAATATGTGGTTATCAAGAAAGAAATTCTGGAAAACACAGAAATACCGGATATACTCGCCATTAGCGGCATCGACGGGATACTCTCTAGCGAATTGATGCGAATAGAAGGAACTTCTGATGTGAATGATACTTTGGGTGTGAGCAATATCGAGAGATGTATCCCAGACGATTTATTGCCAACTGAAGAACAATCATCAGCGGCACAATGCCCAACGAACTTCATTACTCTGGTTAGGAATCAAGAGGAGGAACAATTCAACGCTCTTTGCGCAAAAAATGAACATCGCAACGTTCATTGGTTGAAAAAAGAGCAAGGAAAATACATATGGAAGAAGTCTCAAGGAAATATAACTTATTTAGTGCAACACAGGGATGATAGTGAGAGTATTGACATCAATGATAAGACAGGTGCGACATATCTGAACGAAGATCAACTCACAGTCCATAACGAACCCGTGATTATTGCAGATACGGCAGGGACGGGAAAGTCTACCATGTTAACTTATACAGCATCAGAGATGAAGGAGAACGAACCTGATATGCTGGTGCTCAAAATTAACTTGACCCACCATTCAACCGCCCTAGCAGAAGTGAAGGAAAAGTCAAGTTATAATCTAGGCTGTATCGATGAAGCAATACAATTCTTGGTGAAGGAACTATTGCGTGGCGAAACTAACTTTTCACGGAAAGTTTTCAAAAGAATTATAGAAAGGAATCACAAGGTGGCACTGATATTCGACGGATTTGACGAAATAAGTCCTACGTATGAGAAAACCGTAAATGATATACTGCAATCACTTGCAGATTATGGCATACGGAAATTATTAGTCGCTACGAGACCACATACCAAAGGATCATTGGAAGCTAAGTTAAATGCATTCTTTTTTGAAATACGGCCATTCTCAACGTACGATCAGGAAAGATTTTTGACCAGCTTCTGGAAGACTAAGTTTGAAGACTCTCATCACGATTTGAATCCGACAGCCGAGGATCGAATAAGAAAGTATACTGTAGCGATAATGAAGACACTTGCCGTTTCGATCAAAGATCAGAGGAATAATTTCACAGCTATTCCACTACAGGCGAAGCTAGTCGCCGAGGTTTTTGAATGTCACAACGAAGGGGTGCGAGAGAATTTTGATTCGTGCCAAGATTTCATAGACTCAGAGGACGAAGAGCCAAAGTTTCCGGAAAAAATAAATCTCATTTATCTGTACAAACATTTCGTGGGGAAAAAGTTTGAAATATTTTTCAAAAAAAGAGGTGGAAACCTCGCTGACGTAGCGGTTTTGGAAGACAAAAGGATGCGGTATAAATCATACATAGCTAAGCACGAGAAACTGGCTTTGGAAACACTTTTCGACAAAGACAAGATAGAAAAGCTGCTTTCTCAACGAGATTCGAGCTACGGGTCACCTGAATCAACCGATCTTGAAATTCCTATAGAGAGGGACGGTATCATCACTCATTTGATCGATGGTCAGCCACGGTTCGGACATCGAACTTATGCGGAATATTTCGCAGCAAAATTTTTCTCAAACATCTTGATAAAGCGCGAGCCGGATGAATCGTTCGGAAAAATCTTCGTGGCGGACGTTTTACTGGAAGACAAATACCAGACTATGCGCGCCTTCATAAATTGGCTATTGTCAGACGAATATGATGATGTACTAGAGGGTGAGTTTTGGACACTTTTTGTGAAAGAGCATCGATCTCAGAGAAAAGAAACTATTTTCCACATAGCAGCTGCGGAAGGCAACGATCGTATCATAAGAATTTTTCTGAACTACTTCCGTGCAATCAAGGAAGATCGAAAGGTCATCATTCACGTCGAGGACTATGTTGGCAGAACAGCGGCACACCGGGCAGTTGAATACGGGCATTTGGACAACATAAAATTGCTAGCAGAAGACACAGACTTCGATGTCAACTGTCAAGACGTGATTGGCCTCACACCTCTCCACCGAGCCACTCAGATGGGTGTATTGGACCCACTAAATTATTTCACCGACACGGAAGCCGATGCCAAGTTACAAGATAGTAATGGCTTGGACGTGGTGAAATATTCAATAGACAAAAAAGCAGATTTCAATTCTCAGACGAAAAATGACGTGATGCCGCTACACGTGGCTACTGCGGAGGGTGACATGGACATAGTAGATTTTTTCTTCCAGAAGGGTGCCGATGTTAATCGGCCAAGGAATAACGGCGAGACGCCGCTGTACACTGCTATCTGGAGCGGCCACTTGGAGATGGTCAAGTATTTGATCGAGAAAGGCGCTGACATCAATTTTCGAAAAAACGATAGTTCAACGCCCCTACACTTGGCTGCGGCTGAAGGTGAATTGGACATAGTAGAATATTTTCTCGAGAAAGGAGCCGATGTCAATGTGACAATGGATTATGGCCAGACACCGCTGTACACTGCTATCTGCGGCGGACAATTGGAGATGGTCAAGTATTTGCTCGAGAAAGGAGCAAGCATGAATTTCCGAACGAACGATAACTCGACGCCACTAGAAATGGCTGTAATTTTTGGTCAATTGGGTATAGTAGATTATCTACTCGAGAAAGGAGCAAACATCAATTCTCAGGGGGATGGTGGCAGGACGCCATTACACATAGCTGCTTTCCACGGTAAAGTGGATATTGTGAAGTCTCTGATCGACAAGGAAGCCGATTTATATTCTCTATCGGACAACGAGTTCATGCCGATACACGAGGCTGTTAATGAAGGTCAATTAGCCGTGGTCAAGTGTTTGCTCGACAAGGGATTCGATATCAACACTCAAAGGAACGATGGCCTGACGATATTGCATTCGGCTGCTATCAAAGGTAGATTAGGCATAGTTGAATATTTGCTCAACAATGGAGCCAATATCAATTCGCAAACGAAGAAAGGCTCGACGCCGCTGAGCTTAGCTACCCAAGAAGATGAATGGGACGTGGTCAACTATTTGCTCGACAGGGGAGCCGAGCTCAATGCTCAAATCCGCAATGACTCTACGTTGCCTGATACAGTTGCTCAGGAAGATCAATCAGCCGTTATTTCGAACTTATCTGACAAGGCCACCAATTTCATTTCTCAATCATCAAACGATGGCTGGACGCTACTACACGCAGCAGCTTTTGCTGGTGAATTGAAAATGGTGAAATACTTGCTCGACAACGGAGCCAATGTCAATTCTCAAACTAACGAGGGCTGGACACCACTCGACGTTGCTACCGAAATGGGGCAAGAGGACATAGTCAAGTATTTGCGCGGAATGGGAGCTACTGATAATTCTCAACCGACTGAAGGCTGATTACACTGGTCTACAGTGGTTTTGTTGCCCTAGAAATGAGATTGATTTTGGATATATTTATGCTCACAATTCATGAAGCTATCAATGATCTTGTAAGATTTGCAAGATTTTTTTGATTTTTTTTTTCTTATTTGTTTTATGATATTTGCAAGATTTTAGCAAGGGGCCTGAGAGTGGGGATCGCGTGATGTTTTTATAATTGTTCAAAATATAAGATATGTAAAAATCATGAAAACAATAGCACATTCACTACTTTCATGAATATATTCGTAATTTGGGCACTTGAAAACATAAAAATTTGCGAAGATATCCAGGGCAACACAAAAAAAAATTTTCCTTTGTAGAGCTGTGTTATAACATAGGGGAACGTGGGGTAATTGCAGCCACGTAAGCGAAAGCAATAAAAAAAAATTAATTTAACGATCTAATCATATTTATTTTTCGTACTTTTTGACTTCTTTGGTTATTTATCTATAATAATTATAACGAATTTTTCTATTAAATCAACAAACGGCTTTAAAAAATTGACATTAGAAAAATGTTGCTTTCGCTCTCATTACCCCACCTGTCGGGTAATGAGAGCCACATCTTTCCCATATACGTAAAACAGATTTACTTATGTATTTGGTGCTGCTTTACTTAACTAAGTAACTAATAATCAACAAAAATATAGCTTTATTCACTTACCCTAGTAACCGAATCTTCTAAGAACTGAGACAATTCTCTTTCGCACGCATCTTTCGGCAGATTTGCAGCAGACTTGTGAATGAATCTTGTAAGACACTTGGACACTCTTCTTTCGCAAGCATCTTTCGGCAGATTTGCAGCAAAGTTTTGTATGATCATTTCAAAACACTTGAAATAATCAACATCTTGCTTAAGTTCATAGCATGCATGCGGAAACAGACTACTAGTGGCTCATATGTAAGCATCTTGCAAGAATCTTCCGAAAACCTTGCAGCAGATGGTTAAAAGGGTAGATGTTACAAAATGATATTATTCTATGGCATAATAATAATATTGATTTTCCTTCATTTAGTATGGATTTCATAACAATTTTTCAAAGTATCCGATGTCCAGCCGGTCTTTGACGTTGTACGTTTTCTGTTTCTATTCATCTGAAACATGAGATGAAATATTGCATTCAATAATTTGCAAAGGGGCAATGAGAGCAACCATGGCTCTCATTACCCAAAATGCTTCTTATTTGAATCAATGAGAATTCACGGCGTAATTTTATTATTCTTCCTATTAACGTGTTTCTATACAAAAATACATTCAATAAGGTAAAAGATAATCGCAAAAAAAAAAATTAAAAATAATCACCTAAGCCACTTACCTTGAATCCGCAAAAAAACACTTTCGTTACTACAGGAACACACAAAACATTCGCTCGTTCGTGGTCACCCTCCTGATACCACCGTGGTGCCCGGCCGCGATCGCGGTCAATAACTTTCGAGACTTTGAAGAGCTCCCGACAATCTGCAGGAAATCTCATACTAATGAAGAAGAAAATAATCAAGGAACGACGAAGTGAAGAGAACAGAATTACATATCGCAATAAATTGAATCTGTTTTCTTCAATCAACGCGTTATCTACATCAAGACGATAATCTTCCTATACTTTATTCCAGCCTCTATCGAACTCTTGAATTAAAGTGAAAGAATGATAGTCAAAAAATACTGTAAACCATTTTAAATTTTATTTTTTAATGTCTAGTTTATTGGCCGGACTGTTCAATAATTACTACGGTCGTCCAGCCGCAGCGTTTCACTTCCAAAACGCCATTAGCAGTTGAATTACCTGCCTATTTCAATCTATACAATAAATTCTGTTGAAATAAATATGCATAAAGATTATCATTATCATTATTATTATTATTATTATTATATTCGTTTATTTTTAAACAACAAATTCACTATCAATTAGTCGCCGCGCATTTGAACTTTTGTATACGACTCTCTATTTCCGGTCTGAAATGCCTTATCAGACCCTGAACTGGCCACGCAGCTCCATCCCCCAATGCACATATCGTGTGAAGTTCGATTTGCTTGCTAATCTCCCACAACATGTCGATCTCGTGCTCCTCCGCGTTTCCTTCGACAAACCTGATCGGAAAAACGGTTTCATACATTGAGGGATCAACACTATGTTCTTGGAATATCAAAAAATTGCCGAAAGGACTTCGATTCAATCCAACAACAACTCAGCTTCCGGTCATTTGAACACGGGACCAACTCACCTCCACATTATTTTGTACATCCAATTGATACCCTCTCGGCACGGTGTGCATTGTCCGCAAGATTCGTGCTTGTAGAAGCTTATTAAACGGGCTATCGCCTTTATCACGTCAGTTTGTTTGTTCATTACTATTACAGCCGCGGTTCCAAACGAGCTTTGGACTCTCACTAGGTCGTCAAAGTCCATAAGCACCTCGTCGCAGGCCCTAGAAGATGGAGATTCCCGTTTAGTACCATGTTTCCCTGATTGCTGATAGAAATCGCCGTAGCTTTGACCTCAAAATTGCATTTTACGGTATAAAACCTGGTCAGGGTACTTAGTCAAGGCTTATACGTTTTCGGAATTATCGGTGTAGACGATCCTCCGGGAATCACACCAAGCAGATTGTCCCATCCACCGATCACTCCGCCGGCGTGTTTTTCTATCAATTCTTTAAGCGGGACTGACATCTCCTCTTCTACTGTGCACGGATTGTTCACATGACCAGATATGTTGTACAATTTTGTACCGCTGTTACGTGGACGACCGAATGATGCGAACCAGGTGCCACCTCGGCGACAGATTGTCTGTAATTATTATCAAGTTCTTTTAGCTTCAAGTCCTGTTTCTTTTCAGCTCAATCTCTAACTCTCTGTGCTATCCTGGGGCAGATTTTCCGTGTTTTGGTACTCCTAAGTTTAATTATATCGATTCGTTGGTCAATTTCGAGTCTGTCTTGTCCTCGAGTCATCCCTATGTGCAATTCTCGATTTCTTCAGTCATCAGGTCAATTTTCTTTGTTTGTTCATCTCTGAATATGATTTATATACCTAATCTAATTTTTGATTTCGATTTTCTCGAATCTCGATTACTTTCGAATCAAATTTCCTCCTTTTTTGGTATTTTCAACTTAAATCTCTTTCCAGTCAGTTCAATATTCCGAATTTCCACTAACTTTCAATTCGAATTTTTAACATTCTTTGATATTCTCAAGTCTGTCTTATTCTCTCTCATCCACAAACTTAATTTCCTATGTCTCTCCATCTCTAAATTCAATGTCTCTCATTATTGAAACTCAAAAGTTCAATTTCCCCCGTCTCTCCTATTTCCTAAGTTCAATTCAATTCATATTCTTCTATTCTCTAATCTGCCTCATTATTTCCTAACTAACATTTGAAATTCCTACAACCTTCTGCCATTCCGAACTCCTCTAATCCCTATCATCAATTAATTTCAATCTTCTCTACTCACAGGTGAAACAGCGACAGTTTCAACGTTAGTAACAGTCGTAGGACATCCGAAGAGTCCAACATCAGCTGGAAATGGTGGTTTGAGTCTAGGCTTGCCCTGTTTACCCTCGATAGATTCAATCAGGGCGGTTTCCTCCCCGCAAATATAAGCACCAGCTCCTCTCTGGACGAAAATATCGAAATCATAGCCAGACCCGCACGAATTCTTGCCAATCAATCCTCCCTGATAAGCCTCCGCGATAGCGACCTGGAGGTTTGACGCCTCGTTGTAAAACTCTCCTCTGATATAAATGTAAGCTGCGCAAGCCCCCATCGCTCTACCAGCGATCAAACACCCTTCGACAAGCTTGTGAGGATCGTGCCTTAGGATCTCTCTGTCTTTACAAGTCCCAGGCTCTCCTTCGTCCGCATTAACGACAAGATATTTGGGTCTCCCATCGGAAGGCTTGTTCATGAATGACCATTTCATTCCCGAAGGAAAACCAGCCCCGCCTCTACCCCTCAGACCAGAAACTTTGATCTCATTTATAATCCAATCCGCACCCTTGTCCAATATCTCTTTTGTCTTGTACCAATCTCCCCGCTGTAATGACCCCTTCAATCTCCAGTCATGACGACCGTATAGATTGGTGAAAATCCTGTCCTCGTCAGACAAATTTCCTCCAACTTTCTGTTATTTGAAGCAAATTTGTCTAGTTAGGTGATTATTCCTCAGGAGAATAAAAAGAAAAAAGAATATCACCATTTCTCTGTTCTTTTCATTTCTTAAATCCAACTTAGTAATAATTTTGACTATTTTACTCACTTTTCCCTCAGGGGCGGCATTGGCGTAAGATTTTTGATGTTGGTTGTTCGTTACAGCGCCAAGGATACCTGATCATCATCATCATTACAATTTTAATTATAATCATGACAATCATCGTTGTATATCGATTTATGACATAATTAGTGACTTAAATTCAATATTGAATTGACATGCAGGTATTATTGCTTATATAACCTTGAGGGGAGATCTGTGTGTTGTATAGCTTTCTATTTTCTGTTTCAATACTTCGTATGTTTCAACGGTTTTTCACCATGCTCAATTGATCAACGAAATATTGAGATCAGAATCGCTTCGTAAGTAGTAAATGTATTTGATAATTACCTATTCGTATCCTCGGTAGTCGATGAGTGCATCTCGCGATAACACCCGCCATCTTTAACAGTTTTCAACTTCGCAATAGTGTTTCACTAGAGAATCCCTCAACGCGGCGCTCCGATCGCTGGGAGATGGCGGATGCAGGTATCTGAATTTTGGGTATAAATGAGCAAAAAGACAAGAATTTCTAGTTTTTTTTATTCACCGATGTCGTTGTTGGTATTGTAAATACATTGATATGTTTTTGATGAATCTATTGAAGGATCCTCGTTCACTTTTTTCATCCGAGGTTACGAAACTTTTGAATTTTGTCGATAAACGAACGACAGACGGGAAAACGGTTGCAAACAATCCCTTCCTTATTGACCGGATAAGCGAACGGCTGACAGTTGGGTTTTCTAACCTGTACCACGTATTACGAACTTAGAACAGTGGCAAGGCCCAATTCGTTGCATTAATTGTAAAGTACGTTGATTGATCTGAGAATAGTTATAGCGATAATGACGGTTCATAATTTGTACATATTCTCGCGTAACGGAACGTTGTTGTACTACGCTGAATGGAACAGACTGAATAAATCTGGCATAACAAAGGAGGAGGAGGCTAAATTGATGTACGGTATGTTGTTCTCGATAAAATCATTCATAAATAAGATATCGCCGTTGGATCCTAAGGACGGTTTTCTACACTACAAGACCAGCAAGTACACGCTGAATTATCTCGAGACACCGTCAGGCCTGAAGTTCGTATTGAACACCGACAACTCGGCACAGAACGTCAGGAATCTATTGCAACAACTTTATAGCCAGATCTACGTAGAGTTTGTGGTAAAAAATCCGCTCTGTCAACTGAACGAACCCATAGAAAGTGAATTGTTCAAATCCAAACTTGACGAGCTGGTCAAGTCATCGCCATACTTCTAATATTCGATAGCAAAACATCGGCTTTACGACTCCGTAGTCGTCGTGTGAAGAAATCTGTTTGATCGACCAAAGCTTTGTGTATCGTCAAGCAAGTGGCGCCGTACACGAGCGAGACGCGATCTAACACAACACTCGGCCTGTGCAGGAGATTCAAAAATGGAAAAGGCCGGGAGAAGGATGAATATTATTCTTTCATTTTTGTTTTGTACATTTTGAAGATCATGATTTAGGATTAAGGCTAATATCTAAAATAATTTGTAAGCACATTCCTAGTTCTAATGATGCTCGATCTCGTTAACTCTTTTCTGTTTCTTCTGCCTTTCTTTTTTGTAACATTTTTCGTTAACGGTTATAACTTATATCGTAATACTAACGATTAATGATTATTAACACTAGATGTGTACATATATGATATTTCTCGATTGTTAAACAAATAAATAGCTATCAGACCTCTTCCTTTATACTGTCTTACATAATATAATACTGTATAACTTAGCCAATAAAGAAATATAAACAAAAGACCAAATATAATTCAACAAAATATATCATGGTACTGCAGATTAACCCAGATCCATATTCCTGACCTATTTTTACATCGAGGTTAGGTTATGTTATGTTATGTTATACCTATACGCTAGTAGTATTCCGCGTAATTCGTTTAGTTGCGGATGTTTGATCGAAATATGAAACACTACATATATAAACCTATATCTACGCTTATACAATACGTCAGAATATTGTAGTAACCGCTCAAAGAAAATTCCATAAATAGAGAGAATCCGTAACTATTCAAAGTTCTCAGGAGCATTATTATCACATCTGAGCTGATATAACAGTATTATCAGTGTGTATAATGTGCATGTATACCTATATGCGTGCTAAAGTAAAAGAATGTCATTGTTTTAGTTTCTTTTTGTTCCCTTGTTCCGTATTGCGTCACAGTGACACAACCTAACCTCTTTAGGGTAAATACCGACCGTTACGTAACTCACTCTTTCTTGAGTTTCGCCGAATTGCTGGCGCCAAAACCGATACAACAAACGGAGAAAGAAGATAGAATAAACGATATGTTCAAAAACATTTTGAAAACCGCGGAATGAGATATGAACGTATAGGAAAATCGTTGTATAAAGTTGAAAGAAAAGAAAAATTACAAATTGATTGATTAAAGGAAAAGAGAAGAGAGAAAAATGACCACCTCGAATGTAACTAATTGCGGGTGCGAGGCCTTGCGCCGATCTCTGCATCTGACAATAGGAGGCAGCAGGAACAGATTGTGTGAGGGGCGGGTCTGTGATTCGGATTTGGGTACGTATATCTTGATTCTGTTTACATACGATTCTCTGAGTTGGTAGATTTGAATATTGTAGTGGAGCTTGGAGGGTAGAAAATGAAATATCTTATCAATATAAGATCTTCGGACACTGGACGCAAAATTTATGTTCCAATATGCAAACAAACAAGAATCGTTGAACTTGATTTCTCAGATATTTTACTGAACTTTCAGATACAAATAAATGCTCAAAAATGAACAAAATTTCACAGGAATTTTTCTGTGCGAAAATGTTTGGTAAACAATTACAGCAGATCGTAATACCTATGTGTTACAAGTATATAATTAATCATGAGAAACAATTTCTCGTAAATTTGTAATTGATTTGAAAGTAAAACGCGAGGTTCTAGAGAGATAAACAAATGACCAGCTGGTTTTTCTCTAACGCTGGTTAGTCTCTTACGATCTGCAGTCTCATTCTTCGTCTTCGTCTTCGTCTTCGTCTTCGTCTTCATTCGTATTCCGTTAGAGTCTCGGTCCGCTAGCGAGTAGGTATAGGTAGGTAGCTGCCCACCCAACCCTCTAAACTGGCAAGAACCGCTCCGCTCCAAGCATGAAGTTAAGTAGGTATAAAGTTATCTCATCGTCAAGCTCGGAGTCGAGCAGCAACTAGCTACTCTCATCGTCAGCCGTAGCAAAACTCTCTCTCTCTCTCTCGCAAGTTCCGCGTTTTGTATAATCTTCAAACGTGTTGTATAATCACATACTTCGTGTCTGTATTCCATGTATGCATAGACATACATGCATACGAATTCAGAAAGTAGAGAAAAAGAAAAAAAACATCTGAAATCCAACAAGATATTCGAGCTTTTTTTTTTTTTCAAATACAACACACAGCCTCCGAGGAATGAAGATAGTGTAAGTCAGTTTTGTTTTTTTTTTGTCAAATATTTTGAAAGAAATTTCATACACCACACAACTCCTCAAAAGTTCATGTGCAGACTGTAGTGCATACTGCATACGTGTAACCGCCTAGCGGTTTTAGGCTGCCACCGCAAGTCAGCAGCTGGCACTTACTTAAACGATGTATAGAAAGTTTAGTGTTTCTTTTTTCTTTTTCCATTTCTCTCTGTCTCTCTTCTTCTTCTCTCTGGCGAAGTAACAGGGGTCATGGAGTGAGTGAAGTGAATTGGAAGTCAGTGAGTGTGTCTTATAACAACTTCTCTGCAGTCAGTCGAGAACCTTTTGCGAGACGTTGTTTTTTCTTTTTCATCTTGTTGTTTTGTTTTGATTTTCAGTCCGGTCTTCAATTTTCACTATTGTTTTCACACTATTTTTTGTATTTGGTGTTTTCAAAAACAAGCACCGACACACTGCTAGGTGTACAAATAATTTTCCTTCAAAATGCAGTGCAGTGATATTCAGAAGACTAATGCTGACTTCAGTGAAGCTGCAGGGTTCAGTTCAGTTCAGTCAAGAATATCGAAAGAAAATGAATTGCATATCAGTGTTGAATATTTTCTTCCAAACGGTGTAGGTATTCACATACCATGCCCTTGTATCTACAAAACATAAACACATACGCGCTTACAGAGCTCTATAGTTTTGAGAACAAGAAAAACAAGTGCCAAAAATACTTAGGGTACCTACCTAGCCGTCAAGAGCAGCTATAAGCTGCTGTTCAGAAGAAGCAACTATGGTACTTTTTCGTCGTAAGGAACGGAGTCTGCAACCCGCGGACGACAGACACCTATTAGCTAGCATGGACGCAATAAATGGTGCAAAAGTTGATCATCATCAAATCGACAATGGTAGGATTATTAAAAAACATTATTCTTGCCATAATCATTGTATGTAATTTCTTTTGTTCTTTCATTAAAGTTACTAATCCACTAATGCATTGTGTCTAATCCTTCAGTTGCACTCTTTTTGAATGTATTAATGTATTGTGTTTAACCAAGGGAGCGAAAAGAACTAGCGATTTCGAGTCGTGTAAGGTTGCACGCCGACTTTTTGTGGTTTCACAATAAGTTGAACAAAAAATGGAAGAGAAAAAGTTGACGAGATAAATGGAGGCCCGCTAGAGTCGACGGCTACGAAAATAAGTATAAGTTTGTTTTGAGTGAGCTTGTCTCGTAAATAAAGTCGAAACATTTGAAAAAGTCACTCAATATAGGTATGCATCCCTCAATTCCTCAAAACTTTTAAATGATGGTCAAAAACTTGGAAGACTGTGGTAACGATGGAAAACTTTACAAAACTTTGAAGAATTGACAAGAGTCGACGTTCGAAAGTTTTGCTGTGTTTCGAAAAACTGAAAGAGATTCGAAGATCATCACAGCCTAATATAACTGCCAAAGACACCTTAAATGGCTAACAAATGTTAAAAATCTGCTAAAACGACGAAAAACTATCATAAACCATGCAAAATTTTTCGAAATTACGTGAAACACTTCGAAGATTCCAAGAACCTTCTGAACCGATCTATAGGGTTTGCAAATTCTTTGACCGTGTTGTTTGAACCCTTGTGAAACTAACAATTAACAAAATTATGATGTGTGCTATATTGCATGAAACGCGTTCGAGGCGCCATACCATTCGGCCACCTGTAGCTCGGGGGCTATATATTGATCCCGGGTGGTCGGTTGGTCGGGGGTGCACCAGCGCAGCCACACCCGGTTGTAGCGACACCGTGGCATCCCCATTCGAGAGCCGGAAGCTCGGTTCAGTAATGGAGAGTTCTGTTCCAGCCGCGTTCATGCACGTCCGTGAGAACATCGAGGAACTTGGTAAGGTTGCCGACGACACTGACCTCGTGTTCCTAAAGGGTTTGCTGGACAGTCCGGTGGTCACTTCGCTAATCAAGGTACATACATACATAAACGTAGATAAACCATGCACATATACAGGTATATACTATCCAATCAAGTTGCAAACCTGCGGTATATATTATATGGTCAGTCACGCAAGTACGTATCCAACTATATACCTATCTATGTGTGTGTGTGTGTGTATATATAGTATAGCTTTTATAGTATAGCTTTTATAGTATCTTTTTACGCTTTACTATACTATCATCGCGTTTCATTGAACAAACAAAAAGCGAAATCTGTTAAGCCTCGTACAGATTGGTGTCACAATATTAATAATCACTTGAACGAACGTATTAGATATGTGTGCAGAGGTGCTAATGACGATTTAGTATCTGTAACAGGTAAGTTTAAATCTGCATAAAAATATTTTCATAATTTTGACTTTCATGCATATTAATAATTCACTGCGGGTAATTGAGAAACGCATTGATCATAATATACTATGTATGTCGACTGTGCTTCCGGTGTCGTGTGCCAATGATTACGTGATATCTTTGTGGCTTTCAGTAGCAATACGAGTACGACCCTTGCTCGTAAGTTTTTAAAACAGATATTGTATCCTGGATCGAAGGCTGAAGTGAAAGCTGTGGCTTGTTGCTAAATGAAATATCAGGCACTATTTCAAATTCTTCAAAATGCATTAAAAACTGTCCGATAAGTTCAGGGTTTCCGAATATTCTCTAAGAATATCGTCTCAGCTTCCCAGATTCTAGTCTTCTGATAACAGTATCGTCACCTTTGTATAACGATCACCCAGTACGTAGTATCCACCTAGCCTCGTGCGGACACCCACACGTGTGTTTACAGAACCGTAAAAGTAGTACGCGATGACGCCACCGTCGAACGTCCAGTTTCCACAAAGACAGTGATCAATGCGTGTAATATGTATACGTACACATAGAAATATGCACATATACAAACACCGCACATGCTCACACGCGCGGAATAATAATGTTACGTGCAGTATAGGGATAGAAAAAAATGAATAATGCATCAGGCGAGGGAGGGAGTCAGGTAGTATATACCTGCATTCCCTCTTTTCCCTGTTATTGGATTTATCGACACATACACACGCGTTCCTTATGGATATGCATGATGCGAAAGAGGAGGGGGAATCAATGGCTTGAGCTGCCGAGGCTAGAGGGCATATCTGACTCGTGCTAACGTTAATTGTTAATTTCATGAAGAATCATGATTCATGATTCTCCGCTTTAGTTTCCACTGCAGGCTCTCGGTGGTAGTAATTGTCGGATTGGATATAATTGGGGCGACCTTAAGCGACCCACAATTGTCGCAGGGTCACTAGGAGCAAGTCGTGCGTAAGCTTGAGTATAAAATACTATCCTGCAGCGATCTCTATCCAGTAGTAATACATTAGTGTAACTTGAATCCGTAAACGAAATTCAATACACCCGTGTCTCCTTATTGGATTATACCATTATTATTACCATGTGAAAATACGAGTGTTCGTTCGTCGATCGAACTCATAACGATGTAATTTCAACCCCAAACCACTCGTATGTACGTACAAAAAATGGTGCAAACACTTCAAAGATTCGAAGACATTTACATATCCTGATTCGAATATCGGAACTTTCCAGACTCGGATTGAATCAGATACTAGCCAGCATGGTCTTGGGTATAATTAGCACCGTGTTCAAGTATAATGAACAAAAGTAAATCCGTGTTACACAGTTAACCGTGGCGTGCACGGCGGTAATGCGTAGTTGAAAGTAAACAACAGTATAGTACTACGTAAACACTGTAAGTATAGCTGATGGTATCGCATTTCGCAATCGAACAGCAGCTACATACAAGTATTCAACACGAATACCTCCGGAACTTGAAAGCCGTTATAAAATTTCCGAAAAAGGAGGGGATTCCCATTTCGAAAATTCATTCCACAGTCATGGAACGACAATGTTTCCTCATCTCTTTCGCCGTTGGAGGGGAGAGACAGAAAATCTCCATTTTTTTTTCTTCTCACCTTCCCTAGGCCGATAAAATGAGAATGAGAATCGCTGATCTCCGGAGGAACACAACGTAGCGGAGTATCGCATACCGGCGATGTGGCTATGTGGCTTTGAGCCCCCCACCTGTTCGCTGAACAGTCTGTTCTTCTCTCTCAGCCCAGCTCAGGGCTCGGTTCAGGTCGAGCTCGAACGTTAACGTAACGAACACATAGAACGAACGAAGTGATCCCGGAGGCGCGGCACTCCTCAGTGTTCAGTGTTCAGTACTGACTTTCCCGAGGTCTTTGCTGCCTCGTAGCTTTCGCGCTTCTTTACATCAATTCGTACATTAAAATAGGTGAGAAAGTGAGACGAAAGCCGTTTTTCACCGAAAAACTGTTTGAAAAAGTTCTGCAAGTTTCATTCGAACTGTGATCAACGATCCATCGGAGATTTGGTCGTAGTAAATTCCGCTTATTCACTCCGTAAGGAAATTTCACGATTTTTATTACAGGTGAGTGATCGCGACTAAACGACGCCGAGCCTTCATGCGACTTGCACAATGTGCGCAGCTGTTGTGCGGGCTGCCGATCAACAGGCGATTCCAACGATACGTTGACGTGTTTTGCGTGTTCGCATCGATAGGGAGACGCTCGGAAATCGTGATAACATTTTCTGCAAGTCGGATATGCTTTTGTAAAGCTTTAGACAGTTTTTTACAAGTTCCTCGGGGTTTCGGCTCATCAACTTTCGGTTTTACTGCGTTCATGCATCAATAGTACAAAAGCACTTCTCTAGAAAGGGCGTTTCCCTGATTTAGGGTCTAAAGAATGATATTAACGATCTTTTCTCTATCATGTTCGCAAGAATACTGAAGACGCTTGAAATTTTTCATGCAGAAAAGGTTCTCCGATCCTTTCATCATTTCGCCACTCAGTTCATCGCATTCGAGCCCCTGATGTGACGATATTTTTGCTTTTCAAAATTGAATAGCGTCTCTCAATTAACGCTGACGACTCAATGATATTGTTTTATCAAAACCGTATAATATGTAACATCGTTGCTAATTTCCGAGCTAACGGATGATGATTGGGCCTTGGATAACATCAAGATACATTTTATAGTTGCGTACGAATTTGAAGAGGGAATGTAAAGATCGTGGGCGAGGCAGTTGAATAAACCTCCTAACAGTGGTGTGTTAGAGCAGTAAATTCGTACGTGATAAATTGAGGCGGGGAAAAATTCAAACAATTATGTGGTACTAAAGATTGATTTACTAAGTTCGAGTAGATGTAGAGTTTAGTTAGTTATAATTCTAAAGTTCCATGCGCCATGCATTAACCATTTCCGCTCCCGAAACAATCGGCGAGTTTATATGTGTATAAACAGAATATTGTTTTTGGCTTCTAAGAGCTGTGTGTACGAGATGAGGAGAGGAAATTGATACTTTATGAGGCTAAATCGAGATCGATGATATTATACCCACCTATACACATACACATATTACTCTGGCCTCGGCAGTACAGAGTCTGTAAATAATCTGAAACGTGGGAGGGAAACTGGCAGACTCAGTTTTATACCTAACTAGATAAACATTAAACATACTTTGATTGTGAGAACTGACAATCGAGATCGGCGTTTCCGGAGTTTGAATAATAAACCGAAACCTGCATTAGAAGTTCGCATTGAAAACAAATGGAACAAAAGTCGTGATTATAAGATTTTGCAAGACGAAAGATAACAAAATCAAAAAACGATCAATCTTTCTCATCGCAGGTTCAAGACCGTTTGGAAGAATCTCCCAGTGGTGCGAGTCCGGTTTGTCAAGCGTGTGACATAGCCGACGAGATCGTTCACAGTTTCAAATCATCTGCGGATAAAAACGCGGACGAGTTGGCGAAGCTTTTGAAAAAACCGCATCTCAAAGCGCTATTGGAGACACACGACGCTGTAGCAGAGCGTCGAGACGCTGCGTCGACGCCTGATCAATCCTTTCTCACAATGCCAGCTGACGACAGAGCTGACGCTGTCAGGGTTGTTGGATTGAGGAGAAACCCGGACGAGCCATTGGTATAAATCCAAAGAAACAACTGAACTCGATTTTCAATTCAAATTTGAATTTGAATGAAACGGTTTTTGCCGCTCTTTTATCCAGGGGCTAACGGTGCAAGTCGACGATGTAGGCAACCTGATCATCGCCAGGATTCTGGGCGGTGGTACTGCCGCGCGTCAGGGGCTTTTACGAATCGGTGAAATCGTCCTCGAAGTTAACGGAAAGGACGTCCACACTCCTGACGAACTTCAGCAGGCTATACACGAGGCGAAAGATAATCTGACCCTGAAACTAGGGCCAGGATTGGCGAACGACGGATCAAGGCCTCTAAAATCCACAGTATGTAGAGTTTTGGATAAATGTTATGGTTTTAAAAAATCTTCAATGTTGCTAATCCCTCGATTTTCACGATCTGCGCAGTGCTACATGCGCGCCCTGTTCGACTACGATCCGTCCGAAGACACTCTGCTCCCATGTCGCGAGATCGGATTGCCATTCCAGAAGGGAGATATACTGCAGATCGTCGATCAGGCGGATCCGAATTGGTGGCAAGCCCGGCGCGTCGAGGGTGACGGTCTGGGTGCTCCGGGTCTGATACCATCTCTGGAATTGGAGGAGCGTAGAAAGGCGTTCGTCCCTCCCGAGGCCGACTTTGTCCATAAGATCAGCATCTGCGGTACGAGGATATCGAAGAAGAAGAAGCGGAAGATGTACCAGTCGAAATCTAACGGCGAATTCGATGGCGCTGAACTTTTGCTGTATGAGGAAGTCGCCAGAATGCCACCCTTCAGACGCAAGACACTGGCGCTTGTTGGACCTAGAGGCGTTGGAAGGAGAACACTCAAGAATAGACTCATCAATAGCGATCCTGATAAGTTTGGAACCATCGTACCTTGTGAGTAGACATCATCAACCAATTCCTTGACTATTTCGTTCCTCCAAAGTTCCTCAGGATGTATTTCAATGTTCTCAACGATTTCCAAAAAAGGTTTTTCACAGTTCACGGAATTCTGATCACCTCCGAACGTGCTCAACGATTTCTTTTGCAATTCCATAGCGTTCTGTGTAATTCTCCATAGTTTTGGACGAATTTGACACTTCAAAAGTGTTTTTCAAAGTTCTCCCAAATTTTGGAAAGTTTTGAACTAGCTTAGACTGTCATTGACTACATCGTTGAATCGCGTAACAATGAGACAAACAGCTAAAAAATGAGACCCCTCTTCCGATAACCAGACACATCTCGTCCTCCGCGAGTTTTGGAAGAAGATGGGAGAAGCTACTGGTTCACAGAAAGAGTTTCAATGGAAGCTGACATCCTAGAGCACCGGTACCTAGAGCACGGCGAACACGGAGGCCACCTCTACGGCACCAGGCTCGAATCCGTCCGGGAGTTAATCAGAGCTGGAAAGATGTGCGTGTTGGACTGCAGTCCAGCCGCCCTAAAGATACTCCATAACAGCACCGAGTTCATGCCTTATGTGATCTTCATTGCTGCTCCCGGAATGGAACAACTTAAGTCACTATACGATCTTGGGAGATCGACGGGTGCCAGCAACAGAAATTTAACGGTAAACCGCTCGTCATTTTGCCAGCAGCGATGAGTTATCGTTTATATTATGTTTAGTCTCCGAATAACATCGGACAATGTTCGCAGAACATCGTTTTGGTATTGATCGAAATGTCGTGGCAGTGTTTGAGTCCAAAAAACTAGTTCTTCGTTTTTTTTTGGTTCCTCTTTCAAGTTTCTATATCTTTGCTTGATTTATCATTGTGTAGTACATCGATATTCAGTTTTCTCTGATAGTCGATTTTGGCATGCGGTATTTTGTAATGCGAAATGTTGTTTCCGTTTCGAGTAAGAGAAATAATTTTTAAAAAATCTTACTGTATATTAGGAATGAAGCAGATTAGGTAGACAAAGAAATTCCCCCGTTTATTTAATGAAAATCTCGTTTCATTGAAACATAGATCGAAAATTTTTTAATTCTTCCCAACTTTTATGTTCTCTCTTTCTCTCCCGCAGTAGAATTGTTGTTTGTTAGCCCGTGCCCATATTGCAGTATTCGTTATTTGATTTGTACATACTATGATTATTATCTGAAAGAAAAGTGAATAAGAATCCATATATTATCATTTGCGAATGCGTATGTTTCAAGATATGTAAATAATTGACTGTTTTCTTTTTATTTTTAACGATTTTTTACTTTTGTATTTCGATGTTGGCTTTGCTAGCTTGACCGTCACAGCTCCATCAGATTTAGCTCAAGGCGAGCACGTACCCTGGAGTCCCTCGCATCCCTATACGAGGTTTGTACATGAAAAAACCTAAAACCAAAATAAAAAATTAATACTATGCATGAAGTGTTTAGAAAATTATTCTTTAAATTTGTATAAGAACAAAAAAAAAAAAAAAAACAAAGAAGAGCACCATAGCTATAAATCTTTTGACCACATTATTCATCATGAACGTTGATTCTCTATAATCTATTCGATCTTCTAATTTTCATAATCTTTATTTTTTAACTCGAATTTAGGAGGACGACCTAAAATCGACACTCGAAGAATCAGCAGCTCTGCAAAGAGCTTATGAGAAATACATTGACCTGGTTATTGTGAACGAGGATTTCGACCAGACATTTAGACAGGTTGTTGCTGCGATGGAATCACTGGCTACAGAACACCAGTGGGTACCTGTTAACTGGATATACTAGTAAAGTAAAAAGTATGTACCTATATGCTATTATATATATATGCAGATATTACATAGTAGAACCATAGATATATTACTAATTATGATACACATAGGTATAGGTATGTGAATTAATACATACAAGAACAAGTTTGAAAAAAAAAATGAAAAATAAAAAACACACACACACACACAAAAGAAGAAAAGAATCAGTTTCATTTTTATTAGGTATATACTAGATATAATTAATGATAGATTTTCAGATTGAATAATAATCTAATTGATATTATATTGCATAACATTATTTTTTACTGAATATAATATCATAAAGGTTTTTGAACAGCTATAATAGGGTAGCTACTAGGGTAGCTAAACAATATATATATATTGTGATGTGAGAAATCTCATCCTATCTCACAAATGACTATAAGATAATATAGATATAATAGTATATCATCGAATCACGCCGACTAAAATCCCGCTCATGACAACCAAAGCCAATTAAAATCGAATATAAGACGTATTTGAAAGATATATTCAGTTTTAAAACGTCTTTCAGGCATATTATCATACTTATACATCTTTGAGACGCGTAATGGCATTCAAGACGTCGCATAACGACCTCGTATTTTTGAAAAAAAAAGCCAATTTTTATCACCTAGACGTCTTTTGTATATCTTCTGTTTCAAGATTACACAATTCAACTATACATACTGTATAGATCTAGGCAGCTATACCGCCCGTATTATATACAATAGGATATATATAATTAATTAATATACATATATATTAACTTATTTAATATAAGCATATATTATTATTATTATTAGATTGCCGTCCAATATTTTTAAGAAACCCGCGTACTCTCATATACATACATTATACATTATATAATAAACATATAAGATATGATATGATATATAACGATGAAACAATAATTTCACGTACTATAATCATCAATACAATAATTAACAATTATTAGTTTATTTTACACGATTATTTCCCCAACGATTATTGTCTTTATCTCTGTAACATATATATATATACCTGTACATACATACATCTTACAAAGAAAAAAGTTTTTAATTTTGTATTCATTAACTGAATAATTACACTATTCAATTTTATCTATAAACAAATGTATAAACTCAACCGTTGTAACAGAGAAGAAGATAGAGAAGGCGATGGAGACGAAATGATATTTTTGAATTTTTAGATAGAATTATCATCGTGAAAATGTAATGAAACTAGAATAAAATTGATGAATAAACCGCTGGCTAACAATACTTAAGCGTTTAAAATAATTTAAGATCCTGTAATATGAATCGGGGAAATATTATAAACACTTATAATATACGAAAAATAAAGATTTATTTTGAATTCTTTTGATCCAACGTTTGTTGTATTGTATCTTCCGTCCATTCAATCCCCTGACAAAAATAGAAGCAACGTTCGTTGGAATTCGGAGTTTCGAATAAGAAAAAACAAATACGATGAGAGTAGTGAGTAAAACGAGTTAGCGCGTATGGGAAAATATGAGGACAGGTAGATTTTCTAAATGTCAAGTTCAAAGAGTAATTCAAATATCGACCAATGGCGAATTGCCGTCTGCCAAGTCTCGTGTGCGCGCGCATACGAGTTTCCCTATCTTAGATGGCAGCACGTACCAACGGGAGCGGCGACGAATGCACGGCGAGCACGCGGACCGCGACAAGCACACGAGTCACAACACACATAATCAGGATAATATCACACATAAAATACGGGCTGGATATATGTATACCGGATTTCGAATTTTTCTTTAATGTTTGCACGTGCTGTGATAGAATTATTATTAATAAAAAAAACCGTTAGAACTCGTAGAATTAAAAATAGTCGAATATAATAGGGTAATTAATTATAACAAAAACATAATAAACTACTGCGATCATGAAGATTTCCGAAAAACTTCGTCAATTTGACGCCTATCCAAAGACCATGGAAGACTTTAGCGTGAAAACATTCGGCGGTGCTATCGGTATAATATAACATTATAATAAATTAAAAAATAAATATTTATTATTACCTCGTATTCAATTTATTTCAATATTTTGTTAGATATTTTTTATTCAAAAAAATACATACGTACAACTATCAAATAACTCTGATCGACTGTACACAGAGATAGTTTCGCTCATAATAGTTATCGCATAAGTCAGATAAGAGAATGAGAGAAGAAAAAAACATCTGTCAAACTTAGCTGTACACGTAACAGTAGTGTAGTGAAATTATCAAGTGTATACTCGACGCATTTATACTGACCAGTATGAAGTTTGAGCCACAATCTTCTGTCTCTTTCCATATTGATATGACCGCATGAAGGAAATGAGAAGACAGACTAATTCCGGACCCACTTCATACCGGTCAAAATTTAACACGTCAAGTGTGCGCAACATGTTCTATGCATCATATTGTGAATTGTCACAGATTATATCGTCTGCTGTTAGCACCTCGTGTGCTATCGTACTGTACGATAATATTTTGTCGTATATAATGATTAAACGAGAAACAGCTATTATGACATAATGCCTATACAATATCCTGCAAACTGTACACTCTAAGAGATTAGGCTTATCTATACGTGTCAGAACGTTGCTTAGATAAACCTAACCTCAAACGATAATTTACGGCGTCTATAAAGCCGATAACACTTCTGTTACTACTTTTGTTCTCCTTTTCTAATTGTTGTTATTTCCGTTAAAAATGGCGCCTAGATCCGATGAGACAAAAAAATTTATGAATAAAAACAGAAAAAGACAAACAAAAAACTCAATTTTTGTTTTTGTTTTTTGATTCTTCTATTTTCAGTCACTATAATAAGCACCATTATTATCCTGGTTCTGTTCGTGTCTGAGGTGAGAGACTATCTTACACCTAGTCTTAGCGAGGAATTGTTTGTCGATACCTCCAGGGGTTCCAAGTTGAAAATAAACTTGGATTTTATAATACCGGCTATATCCTGTGACTGTGAGTTGAACTACATGATGTTATGTTGTTTGAGAACTCATAAGTGAAGAGAAAACAAAAATACAAAAAATACAAAAATAAACTTGAAATGAAATTACTAAAACTCTTTCAGTGCTTTCTCTCGATGCCATGGACACCACGGGGGAACAGCATTTACAAATTGATCATAATATATTTAAGAGGAGACTGGATCTTCACGGAAATCCTATTGAAGATCCTAAGAAAACTGGTATGTTTTAGTTGCAACTTATACAGGATGCAAAAAGTTGTTTTCTTGCTACTTAGAAATGTATTCTTGACTCATTAATGATGAACTAGATCATATATGTCTATGGGACTGTTCAGAAAGAAACAGAAATAAGAAAAAGGAAGAACTTGATCGAAATTCGGAGCATAGAGTCCGTCATTTCGTTTAATTTCGTGGTACAATGCCTTATCATTGATTATTTGCATGCCAAAAAGTTCAACCAGTTAGTTTTTGCAATGATTCGTACCTGGTTACTTCGGTACCGTTCATCCGAGGTGAACCAAATTTCACATGAATATTTTAGGCAGTTATGTCTATCGCGTGAACTACGTAAATTGAATTATAACCGTGGGAAGTAACATTCTTTCAACGATTTACTCCATTGTCACAATTATCACGCTTGTCAGTCTCGTTTTCGCACGTATCGCGGAAATTCTCTGACCGATTTTGATATTCGTAGTTTTTGTGTAACCTTGTACACAGTTTAGTCTTACGCTGTTCAAAAAATACTTGTTGCTCCTCTTTTTTTTTTTGTCAACATTTCTGAACAGCCTTGACTAGGATGTTGGACGTAAATGCAGTGAAATTTGAATATGTTCAATCAAATAACGTGTATATCTGGTTTTGGTGATTTACAGACATAGCGACTACAAAATCGCCGGAGAAATCAACCGAAAAGGTGGGAAAGGGTACAGAGTTGCGATCATCAAAGTTTATTAATTATACACGGAGAGAAAAGAATAGTAAAAATTACGGATATGAATAGTAAAAATTACGGTTCCGGACAGTAAACTTGTATTATGGAGAATTTTACGGTTCTGAATGTTATTTTTTCACGTTGAATGTTATTTTTTCACGTTGAATACGTGAAAAAATATCGGTCAGAACCGTAAATTCGCCAAACACCAGAGTACAACAAGTTTACCATGTGGAACCGTAATTTTTACTATTCTTTTCTCTCCGTGTAGAATCCCAAAATCTGGGTTTTTGACAAATATTTTCTATCTTTCATCCATTCGATTTCTTATTTTTCTATTTTCCTGATATTTTATAGCCAGCGGAAAATACGACGATTGAAGTCTGCGGCGATTGTTACGGAGCCACGAGCGAGTCCTTAGGGATAAAGTGAGTTCTAAGAAAGTTGAAGGGGAGCAGAAAGGACTGAACAATCTCTGACTGATGCTAGAAAAAAAAAAGAAAAAAAGAACGAAAAATCCCTTAAATTCCTAATCTCAAAAAACGTTTTAGGTGCTGCAACACTTGCGAGGAAGTCCGCGAGGCTTACAGAATGCGTAAATGGGCGTTTCCCGATCCTTCAACGATAAAACAATGCCAAAATGACAAATCGGTTGAAAAGATGAAACACGCGTTCGCGGAAGGATGCCACATATACGGTTTCATGGAGGTAAACCGAGTCGGTGGTAGTTTTCACGTAGCACCCGGTGAAAGTTTCTCCGTAAACCACGTTCACGGTAATTATAACATTTTTTTCATTTCCCCCTATTTGTATGCAATTTTGAGCCTCTGTTCCTGAAATGACAAGATAAAATGGATGAATTTTTTCTTTTCTTTCTTCTTCGAAAACTATAAATATCTTAGCGATCAAAGTTATTCCCGAATTCCTTATATACTATTTTTCGGGTTCTTTCATTCTAGTCCACAACGTTCAGCCTTACTCCTCTACTCAGTTCAACCTGACGCATACAATTCGTCACTTAAGTTTCGGAAAGAATATTATAGGAAAGACTAATCCGATCGACGACACGACCGTCGTGGCTATCGAGGGTATGTATAATATAATATATAATATATATATATACATAATATCGACTTTCATTAATACATTAGTATCAATATTATAGGATTTATTTACAACAATAATGATAATAATGATAATGATAATAGATCTAGACTAAAACTAAACATATTAATATTTCGCGTTTAGTTTCATAAGAAATTATTACCTTAATATGAATTAAAACTAGAGTTGAAATCATTTATTGACAAATTAGCGGTTTTAAGATGTAGTTGTTGCATTTTCAGGAATAATAATAGTAATGTTAATAAGGTAGTCAAATTAGACAAATCAAAATTACTTGAAGAACACAGTTTCTAGGATAGTTTCTTTTTCTTTTTTTCTTCTTTTTCTTTTTCTTTTTATATATTTACATGTACTAGCATCTTATTCCGGTACCAATAGCCATAAATGTACCAAACGTTCCTCCACCCTGGAGCATCACTTTACCAACGTTATTCACCAGTTCTCTTCCCCGCATACCGTATCTGCAATTCGTATCGAAATAAAATACATGAAATTTTCCATTTTACGCTTCACAAAAGTATTCGAATTCTCAATTTCGTGAAATCGTTAATTCGTCTTTCTCGCTTTCTGTGCCACAAATACGTTGAAAAAACAAATCAAGAAATTCGTACAACGGTTCTTTTTTATTTAAATTTTGCGATTTTTTTTTTCGTTTGCTTCTCAGTTTTGAAAGACGCACCGATTTTACGAATTCGTTACTATTACGTAATACTATTTTATTTTTGTTTCTTCAATACGGGTACGAAATTTGAAAAAAAAAAATAATAATAAGTATGCAGTTGATTGTCTCTACCTAAGGGCCGAGAAACCGCCAAAAAGTGCACCGGACGCCATACCGACGCAAAATCCGATCGTGAAACCCATTTTCATTCTGTCCCAGCATGAGGGACCCCCCTGTTGATAGGCTCCTCCCGGTACAACGGGCATTGTGTTGTTCAATATTTAAACTAGGATAGAAAAATCGTTTGAGAATAATTAGCGAAAGGAAAAAACGCTGTTTCTTATTTTTTGTTCTTTTTGTTGTAGCATCTAACGATCTGATATCGTGAACGTGATTTACGCCAAGTGTGCAGGTTATGGTTATGTTGTGTTCAACACAAGTCTTTCTTTTTGCAATTGTTCGACCTTTTTCCTCGCTAAAACCTTTTTTGAACCGGGCGTAAATCTACCCTCCTTATACCGAGTAATAGTCATACTCACTAATTTCAGGCCCTTTTTACAGCTTTCAAAAACTCTCAAGGGTTTTTGCTGCGATTTACTACCGTAACGTTCTCTCTGGTTATAACGATTCAGTCTTACGCCATTTTGTTTTCTCTGTCGTCAGCCGTTTGCAAGTAAAGAATCGAACTCTTACTATCTCGCGCGCATGCGCGGTGATCTTTCCTACCTTGCCGACTCATTATACGCATAGCTATTTTCCATCGGCTATGAACTAATTTGTCCATTATATTTCCTTTTCTCATTTTTCAGGTGCCATGATGTATCAATACTACATCAAAATCGTTCCTGCGACATATGTCAGAGCTGACGGTTCCACCTTATTAACAAATCAATTTTCAATGACCAGACACACCCGCCAGGTGTCTTTGTTCACCAGCGAGTCGGGTATGCCGGGTATATTTTTTAGCTACGAGCTGAGTCCCTTGATGGTAAAATACTCGGAGCGGGAAAAATCTTTTGGACATTTCGCTACAAATCTTTGCGCTATAGTTGGCGGAGTTTTCACAGTCGCTGGGATCATTGACGCTCTCCTTTACCACTCGGTTAGGGCGATACAGCGAAAAATTGAGATAGGAAAATTTAGCTAAAATTTAATCATTCACGTTTTATTACGGGTGTGTTTAGGGTGTGATGTTGATATTATGGTATTGTGTAAAATTTGACCTTACGTGGGCGAAGACGGATGAACGATATACATACATAGGTATATTATATATTATATTATAGGATGTGAAATATTTCTTAAATTAAACGAATAACATTATTATATAAAAACACACGGTGCATGATCATTTTCCTCTTTCTATTCGTTTATATTTATTTGTACAGAATATATTACAGGTTTTCTCATCATATCGACTACTATAGAGTTTTCAAAAACATGTTGTAAGTTTCCACAGGCGTTTTAGCTACGTTTGCGCAAAACTCTGCGTCTGTATCGCTTATCAATGACTCGGTAGAGACGTAGAGCGGTTTCTCCGGGTCGTACTGTGCCCGTTTTTGGGTCACTAGGAACATGTGTCTTTCTTTCAACTTGTGTAATCTACAAGTTAAAATTCCCGGCTGTTTGGCCAGTATTTTATGCGGTAGTTTCATCACATTGTGTGCATAGTCGAAAGTGTCGACTATGCATCGACGATCTGCGAAATAAGTTAGGAGAAGTTTAGAACATGAAATTCTTCCAAGGATCTAGAGTTTCGAGAGTTCATTTGTAATTGGATAATTGAATTCGAAATTTCAATATTCAAACGTAGATTTGAAATTCAAGAATTCGAAGTTCAGAGCTTTCTTAAATTTCAAAAATCGCTTCAGAATAATAAATCTTCGAAATTCTTTTACTTAATCCAGAAAAAAATGAAGTTCCGAAAATCCGTATCAACATAAGTGAAGAAAACTCAATTTCGGATTAGTAAATGCTTACTTTTCATCCAAATCCTGGGTTTACCAAGTAAAATCATTCTCATTTCGAAATTATCGAATCCCATTTCTTCCTTAATAGCAAAAGTGTTTTCCTTGATATGTTCCATCCTGTAAGTAACAAGTCTGGGCTGTTTGGTAGCGAGTGTTCGAACCTGTGGGCCACTCAGTCTAAACTCTTTTTGGAAAAAGCCTAGCCTGGTATCAATGCGCTTAGTGCTAAACATGACCCAGAAAGGATTCTTCAAAACAATTCTTGCGATCATATCTGGCGAGAATTTGTGAGCACTAAGATATCTGATTCGAGTATGAAGATCGTCTAAATCCTCGCGAAAAATAAGCGGATTTTTGGTCAAATATTCGCCCAATTTATCGGCCGGTACACCGCAGTCGTTTAAAAATCTAATGTGGTATTTCATGTCTCTATCAAAGTCGAGAGGCATCAAATACGCCGCCAAACCCTTCCGCCTCTCGATTTTAGAAAAATCAACACCGAGTTCAGCGAGTTTCTGTATCGTCGGCGATTTGTCCGCGTAAGCGGCGAAGTTATAAGTAACAGGAAAACTCGGACCAATGTGAGACAAGTCGTCAACACAAGGGTCTAGAACTCCGGGACGTTCGTCTACGACGTCTACCAAACGGTCAGAATTTTCGAATTCAAGATCATAGGATATTGGATGGGAAACAAAGGGCAGTGGATTCGGCGTTTTCCCTTCGTCGAGGTTTGGAACAATTTCGTTCACTATTTTACCATTCGTTTCGTTCGTAACGAGGGAGGAGTAATTTTGTCTCGTATTCTTCGAGCCCTGCTCAGAAATGAACGCTTTTTTGTATTTTTGTATCGTCGAGGTCGCACCGGTTTGCAACAACTCGATATTGTTCATGCGTCGCAACAACACTACCGAGTAGCGTGAGAACACCATTTTGCCAATTCGTCTGATGCTGCTACCGTTGTCGACTACGATTCTCTTCTTGACAATATTTAAACGCTGTTATTTCAGTCAATAAAAAACTTACTGCAACACAACAAAAACACACACGTGCAACGCTTCTCGGTCTGACACAAACTATGCGAGTGTATAAAGACCCGCGAGTCGCAACCTTTTAGCTATGGCGGGTAGAGGTAAGGAGGAACAACTCCGTGTGTAGAAAGTGTCCGTGAAATCGAGTTAATTAGATGGCGCTGCTATAGCAAAAAGTCTTAATTTTCATTGGTGATCACCAAGGTCAGATCTCGCGATTGGTTACCCTTATTGCTTACGAGCGCCATTCGGGTACTTCTGGAACTATTATTTAATGCACTTTTACGGACACTTTTGCCGTTGATGCCCCATAAGGATCCTTACCTCTACCTTCCATACTTTTAACGTTTTCCTACTTCGCGCATACGGAGTGCGCAGGTCGAGAATCGCTCACCGACTTCAAGCTATGTTCACGTTGAACCGCTGGAAATGAATATAATAATAAGATAACATAACCAACTAAAATCCGATTTTTGGAAATAGATCGATGGATTTTTTGTACTATTAATAGAATAAGATAATTTTTATGAATACATCAATTCTAGAAGATTGAGGACACCCTCTGGCCTCAAGTTCAATCCGATAATATTAATCCAAAGGATTAAGTTAGGTTATGTTATGTTAGGTTATGTCGATTTGATGGACTGACAACATCGTTATAAACGAATAAATATTCAGACTATTATAATCTCGGAAAGTGTTTCGAAAATGAATGACAGTGATTCGATATACGGGACTACCTTGTCTCAGGAATCTATTAAAGTTATTGCCGAAAGTATTGGCGTCGGTAATCTACCGGACGAAGCTGCTAAGGATCTCGCAGAGGATGTCAGTTACAGACTAAAGGAGATCATACAGGCAATTATAGAACTAAAATCATTATTTTGTTCGCAAAACAATTTATAATTTTTAGTATTATTCTTTTGTTGCTTTTTCCCAATTTAAATTCGTAACTAATTCATTTTCTAAATTATCAATTCATCAATTGAATCGTCGCCTCTTTTTCAAACCGGTTTTTGTTTTTGTTATTTTAAATTTTTGCAACTATTTCACTGACCAATTCGTTTTTTTTTTTCTTTTTCTGTTCCTTATCGCTGCTTTTTGAAATACCAACTAATTGATCAACTAATTCATCCCTCCTTCACCATTGTTCTGTTTTTTTTGTTTGCTTTAAATCCCAACTAATTCATCAACTATATTCTATTCTTGTGTTTAGGATCTTTTTTTGTTGTTGTTCTTTGCAAATACAACTATTTGATTGATCAACTAATTCGTCTTAGTTTTTGTTTCTTGAAATCCTAACTAATTCATCAATTACTCGTCTAATCTCTTTTCTCATCGGTTTCCTTAGTGCATTTCTAAATTTGAGCACATGAACGAAGTAGTGCTACTGTTTTACGTTTCCTATCTTCTCTTCTTGTCCAACTAATTCATCAACTAATTCCACCATCTACTTATTGTTTTCATTAACTTCACCTATTTTCTATTCTTTACTTCCGCTTCGTTTCATTTCTTGAATTTTCATTAATAGGATGCTGCAAAATTCATGCACCACAGTAAGCGTCAGAGAATGACGACAAACGACATAGACCACGCTTTAAAGATAAAAAACGTTGAACCAACGTACGGATTTTTTGCCAGAGAAAACGTTCCCTTTAGATTTGCGTCAGGCGGAGGTAGAGAGCTCCATTTCGTAGAAGAAAAAGAGATCGATCTTAACGAGGCTATATCAAACAGTCAAACCTGGCCCAAACTTCCTTTAGAAATAAATCTCAGAGCTCATTGGCTCTGCATTGACGGAGTGCAGCCAACAATTCCAGAAAATCCTCCGCCTGTTTCAAAGGGTAAACATTTCACGACTCGTCCTGTTTGTTTACATCCCTCGCATTTTCACTTCTTACGACTTTCTTGCATTTTCCAAATTTACAGATGCTCAAAAAATTGAGAGCGTCGATCCGACTAGTAAGTTGAGCGTCAAGGGGCAGGGTGTTGGCGTAGGGAAGCCTGGGGGTGGTGGGAAAGGGCAGAAATTGAGGAACGTAGAAACGGTACATGTCAAACAGCTCGCAACGCACGAGCTGAGTGTAGAACAGCAGTTATACTACAAGGAGATAACAGAGGCTTGCGTCGGTTCCGACGAAGCTCGCAGAGCAGAAGCTTTGCAATCTTTATCTGCAGATCCTGGCCTCCATGAAATGCTCGCTAGAATGTGCACCTTCATTGCGGAAGGAGTACGAGTTAATGTAGTACAAAATAATCTCGCCCTTCTTATATATCTGATGAGAATGGTCAAGGCACTTTTAGACAATCCTAGTCTCTACTTGGAGAAATACGTGAGTATTAATCATTAAATCTTATGATTAATTGTACTTTTCTCATCTCGCAGTGTTTAGAAATGAGAAATTATTGTTCAAGGCGGATATTTCATTGATTTAAATAAGTTATCACGTTCTTAGATCATTTTATACCATATTAAACATCTTCTGGACAATTTTAGACTAATTCAAACATGTTTTGGATAATTTCAGACTGTTTCAAACATCTTTTGGACAATCTTGGATTGATCCAAAAATGTTTTGACTCATTTTAAATCGATTCAAACATGTTTTGGATAATTTCAGACTGTTTTGACCCATTTTGAACTGATTCAAACATGTTTTTGGTCATTTCAGACTCTTTCAAACATCTTTTGGATAATCTTAGATTGATTCAAGAATGTTTAGACTAGTTCTGAACAGATTTAAACATGTTTAGGGTCATTTCAGACTATTACGAACATCTTTTGGACAATATTAGACTGATTCGAGAATGTTTTGACTCATACTGAACCGATTCAAACATGTTTTGGGTAATTTCAGACTGTGTCAAATATGTTTTGATCAACTTAATCATATATTGAATATCTTTAGGTTGATTTGATCCCATTCAAAACATGTTTAAAGCTACCCAGAACTAAGACACTCATAAAATTTCAGCTCCACGAGTTGATCCCCTCCGTAGCGACGTGCATAGTATCTCGCCAGCTCTGCATGAGACCAGAAATGGACAATCACTGGGCTTTGAGGGACTTCGCCTCTCGTCTAATGGCTCAAATATGCAAAAACTTCAACACATCAACTAACAACGTGCAGACCAGAGTGACGCGGATGTTTAGCCAGGCTTTGGCTAAAAACAGTCAAGTAAATGGATTAAAACCCAGATGATCTGGGTATACGATAAACAGCTCCAACTTTCTCTCTATCTTTCCTCGATTTCAGACTCCTCTGGCTTCTCTCTACGGCGCAATCGAAGGCCTCTCAGAACTTGGGCCCGAAGTAGTCAAGGCGCTGGTGATTCCCAAGATAAAATCAATTTCAGAACGTATCGAAAGCTGCATCGAAGGGCCTGTGCTATCTAGCGTGGACAAAAACGGAGCAGGACATATAAAGACTCTTCTAGTTGTGAGTTCGGCTCTAAAAATTTCTTTAAATCCGACTGAAACTAGACTACCCTCTTCTCTCTCTGCAGAAAGTCGTCGCCCCTGTCCTTAAGGGGATGCGTCCAGCCCCTGACTACGTCGAAGAGTATAAACAAGACTTTGGATACGTCGGACCTGCGCTTTGCGCGGCCGTTGCAAAGGCTCGTACGCAACCGGCTACTCTAACTACGTCGGCAACCGCCGCGACTACATTGACCGCTAATCAGCAGCCAGGACCAACCGCTCCGGCTCCAAAACCCCTCGTGCAGTCAGGCGGTCAGTTAAAAGCTAGTAATGAGGTGTAAAAATGATTACAACTCATTTTTTTCTTCTTTTTTTATTCCTATATTTTAGTGACTGGAGGAAGTCCTGGACAGCAGCCAGCGGGGAGAACAATAATGCTTGGTTCCGGTAGGGGAGGAACAACGCCGACTAGTGGTGGCCAGAAGTTTGTTATACTTCAGTCGAGATCACAAACGCCGACCACACCTAGTATAGGACAAAATAATCCGTGCCAACAAACCCAGCAGGTCAAGATAAAGCAAAATAATTCTAATCAACCGACAATACAACATCTTCAGAGTAGCACTGCACCTAAACTTGTTGTGGTTTGCATGCCTAGTAGTAACCAGTACAGCACAACCACTGTGTCTCAGGTATACATGGATCAACTGTGTTCAAGAGAGAAATGTATAGCAAGAGATAAAGAAAAAGAAAGAGGGAGAGAGAGAGCACAATTATTATTTTCCCTGCGATTGCGATTGTTGTTATTGCATATTTCGTCAATTACTCTAATCCCTTCGTTTTGTTTTATTATTTCTTTTTGTTTTTTGTTTTTTACAGGCGAGTCTTACTTCCAAGCCACAGACTGTCTTCGTAACACAGCAAAGCGTCGAGCGTTCTATGAGTCCGACCGAAGATCACGGATTTCAATAAATTATGATGATTAATTATTACCCGATACCCAAATTGTATTTTTCTAAAATTTTCTAAAATATAATTTGTTGAAGTATGTTCGCGCAGTTATAGTCGTATTATTTAAAAATCGATCATTGTTTTAGCGATTTAAATATGAATTATAAAATAAATATCAATTTGCGAAGATCTATAATTGTAATAATATTTTAGTTATAATAACAGAATTAATATGGAATAATATAACAAATAATCATTTCGGCTTCTGCGGTATATTCATTGTCCAAATCCTTCCCGTTGGCAAATGATTCGTTTTAGATAAATTGTCGCTGTTCGTTAGTGACTTCTCAATATTATTTGATCATGAAAGGAACTTTCCGACATAACAGTAAGCTTTTCTGTTATCGTCTTTCCCGTTTGATGAACCATTTGAGAAAAATGACCGTTATGATTTTTCAAAAGTAAACAAGGGTGACCAAACTCCTGTATGAAAAAAAAAAAAAAAAAAAAAAAACATCGACCATTCAGTTTTATAATTAATTTATGGAACTTTGGAAAGTGTAGTTCAAGAATACCACTTACCACGATGCGACCTCCTGACATGACCAAAATTCTATCACTGTCCATTATCGTGTTCAATCTATGAGCTATAGTCAACACTGTGCAATCAGCGAATCTCCGTCGTATCGTGTTTTGGATTACAGCATCAGTGCTGTGGAATAAAAAGCACGAATTCAAGCCTAGTGTTGAAGGAATCAACTTCTGTGACAACGTGGGATCGAACCACGTGTCGAAGGAATCGAACCTTCTCAATGAGTTTGCGTTTCGTCCGGGTGTGCTCGGCAGGACTCCTCAGTAGGGCTGAGCCGAACACACCGTGCCCTAGACGCGCATGTTGTCCAATGGACATTGGAGGTAACTAGCAGCTAGTATATATGTGGAAGCATAGTCCAGTATAGCGTTAGTGAGATAGAACTTCTTCTAATGCGCCGCGTAGTGGGCATGGAGCGAAGGTGTTATGACGCCACAGTGTTTGACTCGCTGGCGCCATCTACGAGTGGTGATAAGCTAGAAATGATTCGAACTCACTCTTGATCAATGTTAGCGGTGGCTTCGTCAAGGACGAGCAGCCGATTGTTCTTAAGAATGGCTCTGGCCAAGCAGATGAGTTGACGCTGTCCAACGCTGAAGTTTGCACCACCTCCGGCGACGTGGAAGTCAAGGGATGGAACGGCGTCGCCAAGCTCAACTTCCCGGAGGCTGTTCCAAAGCTCGGCGTCCGAGTACTGCTCGAAGGGGTCCAAGTTGTGGCGCAGACTCGCCGAGAACAAAATTGGCTCCTGGGGGATGATCGAGATGCAGGGACGCAGCTCGTGCAACCCTATCGACTTCGTGTCGATCCCGTCCAACACTATTTTACCCTCGAGTCCGTCTCCGGCCAGAGAGAAGAGAGCAGAGAGGAGCGAAGATTTTCCGGCCCCAGTTCTTCCCACTATGCCCACTTTCCAGCCGGGGCTTATGTTCAGATTTATACTCTGCGGTCAGATGAAAAATGAAGCAAATACTGTATGCTGTGTGTTATATCGCGTCAAGGACCTCCACAAGCCAAATTTTGCAAATCTACCTTCAACACTGGTGGCTTGTTATCAGCGTATTTCATGGAGACGTCTTTGAAGACCAAACCGCCCTTAGAAGGCCACGTGGAAGGCGGAGGATTGTCAGTGATGAATGGCCCCTCCATGGGTAAGTTGGTGTATTCTAGAACTCTTTCTACTGATATCATATGCGATATTAATTCAATGCCACGTTTCAATCCCATACGAATCACCGACGTTAACATCAGTGATTGGGAAATGACCAGTCCCACAGATTCTCCGAGAGTGTGTCCTGCAAGTATAGCATAGTAATCCAGTAGTCATACTTTTGAATTGTAATTCAATATCAAAATGTAAGGATACCAACCATCATCCCCAAGGATGAATGAGAAGCAAACGCAAGCTATGAAACCGGACGTAATAAAATCTATGAATAACCCAAATGCAGCTGTAGTAGCAGCCGTGAGGTACCATGCACCCGTGTGCGTATCTTGATAACGGTCAAATTCTCGCCTCAGTAATCCTTCCGGGAGTGATCCTCTGCTTCGTATTGTTGTCAACCCTACCAGAGTGGAGCTAACGTGCGAGAATACAGGGCTCTTTGCTGGAATGATTAATTGCCTCAGATCAAAGTATTGGGATGTGTTATTTGTATTATTACATACCTTAGATTTAATAACGAAGGTGTAATCCTACAACTTACTAATTCCTTCGAGTCGCTTCAGGTTCTGGGCTGTTTTGGTGTAGTGAATTCTGACAAAATGGAAAATTCCAACGATCAAAATCGACGGAAGAATCATCCAGTTGTTCATAATGGCAATTATCGTGAGGATGCCAATCGCGAAGCCCAGAGTCTGTATTGTGTCCAGCAAGATTCTGGGCAGAACTTCGTCCATTGCGCCCAAGTCCTTCGAAAATCGATTCAGAATCCTTCCTGCATATTGTAGTATCATAAGAAAATGTTGGAGTGGAGATGCGCAGATTCCGAAAAAGTATCGACAAACACGGGGGATATCAAGCGAGACAAAAAAGAAGACGAAGAAGTGGTAAAGTTGTGAGACAGATGCTGAAAACGAGGGAATTGGTGGTACCTGACGGATTAGTGTTGAAGAATCTCATCGTCGCTTGCAAAAAGTTCGCGAATGCGACATCGTGTATTTTGCGACTGGCTGTCATGCACATCCTCATGAAAAGCATACCGCGTAGTGTTACGAGGAGGATACAGCCGACTATACAAGCCGTGTAAATGTAAGCTGCATGGCTGGAACGAAGTAATCCGAATTCATCAAACCGTGCGGATTTAGCGTCCTGAAAATCGCTCGCAGTGACATTGTGATAATTTGTGTTGTTGGCGAAAGACTGATCATTCAGTTGTGCGGCGGCTCTGAGTATCTCAAGACTGGTCCAACATTTCACCCAGTAGTCAGTTCCACTGATTGCTATTTGTGCGACGATGAAAGCAGCCGCGCAAAAAATCAGCGAACAGATATTACCACCCGCCAAAAAGTAGCTCCAGTAAACTTTGTTCGACATTTCTCCAGTCGCTATTTCCTCCTCGTTAACACCTCGGAATTCCTTGCTGTTTTCAGAATCTTCTGATACCTGATCAGTGCCGTTTGTAGTAACGGCTGAGTTCTGAAACACAGAACTTTTATTTTTCAAGATCCATGCGAATGTGTGGTGAAAATTGTATGAACGACAATATATGTTCGAATTTGCTGGAACTATACCTGCAGGCCTTCCGCGTTTTTCTCGTGATTTTCGATGATGTACTCAACTTCATCGCTTGCCTTCGACTCCTTCGTATGTAGAATGTGAACATTTGACTTGACCAGCTCTTCGTATGTGCCCTGGTGTTTCACGGTACCCTAAAACCAAGCAGTCCCAAAACGATGCTCATTATTTTCTTGATGAAGATATCCCATCCAATGATAAATCGAAAGTTCGATGGCGGACGAATAATTCATCCAGCTCTTACGCGGTCGAGAACAACGACAGTGTCTGCATCCCGAAGATATTGCAGCTGGTGAGTGACCAGGATCCGGGTCTTGTCTTTCAGAAAGCCAGTGATACACTCTTCAAACAAGTGACGACCCACGCGAGCATCCACAGCACTGAGAGGATCGTCGAACAAGTAAAGCTCGGCGTCTTTGTAAACGGCCCTCGCCAAATTGACTCGAACCCTCTGACCTCCTGATAGAGATGCTCCTCTTTCTCCAACGAAAGTCAACTCACCATGAGGAAGCTGCTTGAAGTCTGTATGCAGTGCGCAGACTCTGGTCACCTGTGGACAAAGATTACATTTCACGGAGATGATCAAGCACTCGAATTTCGAAATTACCTCTTGGAATCGCTTCTTGTCGTACGGTTCGCCGAAGAGAATGTTGTCGCGAATAGAGGCGGAGAAAAGCCAGGGATTCTGGCTGGTGTACGAGATGCGAATGTCTTTACTGGTGATTCTAGTTTGACCGTTTTCACCCGTGAATAACGACAGCCTTCCAGCTCCCACTGGTAACTCGCCCAGTACAAGATGTAGCAAAGATGATTTCCCAGAGCCAACTGGACCCACAACAGCACACAGCGTCTGACTCTCGACTTTCAATGAAACCTTGCACAGGGTAGGCGGTTGCTGACCGTAAACCCAGTTTGCTACTACTTGAACTATCTCCACCCCGATTCCACGTCTACTTTTTTGACCTGGTGTTGTCGTTTCCGTAGCCTGGAGTCCGTAATTTGCTATGGGTATGTCTTTTTTCGTAGATTCGACTTCATCCAACAGTAAGAACGCCTGAATAAACGAATCCCAGTGATCGATTTAGATAACGAGGATGAGGTAAAGCCTCATGTCTTCGAATGACTCACCGTTAACCTTCTCAACGAAATCACAGTCTCGCCAGCCATGAAGACTGCTACCGGAAATGAATAACCGCATGTGGATTGTAGAATGTTGAACTGGCTCGTAACTCCGAATGTAATTTCTGCACTGAGAGGTTTTCCCATCAACACAAAAGTGATCAATGTCAAATAGAGAGCGACTCTATTCCCGAACATTATTGCAGACTGATGAAATCCTCTCAAGTACGACCCGTAACTGATTAGCTTCATCTCTAGATCTCGAACTTTGGACACTATCAAATGGAATGGCTTTTCCCAAGAGTACATTTTGACAACCTGTGATCAAAGTACATTCCATAGCGATTATAATTGTTACCTCTTTAACGGTGGTTGTTCATCCAAACCATCTGTGCCCTTCAAAGGGACATTGCCCAATGAAGATTGCACTTTTCTCATAAATATAAACCCATGTTTCTTCACCCAAAAGTTACAGAAAATTTGGAACTTAGCCAAACATGTTTTTCTCACTTTGAGTGCACGACCCGATTTCACTAACTGCAGGCCGAGTATCTCGAGGAACGAAGCGATAAGACTATCCTAATCAAACACCTAATTATTCCTGGAAATGGCATTAGGTGACGGCAGTAAGAATTCAAGCTGTACGACCATTAGGAATGTCAAACAGTTGTACCTCAACTTTGTTATTGCAATGTAGTAGGATCCGCAGAATTGTGCATCTACTCTTATCACTCCGTTCTGCGGCCATGTGAAAATGATGAACTTTCGACACCTTGACTGATTTAGTTTTGATGGAGAGACTGCTTTTCAAAATTTTTACCTCCATTCCAGATATGAGTTCGCTCATCAGTTGGACTCGCTCGTCTGTCCTAACTGCGACTTTAGATCTCGCTTCCGCGGTAAGTTTGCTAAGGTACCCTAGAAAGAGTACGCTGATCATGACCAATGTCCCAATTCCCACTAATGCAGCGACGCCAACAGATTGCCACATCATATATCCTACCAACGACACCTGTATTGGCATGATCCATACGAAGTGAAGAAATATTAGTACTGTCTCGAATCGGGCCACGTCATTACTGATCAAATTAGAAACTCTCCCCGCAGCTGTGCTGTTCACTGTAGCCAGATTCAAACGTAGAGCCTGAAGCACGTTACGATTTCGATTAGCTAAAAATATACGTTCAGATTTTGATAAACTGTCAACATTCAGTATCACCTTCCTGTATATCATTGAGCAACACGCAACCCTGATGCACATCCCGATTTTTTTTGAACTCAGGGTAATGTGAGTATTTATCAAAGCGTTTCCGAAAGTAACCATCACCAGAAGGCTAGCGTAGATAAGAGCTTGGCTACGTGGCATCCGATCTTCACCTTTATCGAAATAGCTGATCACCCATCCCTGAATGATTGGTTCCATAATCTGCAGTGTCGTTGCCTGGAACAGCAAGAGCAGTCCATTCACGATGTAAGGAGCCCAGAACATTCGAGTTATTGCCCAGATCAGGTTTGGGCTTCTTCTGGGCTTTTTTTCCCCCTCTTTCTCCAGCTTCACATGTCGGTCTGTTTTCATTAACTCCTTATTCCACTCTCTGTACTCACATAATACACAAAGTGGAGTATGATGATCTCGATTCTGTCCCATTTCTCCCAAAAGCCACGCACTTACCTCTCGAGGCGATCACCAAGGCTTTCGGATTCATCCGATTTCGAGGGGCCGTATAAATCTTGCATATCCAAATCCCGTCTCACTCCCTTCCAAAATATGGGCGCCAACCACCTGGCGTTAAATTTCGATCAATATCACTTAGTAGTTTGAAAAAAGCTTCCAGGTAAATACTTTACCCGAAGAACAGTGAGCTCAACGGATTCGCCGATTCCTGGGGACTTTGACGAACGTCTTCTCGCACATTGCTGTCCATAATTATACTCGTTTGAATCTACCGAAATAAGGTTGTGAATAGCGAAGAGACTAACTAATATTCTAACAACAAATCTAAGGCAAAAGTTTTTCTTCTTCAACCACGATAATCACAATCAGTTGACAGTTTAATTATAGCCGCAGTAATTGGCTCCGGAACGTCCGTCCACGGTCATTGCTGACCACTGTCTGCAGACCGAAAACTTATGATGAATCATGTACCTGTATCTTAAGATATGAGCCATGCCGAGGCATGGGGTAATAGTCTTGGGCGAATTTCCATCAAGAGTGTAGGATCTGGATTTGGATATACGAGTAACAATAATTTGTCATTATTTGAATTTTTTTCTTACTGTTTCGCTAACGTAGGTGCGGGGTTGTTGATTCCACAGCCGGAGAACGTAATAACCCGGGATCGTCACATTTTACAAAAATAATAATAATATAAACTCGTACAGCAAGATTACCTCCGTATATTCGTGATTGAACACAGAATTGGTTGCTTCAATCAAAATACTTGACGATAATACAGTTCTTTTAGCAGCCCGAAATTCTCGAAATAAAAAACTCGGTCGCAAAGAAAAATTTCACACTTCTACGTAAGCAAGTTATCAAGTAACTGTCAAGTGAAATTATCAAGTTAACCATTGTTTCGTTTGCCTCACTTAATTCCTGAAAATGATAAGAAACTGCAGGTATGGTATCGCATAGGCGCTCGAACCTGGGTTCTATCGCCGGCCACTACGTGGCGAATCGAGGTATAGTCTTCTCGCTGTAATAGCAGCGTGGAACCAACTATAAGGTTGTGCCTCTTCGTGGTATGAGCAATCTGTCTCAAAATCAAGTCACTTTGGACCTACGTTTTACTACGAAGGCCCACCAGGCACCAATTTTTTTTTGATTGGCAAAAACACTTGCAAAGATTCTATAGCACCACTAACGTTTTCAAATAAAACGGTTAGTTCAACAAATGAAATGAAAATGTGACTAAGTCTCCAACTAATTCAAGCGATGACATGTTATAACGACGCCAACAGTTTTTGTTAGACAATTTGGTGTTTTGGTTAAACTGAATGAAAACACTTGTCTTAAATAATTATTATTTATTTAAAATAAATCTGGCTTCATCTTACAGAAATATCGTTTCAGATGAAAGCCAAGTTTCCCCAACTTGACGCACAAGATGTGTGCATCAAGACGTCATCTGGCATTAAAAATTCAATGAGTTGTTAGAGTAAATATTATGGAATATGGATTCAGTTGATTCAAATTATTCTTTCATATTGTGAAAACAAAAAAATTTTGTAAATTCAATTGCTTCTTTTCTCAACGTAGCAATTAATAAACACAGAACTTATATTATAATCGAGATGAATTAGATATAGGCTTCGTTATAGGTGCGTAATTTCATTGCTAATTTTATCGCTAATGGTGCCGTTGTTAAGTTCCGTTTCGAATTCGGGGTTCTGTCGAAAAGCGTTCTCAGCAATACCAGTGAGTTTTTCTGCCATTGCCTTCCCAGTCTGCTGAAGCATTTGAGAAAAGTGACCGTCACTATTCTTCAGCAGTAAGTGAGGATGACCAAATTCCTGTTTAAAGAATCCCAATCACACATTCGGTTACAGTAATATATATACACTGTCTATATTGTATGAAAAAAAAACTGCACAGAATTCTACGTACCACTGCCTGACCAGCTGCCATCACCAAGACTCGATCACTGTCCATTATCGTGTTTAATCTATGAGCTATCGTCAAGACCGTGCAATTGGCAAACCTCCGTCTTATCGTGGCTTGGATCAGAGCATCGGTGCTGTAAAAAAAAAAGCACGGATCAAGTGTGTCTACCGATTTAGTTACAGCGTTGAATGATTGGATCAGATGGATCAGCAAATGACGAACGAGTGGCGAAAATGTTAACAACGACTTTGTTATGATATATACACTCACCCCCGATCAACATTGGCGGTAGCTTCGTCGAGGACGAGCACCCGGTTGTTTCTAAGAATGGCTCTGGCCAAGCAGATGAGTTGACGCTGCCCGACGCTGAAGTTTGCACCACCTCCGGCGACGTGGAAGTCAAGGGATGACACGGAGTCGCCAAGTTCAACTTCCCGGAGGCTGGCCCAAAGCTCAGCGTCCGAGTACTGCTCGAAGGGGTCCAAGTTGTAGCGCAGACTCGCCGAAAACAGAATTGGCTCCTGGGGGATGATCGAGATGCAGGGACGCAGCTCATGCAACCCTATCGACTTCGTGTCAATCTCATCCAATACTATTTCACCCTCGAGTCCGTCTCCGGTCAGAGAGAACAAAGCAGAGATGAGCGAGGATTTCCCGGCCCCAGTTCGTCCCACTATTCCCACTTTCCAGCCGGGCTTTATGTTCAGGTTCAGATTCTAGTCGAAATGAAGAAGAAATGAATATGTTAGAATGTATGGAATATCCTGCAAAGGACCTTTGCTATCTGTACACACAAGTAGTCCTGTCGAATCTATACCTTCAGCACTGGTGGTTTGTCTTCGGCGTATCTCATAGAGACGTTTTTGAATACCAAGCCACCCTTCGGCGGCCAAGTGGGTGGAGGAGGGTTCTCACTGACGAATGGTCCTTCTTTCGGTAAATTAGTGTATTGTAGGACTCTTTCTACTGACGTCATCTGCGAGATTACCTCGGTGCTCTGTCTTAATCCATGCTGGAGCATTCCGGTCAATATCAAGGATTGGGAAATGGCGAGTCCCACGGATCCCCCGAGAGTATATCCTACGAATAACGTTATTCCAATACTCCGATTAATCATTACAGCAATATTTAGTTGCTCAGAGACTAGGGAAACCAACCATCGTCCATAAGGATGAAGGAGAAGCAAACGCAAGCGACGAAAGAGCACGATATGAGATCGAGGAAGAACCCAAAGGCAGTCGCACTAGCAATGGTAAGGTACCAGGCACCAGTGTGCGTATCTTGATGACGATCAAATTCTTTCCTCAGCAATAATTCTACTGGACCACCTCTGCTTCGTATCGTTGTCAACCCGTCCAGGGTAGAGCTGACGTCCGAAAATACAGGACTTTTTGCTAAAATGATTAATTACCAGTTCGAATAAGAATGCTCACAAATATCTTGCGCACATTTCGCATCATATCAGCGCAATGAACATTCCAAACTTATTGATGAACACCTCATATCATTTCCGATATGCTAATGAACCTGTACTAAAACTCACCAATGCCTTCGAGTCGCTTGAGATTCTGCGCCGTTCTGAGAAAGTAGATTCTAACGGTATAGAAAATCCCACTCATAAAAACAATCGGGATGATCATCCAGTTGTTGACTATAATCACCATTATCAATATTCCTATCATAACACTGAAGATCTGGAGTGCTTCCAGCAACACTTTCGGCAGCAGCTCATCCATTGCACCAACGTCTTTCGAAAATCGGTTGAGAATCCTTCCTGCGCAACGAAAACGAACTCGTTGTTAAAAAGTTGACATGAACTTGGAAGCTGATACTGCAGGCGAAATCTCACTATGAAATCTCAAATGAAAGAGACGAACGAATACGTGCAGCAATTTGTCAAGATGATGTTGAAATCTTGGATCAGTGGGTACTGGAAAAATCATTCGGCTAATTATCGTTCCTGCAATATCGAAAACTCACCGGATGGATTGGTGTTGAAGAATCTCATAGTCGCTCGCAAAAGATTGGCGAACATAGAGTTGTGTATGCTGCGACTTGCGCTCATGCATATCTTAGTGAACAGCATGTTCCGCAAAGTGATGACTAGTATACAGCCGACAATACAACCCGTATAAACGTAAATTGCTGAGATTGAACGAACTAGTCCGTATTCGTCAACCCATTGCGATTCACCCTGTTGATCATCACTTTTAGTCCTGTTCAAATAGTCTGTCCCATCGCCAGTGGACTCGAACAATTGCGCGATTCTCAGAGTTTCCTGGTTAGTCCAGTACGTTAACCAGTAATCAGTTCCACTAGCCGCGAATTGACCGGCCAAAAAAGTTATTGCCACAATAATCAACACGCAGACATTACCACCTGCCAAGAAGTAACCCCAGTACACTGCATTCGACATTTTTCCAGTCACTATCTGCTCCTCATTGACGTCCTTCGATTCTTCGCTGTTCTCAGTCACATTCTGTAGCTGGTTATCGTCATCCGAAGTCGCAGCTACATTCTGAAAACATGACTCAAATTTCTAATCTGTGCAAATTAGCTGCACGATGATTCACACCAGTTTACCCTAACGACCAGCCTGATAGACTCATGATTGATAGATTATGAGTTGACGAAGTGATACCCTCTCTCAGAACCACTTTGGAAATTAACTCACACATTCCGCAATTCCCTCGCGTTTTTTCTCGGTGATCTCTACTTCATCGGATACCTGGGAGTCCTCAGAATCCAGAATGTGGAAACTTGATTTGGTCAGTTCATCGTATGTGCCCTGGAATTCCACTGTGCCCTGAAATGAAGCGGCATAAAGACGATGTTTGTTATTATCTCGAGGAGGATATGTTCTACCCGATGGCAAATCAAAAGTTAGATCGTGGACCAAGAGGTCGTCCAGCTCTTACGCGATTGAGAACAACGACAGTGTCTGCATCCCGAAGATATTGCAGCTGGTGAGTGACGAGGATCCGGGTTTTGTTTTTCAGAAAGCCAGTGATGCACTCTTCGAACAAGTGACGACCCACGCGAGCGTCCACAGCACTTAGAGGATCGTCGAGCAAGTAAAGCTCGGCGTCTTTATAAACGGCCCTCGCCAAATTAACTCGAGCCCTCTGACCTCCTGACAGAGATGCTCCTCTTTCTCCGACAAAAGTCAAGTCACCCCGAGAGAGCTGCTCGAAGTCCTTCAACAGTGCGCAAACTCTGGTCACCTGTGGACCAAAGATCAACGATCAGTTATCCATTCATGCACCGGAAAAGGACATGAGAACGTATGCATTGAACATCAAAGTGTGATTGGACGCGCACCTCTTGGTATCGCCTCTCATCGTACGGCTGGCCGAACAGAATGTTGTCGCGAATAGATGCGGAGAAAAGCCACGGATCCTGGCTGGTGTAGGAGATGCGAATGTCTTGATTGGTGAGTAAAGTTTCACGGTTTTCACCCGTGAATAACGACAGTCTTCCAGCTCCCACCGGTAACTCGCCTAGCACAAGGTGGAGCAAAGATGATTTTCCCGAGCCAACTGGCCCCACAACAGCACACAACGACTGACTCTTCACTTCCAATGTAACTTCGCAAAGAGTAGGTGGCAGCTGGCCGTGAACCCAGTTTGCTGCAACTTTGACCATGTCGATCCCAACTTCGTGTACAATGTGTTGGCCTTTGGTCGCCTTCTTCGCAGCTTGAAGCCCGGTTTTCGTGGAGAGTTCGTCTTTTTCCACGCGTATGACCTCGTCCAGTAGTAAAAACTCCTGAATGAACGAATCTTGGTATAATCCAAGGAAATCAGAGGACATATTATGTTCTATTCTATGAGAGTTACTGACCGTCAATCTCTTCAAAGACACAGCAGTCTCACCAGCCATGATGATTGCTTGGGGAAAGAATATAGCGCATGTAAGTTGCAGAATATTGAACAGAGTCGCAAGTACGAATGCAACTTCTCCAGTTAGGGAATTCCCCATCAGCACAAATGCAACCAATGTCAAGTAGAGAGTAACTCTCTCCGAAAATACCGATATGCTTAGATAGAATCCTCTCACGTATGATGTGTCGCCAATCAACTTCAACTCCAACTTTCGAACCTTCGATACCAGCAATTCGAACGGCTTCTCCCATGAGTACATCTTCACAACCTGTCATCAGAATACACTGCATGAAACGGCAATTCAGCGTCCGTGATCCAAAAACGACATCTGAGAGGTGGATGTACAAACATATCTAGTACCTGTATCCCAGAAATGAGTTCGCTCATAAGTTGCACTCGCTGATCCGTTCTCACCGCGATTTTGGATCTAAGTTTTGCGCTAAGTTTGCTGAGATACCCCTGAAGAGGTATGCTCTGTAACAGCATTGCTCCAATTCCTACCAATGCCGCGATCCCAACAGATTGCCACATCACGTATCCTATCAACGCGACCTGCAGTGATAAAGAGAAAAAGAAAATCAGATTGTCTATAGGATTCAAGCAGCGCATCAGTTCCCGTTTATTTTTCACCTGTATCGGCATGATCCAAATCCGGTGAAGGAACATGAGCACCCAATCGAACCGAGAGACGTCGTTGCTGATCAAATTAGCGACCTGTCCAGCAGCTGTGTTACTCACTGCAGCTAGATCGAGCTTTAGAACCTGAAACATGTATGGCAATTATTGGATAGGCTCGAATCGCAATGGTGAATGGGCTGTTTCTGCTTCACCTTTCTGTATATCAATGAGCAGCATGCCACTCTCATGCACATGCCGATTTGCTGCGACCGCAGACCGGTGTGATGATTTATGAAGATGATGCCGAGTGTCACGAGGACCATGAGGCCAGCATAGAGGAAAACATCATTCTGTGTCATGACGCGTTCGCCTGAACTAAAGTAGCCGATTACCCATCCCTGAAGTGTTGGCTGAAGAATTTGAAGTACTGTTGCTTGGACGAGTACGAGAAGTCCTTGCACCATGTACGGCGCCCAAAACATTCGCACCAGAGGCCATAGCAGACTCGGCTTCCTCGAAGTCTTCTTTTGTCCATCTTTTTCCAACTGCACTTCTTGGCTTGCTCTCGTCAACTCCTTCGCCCATTCTCTATGTATGGGATACACAAGTATGAGTTGACGTGAGTAACTTATGAGACATAATTCATGCAGTAAATTTACGCGGTACTCTCGGCGCAATAACCGTAATGGAATACGGAAAGATGATATATTGCTCAGCCAGAAGAGTATGATTCTATTATCTTAGTATTATTTGAAGTAGCACGAAAATGTGTCATACATAATGATATGTTTGCAATTGAAACGTGTTCAAATAATCCCGCCACCGTGCATACATGCATACATAGTATATACCTAAATTATGTAACTTATACATTTCAAGTTACACAAATAGAGTAAAATATTTTTGGAACTTAACTATTAGTTCTACAAACCTGGTTTACTTATTTTGTGAATTTAGTTGAAATATCGTTGTGTACATACTGAAATGTCCACAGTCATGTTATACCTCGTTATCAGAATGACCTGTTTATATTATAGCCTGCTCAAAGATTGTGCAGTTGTTAATTTCCATATTATATGGTAAAGTCATATGATAACTTACTGGCGAATGATAGTGACCCTGAATTACCCTTATTCAATTTCATTCTGATAGAACGTGCTCAGCAATCCAATTTTTCTTACGCGATAAGACATTTTTGCAATTCACTCTTGGATTTGGAATACAAGAATGTTCAGTCGGTGCAGACCTTGTATCGATAACCCCTGTATTGATAAATTTTACGAAATCATACTCAACAAGGCCATCAGGGTCTAAAAATTAAACTTGTCGGTTGTGGCTTCTCGCTAGTTGATTCCTACTCGTTTACACAAGGTACCCATGCGGCATTGGAATTTTTCAAAATTTTTCAAAATTTCGAAGCCTATCACAGTTTTGAAGAGTTCCAAATTCGTAATTATGCGAGTGTTAACAGCGTTCAATGAAGACTTATAGTCGAAGTAGTGATCGTCAATTACTCATAATCGCGTTCTCTGTGAAAAACTGCGACGATTTTTCCCAAACGATAAGGTCGACGATCTTACAGTATTCAAATGAGAGCGAGCTTAAGTCCGCGCCAATCACAGGGCTCGCGTCACAGCGACCGTTACGATATCCTCTGATCCGCTATTGGTCAACTTATAATCGTTCTAGTTCGAAGGCTATTAGACCCTCGACTTTTTCGCTGATACGAAATCGTTGCTATTTTTTCCAAAGAATGCTAACAACAGGAGTAAACAAATGAGTGATCAAATATTTGAAAAGACTCAAGCTCTGACTGCAGTGTTTATATACTCGCACGATTTCTTCCCGATATTATGAATGGCAAATGCTGTCGCGTAAGTTAGGGTATAATTTATCACCTTTCGAGACGATCACCGAGGCGTTCGGATTCGTCGGATTTCAGGGGATCGTATAAGTCTTTGATCTCCAAATTCCGCCTTGCTCCTTTCCAGAATATTGGCACCAACCACCTGTTACGTACATCGAACAAATACTGATTAAGTATACTGATCATACGTCGACAAATAATTACAGACGTAGTGGTTTTACCCGAAGAACAACAGGCTCAAAAAATTTGCAGTTTCCTTCGGACTTTTCAGGCTGTGCTTCTCTCTGTTGTCCATATTATTGTCGCACCTTGCCAACGATATGTTTATTAGTTCAATTGATATTCCTCGTTGACGTCAGCTCCATGAAATGATGATACTTTCTCTGTAGGTGTATTGGAACTTCTGATTAAACCAACATTTGTTTTATGCTCGAGGAAAACGTCAATAACTTATTCGCATTCCGATAAATACGCGAATAACTGATACCGCGATAAACAGGAGTATAAAACACGAGATAGAAAGTCGAAATAAGTGTTTTACATCATTTTGACAAATTAGGAACTGGCGATGCTCAGTTTTGATCAAAATTTCAAGAACACGATTCATTTGGGACGTTCTATGCCAAATCAACCTCGATCTGAAACTCGACCTTTCAGATTCAATTAACGATTTTTTTTATGTTCAATAGGTGCCTCGGGCAAGTCGTTTACTTTCTGTTAAGATAACACGTCAAAAATGGCAACTCAATTTGCGAGTTCAAATTTAAACAAAAAAACTAATAGCAAATGGAATATTTTGAAATGTTGAATAACCATGTATAACAAACTTTCGTGATATCGAATCAAATCTTAATTGTTATTTTCCTAATTAAAGATCCCCTTAAGTCTATTGGGTGATGGGTCCAAGTGGGGAAACCCACATTCCTTTTTTCAGACATACCTCATTGGATGAATTAATAATGTAACGCATAGATACGATCTCTGTGAATCTAGAACGCGATAATTATGTGTTTTACAAATCGTCGATCACCATAATCATATTGAGATCATCATGCATTCAATTGAAAGTTGATCGAGCGGCAATGTACACATTTTTTAAATTTCCAAGATCAAATATTTGCATAGAACATTAATGCACGTGCAGATTTCTCCACGCGTATAGATGATATAATCGGATCGATATTGCGAATGAATGAGAATAAAATGTATCAAAGGACCCCGCACAAATCTTATGGAAATTGGATCCCGGTCAAATTTGTGACCATGATGACTTTTGATCAGGATGACCTGAAGCACAACATACTACAATTTTGGACAATTTGACCGGGATCCAATTTCCATAAGATTTGTGCGGGGTCCTTTCTAACAATGTTTGATGATTGTTTAAAACTGAGTCGAAAAAAATTCTGCTCCTTCTAAGGGGACCAGTACAGCGACTTATCGAGAAATGATCATAGTCCGAAACCAATTTATTTAATCGCCAAAGTTCATTTCACATCAAAATATTTTTCTTTCTCCAAATCATGTGTCGTAAGGATTTTAGAGCACCGTTGGACCAATTCAGGTCATCTTGGATTCATCTTCTTCAGAAAACAAATCCTCATCATGTGAATGTGGGAATTTTGAAAATTTTTCGTTTTGGTCAAGTTATTTAAGAAATGAGTGATAATAATTTTTGCAAATTTGGTAAATTGATCATAACTTATGACATAATTTTTTATTTTAAAATCCCTACATTCACAAGATGAGGAATGGTCCACCGGAGAAAATGAGACGTCAAGAGATTGAATTGGGCCAACGGTGTGCCAAAATCCTTACGACACATGATTTGGAAAAAGAAAAATATTTTGATGTGAAATGAACTTTGGGTATGAAATAAAATGATTTCGGACCCTGACAATTTCTCGAAAAGTCGCTGTACTGGTCCCCTTAAACGAGCTTTGAAATCGAATGAACTCTCCGAAAACCCGGATTTCCGGTATGTTAATTTATTCAAATACGAATATCTCCCGATCCCGTTAGCCGACAATAACCGGCAATATCTCGTTTCGACGATTAGCAAATCACCTCTAAAACGGCTTGATGTAATTACCTTTGAATTGAAAACCGGTTGAGATATCGGTGACTGAAGTTTCCGATGCTCGATAAATCCCCGATGCAGTCACACGCAGAACTATTATCCAAGATAATATGGCCACTAATTATATTTACCTAATTGCGAGTGATATACTTCGTAGAATTTTCTGTAACGCTACTAATACTATCAGGAAATATCTAAAACTAGTTTAAAATCGGTTTCACAATCATAAAATCACAAGACTTCATATGCAGGACTTCGCTATATTCGATTTTCACTATTGATACGTAAAAAATTATAGGCAGATTACAAATGTGGCCATGATCACTGTAGTCGACTGAGAATATAGGACACTAGAGTAACCGTATCTCCGCTAATACCCAACGTCTTCTGTCTGTACCCAACGATGTTGATAATGATTCTATCCGAATGTCCCCCTTCCTCAATTCTGTATGAATAAAATACGGTATACCTATTACCTATAGAAAATTGAATATATCTGCACAACATCGATCTAAAAGAATAATAAAAAATAAAATTATGCATAATAAAGTACGGCTTTTTCTCATATCATCAACTGCAAAAATGTTTACTCCAGATACGCTACCATATTCATACAAGAATAATTTTCACCTGATAAACTACAGCTGTAACAGCACATGGGTAGATATAAATTCGCAATTATTATATGTCGCAAATTATCGATGTCAAATTTTCTTCTTTCTTTCTTTTTTCATTTTTTTTTTTTGTACATGTTTGATTGAATATTTTACTCTTTCGTGTGGATATTATCACTTTCAATTTATTATCTTCGTTCATTGATGTGGATGGAAGTGAAATTTCACGGATACAAAGAGCGTTTCGATATGATATTCGAAATTTGGAGAATTTCAAAAGCTCCTCGATTCACGAATTTCAAGTTCATCGGCTTGAACTTTTACATAATATCATTCATGGTGCCTATTAAAATAGATTGACGAAGATTCATTGGAACAATTCTCAAAGTAGAAATTATTCATCAATTATATTAACCGTGAGATATGCGCTAAGGATAAAGGTATAGTGATTTGTCAGACAAAATGATGTATACGTATGATCGATTTTATTCATTCTGACAATTTTCAATTGAATTCGACTGTAATCGTAACAAATCGAGAAATCGACATGATTCTCAGTTGAAGATGAAATTTGCGATTCATGCGATCAGAGAGATCGTTATATATGTAGTAGTGCTTGAAAATGGAAAACGGACACATAGACTTTTTTTTCCTTTTTTTCGAGACGCTTTTTCGTGACATAGAGATGAAGAAACGAACTATTCACAGTCTTGAAAAGTTGCGCAACATTTGTTAATTTCAGTTCGATCCGGAGACCAAGCGCGTACGAGAGAGAGGGAGCGACTCTCTCCACTTAAGTTTCAAGTTGAAATATTTATTACTTTCATTGTTTTTAGCCAAAACGTGTTGTACCGCGTATTTTTTCATACAGTGATTCCTCTTCTGTCGTCTTGTAATCTCTTATGTTTGTCTGAAATATTTATTGCAACATGGAGAAATGATTTTTTTTTATGTTTTCAAAGTTGCAAACAATTTCGTGCGATGAAAAATTTGTCCTATATGTCCGTTCTCCACTTTTTTTTCTTCCCAATTCGACTGGACTATAGATGCGTCATCTGATTGCTAGCCAGAGGTGAAATGGTGCTGTTGTTCGATCCCTCTTCAAATTCAGGATTCGATAGGAAGACGCTTTCGGCAATTCCAGCTAATCTTTCAGCCATTGCCTTCCCGGTTTGTTCAAGCATTTGAGAGAAATGACCGTCTCGATTTTTTAACAGTAAATGCGGGTGGCCGAACTCCTGTTTGATGATAAAAAAGAAACAGCAAATTATCAGCACTAGTGTTATAGGAATGAATTCCTGGAGTGTGATGACATTTTCAGGATACGACGTACCATGATGCGGCCAGCCGCCATGACTAAGACTCGATCACTGTCCATTATCGTGTTCAATCTATGAGCTATCGTCAACACCGTGCGATCTGCAAATCTCCGTCTTATCGTTTCTTGAATTAGAGTGTCGGTGCTGCGAGACAAAAAGCAAAAATCGAGCTTGACATGAGCCACAAAGATTGGCAAATGGTGAAGGATTGATATAAGCTGTGATACTAAGACCGGTTTAATCCACACTTACCGTGGGTCAACGTTGGCGGTAGCTTCGTCGAGGACGAGCACCCGATTGTTTCTAAGAATGGCTCTGGCCAAGCAGATGAGTTGACGCTGTCCAACGCTGAAGTTTGCACCACCTCCGGCGACGTGGAAGTCAAGGGATGGCACGGCGTCGCCAAGTTCAACTTCCCGGAGGCTGTCCCAAAGCTCGGCGTCCGAGTACTGCTCGAAGGGGTCCAAGTTGTAGCGCAGACTCGCCGAGAACAAAATTGGCTCCTGGGGGATGATCGAGATGCGGGGACGCAGCTCGTGCAACCCTATCGACTTCGTGTCGATCCCGTCCAATACTATTTCACCCTCGAGTCCGTCTCCGGTCAGAGAGAACAAAGCAGAGATGAGCGAGGATTTTCCGGCCCCAGTTCGTCCCACTATTCCCACTTTCCAGCCGGGCTTTATGTTCAGGTTCAGATTCTAGTCGAAATGAAGAAGAAATCATTATTGTAGAATGTATGGAATATCCTGCAAAGGAACTTTCCATATCTGCACAGCCTTCACATCTACCTTCAACACTGGAGGTTTGCCATCGGCGTATCTCATGGAGACGTTTTTGAAGACTAAACCACCCTTATGAGGCCAGGTAGGAGGAGGAGGATTGTCAGTTGTGAACGGTCCTTCCTTTGGCAAGTTTGTGTATTGCAGAACTCTTTCTACTGATGTCATCTGCGAGATTACCTCGGTGCTCTGCCTTATTCCGTACTGAACCATTCCAGTCAATATCAGGGATTGGGAAATGGCCAGTCCAACGGATCCGCCGAGAGTGTGTCCTAAAAACCATAAGAATGCAGTCCTTTTTTCAATCACTTTTCAAAACTGTATTCAGTCCTTTAAATCGAATCAAAACGAACCATCATCTGTGAGGATGCACGAAAAGCAAACGCAAGCTACGAAAGCGGTGGAAACGAGATCAAGAAGTAATCCAAAGGCAGTCGCCGTAGAAATAGTGAGGTACCAAGCACTAGTATGTGTATCTTGATGTCGATCGAATTCTCTAAGCAATAGTCCTGCGACTGGGGCACCTCTGCTCCGTATCGTTGTTAATCCATCGAGAGTAGAGCTGACGTACGAGAACACAGGGCTCTTTGCTGCAATCATTGATGATCAGCTCAAAAACAGACGACCATAAATGTCGTTCTCAGATTTTGCATTAGGTATTTCAATACATCAAAAATCATGGAATATTATACTAAAACTTACTGATGCCTTCGAGTCGCTTGAGATTCTGCGCCGTTTTGAGATAGTAAATTCTAACGAAACAGAAAATCACACCCATCACAACAGTGGGAAAGATCATCCAGTAATTAACGATTATCACCATCACAAGGACTCCGGTCATTACGGAAAGGATCTGAATTGCTTCAAGAAACGCTCTGGGCAGTAGCTCATCCATTGCGCCAACGTCTTTCGAAAATCGGTTCAGAATTCTTCCTGCACAACGAAAACGGATTTGTCGTTAAAATCTTGGCAAAAAGAACGTCGAGATACAACGACGGATTCGGGGGGAGATTCAGATGCTGGAATCAGGAAGTAGGGAGAGACAAGCTTGCTAGGATTTGCTAGTTTGCAGGTGAAATCTCACTATCGAAAAAGACGAACGAATACGTGCAACAATAAATGTGCCAATGCGTCATGTTGAAATTTTGCTGAGGATTGAAAAAATCATTTGGGTAATTACCGTTCTTGCAATATCGACCAACGCTTCCTGGGCTTGAGTAAGGCTGTTCAACTTACCGGACGGATTGGTGTTGAAGAACCTCATGGTCGCTTGCAAAATGTTGGAAAACATGGAGTTGTGTATGTTGCGACTGGCGTTCATGGATATCTTCATGAATAGCATGCTGCGAAGAGTGATGAGGACTATGACGCCGATAATACAACTTGTGTAAACGTAAATTGCTCGATTTGGACGAATTAGTCCGTATTCATCGAGCCATTGCGTTTCGGTGCCATTGCGATAGGCAATGTTATCAACAGCGGAGTTATTCGTCTGTGACGCTACTCTGAGGGTCTCCTGGTTAGTCCAGTATGTCAACCAGTAATCAGATCCACTGAACACTATCTGACCAGCTATAAAAGCTACGACGAGAAATGTCAACGAGAAGAGATTACCACCCGCTAAAAAGTAGCTCAGATATACTTTGCCAGACATTTGTCCCGTCGCTATTTCCTCATCACTAACATCTTTCGATCCTTCACTGTCTTCAGCCACTTCCGATGCATGATTATTTTTACCTGTTGTTACAGCTACGGTCTGAAAATGAAATTTTTATACAAATTTGAATAAAAATAAACTAATGGCTTTGGGCTTGTGGATTGTGGTTGCAGTCATCTCAGCCAGGCTGCATGCAAATTTACTAGGTACAGTTACCTCGCTTTCCACGTTATCCGCGGAATTCTGCTCGGTGAATTCTTCTTCGTCAGGTTTTCCAGACTCTTCAGAGTCCAGAATGTGGAAATTTGACTTAACGAGCTCATCGTATGTACTCTGACGTTCGACGGTACCCTGAAATCAAGTAGCACTGAAATGATGCTTAACGCGTTCTTGATGGAGACATTCTATCCAAAGACTAATCTAAGTCTTGATAGTTGAAGAATAATTAGTCCAGCTCTTACACGATTGAGAACAATGACGGTGTCTGCTTGCCGAAGATATTGCAGCTGGTGAGTGACGAGGATCCGGGTTTTGTCTTTCAGAAAGCCAGTGATACACTCTTCGAACAAGTGTCGACTCACGCGAGCATCCACGGCGCTGAGAGGATCGTCGAGCAAGTAAAGTTCGGCTTCTTTGTAAACGGCTCTCGCCAGATTGACTCGAGCCCTCTGGCCCCCTGATAAGGACGCTCCTCTTTCTCCGACAAAAGTCAAGTCACCCTGAGGAAGCTGCTCAAAGTCCTCCAGCAGTGCGCAGACTCTGGTCACCTGTGGACAGAATTCACAGTTCACAGAATTAATCGCAAACTGGAGTTTCGCACTTAAGATGGATCTCATATAGCATTTTTGAACTCTGATCCCCAGATGATCAGTTATGGACATTCTTCGGCACCTCTTGTCTCTGATCACAGATCAACGATCAGTCATCCATTCATTCACTGAACAACTACAAACGAGTACCTCTTGATATCGTCTCTCGTCGTATGGCTGGCCGAAAAGAATGTTGTCGCGAATAGATGCGGAGAAAAGCCATGGATCCTGGCTGGTGTAGGAGATGCGAATGTCTTTGCTGGTGATTTTGGTCTGATCATTTTCACCCGTGAATAGCGACAGTCTTCCAGCTCCCACTGGTAACTCGCCTAGCACAAGGTGGAGCAAAGACGACTTTCCGGATCCAACCGGACCCACAACAGCACACAATGCTCGTCTCTCCACTTGCAATGAAACTTCGCAAAGAGTAGGTGGCAGCTGTCCGTGAACCCAGTTTGCTGCAACTTTGATCATCTCGATTCCAACGCCGTGTTCAACTTGTTGACCTGTAGTCGTCTTTTCCACAACTTGGAGCCCGTTTTTTGCACTGAGTTCATCGGTTTCCGTGCACTTGACTTCGTCCAGCAGTAAAAACTCCTGCATAAATGAATCATAATGATGATAAGAAATTGTGGATGCAGCGTGAACGTATTACTGACCGTCAATCTCTTCAGTGACACAGCAGTCTCCCCAGCCATGTTGACCGCTTGCGGAAAGCAAAAACCGCACGTCAATTGTAGAGTATTGAACAAAGTGGAGACCACAAATGTTATTTCTGGGCTAAGAGAGCTCCCCATCAGTACAAAAGTGATCAACGTTACGTACAGTGTTACTTTTTCCGATAACAACATCATGTTCGTGCAAAATCCTCGCAGATACGACGTGAAGCTTATTAGCTTGATCTCTAGCTTCCGAACTTTGGACACAATCGATTCAAACGGCTTTTCCCAGGAGTACATCTTCACGACCTATAAACAGAGCACCTACTTTGTTCAGCTTTCATCATTCTCTCTACGGTTTTCGATCTGAACAACGACATATGTGAATACATCACGGTACCTGTATCCCAGAGATAAGTTCGCTCATCAGTTGCACTCGCTCGTCGGTTTTTGCTGCAATTTTAGATCTCAGTTGGGCGCTAAGACTGCTCAAGTACCCCTGCACCGGTATCGTGAGAATCACCATTGTGCCGATTCCAACAAATGTAGCAACACCGATAGATTTCCACATCACCAATCCTATCATCATCACCTGTGGCAATCGTATACAGAAGTGTTGTATCAGCCCATTCAACGAGATCGCAAAGGCTTCGCAATTGTAAGCTTTGTAACTCACCTGTATTGGCATGATCCAAATGAAGTGAAGAAACATGAGAACCAGATCGAAACGAGCCACATCGTTGCTGATCAAATTGGCGACTAGTCCTGCAGCCGTGTTGTTCACTGCAGCCTGATTCAAACGTAGAACCTGAAATTGTGACGATTGCGGTTACTGAATTGCACCGATGAATGCAAACTGGGATGAATTGCGAAAGTTCATTCCGCACTCTCACCTTTCTGTAGATCAATGAACAGCAGGCAACTCTTGTGCACATTCCAATTTGCTGTGACCTCAGGTGAGTATGATGATACACTGTGAGGGTGATGGCTGTGAGAATGACCAGAAGACCGGCATAGAGAAGAGCTTCGTTACGTGTCATCTGGTTTTTGTCTGGATTGAAATAGCCGATTACCCATCCCTGAAGTACTGCCTGTATAACTTGCAGCGTTGTTACTCCGACGAGCAAAAGCACCCCTTGCACCATATACGGGATCCAGAACATCCGCACTAAAGCCCACAGCAGGTTTGGCTTCCTTGTTGGCTTCTTGTTTCCATCTTTTCCCAGCTTCAGTTCTTGGTTTGCTTTCGTCAACTCCTTCGTCCATTCTCTGTGTACGCGGGATATACAAGTATGAGTTGACGTTGGTAACTTATCAGACATAATCCATGCAGCAAATCTACGCAGTACTCTCGGTGCAATAACGAATAAGAAAGTTAGGGTTTAATTTCTCACCTCTCGAGACGATCACCAAGGCGTTCGGACTCATCAGGTTTCAACGGATCGTATAAGTCTTTGACCTCCAACTCGCGCTTTGCACCATTCCAGAAAATCGGTACCAACCACCTGTCACGATCAGTTAAACGATTACAGATTAACTATGCTAATCCTATTCCGACGAGTAATTGCGAACGTAAGTGCCTCACCCGAAGAATAACAAGTTCAGGAAATTGGACGTTTCCTTGGGATTTTTGAGACTGTGTTTCTCCTTGGTATCCATACTTCTGTCACGTTTCCAGCGATCTTCACAGATCTCAACAGATTTTCCCACAGCTGGCACTGAAAAAAATATCTTTAAACGTGTGGTAAATTGTGACTAATCGTATTCTCAATATATTGATCCCACGAATTATTCTATACTTAGATTTCGAACTGCATAACGATCTCGCGTATAGTGACGACAACAGATTTATAGCAAAATATCAAACCAGTTATACGGCGTACCTACATGCCGATGAATTTTCCTCTACGCAACGTTTCGTGGGATTTCTTAAATTATTTTCGAACAACCTGTTCCTAAAATAAATCGGTTTTTCTTTTTGCTTTCTTGTTTTCTTGATATCTCCTGGTTGTAACGTACCGAGAAAATTCTAGTCCATGTTTTTCAGTGCCTTATGGAAGAAAAATAACCGACTACACATTGCATGACCAATCTTTTGTTGATCGGTTACTAAGACTTGATACAGATCGGTTATTCATGAAGCTCCTTGAAACGCATATATTATAAGAACAAGTTTAGTTAACTCGGAACCTTGATAATACCATAATGTAACTTTTGAATTGCGTATACACAACGCGAGCTCACACGTAGCATATTATATATATGAAAGTATGAGGTATTTCAAGGTAATCAAGTCCTCGGCATTGTCCTGTATAGCATATTCTCAATACAGTAATAGTACTTCCGACACGCGTATTCACTTTTACTATCAAGCCAAAAATTCATCGATGTCAGGGTGAAACGTTTGTCAGTATAAGAATAATCATTGAGAAACATTTACATGCTTCAACAAGAATCTTATATGATATGTATATGGACATTTGAATTTATACATGAAAATACGTAATTATAATGAGTATCGACGTAAAAATTGGGGTGCGAGATCGAAGATCAATGAAAAGAAGAAAATTCGATAACCGGTTGCCCGCTGTGCAGTGTTATAATTTATTGCAATGCGAATATCTCCCGATTGCATTGGCCGAATAAAGCCGGCAATGTTTCGTTTTGAAGCTGAATAAATCGCCTTCAAAACGGCCCGCTATAATTACCTTTTAATCAAACACCGGCTGAGATATCGGTGGTTGAAGTTTCCGGTACTCGATAAATCCCCGATGCAGATAAAGTGGCTGCAATCACACGCAGAATTATCATCCAATCATACAATTATAGCCACTGATTATTATTCGCGTAATTATGCGCGATATATTTAGTAGAATTTTGCCACACCGCTACCAACACTACCATAGGAAATGTTGAAAACAATTTAAAAAATTTTTATTCTGCACTCCATCACGTTCAGTTTTCACTATGGACACACGAAAATGAGAGGCACATTATGCTCCTGGCTAGAATCAGCGTTGACTGAGAAAATTTGCCACGATAGTCACCGTACCTCCATGGCTCCGTGCCCAAGGTATTTTACCTGGATGCATAGACGATGGTCATATATTTCTCTCGGTTATTTCATAATCTCGAGTCTTGTGATTATTAATAAATTATTGCGAGATCAGAGCTCTGTCATATTACATTAACTGGGTATTATTAGCTCCAATTAATTTTATCGTAATTTATACGACGCAATATGACTATACTATAGAACCGACACAATACAATCGAGAAATAAAATCGGTATTGACCATGACGCCGATATACTAGGTAGAAGAAATCGAGCGGTAGGGTTGCTTGTAACGAGGCGCTGTGAGATCTGATCGGTGATCAGGATTCACATTGGTTGATTTATTGATCGGAGGTGGAGTAAAGTTCGGGTCATTATGAGAAATCTTATTACAGAGGTAAAAGACAGCAGAAATAACGAGTAATAATGAACAAAGAAATTAGAACTTCTACAGCATTGATTATAATACACAAACATTTTTATTGGCGAATATATAGTTTTGTTACAGTCGAGTGATCTGATCGTTAATGACAGCGAGAGTTTCGTTGGTTGATTCCGTATTCATTTCGGGATCCACCAGATAGGCACTTTCGGCGATTCGAGCGAGTTTCTCTGACATTGCAGTACCAGTTTGTTGAAGCATTTGCGAAAAGTGACCTTCTCGATTTTTTAACAGCAAGTACGGGTGGCCAAACTCCTGGATGGAAGAACGATGAAATAACACCAAGCTGTCAACTCTTTACTTGTAGTATTACACAGTCACCGATTCTTGTATTTGAGAACCTATCTGAAATTTGACATACCACAACTCGACCTTCCGCCATCACCAGAACTCGATCACTGTTCATTATCGTGTTCAATCTATGAGCTATCGTCAGTACGGTGCGATCAGCAAATCTCCGTCTTATCGTCTCTTGAATGACAGCATCAGTGCTGCGAAATAAAAAGCAAGAATCAAGCTCAGTGTTTGACTCGGTGGATTTAAGGATGAATCCCACCTTTGCGTTGCGTTGCGTTGCGAAGCAAAACGAAATCTCATTAACATGCTTTTCTTATGTTTTTTATGGAAGTATACACGCACACTCCTAAGAAACCATGTCAATGAAAAGTTCGTTTCGCTTCGCAACGCAAAGGTGGGATTCATCCTTTAAACTCACTTTCGATCAACGTTGGCGGTAGCTTCGTCGAGAACGAGCACCCGATTGTTTCTAAGAATGGCTCTGGCCAAGCAGATGAGTTGACGCTGTCCAACGCTGAAGTTTGCACCACCTCCGGTGACGTGGAAGTCAAGGGATGGCACGGAGTCGCCAAGTTCAACTTCCCGGAGGCTTTCCCAAAGCTCGGCGTCCGAGTAGTGCTCGAAGGGGTCCAAGTTGTAGCGCAGACTCGCCGAGAACAAAATTGGCTCCTGGGGGATGATCGAGATGCGGGGACGCAGCTCGTGCAACCCTATCGACTTCGTGTCGATCCCGTCCAATACTATTTCACCCTCGAGTCCGTCGCCGGTCAGAGAGAACAAAGCAGAGATGAGCGAGGATTTTCCGGCCCCAGTTCGTCCCACTATTCCCACTTTCCAGCCGGGCTTTATGTTCAGGTTCAGATTCTAGTCGAAATGAAGAAGAAATGGTTATTGTAGAATGTATGGAATATCCTGCAAACGAACTTCCCATATCTGCACAGCCTCCACATCTACCTTCAACACTGGAGGTTTGCCATCGGCGTATCTCATGGAGACGTTTTTGAAGACTAAACCACCCTTATGAGGCCAGGTAGGAGGAGGAGGATCGTCAGTTGTGAACGGTCCTTCCTTTGGCAAGTTTGTGTATTGCAGAACTCTTTCTACTGATATCATCTGCGAGACTACCTCAGTGCTCTGTCTTATTCCATACTGAACCATAAGGGTCAACATCATGGATTGGGAAATGGCCAGTCCCACATATCCTCCAAGAGTGTGTCCTATGAATGTCATTCATTCAATTTTTCGCTCAATTACTTTCTGCAACTGTACAGGTACCTCGGAACTTTTCCTAGATGAACATCGAAGAACACTGACCATCATCCATCAGGATAAACGAGAAGCAAATGGCAGCGATCAAAGAGCATGAAATTATGTCGAGGGTCAAGCCAAATGCATTTCCAGAAGCGACGGTAAGGTACCAGACACCAGTGTGTGTGTCTTGATGTTGATCGAATTCCCTCTTGAGCAATCCTATCGCTGGAGTACCCCTGCTTCGTATCGTTGTTAATCCGTCTACGGTAGAGCCGACGTGCGAGAACACAGGACTTTTTGCTGTAATTATTAATCATCGTAAATATCCTTCGGTCATTTTGCATTGTTTCAGTGCGATGCACAGTCAACTCGTCGAATAAGAATCCCGTATTAATATTGATACAGTACTGAGGGTGCACTCTACAATTTACCAATGCCTTCAAGTCGTTTGAGATTCTGGGCCGTTCTAAGATAGTAAATTCTAATTGTATAAAAAAGTCCGCTAATTATAACTATCGGGATAATCATCCAGTTGTTCGCGACTACCACCATGGACAGGATTCCTATCATGACCAGAAATATCTGAACTGCTTCCAGCAACACTTTGGGCAGCAGCTCATCCATTGCACCAACGTCTTTCGAGAATCGGTTCAGAATCCTTCCTGCATGAGAAAAACAGATCCATTGGTGAAATCTCAGCAGCAAAATTTCGGAAGCGTCGTCAAAATGACATATCTCTCTCAGAATTATCGTTCTGGCAATAGCGAATCACACTTGCCGGGTCTGAGTAACGATCTTCAACCTACCAGATGGGTTTGTGTTGAAAAATCTCATAGTCGCTTGCAGCAAGTTTACGAACATTGACTTATGGATTTTGCGACCGGCGTTCATGCACATCCTGATGAATAGTATGCTGCGCAAAGAGACGAGAAGAATACATCCGAGAATGCAAGCGGTGTAGATGTACATTGCTTGGTGTGAACGTATCAGTCCGTATTCATCAACCCATATCGATTCGGTCTCTCCATAATCACTTCCAGTGTCATTGTAATAGTCCGTGTGATTAGTTGTGGACCGGTTCAGTTTTGCTACTGCTCTGAGAGTCTCCTGGTTAGTCCAGTACGTTACCCAGTAGTCGGATCCACTGCTCGCTACTTGTCCACCTATGAAGACGATCAGAACAAAAGCCAACGAGCAGATATTACCACCCGCCAAAAAGTAGCCCCAGTATACACTGTTCGACATTTTGCCGGTCGCTATTTCTTCGTCATCGACATCCTTGTATCCTTCTTCTTCTTTAATAGCTTCTAAAAGCTGGTCATTCTTTTCCCGAACCACTGATGTTCTCTGAAAACATGGAGCATATCCCTTAGTTTTTAAATTCAATTGCAAGATGCGATTATTGAAACTGTTGAACGATGTAAGAAATGTACTTATTCAAACTACTCAGTACACTAGGTACCTTGGTTTCCACTGTCCCCACATGATTTTTCCCAGTTGGCTCTGATGCATCGCATTCCTTAGACTCCTCAGAACCAAAAATGTGGGAATTTGAGTTAGCCACTTCGTCGTATGTACCCTGGTGTTCGACGGTACCCTGAAATCAAATGGAAAATCACTGTTGAATCTTTTTTTTTCCAAGATGTTCTATCAACAGACTCATCAGAATATGCATAGTGGACTATCAATCGGTCAAGGCTCTTACGCGATTGAGGAGAATAACTGAGTCTGCTTCCTGAAGATATTGTAGCTGGTGAGTGACGAGGATCCGGGTTTTTCCTTTCAAATAGCCGTTGATGCACTCTTCGAACAAGTGGCGACCCACACGAGCATCCACGGCGCTGAGAGGATCGTCGAGCAAGTAAAGGTCGGCCTCTCTGTAAACGGCTCTAGCTAAATTGACTCGAGCCCTCTGACCCCCTGACAAAGACGCTCCTCTTTCTCCGACAAAGCTCAAATCTCCCTGTGGAAGCTGTTCGAAGTCTGTGTGCAGTGCGCAAACTCTGGTCACCTGCAGACAGAATTTGGAGTTCACAGAGATGGTCAAGCACTCGAATTTCAAAGTTCAGATGGAACCGACCAGTTTATCAGTTAATATGGGCATTTCTCTGAATCTCGTGTCTGATCAAAGATCAACGATGAGTTATCCATTCATACGCGCAAGAAAGACAAGTACGTACACACGTTGAACATTAAAGTCTGATTAGACGAGTACCTCTTGGTATCGCCTCTTGTCGTACGGTTCGCCGAAGAGAATGTTGTCGCGAATAGAGGCGGAGAAAAGCCAGGCATCCTGGCTAGTGTAGGAGATGCGAATGTCTTTGCTGGTGATTTTAGTCTGACCATCTTCGCCCGTGAATAACGACAGCCTTCCAGCTCCCAGCTGTAACTCGCCCAGCACAAGCTGGAGCAAAGATGATTTCCCTGAACCAACTGGACCAACAACAGCACACAAAGACTGACTCTTCACTTTCAACGAAAGTTCGCATAGAGTAGGCGGCAGCTGACCATGCACCCAGTTCGCTGCTACTTTTACCATTTCAATCCCAACTCCATATTCAATTGGTTGACCTGTCGTCTTTTTTTCCAAAGTCTGAATCCCGTTATTCAAATTGGGTTTCTCTTTCTCGACGATTTTCACCTCTTCCAATAGCAAAAACTTCTGGAGAAAAAACGCGATTTATAGTAACTCCTCTGAAAAAAATTTCAGAATAATGTGCTACTGACCGTCAATCTTTCGAGAGACACATTAGTCTCGCCAGCCAAGATGAGTGCTTGCGGGAAAAAGACAGCGCATACAATTTGTAAAAGGTTGAACAGACTCGCAAGCACGAATGTACTTTCTGCGTTCAGAGGATGCCCCATCAACACAAAAGTAACTAATGTCAAATAGAGGCTTACTCTTTCCGAGAAGATCGTCATGCTCTGATAAAACCCTCTCAAGTATGAAGTCAGGCTGATTAATTTCATTTCCAAAGATCTAGCTTTGGCCACTATCAACTCGAACGGCTCCTCCCAGGAGTACATCTTGACTACCTATATCATGAGCATACATTTCATAGTATATTCCTTAATGGACTTCTTCTAGACAAGCAAATATACTATCCGCACACTGCACCTTTATCCCAGAGATCAGCTCGCTCATCAGCTGTACCCTTTTGTCCGTTTTCACCGCGATCTTAGATCGGATATTGGCGCTAAGACTGCTCAAATACCCTTGAAGAGGTATCGTCTGCATAAGCATGGCCCCGATTCCTACCAAGGCAGCTATACCAACAGATTTCCACATCACCCATCCTACACAACACACCTGGAAATTATTGAATCACCTTATACCTCTCTTCCAGTCAAGGAGATTTTCACTCAGACCTGGAATTATCGGTCCTTATCGGTCCTCACCTGGATCGGCATGATCCAAATATAGTGAAGAACCGTGGAGATCAATTCGAACCGAACCACGTCGTTGCTCATCAAATTAGTCAATTGTCCTGCTGCTGTGCTAGTCGCCGCAGTCTGATCAAGGCGTAAGAGCTAAATCGTGTAATTACGTATGTATTGGATTAAACGGAAGCGAAAGTTCAGTCTTGAAGATAGAAAATCGTGCAACTCTTCATTGCGAATAATCTGCAACCTTCTTTCACTCTTACGAAGAGTCGCACGATTTTCATCCCTCGAAATTCCGAGAGTTCAGCTGCATCATACCTTCCTGTACAATATAGAGCAACATGCAACCCTGACACGTATTCCAATTTGACGACTACGGAGGCTGTTGTGATGAGTTACGAAGACGATCATGAGATTCACGATCACCAGAAGACCCGCGTTGAGAAGAACTTGATTTCGTGTCACCAGGTCTTCGCCCTCCTTGAAGTACCCGATCACCCATCCCTGGATCACTGGCTGTATAACTCGCAGTACTGTTACTCGGAATAACAATATCACACCTTGCAACATGTAGGGAGCCCAGAACATCCGGATTATAGCCCACATCAGATTGGGCTCCCTCTTTCGAGTGACTTTCCCGTCTTTGTCCAACACCAAACTCCTGTCTGCCCTCATCACCTCATTTTCCCATTCTCTATTTCCGCAAAGGGCGAAATATGAACCGTCAGACTTCGGGGCTTTTGAAATGTTATTCGAAAATCGCAAGCTCACCTCTCGAGGAGATCGCCGAGCCGTTCGGATTCGTCAGATTTCAAGGGATCGTACAAATCGGTAATCACCAGATCACGCTTCGCTCCTTTCCAAAAAATCGGCACCATCCACCTGTCGTTGATTCGATTTATTCAAAAAGTATCATTACCCTCGGTATTTATATATCAACAATAATTAGAGACCAAAAAATCAGCTATGTGAACTTGGCCCCCCAATATTTGATATTGGGAAATTTGACACGTGAAAACGATTGCGCATCGTTTGCGCTTGTTTACGCACAATTTGCTATCGTTTGCGCCGCCTCAGTTTTTCAGTCAAGAGAAAATCAAATTTAGGGGGGGGGGGGGGGGGGTAGATTCACACTGCACCCCAACTTCGAATATCTCTTTATTTCTTTTTAGCCATCGTTTGCGCATCGTTTGCGCACGTTTGCGCCCCTATTACTGTCATTTGCGCCCTCACCGTTTTCCAGTTATGTCAGAAAGAAAATTTCGGGCTGGCCCCCAGAATAAAAATTTTCCGGTCCTTTTTTGGCAATCGCTTGCGTTTCGTTTGCGCATGTTTGCGCCGCGATTACTTTCGTTCACACCCTCACCCTTCTTCAGTTATGTTGCGAAGAAAATTTTGGGCTAGCCCCCCAGAATTAGAATTTCCCGGTCATTTTTTTTGCGATCGTTTGCGTTTCGTTTGCGCATGTTTGCGCCGCGATTACTTTCGTTCACACCCTTACCCTTCTTCAGTTATGTTGCGAAGAAAATTTTGGGCTAGCCCCCCAAAATTAGAATTTCCCGGTCCTTTGTTTTGCGATCGCTTGCGAACGTTAGCGCCGCGATTACTGTCATTTGCGCCTTCACCGTTTTCTGGTAACCAGTATTATTAGTTAAAAGGGCACTCAAATCAAAGAATATCAATACCCATGTGCAGATACTTCCAGCTTACGAAGCGAGAACTTATCTCCATACATCGATGCTAACCCACACAGCACACATGTCCGATGGATGTCCATAGGATATCCATAGGACATCCAATGGCTATCCTATGTATATCCTATGGACATCTATCGGACATGTGTGCTGTGTGGGAATATTCCAGTTACACCACGATTGTTGACAATAATTCTACGAGTATTGAATTCGCGCTCCCCGATCAAACTTGGTTTTCTTTTTTCGGAACCAAAAGTAGTATTTTTCAGATTTTTTACAACCTTTTCCGAGCTTTCCGCGACTCGACCGCAAGATTTAAACTTAAAAATATTCTAAAAAATACTCAATTTATATTGTATCTCGAAAACTATCACGCGTTCCCCGACGAAACTTGAGTTACTATACCCGTAGACTCCGGGTCAAACCCGGAGGGGTAGCAACACTAGTAATGAAGATGTTCCCGTTTTTTGAAAAAAAAAATTCTTGACATGACTGGAAAACGGTGAGGGCGCAAATGAAAGTAATCACGGCGCAAACGTGCGCAAACGAGGCACAAACGATCGCAAAAAAATGAACCAGCAAATTTTAATTCTGGGGGGCCAGCCTAGAATTTATTTATGATATAACTGAAGAAGGGTGAGGGTGTGAACGAAAGTAATCGCGGCGCAAACATGCGCAAACGAAACGCAAACGATCGCAAAAAAAAGGACCGGGAAATTCTAATTCTGGGGGGCTAGCCCAAAATTTTTTTTGCGACATAACTGAAGAAGGGTGAGGGTGTGAACGAAAGTAATCGTGGCGCAAACATGCGCAAACGATCGCCAAAAAAAAGGACCGGAAAATTTTTATTCTGGGGGCCAGCCCGAAATTTTCTTTCCGACATAACTGGAAAACGTCGAGGGCGCAAATGACAGTAATAGGGGCGCAAACGTGCGCAAACGATGCGCAAACGATGGCCAAAAAGAAAAAAAGAGATATTCAAAGTTGGGGTGCAGTGTGAATCTACCCCCCCCTAAATTTGACTTTCTCTTGACTCGAAAACTGAGGCGGCGCAAACGATAGCAAATTGTGCGCAAACAAGCGCAAACGATGCGCAATCGTTTCCACCTGAAAAATTTCACAATATCAAATATTGGGGGGCCAAGTTCACATAGCTCAAAAAATCTACAATAATGGACACAAGTGATATGATATCGACGTCACGGCTTGGTTCGACCATAAAATGAGGTCGAAATGATCTCGGAAATGGATTTATCACCGCATTTATGGTTGGCGGTCATTTCAGTGTAATGTGCATTTCGTTATCACCGAGAGCATAAAGTCTTTTCACGATTATTGCATATTCCTTTTAAGTTTGAAGTTTGAAGGAGTTCGCAGATAGATTATACATTTGACTTTTATCGTTTGGCCGAGTGGACTGCACGTTTTCACTTTTAATCTACCCTTGGAGATAAGAAAAATGTTGGTTCCGGTTGAAATCATGACTTTTCGCTAATTTCAACAGAATTCCGACATTAAAGAACAAAAGGAACAATATTTCACTAGAAATATTATAACTCGGCTAAAGATTGAGATATCGATTTCGTCTTTCGGCTCATATTGAAGAGAAGGCATGGAGCCATTCGGGAAAAGGTAAGTCGAGATATATGATAAATCATCAAGACGAAACTTGATCATTGACGGGATGCAATTGAAACGAGGAATTGGTTCAGGGCGTAAAAGTATTTGCAAAATGATCCAAGAACTTGATATCTTAATTTTTGTTCAAGTTATAATTTTTCGTTTTTGTAATGAAACCATTTTCATATCGATGTGTTTTGCATTGTATGGGAAACAGAAGTCCTTTAGTCTCTGAGGCAAACTGCTTGGCATAAAAATCTATCATTACGATTCTGAATTCGGTACAATATGCAATAAGTTTTCGAATGATCGGTTGACAAAGGTACTTTACCCGAAGAACATCGAACTGATGAAATTCGATGTTTCCTGGGGATTCCTGTTCATCTCGTGTTTATCTGCAGTGTTCATATTCAACTTTGGTAGTTTGAAGACGATAGGCTGCCCAGTCGACCGGTCGGTTCATCAATAATTCAAAATCTAATTGTCGGTTTTCCCGGTAATTATACACCGTTGATAAATTTTGGTATATTTAAAACTGCGCACGACTGCGGTTGACAATAATTGCTGGCAAATTTCTGACCGACGAAGAAGGCTGCACTTCGGATTCTGAAGTATAAAAATTACTCCAGCTCCCAAGTCGAAGAACTCTTCTGATTCTTGGACTTGACGATCACGACAATAGAGATAATGATATATATAATATGTTTTTATAACCGAGCCGCGTAGTTTCTGACTATAACTTAATTCTGAAACGTGAAAGAACAGCGATAACGAAGGTTCGCTATTCCAAGCAGTGTCACTTTTCATGCAGATGAGACAAAGATTTAGTCAATGAATGATGTATCAATACAAAAATTCGAATCATTATTATTTATTGAAGTTGGCTACAGGATGTAATGAAATTCTTTGTATTTCTGTACAATTTTTATTGAGATATACAGAACCTAGTTTTTTTTTTACAAAAAGTTACTGATCTTAACATAATGAGTGAGACACATATTCTTGAAACTTGGATGAAGGGCGTTTCTATAAATTTGATGGGATTCTATATAGGGACCTTATAACGACGACGAACATCATTTTCCCGAACAAAATAACAAATGTTATTTATTAATGAGGTTTAAATTACTAGTATCAATGATCGCGTTTTTATAGATGTGTAGTCGCATCTTCACGAGTAGTAACTGGGCTGTCGATTACTTGATCCTTGAATTCAGGGTTGAGGAGATACGCGCTTTCGGAAATCTCGGCGAGTTTCTCTGCCATCGATTTACCGGTTTGTTGAACCATTTGAGAAAAGTGTCCACTGCGTGTCTTCAAGAGTGAGTGGGGGTGGCCAAACTCCTGTTTGAAATATCGAATAGAAACAGTGAATTAAGAATATTATCCAACTGGGTTGAGGAAGGTGATTTAAAATATGGAAAATACTAAACGCACCACAGCCTGGCCTGCCGACATGACCAACACTCGATCACTGTCCATTATCGTGTTCAATCTATGAGCTATCGTCAAGACTGTGCAATCTGCGAATCTCCGCCTTATCGTGTTTTGAATCAGAGCGTCGGTTCTGCAAAACGAAAATCGTATATCGAACTTATCGTCAGGCATTAGTAGATGACGAACTTGCGATGGAAATTACACTCACCGCCGGTCAACGTTGGCTGTAGCTTCGTCGAGAACGAGCACCCGATTGTTTCTAAGAATGGCTCTGGCCAAGCAGATGAGTTGACGCTGCCCAACGCTGAAGTTTGCACCACCTCCGGCGACGTGGAAGTCAAGGGATGACACGGAGTCGCCAAGTTCAACTTCCCGGAGGCTGTCCCAAAGCTCGGCGTCCGAGTACTGCCCGAAGGGGTCCAAGTTGTAGCGCAGACTCGCCGAGAACAAAATTGGCTCCTGGGGGATGATCGAGATGCGGGGACGCAGCTCGTGCAACCCTATCGACTTCGTGTCGATCCCGTCCAATACTATTTCACCCTCGAGTCCGTCTCCGGTCAGAGAGAACAAAGCAGAGATGAGCGAGGATTTTCCGGCCCCAGTTCGTCCCACTATTCCCACTTTCCAGCCGGGCTTTATGTTCAGGTTCAGATTCTAGTCGAAATGAAGAAGAAATGATTATTGTAGAATGTATGGAATATCCTGCAATGGAACTTTCCATATCTGCACAGCCTTCACATCTACCTTCAACACTGGAGGTTTGCCTTCGGCGTATCTCATGGAGACGTTTTTGAAGGCTAAACCACCCTTATGAGGCCAAGCAGGAGGAGGAGGATTGTCAGTTGTGAACGGTCCTTCCTTTGGCAAGTTTGTGTATTGCAGAACTCTTTCTACTGATGTCATCTGCGAGATTACCTCAGTGCTCTGCCTTATTCCATACTGAACCATTACGGTTAAGATCATGGATTGGGAAATGGCCAGTCCCACAAATCCTCCAAGAGTGTGTCCTATGAATGACATTGATTCAATTTTTCGCTCAATTACTTTCTGCAACTGTACAGCTACCTCGGAACTTTTCCTAGTTGAACATCGAAGAATACTAACCATCATCCATCAGGATAAACGAGAAGCAAATGGCAGCGACGAAAAAGCATGAAAAAATGTCGAGGGTCAAGCCAAATGCACTTCCAGAAGCGATGGTAAGGTACCAGGCACCAGTGTGTGTGTCTTGATGTTGATCGAATTCCCTCTTGAGCAATCCTATCGCTGGAGTACCCCTGCTTCGTATCGTTGTTAATCCGTCTAGGGTAGAGCCGACGTGCGAGAACACAGGACTTTTTGCTGTAATTATTAATCATCGTAAATATCCTTTGTTCATTTTGCATTGTTTCAGTGCGATGCACAGTCAGCTCGTCGAATAAGAATCCTGTAATAATCTTGATACAATACTGAGGGTGCACTCTGTAACTTACCAATGCCTTCGAGTCGTTTGAGATTCTGGGCCGTTCTGAGATAGTAAATTCTAATTGTATAAAAAAGTCCGCCAATTATAACCATCGGGATAATCATCCAGTTGTTCGCGACTACCACCATGGACAGGATTCCTATCATGACCAGAAATATCTGAACTGCTTCCAGCAACACTTTGGGCAGCAGCTCATCCATTGCACCAACGTCTTTCGAGAATCGGTTCAGAATCCTTCCTGCATGAGAAAAACAGATCCATTGGTGAAATCTCAGCAGCAAAATTTCGGAAGCGTCGTCAAAATGACATATCTCTCTCAGAATTATCGTTCTGGCAATAGCGAATCACACTTGCAAGGTCCGAGTAACGATCTTCAACCTACCAGATGGGTTTGTGTTGAAGAATCTCATAGTCGCTTGCAACAAGTTCACGAACATTGACTTATGGATGTTGCGACTCGCGTTCATGCACATCCTGATGAATAGTATGCTGCGCAAAGAGACGAGAAGGATACATCCGAGAATGCAAGCGGTGTAGATGTACATTGCTTCGTGTGAACGTATTAGTCCGTGTTCATCAACCCATATCGATTCGGTCTCTCCATAATCGCTTCCAGTGTCATTGTAATAGTCCGTGTGATTAGTTGTGGACCTGTTCAGTTTTGCCACAGCTTTGAGAGTCTCCTGGTTAGTCCAGTACGTTACCCAGTAATCGGAACCACTGCTCGCCACTTGTCCACCTATGAAGACGATCAGAACAAAAGCCAACGAGCAGATATTCCCACCCGCCAAAAAGTACCCCCAGTATACACTGTTCGACATTTTGCCGGTCGCTATTTCTTCGTCATCGACATCCTTGTATCCTTCTTCTTCTTTAATAGCTTCTAAAAGCTGGTCATTCTTTTCCCGAACTACTGATGTTCTCTGAAAACATGGAGCATATCCCTTAGTTTTTAAATTCAATTGCAAGATGCGATTATTGAAACTGTTGAACGATGTAAGAAATGTACTTATTCAAACTACTCAGTACACTAGGTACCTTGGTTTCCACTGTCCCCACATGATTTTTCCCAGTTGGCTCTGATGCATCGGATTCCTTAGATTCCTCAGAACCAAAAATGTGGGAATTTGAGTTAGCCACTTCGTCGTATGTACCCTGGTGTTCGACGGTACCCTGAAATCAAATGGAAAATCACTGTTGAATCTTTTTTTTTCCGAAATGTTCTATCAACAGACTCATCAGAATATGCATAGTGGACTATCAATCGGTCAAGGCTCTTACGCGATTGAGGAGAATAACTGAGTCTGCTTCCTGAAGATATTGTAGCTGGTGAGTGACGAGGATCCGGGTTTTTCCTTTCAAATAGCCGTTGATGCACTCTTCGAACAAGTGGCGACCCACACGAGCATCCACGGCGCTGAGAGGATCGTCGAGCAAGTAAAGGTCGGCCTCTCTGTAAACGGCTCTAGCTAAATTGACTCGAGCCCTCTGACCCCCTGACAAAGACGCTCCTCTTTCTCCGACAAAGCTCAAATCTCCCTGTGGAAGCTGTTCGAAGTCTGTGTGCAGTGCGCAAACTCTGGTCACCTGTAGACAGAATTTGGAGTTCACAGAGATGGTCAAGCACTCGAATTTCAAAGTTCAGATGGAACCGACCAGGTTATCAGTTAACATGGGCATTTCTCTGAATCTCGTGTCTGATCAAAGATCAACGATGAGTTACCCATTCATACGCTGAAGAAAGACAAGTACGTACACACGTTGAACATTAAAGTCTGATTAGACGAGTACCTCTTGGTATCGCCTCTTGTCGTACGGTTCGCCGAAGAGAATGTTGTCGCGAATAGAGGCGGAGAAAAGCCAGGCATCCTGGCTAGTGTAGGAGATGCGAATGTCTTTGCTAGTGATTTTAGTCTGACCATCTTCGCCCGTGAATAACGACAGCCTTCCAGCTCCCACCGGTAACTCGCCCAGCAAAAGGTGGAGCAAAGATGATTTCCCTGAACCAACTGGACCAACAACAGCACACAAAGACTGACTCTCCACTTTCAATGAAAGTTCGCATAGAGTAGGAGGCAGCTGACCGTAAACCCAGTTCGCTGCTACTTTGACCATTTCGATCCCAACTCCATATTCAATTGGTTGACCTGTTGTCTTTTTCTCTGAGGTCTGAATCCCGTTATTCAAAGTGGGTTTCTCTTTCTCGATGATTTTCACTTCCTCCAATAGCAAAAACTCCTGTAGAAAAAACGCGAATTATAGTATCTCCTCTGAAAAATATTTCAGAATAATGTGCTACTGACCGTCAATCTTTCCAAAGACACATTAGTCTCGCCAGCCATGATGAGTGCTTGCGGGAAAAAGATAGCGCATACAAGTTGTAATTGGTTGAACAGAGTCGAAAGCACGAATGTACTTTCTGCGTTCAGAGCATTCCCCATTAACACAAAAGTAACTAATGTCAAAAAGAGGGTTACTCTTTCCGAGAAGACCATTATGCTCTGATAAAACCCTCTCAAGTATGACGTCAGGCCGATTAATTTCATTTCCAAAGATCTAGCTTTGGCCACTATCAACTCGAACGGCTCCTCCCAGGAGTACATCTTCACAACCTGTGATCAAAATGCACACTGTGTTTCAATCCAATTATTAGTCACGAACCATATTCTTACTTCTGACATTTTATACAGTAATTGGTACCTGTATCCCAGAAATAAGCTCGCTCATCAGCTGCACTCGCTCGTCAGTTTTTTGCGCGATTTTAGATCTCAACTTGGCGCTAATGTGGCTCAAGTATCCTTGAACCGGTAAGCTTTGCAATAACATAGTCGCGATTCCCACTAGTGCACTAATTCCAACAGATTGCCACATCACGTATCCTATCAACGTCACCTGAAACAATCATACTCGCAACTTGGACCATCATCCTTCTAGACATCGATTGCATCGAGACCATAACAAGAACGTTCGCATTCGCGTTGAGGATGCAACAGATTTTTAGCCGAAATTTCATAATCCATTATCGATCATTACCTGTATCGGCATGATCCAAATGTAGTGAAGAAACAGGAGAACCGTATCAAATCGAGCCACATCGTTACTGATCAAATTAGCGACTTGACCAGCAGCTGTGTTACTCACTGCAGCCTGATCTAGCCGTAGAATCTGAAACGAGGAAGAATTTCACTTGACCAAACTGCATCCGTGAATCTGCAGAGTTTGTATAATTTCCGCAATCTTGAAATTCATGATTGTCACCTTTCTGTATATCAATGAACAACATGCAACCCTCAGCTGCATTCCAATTCGTTGACACCACAGGTTTGTATGATGATAAATTAAGACGACGAGAAATGTAACGGTGATCAGAAGCCCGGCGTAGATCAACACTTGGTCATATGTTGTCGAGTTTCCGCCTGGATTAAAGTAGGCGATTACCCATCCTTGGATAACTGGCTGCATAATGCGGAGGACCGATGACTGGATGAGTAAAATCAATCCTAGCACCGTGTAGGGAATCCAAAATACCCGGACTATTGCCCGTAGGAGGCTTGGCTTAGCCTTAGGCTTTTTGTTCCCATCTTTTGCCAGCTTTATTTCTTGGTTTACTTTCGCTAACTCCTTTTCCCATTCTCTACATACATGTGGAACAATTTCAAAGTCAACAAACGTCGCAGTTACTTCTCATATCTATTGTTCTATAAATTAACTTCCAACTATTTTTTATGCAATTCCTTGCGCATTCAGTATTGCAGAAATTTGATAATATGGACTGTGGTAATCAGCAAGGTTGGCAAGTTTCGCGTGATAGCGGTATTGCATATAAAGTCTGCGCTTACATTTCAATACTTCCTAATTCAAAGGAAGGGGTAATTGATGTTGCGACAGAAAGATAAAAAACATGGAAAGTTCTTCTTCGTTTCTTTTTCTTCTTTCTTTTTCTTTTATTGTAATACGTGAAGCTAGCCTACTTATTTACTGGCTTTATGTTGATAAGATTTTTCTATATAAAATTTCACCAAGTCACGCAACAAGGTCATGCAATACTCGTTATCAGCATTCCAACTTGTTAGTTGTGGCTTTTTGAATAATTATAGTAAGTCATTAACACTGGCTTATACAACGCGCAGATATGATAGCGCGTGACGTCTATAATTTCTTGCTAAAGATCGTACAATTATATAAGAGTTTCAGAAGTGCTATGGAACATGAATTGAAAAAGTTCATAAATTGACCCAACTATCAAACAGTAAATTTCATACACACATATGTATTCATTTTCTCAGCGAAAAACTGCGACGATTTTTCCTGAATAAAAAAGTCGAAGGTCTCACAGTTTTCAAACGGGAGCGAGTTCAAGTTTAGACCAATCATAGACAGCGACGCGCGACAGCGACCGTTACGATATCGTCCGATCAGCGATTGGTCAACTTAGAATCGCTCTAGTTCGAAAGCCATTAGACCCACGACTTTTTCGCTGATACAAAATCGTCGCTATTTTTTACAAAGAATGCTAACAACCGCATTAGACAAATGAGTGATCAAATATTTGAAAAGACTCAAGCTCTGACTGCAGTATTCATATACTCGCACGATTTACTTCCGATATTATGACTGGCGAAGTTGGGGTATAATTTCTCACCTTTCGAGACGATCGCCGAGGCGTTCGGATTCATCGGATTTCAAGGGGTCGTATAAGTCCTTGAGCTCCAAGTCCCGCTTTGATCCTTTCCAGAATATCGGTATCATCCACCTGTTATTTTACGTCATGAAAAAATACTGATTATAATTATTCGAATTCCATTCCGATAAATTATTCGAAACTCATGTGTGTCTTTTTACCCGAAGAATATTAAGCTCAGGATATTCGCCTTTTCCATTGGACTTTTCAGTACGTGTTTCTCTCTGTTATCCATATTTTCGACACTCTGTTACCGCCGTTAATTATTTCAGTTGATATAAATATGTACCTATACTCTCCTCGTACGAATAATAAATAAGTAAAATATGTTTCACACTATTTTTAGACACTATTGTCTCAAATATGCGATAATACCTTTTCCAAAACGATCACCTTTAAATTGATACAAAATATTAACAAGTTTATTGCTACGATCCAACGCCTTACGTATACACAATTCAAATGTGGTTCCAAATCGAACGTCACATAGATGCGCGCTAGTTGATCGTCAACTAGTAAATGCCCCACACCGGCCAATACCCCTTTACTTACTAGTACCGAACATACATGAGGTAGGTACCTCAGTTCAAGAACTTTTATTCCGTCTACATGAAATACTGATGATAATAATTTTGCGAAATCCCCTCTTTTATTATCCCTCTGCCCCCCCCCCCCCCCCCCCCGTTGGTCAATATTTAGGTACGAAATTTCGTATACGCTTGGCATATTCAGACAGTCGACTTTAAAACGATGATTTAGCAGAATAATCACGCCATTGGGGTAATAAAACGTCTATATCAATGTCGAATCACATCTTATCCGATTACTGACACTCAAATTTTCAAGCGCATCACGGCGGGTGAAAATTTGACGACAAATCTATTTCCCCAAACGTCATGTGTAAAAAATTTTCCAAAATTTTCCACAATTTTCAGAATCACATGCACGAGTCTAACAGCGCGGTAATAGTAAGAGAATGACCGGTTGCCTGTAGCAAGGCATTCAGAGATTCGGTTCGCGTTGAACTTAGAAGTTGATTTATTGACTGGTGTAGGTATAATAAAGTTTCGAGATGTTGTAAGTCTGTTTGATAAACGACATATGCGGATACGAAGAGAATTACCATGTAGCTAATGTTCGGGACATAAAAATGAAGAAGCCCGCCTTTTTATCATCTATATGCTAATATTTGTTCAAGATTTAGCTACCTCGGTAGCTTTCATTTAATCCTGCAATATCATTGTTCTTTGATGATGAATTGCACTTTTTGACGCAATGTAGAGTTATACTATTTATATTTCTAGTCGGGTTTAAATTACAGGATGTATGAGGTAAAGATTTATTGTCATAATCAGATTAAACTAAAGGGTTGAATAGTATAGATTAATAGAATAAAATGAAGCAATTTTATCATCCATATGCATGGTGTGAACAATCAAGCGAACATAAGTATAAATTTCAGTAAAATAAAGTAATTGAAGTAAGAATACCTGACTTTTCCCATGAATATACTAAACAAATAGTATACGGATAATAAAACATGAGGAATATTAGAATGACTGACTAAAAATCTTGAGCTTGCATTGCGTCAAGTATAAAATAATTTTATTTCTTCTTGTATATCGTTCGGTTTGATGGTACAATGATCGTAGAGAAGTGGGATTGCGTTTGTTTTACATTACTCTTGAAATTCGGGGTTTAGTTGATAGGCAGTTTCGGCAACTATTGCCAGTCTTTCTGCAATTGTCGTACCAGTTTGTTCAAGCATTTGGGAAAAATGACCGTCACGATTTTTCAACAGCAAGTGCGGGTGGTCGAACTCCTGTTTAAAAAATTAAAAAGAAACAAAAATATGGTTAATGACGGTTCGTTTGCGGTGTCATCATTGATTTATGAAATGTGATGAACAGTTGGAACTATTACTCACCACAATGCTACCCTCAGCCATCACCAAAACCCGATCACTGTCCATTATCGTGTTCAATCTATGAGCTATCGTCAATACGGTGTGATCAGCGAATCTCCGTCTTATCGTCTTTTGAATTACAGCATCGGTGCTGTGGAACAGAAAGCATTAATTGAGCTCGGTGCAATGGTAATAAGGTTGACAGGATTTGAACTCACTTTCGATCAACGTTAGCAGTGGCTTCGTCGAGGACGAGCACACGATTGTTTCTAAGAATGGCTCTGGCCAAGCAGATGAGTTGACGCTGTCCAACGCTGAAGTTTGCACCACCTCCGGCGACGTAGAAGTCAAGGGATGGAACGGTGTCGCCAAGTTCAACTTCCCGGAGGCTGTCCCAAAGCTCGGCGTCCGAGTACTGCTCGAAGGGGTCCAAGTTGAAGCGCAGACTCGCCGAGAACAAAATTGGCTCCTGGGGGATGATCGAGATGCGGGGACGCAGCTCGTGCAACCCTATCGACTTCGTGTCGATCCCGTCCAATACTATTTCACCCTCGAGTCCGTCGCCGGTCAGAGAGAACAAAGCAGAGATGAGCGAGGATTTTCCGGCCCCAGTTCGTCCCACTATTCCCACTTTCCAGCCGGGCTTTATGTTCAGGTTCAGATTCTAGTCGAAATGAAGGAGAAATGATTATTGTAGAATGTATGGAATATCCTGCAATGGAACTTTCCGTATCTGCACAGCCTCCGAATCTACCTTCAACACTGGACGTTTGCCATCGGCGTATTTCATCGAGACGTTTTTGAAGACTAAACCACCCTTATGAGGCCAGGTAGGAGGAGGAGGATTGTCAGTTGTGAACGGTCCTTCCTTTGGCAAATTTGTGTATTGTAGAATTCTCTCTACAGATGTCATATGGGCGACTATTTCCATGCTCTGTCTCACTCCGTGCTGAACGAAGCCGATCAACATCGAGGATTGGGAAATTGCGAGTCCGACAAAGCCTGGGAGAGTGTTTTCTGTGAATCACATCGTTCCTGCAGTTATGTGGTCACTCAATATCTCCAAAATTTTAGTAACCGAACATCAACTATGATCGAATATGTAATTTGAAGCCGAAAAATACCAACCATCATCCATGAGGATGGACGAAAAGCAAACGCAAGCTATGAAGGAACACGATACAAGATCGACTAACAGCCCAAGTGCAGTAACAGTACCAATACTCAGGTACCAGGCACTAGTGTGCGCATCTTGGTGACGATCGAACTCTCTCCGTAGCAACTCTTCCACTATACCACCTCTGCTTCTTATCGTCGATAATCCATCCAAGGTAGAACTGACGTGAGAGAAGACAGGGCTTTTTGCTACGATAATTAATTACCAGTTAGAGAACGCATGCTATAGTGAGTATTCGTTACTCATTCGATCCGACGCTATTATAATCTGCACTCACTGATCCCTTCGAGTCGTTTGACATTCTGCGCAGTTTTCAGATAGTAAATTCTAGCAACGTAGATAATCCCGCCCATGATGATCCCCGGCAGGATCATCCAGTTGTTCACGATTATCACAAGGACAAATATTCCAGTCGCGAGAGTGAAGACGTGAAATACATGGAACGCCGTTGCGGGCAACAGCTCATCCACTGTTCCCATGTCCTTGCAGAATCGGTTAACAATTCTTCCTGCAGTTATGGAACAATAGAAGCGAGTAAGTTCGTTGCCAAATTTCGTTCGCCTCACAACGGCAATTCGTTCAACTTGCCTGACGGATTAGTGTCGAAGAATCCCATCGTAGCTTGCAACAAATTGGCGAGCATAGAGTTGTGCAGTTTGCGACTGGCCTTCATGCATATCCTCATGAACGTCATGCTGCTGATTAGGGTCAGCAAAACATTGCCGATGATGAATAAAGTGTAGACATAAATTGCTGGGTTTGAACGTAGCAGTCCAAATTCGTCGAACCATCGCCATTCAGTCTCCTCATGATCGCTTGCAGAGTCGTTAACAAATCTCAAGCTGGAAGACGCGGATTTGTTCGATCTTGATGCCGCTCTGAGGGTCTCTTGGTTGGTCCAATACGTTATCCAGTAATCAGTTCCACTGAATGTTATTTGTGAAACCACGAAAGTTGCGAAGAGTAAAGCCAACGTGCAGGGATTACCACCAGCCGAAAAGTACCCCCAGTATACTTTGTTCGGTAGTTGTCCTGTCGCTATTACCTCCGCGCTTACGTCTCGCGATACTTCGCTGGTTTCAAGAACTTTGGATCGATCATCAATGTCGACTGCGGATGTAACTGTGCTCTGAAAGTGTAACGCCTTTTTATGTTCGGAAATCTGGTGCAGGACGATTCTTACTGGTTTGAATTATACCTCGTAGGCTACGTTGTTTTCATGATCTTCGGCGAGTATGGCGGATTCTTCGGGGAGGTCAGAGTCCAGGATATGGAAATTTTCCTCGGATAGTTCCGCGGGTGTACCCAGGCGTTCGACGGTACCCTGAAATCAACCCGCACCAAGATGAAGCATAGTGTCTTCGTGCCATCGCGGACTTAGCACTAGCTCAGCTCTTACGCGATTGAGAACAATGACGGTGTCCGCTTCCCGAAGATACTGCAGCTGGTGAGTGACGAGGATCCGGGTTTTGTCTTTCAAAAAGTCAGCGATGCACTTTTCGAACAAGTGACGACCAACACGAGGATCCACCGCGCTGAGAGGATCGTCGAGCAGGTAAAGTTCGGCCTCTCTGTAAACGGCTCTAGCCAGATTGACTCTAGCCCTCTGACCTCCTGACAGAGATGCTCCTCTTTCTCCGACAAAAGTCGAGTCGCCCTGAGGAAGTTGTTCGAAGTCATCCAGCAGTGCGCAAACTCTGGTCACCTATGGACAGAGTTCACAGTTCACAGCCACGATCGAGCACTCGACTTTCGAACTTGAGATGGATCTCAGATAGCATTTTCATGCTCTGATCACCGTATCGACATTCTTCGGAATCTTCTGTCTCTAATCAAAGATCTAATCGAAGTTTGATTCGACGAGTACCTCTTGGTATCGCTGCTCGTCGTACGGTTCGCCGAAGAGAATGTTGTCGCGAATAGAGGCGGAAAAAAGCCAGGAATCTTGGCTGGTGTAGGAGATGCGAACGTCTTTGCTGGTGATTTTAGTCTGACCATTTTCACCCGTGAATAACGACAGTCTTCCAGCTCCCACTGGTAATTCGCCCAGCACAAGGTGGAGCAATGATGATTTTCCAGAGCCAACTGGACCCACAACAGCACACAGTGACTGACTCTTCACTTTCAGTGAAACATCGCACAGAGTAGGCGGCAGCTGACCGTGAATCCAGTTTGCTGATACTTTGACCATCTCAACCCCAACCCCATGCTCAATTTGTTGATCCGACTTTTCCGAAGTCTGGAGCCCGTCATTCATAGCATTCGCAACTTTTTTTATACATTTGACTTCGTCCAACAATAGGAACTCCTGAATAGACAAATCTCAGCAATCATACAAAATGATTCGGCTCGGAATCTAAAGCAGCCGATCACGGTTGCGAAATGTGTCAGAATGTACTATTGTTCAAATTATACTGACCGTTAATCTTTCCAAAGATGTTACAGTCTCACCAGCCGACATCATTGCTTCCGGAAAATAAACGGCACACGTGAATTTCAGTCCGTTGAACAGACTCAACATCAGAAATGTCGTCTCTGCAGTAAGAGGATTCCCCATCAGCACGAAAGTAGTCAGTGTCAAGTACAGGGTAATTTTTTCCGAAAATCCTATCACGCTCAGACCATATCCCCTCAAATACGACACCAAGCTAATCATCTTGATCTCCACCTCTCGAACTTTCGACACTATTGACTCGAACGGATTTTCCCAGGAGTACATTTTCAGGACCTGTCGTATAGTCGCAGTGTATCATAATTCGTCGTACCTGCAGTACATAAAATTCACCAGTTTTGCATCGAAACAAACCTCTATTCCAGAAATCAACTCGCTCATAAGTTGCATCCTTTTGTCTGTTTCAACTGCGATCTTAGATCTGAATTTGGCGCTAAGTTTGCTGAAGTAGCCAAATACTGGCACAGTCTGGATTATCATAGCTCCAATTCCTACTACAGCCGTGATACCTACAGCCTTCCACATGACATATCCCACCAATGATACCTGTAGTAATAATAAACCAACCAAGGGAATACCTTAAATCGTGACGGAATTCGAACGTAGCGTTATGTGCGATCAGTAGTCACCTGCAACGGCATGATCCAGATGTGCTGAAGAAAGATAAAAAGAGAATCGAACCTAGCCACGTCATTGCTAATCAAATTAGCCACTTGCCCTGCAGCTGTGTTATCAACTGCAGCCTTATCGAGCCTCAGAACCTGGAACACATCACGATTGCAGTGCATTTGAAGTGTATAGTCAATTTCCAGTGGAAATTCATCATCACCTTTCTGTATATCATCGAGCAGCACGCAAGCCTGATGTCCATGCCGATTTTTCGGCCTCTGAAGATGGCGTGATGAGTTGTGAAGACGAGGCCGAGATTGACGATGAAGAGGAGCCCAGCGATGAGCAAAACCTCGTTTTTTGTCATCAGGCTTTTACCTGGATTGAAATATCCGATTACATACCCGTGTAACATTGGTTGCATAATACGCAGCACTGTTGACTGGACGAGTAAGATCACTCCTTGCATCATCAACGGAGCCCAAAAAACACGCGCTATCGCCCAAAGCAGATTCGGCTTTTTCATTGGCTGCTTTTTTCCATCTTTTCCAAGCATCAACTCTTCGTCTGCTTTAATCAACTCCTTCTCCCACTCTCTAAACCGGAATATCAATTGTGGTAGTCTGCATCATGCATGTCATCGTTTGTAAACTGTGAGCTTACCTCTCGAGCCGATTTCCCAGGCTTTCAGACTCGTCGGACTTCAAGGGATCGTACAAATCCCCCAATTTCAAATCGCGCCTCGATCCCGTCCAGATAATCGGCGCAGTCCATCTGTTTGATTTTTATGAAATAGAGGAATTGAGTCGTTAGAATTAGGCTTTTTCTCGATCAATCATTAGGTCATTTCCCCATTTCCTTTTTTCGATTTTTAAAACTGCTATGAATCGAAAGATGAACTTTATACTCAACCCGAAGAGAAGCCGGCTGAGGAAGTTCGAAGTTTCCTCTGGATTCTTTCGGCTGTCGATCTTTCCGGTGGTCACATTCATGTTGAACCTTATACACTTTCTCAATTGTTGCAACAATCGAACTTACAGGAAACCTATTTTAAAAATGTATCTTCAACATGCTGAGCGATCTACCTCTGTTCAACAAGTACTTGCAAAATATACCTAACTCTTCAGTTTACTTAATCTCATATTATAATTGAGCTCTGAATACATATTCAAGAACTGTGTTTATTGGTGCTACAGCTGTTGTTCGAATTTGTCCTCAATATTCTCGTCGACTCTTTACGCAAATAATTCATCGAAATGTAGATCGAAGTCAATTACGGAATTATTCAAGCGTGCGAAAAGTTCTTCTCAAATATACGGAGACCCGGGACAAAAGTAACAATTTTTACTTAGAGCCCAATTGTAAATCCCACAATCGAGATAAAATAAATCTAATGGTACTTTCAGATAGTGTATTCATTCCTCTATTAATAACCAAATTGAAGAATTTGGTTATCAGTCTGTTATAGAGTTGTAATCACTTTAATCAAACATTGCAATAGTTACTTTCGTCCCATACCTCGGGGACGAAAGTAACATCTTTTTCTTTTTTTAAGAAAACGATTTTTTCAAGAAAACAGATATAAATCAGTGCAGAAACTTCACTTAATTTTACAGGATTTCACAGTATTGATCATAATGAAGCAAAAAATATTCTTATATCCTCGCATAAACTTGATTTACAATAAATCCACAAAGGATTGAATATTTATAGAAGAACAAAATTCAAATAATTCATTTCTTAACTATTAAATTAAAATAAAAAATTAATCACAAAAACACAAGAATCTTTTGATCATAAGTAACTTCGAAGCATTCTAAAAATGGCTATCAGAAATTACAGTAGGTACCTAATGCCTGGTCAACATAATATGTTGAATGAAAAAAATTATAACTTGAAAAAATAAAAAAAAAACAGAACATAGAACTTCTACACATCCATTAATAGAGCGACTTTTCAAGAATAAACTGGCAAAAATTGATTTTAGTATTTACATATTTACCACATGTTTTCATAAGAATACCAAGAATCGAAAAACTTACTGGAGTCGGCGAAAAACACAAAATCTTCACCGAAACGTGTCAATTTCACGCACGGGCGAAATCGATAGCTCAAACTGAAGCGATATCGAACGTACTTACTATCATGTGAAACATAACTTCTAGATTTGCTTGTGTGCGTTGTAGGAGGCCTTGTTAATTTCATGACGTGTTACCTTAGTCAATATGATTATAAGAAAACAGTAACGAAAAGCGATAAATTTATCATAAACAATGTTTGAAGAACTATACACTGTTAAAAATTTCTGTATGAAACTTCCAACACTTTTCGGAAGTTTTATGCCTACACATGAGTAGTGAATTTACAAGACATTTACAGTAAAATTAATTCACAAATACTTCAAATTTACTAAACAATTTAGCGAATTCAAATACAATTTTGTGTTTTTCCTATGAAAGTTCAGTAAGATCAAGAATTTATTTGTCAATTTATAAAACAAGCTTAGCAATTTACTTTTGCTACGCCACATTTGTCATTTTGCAAAACTTTTGTTTCGTAAATATGTTGTGAATTCACAAGCATTTTTAACAGTGTAGTTTTAGTTCTAGTATACTAGTACCTACAACGAAATTTATGAGCCACATATTTTTGAAAACAAATTTTTTCCGCAAATATTTTTTCTCCGCCTATTGTAGCAATACATGTTTTTTTTTTTCTTATAAGTATTACATTCGTTCAAAAAAGGAATGCAATTTGCGAATTAGAGGTGTGTGTGTGTCTGATGGGTTGCATATGGTAAGGCGCCAGGTAAATCCATTGGTAAATTTAGACATTAGGTAACCAACAGTGTAAAATTTAGGTCAAGTCAGTTTAATTACCATAATTTTTATTTCAACAAAGAAGATTGCTGTACTTCGAGCTGCCTGTCGTAGGGCGTAGAATAATTTATACATTTTTTTTAAATAAATCTACGCTGTTATTAGATCATACGACTATGGAAATTGTAATTCCAGTATATTTCGAGTCTACTATGAACGATATATGCAATGATTCACTTCATTGGGATAAAATATATTGATGACTATAATTTCTGCTCCGATGAAGAAGATCCTTGTATTTTGAGCTGCCTATCGCAAGGCGCAGAGTGATCTGTGACTAAAAATTCCCACGTTACCAATCACAGTTAAATATGTTGCCTGCAGCATCAACGTGTTCAAAGTTGTCTACAATGCCTATAGATGCAAAGTTGGCCGGTAACTTTGACATTTTTCAATTTTTTATCCACCGAACAATTGCTGTTAATTGTTTCGTTGATTGCTGCAGTCTAGTTTTTGAGAAAAATATTTAAAAAAACGAAATTGGGATCTTCTATGGCAAAATGCTGGCCAATTCAAATCTAGGTTTCGACCAAATGAACGGAGATACGACATTCTACATAGGACTGAAAGACTGCTCTCCTGATGCTCTTAATTGCTCCACCTTGAATTTGCCCGAAACCTAGATTTGAGTTTGGCCGGAGATTTGCCATAGATCTCAATTTCTTTTTGTTTCTCAGAAATTATACTGGCAATTGTTCGATGTATATAAAAAAAAATTGAAAACTAATAAATTTTCCGGCCAATTCGATATGATAATTAGAATCTCATATAAACGAAGTAAACTGCGAATGTAAATCGATCGATACTCGATAACGAAAAATAACATATACGTATGGAAGCGGTATGGAAAAAAAAGAAAAACTTTCAACCCGCATATGTATAAGTAGCATGTATTTATTGTATATGCATATAATATTATCGTAAAATATAAAAATTTGAAGAAAAAAAATAAAAACTAATTTGCGCGCACGCGGTCGTCGCGCAAACGCATGCATAAGATAAGATGAAGAGAGAAGAGCCGCCCGCGCCGCTTCTTGGCCGCAGTACCTAGCCTGTATGTATGTACATACATACGTATACTATATACCTATAGATATAGATGCAATGTACTACCGTGCGCATTTCTAACGCGCATCACACCACACACCACGAAGTGGTAGTCGGCTTTCGTTCGTTGAAAACTGTACAGTCTGCATATTACAATACATAATACACACTACGAAAGCCCTGCCCTGGCAGCAGCGTCTGCTATATGACTATTCCACATACTATTCACTAGCGAGATCCGACCAGCTGATACAAATTTTCAACTTTGCATAAGTATCGGTTTTGCCGTTAGTGGTGACAGTGAATCGCGTGGTGTGGTTCTGTACAGAGTTAAAATAGTGTTACGGATCGGTTCTAATACTAATAACCATCGTCGTCGTCGTGTCGTCTCGTTTCGGTTAGCATGACTGTGTGTCAAAATAACATACGATATAAGTAAATAAATAAATATATAAATTGATTGAAGGAAATGGCACGAAATTTTTATTGAACATACAGTAAAACAGGACAGAAATTGTAACATATAATCTTAGAACGTCGTATGTACATACGTCGAGCGGAGTGGTCGGAAAAGATAGAAGAAATAATCGTTCCTTACTCTTTACTCGCATTGGTTACCTACTCCTAGTATAATTTTCGTATACTATATGCGTGTATGTACAGATACATAGTACATGTTTATTGTTTGTTTTAAAAAAGAATTTCCACGTCACAAGATTTCTTGCATAGTAATATAGAACGTAACGCGTCGTACATTAAAAGAAAAGAAAGAAAAAAAAACAGAAAAGACCAAAAAAACCAAATTGATCAATTAACCGGCGATTAACTACGATCTAAATAAAATCAAATCTATATAAGGTAAGAATCTATTGACATAACGGTAAGTAATTAACGCAAATATTAATCGTATTTATTTAAACTACCTGAATATACGTAAGTCAATCGACAGATTATTACGCTACTGTTTGGATTCATCCCGTATCTGAAAATCAGTGTAATAATAATCCACCGGTCTTTCGTACATCCGTTATCTTTCGACCATTCGTTATACTCTATATACTTACTAACACATAAAGGCTTATGTGTGTCGTCGACGTTATTGCCAACGTGGTGGATATAGTATACTAAAAGGAAGGAACACTCATACCTACCATATTACAACACGCTACTTATCATCACGTGACATATACTCAATGCATATGTCAGAATCTTGTTATGCCTTTATGTATTATTTTATACCTGTAGTTAGTGTATTTTCGTAAATAAATCTATATATATATATATGTATATATGTTATTTAAAAAACATTTTATACACCGTATTAATAAAGATTTTCGCCCTATTACGTCATTTTACTTTTTTTTTTTTTTTTTGTTTTACACAATTTATTTTCCTGCTGCTGCTGTTATTTTCATTATTTTTTGACAATGAAACTAGAAAACATGTTGACTTATTATTTTAACGTCTAGTACATACATACTACATACTAGTCAAATATAATAACATGAATTTTTCTTTTTGTCTTTTTCCAGGTACATCTTATCCTATATTAATATTTGAATTTATTTTTTATTTTTTACTTTTTTCAAATTTACATCAAATCTGTGCATATCTTATGTAACCGTATGCAGATTGACAAAGATATCGTCAACTTAATATATTATAGACAGAAGATATAATAGAATAAAATGTCAAGAAAACGTGCGAGGGAGTCAGAAATTATGATGAGGAATGTTTCTAACGATAATAATCACTCCAGAGATAATAACGACGCTTCTTGTTCGAGGGGAGAATCTCCTGCTCACCCGGTATATTATTCAATATTTATTATAAACATTTTTGTATGTGTGTGTGTGTGTGTGTGTTTTCTTTACAGCATGTCAATTGATCGATGATTTTCATCCATTTTTAACACAAGGAATTCATCAAAATCGTTCTTTTATCCATCAAATCATCCAAGTAGAATAAAATTCATCAAAAAGTCAACATTTTGTTGACTTAGATGATGAGGTTTGACTCTACTATATTCAAAGATGGATATTTTGAACTCGTTTTCGAATTTGAAAATTGAAATCAAAGATATTTGGTAATTGAGACCCAGAATTCCCAAAATTCATGACTTAGAATCCGAAAATGGGCTCTGATTGAAAAAGTGGGAAGTTCATGCCTACAGCGCAACATCTTAATCTATGAATAGGTTTTTTTTTCCTCAAACTCTAGTGAGAGATTGACCAGAAAAGTCATTCCTTATCTCAATCAATCACCCGAATCTCAGTCTCTTTTAATTGGAACGAGTCAAGTCCAACGGATAATAAACTAGATTAAAGCAATTAGTTTCCCATCATTCTAGTAGCTCAATTTAAAGTTCCAAGAAGTAATAGAGAGCCAAGGCTCTCCCCCCCCCCCAAGTGTATTATCTATTCTAAATACAAGACACTGGCATAACTTGATCGAATCGATCTCATAATTGATACGCGTCATCAATTAGTACCTGTAACTGAACATCATTCAGCTTCGTGTCCTTCGACGCACTTTGCAATAACTCATAACATAGTCTGTCACTAGTTGCTCCTCATTTGTCGCATACACCCACATTTAAACATCGTTAATGCGCAGTTAGAGAGGGGACTGATTGTTGGACAGAATCCAAGGTCTTTTTTTTTATCTCGCTTTCAATATTTAGCTTCTGGTTCACCGGCAATTCTATATTCCAGTCTATATGCAAGGAGGCTCCTTTCTGCGACGAATCCGAAGCCCAGGCTGAGAGAGACGCGTGCGATTACTCTACTCGTATAACACTAAAGGCAGCAAAAAGTGGGAAAGGTAAAGAAGCCCAGATTTTGGGATTGTAAGGACTATTCATTGTCTCACTAGATCAGCAATTTCATTTTAATTACAGCTCCGAGGAGAGTGAGGGTATACGCCGACGGTATATACGACTTATTTCACCAGGGTCATGCGCGCCAGCTTATGCAAGCTAAAAATATATTCCCAAACGTCTACCTTATTGTTGGAGGTAAAAATTTTCATCCCCTAGAAGAAATAAAATTAATAATAGTAACCAATGCGTTATTTCAATACAATAAAAATAACTGTATCAATCATTTTATAGTATGCAGCGACGAATTAACGCATAGTAAAAAAGGCAGGACTGTGATGACCGATTCTGAGAGATACGACGCAGTTAGACATTGTAGATACGTCGATGAGGTGGTCAGAGATGCCCCTTGGGTTCTGGACGAGGATTTTTTATGTAAACACAAGGTATAAATAATATAATCAAACAATTTTCTCTTCAGAACGTCCTGCGAAAAATTCGACTTTTTCTGCCTATTTACCGTGCGGAAAGCGCCCGTTTCTCCCACTAGCGCGAAAAGTATTACTTTCCCGCACTGGTGCGAGAAACGGGCACTTTCCACACGGAAACTATTACTTTGCGCGCTAGTGCGAGAAGCGGGCACTTTCTACACGGAAAGTCGAATTTTGCGCACGACGTTTTAAAATAGTACTTTAAAAAAAAATAATATTAGCATAAAATGACCTATTACAGGTCAAAAACGTTTAATCAATCTTATTTATCTCTAAATAAAGAAGAAGAAATAGTATATTACGTACCTAGGCCAGTAAAGTAAGAAACGTCTCAGATCAGATGTAATTGTCGGCCGAAGCAAAGCTGAGGTCGACAAAAATGTGATCTGAGGCTTTCTTTTTTACTGGCCAAGGAGTGTATACTATTTTTCTGTTCGACGGAGCCGGAAAGCGGCAACTTCGTTTAGCGCAGCGGCCCGAAAGTTGACGCTTTCCGGCCGGAGGAGAGAAAAAATAATTATATATCCTAGGAGATCTTTGGCTAGCAAAGTACACTCAATCCGATAAGGAGTCAAAGGCAAAGATAAAAACAGAATTTCTTTGCTCTCTCTCTCTCCCTCTCAACGGTTTAGATCGACTTTGTCGCCCACGATGATATCCCTTACTCTACAGACGACCACGAGGATGTTTACGCTATGCTTAAAACTAAGGGAATGTTTGTTGCTACCGAAAGAACGGAAGGAGTATCAACGTCGGATATTGTAGCAAGGATTGTTAAAGACTACGATATTTACGTTAGGAGAAATCTCGCCAGAGGATATAGCGCCAAGGAACTTAACGTCTCATTTCTTAGCGTAAGATTATTGCTATGTCTCTTAATTATTTATTTTTAATTCCCCAAAATCTTGAAGGGAAAAATAAATAAAATTCCTTTCCTTGTGGTCTCTTATTGTATTTTATTTATTTATTTTTCTTTTCTTTTCTTCATCAGGAAAAGAAGTTTCGACTACAAAATAAAATCGACGATCTTAAAGACAAGGGAAAGAGAGTGATGGAAAATATCGGCGAGAAGAGGGTCGACATGATTAGCAAATGGGAAGAAAAATCTCGCGATTTTATCGACGCTTTTCTCCTTTTATTTGGAAGGGAGGGTAGACTGGTGGGCATATTCATTGATAAAAAATCAATTTAGTCATTACTCTAATAGAACTTTGATCCCTAAATAATAATAATAATAATAAAGAAAATAACTTTATTCAAAATATTTTTTGGTCAAATTTTTTGATTAGAATTAATCTATTCTGCAGTCTACGATATGGAACGAGAGTAAAGGTCGTTTGATGCAGGCCTTATCTCCCCCTGCAAGTCCTAAAAGAGACGGTAGTCCTAGCAGCAGTACAGGAAGTAGCAACGGTAGCGGAAACAACGACGACGATCAGACAAGGTACATCGATGCGTTCGAGTTAATTGATAACGCCTGATCAGAAAAAGCCAAAAGCAAAAAGCAAAAAAAAACAAAAAAAAAAAAAAAACAAACATCTTCTTCGCTCTCTTTCTATGTCGCTCTACATCTACGCAATCACTACTGACACCTACTACGTTACCTTCACACCACTAACACGCTGCTTATGCGTTAGTATTATTAACATCGTAATAACATTATTAGATATTTTCAGTTGCTTTTTTTCTATAGCTTTTAATTATACGAATATTAATACTAATATACTAGGTAATAAAAAAAAAAAAGCTAAGTTACGCAGCGATTTTTTTTTTGATCTTGTTTTAGCTATAAGTTCGTTTAGCTTTTCTCATTATTTACTAAAAAAAAACACAGTGATATATAAATAAATAATGATAATACAGTACCGTTGATGACGGTAGTGTATATGTATTGTGTATGTATATATATATATATATTTTTATGTTATTTTTGTTTCTTTTTTCTCTGTGTAAATATTGAATCGATTAATTATTGCATTGTTGTCGTTGTTGTACATACCTAGTATATAGTAATAGACTAATTATTATATTTTAATATTGTACCTGTTTCAGTCCACCGCCAAAGAAAACTGGTCGTTATGAATTTGCCTTACAAAATAATCATTACACAAGCGATGATTATAGCGACGATGACGTGGAGGCACATCGTTCTAAGTAAATTTTTTATTATCACTATATAGCAACGTTTCTCAAATACCTTAGACACCGAAGAAGAAAAAGAATAAGAAGAAGACGAAGACGAAGAAGAAGAAATAGAAGTCGTAGTTTTCTTATTATAGTATAATATATATTCGAAATTCATTTATTTATATGGACACGATTTTTTGTAGAATGAGAAAGAAAAGAAATGAAAATGGAACAGATTTCAAATGTTCTTTAGAATTAAATGTTTTTTTTTTTTGTTATTTACACAATATTCAAAAGAATATTTATACAATTTTTAATACAATGTCATTTCTTTGATTTGAAATAAATTTCTATTTTTTTTTTCCTGCTTTTTTTTTTTTTTTTTTTTATAAATTATAGACATTATTTCTAGTTAATATATTTGCAGTTAGACCCAGTCCCCTCCCCCCCCCCCCCCCCCCCCCCCCTCATCCCTGTAAAGTCAGAAAAAGAGACTGATTTTATTAGAAATTAATGAATTGAAATGATCATAATATACTAAACGTTGATTAGAGAAAGAGAGAAATTAGTCGAATTGCTTAATTCAAATTTGAAATCTTAATGATTTCATGAATGAATAAAGAATTGAAAAAATAAAAAAAAATTTAATAAGAAACGCTCTATTTCTAGTTGAAGAATACCAAAATCTGATACCGTTAATTAAGACCTTTTGATATGTAATGATATAAATGTTAGAAAAAAAAGAAAAGGGGAAAGAAAAACAAAAATTGAATACATGGAGAGAAATAATGATATAGTAACTTGAAAAAAAAAAAAAAGAATAGTGTATATTTTGCAACTCAAAACGTAATACATAGACACTATCCTTTTTTTAAAATTAATTTATTAATTAATTAATAAATTAATTAAAAGTTCTTTCTAGTTTGATTACCTATCTAATTATATCAAACGTTGTATTAGAAATTTACTATAATATATCTAATCTAGGTATATTGATTGAATTTTACGCATTCTAAAGACATTTGAAATTCAAGTACTGAGAGTAGCTGTTTGATATTTTTTTTTTTTTTTTTTTAATTTTAATTTTTCTTTATTTCTTCACATTACACGATAGGTAAAGTGTTCTAAAGAAAAATTATTATTTTTTTTTTCGATGTAATGAATAATACTCAAAAAAAAAAAGCATGTGTGCCCGATGATAAAAAAAAAAAATAAATAAATAAAAGTAATAAAAAAAAACAACAACAACAACAACAACATAGTTCTTATACATAATATACACCTATATACATAGTGTGTATCGAAATTTGATAATTATGATTCTGATGAGCGATATTTGAAAAAAAAAGGAAAAAAAATTGATCGGATAAATAATAATTACCCAAGTAGCAAAGTTCAATAAGTCATGTAAAAGCTATCTAAAGGATGCCTAATGTCCGTCTGAAAGTTGCCTCAAAGCTAACAACCCTCCTAAAAGATAACTTTCAGACACTTGCTAACTTATAGTTAACTTCCAGACGGACATTAGGCATCCTTTAGATAGCTTTTGGATGACTTATTGAATTTTGCTACCTGGGTAGGTATATTCAAATTTTACAAACTATACTATGTATAAAATTAAATAATTGAATATTGAACTACCCCTCTATGCTATAATATTACATAATATGTATATTATAGTAGATGCATTATAAAAAATCGAAAAAAAAATCGAAAAATAAAAAACAAAAAAAAAAAGGAAAATAGAAAAGAATAGAAGAATATTTTAATAATATAATATGAAAATGATGTTTCAATATTGAGACCTTCTTTAAAATAAAAAAAATAAAAAATGGAAAAACAAAGAACCATGAGATGATCAACTTACAATAACAATAACAATAACAATATAAATTGTATAAATATAATAATAATAATAATAATATTAATAATCAACAACAACAACTATTTCCGGGGATATTTCGAAGACTATAGACTTGAATCTGAGAAACTCTCTTATAAGTCTATATAAATATATATATACGATATAATGATAATTAAATAAATAAATAAATTATTTAAACCTTTATGATATTATTGAATAATTTCATTACAATAATTTTCTCGAATAATATTATACTTGTTAAAATTATTATTCATAATATATCGATATAAAAAAAAAAGAAGAAGACGAAGAAGTAAATAAAAGTAATATCTAAGTGGAAAGTAAAGTAAAGAAAAGAAAAGAAAAGAAAGGAAAAGAAAAACTTAAAAGCTACGAGTTGTTATCTATTTTTATTATTAGTTTTAGTTGGATACTATATTATAACTATAAAGTATCAAGTCTATACTATTTGCAAAAAAAAAACAACCACAACAACAACAATAACAACAATAGATGAAAAAAAAAAAGAAGAAAAAAAAACAATAGTTTGTACAGAACAACTAACGATACATTAGTTACTCTGATAAGTCGATAGATATTGAAATTACTTCTATTTTTTTTTTTTTTTTTTGTTTCTTTCAATTATTTAATTTTTTTGGTTTTTTTTTGATTTTCAAAATAAAAGATAAATGTTGAAAAACAAAAATTAATAAATAAAACAAATAAAACAAGTTTCGATTATACTGATCATTCTATTACTATAATATAATATTAGCAATTATTAATGTGTGTGTGTATGTATAGTATATTAGTATAGTATAGATTATTTATTGTTATTCATCATTTATTATATTATCGATTGAGATTGATTGATTGAATTAATTAATTGAATTGAATTGAATTGATTGATTAAATCAAAGTCTCTTACTAATAGTTGAATAATTTATTAAATATATATAATTATTATATTATTATATAGTATATAATATTTATATAGTATTTATAAATGATCGCCGGTTATATTAATTTTATTTATTTTTTATTATTAATTGCGAAGTAGTAAGTTATGGTTAATAATATTAACTATACTTACATATCTACACGTAACAATTAACATACATATACTGATACATACATATACATCAATACTTATTCATTAATAAAAATTTTGTGTATTACGATCAGAGAGAGAGAGAGAGAGAGAAAGAGAGAGAGAAGAGAATAAATAACACGGAGTCTTGATAATAAAATCGTTATTAAAAATATGACGACGCAATTAGTTTTTATCAAAAATTATAAATAAAAGCTAATAGTACTCTATGTACTCATATTTATTTCTTGTTTTATTTATTTCATTACTTCGTCCATATCGTATGTATATATTAAATTTTTTTCTTTCTTTTCGCTTATTTCGCCTCATTTTATTTTCATTCCGATAAACGGAATAGAGGAAAGGAAAGGAGAAAAATGATATGGGATGAATATAGGTAAGAACAAAACCAAACTACGATCGTTGTAATCATTTATTATCATATAGAAATTTTCTTTCTTAAATTAATACATTATTTTCTCATTAATATCTAGTCGGTATTTTAATACTACACACACATGTACCTATATGCACATGTATATTCGTAAAGTTCATTCTTCACGCTCTCCTGCTTCAAAACACCTTCTCCCCCCCCCCCACCTAGATTCAGGATTGTTCATTACATGTATTATTTGCGTAGTATCTATAGCGTTCGAAGAAAGGTTTGAATCCTGACCGTTACGAATTACGTGGGTTGATGAGTCACGGCACTAAATAGACCCTGCATGCGTGTAGTCTCGCATACATATTTTCGGGGCCGCTAATTCAGAGTGGGGGCGATATAGTACATTATCATAATTACAGTTATGCCGCAGTTTACTGTTCCAAATACAATTCAAAAAACAAAAAAAAGACAAAAAAACTATAACGAAAAGAATAATGGTGAATTCGACTCACTGCCCTGGGGCGCACTGAGTGCACTTTTATCCTTTTCTATCTCCGATATTAGAGTGTGACGGAAGTACACTCAGTGCACCACGGGGCAGTGAGTCGAATTCACCATAAGCAGATAGCGATTCAAAAAATATCCGTAATACCCGTTTTAGGAAATTTTCATGTAGGGTGAATATTTTTTGAATTACAACTGATTATGAATGAAAAACCGTTGGAATAAATTTTTGGAATGCAAAAATTCGCAAATTTCTTTATTGACAATATTAGAACAGAAATAAGATAAATTATTGAACTTACATCAGTTTCGCCGTTAATTACTTACATTCGAATCTCCTGCCTCTCGAGAAAACTAAATGCATTCGACTGGGGCTACACCGAGCTACACTGGTGTAGTGTGCCATCTTCGTCTCTCTCTTCCTCATAGAAAAGAAAAAGGTTGAAGATAGCTACACCACACCAGTGTAGCTCGGTATAGCCCAGTCGAATATGCCATAAGCGCACATGCGCGTGTTAGTCGGCCATATTGTAAAACAACGGTATGACGTTTGTTAATCTTTCGGTCACGTGACCTTCTCGGAAATCCAATGAGCCGCTAGTTCATATACAACGTGAAGTTATCAACTAATCGAAATAAGTTAATAACGTCGACTATAGGTGGCGACAGTGTACAATTACAATTACACTCCGCTGCTGGCCGCTGTAGTCTCGAGGGTTTCGTCCTAGCGTTCCGCGACTGATGATTAAGTAAATAGCATAGCGATATATTCACATCATGTAACGAGTTATATCTGCCTTGTGTGTATGCATAGTGCGAATCGAGTTACAGGTATAGGAAATAAAGGAAAAAAAACTAAGGAACAAAAAGGAAGAAAAATACTAAACGGACGTGTATAAATAATAAAATAACAAGGAAGTGTATGTCGTGTAACCGCATACGTCATGATTTATATAAATAGTATAAAGAAAAAATAATAATAATAATAATAATAATTCTAAATAAACGTATTAGTTTAGTAGTTATTAGAGTTTTAAAAACCACCCGCCTCCCTATGGCACACAGAAACAAACACACGCACGCACACGCACACAATAAAAGACACCACCTCCGCCACCTTTATGCATGCATAAATAAAACCCATATTTCAATGGAATGAGAAGAAAAAGAAATATAGACGAAGGCACGCTCACTTACCTGTCCTGTCGCAGCGCAAAACCGCTGATCGGTTTAAAAATGGACTTTAAATGATTCAATCGTAACCCCGGAGTTTAGTTAGTGGTGTGTTTCGGTGAAAATTCTGTGCACGCTCGGCACAGTGCCTGCGTCCCCTGGTGAAAATTACTCATTGGATATGTACTACTGTATCAACACTGAGGAAACATAATATAATACATTGAGTTCATCTGAGTGAAGCTTGTAAGGCAACAAGAAAGAAAAAAAAAAAAAAAACATAATAAAAAAAAAAAACGAAAAAATTATTTTCCGATCATCGAATCGATTACTAGTTTTGTTTTAAAGTTTGAATAATTTTATTTATATTATATCGACTGTATTTTTTAATATTCAGTGAATGAAAACTACGAACTACACAAACTCTCTACTGCAGCATATCGTAATAAACTCTATACTATACCCCCGATGTTGTAACGAGGATAAAGTAGTTATAGGGTGAACCTAACTAACTACATAACCTAGGTGTGCGTGTGTGTGTGTGTGTGTGTGTTTGTGTTTGTGTTTGTGATACCGATAGTACGAGCGAGGAACGTTAACGTGTGTTTAACGTCGTTGTTATAAACTTTTAAACCCTAAACTAAACTTAAATCCTGAACTTGAAACCTTAAAACCTAAACTTAAACTAACAACTTTACGACCAAAATGGAAGAGCAGAGCGTTCACAGTAGTACTAGTGATATAAATAGTGAGGAGGCAGCTAAGAACGAGCGTGAGAATTTTCATTTTATTAAATAAATAAATATAAATTATTATTATTATTATTATTATTATTATTATTATTATTATACGAATAGTTGTGGTGAACCTAGTATCCACGTTATAACCTAAAAAATATTTTATTCATTTTTTTTTATTTTCTTATTAATTAATCGAATGATGTAGTACAGTACCATACATCAGCGTATGTGGTTGTTATTGTTTTTATTTATTCCAGTTATTTTACTTTATATCATATTATATTATATTATATTCTAACCTCTCGAGATTTAACCATATAACGAGAGATAAGAGACTCGATCATGTTTTCACGAATCTCCCCTCCCCGGGCCACCTCACGGACGAGAATCAAAATACATGTTGTATACGTCATTGTAAATGTTACTCTTTCCCTCCCTGACCCCCCCCCCCCCCCCCCCCTACCGCGCACCTGACGACGCACTGTGTTTCTTCTCCTTCTACTTCTTATTCTTATTCTTCCCTCTTATCTCATACTCATTCATGTATTAAACGCATATGTACTATATACATTCTTACTATACTCATTCTTACGCGGGATGATTATTTTGGCGAAAAATAGTCCCCGTCCAACTACATACATACCTTCTCAACAACGTATTCTATCTATGTATCTATCTAGTATCTATCCATCTCCCTCTATTAACGTAGCAGACTAAAAACAACATATATTATTATTTTGACGCAACACTAGTAGACTTACTCATGTATTAGTATCTAGAATACTGAATGCATTGTTATTTTTGTTTTTGTTATTGTTATTGTTTTCAAAATATTTGAACGAGTTTATTATTATGTCATAGATTATATACAGATTTTAGGTCATCTAGTAATTCTTCAATATTATTTTAGTTCGACATTTTGATACTATTTCAATTAATTTGATGATACAGATTGACGAGTATCACGTACTTCTACAATGAAATTTCGGTTTTCTTTTAATACACCTCATTCATATCAACCGGAAATGACTTTTTTTTTATTATCATATTTAGACACATTTTTTACCATATCTCGAGTCTCAATCGACGGATTTTGTTCAAACTTGGACTATACGAATTCTCGCAACGCCGTTATACGACAAAAGTCATCATTTTTTTTTTTTTTTATTCAAATATGCGAACAACCCGTCTTTTAATCTTTCCAATCGCCATTTTGCGAATTCATCTTTCATATTTTTAATTCTACTAATAAAAATACACTGTCGTTATTGTTCTCCCCGATCTATCTACCTCCTTCAATGATCCTAAAAAAAAAAAAAAAAAAAAAAAAAAAAATATCAGCCTCATTGATTTCATACGATACGTTATTAAACGACTTTAAAGCACCAGCTATACTTATAACACTTGTATCTATATCAGTTTGGCTAGTCGTGTTACTCTGACGATGATTTTATCTCAGAGTAGGTACGTTCGCTCTGATAATAACCAGGCATTTACACTCAGTCTTGTTGTAGGTGCAGAATAAATTTTTTTTTTTCTTCTTTTTTCATAACTAACAGAGATAATGAATATATACATATCTTTTTATCTCTATATCTATCTTCTCTCACTGATGATATAATCGTTCTAGACATTTTTAACGATCATTAATAACGGTCGATTAAACGTCTTGATCATTGAGTACGCAAGCTTAATTATAAACACCAAAATTTCTGTGAAAAACGATAAAGAAACGAGGGAGAGATCCAAGTCTAGCATTTTTCTCTTCCTCGATTTTGAAATTCACACTCTTCATTTTATCGATATACAAATCTTAGCGATTTTCCTCTCTTACTTGTTATTCTCAGCTCTTATTATACCAAGAAAAAAGAGGATATGTCTGGTAGGAACCAGCGCCGAAGATCCGGCGCTGGGCGCCGCTGCTCAACAGTTCAGCGTTCCCGTATTAAAGTCAGAAACCGGTACGGAATACGTTGAGGATACCACGTATTGCACCTATTTTATATTAGGTAAATTTGAGGGAACGGAGTATGACGCTCTTCACAAAACTGCACACAGGTAATTAGCACGTGTTTCATCTACACATTAGTTGAAATTCCGTTTTCTGAGAAAAGCACACGCGCAACGACCGTCTCTCCCTTCTAAAAAAACTTGAATACCATCAGGATACTGGGTCCAACGGCGCTTCTCCAGTTGGCAGAGAAGAAGGATTCATTGCCAAGCATAAACCGACCAATGTATACACAGGCGATGTTAGGAACAGTAGTAGTCTTCACAGGTTTTAGAAAAAAGGATGAACTGGTAAATGCTGAATTTGCTAATGGACTTTCATCCTCTGATCGAACACACACTATACAATACTATACACCCTTTACTACACATCTTTCTATATCTATTTCAGACAAGACTTATAAACATGATTCACAGTATGGGGGGTAGCATCAGGAAAGAAATGGGGGCCAAGGTTACTCACCTTATAGCAAACTGCTGTGGTGGTGATAAGTACAGATACGCTGTAACATTTAGGGTCCCGATAATGTCCATGGATTGGGTTACAGCTCTATGGGAAGCCAGGGATGACCTTGGAAGCTTGGGGTCTAACGACAAGCTGGTAAACACATGAATGAATACGCCCTTACGACCCGCTCCTTTACACCCACAAGTTCAAATCTTATTTGAACGGAACTAAACCCGTTTTACAGATAGCAGATCATAAGCTGAAACCATTTTTTGGTGCCAAAGTATGTTTCTTCGGCTTTCCTGACGAGGAGAAAAAACACATGTGTGAAGTGCTCCAGCAGCAGGGAGGAGAGCCTGCCGAAATTGACGATCCTAATTGCACACACGTCGTAAGTCTCAATGATATTTGATGCTATCGTTTTATGGCGACAATTTATTTTCCCCCTATCTTCTGCAGTTTTTTTTTATTCTTTATAAACTGATACTAATGATTTCTGCTTTTTTCGTTCATGATTTTGAGAAAAATTCAGCTTGAAATCTGCTTCTCCTTGCTATCTAATATCCTCAGAATCTAATATCTACCGGTTCTCAATTATTTTCTTTTACTTTCTCCACCCGTTTTACTTTCCCGGTAAATTTAGGTGACCGACGAAGGCGGGGAGAGAGGCGATGGCTGGAAGAGCAAGAGCCGATCATCAGAGGGTCTAAAAACTAAATCCGAACCATTTTCTTTCACGTATTATAATCCTTATACAAACGAGGTTGAAAAAGGCTTCAAAGATATTTACTCCACGAGTTTACCGTGCCAAATAACTTCGGCAATTATTAACGGCGAAAATTATCTGAAAAGAAAACGCGACTCTTTATCCCCCGGAAGAGAAACTTTTGCCTTAATTCAAACCGGGAATTCTAAGCGCTCGAATTTAGCCAAGACTCCGCGATATGACTCCGCAATATCTTTGGATTACTCCTCGTCTTTTAGGACCGCCGGTTTCACCGACGATTCAGACTCAGCTTTCGAGCAATTCGACGTCTCGTCTTCGACCAGACTCTCCCAGGGATTCGATCAGAATATAGACTCGGGTTTTGCGTCAATTAATTCAGAGTCGCGAAGGAAGTTTGGGACTCCTAGGCGGCGGTGTTTTTCCAAAAAGTCTAAATCCTGCGTCCCAATCTCCAGAGTAAAGATCGATAGATCAGACAGAGGGGATAAACTGTTTAGGATTTACTCCCAGCCAAATTTGAGCAAAGATTCTCAGCTCGTTTACTCGCATAAAATTTTGCGAAAAAATAAAAGTTTTCCCAACGTCGGTAGAAAAGTTAAAACCACCTTTCATTCAGGGTTTAATAATAATATCGGCTATTATTCTCCGAGGGTAAATGATATATCAGAGCTTGAAAAATACAACGCCGATCGTTTCTTAAAACGTTTTTACTCGTTGTATAGAGAATATTTGTACCAAGAGCCGCCGGGAATATCTTGTAAAATATTTAAAGATCATGAATATCATACGCCGACTATAAAAAAACACGACGATTTGAATATCGATAAAAATCTCACCGCTAATCTATCCGATGGCAAAACGAAGAGAGAAACGGATCATCCAACACCTTCTTCTTCTTCTTCTTCTTCTTCTTCTTTGGTACTTTTTACAAATTCTTTCAGGGAATTTTTTTTTTCTATTTTTTGTTCTCCGTGTTTGTATAGAAAATATCGAGGGATTCAAAACGGTGTTCAAAATTATTTTCCAAACTTTTGTGATATTCTCAGAATATTTTTTAAAAATACCAATTGAATCCCTCGTGTAAAGGATGGTCGTTAAAACTGATATAAACCCGGCTGGAAAGAATGTTATCGTCGAACATTCCCAAGCTTGGATAATATATATATCGCATCGATCATCCTGGCCGAAGCCACGTCTCATATGTATAAAACTATGTCTAAAAAAAAAAAAAAACACTAACTCTCTTCGATAATTTAAAACCGTATTCGTAGTAGATTTCCTGCCTATTCCCCCACGTCTTTGTCGCCGTAACGTCTCGCCTATTTACAATAGGATTTCATATTAAACTTTCAACTCCCTCGTTTTTATCCATCTCAAGGTAGTGGATGAGTCAAATGTCAACGCGCTTCCAGACCTGGCCTCCGTTCGAGCCCACATAGTTAAAGCCGAATGGTTTTGGACCTCTGTACAAAATGAGGGAGCGGCCGACGAGAAAGAGTACCTGTTCGAAGACGTAAGACTATCATCCCTTCACTTTTTTTCAAACAGAACATTCCTCATATTATTTTATCTTAAAACTGTGCCAAAAATTACAATTTTCGTATCTTTCGCGTGCGCAAAGTCATTAATTCACACACTAGTGCGAAAATTCATTACTTTACACACGCAAAAAGTAATTAATTTGCGCACTAGTGCGAAAAACCGGCACTTTTCACACGCGAAAGTGGATCACTTTGCGCACTAGTGCAGAAAGTAATCATTTTGTGCACCGCGTTTTGATAAAATAATTAATGTTTGTTGCTATTTGATGTAAAATCAGGTAGAATAATTGAAAATGAAATGTAATTTATGGATTTTTGTTTAAAAATTGTAACAGTATTTGGAGTCCGTTTTATCGCCGATGGCAACAGCTAGAAGAGACAGTCAGGCAGCTACTCCAAGCACAGCGTCGACGAGAAGAAAGCGGAAAAGATTAGCAGAAACATTGTCTAGTCTTGTACAAAACGGGGCTGATTCACCGGCTGTTCATAAAAGGAGATCGAGTATCAGCGACGCAGGACATCTTAGCGTTAGCGGAAGCTTTTTAGACTGTACTTCTAGTCCCGACAAACAACTGGATGGTAAGTTAAATTTTATTTCGTTTTTTTTTTTTTTTCTTTCGGGACGCTCTATCCTCGATTGGAAATTATCTTCCTTCAAACTTATGGTTCGATTCGGAGAAAAATTTGGGAAAAAAAAAGATACAAAAACCGGAGAGATTTTTTCTTACTGGATTATCGCGTCATGTGTAACAAGATTAACAAAGAAACAATATTCTATTTTTTTGTTGTTACAATTAATAAACTAATATAATTGACTAACTTTAACAAAACGGACCATAATGTGTTATCGAGGGAAGAAATATTTAGACTATTATTATTGTTGTTATAAATACAGCTATTCCAGAGGTAGAAGCTGCGAGCACAGAATCAACGAGGAAAAATTTATCACCTAGGCATCAAGTCTTCTTAGAGCTTGTTACGACGGAATCAAACTACGTAGGAATCCTTAGCACCATTATGACGGTAATTTTTTTCAATCCCTAGATTGAAGATTGAAGATTGAAGAAGAATAAGAATTTGAAGAAATAATTTTCAATGTTTTTTTTCTTTCATTTTTTCAGCTCTTCAAATCGCCGCTAGAAGATTTAATAGAGACTAGCGGCGAACTATTGAATAGTACGGAGGCGAAAATAATATTTGGTAATTTTCCGCCCATATATGAAGTGCATAAAAAAATGTTAGAAGAACTTAGATACAACGCTTCACATTGGGCCGAAGACGTTAGCATAGGGAATATATTTCTGACCTATGCTCCAGATCTGGTCAAAGCTTATCCTCCTTACGTTAATTTCTTTGAGAATACCAAGGAGATGTTGGATCAATGCGATCTCAACAAACCCAGGTTTCACGCGTTTCTTAAAATTTGTCAAACTAAACCGGAATGCGGGAGACAAAGCCTTAAGGAATTACTCATTAAACCTGTTCAGAGGTTGCCCAGTATTAGCTTATTGTTAAACGGCAAGTATTACAGATAATTATTTAAATTTCTTCTCTATTTACTTCGATGTAACGAATGTTGATGATTTTACTTTATTATTACTACAGATATTCTTAAGCACACTAATAAGAACAACCCGGATCACAGCGCGTTAGAATTATCTATAAGTAGTATAAAGGAAGTGATGACATACATAAACGAAGATAAACGAAAGACGGAAGGTCAGCTAGTTATGTTCGACATATTTAACGACATAGACAATTGTCCGGCGCATTTGGTATCGTCGCATCGTTCTTTCATCGGTAAATGCGAAGTAATGGAATTGGGCGAAGGTCTTAGTGGCAGGGGAGATCATCTGGTGTTGTTTCTGTTCACCGATACGTTAGAGATATGCAAAAAACGCTCAAAGGCATTCAATTCGCTGAAAAGTCCAAAGGAGGCGAACGGACTACATCCTACAAAGCTCAGCCAAGGCAAACCCTATAAACATATAAGAATGCTTTCGCTAAGCACTATAAAAAGGGTCGTCGATATAAGAGAGACTGACGAATGCCATAAGGTTTTCGCACTTATGGTAAGAAGCAATCAGGAATTGAAAGAGAAATTATTCTCATTCACTATCACAGATGAGGAAATAAACAAGACCAATTATCTGAGGACTTTGTGTAGACAAATGGCTAATTCTGTATGCAAAGCTGACGCGGTAAGATCGTATCTAATTTTTTTAAATTAATTAAAGCATTCGTCGCAATCATCGAATCAACTCATTTTTCTTTCTTTTCTTTTTTATTCTCAGGACGCATTTTTGATCAATCTTGATTCTCACCAACTTGAAATCGACACAAGCGACGTAGCCTTAGGGACTTTAAGCAAAGCATTTAAGTAAGTATAAAAAAAACAAAATTCAATTTCTGTATATGATTATGTTGTTTTCTTTTTCTTTCGCAGTCCATTCGCAGAATTTTTCTAATATATTCAAATACGATTTTTATAAGATTGAAATTGTGTTTGTACGCTGCGATTGGACGTATATCATAGTTTGTACAGTAACGCATGATTGAAAAAAAATAAATATAAATGGGATAACAGTAGAGTTTATATAGTCTAAAAATTTCAGTCTCTGATCCCTTTCTTCTTTTTCTTCTTCTTAATTAATATATATAAGTATAAGAATTATAAATTGAATTTATTATTTAGTACCTAATAATAATTAATTAATAAGGATCTTTATATATATAATTTTTTTTCTTTCGTATTGCATGTGAACAAACAAACAATAAAAAAAAATAATGGGGGCGTCGACCCGTTTGGTTGCAGGAGCCTATTTCATAACTTTTACCTGGAGTATATGGACCCGTATGTGTTCCTACTCAATAGCATGTGTGAAACCACGTTACATGTCCCACTGCCGTCAGTTTACGCACTCAGAGGCTGATTATGTTTTTACTTTTTTTGAGCTTTGAACATATATAAAAAAAAAAAAAAATTCCCACCCGCTACGACCCCCATCCCTTTAATTTATTAGTAAAGCTTTTAAATTTTTACTTTTTATTTCTCTTATCGTTTAATTATTTATTTTTATTCGCAAAGAATTACTGTTCATTTTTTTTCTATTTTCTTTTAGTTCTTTTTTTTTGTCTTTTCTCAAATCTTTTTCTAACGTTTTTTTCTTACATAAATTATTTATATTAGTCTATTTTTGCTACAGGTGCGTTGATATCGATTCGATAAATAACATTTTCTTTCTCGCTATTCAATATTTAATTTATAAAATTTTCTTGCATTTTACACGTTGCGATATTATTATCGAATCGATAAACACGCACCTCTTTAAGGGATATTGATTTTTTTCACGCTGATACTAAAGTTGCGACCTTTTTCTTATTCTCATTTTATCTTTCGAATGTAACGTAGCGTAACGTAACGTAACGTGTTTACATATACACGTAACTATACATACATACATACATTATTATAAAGAAAATGATTAGATTTAGAAATCAGAAATTTGTCGCAACTATAGATAAAACCCAACTGTTTTGTCGAAAACCTTTTTTCCGTTGATTAATTATAGAAAAAAATGTTATACACACGTTAAAACTAGTCGATAAAAAGTTTTAACGGAAGGAAGGTATGTCGAACGTTGCATATTTTTTTTTTTTTAAACCAAATGAATATATATATATACTGTATATGTTTATCGACTATAATTTATATTAATAATAATCACAGGTTTGCATCTCGTACAAGAATGAAAGTTGGCAGAGCATTTAGCTTCAATAAAACACCTAGCAAACTAAAGAGGGCAATGTCTACTATGATGTCTCCTTTCGGATCTACCAACAGCCTAACACCGGCAAGCCAACAACTAGCTCAGATGAGATTAGCCAGCTGTAATAACATAAACGTTAGTTGACAAATGCTATTTCAATATTTTACATCATTTAGCGCAAAAATCGACTTTTCTCACCTCCGGGCCGAAAGCGACAACTTTCGTCCCGCTGCGCGGAACGAAGTTCCCATTTTTCGGCTCCGTCGATGCGAAATAGTATATTACTCACCTAGGGAGGGAAAGTAGGCTAACCCAAACTGCGTGTGAGATTGACACCCGAGCCGAAGGCGAGGGTGGTAAAAACGCAGTTTGGGATAGCCTTTTTCACTCCCGTGTGAGGTATACTATTTTTCACCACCCCCTGGCATCGGAAAGTACGACCTCCCGCTCACGCGAGGGGCCGAAAGTCGTACTTTCCGTGCAGGTGTGGTGAAAAATCGTATACACTCCTCGGGCAGTAAATAAGAAAGCCCCAGATCACATGTTTGTCGACCTCGGCTCCGCCTCGGACGACAATTACATGTGATCTCGGACCTTCCTTATTTTACTGCCCTAGGTATGTAATATACTATTTCATGCCAATTATTCGTGCGGAAAGTTACCGTTTCTCGCACTAGTGAGCAAAGTGATAACTTTACGCACCTTTGCGAGAAACAGGCACTTTCCACACTAGTGCGAGAAACGGGCACTTACCGCACGCATAAGATACGAAAAATCACAAAATCACAGATTTTTCGCACTAGTTGTACAAAATACTATTTCCATTGAATTATCATAGATTCTAGAGTTTTATGATAAAAACGAAATAAGATACACCCTAATTTGAATAGAATTCATATTATTTATCTTGTTTCTCGTCTAATATTGGGTAAAAATCTTTCTCATGCTCACTTTTAAAACTTGGGAAACCGAACGAAATCTTCTTAGTAAGTATCCCCAAGTATTAAATATACTAGATATGTATTTTGATAATGAGAAAAACGAAAAGCAGAGAGCAGAATCGATCTGTGAATGGATTCATACACTCTTTATAAATCTTGTTTTTTTTTGTTTTTTTTTTATTACCTATTTTCATAAAATGAATTTTACAGGAATTGGGTAACGGCGGTTCCGGCTCACCAACAAGAGACGAAGTCTTGGTAGCTCCGATGTCGGTGCAGCCTACTCGTAAGGCTAAATGCAGTTCTCTCAGTATGGCTTCTCTCAGAAGGTTGTAAAAATGAATAAATTAAACGCAATAATTATTATTGCTAAATAAATTGCTATTTTTCAGTCAGCTATATTATTTGTTGTTGCTAGTTTCACAGCTTCTTCGCTATCCCACTATCATCATTAATTTAATTTAGGAATTATCATTACAAGACCAGGATAATATATTATATATAGGTATATATATTATATACATATATACTATATAAAATTTCAATTATTTCAATTACTATTCAAAATATAATTCTGTTACTATACCTACTGCACTCGGATGACTAATTCTTCTTTGAGGCAAATAATTTAACTTCGAAGATATATCTTTTTTATTTTTTTTTTTGGGGGGACTTTGAAATCATCAATGATCATAGTTTTTCTTTTCTGTTTTTAATTTTTAATGTAAAATACACTCGCTTTATCGTTACATAGTATTACTAGGTTTTAATATATATATTGATCAGTGCTGTTGCTCCGGTTTTATTATACTAATTAGGTATATTATATATATATGTAATAAGAAGAAAAGAAAGTTATTAAAAACGAAAGAAAGGAAAGAAGGAAAGCTCCTTTTTCTATCCTTTTTTTCTGATGTCTTTTCTTCTTATTTACGTTAATTAAAAAAAAAAAAAAAAAAGGTATTACTAGTTCTTATTCATCGTCCATTTATCATAACGATATAATTATCATACTAGGTAAAGCGTCGATATTAACATTATGTACTAATATCGTAGTCTTTTACGTATTCATTTTCTATTCTTTTTTCATTTTTTCATTTTTTTCATTTATTTTTTTATTTTTTTGCGCTTCTCTAATTTACGAGAACAGCAGCACTCTTCGGTTTTTTCTTTTTATTTTATATTAATAAACTACCTATCATACGATGTGTGAGAGAAAATGAATGTTTAAAAAAAATAAATTAAGAGAACTCGTAATTTTTTCGACGATTTTATAATACTCGTATCAATCATCAACGCCTTCGTATCGTTGAATGTGCCGCCATAGTTAATCAAAACTCATATAGTTACTAGCTATAGAATCATGGGAGGTAATGAAGTTCTTAAAATTCAATGAAAATTATTGTTTTCATAAAATAAATGAAAAAGAGTTAAATCTGTTACGAGTTTTCTTCGTGATTTATGTCTTTTAAAAATTTTTTTATTTTTTTTTGATTTTGTTGTAATGATTGTATAATATAGTTTACACAACCGCCTAATTGTGCCTATGCTATATTTATATACCTGTATTATGTATATAGTATATATAGTATATGGGATATTCCATACAGAATCGATCCGCTACCCTCGACCTTTCCGATTTGGTTCACAATTTTTGAGAGTTGGTCGATTTGGTGTAGAATGCCCCATATGTATTATACTGTGACATTCTTTGGATGTGGAACGCGAGGGATACCAACCCACAAAACTAGGAAAATCTATTAAGTTACTAAACTGATGCGAACGAGTTTTTTGGCTGGTATCCCTGGCGTTCCGCATTCAGAGAATGTCACGGTATACGTTAATGCTGCAGCGATGAAAAAATTCTCTTATTCGATATTAATTAATTATTATTAATATGTATAACAGTGTAATATCTGATTTGTATAATTGTTTATAGTGACCTATATACATATACCGTGAGAATCGGGTGAAACAGAACATCGAGGTGCGCAGGCACTGAATAGTTGGTATTTTTTATAGGAACAGCCAATCGTCGCATTAAAAAATCCCTAGGATTATTTTGTGCGTGATCTGCGGTGAGACGCGAACCTAATTCTAGGGAAATTTTCTTGTGTTGGCTAGCCCTGTAAAATTAAATTAAGTGATTCGGCGTTACGGCGCTTAATTTACCGTGCGCACTTAATTGTTTCACCTGATTTTCACGGTATATAAATTTATTATTTATTTTTAAACTACCATACTACATTATTCACAATCATATCAATTTGTTATAAAATTTATTACTATCATCACTGTAATCTCTATTATGCTAATATACATCTAATTATCATCTATACGTTACTTATTTAATTATAAATTTATAATTAGGTAAGATATTGATAAACTGCGCGAGAGGCATTGTCGTTACCATTTTTTTTTCTATAAAATTTTAATGTCAAACCATTACGAATAAAGAAATACACGGTGTAAATTTATATACAAAGATTTTTGCGAGCTAGGTGAAATCGATTTTCATTCGGTTTTTATAAATATGTTTGTCATTCATTCATTCATTCATTCATTCATTCATTAATAATCGAATTTTGTTGCTCGTTCATTAAGCTTATTATTGCTAATCCCCTTAGCGCTTATTATATAATAAAAGTATTAATATAATCGTAAAACAATAATTGACTATGAATATAATTGGACTATATCTTTTTTTATTCATCAGAAACTGTTCAGAGGAGGTTGTTCAGGACAAGTCTGATCTCTGAGGTATATAAATCATGATAAGATATGCATAAATTCATATACAGAGCGAATCTGTGGAAAGTGGGTTTCCTAATGGGTAGGCAATTCCTTTTCTTTCGAAACCGCAGACGACCTATCTACTGATATTTTTGTATGTCTATGACTGATACATACAGCTACCGCTACTCTATCGTCTGTAGATATCAGTCATAGACATACAAAAATATCGGTAGATAGGTCGTAAGTTTGGAAAGACAACGAATTCCCTACCCTCTTCTTCTTCCTCCTTGCTTTATCCCCCAGATAGCGTAAGATGGGGTAAGTGAAAAAATTCCCTACCCATTAGGAAACCCACTTCACACAGATCTGCTCTGTATACCGTGAGGTTTCGTCGAAAGACCAAGTTCCAAGCGCGCAGGCGCTGATTATTGTTCGAATATCGTTGGTTGGCAGAGTCGCGCTAGTAACGCTACCAACTTCTTAGTAATATCCCTAGTTCTGTCTGCTAGATTCACAACAAACATAACCCTATTCCTATCACTGTTTGCCGCCATTTGTATTCGACAAGAATTGAAATCGAATAGCATACAGATTCTAGGGATATTCGTGGCAAGTCTGAGATTGACGGCCCTAATTATATCCGAATAAATCAGCGCCTGCGCGTTTGGACTGTGTTCTTTCCACGGAACCTCACGGTACATTAATAATCAAATACAAATTCAAATGATAGTTGAAATAAAAAAAAACCTTAACAATCATTTGATAATTTGTATAAATCTGATAGTTTATTAGTCGCCGAATTTAACTATAGTGTTCTTTTTCTTATTTGATTTAACAGAAGTAAGAGAGAGCTATGGGAATCGACGGTAGCTGATTGATTAATCAATTAAATGATTTAAAACCCTGTTAAAAAAAAAAAAAAAAGTCACCTGGATTGTCATTTCTTCAAAAGATTTATTATTACTACAGTCATTCACCGTTCAAATCTAGACTCTGATGTTTATTTATTTATTTTGATTTTGATTTTAATTTAAAATTTTCTTTTCATCGTCAAAGCTTAGACAAATTGTAAAAGTGAATTTACTGTTCTCGAAGAGTGATAATAATATGTAATTCTAAAAAAAAAAAAATATCGTCTTTATATTATAATGATATAATGGGTAGAGAATGACGAAAATGCAAATAGTAAAACACGAAGCTGTATATTATGTATCGATTAATAATAACAATGATAATAATAATAATAGGAGTAATAATAATAAATAAGTACAATAAAATTTTGCCAGTGCAGTATAGTTACGCGAGAATAAAATAAAATAGGTATATTATAGTATATACCGTGAGATTTAGGTGAAACTATACGATCCACGCGCCCAGGCGCAGAGAATAATTCGTATAGTTTCACCTGAATCTCGCGGTACGTATCTATATATACATATACAGTAATATATGTATATACAAATGCGAATTTGTGGAAAAAAGATGGGTTTCCTAATGGAAGTAAACGAATTGCCATACCCATTAGGAAACCGACTTTTCACAGATCCGCTCTATGTTATAATGAGAAATTGAAAAACGGTGAGCGTTCGAATGTTTGTTGTATCATATGTTTTTTGTTTTTTGATTTTTTTTCCTTTCCTATCCTTTACTTTTTTTAACCCTCCCTCTGCCTTCTCCGCTTCCTCCGCCCGGCTGTAAATGATGAAAAAAAAAAAGAAGAAGAAATATGCATTACGATGAGAAACGATTTTTAAACTTGTATTAGCGAACCTCAGATGTACAATAATTATTTCCAGAATTAAGCGATATAGGTATAATATAATACCTTATAGTATACTATAGGGTGGTATATATTATATTATATTAATAATATAATAGTTAAGTTTAAATAAAATATAATTATTAAATATTATGTTGTATAGCGAAACGAAAGAAAAAAAAAAGAAAAAACCACACACATTGTCTTGTAGTGATAATTATTTGTTTGTTTTTTTTTTTTGTTGGTTGAAAATAGACTATACTTGCCTCGGCTATAGAATGAATGGATATTATATATAGCTACATATTCAGTGCGATTCTCCGGAAAGTAACGCGCCTAAGAGGTAGGCAAACGCAAGACGCCTGGATTGAGCAGCTCAAACGGGAAATAAAAACCTAACCGTCGATGTTTGAGCTGTTCAATGCAGGTTTGCCTACCTTTTAGGCGCGTTACTTTCCAGATAATTATCGCTCTGCATGCTATATAATATATATGAATAATGAATGATTATGATTATGATTATGGATTATATATCCATTTAAATGAAAGAAAAACATTTATTAAATAGTTTTAATTAATTTAATTATAAAATTAAGACGAAAGAGAGAGGGAGAGAGAGAGAGAGAAAAGGAAAAAAAATTTGAATCAAGAATTCTGAAATATATACATATTTATATATATCCCACACAGCACTGAATATTTCATGTAATATTCAAATTGAATTATTACATGGAAACATTTCGGAAATATTTCAGAAATATCCACTCAAATATTTTCTTAACATTTTGTGAATTGTTTCCGCGAAATATTTGTGAAATATTTCACGAATATAACATGAAATAATGCAATGCAATGTTCACCAATATTTCAAGAAATGTCTCATAAACATCCCAGCATTATTCCATGGAATATTTCGCAAAAAGTTTCAGAAATATTTCAAAAGGACGTTTCAAAAATATTTGACGTTTAACTCAACTTTTGGAAATATTATATATATGTAAGATACTTGCCAGAAATATTTCAGAAATATTCCAAAGACTTTTTCGAAGATTAATTTTTTAATTTTTTCAAGGAATATTTCGGAAAATGTTTCAGAAATCTTTCAAAAATACTTCATGAAATATTATAAATACATGGGATAACGGACATAGGACCATTTCAGAAATATTTCCTTGTAATATTTCTAAAATATTTCAATCTTTCACTGAAATATTTCAGAAATATTTCTGAAATATTCAATGCTGTGTGGGATATATAAAAAAAGAAAAAAAAAACAGTTATTAATTGTATTATTAGACAGACGTGTATATTTTTTTATATTGTATTGTATGGTATTATACCTAGTAGCGTATTGTTGTTGTAGTATATTCGGATATTTAATGAAAAGAAAACTGAAGAAGACAAAAAAATAAAAAAATAAGAAAAAAAACAACAACAAACAAAAAATTACATATCTATAAATATTAAAAGTAGAATAAATATGATTACCTATATTGTACAGAGAAGCAGAAAAACAAAAAAAAATAACTAAAAAGCCAACAACAAATATTTGTTTTGTGTTTGATGGGAGGTGGGTAGCTATTTTTCAAATTTAAACACTTATGGTGCGTATAACTATATACCCTATTATCAATTTATTAATGAATTGAGGAGTCTGTTACTACATAGATTATCAGTTTCTCCTTATTTGTTTTTGTTTTTTTTTCATTCTATTTTTTCAAATATAAAAAGAGAAAAAAGAAGAGAGATATTATTATATCTACGCTTTAATATTGATTATTTTTAACATTCGTTTTCATTCATACATTCATTCATTCGATTCTTCATTATTTGCGTTTTTCGTTATTAATTCGTGTTGTATATAAATTCATTTAGCTATTATTGAATTAATTAATTAATTAATATAATTGATTAATTTAAATATCTTATTCTCTAGCCGAGGCAAGGTCGCGAAAACCCTTCTTAGTTGCGTTATGCGTATGAATTTGATTTGTTTTTTCCTTTTTTCTTGAGAACTTACGACTAAAGAAATCAAAATTAAAATTCCAAACATCATAATTGTTGCGTGAATTGTTGCCTGATTGAGACGTAATTGAAAAAAATAATAATAATTGGCAAAAGAAAAGAAATAAATTAATTAAAAAAAAATAATTAAGAACAGAAATATGTATACTGTAAATAATTAAAATATGTTGTAGGTATTATATATAAAATTGAATATTTTATTTAAGGTACGGATAATATCGCTATTTATACATATAGATAATGTAATATTAAATACTTTAATCGAATGTATAAATATAATCTTTATTATGTAAACTCGATATTTTATGTGTCTTTATTTTATTTATTTATTTATTTATTTACTTACTTATTTATTTATTACCCTAATTTTCCTACTCTAGATGTTTATCATCGTTCAATACATGCAATTTTCTTTTAGACACATCAAGCTCGAAAACCTGACTAGTGCTATATTTTGCAGTAAACTGCAGCAGCAGTTTAGTAACTTACTAGATGTTTCTAGTAAAATCACTAAAAATCACCTAAAAAATCACTAGAAACATCTAATAAGTTACTAAACTGCTGCAGCTGCTAACTGCTAATCAGAGTTGTCCAATTTCAAACAAATTTTCAACATTTGTAATGATCATATAGGTCGGTATAGCACACACTAAAAAAAATTAGAATAAATTGTTTTATTTTATTTCGTTATCGCAGTAGAATGAGTGTTTTTGTTTTTCACTACAAATTTTTTCAACACGTATAAATCGCAATCATTCGATGAAAAAAGAAGGAAAATAATTTTACTAAACAATCTCACAAGCTTATATTATCATTATTATTATTATTATTATTATTATTTAAGAATAATTGATTAAAAAATAATAGCTGTGCTCTTTGATTCGATACATAATACGATATAATATAATATAATATAATATAATAATAGCATAAAAGAGAAAATATGTAAATGACAGAGAAATTACCTATGTAAACCTATATACAAAAATACGAAATATAGCAACCGCGCGGTTATTGGTATAATATTGCATACACTAATATACTGCTACTGAATGTGTGTGTATATATTATAAATATATAATTGTTAAAAAATCCAACCATGGATTACATTATATTATTTTTCATATAAACGGAAAAAAAAAAACACATATACGGTCTTATTATAATAGCTATACCGCTATATGGTATATCGATATTCATGTATAATATAATATATTATAATTATCACAGATATGTAAAACAAAAAAAAACACAAAAATCAAAACAACAAGGTATCAAGTACGATATAGTAATACGAAATGAAAAATTTCACTCCTTTCCCCTTTCCAACTCCTAGTAGATTATTCTCTTAGTTTTTTTAATATCTAAGAAACGCTATTATACTATCGGTTCCTCGATCGAATATTCCGGACCCTCATATTCAGGGTCCTTCGCCGTCTCTTCCGAAGGAACTGGAGTTTCGGTAAAAGAGTCTGCTATGTTTTTATAATCGTTCGGATCGGGTTTCAAAGCGTTTTGCGAAATCTCCTGCAATTTTTTGAAAACAGTAATTATAGAATCTGAATAAACGGATAATTCTTTCCGCGTAAACTTATATCCGTTCACCTTTATAGCCTGCGGATCTTCAACTCGTTGTTTCGCAGTCTTCTCCTTTTCCACACTGCTGATTGTCGGTTTCGATGAATTCTGCCTCCTAGGGGTCGGCTTTCTCGGCTTAAAACCACCGGACGCTTTCCTTGGCAGTTGAGACGCAGAATGACGTTTTACTTCGTTTGATCCAACGTCACAGTTGTGAACTACAAGCTGTTCTTTGGACTTGAAAGCCTGAAATGTGCAAATTGACAATTGCAAATGAAACAAATGTGAATATTAATGCTAATAAATACGTGATGATTCCCGATTTTATAAACTCACATGTGAACAAACGTCGCACTTTACGCTGTGCTTGTTCAACTCGTGATGTTTCAGGGCTTGAGCTCGATGAAAATTACGATTACAATGACTGCAACTGAACCGTTTTATGTTACTGTGAGTCAACAAATGACGCTTCAATTTATCCGGTCGCGAAAATTCACTCATACAACCGAGATATCCTCTGAACGGACATTTCAGTCGCTTAGTTAAATCGTGTATCAACATGTGCCTGCCCAGTCTATCTTTCCTTTTGAATCTTGCTGGGCAATGCTGTGAAACATAGTTTTAAGATAAAAATCAGTTTAGGAAGTAAGAAATATGGTTTTTAAAACGCGGTGCGGAAAGTTCAACTTTCCGTACCTGTTTTAACGCCCTAGTGCGGAAAGCGCCCGTTCCTCGCACTAGTGCGGAAAGTAATTACTTCGAGCGCGCAAGAGGCACGAAAAGTCGAATTTTTTTCACTGTTTGGAAAAATAATATGAGCAACTAGTGCCAGAATCATAAACTTTGCGCACTAGTTGCACAATGTACGATCAGGAAGAGAAAACGTTCGTTTCGAACGATAGAAATTCAGTTTAAACAATGTGAAACCTATTTTCAAAAATGGTTTTATACCGGGCAAGGAAAAGGAGTATCTTCGCTATGTATGAGCCGATGATTAGCCAAGTATTGTTCAGTTTTAAAAGCTTTTCCACAATCCTCGCATGTAAACCTAGCGGAAGTAGCATGAGTCTTTAAATGCCTTCTGAGATATCGTTCGACGGGAAAGCTCTTCCCGCAATTAGGACAAGCATAATTGTGAGTTGTAGTTTCCGTGTGATGTTGAAGAGCCTCGAGATTTGCGAAAGAAGATTTACAAACAGAACAGCAGTAGTACCTGAATAAAAATAAACACAAGAAAGGTAATTATGGTAAGATTTTTGGCTTTAGATACAAAAACAAAAAACAAGGAGCTTACTTCTCCGAAGTCTTTTGCTTTTGGAAAGAATGCGTGTACTGATGATGCCCAAGGTCTGAAAGTGTGTTAAACACTTCACCACATACGTGACATCGATATTCTGATCGTTTATGGCTGCGTGTGTGTTCAAGGAAGTCCTCAAGCTCTGGGAACATCATACTGCAGCTACTCTGAACACATTTATACACTTTAAGTGTTAAATGAGATACTATAAGGTGCGCTTTTAGCGCTTTATACGACTCGAATATCTCCTTGCAGAATTGGCAGTGATAACTTCTGTCCATATCTCCGTCGGCCGGTGTCTGGGAATTCAAATATCAAGTTAAACAGATAGCTTTGTCCCTCGGACAGAACGGATTCATCGTTATTCATTAATCCCTTACATCTGGTGGTAGAGAATGTATGGCTGTACCAGGCCATACTTTGTGAGAAGACATGTGTTTCTTCACGTTTGATTTCTGGGCGAATGCTCGGCCGCAAACAACACATTGATAAGGTTTCTCGCCCGTATGAGAACGCTCGTGTTGTTGCCAGTAGAATTTCTTAGAAAACTGTTTCTCACAGTAGCCACATTTGTACTGTTAATCAAAATCAGATTTATCAATATAATTAAACAGTTTCATCAACAGCTCTTTCGAGTATCACCTTCAAGTTCTGACCCCCTGCAGGGTCGGGAAAGTCTTCTTCATTATTATTCTGTTGATATGATTCTATGAGGTCGTCGGTAGCTATAGACGACTCTTGATCCTGTAGTAAACAGTGGTCAGAAGTGAGTTGTATCTCTTTCAACTCCCTGGTGCCATCAGACTCTGGATTTATACCAGAATTAGTGAATGTTTCAAGATTTTCTGAAGTCAATATGATAGGCACGTTGAAACTAGAGTCTGGAGTCAAGTAGCTCGCCCCTTCCTGCTCCATGCTAAAAAAAAAAACAGGGAGAAATTGATCGGACTATATCCTGGAGGGATGGCACATTCCTGAACAGCAACTCCCACCTGAATAACATATCAGTTTCTTCTAGTATGATGGGATCAGCCTGTATAAAAGACTCCTGAGAGTCGAACCGCCCCTCGTCTCGTACCTCGCCATCATCAGCATTCATACGACTCTCATCACCGGCTAAATATTGGCCAAGATCAACGGCGTGATCCTGTAGCTTAACATGCTGTTTTTTATGCAGTATAAACATGTGGAGAGAAGTGAACTGGCTCTTGCACTTCCCGCATTGGAATATGTCCTCTTCATCTTGGTCCATTCCTAGGGAATAGATGCATTATAGTAACTCGAAGTTCACATTGATCGCTCGGTTAATCCTTTTCCAGGAATTGAAATATAAGAATTTTGAACACCCCTACCCGCATGGTCAACTTCTGTGATCAATGCTTGAGATTCTAGGAGCGATTGTACTGTAGAATTGTCTAGAGATACTCCTGCGATAAAACAGTCATATTATCATTTGAATTCATTAATCAAAGATTTACCGCATAATGTATGTATGCTAGTATTCTCACCTGTAAGAGCGTCGAAAATAGATTGCGCCATGTCTCTGTATTAATGTGACGGATTGCCTGCCGCAGGGGTAATGTTCTGTTGTGTATTGTAACGTCATACGATGATCATGGTTTGAATATGCGTTCGATATAAAAATTTTGAATTCTAGTTACTGACAAATAACGGCTGATCTTAGGCCGAATTACTTCATTTTTTTATATAATCTTTGAGAATAAATCGTCGCCGTTCGTTTTTAATCGTTGACGGAATTTTTCCGGCGTTTTAGAGACGCGGAAATCGATATGTATTAAAGCACGAGCGGCGGAATATAACCTCAAAATTTTATGGTTTTTAGGTTATGAGACGCTAGTTTATTACGCCATGATTTTTAGTTCGTTTAATTATTGCATGGGGGGCGCTGTTGCGGAGAGTTTCTCGCTAGTTCTGCCAACCAAAACAGATCTTACGCTATACAACGAGACTTTCGAGATTCCGAAATTCGAATTTTAACCGTTTTTTAACGGTTTTTATGGCCTGCGGAACGACTGAGAGAGTCATTTGAATCATTCGACGATCTTAGAGTGAAAGAAAGTACCCAATTCTCGTATATCTTCTGATTTAGCATCAAAGGATATTCGAAAAGAACGAATTTGGGGATTTTCTAATCGAGAAGCCATTATTATTCTCGAGAAGTCTGGAAGCCTGGTTGTATACAAGATGGCAACGGCTGTCAGTCAGATTCGTTATAGAACTTAAATAATCGAGTTATATGATATAATAGCTTAAAAATCAGTTGAAATATCGCAGCGAGACTGTATTCAATGTATTTTTGAATTATAAAAATTACATGAACATCTTTATAGATTTTTAAATCGCGAAATACGAAAAGACACATTTTCAAATTATTAGATAATCGAAATACAGAGACGCGGGTAAAGAATTTTTCGTTATTAGATGAAAAACCGGCACGTCTTCACACTTACATCGTTATAAATTGTTCAAATAATGTATAGCGCGTAGCTTGACGTTTGAAAGATTCACATTGATCGTAATTATCGTTAAAAACCGTTGAGGCGTAAAAATTGGCGGGAAATTTATCCGTCATATTTAAATTCGGATACGAACTTTTCCAAAGCCTTCTTTTCTTCGCGAAAAGGGAGTTTTCGTTTACTGATCGATCCAACGTCCAACGTTTTGCCTTTTTACTATATTCGTCTTGTTTAGAAACGATTGACGCTTAGAAAAATTACATCTAATCGCGTCGTTGATTAATTTTCGGTAAAATACTCGCGATTAGGATAGCCAGAACGAAAATGCCGTTAAAAACTAAAACGATGCGCAAGATATTAGAACCTATCGAGATCCAGGTAATTCAGAGACTCAATTCAATCAGATTGTAAAAATTTCTTGAAATTTCTTGAAAAATCCGAAGTTTTTTCGAAGTATCATTGGGCATTAATTCACGTATAGGTACTAAAATTGCAAGATTTACTATCTGCCGAAAATCTCGAACCACCAGACGCAGTGATACAAGTGGAATCGACGCTATTTGAAGAGTTGAGAAAGCTGGGAGAGAAGCTTGAAATACTATTGTCCAAAGATGATTTTAGCGACTACAAGGAAATGAAGATAAAAATAAGCTCACTGATAGAGGAATTTTGTTCATCTAATAAAACTAATGATTTAGTAAATACCCATGATGTACTAATGCTAACAACTTTATACCTTTTCTTCCTTTCCTCACGTCCCACTCTTGTTTGAAAAAATTTTTTTACGTGTATATTTATATACAGACGCAACAAGTCAGAGACAGTAGCCAAAAACTGGGCGCTGATCTCCTGGCTAAATTCACAAGCGCCTTGGAGGCACTAGAGAAGCTGGAATTCGTACCTTTGAAACAGAGCCTCCAGGATTCTTGGGATTACGTCAAAGACATGGGAGCTGTTCAGGAGATTGAAGATTTCCAGAATATAAAAGTAAAGCGTTAATCCAAGCTCTGAAAAGGAGTATTTCCTAGATTGCGCATTGATCGATGAACCTTTTCCTTAATCAGGAACTTGGAGCTTCAATTGTCGAGGTTTTTGGGCCTTTGCAAAGGTTCAGGAAAAGCCTGGCCTCCAATTTACTCTCAGAGAAAGTCGCGCTGTATTCAAGCCAGCTGTGCGCAGCTCTGAATGTCCTAGTTCAGCTCGTTCAAGAACAGCACCAATTGAACGCCCCAATATACGTGAGAAACAGTGCATTTTTTTCACTGCACAAATAGTCGACGTTACAAACTGCGCCGCTAAATTGAAACTCCCGTTTTTCACAGAGCTGCAAGAAATACGCTTGCGACAGAATGGGCTGGTGTTTCAAAATGTTAATGGAGATAATCGACGCACCTCATCCCTCTGAAGAGGAGGAGAACTTTGAGAAAGAAAACCACTTTGTTTTCAGGTAGAAAACGCCCATTCGCAACCAATCCTGCGTTGCTACTAACTCTTCTTTTTCAGGATGGATGTAGCGTTGGATATCCTGGCGGGAATGTCCGTCAAAAAAGGAGAAGACCAGATCCAAGATTGCGAGGACTTATGGCTAGCAATAGAAGACGTATTCGCGCACGCTATGGCTATAGCGCAAGTCTGTCATCCCTACAACTTCAATGCTATCACTGGAGTTTCACAGTCGATAATCACCGAGTATGAGAGCTTGAAGTCGCAATTGAAGTCAGAAAAACCAGATCCCAGCATCAACAACCTTCTCATGAACACTCTGAACGACGCTCTCTACAGGCTTGAGCAGAAGGTCAACATCTCAGTACTGACTCTTGTCATGGAAGTCTTCAGTGATCCAGTCGGAGCTCTAAGGAAGCTGGTCAAGACTTGCGGGAATTCTCTCAGCGCTAGAGAACGAAAGAGCAGTGATCTCTCATCGACGATTGAAGAGTTTGACCAAGTCACTGATAAAGCAATGCAGATTGGGATGTTTGCCATTGCTTGCTGCAAGGATTTGAATCGTAAATGATCAGCGTTCACGATTTTGCACCCAAGTATTCATCAGGAAAGATTGTTAAACAGTTTCTCCTGCTATTCCAGGAGTAACGAAGATCCGAAACTGCTTAGCGAGTCTGGAATCCTTGGAACCTGAGCTCGTCCCGGCTACGACAAGCTTCTACTTGCATCCGGACAACAGGGAGATGAGAGCGACCGTCAAACTGTTGACTGGACAGTGGCAGTCTGAAATGAACAAGCTGCACAAGCTGGTAGACATCATCGTCGACTCTGGTGCTTATTGCCAGGTGAATACATCAGCAAAGGAAGAAACAGACGGCCCGGATCAGTTCAAACAAACTTCTTCTCATCTCTGTGTGCTATTCTCAGGTCATCCTGGACGACATGCAACAAAGAGTCACTGCGATGTCTGATTGCCTTGACAACAGGGAAGGAGTGACCCAGGCGCAGGTCCAGGGCGTTGTTCAAAGGGGTTTGTCATTGTCTAGCCAAGTCTCCGCAACCGCTGAGGACATTGGTAGAGATACTATCGATAGACCAACGATCATGATGATTCAGGAGTTGAAAGCTGGTAATAGGATCAGTAGAACGATAATTTCGGTTCTCTTCAACACAGGAATGTCATCAGAACATTTTATAACAATTTCAGCCACTTACGAAGCCGGGATGGCCTCTAAAATACTTGTTGATAACGCGACAGAGCCTCAACAGCTAAGAGTGATCAGGAGATGCGAGCTGATTCTCGACGTCGTAAAACGACTTCAACCGGCATTGGTAGCTCTCATTAATAGCTCAACTTCCATGCATACGAGCTACGGAAAGGCCAGTATGGGCCAGGGAGACACTCTACATGGTATATTAGTCAAGACATAACATATTTGTAGATTTTTATCAAGAATTTGTGTATTCGATGCGCAGATTCTCGTCTTTGTGTATTCTGTGATGCATGGATTAACAAACACGGCGTTAATATCAATAAAATTTTCTCCGCAGATCCAGGGCTGACTTTTTCTGACGATATTTATGGCCTGACGAGAGATGAGAGGACTTTCACATACATCAGAACTCCTTACACAGGTATATTCCATCTCTTGATCAAAAGGGTCTTCCGAGATACGATAATCCGGGCTGATTGTTTTCAGTGAAAAGCAACAAACCGCCTCTCTCCATCCAGCCGGCAAACAGCGAGCCTCGAACTCCTACGAACCAGTCCCGTTTGATCCCTTACATAAAGCGTGGTCGAACAATGCGCACGGACAGATCTATAATGTACAAAACTCCAAAGGCGAATGAAACCGATGGTGAATTATCAGAGGGCAGAAATCAATCGAAGACAAGGAACTTGTCCATTGTTAGGCAGCACTTGTTCAGCAGGGACAGTTTCGCCCCTAAAAAAGAAATAGACTTGTATTCCGAGAGCCTGGATTTAACGGGTGTGTAAAAAGCGATAAAGATCAAATCTTCATCGTCTAATATCATCGGTTTTATTTTCTCTCCAGGAATATTGGACAAAGTAACGTGTCTTTCGGACACTCTAAGTTCGACGCTATCAAACTCATCATCGTCATCAAAGGCTCAGGATATCAACGTCGTATCAGACATGAGTTTAGAAAATTTAAGCGTATCTATTGGGTCTGATAAAATTGACCAATTCTCTACCATCGGTGGCGGTGACGCTGCTCCCTCTCCGATCGATACGCCCGAAAGAATTGGTGATTTAAAACGACTGGATAAGAAAATCCAAATATTGCAGAAAAAAATTTCATCATCAGATGAATAGTTACGCAGAATTACATTAAGCCAGTTAACCATCCGTCCAAGTTATAGTTACGCATTACCTACCACCTTATCTTAGAGTAAAATATTACCAGTTAATAGTATAACGTTGATGATGATATTGAAAATAAATGGAGTCTTGCGTTTGTTCTCGAAAAAGAAATTTTATTTCTCATACTATAATTAGTATAATACATAGCTTATCATATCATCCGTCTTATTAGCAGCAGATCAGAAGTCAATTATTTCTTCCTCAATTATTACACCATGCGTGTGTATACAATATATGTAAGTATATAATTAATACATAATTTTAAAGTGTAAAAGAGCGAGGGAGTCTCTTTCTTAAATTTGTTTTAATAATTTTAAGCAATTTCTTCTTTCTTCTTTCTTCTTTCTTTTTTCTTAATATTAATTAAGAATAAATGATTATTCTAAAATAGATTTACAGCTTAAATAAAAAAAAAAAACCTTCACGAAATGAAACGGAAACAAAGAAACTACATATTGGGTACGATATTTGTTTCAGTTTAAACCTGAGATATAGTAAAGCTGAGGATAAAGATGTAATCGATACTAATCACTAGATACTACAATTTATTATGTAATATGCGTTCATAGAATTATTCTAAATTCTAATAATCTATATAAATTCGTCGGGTTCCCTCGGCGCGTCCAAATCTCTGTAGTGGATAACCGGCCTGAGTTCGCTACCACCTCCGCTGTAAAAATTTACGAACAGAAAAAAAAAAAAGAAGACATTTCAGTTTCAAGATTTTAACATAATAAGAAGAAGGATTAAAGCTTGCGGTAAATATTCTGATTATTGTATAAAAAAAACAAAAAAAAAATAGAAACACACACACACACAGACATGCGACAATAAAAGCATTAATTCTCTAAATTATCGCATTGTATAACGTAGACCAAGGACCAACCGGACCCGGATAGGATGAAATTGGATTATATGTGGGATAAAAAAATAAGAAAACGTTTTAATTAGAGAAAAATAATGTTTATTTTTTTATATCTCTCATCGTCTCATTTTTGTCAATTTCTCTTATCTCTCTTTTCTGTTATTTTTTTTTTTGTATTGTATGTATGTACAAATGTAATAGGCTTCTATTTAAGTCAGTTTGTAGATTAAAACGGGCAACGAGGGAGGAAGGAATCGGCGGAATGCTTATAAAAGGAAATAATCAAACTGTTTAAGTTAAGAATAGATGATGTTACGTTAGTTGATTATTACCAAATCGCAGAGAATCACTCTCTATCTTAATTTGAAAGTAAAAATTAAGAAAAAAATTGTTCGAATAGATCAGAGAGAATCATTCAATTATTATAAAAAGTATTAAAATTTTTCCAAAATATTGTCTAGAGGAATAAAACTTAAAAAATGTCCATGTCAGGCTGGTCCAAGTCGTTATAACTAACAATGGGCCTCGACGTTGAGTCTGGAGCAGCCCTGGAATCATTACGTCATCTGATAGTAACTTCGATCCAAATTATTTAATCATTCATTCATTTATTTATTAGGGTTGAATTAATCGATGCGAAGGAAAAAAAAGATCAAACAACGATTAAACAATAATTAATTAATAGATTAATAGAACCGAATACGATAATTTGTGATAATATAAATTATTGAGAAAAAAAGAAGATCATCGTAAACAGACACAAGAAAAATTAGTCATTTGTAATATTTTATCATGCAATTATCATCGACCGTTTTTATGAAAGTCAATTATACTACTGAGACAACTTACCGTCCTCGATTGAAACCCCCACGGTTTGGACGCGGCATTCCACCAAATCCACCACCAAATCCACCTCCTCCGTAACCGGACCCTCCGTATCCGCCTCGACCACCATAGGCTCCGCCATATCCACCAAATCTACTGTGGAAGGAAAAAAAAATTCAGATTGTCTCTCAGGTAATTCGCTATCAAAAATAGCCTCGAGTCTCTCCCCGTGGTAAATAATAGCCTCGAGTCTCTCCCCGTCTCAAATAATAGCCTCGAGTCTCTCCCCGGCTTAAATAACAGCCTCAAGTCTCTCCCCGTCTCAAATAATAGTCTCGAGTCTCTCCCGGTCTCAAATAATAGTCTCGAGTCTCTCCCCATCTCAAATAATAGTTTAGAGTCTCTCCCCGTCTCAAATAATAGTTTAGAGTCTCTCCCCGTTTCAAATAGTGAGAAACTCTATCTATCGAATGAAAATAGCGTCTCTCCCTTTCTGAAATCTAAAAAAACTGTATTTATAGTATAAAAATTCTTACGCGGCGCCTCCGTAGGGTGGAAATCCGTCCCGAGGTCCTTCCCTGACTGGAGTTTTATTACCAGGATGTTCGGATAGCTGGGGTCTCTTAGGGTCCTTTAAATAATTGTTGAAATATTCAGCCTCTGCTTTGACCTCAGCGACCTTTTCTCCGTGTTTATTGAATATATGTTTCCTGATGAAATCCGGCCCTTTGAATTTCTTGCCGCTCAATGGACAGAGCCATTTGTCTTTAGACAATTCCTGCGTGTTTGCTTGAACGAATTTTTCCACCTCGCTGTTTTTTTTTTGGTTTTAGTTAAGAAAAGATCATCGCTGTTTATAAAATTGAATTTATAATAATTTAAAAGGGGAAAGGATACGCCTCAGAGTTCTTCGCACCAAGTTTTTCGAACTCATCTGATGCTGCGGTTGCTGCTGGCGTCAAAAACACAGACATTTTACTTTCAAAGTTACGACAATACTCAGACAATTCGGTCGCAGATACTTTTGCAGTTGGTGGCGAGCCGCGCACGTGCATTATACCACATCTGTTAGGCATCTCGTCTTCGTTCGGGTACTCGCAGTGGTTGTAATAATCAACCGAATGAACTATGCGCAGGTAGAGAACGAGCCGGTCTAAAACCTGTGGGATTAAAAAGGCGATTTAACACAAAAAACTCCATCGAAATTTTCCACTTTTATCCTGAGCTGATACCTTGATCAGCAATGGGTCGCGTTCTATGGGACCGTCTCCGTCACCACCGACCTGACCCTCTTCCTGGTCTCCCGACATACCAAGAAGCTCTTCTTCCTCCGCGGAAGCTTCCTCTATCAAGTAATCGGTGATGTTTTTTAGGACGGGGTTCTTCGACGAGAGACCGAAGGCCTGCGACGGATAAAGATAGAGTTATTTGATTTTCTCAAGCTTCTCGAGCTACTCGTGTAGTAGAATTTTTACCGCTTGTTCAGCCTCGTTAGCAGTTCTGCTCTCCTTCCCGTCTTCTCCGTCTTTAGAACCGCTCGTATCTTTTCTCTCGTCGTTCCAAAGCCCTATTCTGTTGTCTAGATTGTGGACTATCTTCGCGCTCAGTTTAATGTCGTGTCTGACGATCTGCTTGTGAGAAGTCAGTCCGTTAACTGTACGAATTCTGCGAGATAGATCCCGGTTGACTATGGCGCCTAGTTCGCAGTCCCGAAGCTGCGGAGAAGATCGAGAGATAGATTAGAGAAAGTTCAGGTCGTTGTTGTTCGCCAGGGTTTTCCCAGCGTTGGAAATGGGATGGAAGACTCAACGCACTCGGATGTTGTTCAAACTCCAGCAAATCTCTTTTATGTTAACTTGTCTCTCGAACGAAACCCAGCCGCGACGAAACCAACGTCTTTCTGGCTGCGGGTCTGCTATCGCCACTCGTAGGAAGCCAGGGAAGCGCTTACACATCTGGAAAATCAATTTATTTGATTTAGGATGCATTTTGATCGAATTTCAATACCATTTTGAAATCTCTTGCGATTTTTTGCTAATGTTGATAAGACAGTCGTCCGAACCCACCGCCTCGACTTCTGCCTTCGTAATAGTCGGCGCTAAATTCCTCAAAAATATGCTGCTGGTTTTGTGAAGCGCTCTAGGTTCCTTTTCCTTGTCTTCGCTTGCGAGGTCGATAACGGTTTCCGGCTCGTTATTATCCTTAGCAGCATTCTCCTCCTCGCCTTCTTCCTTCTCACCTTCTTGCTCGGGCTTATCCTCCTTTTCCTCCGTCTTCTCTCCCTCTTCTTTGTCGCTCTGGCGTTTCTCTTCAACTTCTAAACGCGGAAGGATCGAAAGATATTCGATCAATGAGAACGGAAATAAGAATGGCTGAAACGAGGAAGAATATACTTACGACCATCAGCCTTGGGCGTCTCTGGCTTGTTACTATCGCTGTCCGAAAGACTGCTAGTACTGCTACTGCTAGAACTGCTGCTATTACTGTCCGAACGTTTGCGTTTCTTCGTGTTAGTCTCCTCCGTCTTTTCCGATGTAACTAAATCAGAATTCAGTGAATTGCTTTGGGGAATTTCAGGAATTTCAGGGAATTCAGGAATTTTTCAATTTCTTTTTCTCACCCTTTTCTTCCGCCGGCTGAGTCTCCTCTCCCTCTTCCTTGGCCTCTGAATTTTCCTCCAATTTTTCCGTCTCTTCTTTGCTTTCTTCTTTACTTTCCTTCTCCTCCATTTCAACGTCTCCATTAGCCTCCTCGGTGTTCTCCTCCTTTACAGCTTCCGGCGTTGATTTATCAGCCTTTTCTTCCTCCCTGAATGAAATGGTGGAGAAAAAATGTCCTCAAAATTCGAATAGATCCATTTTCGGTCTCGAAAAATCCAAACTTACGCATTCCCAGACTGTTTTTCACTCTCCTCAACAACCTTCTGCTCTTTAACTTCCTTCTCCTTAGGCGCGGGAGTTGTTTCCTTCGGCGTAGGAAGATTTGGAGGCTTTGCGTCAAGCACTTTAAGATCCTCCTCAGTTCCGCCTTCTAATTTAATAACAACCGCGTCCAAAAGATGCAGTAAAGCGTCGGCTTGATCAGCGTCGACGGAAACTTTGTCTATTTCGTTAAGTCTAAGCATTTCCAAGAAGACTTCAACTCGTTTCTGTGTGTATTTAGATTTCGAATTATTACTCGTTGATAGTTGGACGGAGTTATCGGATGTAAAAAATTTGCTGATATTACGAGGCGTACCTTGAGCGCAGATATCTGCTCGTCTTTCCTCTTCACAGATTCTTCGGGGTGATATTTTATCTTGAACCTAACGCCGCCCCAAACAAATATACAATTTAAATAGACTTTCGATATGCGTTGGGGTGTAGAATCGATCTTTTAATACTCTCGGGTAAAAAGAAAAAAAAAATGAAAAAGAAAAAGAAAAAAGAAACAAAAACAATCAAGGAAGTTATAAAACAACAGAAATATCAACCGGATGGTTTATTTCTTCGATAATAAAGACTCGGCTGTCTATACTAACGACGGCGAAATGGAAATTGAAAATTTTACTCAACAGCACAAGGGCGGATGGATGCGAATCGTTTTTAAAAATTTGGTGATTTTTAAACATCGTATCAACCCGCCCTTATAACTGTTTTACTTCATTTTTGAGAATATACCTTCTAATAATCAATGATATGGTATATAGTGTCCCGTCGTAATCTCACCGCGCAAATGCCCTCCTCGTATTTCATCGCAGCGTTACAAAATGACTCGATTTTTGATAAATGTGAAATAAATTGACTAGCTGCGTGTGAAGAAAAAGATGGCTTAAATGAGGAGAGTATATTTATTTAACGGGGTAAAGATTAAGGCGTTAATAGTTAAAAGTTAATAAACTAGTGTTATAGTAATAATAATAATAATGCGTGTGAGAAAATGCATGACATTATATATATCATAAATGTTCATCATTTACAGAATGGAGCCTCACCTGTTGTACGATTTATTTGCTCGCATTCATTCAGTTTTTTTTTCTCGACGTACGTGTTTTATCTATTAAATCTGATCTGATCTGATCTATCTAATATAATATAAATTGTGATCTTGAAATTTGATAAATAGTCTAATTTTAAAGTTCTAAATATTGTCGGGTTTAGAACGCGGCCTAAACTAAACGAGCTTATTTTTGGGCTTTGCGCGCCCAGCTCGATTTTTCTTTCATTTCTATAGAATTATTTCGAGACTTTCGTGTTCTCTTTTATATATATATTCTCTCTCCCTTTCTCTTTCTCTCTCTTTCTCTCTCTCTCAGTGTATAAGATATACATCTTATTTTCATTTCTCTTCGTTTGATGCGCGTCACACCGATATATAGAATTTCACGAAATTCGATTAATAAATAATAATAATCGATAGACGGAGGACGACGCCGGCTGTGTGCTGCTGTAGGGATAGACAGATCTTATCACATTGTATTTTTTTTTTTTTTTTGTTTTTTTTTTACAATCTTAGGGAGGATTTCTTTTTCAATGTCACAAATTACACGACGACTTCCACAATCGATTGTCAATTCAGACAAAAGATATCATAATCCGATTGTCGAAGTCGACTTGTTAATTCAAAATTTGATTTACTTTGTTAAATCAAAGTAAAGAAAATAATGATAATAATAACATGAAGAAAAAAAAAAAAAAAAGATACGAATCAATAAATATTATTATTTCAATTACTATTATTCATAGATAGCCACTGACCACTCTTCATCCTTGTGCGCTACGAAGAATTCGTTGAGCTGTTGACGTCTGAATTCAAGCTTGTACTCGTTGTAACGTTTTATAGCTTCTTCATCAGTTATGGAATCTTCTTGCGTTCCAAGAAACGCCTTGAACGACATCATCGGAGGCTGAGTTTCTACGTTTGAATTACTGAAGTTTCCAGCGACTTCACGACTGGTGAATGAAAACGAACATTTTCCACCAAAATTTAAAGAAAAATTCAACTTTTTTTTTGAAATTATCAAGTAAACTGATCAAATTGTACAAAAACAAAAACAGGTTTGATCGATGATCAAACTAATAATTATGTGGATGTGATCGGTTCTGTGACCGCAATGCAGGATTCGAAATAACTGCATACAGTATGTATGCTGAACGGTACCTGATCCTAGCCAAAAGTCTTGGAGTAAATCTGCTCCGTTTTTGCATATTGAAATTACACAGCATATTCGATATTCTGTTTTTCCTTACGAGTATAGAGAAGATTGTAATGCGATATAATAATATATTAAACAAACAAACAAACAGACAGACCTGTTATTGTTCGCATGGTTTCCATAGTGATGGTTGCTATGGTGTGGAGGAGCGTAGTGATCAGGACCCCATGACGTACCACCCCCGTAATAATCGTGACCACCATACCTAGGCCGGTCCTCCCAATCAGTTCGCATTCTTTTCATAGGTGGTGCCATTTCCTGGGACCGAGCAGGGCTGTATCTTTCGCGCCCCCCTCCTCCCCCACCCCCTCGATACTCGCGGTACTCTGGCCGCGCTCTAGGGCGACTAGACCATTCTCTGAAGGTCAAAACGCATCGATGAGCATACAAATCGACGCCTTTTTTACGATCAGGGGAATTTTTAGACACGCAAAGTTTGCGAATCCAGCAGATTGACGCGTTTTGAGTTAATCAGAAATTTCGAGTGGACTGAGAATCCTCGTTTGTGGTATTCGGGAAACGTTGAGGACAGGCTTTGGACATTACAGCGATAGGTGAACGGACAAGATTTTAGGGAATATCAAGTAGTGTTAGTGTTCTGGCAAGGTTCTAGGGAATATAAAGTAGTGTTAGTGTTCGGACAAGGTTTTAGGGAATATAAAGTAGTGTTAGTGTTCTGACAAGGTTCTAGGGAATATCAAGTAGTGTTAGTGTTCTCACAAGGTTCTAGGGAATATAAAGTAGTGTTAATGTTCTCACAAGGTTCTAGGGAATATAAAGTAGTGTTAATGTTCGGACAAGGTTTTAGGGAATATAAAGTAGTGTTAGTGTTCTGACAAGGTTCTAGGGAATATCAAGTAGTGTTAGTGTTCGGACAAGGTTTTAGGGAATATAAAGTAGTGTTAGTGTTCTCACAAGGTTCTAGGGAATATCAAGTAGTGTTAGTGTTCTGAGAAGGTTCTAGGGAATATCAAGTAGTGTTAGTGTTCTCACAAGGTTCTAGGGAATATAAAGTAGTGTTAATGTTCTCACAAGGTTCTAGGGAATATAAAGTAGTGTTAGTGTTCGGACAAGGTTTTAGGGAATATAAAGTAGTGTTAGTGTTCGGACAAGGTTTTAGAAAATATTAGGTAGTGTTAATGTTTAGACAAGGTTTTAGCGAATATAAAGTAGTGTTAATGTTCGGACAAAAGTTCATTCTAAAGAATTGTAAATTTTGATAAAAAATAAAATAAAAAAAATAAAAAATGTTCACATTAGAAACGAAAATTGTAACGATTATAAGACATATGTGCGTGTTTACCTATCGACCCATTCCTCCCGGCGACGATCATCGCCGCGACGCCCTTCTCTGGAATACGACTCTGTCCTTTCGCCGCGGAATTTATCTCGTCTTTTCCTATCGTATTCGTCGTCCGAGTCTGCCATAACTATTTTGATTTTATTATTCGCTTAAAGGAATCTGAAAAGAAAAGAAACAAAATGATAAAACATAATATTTCAAAAAATTCATATTTAACTGTTATAAAACATCAATTCAAGGGGTTGCGTGCGTGTACGTTAGTACGCTCGTACGATTTTCTCATCTCTCTCTCTTTCTCTCCCTCTCTTGCCCCGATGTATGTAACGCTAAATAAATTTTCAAAACGTACTACGCTTCCTTTCTTCTTTTATTTTTACTTTTATTATTATTATTATTGTTTATAATCTAAAAGCTTATTGAACTATATTCACCCTTATTCAACTCACCTAATTCTATAGACTTTTATTAAACAATCGGTTAATTTTCGTCACTTAGAAACTATAGAGCACACAAGCACATACCTATAACATGTCCGCCAGCGTAATCCCACCGCCCCCCTCCCCGACTTCGAGCTTAAACGCGTGTCAGTTCTGTCCCGTCGTACCGTTTTTCTCCGTTTTGTTTTGTCGCATTTCATTATTAAGCGGATACAGTCAGGAACGGCGGAATTTGGAACGTTCGGAGCGACATCTAAGGTGGTAGCACATAGAAATGGAAGCCATTGCGCATGCGCTGTTGCTAAAGTCCAACTAACAGTGCTGCATTCTGCTTTATGGCGTCTGCGTCTTCAATCCCGAAAAAAACACACACACAATCCATAGGCATTGAGAGCACGTTGAAGCTGGCTCGGTGAGGATATGAGCCGAAGAATAATGATAATCTTAGGAATCAGATATAATCTTAGGAAGCAGAGACGTAAAGCAGAATGCGGAAGCCCAACGCGCATGCGCGACGGTCGCAAAAGTCCGATTAGCAGTGCGTATGGAGGGTAGAGGCAAGGAGGACTATCTCTTATGGGGCGTCAGTGGCAAAAGTGTCCGTAAAAGTGCATTAAATAATAGTTCCAGAAGTACCCGAATGGCGCTCGTAAGCAATAAGGGTAACCAATCGCAAGATCTGACCTTGGCGATCACCAATGAAATTCGAGACTTTTGCTACAGCAGCGCCGCCTAATTAACTCGAATTCACGGACACTTTCTATACACGGAGATAGTCCTCCTTACCTCTACCCTCCATAACAGTGCGCCATGCTTAGATGCGCTATGGCTTTGAGTTGTGACTGATATGAGTACTACATAGGTTCTTGCCTCGTATTGTATCATTACAGTCGGCATTTGTTTTATAATGGCAGCGGTACTGCGTGTAAAACGAAGAAACGACGAGGAGCCTTTAGAGGCGTTAGTTATAGCTTGTAAACGACGAAAGACTGATAACGCAGAGAGCGAAGAATCGAGCAACGGTCCTGTTACAGCAGTTCTCAAATTTGCGGGAACTCTGAAGAACCAGGTGAGTTGATTAGGTTATGTTTGATTAGAAATTGACCAAAAGATCAAAACATGTTCAAAATATACGAATTTTTTGATCCAAATGAACGAATATCGAAAATTTAGTTAAATTTCATTTTTGTATGTTTACAGGCTGACAATGTGGTGGAGCATCTGACAAAAACGTTGACAAAGGACGAATTGAAAGCAAATTTCAAACAGCATGTTGTTAATAACATAACTGCTAAATCCCGTCAACAAACTAAACAAGAATCGCAGGATAGTCGTTTCAAAGTAGTCAACTGTTTTCGTTCTATAGAATCAAACGATCTACCAGAACTTCTAGACAAGGAAATGACTGTCATTGATGTTGAAGATTCCACTTCATGTTCAACCAAAAAGAAGCCAACTACATCTGAGGCAATTGGATGCATTTTTACATCCGATTTATACGATTTATTTTTCATTTTTCAGACAAGAGAATCAACCGGGAATTCCTGTATCTCATTTCTTATCTTTGTTTTTTGTTTTTTCCCCCCCTTAGGAAGAAAGCTACGTTTACGATTTGTATTACACTCAAACTGGGGACGACGTTTTGATAGATAACTTGGTGTCTGTTCATCCTCTGCAAGAGGAATTGGTCTTTGGTTCCTACAGGGAAAAGGGAGTCAATTCAGACCCGGAATTTGAGTCCGATGACTCAAATTCTGAGTCTAATTGGCGCAACGATTACCCGGACTCTGATCATTCCGAAAATTCTATATGTGATGAAGACATGCAGTCTGCTGTTAGGAGGATAAACATCAAGGACGACAGCGACTTGTCTAGCGACGAATACGACGAAGATCTCGTTTACTCTCTAGCTGAGGATGACGTTAACCATTTTGGGTACAAATACGCCAAATATAAGGCCAAGATGAAGGCAGAAATAGGCGACGATGTCGTATCAACTCCCGAAAAAAGTAGCGACGAGGATGACGGGGATGGAGAATAACGATGGAATTAAAACTCCCGGGTCCTTCAACTCCGAGATTTTCGTCTAAAACTCGTCTAAAAGTTTTCGTTTATCGTCAAACGAACGAAAACCAGACGGAGGTAATCAGAATTGATGATCAACAGCCTCAATACTATTGAGCTAGCTTCTAAGTGCAATTCTAAAAATTGTTTCTATTATTCTTATCCATTATTGTTGATACTGTTTATAATAAATTAATTATTCGATGAAAAAAAAATGCATTTTTCGCTGGCTTTATTCACGTTATAATTTTTTTTTTTCTTAATGCGAATCGACTGCATCTCTGATTCTGTGAAATAAATTTTCATTCGATATCTGTTTTGACGCATACACAGATTCTTGCCCTTGGTTTCCATGCAAGCGTTGCCGCGCGGTAAAACGCGTGCGCCAGTGCTCTCCACCAATTAATAGCGCGGTGGTGCGATTCGGATTGGTTGAATGTTCCGCCGCACGCGTTTTGCCGCGCGGCAGCGCTTGCATGGAAACCTAGGGTTATGATGCAAACGTTAGAACGCTTTATGATATGCAACCCGTCAACCACAGGTTCGATCGCTATTTCGAACTCGCGAGGTGGCGCCGCTAGGTTCGATATATGGAACTACTTCACCCGCAAGTATACTGGCGGGATTGAGTATGAATCTTGTTTATCGTTAGACATACTGCGATTTTTTCTTTTCAAGATATGCTCATGTTTACAGACCTTAACTATACAACCCTTCATCTATATTAAGCTGAACATTCGAAAATCAACGTCTCAAAATTGAACTAAGTTCCAAACAAGGATATCCCTCCATTTATAAATTCTGAATAAATCAGAATGACGATTCTTATTGATTATTTCTCGCATACTATAATAGCTGCGACATAGATGTATGGCAGGAGCATAAATATGTATATTTTTTATGTCTGCTTATCTCATAGAATATAGGGGAATCCCCTCGCTTTGTTGGAGCACTAACAGCAGTGCAATGTGCAGTTTCGTCGACCCCTTATCGAATGAGTTTCATTTTGATTGGCTCTCGATTCGATCGTGCTCCACCCACAGTTTGGCTTTCCCCTTCTAGGTTTTTCTGCCGGAAAAGTTACAATACTCCTACATATATATATATATACCTATAATACATACATGTGATATATAATGACGTCGATCGAACTACTACCGGGCCGAAAAACATCATAAAATTAATATATCGACGTGATTAAGAAAGAGAATAAAGAAAAATATAAAGAAGCAGTCAGGAGACGTTGAAGAAAATTTCTTTATACTCAAAAATCTAATAATTCCAAATGATTTGATAGGCTAGAGGGAGTGAATTTTTTCTTTCTTTCGAATCATAATTCTTGTTAATTAACGGTGGATAATTAAGCTTCGGAAAAGTAGCTCGTAAAACTGCAGCTGCGGATTATGCCAAAATCTGCATAAGACGTATATAGGGTAGGTCAAGAGACTAGACTATGGAGACTCAAAGAACTAGAATGCAAGAAAAGGTTTTCGCCTTCGCTAGCTAGGGGGTCGGCTTGGCCATAACTCCATAAAGCTGTCCCGTAATTTGTCGCAAGGATTCTTAAGATCTGCGTAACGGCTGGTATACGTGCAGTTACGAAGAGAAGGGTTGTAGTAGTACTGTAGCGTTTACCGATCCGTAATAACGGTACATAAACAACAATAACTTTCTAAAACTTCTAGCTACTTTCCTGAATCGCGTCATGACGAAAAGAAAACCCGTTAGTTATAGGATAGCGATGTTTTTTCGACCTAGTCTCAATATAACAATAAGCTGCAACAAGGGACGAAACGGGTTGATTTTTTTCTGAGCCTAAAAAACTTGGTTTTCTTTTCTTTCTCTTACGGCTTATATACTTTACCTACTTTTTATATTACGTTAGTATTTTTTTTTTTTTTTTCTACATCACCTTTCTCCTTTTTTGTTCTTCGGAGAGAAAAGGTTTTATGCAATAAAACCTGGCTCAGGTTTAACGACAAACACATTTTTATACAACTGAAGGGATATTTTTTTCACATTTGAAATTCTCGCAATGATATTTCGTTCTCTTAACGACGTACAAATTTAGTCGAAATCACGACGAATCCAACGATATGTTACAGCCTACTATTCTGATAATTTGATAATGAGATATTGCCTTTTGAATTAGATTGTGCGCAGCGCACGGAGCACCTGCTCCGTGTTGTGCGCTAATTTTGAGATCTTAGTACTTTTAAGACGCGATATCTTTTCATCAATTGATAGAAATGCTGTCTTGTGGGATACCGTTGGATTCGTATTAAGTTCGGCAATATTTATGTGAATTCAAAAATATCCACGTCGTAGAAAAAAAATAAAATTCTGAAAAGGAAACATAATTTAAGCTCTAATCTGCCCCGTTTTAAATCGAGCAATTCTTGCTCCTAATATTTGTTCCTTGGTTCATTAACTTCGGAGATAATCGCCTTGTGAGATTAAAACGGAATCGGCCCTTGTTCATAGACTGCGTGTCATAATACAATATTGATGAAGGGTTGTGGTCGGTCAATTTTTTCCTCGTAGTTGGGCAATGGTCCGATACACATACAATACCGTGTGGTTGAATCAATATACCCACATAGTTATTCTATTGTAATAATAGTATTAAATTTTTAATCCGAAACACAGCTTTCATTCTTTCTTTCTTTCCTTCCTTATTTTTTTGACCGAAGGATCGACAGCCGAATGTCAAATCCTCTGCGGCAGGTATTGTTCTGGGTTTTAACTTTCTGCGTGGAAAAGCCACCGGCAAACCTTTCCCCTACAGCCTGCTGCACTTTCATTCCTATATATTCCTTCTATTCACTTTCCCGGAACATCGCCACCTCCACTGTTCTATATTGACGAAATCGTATATTTTAAACCCTTCACGGTTATTCCCAACATGCTTTTTACACACCTGCATAGGATTTGGTTTATTAACAAACTCTGACAAGATCGTAGATATTGTATCATATTATTTATCATCAGAAATCAACACACACACCGTACAAAAATCCAAAGAAAAACCTTTTTCATGCAGTTCTTTTATCTTTTTTGAAAAAAAAGGATGACATGCATGTTTTACGCCCTTTTTTGATCCATGTACCTGTACAATGGCTAAATATACTACAAGCAGCCTGTTTTGAAGGGGATTTTTTTTTTAACCATTATATAGATGAGGGGAGAATTTTTTTCATACAGTGAAGCAAAAAAAAAAATGAAAAAAACTACCCCTTGGCTTTCACCTCAAACACTGCAGGTGGACTTCTCCTTTTTTTTCTAATTTCTGACAAATTGGTTTGAAATTTACATTAGTGGATTAAACGGTACATGATTATACATAGGTGTGGTATATAGTGAGTGTAATATGTGCCTGATAAATGTATATGTTCACATAGAAAGGACGTGACGGTATATAGCGTGCAGTTTGATGTTGAATAACGACATGTACGCCATGTAGCATTATACATAATACATACATACCTATATAGGTGTGTATACATAACTAGAAAAAGGAAGAACGAAGGAAAGAAAAGGAATAAAAATAAAAAAAAAGAGCGGAAAAAAGCAGCTTGCGTTTCGCTGCGAGGGGTAATCACCGGGCTTTTTTCATGGACCGAGGGGAGCAGCGCGCAGCTTCGGACCATATACCATGCAGCATAACGTACGAGGGAATTCGGAAGGACCTCAGTCCTCGATGGTCAGCATCAGCCCATGGCAGATCGCATGATCGAGGATGAAACGTACGCGCACGCGCCATTGTCCCCGCGATGCCAGGGACCCCTTCGTTAACTGACCTATGAGATGACGGCAACCCACCACTCGAAATCTATACGTAGAATATAGGGGAGCCTAACACCCGATGTAAAAAGAGGAAAGAAGGAAAAAGAAGAAAGAAAAAAAGAAAAAGGGAAAACGAAATAAATATAAATTCTCGCACTCTCTTGTACTTAGGGGTCGAACTAAGACCGACATTTGGTTTTTCATCCCTTATGCTTCGGTCTAGTTTCTTTTTATCCCTATAATGATTAGCTTCAACGAGTGTCGCAGAATCGGGCAGGAAAATTCCTAAATAAAGAAACTATATGCTGGGATTATATATAAGGCATTTGCAGAAAAACCGTTGATACATCATTATAAGTACTTTAATATTGAATCTGAGTTCTAATGACAATAATGGTACAGCTGATTAGTGTCTAACGAGGCGTTGTATCATATAATAGTAGCTTATGCAACAAGGGCGTAAAGTAGCTTACGCCCGAGTTGCGTACAATATTTTCTGACCCCGTGTGCGTAAAGTTCGAGCTTCACGCACATGGGGTCAGAAAATGATTGAGACAATTTTCGATATGGATTAACTACGATGCGATATTCATTAAAATACAAAAAAAAAAAAAAACTGTTTTAACTTTTATCGGAAAATTGTCATTCCTGCACTTGTTGCAGTATATAATGGATACATATACATGCATATAATATAGCAAAAAATTCTCATTCCTTCTGTTCATAAAAGTATATTATAGCAATTTTTTTTTCCTGCTGCTCTATAGAAATTCCATTTTTTTTTCTTTCTTTTCGTCTTTTTTCTCCATCTTTCGTGGCTCGTGTAACGGATTTCGACCGTTTTTGAATTCAGAATTGTATTATTCGAAGACCTCTTTGAGGCTCCTTTCACGACGACTGTGGGTTCCCTGGTTCCTCATATAGCTGGGCTTATGGCCATCAAATCTGAGCGCAGTGACCCCGCGTTTGAATCAGGATGACCCCGCTCGTGCCTATAGTTTTCTTTTGTAACTTTTTCCAGCTCCTGAGTCCTGCGCCTTCACATATACTCGATTCTAGTCTTATGAAAGTAGATTGTATCCATGTGCTTATAGTTAGGATACATACTGCAGTATATGATGTTTCATCCTTCAACGAACAATTCTTCGACTAATATATCATCTTAATAATGATTTAATAATTCAGCAATAATTACTATATCGTCATTATTATCGCATTACTGAAATAAATAAGATCGAACGTCTTCGAATTAATAGCATTCCACCCCCTCCCCCCCCGTGATCTTTTGAAGGATTATCTATTAGTTATCACAATTACATTTATTAAATTGATGCAATTCGTTATTACATACGTAGCATAAATGTTCATTTTGAGAAGATTTTCATATTTTTTTATAAGCCCAGATTATTCAGATACATGTTTATACATTCATATACATAGGCGCGTATGAGGGATGGATTATATCGACGCGGTGTTAAATACCTGGGCACTTGCTGATATATAATAGCGAACCTGTTACATATTAGGAGGGATAAGTTTTCCCCCTGAGTATGAGAAAAAAAAAAAAAAAAAAAAATACCAGAGAATAGAGAAGAGAAAGAAGAGAAAAAAAAACAGTGGAAAAAAACGCGCCCTTTTTGTGCCCCTTCTAATAGACCGATATAAAAAACCACCCCTCGCAACAGGTTGATACCCAACCCCAATCCTCATCGTATTGCACTGCGCTGCAGGTATATACTCAAACATTTGGGACATTCCCTCATCAGTTAATTTTTACAATTGACAATTCATCTAAATGTTCAGTTTCCGATTGAACTTTTTGATTTTTTATTACTTTCAATGAAATTATTGGGACTTATTATTCTACGAGAATCCTATAGCTGAAGAGCAGCTCATATCCTTTATTCCTGAGAGATGTGTGTCTGTCTATCTTTTTTTTTTTATTTTTGTGATTAATTACGAGAGAACAGACTCTAACAGTTTCCTCGGTAATGAGTTGTGCTAAAATTTTGAAAATTAGACCAACTGGTTTCTCCGGAGCGGAGCTGGAACCGCCCTGAGAATATTAATCAACCGCCTAATTCGAGCATCTGGTGAAAATGCCCCGTTTTACAAAATCTGGAGGTATATGAATGCACATCCGCTTTTACGGCGAGAAAAACGTCCAAACAAACTGTATTTCTTTTCTCTGTATGCGGAAATGAAAAATAAAAATAAAATAAAAAATCGAAAATGGAAAAATAACGAGAAATGAAAGAATTATCGATCGCAAACCTAATGTACACTAATGAATGCAGAGGTGCAGCGTCGTGACGTGGTGAAATGGAATCCCTGTGGAACGGTATAGAGAGATTGACGTGAGAGATTAATGAGATTTTTTTTTTTCTCATCCCTTAAAAATATCTGGACCCTGGAATATGACAATTCGGTTTTAAACGAGCAACACCTTTTCCTTTTTACCGGTATATGCCTGCCAGGATCGCCGTGGTATAAAGGAAAATATAATTCTGTCTCCATTATTGAATTTCTATGCCACTTCTGCATAGGGTGGTGGAGGTGGAGGTGGAGGAGGAGGAGGAAGAAAAAGGGGCGCCTATTCCGGTGGACCCTGTGCAACTGTCAATATCTCTTTTTCCTCCTTTCTATAAATAGCGTTAAAATTAAACACAGCAGAGCTAAAACGTATTTTTTCTTTCCTCTTTTCCTTTTTTTTTTTTCGTTTTCTTGTACCACTAGAAGTTCGGGCAGACAACGGATACACAGAAGTTGTTATTTTATTTTTAATTTTCTACCCCAAAAATTCTGAAGGGGGTGCAGTTATTCTTCGTTCGGCGTTATCTCGTAGAAGCGATCTTCCAAATATATACTAGCATAATAAACTATATAAACCGCATAACTCGTTTACTTTCCAAAATAGGCCATTCGTTTCCGTTATTGGAATATTAGGTACCTACACTTTGACCATTTCATATTGTGTTTAGTCATGACTGCTGCGGTAATGAATGTGTGTATTTAAATGAACGTAATTACGTGGAGATTTCAGATTTTCGAGGTCTCTCTATTTTTGTTCTCTTCTTTTTTTGGACTTTCTTTTTTTCGATATTCAAATTGTATAACACATTAATTCGGCTTCAAGACTAATTGGGTTTGTTTAACGGTGTAATACGTGTCTCGACTGGGTATCTATGTATGTGTTTACTAACGTCAACCTATATTAGGATATATATAGTATATATTTACGATACGATATGATCAAGGTTCTCTAAAAATTGCCAAAGTCACAGTTTTACAATCTGATAAAAATTTATAGGTAATTAGGTTCTCGACGACTATAATATCACATATTATTCCAGCTAACGATCACTCTAATTGTAAAACCATTAACCATGCGATTATTGGAGCAAGTATATACGTATAGTGCATACTAACGCAATCTGCACAAAAAAAGAGGTAAAAGAGGTGGAATCCCTGATTACAACGGACACTTTAAAATGGAAAGAGTTGAGAAAAACATAGTATCATATGAAATTGAATTTCATCATGATGATCGATATACAACTAGACATCAATTGATAAGATTGGCATGATGATATATAACTGAATATCGGTGTAGTGATGATATACAACCAAATATCAGTCGATAAAACCGAACGTTATCGTGATGTACACCTGAATATCAGTTGATACAAGTGATAACAATGAGTGTCATGATGATATACAATTGAATATCGGTGTAGTGATGATATACAATCGAATGTCAGTTGATGAAACGACATGTTATCATGATATACAACTAAATATCGGTGGACTGATGATATATAACTGGATTTATGAGTTGATACAAAGGATAAGACAGAGCGTCATGATGATGTGTAATTGAATATCGAATAAATGACGATATGTGATTAAATATCACTTCAAAAAGTCAAATGGTATAATGATACACAACTGAATATCGGTGTAGTGATGATATACAACCAAATATCAGTCGATAAAACCGAACGTTATCATGATGTACACCTGAATATAAGTTGATACAAGTGATAACAATGAGTGTCATGATGATATACAATTGAATATCGGTGTATTGATGATATACAATCAAATATCAATTGATAAAACGACATGTTATCATGATATACAACTAAATATCGGTGGACTGATGATATATAACTGGATTTATGAGTTGATACAAAGGATAAGAAAGAGCGTCATGATGATGTGTAATTGAATATCGAATAAATGACGATATGTGATTAAATATCACTTCAAAAAGTCAAATGGTATAATGATACACAACTGAATATCGGTGTAGTGATGATATACAACCAAATATCAGTCGATAAAACCGAACGTTATCATGATGTACACCTGAATATCAGTTGATACAAGTGATAACAATAAGTGTCATGATGATATACAATTGAATATCGGTGTAGTGATGATATACAATCAAATATCAGTTGATAAAACGACATGTTATCATGATATACAACTAAATATCGGTGGACTGATGATATATAACTGGATTTATGAGTTGATACAAAGGATAAGACAGAGCGTCATGATGATGTGTAATTGAATATCGAATAAATGACGATATGTGATTAAATATCAGTTCAAAAAGTCAAATGGTATAATGATACACAACTGAATATCGGTGTAGTGATGATATACAACCAAATATCAGTCGATAAAACCGAACGTTATCATGATGTACACCTGAATATCAGTTGATACAAGTGATAACAATGAGTGTCATGATGATATACAATTGAATATCGGTGTAGTGATGATATACAATCGAATATCAGTTGATGAAACGACATGTTATCATGATATACAACTAAATATCGGTGGACTGATGATATATAACTGGATTTATGAGTTGATACAAAGGATAAGACAGAGCGTCATGATGATGTGTAATTGAATATCGAATAAATGACGATATGTGATTAAATATCAGTTCAAAAAGTCAAATGGTATAATGATACACAACTGAATATCGGTGTAGTGATGATATACAACCAAATATCAGTCGATAAAACCGAACGTTATCATGATGTACACCTGAATATCAGTTGATACAAGTGATAACAATGAGTGTCATGATGATATACAATTGAATATCGGTGTAGTGATGATATACAATCGAATATCAGTCGATGAAACGACATGTTATCATGATATACAACTAAATATCGGCTCAGTGATGATATACTATAACTATACTAACTATCCCGCCTATCATTTAACGACAACTATAACGATAACACACAACTATGAATATCGTGAATTACATGTCAATCAATAATTATATATATATATAGTTGAATATTAGTTACATAATTGACTAATTATACTATTAGCCATATATATGATCGATTCTCACCGTTTTTTTTTTCCTTTTTTACTCTTGCTTCCACAATTGGGATAACTAGTGGCTGGTCACATACTAGTATTATAGTAAATTTTGGCAGGCTGTGCAGCAAGCGTAGAGCGAAAAAGGAGCCCTTCGGACAAACAACTGGGACAGCTGACCCACGCGCGTGCCGAGTTGACCCACACTTATGGTTCATCTGCTAACTGCGACGCCCCTATTCCTAGATTTTTCCACTTTTCAGGCCTTCCTGAGGCTGAGGGGGGCTCAGGCTTCCTACCCTGCAACACACTTTTTACTTATACCCCATAATATATACCAAAGAATTTACGATCTCCTTTGCACAGGCCGCATGGCGATTCTGCAGGGCTTTTTTATACATCAGGGGACGTCTTAGGGTCCTGTTTCCTTTTTTCTAGTATATCCACCGCACTAGTCGTAAGCTTATAGGGGTTTTATCCTCGAGGATTATGAAGACATTTAACGTGAAGGAGAGATTTTTTTTTCTCCTTCCCCCGCCTGAATAGTTTTCACAGTTTTTATTATAGATTTATTTTGCATTTATTACGCACAATCTATACGTATCGGAGATTTTTTTTTCTTCTTCTTTTCTTTTCGAAATTTCTTAAACTTTTACATCCTTTTATTATCATTATTATCATAGTAACGGATGTTATTTTTTCAGAAATTATTCACACACTCTTTAGAACCGAAAATTTTAAACACACCTATATACTTGCTGTTATCACACATGGTGTAGTGTAGTGTTTGTCTCCTTTCATTTTTTTGATAAACCCTCAGGGCTTGGGACGTCTATTATGACTAATGTATACCTCCTAGAAACAGAAATATATAACTAATGTTAACTTACTATACATATGTATATAATGACGTAGTAAGAGTTTTTCCAATACTTTTAGTATTACGAAATTGTAGAAAAAATTTATCACATGTTTATCTATAACATATGTCCGTGTGTGAAAATTCTATTTTCATTTGAAAAGAAGAAACACATTTCCTTGGATTGTTCTCAAATTAGTTTGTGTAAATATCTTTATCACTTTTGGGAGTTAGCGAGCTGCGTGATAACATACGTATAAATATCTATATATGTTCTTTTTCCTCCTCTGTCTAAACCGGATGAGTCATTATTTCGTAAAACCGTTTTGTTATTCCTTATCTCGAGGACATATATCACACATATATGCCTATATATACATATATGGTGTAATTATATCTCTCTTATTTTAATTCCTAATCGTAATATGAGGCCCCTGATTGATTTTGAAAGAAAATTCGAACGTGAGAAGCATGAAGCATGCATCATAAAATGAATCTGAAAGAAAAAATGAGATCCAAAAATGGTAAGAGAGACAGATTTTTGAAAAGCAGGTGACGGACCCGATATAAACCCTCGTAATTATTATTTCCTATGGGAAAATAAGGAGTTTCCTTTCCCATTTTATCGACCAGGTTTGACCAGGTCCAGAGCGCGCAGGATCCGATCAGAAATCGGTATAGACGCAGGCGGTGGTCATCAGATCTGAAACCTCGGCTCTTTAGAGTACGCGCAGGGGTTGAATTGGGGTGCGTATAACGTGGAGTAGCTGTAGCTGCGAGAGAGTAGATGGTGCGAACGAACGTAACCCGATAAATAAGAATCCCAGTTCCAGTTCCTAGGGGTCACCGCGAAGCGAGGGGTCAGTTTTCCGAACAATGAAAATGTATGGCCTTTGCTCCCCAGGTTAATATGCGGGCAACTAAACATTGCCGGACACAATACAAGATTTATAGTTTGACCCCGCGTACTGCAACTCACGTATTGTCAAATGCTTTGGCCATGGTCAAGCCGATGTGCGAAATTTACAAATATCGATTCAGAACACGATGAGGAAGGAGGCAGTTGGCCCATTACGTTACTTCGGAATGGAGAGCCGATTTTATTGTATGAAATGGTCCAAAGTACCGATTTATTATCGAAACCGTAACCGAAAATTTCGAGAAAAATTTTTCAAATACATGTTGCCACGTAAGAACGGGAATCACCACGATACCATCATGGGAGCCTCTCCGAAATATTAACTTTTTTCAAAATTTCATAACTCGCCGAAACATGTTTGAAAACTATTTCAAAAACCGGAATTCTGAAGCAGAAATTTGAATTTTTCTTTTCGTACACTTCGCAACTCTGTATGTTCGAACCCTTACAGCCGATTGAAAAAACGATTGCAGACTAAATTTGGAAACGACTGATTCGATCATTGAATATGCGAATCTTTAAAATTCTTTAATCGAGGTCGACCGTTAATTTTTGAATTTTCGAAAATTTTATAGCTTGAAGAATGTCAAATGAACATAACTAAAAAAGAAAATTCATACTTTCACTGTATATAAATTCAAACCATAATATATAATGTACGGATGTGCGCGTGCGATTAGTCATCGCGTAAACTTTCACGATATACTATATGGGGCTTTCCACGTCAAATTAGCAGCCCATTTCTCTCAACCCCTTCGATTTTGATGATTTTTTTTTTATTCTGACATCGTTACCGAATTCCAATTTCACTAGTGGTTGAAAAAATCTGAAAAAACCGACCAAAATCGAAATGGGTTGTTAATTCGACGTCCGGAATGTCCCATTTCTATATACATGTAGATTTATACATAGTCTGCATTCGTTTTTACTTCAATAAGTAGAATAATAATTTAACCGTTGCTTTCCACCGGTCAAGTCTCGTATTCTATACCAGCAAGGGTTTAAGCATTTATATATATAACTGAGTGAACGGACTATATATATACTATATATATTAGGGTATGTACATAGAAATATATAACAGGGTTTCTCGGTTGATCTATGGCCTCGGTTTGTCCAGTCGAAACTATAGCCTCTGAATATACATATATACACTTTACATACATATATATGCATATATATATATGTATATAAACGGAAGGCCTCAGGCGCGGCGCCAGCTTCCGCGAACGACTTCGACTGACCAGTGCAGCAGTGCAAATGCAATATGCTGTCCGCCGAGCTGTCAGTTAGTTATAATTAAACGAATTATGACCCTTTTGTTATACGTGTACATAACTACACGTGAAATTTAAACAGAGCAATATAACAAAGCCAATATAGGGAAAGAGGTTCGGGCGATTGGTTCAGCTAATTGGCTGAACGGAGGCGGGCGTCGTAGGATATAACACTTACCTACACCCTTTACAGATCTTGCAATTTTATGTATATATTATATATATATTGGAGATTTCGTACCGAATCGACTTGGATCTGACCCTTGACCCTTCGATTTTGAAAAAAAATCCAAATCCTGTTCAGAGTTGGGGCGATAAAATGAAAAATCGGTAACCGATTCGGCACAAAATGCCCCATGTGGATAAGAAAGCAGAAAAACTTTATCAAACCAAAAAAGAGTAAAGAAAAATTAGTTCTTTTCATTTTAGATCGAAAACTAGATTCGAAAACTGAAACGATCGACTTAGAATAACAAAAATCGACGAATTTTTATCGATTTTTTTGCAGCCCCTTCTTTTCGTGATTTATCAAATTTTATCTCGAAGCTCATTCAATTTTTTAGCTACAAGTCTCTCCTTTCAGTAAAAGCAGCTGAGACGTATAAAAAAACATGGAAGTGTATCAAAAAGCTAAAAAAAAGAAGAAAATCGAATCGATTTTTTTTTCTAGATCGATTGACAGTTTTGAAAAATTAAAAGGTGAACTTGAGATAACGAAATTGAAGAATTTTTATCCATTTTCACCTAGTTCTACGATTTCCTGTCAGCCGGCAACGATATACATTATATACATACGTGTTTATGTGTTTCTGCTGCACGCGCCGGCTGGTCGTCGAAAGATTGACGTGTCAATATCATGTATATATGTATAATGTATATATGTGGTTATATACCTACACTGTAAACTTTCGATGTATGTGACGATCCTGTCCCTGTCCTTATAGTTTCTACCCCTTTGACTGCTATACTGCAGCAGTGGGTTTTTGCGGATCGGGGAATCCCCGACACGGTGAATAAGGCCTGTTTTTCCAATCTGCAGCCCTCGATCTCTGCATATACAAACTGCAAACCTATCTGCGCTGCAGAGTGCAGATCGGTTGGGAATCAAATGAGAAAGTATTGACGCAGGGTGTAGAACGATTTTTTTCGAAACGAACCGATTTTTGAACTCAGAAAACCGTCATTCGTTCGTTTCAGTCCAAAATCTTTGGAATGTTAATGAAAAATGCAATGATAACTAGAGGCACGGTTTTAAACGATTTTTTGGAAATTTAGGCTCGATTAATACAGGAGAAATCGGTTTTGAGACTCAATGAACTTTTTTTCATTCAAAATCTACGGAAGATTTATAATGATGGCAATAATAAACTAGAGGAAGAATTTCTCGAACGATTTTTCGAAAATTTTGGATGAAATCGGAACGAAAAGAACCGATTTTGAAAAGTAGTGAACCTTTTTTGAATCGTTTTGATCCAGAATCTTTAGATTATCGATAATAACGGCATTATTAGATTGGAGGCAGAGTTTCGAACGATTTTTGGAAAATTTTGGATTCGATTGATACGAAAAGAATCGGTTTTGAGATTGAATGAACTTTTTCGTCCAAAATCTTCAAAAGATTAATAATTTTGGCAGTAATAAACTAGAGGCAAGGTTTCTCTAAAGAAATTCGAACGATTTTTCGAAAACTTTGGATAAAATCGGAACGAAAAGAACCGATTTTGAAACTTAGTGAACCTTGTTTGAAACGTTTTGATCCAGAATCTTTAGATTATCGATAATAACGGCTTTAATAGATTGGAGGAAGAGTTTCGAACGATTTTTGGAAGGTTCATAAATTAAAGGTTTTGAAAGACTTTTTGACGATTTCGGAATACATTGAAACGGAAGGAATCGGTTTCGAGACTCATTGAACTTAATCTCGTTCGATTTGATACTATGAAAAGAAATAAAAATCTTTAGAATATTAATAAATTCACAAAAATTACTGCAGTTAGTATAAGATAATCTGAAGAACGGTTATAATATACCTGTTTCCTGTATATATATATATATATATATATAAAGAAATTGCCGAAAAATCTTTGGCTTAACTTAACTGTAAAAGCAATAAACATCAGCGAGGAGAGAAAGATTATGATGTCTACGAGTAAAGGGTTGAACTTTTTTGACAGAATTTTATTTAAAACGGGTTCTCGGTCCCTCAAAATCTTGGCCATACTATATTCTGAACTCGAGCCTGTCAACCCTGAGGTAAGAGAACGAAAGGAAAGGAAAAGAAAGGGTTAAAGTTGAATTTATTGTTATACGATATATATGACGCTGTTTTATTGTTTCTATAGTAATTCCGAATTTAATGCATTTTCCAAAAGCTTGAAAACTGAAGTCTGGATAAAAATTTTCCAAAATTTCGATTTTTCTGATCTCGATATTTCGACGATCGGTCCGATGTAGTGTGTTTTCAATAAAAAGGCTTCGACGAATCAAAAAATTGTGATTTTTAAGTTTTATTTCGAATCAAGGATCGAATTTTCGAAAATTTGAGCTGCGTTAAAAAATCATTTGAGATTTAAAACTCCGACTAAAACGGTATTCGAAAGGATGCAGAGTACGTAGCTAGGCGAATAAAAAAGAGATAGAAATTTGGGAAGAAGAAAACTAGAGTTAGAGTTTAAGAGAGAGAGAGAGAGAGAGAGAGAAGGCGTCTCTCCCTCCTCGAGCTCTCCCTTTAATCCCGTCCTTCTCTCTCTTTCCCTATTTCTAGTATTTCTCTCCTCCCCACCCCCTTCGCCGGTGTAGGAACCTCGTCCGGGGTGGGGGGGTGTCTGCCAGTTGCCAAAAACATCTATGAATACTGTCAATTGTCGGGCAGCGATTGGGCAGTTTTTCAGGGGAGAGGGTGGGAATAGTATTGGCCCTACGAAATCCACAAATAAAGCGGTATTCCTCTTTAGGACATGGGCCAGTGACAGTCGCGGACCTTGCGTAGTGCTGTGTATAAGTGGGATTTATAAGATAGTACAAACAGTGTGATATAAAATATGTTATATTTTTTAATAAACAATTTATTATAACATCGAACTATTTCATATATCTATCTATATATATAATATATTTTTATATATATGTATATATACATATGTATACACACCACGTGTCCTTAAAGTCAATTTTTATCATTAATTTTTGTGTAAGAAATTAAGAAAACAAAAAAATTAATCAAACATTGTTTAACATTCATATAATACTATCTCCGAAGAAGACCGACGAGATCTCACCTTATAAAGACCAGGTACGTTGATAGTTTATACAAATTTGAGAAAAAAAAACAAAAAAAAAACAAAAAAAACAACAATTTTTTACCAAGTAAAAAATAAGAATTTGTTGCAAATTCATTTATCAGTTTCATTGTGTGTATGTGTATGTGTGTGCGTGTGTTAGGTATATACAGCTTCGGCGAATGCATGAGAGTCTAAATATGTAGGAGCCTGTCAAATCTTGTTAAAATCTTGTTTTGTTTTGTTTTCGATTTTCGTATGAATTAGGCATCGCATGTTTTTCAATTATACTATTTCGCTTTTATCATCGCACGGGTAAAGATATAGTGCTGTCAATAAAATTTCTGAGTTTGTGATGATCATTTCAAAATAAGCTATATCGCGTGGTATTGGCATATATATATATATATATAAATATCTTTGTGTCCCCGTACTATCGCATATACTATATCATATATTGTAACGATTTTTCCAAAATGATAACAGTCATTGTTTCAATGTATTTACGTACATATATATGCTATGATATACTATAGAATATAATATGGGAAACAAGAACTGCGTAAAAATAAGGAAAAAAGGTAATCTACTTAGCGACGTCGCATAATATCGTTTATACAATGTATAACGAGAGTAGCGAAAGCAAAGAGAGAGAGAAGAAAAAAAACAAATCGATTTGAAAAACAAAGTACAGAAAAAACAAAACAAAAAGGAAAAGAAAGAAAAAGAAAAAAAATAACAAAAGATACAAACTCAGAATCACGCCGGTACGACAAACAATTTTTTTTTTTTCCTCCTCTCGTATCTATACCTACCTACTAGTACCGGTACCGAGAAATTCACTTATCGTATTACATTACAAAATTTTCGAATCGTTCTATACATGTATGTATAGGTATATCCACACGAGTCGCTATGGCATCCACGTATGAACATGTCGGGAGAAAATATGTAATGAGAAACATTGAAATCCTCGTTGTACAATATGAGTATATACGTAGAATCGTATCCCTAATGTTTATTTTTTTAATTATTTATCTTCTGCGATTTTAAATTCGCAAACGATTCTCAAAATTTTAGTACAGGTACGATATCAGTTTGTTTCGACTAACAATCGGATGCCAAAAATCGTAACATTAGTTATAATTTTCTACGCATGGACGGATCTCAAAGTCATGCGGGTTGCGCGTAGTGCAGGGGATGGCGAAAGAGGTGGAGCTGCTCGGCAGCAGCAGCCAGCAGCCAACAGAAACAGCAACAGCAGCAGGGGATCGATTTATTTACGACCTTTTAGCACATAGTAGTATATTTCACGTGATAATCCGTTAAGCCAATTTCCGAAAAATATGTAGCGGTTTTGAAGACTGTTATAAAATATGCAGCTATTACCTGCGGGGGATAATATTGTAACGTCATGTCATGTTGTCATGCCATGCCATTTCATTTCATTTCATTTCATTTCATGGGCAAAATTTTTCCTTCGGATATTATTGCTCTAGTTGAGTAAATCAAATCTATCTTTAAACTATGGAGTACGTCTGTACTACTATACTACTACTACTATAGTACAGTAGGGTACATACAGCAGCGTGTACGTACCACCTACCCTTGCAGCTATAACTCCTTAGGCCTCTCCCACCCCCTAGACCCCAGTACGCGGTTCGGGTTGATTCTACTACGAGAAAAGAAAACTTACCGAGAACCTGCAGCCCTACTGCAGTGCGCCGAAGTTAGTGGTCTAATACCCTCTTCCACGTACCCCATAACAATGACCCTTTCTCAACCCCCCCCCCCCCCCCATGCCTTTCTTTAACCCTTTCGAAATATTTGCCTGCTAAGTTTTTGCAGACGAAATAATATCTCGTAGGTATATACTAGGTGTATAGGTATATGGGTATAGGTACTGCGTAGGTATTAAAAATAGCAAGCAATAGCACATTTCGATCCTTTAAGCATTACTATTTGCATCTGTCAACCCGCTCTTCGGAGATTACAATAAAGTGAGAAGTTTTTTTTTTTTTATTTTTTTTTTTACCCCTTTTTCTGTTTATTTTATTTTTTTTTTTCGAAACCGAGGGTCTGCGAAAATCGTTGGGAAAGGTATTCTCGATCAAGCGTATATTCCTTGGTGATTCAGAAACAGACTTGTGCAGCAATAAACTCATCGAAGTCGTGTTCTTCCATGGTTTTTTTCTTTTCTTTCTTTCTGCTCCCTGGAGAGTGGAGAGATTTTATAAGATCTTGACAATTCCCAGTTTCCAGGGAGAGAGAGCGAGTGTTTTAATTTAGCTAAGACCTACTTCTAAATTTCGTATGCATAGTTAGGGTTTTATTTTAAATAAGGTTTCCCATTATTTTCCACACAGTTATCGCACAGAAGATGCGAGGGAATTGGTCCACGGGTGATCCTGTGGGAGCCTCAGCAAAGGGACAGCAGATAGACGTCGAGCACCGCGGCGGCGATCTCCCCCTTCATTCACCGGCCACGCCCGCATGGAATATCGCAGATAGAATTGTGGTGAGTAACACCCGCCCTTCGCAATGCTCCAGCATCTCTTATACAGTAAACCTACTCCCGCGTTATATTGTATAAAAAAAATCCTTCATCCCCCCGTTCCGCCATTCCTACTATGATACTTCCATTTTGAAAGAAGCGCACAAATTCTTTATCAAATCTTATAGTCTTTGGATTTTTTTTGTTTTTTTATGAATGCTTAATCGTAGCTGTCGCCAAATTGTGTTCGAAATTTGAATTTTGATAGTTAGAACGTAGCACGTTAATTGGTATAATCGTCGAAAATTTCGAAATTTTAAACGGTATTACAGTTGGATTTTGAATGGACATTATATAGTATCATAGCAATGACGAACATGCTTGCTGCTTATAGAGATAATATATAGTATATATCTAACCCTCTTAATCTCATTCTAAGGTTTTTTCCTCTAGCTTTATATATAGATTATACATATCGTTGTATTTTCTACTATTGTACGTGTGTATATATAGATATGTACAATACATATACACACACACATACACGCACACAAAGAGGGTAGCTTTGTTTTAGAAAAGCAATTCTGAAAAATATTTACATTTCGAATGAGTCAGATAATATAATATAGTAATATATACCTATGTATGGGCTTCAGAAATCTTTGTAAATAAAAATTTTTCTACGTTATAATATATCATATGCGGGGTAGTCGAAGGTCGCCTAATCCCTGATTAGTTAATGACAAAAAAATAAAAAAAAACTAATCCCATGAAACTCATTCGATTCATTACAGAAATTGACGAAACAATAGAAAGCAATTTGTTTTCAATGATTTGGAAAAGTCGTTGGTATTGTATTTCAAACATGAATCATATACCATAAAAGAAGACTCACAGACTTCTGAATTAACTTTTCGTCGTGATTTGATTTAAAGTAAATTTACGTGTTTTTTAATTTGTCTTTCGTCTTTCTTTTTTAGAAGGAGGAGATTCCTGAGGACAAAAACGATGATTCCGGGGTATCGCCCGGGCACTACACAAGTAATTCTGTATCCCCAAGGAGTCGCCGTTCGTCATCAACGGCGAACGGAAGTTTGTCGCCGGGTAGCGCGAGTTCGCAGGACTCGAGTGCCATGCAATACGAATACAGCCCCCAGAGGATTTTCAAATCTTGTGCTTCACCGCTCGGTTTTAGCCATACCAACGGAAACCGATCTCCAAAATTACAGTCCGCTTCTTATGGCACCGATATTTCACAAGGGAATGGAAACGCCGAGACCGAACAACCCCTCGACATGGTTTCCAGCACCATGAAACCCGAAAGCGATGATTCTGATGTCAGCATGCAGTGCCCGATTTGTCCATTCAACACAGTCCATAGGTGAGCGCAATTGTGCTTTTTCATTATTTATCATCTTTTGCCACATTATTGACAAGAAGATGATTTGAGTCAAGATGAATTTCGCAATTCATTTCATTGATTTGCATGAAATTTGATCTCCTGAATCTTCGTTTCATGTTTCAGAATGCAGTTCAACGAGCATTTGGCAGTCCACTGTTCCCCAAAGCAGTGTGACCCATCAGACTACACATCCCCCTCATACAACCACATGAGTTCAATGTCGGAGGACGGAGCTCGGGGTTCACCGAGTCAAGGCGATAGGTCAGAGCACGAATTCGACGATACTGACGAGCCCGGGTTGCGAGTACCCCGCGTCAACTGTCAGGGTAAAATAAAAGTGTTCAAATGTAAACAGTGCAGTTTTACAGCAACTACAAAACTCGCCTTTTGGGAGCATACGAGGGGGCATATAAAGGCAGAGAAGCTCCTGACCTGCCCTAGGTGCCCGTTTGTAACAGAGTACAAGCACCACTTGGAGTACCATCTCAGAAATCATTTCAATTCTAAGCCGTTCAAGTGTGGCAAGTGCCCGTATTCTTGCGTTAACAAATCCATGTTGAACAGCCACCTGAAGTCACACTCTAACGTTTACCAGTACCGATGTGCAGACTGCTCTTACGCGACCAAATACTGTCACTCGTTGAAGTTGCACCTGAGAAAATACGCGCATAAGCCAGCCATGGTACTGAATCCTGATGGGTCTCCTAATCCGTTGCCGATAATTGATATATACGGTACTAGACGAGGACCGAAGCAAAAATTGGCGCCAAAAAACGCAGACGATGTTGCAGTACCGTCGCTTCGTATTGGGTCTGGCACTAGCGCGCCATTAGTGTCAAAAATTGCGGCTGTTCAATCCGCGCCATCTTTGTTCTCGGCTGAACATCACTTGCACAATATTAAACAACAGCAGCAACAACAAGGGGCGCAAATAAACGTGCCGTTTTCGTACGGTCATATATTTAACGCTGTTAGCAGTTTGCCGGCTAGACATTTCTTCCAACAATTTCACGACAATAATAATCATTGCAATGATAACAGGAAGCAATTCTTTAATGTATTTGGACTGAATCGAGATAGTAATATGAGTTTAGATGATTACAACATCGTTAAACAAGAGAGTAAGCGAGTTTCGCCGGTCACCGTGTTCGGAAATTCAAATGCAAGTTTGAATTTGAATTTAAAAGTAACGGATTTCGAATCGTCAAAGGCGGTCGTTGGATGCGCGGAGAGAATTAACGAGGCTAAAGAAATTTCGTCTGATATTGGTGTCGCGAGTCCGTTGGACTTGAGCAAACCGGAAATAACGCAAAGTTCTAAAACAAATTCGCCGAGAACCGGGGGAACCAGCAGACGCAAAGGGAGGGCTTTCAAACTTGACAAACTCGCAGTTGCGCATGATTCAGAAGACGAATCTTCACCGGAGGCGGGAACAACTACGATTATTCAAAAACAATTAGAACTAACTGTCGGTCATAATGTACAACAGAATAACAACAAGGATGATCTAACATCCGGTGGTACTTCAGACTATAATTGTCAGTACTGTGATATTGCATTCGGCAATGTTGTCATGTACACAATGCACATGGGTTATCACGGATACAAGGATCCCTACACTTGCAACATGTGCGGACACGAGTGCGCCGATAAAGTATCTTTCTTTATACACATAGCGCGCGATTCTCACTCATGAAAATAATCAAAAGAAAAAAAATATATATATATAGAGATATATTTACTCTATTTTCTTTTCGTTTTTCTTCTGACTAGTTTTTTTTTTTTTTTTGCAATTTGTTTTTTTTTTTTTTTATCTTCAAAAAATAGGACCGAAGAAACTGAAGTATTTTTTATTTTATTTTTTCAACTTCTCATCTTGTCATTTTAGTTTGAATATTTCTGTTAAATGGTAGAAATTTAATGATCGAGTGAGTCGACGTAGTATATATATATATATTAAAATAAAAAAAGAAATAATAATAATAATAAGAGTGCAAGGGCAAATCGTTGGCAAAATTTGAAATATTTTCATTCCTTTCCTTGTCTAGGAATAGACAATTTTTCAAATGTTAAAGGAAATTGAGAAACAACATAAAGGAGAGTCTAAGCATTCTTCGGCCTTTCTCGTTTCAACATATTATTATACATAATGTGCCTATAATATATATTGACAAATGGAATAGGCATTGGTCTGAACTTCTTATCATATACCTATATGTATAACAAAATCAAAGTTATGAACTATTGAGAAATCTCATGGAATCTAGTCAAATAAACAAAAAATTAATAATGAAAAAACTATGCCTTGGGAAGGCTGCGAGAGCGTTATACATGTATAATTGCTGTAGTGTAATTTGGGTGCAATTTATTATTGAGAAAAAATTTCATATTATATACATATAATACGCATGCATACATATTATATCCGCACGGTATTTTACAGCTGAAGTTCCATAATTAATTAATTAATTAATTAGTTAATTATTAATTAATTAATTAATCAAACGATAAAAGACTGACGTTATTATTAATTATTATTATTATTATTATTATTATATTTAAGAGATAAAGAGCGAAGGGGATGAATCGATAATTATCGAGGCAAAGATACTATATAATACGAATATTACAAATTGCTGGTATATCAATATTTTGAAAAGTAATCAGCAACGATCTCAATTAACAGTATTAAATATATAAATAAAGAGTAAAATTAAAGAAAAGAAAAAGAAAATGATAATGATAATGATAATGATACAGAGAAAAATATGAAGGGATCAGAGCTCGATGACTGAGTTAGGAAAAGACTAGCGAGACAAAAAAAAAGAATTATAATAACTGATTAGTATTTTTTTACGTATACCTATAATATTACACATAGTATATATTATATATACCTATAATAGCGATCGACAAAGATTCTTAGATTTAGATTTCATTTATTAGAGAAAGAGTGAGTGAAAGTGAAAGAGAGAGAGAAATAGAGAGAGAGAGAGAGAAAGGGAAATGAAAATTGAATGAAAATCTTGTAAGTTTACACACATATACTATAACGTAAATCACAATGATAATAAGATAACAAGATATCCGAATCTCCAATAATCTAAGATAAAAGATGATTTTTTATTTTTTTTTTCATTATTATTATTGTCAAATATACTTATAGGTCAGAGATACACAGTAAATATATATAAATATATCGAATAGTATAGTATATGCTGCAGTAAATCAAAAACTTAAATAATATTACCGCCTTTCAGAGTACTAATCAAAATTAGATTATACTAATATCGTGATTAATAATTAGATAGATTCGTTTTTTTTTTCATTTTTTATACCCTTTTTTTTGTTTATTCTTTCTTTGTGGTTTTTGCAACCTATATAACAGCATTCGATATCAGATCTGTATTTGTTATGATACTGTATGACGTTGAGTTGTGCGTCGTTTCAAAAACTTCATTTTTTTCGGATTATGAACATATAGAGATATATATTATTCATTAACGAATGACTGAATAATTACAGTCGAAAGTTTGATTGATTGATATGTATCTTATATTTAATCGATGGGACATGAATTTATTCATTTAAATTTTGTTTCTGGTATTGTTTTTTTTTTCCTTTCATTTTTGTTTTTTTGATTCTCTTTTTATTTTGATCGATGAAATTATTTTAATCGTTATAATATTTGATTATAATTCGACGACGTAAATAATACGTTTTTGAATAGACGCAAATATCAACTAAACCTTATATATTCATCGCATCTCGTATAATCATATGATTATTGATTATTGATTATTATTTTCTCTATCTTATAGCTGTATTATTATTTAGTAATGTGAAAAAGAGTTTTCTGTATCTCGAAGAATCAGAGGCGGTGTTACATTGATTTATTATTATTCTTATTCTTATTATAGATATGATTTTTAGTTCACCTAAGATGTCGACTGGCATTCCTTTATATGTATTCTTCCAAATACATAAGATATTTATATACATACATATATTACCTAATGATTTACTTATCCTTCACATTTTTCATCATTATAAATTTATCCCTCTTTACCAGCTAACTTAGAAACTAATCGGAACCAGGTATAAATAATGCGATAACAATTCATAATCATGTCCTCTCGTGTGTTTTTGAAAAAAATAATCAACGTTCTTTCAATAATGCTCCAGCATATTAGTCCAGGCAATTTAGCTTAAGGGGGTATAGACACCTTTAAATGGGTTGAATTTCTGAAAAACAATGTTCCTTTTTTTTTCAACTTGAAGACTCTGATAAAATTTAAAAAAAATCATCATGTTTGGGTAGGGTTAAACCTTCATTATCCATATCTTACATCATGTATTACTTCCAGTCTAATAGTGGCTGCGCTGAAGACAGGAAAATACAAAATCGCTCGGTTGGCGCAAAGAATCAGACCCAGCGTTGGACCGATCTTAGAATTTTTGGTTCTCAATTGTTCATAAGACATGCCTCTATCAGATGAACATAGAACTTTTTGATGAACCCATTTTTAGTTGAAATAATAGAAAAATAAGCAAAATTTTTTTTCAAATTCAGAAAAAAAATCGAAAAAATTCAATAGGTCAAGTAATTCTTGTAATATCAAAAAGTTCTATGTTCATCTGAAAAATATCGATGCCACGCAAAAAAGTTTCATACAAAAGTTGTCCCAAATTTGATTCTCTACCAGTTTGGTCATATACATTATGGCTGAAAAGTTGAAAATGAACGAGATAATGCGAGTTTTTGGAACGTTTTTTGAGTTCACTTCGAAAAATATCGATGCCACGCAAAAAAGTTTCATGCAAAAGTTGTAGCGGACAAAATTTCCTACAACTTTTGTCCCAGACGTTTTTCGATTAACTTAAAAATGGCTGAGTTATTTGAGAAAAACAGTTCTTTTCTAAAAAAAACACTTTTCAAAAACAAGCAAAAGCTCAATTTGGTCGCCATTTGAAATTTACACTCCCAGTGACCCCCCCGAGGGCATGGAACAAAAAAATCGCGCCATGAAATTTTGTCAGGGTCAAAGTCTAAATTGCCTGGACTATATACTTTGGGTGACTTTTTCAAAAGAGCGGTGTGCGAATGTGCCTGATTCCAGGCAACCCGCAAAGATTCCTGCGCGCTTCGCTTGCGCCGTGAAGCTGATATTCGATTTTATGGCAATTAAAAAAATTCATCGCACAATGAATTTAATAAATATTTGAATCACTTCCTTGTGTAACCGATCAACCTTTTCATATGAAAAAAATCAATTATACAGTTCCAAAGTCCAGTAGGTGGCGCCGTCCCTTTATCCTTCGCAGACTTTTGGAATTACCGTTACCGCAAAACAAGGGCGGGAATCAGTTTGAATTCCCAATATTGTACGACTGTGTTACTTTCACCCGAGAATTATTATTTATGATTATTTCACGTGTTAAATCGGTTGAGAAGACACGAATGATAGTTCTTGAAACTATTAAAATAACTTCTAAATCTCTTAGGGCAGAAGAAAGTCTAGTAAAAATAGTTTAAACATACGCAAGTCTCGAATGACTTTCACAACGCTACTGCGGGAGACGCCCAACCGCTCGCCGCCATTCAGCGTTACATTTAGGTACTAGAAATTCACGGTGTGGCACTTTAACGGAAGATTTTACTGTCTATACGCTCCGTTGGTTGTTGAAATAACGGAAGTAGTATGTTTTGCACGCGAAAAACTGTTCGGAATACGAGCTTGAGGGTCAACAACAACAACAACAGAGAAACTGAGGATTTTTTTCTCCTCTCTAGATTTGAATCATGAATTAGAATTAAGATGAAAGAAAAAACTAATTTCGTGGGATTACCAGGTAAAATGTTCACATCATAATAATGAATACACTAAGATATACCTACAACAAATTCATAGTTTCTTGTTAACGTTGATCAACAATTATCAAACGCACGTGGTTTCAAAATTCTGCAAAATTCAAATTTCTTGTCTCTTATTTTGAATTATTTGATCATTTTTTGATGTTAATAACAATATTTGATTATAAAACAGTGTGAATAACATGAAAATCGTTCATAATTGAATTAATGATGATCATTTTTCAGATATTCCTCTTCCAGCAGCAACAACATTACTGATTATAGCATCATTATGTTTCTCAAATTCATATGATGGCGAATTCGTTTTTGACGATTCTGAGGCAATAGTGACTAATGAGGATGTCAAGGATACTCCAATATCCGATATATTCAGGAATGATTTTTGGGGCACTAAGTTGTCTCATGAACAAAGTCACAAGTCTTATCGCCCTCTTACTATTCTCACATTCAGGCATGAGATAACAAACAAAAAATAAATAAACTTTAACTGGGGTGTGCGAAGCAAGCCTGTGACCCTTTCAGTTTTAATATTTAGGATCGTATTCCAATCTTATCTCACAGTTCTGAGTGATTTTGAGAAAAAGAAGATTAGCATTCTCATTCTAGTCACTCAAGTTAATAATTTCAATAGGTTTTCTGAGGTTTTTGTCATACTCCTTGGAGTTAGCGTGAGGAGAGATTAGAACTTTAATGTTGCCTCTTCAAGCCTAAAAGACTGTATCATGAGAATCCACTTATATTAATATGAAAGGTTTCTTTTATGCTGAAATTCCACGATTTTTGTTCCATAAACATATTTAGGACATGTTTCAGACATTGTGCATAGCAAAATCAGTCTTTTTTTGTCTTAAAGAAGCCTTTTCGATGATTTCTCTATTCAAAAAGTTATGAATAGTCTCTCTCATCCCACTCTGTTCTGTTTTCCGTTTTTGTTGAACAACATTCTGTAATATCTCATCGATTTTCATCGACATAGACGTTAAATTCATGTGCAAATTCAAGAGTAAATCGTTCGCGCACCTCTAGTTGTGAATAAAGCAAGATATTTGATTAGTTTGAAGCAGAAAATTGTATTTTTCTTTCTCTTTTATGCTCCGAGCTAATCTCCAAGTTCCATGCATGTTGAAATAGCTTATTTCAATATTCCAGGCTCCACTACATATCTAGAGGACACTTAGACCCCACGGACTTTCACACATTCAATGTAATCCTCCATGTCCTAGTATCCGTTATCACCATGTTTGTATTCGATTTATTACTCGGCAGAAACTCTAGGAATGTTGCCTTCTGTGCTGCAACATTATTCGCTGTTCACCCAATCCATGCCGAGGCGGTGAGACCATCTATTCTTCATCATTGAATATACATACATGTCTATGCATCCAGCTATTGTCTCTAATGCTTCTAGTTCCCATAAATTTATACTTTGCAAACTTGAATGATTGAAAAAAAGGAACCACAAAAATCGTCCAATGTAGAAACCGGTTTTTTAGGTGGCTGGTATTGTGGGGAGAGCCGATATGCTCTGCGCGTTATTCATGTGGGTGTCGATACTGTTCTATCACAAATCGATTTTCTCTCAAAGCTGCTTTGCCAAATGGATCAGCATGGTGATCTGTATACTTTGTATAACGATAGCTATGCTTTGCAAAGAAACAGGGATAACTGCGATTGTAAGTGAAGAGCCTTGGCCTAGATGAATACTTTAAAACCATAAACAAGCATAAAACTTGATATCTTTTCAGGGTATATGTTGCGTTTACGATCTAGTCGTAATCAACAAGGTGATTCCAATCAACATATCGAGATTCTTGAGGCTTGAATACTCTGTGAGAGAGACGAAGCAGTTCCTAGCTAAAAAATACGACAATTTAATTCTCCGTCAAATAATTCTATGCGCATCAGCGTTCCTCCTATTATTGATAAGATTTAGCATAATGGGTTTTTCAACTCCAATTTTCCAGCCTGTTGACAATCCTGCTTCTTTTGCAGAGCAATTACTAGTCCGTGTAAGTCGGAAGTAAAAGATAATTCACAGCTTGGTCACTTTTCATCCTAATAATCTGTTGTTATACCGATTTTTCAAAAGGTACTTAACTACAATTATATATACAGCCTTAACGCTTGGCTACTCCTCTGTCCCGAATGGCTATGTTTTGACTGGGCAATGGGATGCATTCCGCTTATCTCTGGCCCGGACAGGAGAATACTCGCAGTTATTGCCCTCTGGCTATTTATCGGAGCGTTCTGTGTGCACGTTTTGTCAAATGAAGACAGTAAGCTGTTGAGGTAACTGCCTTTCTTTCACTTTGATCAGAATTTCAAACGAATTGAGAGTCGGGATGAAAAACAATAAAACTTGATCCAATTTTGCATTAATCTCGTACATTTTCAGCGGCACAATAATGGGCCTTTCTCTTTTGATAATCCCGTTTCTCCCGGCAACAAACGTATTCTTTAACGTTGGTTTTGTGATCGCTGAAAGAACCCTGTACATTCCATCAGCCGGATTTTGTCTGCTGGTTGGAATCGGGCTTGAAAAGTTAGCTGATCGTCACGGAGCGAGGATGCTGCTAGTATTTTACGTCACGCTATTAGCTGTATTCTTCGCTCGCTCATGGGTTAGAAGCAGGGAGTGGAAAACTGATAGAACTTTGTTTCAATCAGCGCTCAATGTCTGCCCGTTAAACGCCAAGGTTCATTATAATATTGCAAAGAATTCTGCTGATTTGGGAAATTCTACTCACGCTGAACTCGAGTACAACGAGGCACTGAGGTGAGGGTGATAATCAAAGTTTGAGGCCATATTTCAAAAGATTTTTTTTCAGACTCAATCCTGACTACGCACAGGCGATGAATAATTTGGGAAACTTGCTAAAAGATCAGCAGAAGTATAACGAGGCTGAGAAGCTGTTTAAAAAAGCTGTTGAATTGCAGTAGGTAGTCAACTGCACTAATTGTTTAGTTTCTTGCGCCGATAGTAAGAGTTCAGAAAGGATTATTCATTTTTAGAACAGATTTTGCAGCGGCTTGGATGAACCTTGGTATTGTATTAGCGGCTTTAAAAAAACCAGATGAATCTGAGAAGAGTTATTTGACCGCTCTTTCCCACAGGCCAAAGTATCCCGATTGCTTTTACAATCTTGGAGTACTGGTGAGATTCTGTATTTGAAAATTTCTAACGAATAAGAAGACGTAGAATGGTATTAATCCACACCGTTTTTAGTATCTCGAACAAAAACACTACAACAAAGCGTTAATGGCCTGGGAAAATGCGACCAGACAAAAATCTGGGCACAAAAGAGCATGGACGAACACTATTCTGTTGTTAGATGACTTAGGCAAGCATTACGGAGTCCTGAATGATTAAAAATCGTAAACATTGGCCTGATTTTGTCATTCAGTATCTCAATTTCGCATTTTTTTTGTTCTTTATCAGGACACGGAGAGAAGGCGTTATCGGTTGGAAATCGGGCTTTAAAGTACCTCCCAGAAGAAGCATCGATATATTTCAACATCGGAAACATACTGGGAAAAGCTGGTAGGTTTGAGGAGGCGGAAAAGCAGTTCGAAAATGCTATTACACGGGATATAAATAATCCAACATTTTATACGAACTTAGGTAAGTACAAAAATACTCATATACCATGTTTAAGAAATAGATACATATTTATTGAGTTTTTGATACAGGGGTGCTCTACCATAGATGGAACAAGCACGAAAAGGCTGAAAGAATGTACAAAAAAGCTTTGCAGTTAAATCCAGGCCTCCAAAGCGCTAGAGATAATTTGAAGAAGCTTAAGGTCTCTGGTATAAAGGCTTGATTCAGTCTTGAGCAAGATCGGTATTAGAAGGAACTGGATAAGCTTTAAAATCGCCTATCTTCTCTCCGTCAATGTAGTTAAACGAGTGAAAACAGGTATCACAAAAGTAGCAAGGATCATGCGGTAGTCTCTCGTTGTTAGTAGTTATCCAACTTGCAGCGAATACTCCGCATACTATGCAGTACTTTGTAGAGCTTGCTCTCATTCTATGAATTCTTGGGTAACTTGATACCGCCAATTGGTCCGAGGGCCCAATTAATCTGAAATAAAAAGGAGTTAAAACTTGAATGATTGAATAAAAGTGAGAGGATATTACCTCGCGTCTGAAAATATCATCAGATGTTCACAGGTTCCTTGGTGCTGGTATACCCAGGGATATCCAAATCTTACTGCTAGTGAGTTTATGGTGACATCTTCCATCGTTGAAGTTTTGAAAGGACCTAATTGCCGCCGTTCAGCCCACTCTCTGATCACTTGACTGTTGTCACGGTTCTCTGGATCACGGAAATCGTTGTAAAATGTACCCTCGATGTAGAAAAAACCAGATTTGTAAACATCCTGAAAATTTGAGGAGAGATGTTAAGGCGAATTCGGAATTAGGGGGAAATCACCCTTGGAATCATCGTGTCAATGTCTACAAGAAATCTTTAGGAATTGATTAAAATCATTGGGAATTATACGAAATCATTCAAAATCATTAAAAGTCATCAAAAATCATTAAAAATCATTAAAAATCATGGAAAATCGTGAAAAATCATTCATGACTGTTTTAGCCCGATTGATACTTTGATAAATGCGAATAGGTGGTGAACTGATAGATAATTCACCTTGGCTTGTATTCTGGACTCAGCCTTTGGATTATCGCTGACTTCTCTGGATATTGATAGATCAGAAGTGCACGATATGATGTCTCTGAGTTGAGTGAGTGTCTGAGATCCGAGAATAGCTATGATATGACTAGTGGAGATTTTCGGTGTACATAAGCTGAGTAATCGAGGTTGATGAAAGAATGGTGCGTAGATACGTATAAAGACGAGAATTTCATTTCCCGGTTTGATGATAGGGCCGGATTTTATTTCCTTTACTTCATCTGGTTGCTGCGATTGATTAATCATTAATTTATTTCTATTGTAGAATTTAAATTTAAGTAATTTCATAAAATTTTTCAAATCCTTCTATACTATGTTCATGCTTACTATGCTTATTGCCCCTCTGTATTTTAAACTGTAAATAAATGGCCGTTGAGCTAACGCTAGTCTCTCCTTAAGTTTCGTTAATGTTTCCAGATCCACATCATCCGGTATATCTTTTACTTCGTACACATCTTTACGACTCGATAATCTCGGGTCGTAACATTTTTCGGAATTTTCGCCGGGTATTCTCAAATTTTCAACGCTAAAAATTTATTCAACATTATCACGCGTTGATATTACGCGATTTTTTCTCATGAAGTTAGGTTAATTAACGGTTTTTTTTTTCATACATTTTCAGGTTATGTTCGATTGTTTTTGAATTTTTTTTTAGGGTTCAGGTGTATTGCATGACGCTAGTGACGCTTATCCAACAGTTTTTCGTCATATTATATCATTCAAACTATTATTTATATCACGTTATGTTCATTATTCATTATTATTGTACATGATAGGTTAGGTTATGTTCCGAGAATTTGTATACCTTATATCATCGACGGGGGTTTTAATAAATGATAATTACCTGCAATATTCAGACAAAACTGCAAAGTCCTCATCGTTTATTTCCATCTGCATTATTTCAAGTATTCCGGCCTTTTCATTATCGGTTGATTTAAGATCGTTGAGATTTTTTAGGTTAGCTAACTCTCCGTATTCGTTGAAGTATTTCTTCAGATTTAGCTCATCTGTTGATGTTTTATTGTGAAATCCGTATACCTTGTCCATTATTCTTATTTAATTCCTCAACTCAAACTTATCCCTCAATTATAATTACATTCAGTTGTTTTATATTATACGATGAATACGTTAGACTCTCAACTGTCAAATTGAAATTCAAAAACTTGATTATCGATACTGATCAGTACGTTCGATTTTGTCAACAATAGGCAAGAGGGCGCGAACGTTTACAATCCGACATTTATTTTTGGGCCCTTTTTAGCGCGAAGCTATATCGATACTTTGGAATATCAATTAAACAATGATTTTTGCGTTTCTTTCTGATTATTTGACAATTATTCTTAATGTTTTTTCGATACCGAAGATCGTCGAAGAATTGTACATACATACCATCTTCTTCGAATTTCAAATCGGCAAACGATCACGCGGTCGAAATATACGATTGCGGGCAAATAAAATTCATTTGTAATTTATGAAAACTTGATTATAATACTAATAATGCGCATATCAGATGTGAACTTGACATACAATTGTTCATTTATTTATTTACCTCTTACATACAATATTCTACATATTATAATAATGAAAATAGTTATGTCTAAATACGATCTAATTAAGTACGGATTGGACGGAATGATTTCAGCGATTTGTACTGCGATACACATTTCGTAAATGCAATAGCGTAAAACACTCACTATAGGTATATATCGAAATAAAAACGATTATACAGATGGTCATTAGAATATAAACTGGTTATTAAACTTAAACGAATTAACAATAGAGTTCAGGCTTTAAAGAATACTTATCATTTTGTACAAACTGATAATAATCAATTAGTTTAAAAAAATCTATGGGAGGGTCAGTCTATGAAAATTGCACCACTACAAGTATCCCAATTAATGCTAAAAATAATGTAATGGCAAGAATGAATTATTTCCTAATCCCCAATTAGGGATAATTTTATCAAATCTGACTTTACATATATGTAATGATGCTGTGGCATAATGGACAAGCGTTAATATTAATAACGTCTCGTTCATTGGCTGCATGATGTCTGCAAACAGTGCAAACCCATGCATTAGCAAGATCCATCAATGGTTTCCCGGATATAACACAGCCAGGAAATCTGGTAGCGCAATTTGGGCAAGCTACACACCAGTCAGGGACTAGTGTCTCACAATTAACGCATTCTGCCTTAGCATTGCGCGAGTCCTTAGGACTGTACTTAGTGAATATGGTCAAAGCCAATTCCTCGTAATCCTCTCGTTTAGCTTCTGTTATTTTTTCGAGAGCTTCAAGCTTTATAAAAGCCCTTGAGCAGGCTGCAAACGCCCTGTTAATGCAGCTGGACAAAGCTAGGAGGCAGTATATTTCCTCAGTGTTTAAAATGTCCTCATATTCCCTCAGCCTCAGAGAGGTTTTCATCGCTGAGTCTGGCTGCCCGTCGTACAACTGCCTGTGAGCTAACAACAGGAAATGATAGGCCTCTGCTCCTCGCCAAGCCTTCTCGATCACTCTAGTATCTTCGTTGCTCTCAGTCAACCCCATTACCACGTTGCTACGACCTCCTTTAATAGCTGGTGTGCTCTTGATGTGATCTTCAACTAAGAGAGCGGCGAGAACGTAGATCTTTTTTATCCTCAAAGGGTTGGTCCTTGCCTTGGCTTGGTCTTCTGCAAGAGTGAAGAGCAGCTTTGCAGCTTCCAAATGGTGGTTTGCTTTTTTGTACAGTTCCACAGCCTGGAGCATTTTCCCATTAGATAAGAGATGGCTGGCATATTTGTTCAGCAGCTCTCCAATCTGCGCCATTTTGTACGTCTTTGCCAGATCTACTGCCTGGTCCCAGTGGTTTAGCCGGACGCATGTATCCACCGCCATTTTAACATCCCCGTATTTAACGTAAGCCAATACCGCCTGGGGACACATTCCTACTGACGCCAACATCTTCCCGACTGTTTTTAGCAAAGGGCTTTTGTCGGGGAGCTGTTCTATCGTCGCGGCAAGTTCGTGGTACTCTTCGAGCTTGTAGTAGCATTGAATAAGCTTCTCCAAATTGCTACCCTTTTCGTAATACTCTCTAGCTCCCTCCCAGTTCTGTCTTTCGGCAAAAAAATCCCCAATTTTATTGAATGCGTGTTCCATCTGTTTGTCAGATCCCCCGATCCCCATCTTCATTAATTGTATGACTCTGAAATAGTCGCCGAGTTTTTGCCGGAGGGTTATAGCCAAGTCTCTGCGGTCCAAATCCAAGTAGAGTTTTTCAGCCTCGTCGTAGTTCCCAAGGAATGCAGCTACCTCGGCTTTTTTCAATTGATCATTGTGCACGTTGTGCAATCTCTTGATGAACTGGATCCCCAAATAGTCTGTACAGCGGACCATCGCGTTCTCCGCTGTCTCAAGGTCCAGATATTTCAAAGCTGACTCTGCAAGCAATCGCCATAATCTTGGATGCGGATTGTCTTGTATAAAGCTGTTAGCTTCTTTCAGGCCAACTTTGGCTAGCAATTCCCGCGTATCTCTCAGAGATTTAACTTCCAAATCGACTATCAGCTCCCGCCTAGTATCCTCAGGCTTCTGCATCAGCTCGTCTAATAGAACGCAGCGTATCTCTAGCTCATGAAAAGTGCAGATATATCCAGAGCAGGATATAGGTTCTTCGGGATCCAAGCCTCTCAGGACATACATCCTTGTTTTTTCCATGATAGCCAACAGTGCAGGATTATCCTGTGCCCAACACATAGCCCAGACATCTTTCCGTTCAAATTTGCCAACATCCTCGCCATCTTCAGCCCCAGGGTTCTTGTGTGGCTCCAGATCAAGCATAGTAAGAATTCCGGCTGTATCTATAATCGAGGCTCTGGTAGAGTTGGAATTTACAGCCAATTTGCAGGGTTTTGTGGAGCTGGTGTATCTATTAGTTAACGTAACTTGAGGCAGAGAGTATCTCTGTATCATTCCCGACTCTCTACCAATTAGGAGAACCTTTTCAGTCGCTGCAATGCAGCAGGTCGGATCGACGGTAGCTTTTGTGTTGATCGGGGTTTCGAAGATTCTGTCTCTATCCAGGTCTTGAATAACTTCCGTAACTCCCGTGGGAGTATCGTCTACATGATACATCCTGTCTCTCCTGGTCCTTCCGGAGTTAAGAGCAGAATTTCTGGGCGTTCTGAAGTTCCAAAGCATGAAATTATTCTTTGATGAAACGACTACCACGTTGCTGGTCATCGCTACCCACAGTGGTTCAGTTTCTAGGTACTTAATATCAACAGGAGTTGCTATGGTGTTGCAGACAAGTAGCGCGAATTGTTCTCCTGGTTTGCTGGACTCGTTTTTCACCGCCAAGACACAGTGTTCTCCATAAGAAGCGACCGAGATGAGGGCTCTGACGTATTTAGTATAAGTAAGTCCGCTGTTCGTGTTCCAAAATGTGACGCAGATACCGTCTTTGGATATTTTCTCGCTTGAGAAGACCACCGTGTTGCTAAAATACGTCCATTTGTAATCAGGCCGTATATTGGCAAAGTATATATGCGAATCTACGGACAAAGCTACTCTCAATGAGCTACCCTCCCAGGTGCAAGACGTCACCTCTCTTCCAGGGACCTTTAAAGTCCTGATATGCTCTCCAAAAGGAGTGTAGAACTGAACTACATTGGACTCCCTGCTCTCCCCGTTAACAACCATCGTCATTATTCCGGTAACTGCTAAGAGGGATCCACAGTTGTTCCAGCAGCACCATACAGCGGTCATCATTGTATCAACGAGCACCGGATTATCGTCGCTCTCGTTTCTCATAAGCTGAATCTTTCCGTTCTGATAAGATATCGCCAGAGAAGGAGAGTCCATAGCTATGAAACCGTTCTTTCCGTCGTACCAATGCAGAGCCACTATGGTCTGGGGCTTCCCAATGTTCAGAGGAATCATGTTTAATTTCATAAGGAAAATTCCTTGGTTGTCGTACAGATGAACTTCCCCGTTCTTCAGACTGAATAACAGCAGTTTACCATCCGGTGACCATTGGACGCCGGTTAATAGCGTATTCTTGAGCTCCTTTCCCCAGATTCTATTCCCATCAACCGAGCCGACTATCACTGCTCCGTCTTCATAGACTATGCATATCTTCTGACCATCAGAACTCCAGGACATCCCTTTCACCACAGATTTGTTACGGTTGTTTATCATCTCCTCGTACCACGACCCTTTGTAAAGCATCCAGACTATTATCACACCGTGCTGATCGCTCGATGTTAATTTCTGGTGTTCTTCGTTCCATGTTACTACTTGTACGTGTCCGTTATGACCCTCTAGGGTTTGATTCATGCTCAGATTACTGGCTGCTGCTAAACCATGCGGTTTTGAACCGGTCGAAGCCCCTCCGGCGCTAGAATCGACTCTTAGAACCTTTAGCAAACCGTCTTCTCCCCCAACGGCGATGAAACCTTGCTGTTGGTTCCATGCCATACAATTTAAACGAAAGTTGTTAGGGATTGCAATCTTCTTGCTCAGATATACGAACATGTTTGTTGTGTTCGGAGCTTGCTTTTGTTTATTTTTTTTTTTTAATTACAATTGAAGATTTTTATTACGATTTAATAACCGCTCATGTATAATCGGTCATTATAATATCTCGGAAATAGTTATCGTTCGATTTCATACAATAAAACAATCAATTTAACTAATTAACCTCACGCTCGGGCAACGAGCAGTCGCCATATTTGTTTGAAAAAAAATTCATCGCTCGGATTGGTCGGAGATATATGAATGGCTAATCTTAGCGAATGAGAAGCCTCGATTTTACGCTACATTCCACGGGGCCGATAGTAAAAATTAAATAGCCTCACGCTCGTAGCGTCGAGAGGGGATGCGTCGAGCAGCCAATCGTACCGTAGGATTAGCAGACGGTAAATTATCAATGAATAAAGATTAAAATACGGAGAGACTACAGCGTCGCGCATGCGCGAGGCATACAAAATCTTGTGAAAACGTAAAGATTGATTAACTAGGGGATCTGGCAGCGTGGTTTTTTGTCAGAAAATAATCTACGGGGATTACCGAACGTAATTGGGTAAAAATATCAGTCGTTTAACAATCCGGTTATTATTATAACCGGAAGTTGTTTGATCATGTGATATTTTCTCTCTCTTTTCGCATTTCACCATTGCATATTTCACTCCATAGTCTGCGCGTAGTACTTTTCACGCGTATTGAGTTGAGTTGTCAGAATTGACAACCTAGTAAGTAGTACTACATAACTACATACACACACATACACAAGTTGTACAATTCTGGCAAATGATATCTACGCATACACATGCTGAGTGTAGTACTTATTATCGCGAGTTTTAATAACAAGTCAAATTATCGTTGCAACAAGTAAAGAAAACCGATAGTAATACAGTGGATGAAAGTTTACAGACTACTACGTTTATTGCACAAGAAGTTTTATAGTAAACCGTCAAATACCTATCTACAGTGTCTGTTTGTTGGATACAACAAACCGAAATAAATATACTGATATGGTAAGCTGGCTGATACTATATCTGAATAATGAAAACCAGATGTGGTGCAAAAACGCGCAAATCAGATTCATCTTCATTTTTGTTTTTGTTTTTTCACATTTTAGGACGACGATGACCAATTTCAAACTGGCTACGACGTCGGATCTTTTCCAAAAGATTTTGGCTACACTCCATTCGACGGGGAAGGCGATGGACCTGTTGGCCCATTGGCTGGTGATCAAAAACCAAGGATATTGCTGATGGGACTTAGAAGGTATGTAGAAATGAGACGTACATTTTTGGAGTTTAAGAGCTGATCGGCAGTTTCGTCGACTGGATATGCAGAACGCTAGGAGCGCGGGGATCGAAGGTGTCTGGGAAGTGAGAGAAACGTTTTTATTGCTAGTCTGGGGATTGTGGAGAGTCCGTTTTCTTACTTCTGAGGGTTTTCAGACGGTCTAATGTTGGGCAAAGTCACTCTTTCTTAGGATGAAAAAGCGCTAAGGCAAAATTATTGTTTCTGCAGGCTTACTGATGGTCCTGAAAGCTTTGAGGACACAGAGAATACCATGTAACGCGTTAATTATGGAAACAGTATGCATGTATCGTTGAGTTTTATTCACATTTTAGACATATTGCAATACTTTATTGCAATCCATTGCTGAAAAGTTCAAATTTTGAACCTCAGAGGTCAATCTCTTCTTGGCTTTCAAAGCAAGGCCTTGATTTCAGATGATTATGATGACCTGAGTCATGCACTTACAGTTTCTGATCAATTCTGATCATTTATATGCAAAGCTGGACAAGTTTGGCTGTTCTTAGATAGTCTAATGTTGGGCAAAGTCACTCTTTTAGCTTCGATTCTTCGGATAAAGAAGCGCTACTGCAGAATTATTGCTTCTGCAGGCTTACTGATGGTCCTGAAAGCTTTGAGGACACAGAGAATACCATGAAATACGTTAATTATTGAAACAGTATGCATGTATCGTTGAATTTTGTTCACATTTTAGACATATTGCAATACTTCATCGCAATTCATTGCAGAAAAGTTCAAATTTTGAACGTCAGAGGTCAATCTCTTCTTGGCTTGCAAAGCAAGGCCTTAATTTCAGATAATTATGATGACCTGAGTCATAAATTTACGGTTTCTGATCAATTCTGATCATTTATCTGAAAAGCTGGACAAGTTTAGATGGGTTTTGGGTGTTTGAACCACTCAAGTCTCTCCCAGGGGCCTAAGTCCCTTGAAGAACTGTTTGAAACTGGCTCTAAGACCTAAAAGTGGTTCGTTTGAATTTTCAGAAGCGGTAAATCTTCGATCCAGAAAGTAGTCTTTCACAAAATGTCTCCCAACGAGACTCTGTTCCTAGAAAGTACAAACAAGATAATAAAGGACGATATAAGTAACTCGAGCTTTGTCCAGTTTCAAATATGGGATTTTCCCGGTCAGATAGACTTCTTCGATCCAACTTTCGATAGCGATATGATATTCGGCGGGTGCGGAGCGTTGGTATTTGTCATCGATGCTCAAGATGATTACATGGAAGCCTTGAACAAACTTCACCTAACAGTGACAAAGGCTTACAAAGTAAACCAAGCCATAAAATTCGAGGTATTTATCCACAAGGTTGACGGACTCTCAGACGACCATAAAATGGAGACTCAGAGGGACATTCACACCCGAGCTAACGACGACCTAGCAGATTCTGGTGACTAGAATATCTCGGATTGATTTACAAACTCCAATCCAGAAACTTTTTCAGCCTCTATTATCACCTCCTTCTTTCTAGGATTCGATCAAATTCATCTCAGCTTTCATCTGACTTCAATTTACGATCACAGCATATTTGAAGCGTTCAGCAAGGTCGTTCAGAAGCTTATTCCGCAATTGCCGACCCTAGAAAATCTCCTGAATATACTGATATCGGTAAATCTTAGCGCTGTGATAAAAAGAACTCAGAGATATTCGAGAGAAGCTAGATTTCACCTGAAAAATTCATTTTTGAACAATTTTCAGAACTCAGCAATAGAGAAGGCTTTCCTATTCGACGTTGTGTCCAAAATATATATCGCTACGGACAGCTCTCCGGTCGATATGCAAAGTTACGAGCTTTGCTGCGATATGATAGACGTTGTGATAGACGTGTCTTGCATCTATGGGTCAGTGGATGGCTGAACGGTGTGAAATAATATACGTGATTCTTTCAAAGTTACTAAAACTCTTGTTTTCAGTTTACGAGAAGACCTGGAGGCAGCTGCTTTCGACAACCAGAGTTCAAGTTTGATAAAACTGAACAACGGTACGATATTGTACTTGAGAGAAGTGAACAAATTTTTAGCGCTTGTCTGCATACTGAGAGAAGACAATTTCGATAGACAGGGTGAGAAGATATGTCGATGAAATTCATTCTTGACTGAAGAACTGACTTATTTCTTGATTTCTTCCTCAGGTGTGATAGACTACAACTTTCTATGCTTTAGAAAAGCAATACAGCAGGTCTTTGAGCTGAGGAATAAGGCCCTCGCAGCTGCGAGCATGAACAACCATTCCACATCTCCGATCAGCGCTAACGAGTCGTCAAGCAATGTTGCGGTTTCTCAAACCGGCACATTGGGGCAGAACGGTGCCGTAGCTTTGACTCAGAGCTAACCGATCATTTAACAACTTGAGAAAATTGTACAAACTTCGATAGCGTCTGTAGTTCTTTGTGCTATTTTTAGAGTTTTTGCCATTTATAATCGGATTAGCAAAAAGAAATTCAGATTATGTATTAAAAAAAATGGAAGAGTAATACTGCGTTGTATATATATATAGACTCAGAGAGGATCATCATATCACGCTTTGATATATAGCACAAAGACTGCGTAAATGAATATAGTACTCATCTACCGCCTTGCAAATATTATTGTTCAGTCGTATATTTGATAAATTTTGAGTTACTTGTACGGATACGGAGATCCGTCGATGTGAATTTCTCCTTTATGTATGTACCTATTTGAATCGAATTTAGGAAGATCATTGATCTTGCGAAGCTCTGAAATCTAGGGATTATCGAATCGCTAACATTGTACATTTCATTCGGCATCACTCTATTGTGTTCATAACGTCGTGTAGTCATCGTATATTCTTTCTCTTTCATTTGAACAGCATGAAATGTTGTGTTTTAGAATTATTCGAGTTTTAAGAATCATAGCGTTCAATTTTGAATGCGTTCAAATTTTCAACTCTGAATAGTCCTTATACCCATTTATCTATATTGCATGAGCCTCGCAACGCATCTAGTAACGTTCGTTATTAACAAATTGTTATATTTTTATTTTGCTATCTTGTAATTACGGCAGATATTTTATATACTATATCTATATATATATATATATACTATCTATACATATATTTATGCAATGTAAATGAACAATTACTAGTATAAAATACACGATATTAATTAAACTAACTAAAAATAGGTCATACTCTTATATCTATATACGTTAAATACCAAATTTCCCTCAATTTTAAGACCACCTATCACGCATTTCTCAACGAGTGCGCAAAGTTGATGAATCTGGCACAAGTTGCTCACATTATTTCATCAAACGGTGCAAAAAACTACTTTTTGTAATACTAAGACTCTTCGTTTTCGAATTCTTTTATCAATCGATCCAATTGTTTGCAAATAGAATCCGCGCCGCAGCTAACATCATTGATCTTGATAAGTTCTTCGTAATAATACCATCGCAAGTAGGAAAAAGTCTGCTCGTATTCGTTTGTTGAAAATTGTTCCCGCATCTCGATTGCTAGACTAAGTAAATTCAAATTATAGCTTTGCGTTATGGCTAATTTAAATTTCTCCAAAACTGACCCTGATCTTTCGAAATTTTATCCTTATCCATGATCATCATTGGCCTGGGAACTGGTACGGGAATCCCGGACGGCGGTAGACTCTGGTAAGCCACTTCGGTCAGGAGATTTCTGCTCAATTCAGTCATTCGATCTTCGGCAGTTATCTCAGAGTCTTCAGAATCGTATTCTCTCTCATCGCTAGTAGTTAACTGCGGCGTCAGTTTATCTGGAATTTTATTTACAGGAAATTGGATGAGGAAACGGGATGCGGAGAGGGCTGAGGGTCTGAGAAATTGACGGAGGCGTCCAACTTTTAACTATATCGTTATGATTTTTATTGTAAAAATGATAAAAAGCAGATTTTTCAATATCATCGATTACAACGATCACAGAGATTGTTATATCTTTGTTTTTAAACTAATACACAGTATTAGCGAGGCTCTATTAATAGACCGATAAATAATCATACAACTATCAATATCAACAAACTTATATCGAACGATATTTCAATATGAAATGATTCGACTTCTGATCTGATCCTAATCTTAATTACTAAATTATTTTTTCCATTTTTTAAGAAACAATAATTATTCTTAGGCAATTATTCATAACATCTGATTAGTTTATATCATATTATATCCGTTAAGTTAGTACGCTGGAGTTAGACGCGAGGGATACTGTAGTTAAAAGCGGAGCTGAGGCCGGTCACTGCAAACAATGCAACAGAGATAAGAAGATATTAGCACAAGTCAATTTGGGAAAAGAAGTTAGAACTTAGAAGCGATGAATGTTAAAAAACAAAAACAACAAAAAACAGCATGCGTTCATTCATAGATTAATAAAAATGATATGAAAATTTGAATTAAATCACAGCGTGCAGATCAGGCGGTATTAATACTTCCTGGTCGATAGTTAGATTGAAAATTATAATCTTTACGATTTTTGAGTTCCTATTTTATTATCAAACGTCGGTACGTTGGTCTGAAAAATTTCCTGTAATGCTTCCAGCAATAACAGACACTTACAATAATCAGCTTCTTTGTGTTGCACAGCGTTGTGCAAAGCTAGCGCTAGGTAGGTGTGGTATTTTATGTAGCTGCTTTCCATAACGTCCAATTCACTTGATATTATATTCTCAGCGCCGCGTTTCCAACGGTCTCTAACGTGAACGCACATCTCTAAGAGCTGAAATGAGTAAATATTGATTATCCAAGTGGCGAATCATCATTTTTAATCTTTCAATCCATGCTAGTCATCCCAAACTGCCTACGCTGTTTATAGTCGCAGTCAGATCCTCGAATTCGGAAGTTTGTAGACAATGCTCGTGTACTTTGATCAAGTACTCGTTGTGAACTGAAATAATGTAGAAAAATACGTGAAATTTCAAGAATTCAAAGTTTCAAGCTGAATATGTTTTATTGAGGAATATTGCGAAATGGTAACTGCCTCTGATAATAGTATCCAAGTTATCAGCTTCTGCGAGTGCTTTTTCCAGCATAAATCCCAAGCTTTGAAGAACTTGGCCAGACAGATACGAGTGTATGGATCCGATCGCATGTATTAGCCAGAATCTAAGCGACTCGAGTCTCCTCGCTTGAAAGTGTTGGAGTCTGTCTTTGATCCTTGTCCATTTGTATCCCTCAAGATCTGCGGTGGATAAGAGAAAGGCTCAAACTGCGTATAAGATAGATCAGAGTAGGGGAGATGTTCTCACCGCTAAATCGGAGATGATCTAGCGTCCAAAGTGCCCATTTCAGCTTCAGCTGAAATCTAAATATGTCGTTATATTTGACCAGCGCTTCTTCGTTTAAAACCATGCATATCGGCCAGCCGATAGCGTAGTGTAAAGTAATCTTATCGACGGCGGTCAAGACCTGATGTGTACGAGTATTTTGGACCACTATAGACCACCGAGAACTGGTATCTGGCCATTCCTGGGATAGTATTTCCTCGAGGATGTTTGTCAAAGAGTTTGGATTGCTCCATGTTGGGTTCGACTCGATCTGTAAACCGGTTTAGCATATGAGAGAATCGCGTGGCTTGGAGATAAAGGTGTTCTAAATTTCTGGCTTGGATATGATAGAGCGAGTGTTTCTGGGAAGAAACGAGCCGAATTATACCTCTGCGAATAATAACTGGTAGAATTTGTTCATAACGTGTCCAGTCTCCATCATGTAAACAGAACGCATTAATTTCAAGTGTTTTTCTAGACTGTATTCCGCTACCATTATATCTTTGACTAGTTTGCTCGCCCCTTGGTACCGAGAGTCTAGTATCTTGGACAAAACCGTATTCAAGACTCTTCTCGACGGTAGTATAGATGCGGAGATATTTTGCAGCCTAGAATGAACAGTCGGGATTAAATTTATTCGATTTCTAGTCCATCCCTCTTTTCAGAGATAGAATATTGCTCTGTGAGCTGATCGTCAAAGTAACGAGCCTTTCAAAGATGTCCAAATCCGCTTCGACTGCAATATTAGCTTTATTTTGTTCCCCGTCTACCGCATCGTTTCCGAATACATCGGGGGGCACGTACTCCTCAAAGGCTTTGAGTAAAAATAGATCATCGGTATTCGAGATTTGCTGAAATACGCTCTGTTCGATGGCAGAATCGACTCCCTCCGAGTCAACGATCTCCGTTATTTCAACGGTCGCTATTTCCACCGAGTCTGTAGTGTCGATTGGACTGTATTTACCAAACTCTGATATTACTTCTGACAGGAATTCGTCGTTCAATGATATCCTAGAAACTATAAAAACGATCATCGTGTAACATGTTCGACGTCGATTTCAAGTGTCGAATCATCTCGTCTAGCTCACAAACCATTACTATCGTTCACCATACGCCACATATCGGGTATTCGATCTAAGCTGACTAAAAGTTCGATGCTTCTACCCATATCGCGGACTTTGTGGACTAGCAATTGCATTATGGGATCGTTTAGGCAGATCGGATCTAGTAGACGGAGTATAAAGCTGTCCCTCTGCTCGTCGTCGTCAAGAGTAACGTCTTCCGGTACTCTGTACAGATTTTAGAATCCATAAATTAATTTATGATCGTTCTGTTTCGTTATCAGTTCTCAGGGTTTAAGTTCAGCAATTAAATGATAAAGCACTGACTTAGCGATGACAAACTCTTCTCTCCAGTCTTCGAACCTTCCCTCGCTAAGCCAAGTGTCTATAATGTTTAGGTAGACGCTGAGGCTTTGGAGGTAAAGACTAGCGCAGATATTGGCCTTCTCCCGGCTGCTAGAATTCTGCATTTCAAAAAACAGACCCGACAAAAGTTTAGAAGCACATTTCCAGCCCAAATGATACTCCCAGTTGACTGTAACGGACTGGTGAATTTCGTAGAGCATTTTGATGCCGGCTAAAGATTCTCTTAGCTCGTTTAACAGCGATAACAACGTGTTGCAGTCATCTGAAAGGAGTTTTTGGGTCTTTAATCAACTCGGAATATCATCCCTAGGGCAATTGTCTTTATAATTCTTATCGCACCTTGCTCAATGAACTTTTTCTCAACCTCGATCATGTCTTTTCGAAATTTGGTCAAATGCTGTGCTACCGCTCTTTGGTAAGCCTCGTAGGTCAAAGGCGGACGTCGATAAGACTTGACTGAGTTATGCCTGGGGTATAGACCCTCTCCAAATTCTTCCAATTCTCTCAAGATACCAAAGTAGTCTGTTAACGGTGTGAGAATGCTCGAAAATGCGACCTAGGAATTGAAATCCTGAACGAATTATGCAAGAAAGGCAACAGAATACGATAGTTTCTTGCATCTTTTATCCTAGTTATGTGATAAAGTGTGCAAAATGTGTCCCAAAATCCAGGAATTAGATAAACGCTATAGTTCATTCACGCCCTTACATGGGAGAGACTGGGTATCGAGACCTCTTCCTTCACCGCAAAGCCTCCCTCACTGTTTTTTACGAACAAAGTCATTTCTGCTGGGCAATGAAACATCCAGAGTACCTCTCTGCAGGCTTGATATTCGCTAAGAGTTCCGGTGCGTTGAATTCCTCCGGACAGTATTTCGTCCCTGTTCAACAAACGCACAGCTTCAGGCTCTAACTTTGGACTCTCATCTGTTACTTTACTATTAACTATTAAATGGGGAGTACGAATGAATTACCACAAAGGGCAGAAATGGGCGTCGGGAAATTTGCTGTCGACTAAATGGTCGTTGTAATTTATCGAGCCCCACCACCCGTTTTGCAAATTTCTTTTCAGCCAGTTTCTAGACTCTACTCCGTCGGCCAATATCTCGGAAATTTTTTCCGAAGTGCTATCCGCCCGTTTGAAAGGCACTAAGCTGACCAATTCTTTGACCGATCGATCGCCCGGCTTAGATTTGATCGGGATATCGGTAGGCTCTTCGTCGGACCAATCCTGTTGTTCAAAACGAGTGATATTCGAGTTAAGAATGATTTGATTTAAAGGTAGAGATAGAAGACTGTTAGAAAAGTTCAATTACGCTATCAGAATCTGTTCTATAGTTTGAAAAGAAATCCTCGTTTCCTTCTTTGAGATAAATGCCCCAATCTATGTCTTCGTTTCGTTCATTTTCGCTCTTTGTTGCAGTAACATTAAAGCTATGTTCTCCTCTAGAATTTCTCAGACTATCTGGGCGTTGTATTTCAGATTTATTGGTCTCGTTTGACAAATTGAGGAGAAATGATAACAGAGACCATTGCAGGTCGTACTGCGGATGATGGTCAAAATCAAAGCTAGATAAAAAGGTCGATACTAGTTCAGAGAACTTTTTAGACACTTCGTATTTTCCATGGATCGAATACTTCTGTGTTAATTCCGTTATCCATCTTTTAGTAGCGTGACTATCAACAGACAAATATCTGTGATGTTTTATGTTTGATAAAGCGAATATTTCGCATATACGAAAACCTTCTTCGCCCTCCTGAAAATGGAAAACAAAAAACAAAAAATATCAAAATTAATTTCACAATTTGATTTTGAAATTGAATTATTCGATTTTCAGACTTTTTCCAAAATTTCTATTTTTTTTCTGCTACTGTATTTTTTTCTTCTTCAAAATTAATCATGATTCGATGAAAACGAAACAGAAATGTTCTTCTTTTGTTTGTCAATAACATTAACAATGACAACAATAACAACAATGACAACGATAACAACAATGACAACGATAACAACAATAACAACAATGACAACAATAACAACGCCAACAATAACAACAATAACAACAATAACGATAACAACAATAACAACAATAACAACAATAACGATAACAATAACAACAATGACACCGATAACAACAATAAGAACAATTACAACAATAACAACAATGACAACAATAACGACAATGATTCTTCGGAAAAATGAATTTTTGACTACGATTATCGAATTTCGTAACTTTTTAATCAAGTTTCATGTTTTCAATCCCAAATTATCGCATTTTGGAGGTTAGAATCGACCTAACCTAACATATCATAACATAAGATAACATAACCTGTAAAATGATATCGAGGTGTAAATTTACGGAATGAATATAGTAGATTGATTATTAAACATGGTGCATTTATTTTTTCGAGTTCTCACTTAACCTAACATAACATAATAATATGATATAACAAAATATAACCTAGAAAAAGAAAAATTTACCTCAAATCCAGTTATCGCCGTGATTAATAGTTTTACGTCGTTTTGTATATCAATTAATATTTTCGTAGCCATTGTTTTTTTTTTTTTTTTTTTTTCTGTTCTTTTTGTTGGTAGTAAAGAAATTTATTTGAAAAAATAACGGTTAGTTATTTGAAGGATTTTAATAACATTTGACTGTGCCCCTGTTTTGACACTTCCATGTTATACAAGAGCTTACGAATGCGCACGCAGCGCTGCGCAGACCTATGAACGTGATGCATCGTGTAAGGCTGGATTTTCATGACAGTAAATTGGCGCGGCAACAAGTGGCGCTATTCGTTGTTGATCACGTGGTCACCTGAAACCACGTGATCAACAACGAATACTATTCGCTATTCGATAGCGTAAGGGCAACAAAATCATGCCGCAGCAGCAATTTACTGCCATGGAAATCCAGCCTAAGACACAACTTGATGCTTAGGATAATGATCGACTTCACTTGTGAAGAAGAAGAATAAAATGTTCATCGTATTCAAATATGTTTTATTGCGGCGAGAATGAGGGACAGAAAATAATTGTAAAAATGGCATTCGAAGGCTGCGAATTTCTGCTTTAAAGTAAAAAAAATCAAATATCACAACCGGGGTCAGTTGCAGCAATTTATTTGCGTCACGATCCATTAATTTGGCTAAAAAGTCGTAGAATGCATTATTTAACATTCGTCAGATTGAAGCTTTTTCGTAGCTTTGGAGAGACTTGCAGCTTGTGCACATCTTACAGACAATTCTGGATGTCTTTTCATGAAGGCAGAAAACCAATCGTCTCCTGCTATACGGTTCTCATTCCATTTGTCGGGTTTCTTCAAGTTATATTTTGTTGCCAGTTCGAAAGCCAATATTTTAATTTCCTTAGCCGACAGGCTGTAACAAATGTCTGCTGCTTGCATGATGTATTTGACCATTGCTGATTCGTGTTCGTCTGAGAAAACTCGATTCGGAGCTTTGTATCCCATAGTAACAGAAGTGGAAGGCCCATCTTCGTCATCAGCCGCTTCTCTTTTCCGTTTGTATCTTGTTAGCGACACGTGACACAAGCCAAATTTTTTTGCAGCTGCACGCACCGATTTCCCTGCACTCGTTATTTCAGTGTACGCATCCTCGTATGTTGAAATATTGGCGAGTGCTCGTTGCGTTGTTCTTTTTCTATCCCGAGGCATGCTGACATGGAAAAAACAATAAAAACAAAACGGTTACGCGTTGCAGGTTAGGTGTAACACTACAATAGCCTCTGTTAATCAAAATATTACGATACTTTTCGCACGAAACATCGTAAGAACCAATGCGGAAACATTCAAGGAAACAAATTGAAAAAAAAAAAATTGTAATATGTAGCATAGAAGTTTAGATATTGAGTTCAAACGGAAGGCGTGAAAACTTACTTTTGGTTCGAGAATATCAATTCCAAACAATTATTCTTTCGTCTGAACGTGCGGTTGCGTGGCGAGGTGGCGCTAGCGTAGTACTGAGCTAGTTCAGACCTACACGTTTCACATGTTAGCAGCATATGAAAATCTTGTATCCGAAAATTAAATTCTTCTTCCTTTTTTCGACTTATCGCTCTTTCGATCCGAAAATCAAATTCATTGAATATCGTTGGTTTGGGCCTGAAACCACAGCATCCAAGAATCTCTCCTTCAAATTTTTTTCAAACTTCTTCTTCGCTATCATCAATCAATGTTGAGGCAACGTCTATAAAATCTGAAGAAAATTACGAAAATACGATTTTTAACTGCCGAACAGTTCGTCGTGGAAAGAATCGACACAGAGAAAAAAAATTCCTCGTTTCAAGAAAAAGATTCCTTGTTTCAAGAAAAAGATTCCTTGTTTTAAGATACTATAGTTTCTTGAATGTTTTTTGATTAAATCGAGGAAATATATTCTTTATTTAAATTAATATGTTCTTAGTTCGAATTAAGAAAATATTTCCTTGATTTAATCAAAAAACATTCAAGAAACTACAGTCCCTTGAAGCAAGAAATCTTTTTCTTGAAACTAGGAATTTTTTTTTTCTGTGGACCCGATAGTTTTCTTTTCTAATAAAAGTCTTCTATCACGATGAATTTTTTCAGATTTTTATCTCGCGGAAGATGAGCTAAAGTTGCATAAGTATTTCATCAACTACTAGGGCGCCTACTTCGTTGGTTCGGCGTTGGCTGTATGGGTCGATGTTCAATACTAATAAAGCAATATCAACGCTTATGGCCGGTTTCACCAACGTCGAATAACTTTATTCATAGATTAAACTCTTATTAATTGAAAACAAAAGACTATTTTACATTGTATTTGCGACTTTTATTCGATGAATAGCGTTTATTCTATGAATAAGAAGTTATTCGACGTTGGTGAAACCGGCCATTAGTAATGTTAATTACAACGCATAATACTTAATATTTTGTAAATAAGAACGAAGCGATGTTGTTTCAATAGATGCGATATTGAATTTATTTTTTCTTGCTATAAACACTGTTTACTTCGCAATTAGTGAATTAGCGTCAGAGACACATTTGTTTACAGAGTTCGTAAGACGAAAGATAATAATTATACACAGCTGAGCTAAGGCAAGTGTAAATCCCCGGGAAAGTTCGCGTCTACCATTAGGGGAAGTCCACTGCAGGTTTAGGGGTCACGTAAAAATTGATCGTCAGCAAATTCTTATCGTTATCAAATTGAATAGACCTTAGTAATTAAGTCAATAAGAAAATTTATTATTCAATATGATTATATGGTGTATTCACTCATCATTTTTTATTATAAACAAAATATGTATCGCTAATATATCTACTTGTTGATCGTATAATAGAAATTGCATTACATCCAACCCCCCCCCCCCCGACGAGTCTGTGATTTTTGTTTCATACACAGTCTTTCTCCATAATGTCCTAGTTGACATGATAAATTTTTCTTATTCTTTGGACTTCCCCTAACTGTTGAATGTGCTGTTTGACGATATCGTATCATCGTTCGAATTCGTATAAAAGCCGCGAAACAGCACAGAGCTTCATTCAGTTGGTGTGTCTCTTCTTCAGACTGCAGTAACAAGGTAAGTGACTTTAATTGTTACCAGAAACGTACATACTTCTTTTCTACTTCATCGATAATTATAACGATTTCAATCATTTTTTTTCAATAACTGATTCACTCGTTGCTGATTTTATGACATTGCAATATGACGCCATAGCACTTAAATTTTGACTGAGAAGACATTGAAGTTCTGTAGATAAAGTACATTGGTTATACCCTAGATAAGACAATTTTATACTCTGTTATAAAATTTGGTGTGACAGTATGATTCGCGTGAAAAAATATACCTGAGAGAATTCAGCCACGTAATTTATACATTTTTCTTTTTCTAATACAGAAAGAACTCAAGATGAGAGCAGGGGCAATCGTTTTGTTCATTCTCGGCGTGGTCGTTATGATGGCGGGAGCCTTCGTTCACAGGCCTACGCATGTACCTAATGGAAATTTCCCCACTTTTCCGGGGCAAGGACCTTTTAACCCAAGACCAAGATGGCCAGAACCTTATTATGTAATTATCTTCAGCTAAATAATGATTAACTGACTAAATTTTAATCACCCTTAATGCCGATCCAAATTTGAAATCCCTTTTTTTCCATTTTTTGATAAACTTTATACCTCTTATTATTCCTATGGTTGTCATAATCGGAAAAGGGCGTTTGGCTCATAAATAATCTGAGCAGAACAGAGTCTCGACAGTTTTCACGATTTATTTCAGAGAATTTATAGCATTTCGTAATATAATCACTTTTTAGGCTCGGGGACGACGATCTCCCGACGACGCAGGTGTCGTTCAGGATGGATAGTTTGTGTACCACACCATCGAGGCACGACGACATCATAGCTACGTTTAGATAACTACTATTCGATATTCGAACACAGATCTCGTAATTTGTTACACTTTTATCAAGATCAGATTCGATGAGAATTTTGTGAAATAAGAAGACCCGAAAGTTTTGATATGTTTGTGAATAAAGAAATTTCTCATTTATGTCTACGCCATTATTTATTGAACTGAAAAAATTACAGCGTTTACATACCTATACAGAGCGATTTTCTGGAAAGTAACGTGCCTAATAGCTATAAGCAACCGCTAAGACGCCTGCATCGAGCAACTCAATCATCGACGATTGATTTTTATCTCCCACGTAGCCAAAGGGCACGCGATATACGAAATAAAATACAATCGCTGATGTTTGGGTTGTTTATATGCCGGCGAAGCGTATTACTTTCCAGAGAATCGCTCTGTATATTAATGTTATTGCGTGTAATTAATATTCTTGACGCAGGTTATTTTTTCATTTCAAAAAAGTGTTGGGTATGAGAAAGTTTCAGATTGAAGTGAACTTCAAAGCAATGATATGAAAAAAATATGGCAACTTCGAAAAGTTGAAAAAAAATTTATGTAAAACTAGTTTTTCAAATATCTCAAAAATCATACGTTTCTTTCGGCTCCAAATTTCAGAGGGTATTCACCCAGAGTGTAGAAACAACGTGTATACATTTTATCATGGGGCCAGATTTCGTTTAGAAGATATGAATTTTTTATTGGATTGGATTGGATTTGAAGTTCACTTCAATCTGAAACTTTTTCATACCCAACACTTTTTTCGTGTGATATGTAGTTTTCGAGTTATACTCAATTAAACGTCGGACATTGTCGATTTTCGTATGTATCATATCAGCTGCTACCGTCTAAACGTTTTCGATTAAAAATCTACAATAATTCATACATATATGTATGTTGTGAGTATACTCCCATCAACTGACACAAACATTGCTCAAAGTTTGAACCGATTCAAAGGGGGTCAGGGTTTTGGGCAGGTCGATTTCACGTGGAATACCCCATATGCAGAATTGAGGCCTCTACCCGATAGGCACCTAATTTTTCAAGATTCATCAATTTTTGGTCCCACAGAAAATCGCGCCTAATTTATTTCATCGCAATAGTCCAAAAACAATATGAAGCAGCGGCTTGCCCACTACCGATCTGGGCTCAAAAATTTTGATACTCAACACAAGATTCTTCAGAATTTTTCGTGTATGAAAACGTATTTTTGATATATGGGCATATCCATAGAATTTTTAACTTTTGTGAGGGATAGTAGTTGTGTCCATTCCAAGTACAAACTGGATATCCCAAGGGTGTTTTCGACTGACAAATACTTTTTCTTGAAGCTAACTGTGATGTTCTAGTATATTTAAATTCATTTCCGCATGTTATGAGTACAAAAATCTTAGAGAAAATGACAAGTCACTGTGAGGATGGAGCATTTATGTTTTTTTCAACCACTATAACTTGTTGACCGATGATGATAGCAACCTGATTTTTTTTTTCATTAATTGTAAGCACGTAAACATTAGAAAAATGCGAGCCAGATATATGTGCCGGCCAGGTGAGCTCCAATAAAAATTAATGAAATAGCGCCGACCAAATTTTTTCAATCGAAGATGATTTTACTTTTTTCATTACAACTTTTTGACCGATCCATTTGAACGATCGACCTTGAAGTATCTTATTCTACGTATCTTAAGCTATAAAACGGTACCCGACCGGAAAGTGTGCCCACAACCTGAAAAAAGTTGCAAGCTTTTGAAAATTACTACCTGAAGAATAATTCGAAGAAAAAAATCACTATTTCAGCTGGCACACCTGTATATTGATTGCGATCCTATTCCAAGCAATAGTAATCGATAACATCCGTCATAAGAAGTATATTATCAAATTGGTCGCTATTTTTATGCATGTTGCGAAGAGATAAATACAAACGAGTAAATATTTTCATAAATCATCAATTTTCATATTTGTTAAAAAAATGTTTACAAACATATCTTTCCCGTGCAGTATCAGAAATGTCGTTTTAAACAGCACGAGTATTTATTTGTCATTTATTTTTATTTATTTTTATTCGTTTTATTTTTTTTTCAATTTATTTTTCTTTCAAGTTTTTTTTTTTTTTTTTTCATTTTATTCTATTTTTTTCGTTTATTATACGCGTAAGACTCTAGGCGCCGTCGAACCGGAGTGCGAATTCGACCACAAAAATAGTTTTTCAAAGATTATTTGAAAAAGAAAATTGAATTTTGATTTTTCCTTCATCAGCACTTGACCGAGCCTTGAAAATGAATTATTCTCATTTTTTTTCGTGTATACTGAGACTCAAGAACACAGATCATTCTAGTTGTATAGGTGTGCCGTTAATTTTTCCGAAATTTATTTTTGTACCTCAAAAGTTAAAAATTCCATGGATATGCCCATATAGCGCAGGGATTATCGGAGAGATTTCGGACATTGCGTCAGCAGGCTTACCTAACATCGACAAAAATAGATGACCTATACGAACTTTGATAAAATGTTTGTCAGACGAAGCGCAGCTATGTTATTAGAATATATTCGACGAAGCATTAGCTAAAATTCGGGAGTAAACTGTTAATATGACCCTGAAGATATCTACATATCTGCAAAACTGAACTATGGCAATCTGTAGCGTTCGAATACTATAATATGGCCCCAAGAGATGTCTTATATGGGCATATCTCACAAACCTTTAACTTTCATGTAACTTGACTTACGGCTTACGAAAGTTAACTTCCAGGCACAGAATTGGGTATTTATGCATGTGGTAAATTATTTTTGAGATACACGAAGCATAATCAATGTAAAAAAATTATTTACCGTATCTACAAACTTCTTGTCCCTAATTGAAATGCAGAAATTAGCTACGTTGCATTGTGTAACTATGACTTCAAGAAAACTTCGTACGGGATTTGCATTGGTCTGCAACTTTAGAAAAATTGGAAAAAAATAATTGGCTACGAGCAAGGTAGTATGAACATAATGTACGTAGTTGTAGTCACCAAAATTCGTCTGCGATATCAGGGGCACAGTACGGAGTACTGTCACTCGGTTTCGATATCGCACCTGACACCCAATGTTTCACCATTAAAGAACATTAGCACAAGCTAATGTATTTATCTGGATGCACATGAAAGTACACTGAGAGAAATTCAATGTGTAAAATCAACATTTTTGATATAGTTAAAATTTTATGGTAACCGTAAATTTTTTTTTCGTTGATGTAACTATAATTAAGGTACAGCGAGCATATGTGATGTAGTAACAGTAACCACGCCAGAAATTTAGTAATATTAACAGTCTTTTCCGGCCGTATATTCAACTTTTCTCGAATATTTACAGTAACTATTTACTATCGGGCCGTAAAGTCGGGGCACCTGGTTTTGACACACTATATCCAAGTGAAAAGAAAATCGCACAGTCTTCGGATATGAATCATTTTCGAGCTTGTCTTATTCCCCGTTAGATCAGCCAAATAATGCGATGTTTTTCTAATCTGTAAATCCTTACTTTCTATCAATATGCGATTGATTACAAATAGTAAGGGTTGCCCAACGCATCATACATTGTAATAAATTCATTGTAACAATCTAAATTAATTTTTTCGCGCAGCGAAATTCCATTACGATAAAATCTAGTTGAGTTAACACTAACTTATCAGTCAGCGCTACTTTATAATCTCGTTTATAATACACGATTTCTCGAAAAACAAAGGGTTACTTCAACTATAACGCAATGTCACTCGAACCAATATTAGTTAGTAAAGATGGTTTAGTTAGAAGTACTCTGTTGGAATAGTACGCTGGTATAGTTACGTTCACCGAAATTTCCAGTGACTGCTACTGAATTTTAAAAAGTTCGTTGAACACAGAAAAAAATGTTGATGCCTTATTTCACTCGCCGATTTGGGTTGGGGGAACTAGATATTTCTCTCAGTGTAGAACTATCACGGATCGAAAGGACTGAAATTTACGTCGGAGAGTCAATTTCTTTTCTCGCAGTGTTCTTGACAATGGATTAGTACATTGTGTATCAAGGGCGGAAAGAGCTATATTACGAGTGTGCAATATGCGGCACGAGCCGAAGGCGAGTGTGCTGCATGCACACTCGCCAAAATAGCCTTGCGCCCGTGATGCACACGATATTTTTCTTAACACCTGCTCTGCATAAATGCCTCTGATGAGACCGAGGGAGCGGGCGCAAAGGGGCATTTTCGGAGCAGGTGTGATGAATACATATTGACGCGTGGAGAATAAATGTCAGGAATGTCACGTCGTTACCCTAATAATCTTCTAAGCCCTCTAAAATGCTTATACTTATTACCAGTATATTGCTCATATCACGAATTATATCTTCAAAGATGTGCGCGATTGTTTTATCAAAAATGACTTTTCTCTGGGTTAAAATGTATTGAAATGTCAGATTCGGGAATGTCAGATTCATAAATTCGTAACATAAATTCGCAACTATTCATTTCTAGATTATTTTCTGAGTCAGTAGCCCTTGTAGCAGTTACTGTTCAACTTTTCTGTATACGATTGAAGTGAAATAATTTTAATAATAATAAAAATTAATTAATTTTTTCAATCTCAATTTTGGTCTTTTTTTTTTGCTTTTTTCTTTTCGTTTGCAAATAGTACTCTAGGTGCAGGATAAAGATACAGATGGTTCTGACACCAAACCTAAAGAAAATGAATAATCGCGAATATAAAATGGCAATATTACTTTTTATGTGCGCACCCAGTATAATATGAATTGTACATGAATAGATATTACTTTATGAAGGTCTTGTAATGCGAGAAACAAATTGGCGGAATTGTGTTCCCCACGACAGCGCCAATCTCGATAGCGGTGGCTTATGACTGTCAGGCAACGCCACGCGCTCTCATTGGGAGCGCTCAGCTCCCAAACAGTAACATAGCGACACGCGCGTCAATGTGGGTATACCCTGTACATAAGCCACCGCTATCGAGATTGGCGCTGTCGTCTACCCAATTCCTTCTCCGTGCATATACGGACTTCTTTCTTCTTTTTTCGATTTCCTAAAAACCGATTTTTCCATTTCTTTTCAAACCTTATACAGAACTCGTTTTCGCTGTTTCAATTGTTTAGGGGTTCTTGAATAAGTCTGAATTTTTTTTCTAACTCCAATTTGGAGATCGGAGAGGAGATAACGAGCTTTGTAGGTACTGAGTGTGAAAAGAAGAATTTTTTTTCTCTTCAAATCCGCTTTTTGAGAATTGATACAAGGAAAAAAAAGTCCTACTTTCGTACACAATCTTTCTATAATTATTATGCGTCTTAGTTTATATAATAAATTCTCCTTCTTCTCCGGACTTGCCCTACTGTTGAGTATGCCTATTGACGCAATATCATATCATCGTTCGGATTCATATAAAAGCCGCGAAACAGCACAGAGCTCTATTCAGTTGGTGTATTTCTTTTTCAGACTACAGTAATAAGGTAAGTACCTCTAGTTGTTACAAGAAACGTACTTCTTCTTTACTAATTCACTCATTGCTGATTTTATGACATTGCAATATAACGACAGCACCTAAAGTTTGATTAAAAAGATATTGAAGTTCTTAAGGGTCGCGGTCGGGGGGGGGGTTATACTCGAATTTTACCGACCGGTCTATTTCTCGATTTTCTCCGAAACGGGGCTATCAATCGACTTGTCCTTTTGGCAGCCGATGTTTGACGAGTAATGAGTTCGAACTGGTACGTTCGATCGGATGAAATGCCGCGCCCAACCGAGGAAATCGCTGAAATTACCACAAAATCGTGGAATACGTCTTGCCCCTTCATCGTTGTCAAAAACAAAAATGTTTTTGGATGGTTGTGTTCGGAATTCCATATAGAATCGGGCTCTCTCGGCGAATTTTGCATTTTTGATGCATACACGGAGATAATTTTATGGTAAATGCTACTATCGCATTATTGTAAAAGCACACTACAACCGATTCGATGATAGCGATGATTGAATTCACCACTCTGATGATAAGCTTTATCATCTGTATGACAAAATTCACCAATCTGATGGTAATGGTTATCATCTTTTATGTTAATATGAACCATACCATACCATAGCCATAAAATAGAATTCTAATATCGTACACGCTACCATAAAATTCTCTCCGTGTAGGCTGTGATATTATATTCATCTATTCACAGTTCAAAACCCATAAGTACAAAAATGAGCAAGATCGGAATAAATGGATTTGGCCGCGTTGGTCGTAACGTCTTCAAGGCTTCCCTGGCGCGTGGTGGAGAAGTTGATATTTTTTAACATTATCTTTCATTTTTCAATATAATATTCAATATTTTAATGCGATTAATTTTATGCAAACGGGTCGTCGCAATCAACGATCCCTTCATCGCACTGGACTATATGGTTTACATGATCAAGTATGATTCAACTCACGGTCAGTTCAAGGGAGAAGTAAAGGCCGAAGATGGTTTCCTCGTTGTGAACGGAAAGAAAATTACCGTATTCGGCGAGCATGACCCCAAAGCCATTCCATGGGGTAAGGTCGGCGCAGAATACATCGTTGAATCAACTGGCCTATTGACCACCATTGATAAAGCTTCCGTCAGTAATGATGATCTAATTTAAAAATGAAAATTAAATGATTATTTCAATTTCAATTTATGTTATAATATTCATCTGAAAAAAGGAAGTTAAAAATAAAAATAAAAAAACTGCTGTGTATAAGTAAGATTTTTCAGTCACCCAAGATTGTGGATTATCGAAATTATGAAAAATTAGTATGATCTTATATTCTGTTGATATAATTTCATACAAGTTTGGCTTCCGTCTCATCCTAAACTAGATAAAATGATTAATATTCATTTTCAAGATTATTACTATTATTATTATTATTATCATTATTATCGTTGTTGACTGAAAGTTAATAGCAATGGTGATGAAATGCCAATTGGCATATCATTATTATCATTGTATGTTTTTAGGCTCATTTCGAAGGTGGAGCAAAGAAGGTCATCATCTCAGCTCCGTCTGCCGATGCACCAATGTTTGTCGTCGGTGTTAACTTGGATACTTATGATCCAAGCTTCAAAGTTGTATCAAACGCTTCCTGCACCACTACACTGTTGGAAATAATTTGTGTTAATGTTGAATTTTCTCCATGTTAAAATTTTTGTGTCAAAAATTGAATTTTTTCACAGTTAATTTTACATTTTGTATTTATGTTGGTTTGCGCAAATGTGTCAAACGCTCAATTCAACATAATACTGAAATTTTTCGACACAATGAAAGTGTGAAATAATTTCGACGAAATGTATATGTTAGTTTTATGTAATTTTATTAGTACAACCAAAAATATTATTCATCGTATAACTTGAAATTTCATGTTACAAAACGACAAGAAATTTCTGTTGATTCAACTATCCGGAATATGTTGCCTGAGTTCGTAGATGAGACGTTGATAGTTGATTCAACTCACAAGTTTGTTAGATTTTATTCAAAGATTGAATATAACGACCGTTGAAACATTGTCAGTGATAGGTAGTTTCTTTTACTGTGATATGATTGGCTGCTTCACTAGAAAATGCCAATCACAAGGGCTGTTACAAATAACGTGATGTTGCACGAAGTCTCGCAGTTTTCGAGATGTTCTAACACGTTTCTCAGTCTCACAAAGGCTGTTGCGTTCCATGCGTCATGTTGTTCGGAGTGTCCAATCACAGTAAAAACGCAGTGTCGGCGAGGAAACCTTTCAAAGGGTAAGTTGCTGTTCATTTAATAATAATATAAATTTATTTAATCAATTCTGGAGAAGAAATCTTTGGCGTGGACTGCGTCCGTATTTTTTTTTTTTTTTGACAGGGTATCAATTCCGGACAAGGATATTACCGCTTTGGACTCGATCGCGGATAATAATTGACGTATCCGCACGTGGGATCGCACTCAGACCTTGCTATGATCGTTTCTGAAGCCTGAAGCTGGTCTGATGTCCGAAAGCGATAAGATGACGTTGCAGTACTAAATGATTATCTGAATAGTCATTTCCGCCAACGCCTTTGCTTTTTTACGTCGCCGTTGCTGTTAATTTATTAATAATATAACTTTACTATTTTTTAATAAAATATTTACAAACAAACATTTTAATTGATGTGCATCCCATACCACCACATCCAATTCCTGGCATGTACAATATATTGTGCGAAACGTTAAGTTAACTCAAATTGAAAGTCATAAAGTGACTTTCAATATAATGTAGTAATAACTGATTTGATAAGTCCAAGTAACACATTTTTTAGTTTCAAATCAACATTAAATTAAAGTTATTAGTACATTCATCGTTAGTTAGCCTCAACATTTGAGATGTGTATACTTCACTTTCTTCGACCGTTGAATCAACATCCAATTTTATTAATTTAAGTATTCAAATGTATTCTTAATTACTTTATGGTGATGTTGAAACAACTCTTTGAAAATGTCGTTACGATATAAATTGTGTGTTATATTTGTGTTGAATCATTAACATAATTCATTTGTTGACTCTGAACATTAGCTGCTTGTGTCAAAATGACATAAATTCTAGAGTGGACCTCCTGGGACTTTAGAAAAATGTTAAAATTAACACAATTTTTCCAACAGTGTAACTGCTTGGCTCCCTTGGCCATGGTTGTACACGACAACTTTGAGATCGTTGAAGGTCTGATGACCACTATTCACGCTACCACCGCAACCCAGAACACTGTTGACGGACCTTATTCTGGCAAGGTAGGTTTCATCAAACTCAAAAGATTCGTTTGAAAACTCAAACGAAATCCATGTATCTCTGAAATGGTGTTTATGTCCCATATTCTGTGGCTATGACCTTTGTGAACAAATTTATTGTTCATCTTTTGTAATCAGTTTTCATCATTTTTTATTTAAATTCAATCATTGTAATGCAAAGTATGAGTTCTACTGAAACATGTTCATTTGTTATTACAGCTGTGGCGTGATGGACGTGGTGCTGCACAAAACATCATCCCTGCTTTGACTGGTGCCACTAAAGCTCTGGGCAAAGTAATTCCTGCTTTAAATGGAAGGCTGATTGGTATGGCGTTCCGTGTTCCTATTGCAAACGGATCCGTTGTTGACTTGACTGTGCGGCTTGGAAAACCAGCAACTTACGACGCTATCAAGGCTAAGATAAAGGAGGCTGCAGCACCGGGTGGACCTCTTTTTGGAATCCTTGGTTACACAGAAGACGATATTGTGTCTTCTGACATCATCGGCAACCCCCTTTCAAGCATCTTTGATGCCAAGGCTGGAATCTCCCTCAATGATCAATTCGTGAAGTTAATCTCGTGGTACAGTAACGAGACTGCATACACAAGCCGTGTCATTGACCTCATTAAGTTCATGCAGTCCAAAGACTAAATATGTTTCTTGTTTGATAATAAATTGAAAATCTGATGATATCACATTCCGTTGTTAAAAATTGTATGAGTTAATCCATGTTGAAGATTACATACAGATAAGACAAAACCAAAACAAAATTGTCAAGCCTGGTTGAACGTCGCCTCTCGACACTAACAATGAGTGGGAGTACCGCCCCTCTTTAGAAATAAGATAGACAGTAAGACAGTTGTACTAGGGTGATTGTCCTAGATAGATCTAATTGTCTATGTACCTATGACTGAGAATTGCTGATAAAAGAGAAAATAAATCAATAATTTAAATGTAAAGAAAACTTTATTACATTCTCCTGCACCCAATTATCCCCAATAATGAACAATATGGTCCTTCGAGCCGGATATAACCGTGAATAAATAAGTGATAGTGCAGGATAAACAAGAATAAGTGATCTACTAATCTAACTACTCAAGTAAACCCATTACGAACTCAAAACATACGGGTAAGAGTTCACTAGCTGTCAAAGCGCATTTAGCATCGTCTCAAGTCTCTTGTTGCATGTGCTTACAGGAACACGCGATATATGCCTGTCCATCTTTCAAAGATTTAAATGTTGAACAGCGCGAGACCTTCGCGCAAAGGGCAAATTTATGTACGAATTGCTTGACCAAAGGTCGTGCCGATAAGGAATGTAAGAGTAAATATAGCTGTCCGAAGTGTCAACAACGACACCACACACTACTACATAGAAATTTGAGGTCGGGAATGACACAAGCATTACAAGTACACCGAGAGAAAAAATTCGGTATATCCAACAAAATTTTTTTGGTGGGCAATTTTAGTCAATTCAACAAATTTTTTCTGTTGGATTGACAAACTGTTTTGTTGATATCACCAAATGGCTGAGATTTGCTCGTTCGCTACAACAAAATTATTCTGTCACGTAGTTTTTATTTGAATGAACAAATAATTTGTTGAAATAACAAAAGCGGTGGAATATATTCAACAACACTATTTTGTGTATTCTGATTTTGTTGGAAGGCCGAAATGTTTTCTTGATTTTACATGGTCATGTACATTACTTTAATATTTTCTCGTAAGGCGGCGACCATCGCTTTCGATATTCTCACGAGTACCACTTATAGGAGCTGGTTAGTATATATAGTGGCAGAAGATCTCCTCTCTAAGCGTCGCTTAATTCCTGTATTGGTTATGTGTTGTAAATATGTATGTTGTCAGTATATGTTAGTCCCCCTAAAGCTGATCCTATGTTAATTGATGTAATTTTCAGATACTGTATTGTACTTTGTAGAACTAATAAGCTTCAATTCATGTACCTACCAGTATTTTTTTGGTTTTATGAACAAAATAAATTTAGTTGAATCAACAAAGTAATTTAACTGATATGACGAAACATTCGTTGATTTCACCAAATGCTTTTGTTAAATCATTCTGGTGTATTTGTTGATCAAACTAAATCAGCCAGCAAACAATGTTTGTTGAAGCAACAAAGCATTTTGTAGACTGTATATCTACCAAATTTTGTTGTTGATTGAGCAAAATTATTGTTGATCCCACGATACTTTTCTATGAGTGTAAATGCGCAAGTCGAGTCAAACGATTCCCCAACGGCATCCGACGCTGAAGATTCTGATGGATCGATACATGATCCAACTCCGAACGATGCCAATGTCCATTTAAATTTGAAAACAAAGACCATACACAAGAAAATACTACTAGCCACCGCTATTGGACCAGGGTTCTCGTGCCACGTTTGTATCAGAGCGTGTCTCACAGGCATTACGTTTATCACGTAAACGAGTGCAAACCGCGATCAACGGATTAGGCCGAGAATCACTTGGTGTCGTGAAAGCTGTAGTTGAACTGTTGATGTTACCTTGTCATGAGCAAGAACCGGTGATCCCTGTCCAAGCGTTAGTATTACAAAAAATAAACTCGTATAAACCCCAAGAAGCTTTGAATTTAGAGAAATATGGACGTTTAGCGAACTTACGCTTAGCAGAAGCAAAGTGTATATAGCCGTATTCGTATGTCTTGCTACTCGTGGTATACACATCGAATTAGTCAACGATTGCACGTCAGCAGCCTTTCTGGCAGCTTTTGACAGATTCGTGTCACGCCGAGGAATCCCCTCAGATGTGTACAGCGACAATGCAACGACATTTAAAGGTGCCGAAAAAGAGTTGATAAGCGCATTTAAACTGACTTTAGACAGCCCTGAACTGAAATCTCGTTTAAAAAATGACGGAACACAGTGGCATTATATTCCGCCGAATGCTCCACATTTCGGCGGTTTGTGGGAAGCGGGCGTTAAGAGCGTAAAACACCACATGCGACGAGTTCTCGGCTCAGTTACTCCAACAGCGGAGGAACTGACGACATTGTTATGTCAAATTGAAGCTTGCACTGAGAGAACAGTTTATTTATAATGAATAAATGTATTTACTCGGCCATTTTCAAAAAATATTTATTAACTGTTAGTATATTCGATAACCATGAATGAATATTCTGCTCCCTGAAAACCCAAAAAAATTCAGTGGTATTTCCATCAAATATATCCTTTGTTTATACCAAATCGAAATTTGTTAACAGTTAATAAATGCAACTTTGGATCACGTACGATTTAGTTTGCCTCATATCTGACTGTGATTATAGTCAACAATTAACGTATTATACATCTAAAAAAATAGAGTTGAGAATAAGTGAGTGTCACTTCACGCTCACTACGCGGCGCAACACTCGCTTCACTCCCACTAGCAAAACTAGGGCTACGCTTGTATACAAGTCCGAAGATATGACTGATGTCTACAAAACGTGATGATAAATATATATATAAATATTTATGTATATTTATACGTTATATATATTTCAATATATTCATATATTGTTTTATCTGAAAATAGCTATTGTTTAACTATTTTTAGATTTTTATCATAACTGTACCATATTATTGTTATGAAAATAATAACATGTATATCTGAGGTGCATGTTTAACCCTCGAACTACAAACATAATTTATTTTACTGTTATCACATCTTATTTAATACTCACTAAATAACGTATCTATAAAAGAATATAAATTTCATTCACCTTGTTGTAAAATTAACTGAAAGCTGATTTATTAACTGTTAACAAATGTTTAATTAATATATATATATATATATATGTTCATTCAAATATACGGTTTCTTAACTATAAATGGAGATTCGATTCGTCATATCCGAAATTATCATTTGTTAAAATGAAATGAAATTTATTAACTATAAATAAACTGTTCTCTCAGTGCACGATTTATTTCAGAGAATTTATAGCATTTCGTAATATAATCATTTTTTAGGCTCGGGGACGACGATCTGCCGACGATGCAGGCGTCGTTCAGGATGGATAGTTTGTTCACCACACCATCGAGGCACGACGACATCATAGCTACGTTTAAATAACTAAAACTAATATTCGATATTCGAACACATATCTCGTAATTTGTTATACATTTATCAAGATCAGGTTCGAAGAGAATTTTGTAAAATAAGAAGAACCAAAAGTTTTGTCATGTCTGTGAATAAAGAAATTTTTCATTTATGTCTATACGTAATTATTTATTGAATTAATAACATTACAGCGTAATGCATTAAGGTGCAGGTCGTTGGATAGAAAATTATGTTGGATGGCCGTAAATCGAAACCAAATGTGCAAAAAATAATTCTTGAATTTTCTCAAATTGTTATTCTGAGCCCTGAGATTTTTTTTCATTTGTAAGAATACTAATTTCATATGTAGCACTCAATATTGCAGCAAATTGATTTCAGCTGTAATTTTTTTCTAAATTTATACAGTTCTATTAAGCAATCTTAGAAAGGTCTTAGAATTCTTGATTTTTTTTTCCTTAGTTTCAATTTCTACCTTATCGCTCTATACACACATATTCCTACAGCTGGAATGTAAGATCCGCGATAATTCCATGCAGTATAGAAATCCTGCGTGGCAAGTTACCAACACGTGATATTCTTGGCAAAAAATGGGCGACAAATCAATGGGATTACCTTCAGCCGATTGGTAAAACAGTTTACTAATTCCTGTGCGCGAAATCGACGCGCTGATTATCTTGGCGGGGCGTATGGTAATTTTTTTGAAAAAGTTGATTCAGCCAGCAGTGTTACTTATATGCGCATAGTCTCGAGAATCGGTGTTAAGGAAATGTAATTTTTGCAATATGAAGAATTTATTTCAACAGGTTTTTTTCTTCAGAGTTTTTGATGAAATCTTTACCCATTAATGATATGAAATAAATATTACACGGTTTTGTTTTTATTTAAAGTGGGTAAGCTGTTTCTTGCGAAAATGAGAATAAAGCTATTCACAGATACGAAATGGGAATAAATAAATAAATTAATTAAAAAACTGAATAAAAAAATTTCAGATATATTCGATATTTCTACTATTCTGATAAAGAAAGTTGTATCTTTATTCTATCGTTCGCTTAGGAATATGCTTTTGAATTAAATTATACTCGTTGTTGCTAGCTGCGACTGGTCAAACAGGTCCAGTTCTATTGGCGCTAAAGCTATATGGATATACGTATTACTGTACGTATACGTGGGCGTAGAAACAACTACTATAAGTGTCTCGTCCCACGTGAAAGTATTAATAAAAATTTTCTTCCTCATCATACCTACTCGCATAGATTACTTATTTTTTAAATAATTTTCGATTAAAGTAGTCTAGACACCGTTTCCTTAACAACCTATATGCAACTGCACTCTCAACGACACTCGTACAACCTTGGAAGTTGGAAAGAAGAATTACTGCATCTTGACATTTTTGAAACTACCTACGAGCAGAGGTATAGGTATAACGTAATCATTTTTATTTCGAAAACAAAACAATGAAAAATAAAATTTATACAGGATTCATACAGCATGACACATCTCACGCCAAAACCGGCGAAGTCCAGATTGCTGCCATCCGCCCTGAAAACATTAAAGAAGCCTCCGACAATTTTTAGATTAATTTTTTATTTTCTATGATAACTTAGAAATTAATGAACGGATTTTGATGATTCTGGTCTCAAATGATGCGCTGTTGCTCAACCCAGAACTGGTTGAAATATGGAATCAATCGGTGCAATAGTTCTTGAGTTATTTGAAAAACAATATTTTGACAAAAAATAATGTAGTTGATGATATCTCAAGAACTAAACAACGGATTTAGTTGATTTTGGTTTCAATCGACGCCGTTTTTCTCAACTAAGAACTGACTCAAATTTGGATTCGATCAGCCGAACGGTTTCCGAGTTATTCGAAAAACAAAATTTTATTTTCACTAGCATACATATTTTTCGATTTCGAAACGCCTTCAAACCTGAAGTCTTGGGGTTTAGTTCCGATATATTCAATTTTTTTTTCACGCTCTTTCACCATGGAATACAGAATTTTCCTCAATTTCAACCAACGCATAAAATTATTTCCAATCACATATGAATAAATATTTTATTACATCTTTATCTGATCGGTATAAAACTGAAATTGAAAACTATTTCCGGTACCGGGAAACGCCTATTCACATATACCTATGCTCGATCAATTTCGTTTATTATATACCCGATAAAGTATATAACATACGTTATTTCGTTCGAGGTAAGGTCCGAGAGATTGGGCTTAAATTTTTTCGGGTATTACCTGGCTGATGGCGTGCACCAGCGGTATATATACCTATATACCTATATCGGTATGTGTTACGAAGGTCGAGATTTTTATCGAGAGAAATCGAAGGTGGTTTATTATATAAAGTCGAGGAGGTGGTCACGCTGCTGCGGTCCTACAGCTTATTACATGCGTATATACATAATACTATATACTATAGTATATAGATGTAATAATTCATATGGCATACTATACATGCCCATGTGTATACTTTATGTATATATCGACTATATATTACTATATAAATATTTTTAATTATAATGCGCGCATCTTCTTATACATATAACATACATACCTATATATATACTTACACATATGGTATATATAAGGAAGATTGCCTCATCGATGGGTTAAAATCTAGTTGGCTAATGGTATATAGGTATATATATTAATATATATGTATATGTATTATAGGTATAATTTCTATACCCGGGAGACTCTGACACGATTAGATATCACCCAGTGAAGGTATATGAGAGAAAAAAAAATTTCAAAATCACCAGTTCTCTGGACCATGACAGTTAAAATTAACGGCTTTATTCAAACATATTTATTTACCTATTTATTTATTCACTATAATACCCATATATAATATTATACAATATACAATAGATTTACTATCGAATTGCAATCGTGTCATGATGATGAACTTTGCCATATCATTGTCACTTCGAAAGGAAAGAAAAAATAAATATTTTAAATTGCGATACAAAAATTCCGTTAAAGTTCACTAATTCATTTGATTAATTATATATCTTTTTCAATTAACAAAAAATTTCGAGTCTCATTTGAATATAATAAATATAATAGGTAGGTGTTATGTTCTAAGGAAATTTATAATAATTAAAAATTTTCGACATATTTTCGCATATTAATAGTAATAATGATAAAAAAAAAGAAAAAATGATATGAGAATGATTATGGTGTATAATAACGCGTGGGAAAAGGTGTCGAATAGTTGTGCGGGAACAGCCTTAACGTTAGTTCCAGTTGTTGGTTTATTTATTACGTCCTTGTAGTCTAGAAGACAAAGAGAGTCTTTCAAGACACAATTACTATTATATAGGTACTATTATAGTTATAATAATATAATATACTCTCATGGTGTAGTGTTTTACGTTAGTTAGACAATTTTATATATAATCGTAATATATAATGATCTGAGATTAACATTGTCCGTGTATATTTTATCTCTCAGATTGTATGTTTCGTTCATGAGATACCTTTATCTGTGTATACATGAAACTGACATTAATATTTATCTGTAGTCAAAAATAAAGATCAGATAACCGAGTCTGACTATTCTACAATTTCCATATTAATTTAAAACTCGTGAATTCGGCGGGATTGGTTATCTTTGCATGGATACAAATGGGTCTGTAATAACGTCAGAAATCAAGCGTTGATTGACACCGAAAGGATCAAAACCTCACTGAGTGATATTCGCAGAGTTGAAAAATGAGAGAATCGATTTTTGGTAAAAACTTACGATGATGACTCGACCGAAAACTGAAATAATTATTCGTATTATCTAGATTAATTTGGGTCAGAATTATTTCATCTTTGTTAAGGCAAAAATACCAATTATCTTGTGGAAGACTGTGAAAGACATAAGGACATGAACAATGAGGACAATCTGATTTCTGTTACAGATAATTTCCAACGAAATGCATGTTTACTGTTATCTAGATTAATCTCTGAAGGAATCATCTCATCTGTGTTAAGATAATGATACTTGAATATCTTGTAGAAGATTTTGAAAACAATAAGACACACATTGTTTTCAAAGTCTTCTACAAGATATACCTCAAACAATAAGACACTATAACAATGAGGAAAATTTGATCTTTGTCACAGATAATTTCGAACTCAATACATCTTCTCTGTTATCTAGATGAATTACTGAAAGAATCATCTCATCTGTGTTAAGATAATGATACTTGAATATCTTGTAGAAGATTTTGAAAACAATAAGGCACTAACATTGAGGAAAATTTGATGTTTGTCACAGATAATTTCGAACTCAATACATCTTCTCTGTTATCTAGATGAATTACTGAAAGAATCATCTCATCTGTGTTAAGATAATGATACTAAATATCTTGTAGAAGCCTTTGAAAACAATAAGACACTAACAATGCGGACAATTTGATCTTTGTCACAGATAATTTCGAACTAAATTCATCTTCTCTGTTATCTAGATGAATTACTGAAAGAATCATCTCATCTGCGTCAAGATAATGATACTTGAATATCTTGTAGAAGATTTTGAAAACAATAAGACACTAACAATGAGGAAAATTTGATCTTTGTCATAGATAATTTCCAACGAAATTCATCTTCTCTGTTATCTAGATGAATTACTGAAAGAATCATCTCATCTGTGTTAAGATAATGATACTAAAAATCTTGTATACGACTGTGAAGAAAAATGAGGACATGAAGAATGAGGATGACCTAATTTTTTCCCCAGATAATTCGATCGAAATTTATCTTTACTGTTTAAATCAAGATGAATTTCTTGCGTAGTGATCTCATCTTTGTTCAGATAATAATATCGATTATCTCGCACTCGTTATAACCGCGTGGTATATTCCATGTAATAAGATTTGTTAGAAAGGTGTATCTCAGGCCGCATGCTGCATGGCCAGTCGGAGGTGGTAGTAGTAGCGGGGACTTGTTCGCGGCCTCCATCTGGTTCCCGTCCCCAGCTAGGATACTTTTGCCCCCATAGTACACGCCTTGCGTTTTCCGTTCCCAGTTAACTTAAGTTAGTTACCTTTCTCCTCTTGCACGGGCCAGTAGCATATGTTTTCATTCGGCAGTTGATGCGGCTATTTCGTGGACTCAATTCGCGCGCTAGCTAGCTAGGCCGCTGCAGGTTTACCCGCGAACGGTTATCAAATCTCCAAGAGGCCCAAGAGGGCCCTAAGGCCTTCCGCGCAGAAATCCCAATCAGTGATTGATTTTTTTTTTAATTTTTTCAAATTTTTTTTATGAAATTAGAAAAAGAAAGTATTCCACCAGCTACTTAGATCCTAAATAGTAGAAATTATGTTATTCATCAATGCCGCTATCCTTCTGCTAGCTGCGATCGTCACCAGAACCGGTAAGTCCCGATTCACTCTCACATTCGCATTACATATAATCAATATATCCTTATGGTTATCGTTTACCTAATTATCAATGAGATTTATGGAGAATATTAATATAACTTTGCCAATAAAATTACGGATAGTTACCTTTCCACTTCTTCTTATACGGATGCATTATCATTATTAATTATCCACGCTCGTTTTATTACACCGCGTTAATAAATCGCGTTAATGTGATTCAATATTCTCCACTGTTTCTGAATGTAGCTGATCATGGAATGACTTGCCAAGGCTGTCAGTCAAGGCTTGACTTCTGAACTTTTGACATTTCATTTTCTCTCTAACAAAGTTTACTATGGTAGATACATATATATATATACATCGCTGTAATAACTGGTTAGGTGTTATTTCCGCCTGATCCGATCACCGTTTGCCATTTGCAACAATTTAGTCATTGACATTTGGTGGATTGAGATAATGGTGAAATTGTTCGCCAAAATTCTTGGTTTTTTATTTTCTTCATTATTTCTTGTTTAACTAATCGTAAACATGTTATATCTTGTCCAGGACCCGCGATATGCACGATTAGTTATCATTCAGCGCGTATATCATTTCGAGAAAGTTGTACACAAGACATTATAAGACCCCCTGCGCGATATACGAGACTCTATTGCATAACGGTGTTGGGTCGCATAATTAGAGCCGAGCATTATGCTCGTAAACTCTTAGTAAGGCGCCAAGAAGAAAAGAGACAAAAACAAAAGACTATCCACAGCCGGGAGACAGAAATTTTTCGAAAATTCTTCATTGCTAGGGGTTATTCCATGTTCAAAAACACCGCGAACCTATTACGAAAGCCTTTTCTTCACTCTAGAGTCAAACAGTTGTGACCATGATAACTCAAAAACGATTAGCTCCATTGATTCGAAATTTATATCGGAGCTTGATAACATCTTCAACTTTGGATCTATCTAGAATCAAGCTAATGTTGAACTTAGTTTAGGAACTAGTGACCGTATGAAGCCGAAAAATGCGTTAAGCGAAAGTGAGATAAGAAAATATGATTATATCTGGATAATTTTGGGGGCAAATAATTGAGCTAGGTCAATCGATGGACAAAGATGTTATAAAAGTACTCTACAAATTCCATATCAACCGGTAATATATTTATTGAATTATCGTGGCGACCACAAACGTATGGGCTTTTTAATAGCGTAATAATGTATGCACGTAGTATGTATTCCGTATTACCAGCTACTTATATCAGTAGGTATTACAAATCGGGTTGGGCCGGGCTGTGACCGACAATCAGTGAATGTTATTGCTTATTGAAAACTAGGTATACGTGGTGCACTCGTGCAGCCTTGGCTTAGGCCTGGCTGCTGGCTGCCTTTCCATATTAATTCTCAAGTACGGATCAAGTTACAAATCTTAAAATTGAGACCCCTCCTATATACAAACATGATCCATGTAGCCCTGAGGGTTACACTCGCCCATATCAAACTTTCGATTATCCTGGATACGGAACGATGAGAAAGGAGGGGAAAAGAAAAAAAGTAAAATTATTCAAAAACGAAAGGAGGAGTTTAACAATTCAAAATTTTCTCAGATCTATTCAGTATTTCAAATTTTGCATCATTTAAGAGCGGCGAAACACACCCATGATTACGATAGCCTTCGCAGATGAAAAGGCGCGATTCAATTCGCCCGGCTGTATAGGCGAGGCTGTAGGTACCATGAGGTGTATACGATTCCCACAGAATCCGTGCGACCTTATGACCAGTTTGAAATGAAAAATGAAAAGAAAAACAACATCTGGCGGAGAATGTAGCTACATACACATCTGTATTATACATAATTGTCGTGTCGTAGGTGTAGGTGCAGTACGAATATATCTTACGTTAGAGAGAAACAATGCGAGTGATCAACTACTTGTCTGGGTATATGCGTATAATGACTTTGCTCTCTGCGATCTCGTAACGTCATTTATATTACAAATAGCCAACAAAGCTGTTGTATGTAAGCGAGATGATAAAGACTACATCGTTATGCGAATAAGGGGATGATATTGTCATTAATCTTCGACAATTTTTATTCAATTATCTTTGAGGAAGATAAGATCGTTTTTATTTTTTACTTTTATAAGTTTTTGCGTTATCTAAACAATGACGAGATGATGCTTAGGGAAATTAATCTAGATAATCCAAAATAGTATGAATTTGGTTTCGGTTCGGACGAAATGTTGAATCTTGAATGGTTGAAAAGATAGTAGAGCTTGTTAGCCTCCAGACTGTGAAGAATGACTACGCGTGTTTTCTATTCAGAAATACTCTGACTTTCGATTTCACACGATTTCATGAAAAAAATTTCATTTCTTAAGGCCACATAGTACCCTCTGCGCAACGCGATATCAATGATATATCGGCAATTGCCTAACGCCAGGGGTATATGTTGCGCGTGCGTACGCGTGTGTGCGCGCAACCGTAGGTAAAAGTCCGCACGGCCTAGTAAGACAATAGTATAACTATATGTAAAACGCTGTGGGCGTAGCTGATGGACGTCCTTGAAACGGTTACAAGATTCTAGATAGATTTGCAGACCATTGGCACAATGCAAAACGCTGCAACAGTTCAAAATCGTTTCTTTTTCTCGTTTGTAATTATATAGTTTCGAACGTATTTCTCTCTCTCTCTCTCTCTCGAATTTCTTCACGGTGTAAGCCTCCTGTTATACTACCGGCGCGGGCGTGGCGCCATATTCGAATCGGTGAATTTCTTCGACCGCTGCAGCTAATTGGCGCCAATCATATTTTATATTCTGTTATTGTGCGCAGGGCACAAGCGCAAGTTCCGAGTGTCCAATATTATGCAATCGGGTAGGTACCGCGCTCTAGTTTCCGAGCTCCGGTATGCCGACTCACTTTCACTCATTCACTGCCCTGTAGACTTATACTCGGACTCTTTTATACCTTGCTCTCTCCTTCTTCTCTCTCCACCATATTTATGTACAATGTGTATATCCAGCTCTCTCTCTTTCTCGCTCGCATGACTTTCACTTTGCTTGCTTGCTCGCGACGAGCGCGACGCCGACGCCGACGCGACTCGACCCGACGCGACGCGATTTCGTGTATAAAACTGTTTGTTTTTCTCTCCAATCGTCGTCGAATCGCCTCAGTAAGCCAGAGGAAAATAATTTACAAGAAATGAAAGAATTGCGAACAAAAAAAAAACCAGAAACAGTAGTTTTTTTGACTTTTGAAATTCGCCAGCGCGGGAAAAGACTTGACCTAAAAAAAAATTCAGCTTATCTAGATACACTAATGACGATTATTCATTAATTATTCATTATAATCAACTTACATCTAGACGTAATTAATCGAGTTATGATAATTTTCTGCAGTGTATGAAATAAATTGTCGGATTAGAATATAAATGCAACACATACCGTATCGCATTATTTTATGAAAAATACAATAATCCTGTTCCTATATCCTACTTCCGGTTTGATATACCTATACCTAATACGTTACATAGCCACTCCTTAGAGTAGATCTCGGGGTATTATAATAATGATCTCTGAGTCCTCAGGCTATTTCAATGTACTATAATATGTGTTACGCCTTTATTTTGCTGCATTACATAATATATATAACACTTTTCGATACTAGTGCGAAAGTGTTGACGAGTTTGAAGTTTTCTCGCCCTATCTTCCGCACTTGTGTATCAGACTCGGTTTTTTCGACACAACGTGCGTTAAGTTGAATTTTATGCACGGGAAAACCCGCGCACAAAATCAAACTTTACGCACAGCGTGCCGAAACCGACATTATTAGTATTTGAAGACATTTAGGCGTGGTTAATTTATTTAATTACGTTGCAATAACGCCGTGTAGTATGTTATATAATTTAATTGCGCGGTCCACACCGTGGATATTCAATATGGTATATATAATTGCAATTAGTGTTATTATACTGCAATGTTGTATATCAGTCGGCGCTGTAGCAGCATGAGATTTGTTACCTCGCAATGATGCGCAGAATTCTGTTCATTTTCTCTATCCCATTTAATTTTATTCACATTTCTTAACGCAATTAAACTACATAATACTTTGTCTTATGTTAGAATTAGTTGTCTGCAGATGTTTTTGCATATTTAATGAAATTTTGTTTTAATCAACTACTGCTCACTGCTGCAGGCTCGGCTGCCTCGTGAACCTGTATATTATAACATTGCGAAACGCGACCTACGCGCGTTTAAACAACGTGCATGGCCGAGAGCTTAGACCATATATGTATGCGGAAGTTCGTTTTAGATGCGATAAATCAAAGACAAAAAAAAAAAACAAAAAAATGAACACAAAAAATCATTTTTAAAGTGTCCTCTGAGCTTTATCGATGCCTGAGTGCAGAATGATTAATTAATATTGATCTAATGAACCGATCAATGAATCAATATGAGATACACGATCGCCGGATAGCCCCAAAAAATTATATATATAGGTATACGTACACATAGTTAAATATCTGTCACAAAAGTTGTGGATAATTGCCCGAAGCTATATTGGTACGGTTTAAAACGGCGTCGTCCTTGGATTATTATACTTATCCAGGAAGTGATCGAAGTCGACGAGTGGCTGATATTATACTCAATTCTCTGAAGAATTTATACAAGAACAAATCCGGTAAACCCGACCGCGACGTGGGCAGAGTCATTATAGATATACACACGCATACATAGATATACTGATACATACGAGTTATGGAAAGCCGAAAGGCATATCATATGATGACATATGTTGGCATGTGTGTGTATACCTATATGCTTGTATGTTTTTTGACAACTATATGTATGTAATGTTATAATTGGTTGATATGTATGCAAATGCACATATCGTATATGTATATATGTATACACACAGGTGGCGGTATAATGTGTGTATATATACCGTATATACATAATTATGTGTATGTACATACTCACCTTGTGCCTCAGTAAACATTCAAAAATTCAAATCAAGGTGAGCTGTGGATGTTTAAACGACTACCGGAACTTATATAGTATGTACGCATATATATCTGTATATGTATAATACCATTTTGGTATTTTCCCATGACTCGGATTAAAAGATTGAAAGAAGAGAAGCAAACGAGGAAAAGGATTGTGGGAATCGGATGCAAATAATAAATCGTGGTCAGGAGATCGCAGACATATATATTCTTCCATTTTCCGTATATTCTTGACCAATTCAGTTATAAAAATGCACAACAATCTTCTGTATTTGTTGTGAAATAATATCCTGCGTTGTAGAAAAGACACAGAGTTCAAAAATATCGTTTTAGTACGGGTTGTTTCGTTCTGCTATGACAGACCATGTGAGCGGGAACGTTCAAAAGGTCGCATTTATAAGAAAAGTTGATCTAGTCGGCTGTGGCGTATCACCCTTAATATAGGTATAAAATCTATCCGTTTGCAATAGCAGAATGTGTAATTATCCTTATATTCCGCAAAGTATGTGCAATAAATGGTCAATTTCTCCATCCATTACAAAGCCATCAAGGTTTTAGTTTATCTCACAATTAGAAATATACCTATTGAGGTTATGATACGTCATGTCGATCGACGATCTCACTTCACAAATGAAATACGTATAACTATAGCATAAGCGTGTGTATAAAATCTTCAATATAGAATACCTGCAGCTCGTTTCATCTAGTATTTTGTTCTCTAATTTACATTCGATGTTTTTTTTTTTCTTTTTTCTTTTTGTTCGCATTTTACAATATGGCGGCGATATTGGTATCACATGGTAGAATATAATTCAGCGTTTAATGCTGCAGGTTCACGTATAACGGTCACGCAGAGAGTAATAATTATTGTTTAACCTTCGGGTTAACGCGTGTCTGCAGTCTTTTATTATAAATACCATTCTCAAAACATACGTATCTATAATAATCTTAAATATATACCTATAGTTATAGAATTTCTCAATCGCGTTCTAACAGTATTGTTTTATATACCTGTACACATATCTTACATATATAGCTGTAAGCTTTGACCGATTTATTTACTTTATAACTATACATGGTAAAAAGTATTATAAAACATTGTAGATATATATGGATATACCCTATATCCACAATGTATATATATATACAGTATATGTAAATGCCTATAAATAAACAGTAATGGCTCAATATTTCAATTTACTATTTATTCACAATGATTGTTATTACTTTTTCTTGTTATATAGGTGTAAAAAATTGCAAAACTACAATTACCCAGAGTCGCACGCCTTTATTGCGAATTGCGTGCACTTAGAGTTATTATCATAATTTGAATTATCTGAATTGCAAAAAATATAAGAGTTCGATACTGTATAGACGAGTTTAATGTTTCTGCAATTGACTGAATGTATCAGTCCGTAAAAATCATATTTTTGAATTATCGTACTGCACGTACAGGGTTTAGTTTATATATAGTGTATAAAAAGGAATTAGCTGGCTGAAATATTCGCAATGTTTGCGGAGCACGTGCTCGAACTAATCAAATAGCATTGTAAAAAGTTTGATCACACTTGTGGATGAAAAACTAAATCTTATATGAACAAAAGTGGGGGAATAAATTATTGTTTATTAAGATCCTCGAGGACACACGTACCTACTATTAACTATACTTGACCAGATTTATTCGAATTTCTTATAAGGTCAGCCCTGACACACCCAAATGGTCAATGATCCACTGACAATGATGTGGAGAGAAAAAAAATGATATATTTGTAGCTACAATTATCTTAGACCTTATAAAGCGGTCTGTACGCCGAGAAAAAGAAACAGTAAGATGAAATTATGTTCAATGTAACATTTAGCCCACTGAATTTCGAAACTCGATATAAAAGTCAATGTCGAAAATAAGGACGACCGCGCAGGCATTCAGTTTTATAATAATAATCATTTTAATAATATTTAGCTATTATCGTTATTATTTCATATACGATATGATATTTGGTTCTGTTAAGTAGTTGATTTTTTTTCATTCCTGTGGCGTTATATTACCACATTCATTTTTATTATCGTGATAATCGACGATTAGTTGGATCGTGATGATATCTAGTTATGTAGTAACTGATATTCAATTCGATTAGTGATTTTTTTGAGTATCGAATTGCCATTTATTAGAGTTTTCGAAATTTATCATTACTCACTTATAGTCATACTAATCGGATATTTATAATTAGTATCATCATTTAGTATATTTCGGTTTAAGATAGTAAAATCATCGATTTTCTGAGATCGTTCCGTGAATATCATAGTTTTTCTGTTAGCAAACTTGGAAATTCGAAAAATTCATATATCTAATCATAAAACTAATCCAAGAAGACGATATTGTAGTTTGAAAACGCGAAAATGATCAAATAGCAAAAACAGTACATTACGTCGTGATCAATCATCGTTAACTGTGTAATAGTCGCGTGTGTAATAGTAGTCAATACTAATTGCCTGGAAAAAAAATTAATAAAAAAAAATCCATTCTTGTATTTCCTTTCATTTAGCTTTGCGTTTGCATCGCGATTCCCATGGGCTTTGATCTGTAGCAGTATTTGTACCTAACTCAAGTCCATATAGTACTTTTTACTTTCACAGGTTGTGTTGCGACTAGTGTGTCTTTAATATGTACAACACACATCCGCATATATAAAAAGGGAGTGGTGTACCTAGCTGGGTTTCAATCAGACTCGACATTACTGTCCATGAAGGCATATGCACGTATACTCATGGCCGAAGGTCGCGTTATAAATTCATATCGTCGCGGTAACAGTTTACACATGTTAACTTGGCCAAATTGGAGCGATAACATTTCAGCTCCTTTTTTTATTTTATTTTTTCTCTTTTTTCTTCTCCGATTTGTTTCGTATTGATCTCATGCTGCGGAATTGAGAACGGATATTGTACAACGTGCATAGATACAGGCGTGATAGTACATTAGGTATATCTGGTCTTGTTTTTCGTATTTGAATCCGGGACGCCGTGCCGCGCCGCGTCGCGTCGATGACCCTGAGGATCGATTTTTTAAACCAAAGAACCACTCTCAGCCTCCAGGATCCAAGTTCTGCTGCAATTACGATCTCTATATCATACGCAGAGCGGCGTACAGCGATCGGCAAAGCACGTATTATGTCGAGGGCGAGATGCAGCCCACGCCCTAATACACATAGCAAATTGAGATAAGATCAATCCGCTTTTGTATACCTCGCATCTATCTATAGATACCGGATCCTGGATCCTGGATCGTCGATAGTTTTCATATCGTGTGCAAAAAAAAAAACGATTTCAACATCTCTGCAGAACAAGATTAGTACAATTCGTTTTTAGATTTCAATTTACCACGAAGGTAATGACGATACGGAAAAAATGTGCTCCACCTTTTTCGTAGAGAATTTAATTGGCTTCATTTTTGATACCCACTTTTATTTCGATATCATTCACGGTTATCGAGATATCATCGTAAATCTGCGATGGGGCATCTTTCTTCGCCTTCGTTGTTTTTTTTTTATATCATTCAATATTCAACTGGAACGGATGATTAGTATTACTCATCTACGCAGACTGAAGGTATTTGACCGTTTTTTTTTTTCGACCAGGCTAAATATTCGCTGCATGATCAAAGTAGGACGAGCTATTCTGCCGAGATACCTATACTGATCCGATTTAATTGAATATACTATTATGTTTAGTGGTCAGTAACCTTATATGCGATATTATAGCCGTATACGCTATGATGGAAGAGCTGATGATGTTAGCGAATCCCGATTGAAAAACGAGGTATAATTATATTTAGTCATTATACCGCTTTTCGATTGGTTTTTTTTTTTTTTTTTTTTTTTTTTTTTAATTTTTTCTCATCCATTCTTCTCATTTCTTATTGCTTTTTCACTGACGCACATAAACCCAGTCAGCTGATGGCTCATCTTAAGCCAATTCATGAATGATTATTAGCTCTTAATTGATTTTTTTCATCTGTAAGTTAATTGACTAGTCAGTCGAGTTTATACAGACATTTCAATAAAATACGACGAGAAGAAGAAGAAAAAGAAGAATAATAATAAGAAGGAGGCTCCGCTATACCGTTACCGATCTCTTGTGCAGCGATCGAAATTTTTTCATTTTTTTTTCACTCATTTCGCATATTTTTTTGTTTCACTTCTCTCTCTCTCTTTTTTTTATTTTTCTGAATATTTCTCTCGTTGCATAATTTTTCGAGCCTTCAACAATAAATTGTTACCTGGTAGGTTTAATTGGCGCTAATCTCTTCCACGTGGAGAGTCACATACATAGAAGCTGGCTCTCTGTAACAGTCGGGAGAGTCGAGTCTTGCGTTAGTTAGTTTCGAAGTAAGCGTGTGAAATTGAGAAGTTAGAGTTTCGCAACCTTATATATCTACGTTAACCAAATTTGCTTAGCATTCAAACCGCGATGCTAATCTTGCTTTACTTTCCATTTCTATTCCCATTCCAATTCCAAGTCCCATTCCCATTGCACCCGGGTGCGCGCATACGAGATTCTAAATCCCCGAGTTAGGCGTATTTACAGACATTAAAAACGCCGGGTTCGCGACAACCCGCGCCACACCCACCATAGGAATAAAAAAATTGGACCACAAGGCTAGAACTTGTGACGTTATCATTCCGAATTTTTAATGACTAAAAATGGATAATATCAACGTTTTTCGATCGTGCCGGAAATAGAAAAACCCTCGAGCTATAGATTTTCGACAAAATCTACGGTGGAAAAGAAAACGAGGTAACCGAAGTTGCGAGGTGTAGCGTGGACCGAATTTCTGCGGCCATATTGAATCTTCAATTTTTTTTAAATCACTACGATTTATGTTTCACTTTCGGTGATATTTCGCACAGGTGAAATCCCCAATCCCTAATGAATCTAATATATTTGAATAAACTTTTTAATAGGTGAAATGAAACATCTTCATACGGATTTCTTCGTTATTATTATTTATTTTGTTTTTAATTGGAGAGCGTATGTAGGTCGATATTTCTGGTCTTTGGAAATTAACACGTTCTTTAATTGAAGATGAAATCTTCTCGTTTGGTGGTTGATGTATATATGTGACGATTTATGTACGGAAATACGTTGGTATTTATGTAGGTTTATCCATACATACGATTTATAATATTTTCATACATACAACTTTCAACGACACCTACACTCCCAGAATCCTACTTCGTTCCGGTTTGTAATTGAGAAAGTGTAATGCTCCAGCAGCAGCAGCAGCCAGCAGTGGCCATTGAGCATATCTCTCTGCTGAAATTGTGCCAATAATAAGCTTATCAAGACCCGTTTTTCATTCGGGTATATCATTATGCCTATATCTATATACACAGTAAAAAAAAGTAGAAAAAAAGTGATTTCTGGTAATCACTATGCATATATTTAAAAATGATAACAATCATGATATACCCTCAAGGATCATTACATTCTTATACTATATAATACATAGTTTTTTATTCATTTTTTCTATTCCTTTCATGAATTAACATCGAAACTAATGATCTTTGGTTAATTTTATTACACCTCATATAATCATCATTGCCTCACAAGGACAAACGCGAACCGGATTACCCGAATAAATATATTCATGACGCGATTTTAAATATTTTTTTATTACGTATTCTTGTTTCACATATAACTATACGTATATCGGGAGAATTCGTGGAAACGGTTCATAGGGAAGTGAAAACGCCTGCATACAGGCGACTCAGAAGTCAAGCGATTGGGTTTTAATTCGCATATTGCGTGCCCATTGGCTACGTGGTTACAGTAGTTATTGAATGAAAAAATTAATTTTTTTTTCTCGTTCTCTTTTGGGTTTTCAGAATGTCAGCGAAGTATACCAAGAAATTCGCGGCAGAGCCGCGCCGAAAGAGGCCTCGAATTCGAGTGCCCTGAAGAGTTTGGCTACTACCCTCATCCCCAAGATTGCACCCAGTACTACGTCTGCGTTTTTGGTGGCGCTCTCCTCGAGTCATGTACCGGGGGGCTGATGTACAGGTAAAAAAGAAAAATTATCATTCGAGAGATAAAAATTAAATATATTTTATTGACTTTAGTCACGGTAGTCATAAATGAGGTGAAATTTGATTATGTCTGAAAATTATAATTCCTTATAATATAGATATAGGTAGGTATGTTAAGATATTTGAATAGCCGAAATTGGTTGATAGATTTTGATCTTTTTTTTTTAATTTATTTTTTATTACGTTATTTTAACTACTCTTAGTTATGATAGCTGGTTATATACATAGAATAAACTAATCATCGTTGAATATATATGTTCAGTTCTTAGAAATGAACGGTACATTTGTTGCCTGCGTAGAATTAATTTCCTCCGTTCGCAGATACTTTTTCATGTGCAGATTTTTTTTTTATACCCACGCTATTCCAGCTACGACCGATGTATACGTGTTGTATTTTGTTGATCATAATCGTTGTTCCTGCATTCTGAATAAAATTTAGAAAAATATATAGAAAGAGACAAAGAGGTAGGGAGTATTGTTCGAAATGGGTGAATGAGAGAAAACTGCTTTTTTTGGTGTTGGTTTTTCTCGTTGCGGTCTTCGCTGGATGTTGTAACCGATTACGACGTGAGTGCATGCATATGATGAATCCTCATTAGTATTCCAAGGTTTTATTACAGCATCATTTATGGACAGATATCAATTGACGACAAAATTCCGGTAACCACTACGCTTAGAAGTTAGTATAATAGTTAACGATAGGAATTCTCGATGACTAACGGCTTAAACATCCTCGAATTTCTCCCTGTGCGTAGCCATGCCGGTTGTCCGTGATAAATATCATCATCAGCTTCTTTGTGAAGGCCTCCGCCGCGAAAAGACCGCGAATTTTAACCTTGCGTTTCCACATACACGGTGGTCAATTTTCATTCAGGCTTCATCAGGTGAATGATAAAAAAATGTTCGGTGAGGAAGAAGGGAAGAAAAAATTCTTCATATTCAAAAGATGTCCGGAACCTTCGACATCATTTGTTCAATTATATTCGCAATAATAAACCTGGGTAAAGCTTAATGTATTCGAATATATACTTGAATGTACTTAAAGATACTTGAATATACTCAGATATACTCAAATATACTCGAATATACTTGAATGAAGTGGAATACACTCAAGGATACTTGGACATACCAAAATATATCAAAACACAGTAAAAATCGCTCGAAGATACTAAAAAAAAATATTAAAAAATACTTAATTATACTCAAAGAATACTAAAAAGTACTTGACGATACTCAAAAATACTAAAAAGTACTTGACGATACTCAAAAAATACTAGAATATACTCAAGAATACTAAAAAATACAACACAGTAAAAATTGCTCGAAGATACTAAAAAAAATACTAAAAAATACTTCATTATACTCAAAGAATACTAAAAAGTACTTGACGATACTTAAAAATACTAAAAAGTACTTGACGATACTAAAAAAATACTAGAATATACTCAATAATACTGAAAAATACAACACAGTAAAAATTGCTCGAAAATACTAAAAAAAATACTAAAAAATACTTCATTATACTCAAAGAATACTAAAAAGTACTTGACGATACTAAAAAAATACTAAAAAGTACTTGACGATACTCAAAAAATACTAGAATATACTCAATAATCCAAAAAAATATTAGAATATGCTCAAAGAATACTAAAAAATGATTAACTATGCTCAAAAGATACTCAACATACTTAAATACACTCAAGCACACTGAAATTGACTATAAAATACTGAAAGATATTAAACGTAGGCATACTAAAAAAATACTTGAACATAGTACTAAAATATACTGAAATCTGCTGAAATGTATTCGCTTTTCTCCTCGTCTCGTTCAATTCTCTCCGCAATAATAATGATTATCTACGAAAGGGGATCTTTCACCGCATCTATTGTCTCGTGGGTGTCTCGGATCGAGAGATCTCAGCTTCCGCTGTTTGTCTCGTATTGTTAACTGCAATTCTTTACAGTTGTTTACGATCTTGTATACATACTTGATACTTTGGCAATATACATACGTCAACAATATGAGAAGGCATGCAGATGTGCTCTTCGGGCCTCGACCCATATGCGGATCCTCAATTTCCACGGATCTTTCGCCACTTCCAATACAGCATGTCTCTCATATCATCACGGTCATTCGTCTGATCTCTCATACATGTATATACCTATATATACTATATATTTATTATATCCATTCCCAATAATCGAAGGATATACGTAATAAAAAATACTCACATCTCTCAGTCAGGGACGTGAGATGAACTTATCACGTTATTAGTACATGTATACGAAACCGTATAACGATAGAATCATCTCAAATTATATACCTTGTCATGATAATCATTAGATAAATAAATTAATCAATTTATCATATTGATCAATTCATCAACATTTCAGCCATGAATTGCAAACCTGTGACTGGCCGCGCAATGTGGGTTGCGTTTCGCAGGCCGAGGGTGAACCTGCTGTTAGAGATATCGGTAGGCTTGAAGAAGAGCCTCAGCGAGTGAGGTGGGTTGATTAGCTGAAAATGAAAAGGAATCAATCATCGAATTTTGTGACTAAAAGAAATCCTGTTTCTTCTGCGTTTTTACGATTTAGGGCTTCGAAGGTAGAGTCTAACCAGCAGCAACGACCTGTGCAAAGACAGCAACATGTGTTGACTTCGAAATCGCCATCGTCTATTCCACCTGTTACTGAAAGACAATTGCGTCAAAGACCGCAACAGCAAACTTATGAGGAAGAATATGGACCGGCAGCAGAAATCGAGAATGATAGACAGCAGAGGGTTTATCGAGGACAACCATCGACTATTGGTCAAGTACAACGGGACAGAGATGGACTTCGGAGAAACGTCATTTCTGTGAGTCAATCATTTTTTTAACGAATTCTTAGAAGCTGGGAACTTCGTGATTTGGGTTTTTCATTCTGCACTGTGCAGGCTTCAACATTTCTAAGATCTTGAAGAATTTACCATTTTTTTTTATGAATTTCAAACGCGATTTCAGAAATTTAAGCAGATTTGCAAATAACTTGAATAGAATTTCGGGAATATTGAAAGATTTTCAAAAACTTATTGATCATCCAAAGGTTTTTAATGATTTTTGATTAATTTGAAATCAATGGGCTGTGCAAAATTTTGAATAATTTTTCAAATAATTTCTCTAGATTTTCAAAGATCGTGAAACAGTCGCTGAGTTCGAACTTAAATTTGATAATGAATTTGATAAACTCAATGGAAAGATTAATTGAAATTTAAAATCCGGGTCTTTTGATTATGGATTCGAAGAACTTTAATTCGAACATCTTAAAACGCGTTTAAAACTGTTATTTCTACAATCAGAATGATATATTTCGTTCGTTAATTCGAAATCGTTAAATATACATCGATAATCGATTTCTAAGAACGTTTCTTAATTTGGACCCGGCACTGTCATCAACTCATAAAAATTAAGAGAGTTAAACAGACTTTCTTTTCTTTTCTTTTCTTTTCTTTTCTTTTCTTTTCGGACACACGCCGTATAGAGAATTATTGCTTCTATGTATTGTTTAACGATCTAACTTCGCTCTCTGCTCGCACGTGCTCATGCGCACAATGAATACGCTCATAATTTACATATATTGCAATACATAACTCCGCGATGATTACTCAATAAATTTGCATCGACATTGACTTCAAATTCCGGAGTTTAAAAATGATTCGATTCGATTCATTTTTTTTTAGTACAAAAAACGTCGGAAAATAATCGCAAAAAGAAAAGGAAAAAGGAAATTGATCCTCATTACTAGAATCTCATTTCAATTCCGGAGGTTATCAATTCATCGAAAAATTTAAAAAAGAAGAAAAATTAAATTGTCGAATATTTCAAAAAAATTGTCAAGCAGGTAGTATACACATAAACTTCTTGAATTCTATGTATTTATTGAATCACCGATGATCACACTACAGAAAGTTTAAAAGCAGTGAAAGCTGTATAGCTACATATTGCGCAAGTATCAACACGAGAGGCTATACGCATAAAATATATTTCTCAAAATTTATTACCAGCTGCCATATATTTTTTTACCATCCGTAGATCGTAAGCTCCATTAGGCGCAGGTATTGATAAATTGATAAAACTTTGTGAAACGAGAATGTAATACGAGTTAGAAAATATTTCACTCAATTTTACGAAATCATAAATTAAATCGAAACATTTTTTCAAACATCAAAAGAATTGAATGAAATTTTGTTTGAATTGGAATCCTTGGAGTCCTTCTGATTTTCATCCCTTCGAAATCGCAGTCAATTTTTATTTCTTCTTTAGATTTTGTTCGAGAAATAATATTCTGACAAAAAATTTGCTCACAATTTTTTTCAGAATATGGAAAGAGAAAAGGATCTTATATTGAATACTCGTGGACAACCAGAGACGCATTACAGGTTGGTGTAAAAAAAAAAACAAAAATGATATTCATCCGATACAGTGATTAAATATTAGTCCATTTTGCAATCGATGTATAATCAATAATTATATCCGCTGTGTATTTATAATTAGCGTTCATGTGTAAATCGGTTGTATTAGTTTTACCCTCGACTTCCCACACGCTTTTCGAAAAGACAAACATCAAGCGTTACGTTGCTGGTTGACTATTTACCGATTTCATTTTTTGCTAAACTTCGAAGAGTTCGCATGCTGCATCTGAACATTATCAGACATGAAAAGACGAATGAATAACAAATTTGAAATTTTTATAGTTAATCGAGAAAGAAAAATGATTCAAAGAAATTTTTTACATCAACGTCAACGCTTAGGAAACGGAGTTAGAAATAATAAGACTATCTATTCTCTCAGAACAATTCCAACCGAGCCTCCAAGGATCGTACAAAAAGTCGCCACGACCGCACTGCCGATTATCTCAAAACCGTACTACAGCGAACCGGACCAGAGCTATCCTTACTACACAATTTACGACGACGAAGTCGCACTCTACAAGGACGATGGTGAGTTTAATAGCAAATTCGAACTCTGATTATTATGAACAATGTCTTTTATACAGGTTTGAACATTCGCACAGGTTTATAACGAGCTAGTTATCGATTTACAATACGTATTCTACGAGTTATTTGAATGAATGACGCAATTCCCGCTATTCATGTACGAAATAATGAACCGCGCATGCGCGGAACGCTCTTACCGCATTGGCCTGTGGCGCTATGACGCGGTGTTAGCGTCTGCGCGACGTACAGGGCGCAGGATACTTGACGATAGTTTGAATCTGCCCATTATTTCCCGTTTCAAGGCTCAGGAATTTAGCTAAAGTTGTTTTTATCGACAGAAATAGAACGAGGGAATATCACAATCTGCTCCTACGTATATCGTATAAATTTTCATTTTTGGTTTACCTGCAGTCGACTACAATCAGTATTCGGTCAATCAGAGCGAACAGCTTATTTCACCGACTCCGAACGTCAGAGTAACCGAAGTCTCTGTCAGCCCTAAGACTTATACTTCGAGACCGAAGAAGGTCGACGTTAATGAAGCTGAGAAATATAATTTGAACCGAGAAGTAACTGTCCAAGATTACGACATCTACGACACTCAAGTAAGCGATTTTCTTCGATTTTGAATTACTTTTTTTTCTTTTTCTTTTTTTCTTCATAGAAGATTGAGAAACCGAGTGACATACTAATTGTTTTGCATTCAATGGTTTCAGGCTGATCTGAACAAAAATAGATTCCACATTTCTGACGGCCAGCAAGTCATTAGGTGAGTCATCATGCGGCTTTATAAATTATTGAATTCGTTCATTGAGGAGCGAATAACTCGGTGAAAAAAAATCGGAGAAAATTTTCCAAGTTGGGATTTTGGAGGGGAAACTTCAAGCTTCGAAATCATCAGTGGCGAAAATTTTCTCCGATTTTTATTTCTGTTTTCTTGTACGCTAGAGCGAAGTTCGAAAAATTGACTTTCGACGTTCGTTTTGCAACTTTTTATTTGAACCTGCACAACTCAGCCGAAAATAATCGCAGGTGAATTTTGTTGGGACCATCTTAAAGTCGAAACTTTGATCTTCAAAATGCAATTTTTGTCAATTTTTTTTGGTAACCCACCACCGAGCCCCTAGCGTTTTGAAAACATCATTTCTTCATGCAAATTCATTTTGTGAATGATTCGTGTTCATTTTCGATAAGGAATAACGTAGTGAGTCATTCTGGAGTTCTTGTGACCACGCCAAACGTAATTATCGAAACCCATGCACCCTTGACGACCACAACCCCGGCACCAACCACTCAGCGACCAGTTCCAGTCACCACGGCGAGGTAAGCATGCGCAAAATGATTATAAGGGGACAAGAAAAATTGTTCATCATTGAAAATTGATTCAATAATGTATTACGATTTGGAAATCATTATTTTGGAAAAAGAAAAGCAGAGAAATTCGGTACAAAAATTTAAAAGGATGTAAAAAATTGCCTCTTCTTGTCTTTTTTCGAAATAATTCAATGACCGATTTGTTTCTGAACAATTCTATAATTTGTTGTTCTTTTTCTCTTCCTGAAGTCGTTCGCGACCCCAAGTGAACCGAGGAACAGCACCACCGTGAGTATAAAAAATCCAGAAATATAAATATTCATTGATTATTATTATTTTTTTGTGTATAATTAACATGATGCTTGTCAGATCATTGAACTATTACCGGTCGATGATCTCGATTGAATATTAAGTGGAGATTTTTATTTTTTTTTGCAATATTAGATATCGCATAGATAATTTATTCTGTAATTTATATAACGATCATGTTTAAACGAATCAAGTTTCTCGTTGCTAAATAACTTTCAGATGTATTTACGTGACTCGATCTTTAAACGATCCCTGCTATAACCCGATTTGATTTATTCTTTTTCGATTTTTCGATTCACAATTTCTCGATCTTTTTCATTTCGTCGCATATATTTTTCTTTTTCAAACATATAATTTGTAATGTTTATTATTTTTTATTAGTCGTTCAAGACCAACCTTGAAACCGTCCACACAGTTCGTATCAAAGGCTCAAGAGTTCGTCGACATATACAAAAATCTGCCATCCAGACCTGACCCCGTCTACCCAACTCCTCAGGTCGATAAACCCGCTGCAAAATGTAGAAAAGACGTCTGTCTTCTACCCGATTGTAACTGCGGAGGCGTCGATATTCCGGGTGAGTTAATCCAGACTCAATAGTTTTTGTTTAGAACAAAGAAAAGAAAGAAATCAACATTTTTTTCAAAAATTCAAATTTTTTGTCCAATTTTTGAATTTTATTTTTCGAGTAAACTAGAAATAGATAATAATTCACACAACACACCGTGAGCGCGAGATGCAACCAGCTTCAAAAATGCTCGAACTTATCTGTATCGATTCAAATTTTGAATTGTTTCATCCGATTTTGAATTTTATTCTTTTTTTTTTTATCGAAAAGAGTTTGCGGGAATTTTGGAAAATTTATGTTTTACGTTCGATTTTCATATCAACAGATGAAGAAGGAATTGGAATAAAAATTCGTTGAAAAACCGCTGAAAATCGGTTTAAAAATAATAAGATCGGTAAATAAAATGCATGAATGTAATATTTAGGTGGTTTGTCGGCTGACGAGATACCGCAGCTCGTTCTTTTAACGTTCGACGACGCCGTTAACGATCTTAACAAACCGTTGTACGCCGATTTGTTCGAAAAAGATCGAAAAAATCCAAACGGATGTCCGATATCGGCTACTTTCTATGTCTCTCATGAATGGACAGATTATAGCCAGGTACAAAATCTTTATGCTGCCGGTCACGAGATGGCGTCACATACCGTTTCGTAAGTCAATTATACAATCAACGATCAAATCCATCAATTTATATGTCTTACATGCATCAATCTGTGCCATCAACTCTTCTGCGTACATAAATAATTCCTCGGTTAGGCCTGAACTTGAAATAGAAAAAAGAAATTTTATTCGAAAATTGAAATCGAGATGTTATAACGATCTCAAAATCGTCTTCTAGGGTTCCAGACAAATTTCATGTCCTCAGAATCGTTAAGATTCAATCAAACTGTTCTTGAAACGTTTGAAAACTCCAAAATCGTGTCCAAAATCGTTTGAACCGATTTTTCGAGAATTGAATATTGATTAAATTTTTGTATTTCGGGTATAAAATTCAGGTCTTCCACGGGATGATGTATGTGCAAACGTGTCTAGGTGAAGCTGGTTGTCTAATATCTACCTCTTTCTATATCTGTTTTTCCAAGCATTATTATTCTTTGGCCGATTTTCTCACGCTCTCTTGGCTCTCGCCCCGTTCACGGCAAATAACTGCTATTGAAAATAATCGACAAACGCGTGCAACAATACCTTCTAACACAAAAATCGGTTAAGATCGGTAAAAAAAAAAAAAAAAAAATCGGTCAAAATCGGTGTTTTTTAATTTATTTCTTCTTCGTAACGTAACTAACGCTGCCAGGGTGTTAACTAACACGAATTTTGTTTTCTTTTTCATCCCCTAAATCCTAATACGCTTCCGATCATTTTTCCACTTAATATCTATATTCTCTCTTTATCTGTTTCTCTTCTTTTCTCTATTTCTTGACTGATCGATCGATCGATCGATTGCTTTTGGCTTGATAAAAAAAACCAAAAATCCGATCCCTCCTTCCGCTGACCCTAAAAAATCCGTGATACCGATCATCCCGATAACGACAGGGGATTACGCGCCGGAAGAAATACCGCAGCTAGTTCTCCTTACTTTTGACGACTCCGTTAACGATCTGAACAAAGGTTTGTACGCCGATCTATTCGAAAAGGGACGCACTAACCCTAACGGATGCCCAATTTCTGCTACTTTCTACGTTTCTCACGAGTGGACAGACTACAGTCAGGTTCAAAACCTATACGCAAATGGTCACGAAATCGCGTCCCACACAGTTTCGTAAGTACTATATAAAGAATAGATTATTGATACGCAGATAAAATTATTTCCCACACTGCGTGCGCAAAGTTCGATTTCGCGCACGTTTCGCGTGCATCAAATTCAACCCAACGCGCGTTGTCTTGAAAATTAAAGTTCGATACACGTGCGAAAGATGATTCACACTCGTCCGAGAATCAAAGCTTTCGCACGAGTATCGAAAAGTACTATTAACACACAGTATGAAAAAAAAAAATGATCCACATTGACACAGATTTTTTATCGCATGATAATGAAAATTTTCAAAATATGTGAAAACGAAAAGAACAGAATTGATTAATTTCTCAGCTAATATTCCACGATTATAAAAATTATTCCGTACAATTATACTGACAACAGGTTAAAGTAAAGAGCATCTATTACTTCCTGAAAGATATTAGACGGTATAAAAGATCTAAAATTTTCAAGAAATTACGTACTTTATAACCCATTATCTCTATTTATACATCGCGGAACTCGTGTTATAGCTGCAACACTCTCGACCTCGCGAAACTCTCACCTTGTTATACCTGCAGCTCTGACTATATATCGAGTTGAAAATGACGAAATCCTTTAGCCATTGTATATACACACCTAGAGTTAGTTATTAGGTACTTTCCGTGCGATCTCACCGATCTTGCGGATATTAATAATAATAATTGTAATCATCAATCCTTCTCGCAATAATAATTACTGCTATCTATTATGACCATCACTATCGTCATTATTTATACCGCAATATATATTATAGCCTGATTGCGATAAATCGCATTTTATTATTTCCAAAGACTTGCAACAGAAAATAGTAATACTTGCAAAAAAAAGAAAAAAACAGGATTTTGCGGTAAATTAAAAGTCCAACATTTACCTCATAGAAGCAGACGTTGAAATCGATGGAGGTGAGGCGATTTTTCATACCGATTATATTTCGAATGCAAAACCCCGTGAATTTCAGATTCTTTTTTTTAATCCGCCGGTTTTCGAATTATTTGACGAGTTCATCGGACGGGCCGATAAATTTATTGAAAAACCTGTTCTTCGGATTCTAGAAGCCCAAAGCGGTGACGATTCGGTCCAAAGATCAAAAGTCATTTTTTCTGATGTGTCAAAAAGTGGAGAAATCGTTTTCTCTAAGATCCTATAAAATTGAAATCGGTTGTATATTGTCGTGGGACTTTTCCCAACCCGATGTAACTTTTGACTTATTCAGTTGTCTATTTTTCTTTAATATTTTATACGGACGTCTAGGTACGACTATACATAGTCTGACGTAACTGCATAGTATATACCTAGTCGGGAATTATATGATGTTATGTGGATATGAAATAGTTTGAAACTAAAAAGGTATAATAATTTACCAGGAATGATACTGTAAGAAAATCCGTTTGCAATAAAGTATAATAATGTCGATCAGTGTGTGGGAATTAAGTTCGGCGAGAAACAGGACACGATTATATTATATACAATATAGTTAGCGCAGTTTAACATAATCTCATGTAAAGTACCCTTAGTTCATATGTAGAAGTTAATAATCCCACGTTCTATGATATTATTACGACGTACGCGATTTATTCTACATATATGTGTGTGTGTGTGTGTGTGTATGTATATGCTGGAATTATTATTTCAGAGCATGCAGTATGACGAATTGCACATAGACATAGACATACACGTATACAAATACACATTTATTTTCCTCGTTTCAGATTAGATAATAAAAATTTAAACTATGTATGTAGACAGCAATGCCTGTAATAATGCCACGCTTTATATGAACTTATGGTACGTTTGCTACAGGCCTAGGCGTGGGAAGTGGCCTTTGAGCTTCAATTACACTTATACCTCTTTAGAAAAATATTACGCTATACATCGCTGCAGGTTGTTGCTTCACCTTTTTTCATTTCCTTTTTCCTACTCGTTTCTTTTTTCTCTGTTATTCAGATTTTAAAACTTCCGTGTGTCAGCTCGAATTGAAGATGATCATTTAATGGAAATTCATTTCTATTGTTTCCTTGATTTTCAAATTTATCCGTCGGCTTTAGATTATTATTGCATTTTTATTATTGCCTAGATTCAATTGAGGTGGATTTTCAATTTTCATGTCTGCAGATTTTAAACCCTCGCTCTTCCATTTTTTTTTCTACTTTTTAATCCGTCAATTTGTTCAATTATCGAGCTTTCAATCTTTCAATTCGCACATTTTTCAATTTTTCGATTTTTCAATCTTTCAATCTTTCGCAATTTGACATTTCTCGACTTTTCAATTGTTCAATCACAAAATTCTACACATATTCACCCATGATTTCTTCATCCAATAATCGAAAATTTTCGCTCTTTGTCTATAACCGTGGAGACTATTATTATTAATCAATGAATCATGCTTAATGTTGGAAATGTATGCTCTATCCTCTATTTTCCATTCAACGTCTCATTAAAATTAAAGTTACGATGATAATTCGAGTGAATCATAAACCATTGGGTAATCAAAGAATTTCGTATTTCACCAATAATTTCGTTACAGGCACAGTTTTGGCGAGCAATTTTCTCACCGAAAATGGTCTCGCGAAGTAGCAGGTCAGCGTGAAATTCTTGCTGCTTATGGTGGTGTACGTTTAGACGACATTAAGGGAATGCGCGCACCCTTCTTATCGGTAATTATACATCAAATGATAATGAATGATTAACCAGAATTTCATTAGGAGTGAAAATTCAATGATTTTGAAACAATTTTGCTTACGATGGTTTTCCAATCATTCAATTCATCATGTCCGCTATTTTTCAATTCTTCAATTTTTTCGTTCTTTCGATCGGCAATTCTAATTGGAATTTTGTAATTTTTCAATTCCTCAGTTCTTCAATTCTCCGGATATAAGGTTTCTCAATTTTTCAATTCCAGGATTCGTAAATTAACATCGATTTTTTGAATCCTGCAATTCTGCAATTTCTCTATTCTCCGATTCCTTATTTCGTCGATTCATCAAGTTTTCAATTGCTGATTCTCTACTTCGACGATTCTCCAATATTTCAATCAGCAATTCTCGAATTTACAATTCTTTCAATTCACAACAGGTCGGTGGTAACAACATGTTCAAAATGTTATGGGACACGAACTTCACCTACGATTCCTCTATGCCAATTTACGAAAATCGTCCACCAAGCTGGCCCTACACTTTGGACTACAAACTCTTCCACGATTGTATGATACCTCCATGTCCAACCAGGTCATACCCTGGCCTTTGGGAAGTACCAATGGTCATGTGGCAGGACTTGAACGGCGGAAGATGTTCCATGGGTGATGCCTGCAGCAATCCTCCTACCGCTGATGGAGTTTATAAAATGTTGATCAAGAATTTCGAACGCCATTACACAACGAATAGGTAGGTTGAAGAGAACGAGTAATATAATCATTTAAACTTTGATTGAGATTTGATTTGATTTGATTTGATTTGTTTTAAGTTCAAGTTTTTTATTCAAGTTTTTTATTCATACAGTTAACGATTCCATTGCGAATTGATTGAACTTGACTTTTACTTCCATACAATTAACAGTTTTTCTTCAATTCAATTCAATTTGATTAAATTCTCCTTCCCACACAACTAACGATTTTATTGCAATTTGATTTGATTTGATTTGATTTTTTTCTCCACACAATTAAAAATTTCCCTTCAATTCAATTTGATTCGATTTGATTTTTTCCTCCATACAATTAATAATTTTTCTTCGATTCAATTTGATTTGATTTGATTTTCTGTTTGTACAATTGATGATCTCATTGGAATTTGGTTGATTGAATTTGTTTCAACTTTCGTTTCAATTTTTTTCAGGGCACCTTTCGGTCTCTTTTATCACGCTGCCTGGTTTACCCAAGCTCATCATAAGGAAGGATTTATATCGTTTTTGGACACGATTAATGCCATGGAGGATGTCTGGCTTGTCACATCCTCGGCGGCGATCGATTGGGTCAGAAATCCAACGCCGATTCCACTTTTATCGAACTTTGAACCCTTCCAGTGCAATCATCAGGTAATTAAATTGTTATTTCGTAATATTCTCATTGTTTGAGAATAATTCATTTTTAAATTGTTAAAAATCGTAAGGATTGGGTGCAATCTTTTGAAAAAACACCACGTTCTTTGGAATCACATAAAATCTTTACAAGTTTTCAGTTTTTCAAATTCACAATTCTCAGATCTCATATTCTGCAATTCTGTAGTTTAATGATGTTTAACTTATCAATTCTAGAATTTTGCTCCAATACTTCACGACTTCAATTCATTAGTATAATTCTTCGTCAATTTTTCAATTCATCTGCAATTTTGATAATCCCACAATTCTGCAATTTTGCGATTCTTCACATCCCCTACCATTCATTTCAACAATTTTTCAATTCTCCACTTAAAAATAATACGAATTACGAATGACTCTCACGATTCTGAGTAAATGACTCATTTTTTTAAAATTCCAAAATCAGGGAAGGCCCAAGAAATGCAATAACCCGAAGGTCTGCAATCTATGGCACAAGAGTGGAGTAAGATACATGAAAACATGTCAACCTTGCCCAGATATATATCCATGGACAGGAAAAACCGGGATCCGAAGCAGTCGCATAGATAACGAAGTCGAAACTCATGAATGAATATGAATACGGGATGAAAATCGCGTATAAAACCAATACTAGCGATTTTCATAAAAAGAGGAAAAAAATATGAACAAAAATAAATTAATAAAAAACGAATCTCCAGGGCCGAAAATAAAATCACTTTTAATTGATTACTATTATATTATATTATGCATTAATTTTCCCCCACGAGTTGTTAGTAATTATTTATCCCACGTATTATACACCGAGTGATACGTCCGTATATAAATAATAATAATAATATATAACAATCGACTTAAACGTAAATTACACATTACATGGGTATATTATCTACATATTTGCTATATATATGTATTTATTTTTATATAATTAATAAATTATATCATTTTTATTACCATTATTCAAGATCTGCAACGAAGTTATATGGGAACGATGGTAGGTATTTATTGAAATGGACGATTTATAATTATTAATATATAGGTTGCAGATGTTGAATAATGCATTTTTATACAATATTATATACACATATACCTGTATATATTATTAATATAATTATTATTATTATTATTATTATTTACGTATTTGGTATGTGAATATATAAAGAAAATGGCTATTCCGCTTATGGTAGATCCAATATGATATTAATCTGCAATTTCAGATTTAATTATTGTATAATATGCTCGTGCATTAATTTTTATTTTGATTTTTTTGTTCTGTTTATTTTTTTTAGAAAATTTTTATCTGATATTATAGTACGTATGTATACTATACATATTTATAGGTATATAATGATCTATATACAGTCTTATTTTAAATAATATAATTAATTACAGTTAAGGAGGCAGCGCAGTGAATTTGAGAAGTAATAGCAAATCCTTTTCTTTCATTTTGATTTCGACTTTTCAACTCTATAAGATTTTGGATTCTTTCAGTTTCAAATCCTTCAATTTCTCAAGTTTTCGATTACGTATATGATTCTTGAATTTTTATGTATTTTCAACTTGCAATGTCTTGCATTTTTTTATCTTCATTCAGCAATTTCACAATTCTGCAATACTTCAATTATTCAATTTTACAATTCTGCAATTATTCAATTCTTCAATTCTACAATTCTGCAATTATTCAGATCTAACATTCTGCAATACTTCAATTATTCAATTCTACAAATCTGCAATTATCGAATTCTAACATCTTGCAATACTTCAATTATTCAATTCGTCTATTCCCGAATTCTCAAGTCCCTAATTATACAATTCTGCGAGGGTGAGTTTCCCCATTTTCTTTTTCGCAATTACTCAGCTTTTCAATTATACAGTTCCGAAATATTTCTATTCCTGAGGCCCTTCAATTTTTCTCAATTCTTTAAACTTACAATTCAATACAAACCTATTATTCAATTCTCTAATTTATCAATACGGATTACATTCAATTCTTCAGGTTCTTCTCAATTCTGTAATATTTCTTAAATTCTTAAATTCCTCAATCTCTATTAAATCTATACTTCGGGACAAGCTTCTGCACTGCCTTCTGAATTGAATTTAGACAAAATTAGGAAATTTGAAAATTATAAACTAGGAAATTATCTATCAATATCATTATTATTATTATTATTATTACTATTACTATTATTGTTATTATCGATACGATTATTATTATTATTATTATTTTAGGGGGTTCTAAGGGTTCATGGGCTAAGGGAAACCACCGAAACACTAATTCTAATCTATATCTTTTTCTTTCTTATTTCTTAACTGTTGATTTTGATTTTGATTTTTTTATTTTTATTAGTTTCTTTCCGTTTTTTCTTTATAAAAAAAAAAAAAAAATTAATCAACACATACAACACGCACATCTTGCTTCATCGACTCGCTCTTGTCTGAATTCAATACATCGCGATTTGATTTATGTAAAAAATGTAAATAGCTGACAGCTGAACGAGATTTATTTGAATTCTGAATTGTTAATTTTTCATTACAAATTTTCTCCTATTCAAAAATTCAACTTCGTAGCACTGAAATCGAATTCCGTATAATTAAATAATGTTTAATAGAAAAAACAGAAAAAAATTGAAATAATATTGTAATCGCCCACCCCCCAGGTTTTATAACGCCTTGTCGAACCACCTTGCCTTTAATGAAATATAGTTAATGGATAATAAACATTTATATACTCACTATACTATAATATATGTAGGTACGGTAATTATTTTATGAATTAACGTAATTTAGAAAATTTAGAAAAATATACAGCGATCATTTATTAGATATGTTATTAATTACCTTTACGAATTCACTCGGTGATAATACGTATACATATTTATAAATATGTATATGGATAATATAATATATTATATACACTATACGTATATTGTGTATGAAAATTATAGCTCAAATATATAACTGCGAAAATGTATAATAATAGTGATAATAATAATAATAATATATTATTATTATTACATATGAGGCAAAATAAAGATCCGCAAGAAATGAAAATGAAATAGTTTATCCTTATCTATATTGTACGTATTTATAATTATAAGTTATGACACACTGCATAATTATAATGATTAATGCGAAATCGTAGAAAATATCTATTGATTTCATTATCCATTACTCCGATATTTCTTTCATCATCTATCATAGATTATCTTTCGTAATGTTCTATAGGGAAAGGGATATGGGTGCAGGTTAATAATTACAGAATTACACATTTAAGATATCGAACCAAGATGATTATTCAATTTTTGTATAAAGATCAAATCAGAATTCATCAATTCTTCAGGCTGTTTGATGATTCTTTCTTCTGTTTTGAAAATTTATCAATTTTTTAATTCCTCAATTCAACAATTCTTCAATTCGTCAATATCTCGATTCCCAAATCCATTTTCAATTTTTCAATCCTCATGTTTAATATTTCGTCAATTTTTCAATTCATCAATGTATCAATTCTTCCATATCTTATTTCTGCAATTCTAGAATCTTTCAATTCTCCAAATCTTCAAGCAGTTAGATAATTCTTTCTTCTGTTTTGCAATTTTGCAATTCTGCCATGGTTCAATTCCCCATTTCTTTGATCTAAATATTCAACAATTCTTAAATTCTTCAATACCTAGATTCCTAATTCCACTTTCAATTCTTCAATTCTCTTGTTTAATATTTCGTCAATTTTTCAATTCTTCCATATCTTATTTCTGCAATTCGAGAATTTTTCAATTCTCCAATTCTTCGTTACGTGAATTTATCAATTTTACAATCATCCGTTACCTCAATCAACGTAACTCGTCAAGTATAAGCTTCCAAACCATCAGATCTAATAATTCGGGTAGCCGATCTGTACAGATTGATAGTACTAACAGGAAAGTATTGGAGAAGATGAATCCAGTGCAGCCGATAGAGATAAATAATATGTGTAGTGGTTTTAGCAGTATAAGTAGCAGTGTGAGGAATTCCTTCATAGAGACCCTGAACAATGCCGAAGGATTTTCCAGGACCAAGGGTCTCAGGATTCAGCAGATTTTCCTCATTTTCATTCAATTCTGATGCAGAAACCTCGACTGTACCTTTATCGATGAAATACATCGTCTCGTCGACGTCTCCAACGTTCAGGATTCTGTCTCCAGGAAAGAATATGTTGTCCTTAAAGTGGAAGGCCAACTGTCTGAGAAAATCCTCGTGCAAATCCCCAAAAATTTCACTCCCCAGGAGGTGGTGGGCGTACATATCGTAGGCTACTGCATATTGAAGGTAAATTGGAGCCTCGTTTATAAGACTCGGTATTTGTTGGCCACGCCGCACATCCCACAATTTTGAACCGTAGCTCCAGGCACTCATCTGAATATTTTGAAAATCCATTTTACCTAAGATTTTGAAAATTCTATAAAATGATTTGAAACCGTTTGGCATACTCATGTCGAATATTTAAAGTCGTTTAGAATTTTCTTCGGAGTATAATAAATTCATTGAAATGAATTGCACCCTCTCGAATGATTCGAAATGTTTTTATGAAATTTTCTAAACACTTTTGAAATCGTTCCAAACCCCGAGAACACTTATTTTTATTTTTATTCTTGTCTTCATTGTGTGTTTTGCTTCAATCTTACCCGCAAAACGTATGTGAGATCCATCCTTGTGACCCTGTCTCTGAAGAAGGTAATACTCCGTTCGTACTCGTTCATGATGAAATGATTAACGCCAATAACGGCGCATACTTCGCCGAGGAGAATGGCATGTGCAATGTAAAAGACTTGCGATATAAATACGAGGTAGAAGGCTTCTTGCGAATTTTTAGCCACAATTGTTGGAGATATTACGGTGAACATGAGCGAAACTGTGTAGAAATTTTCGACGTAAATCATCAGCCCTTCCAGAATCTCCGTATCATCGGTAGTCGCATTTTGACTAACTGTCATCAGACAGGCAGTACTGTGAAGAAGACTAACGAGCAGAACAACGGTGTAGTAAATCCTCTTTCTGGACATGTTGGTGTTCAGGCGATTGCAGGCTGTCCGAAAATATTTTATGAACAAAATCTGGAAATTCGATGAAAGTGAAGCGTCAAATATTGTCGAAGAAAGTGGAAATCAGACTTTCAGGGGCCTAAGACTCACCAGTCTCAGCACACGGTTCATCCTGAGCCATGGAAAAGCGTCTGATCTTGCTTCAGCATCACTGATTAGAAGACATAGCACTTCGAAGGGTATAATCGTGAATATGTGAAGATAGAGGCCGAATTTCGACTCCCTGAACCTGAAATAAGTTCGTTAAAATTTTCATTCCAGTAGAATTTTCATTCCGGTAGAATTCAAAGGCCGAGTATCGATTTGGGATGAACAATAATCGTAGATGCGATTAATTTACCGTCTGGCAATGAGCGATTTATCGAGAACATAGTCGCCGAGGTCGTCTTCAAAAGCTGTGAAAAATACAAGTCCAATTTTGACTAGGAATGTAAAATCAGCAGAATAAAGTAGGATCATCCAATATCCTGGAAATCTTGCTACAGCCACATGGAAGAGGCAGATGGCGAATGCGAAATAGCAGCTGAATAGCATGGAGAATATTTCCCAGATTTCTGCCAGGCCAGTGTTTGGCAGGAGGATAAACCACGAGGTTCTTCTCTTCGTCGGACTGACGACCTCCACTTCTTCACCATCGGTTTCAGCCTTCAGGTACTCTGTGTTCAATTCCGTTGCGGAAAGGAAATTTTCCCTCATCTCCTGGTGGCGCATCATTAGGTAGAAGAAATCTGACGATTTTATCACTATCGCTTCCACGTGGGTTCGCGTTACGATACTGCAAGTTTGCCTCATCGTTGAAGAACCAATCAAATTGCCAAAGATGCTGGAGAAAAGAGAGGAAACAGGATACGAAGTCAGAATTTTTTTTTTCCATACGAGATTGGGGGGTGAACATTTTTGGGAGTGACCTTCCACATCCAAGAACTGCGATCCGGGTACCATCTGGACCAACGGCTTCAGCCCAACCCCAATGGATGAAGTAGACTGAGCTGTGAACCAGGTTGACAGTCATGATCTCGGTTCCTTTGGAGTAGAACTTGACTTCCATATGGTTGAATAATGACCTGAAGAAGGCCTCGCTTCTCATCGAGAAACCTGGGCTCTGAGGAGAGACTGTTTCCTCAATGGGAGAGAAGGAGGTGGACGAAAATGGCGTCAATTTCAATTCAAAATCTCAAAATCATTCAGGTTTTTGATGATATTTCGTCAACCGTCGGTGATTTCAAGATGAACATACATGTTAAAAGAAAGTCGATGAAATCTTCTATAAAAAAGATGCAATGCATTTTTACTGTATCTTCATAGATTTCGCTGCATTGTAACGTTGAATGTGTGACTATAATCATCGCGCTTGTCCCAAGTCTTCCTGAAATTTCAGCCTCGAAATACAGCAGAACGAGTCAAGATACAGGAAAAATGTGTTAAATTTTTTTCATAGAAAATTTGATCATCTCAATTTTTGATATGCACCTTCATCTCGATATCATTGACGGTTCTCGAAATATCATAGAAAAACTGATTTCGAGTGCAGGGGACTTTGAGATCAGGATAATGAACATTAATGAATATCCGATTTGACCAATGCTCCATTCTCCTACTTTTGTCAGAGATGGTCCGTAGACGCACCAAAGAACATCTTCCTTCAAGGCTGGAGGAAATAGCTGCATCTGTTTCATTATGGAAGTTCCTCTCCTCAGTATCCAGAAGGTTTCAAAGTAGCTGACTACCTCGCTGGAAAGAGTGAAGACTGAGGATCAACAGCTTAGTACTTCAATTGCGAATGAGGATAAACTGACTTCCTGAACTCTACAGAGACTTTGTTCTCCTTCAGAAACGACATAAGGATCATCATTTTCTCCTGATAGGCAGTGAGCGTAGTGTCTCTTCGCGACATCGTCGATACTATGTACGTTGTGACGACCATGAGCAGGAGGAAGCTGACCAAAGTCATCACCAGGACGTTTACAGTTGCAGCGAATTTAACTGGCTTTAGATTCACTGCACCGATCCTCGTGATCGTTCCATAAACGTAGAGAAGCGAGTAGGAGTACATTTGCAAGGGCGTTATCCGCTCCTCCACGTCTTGAATGATCAGAAAACGAACAAGGAAACAGTCAGGACCTTTCTTGTCACATGATTCTTCTTACGGTAAAGTAAAAATCGTTTTCCACCAACCGTATTGGATCCGAACGTCTTTGGGATTGCAATATATTCCTGAAACAAAGTTCTCGCTCGCGTCTATATTATTTCCGAGATCGCATAACTGGAAGAGAAGTCCGCAGGCAAATACGTGGGCAATGAGGATGATTACGGGTAGAAACATCACGCAGTTTATGTACTTTGACAAGTATGGTGAGGAGTAGTAGTACCGTAAAGCACCGATCATCCTGTGTGCCATGAGGAGTTTGTTCAATCTGCAGAAAAAGATCATCTGCTCCCTGAAACAGATTCGCGTTTCACACATGACGATGACTGTTCGACGTCGAATTTCAATCACTATTAACTCATCGAGGCCGTGAGAGATGAAGAAATTCTCGAGAGGAAAAATGGCCACTGCGTCAACGATGAATTCTGTCTTGACGTAGTTTTTCGCCGTCGAGAGTGGGTGCGTCACAAGAATCTTGTGGCTGTTGTAGAACTGGATGTGCAGCCGTATGTACATGTCGATGAGCATCGTAAAATTCAGAGCAACACTCAATATCTGAAACATCGACGAATTCAGCATTACTCGTAGATTCCTGCAGGTCAGGGTTCAGGATGAGTCAGAAAACGCTGGAGAACATGAAGACATTCGGTGAAAAAAATTTAGTAGCAGGGAATCAGTCTTCAGCATTCATGAACGACACTTACCATTAAAAGAGTTCCAGGAACGATCCGAGAGAGTATAGCGTCCGCGGTGTAAGTCATGATAAGTACAAAGGCACAAGTGCATCTAACGCCTTCCCAAATCTTGATAAATCTTCCGTCAGGATTGATCGTAGATTTGGCCAAAAAGAACCTGAAGTCGAAAGTCTGGACTTGGTTTTATACTTCTTACTATACACTATGGGCAGCGAGACGCACATTAGAACTGTATCTTTGAAGGAGCGTTCCGCAGAGACATTTGTCGTCACAATGTTGGGTGACTTCTTTGTTTCAGGATCCCGAGTCTTCGGGTTTGCCTTCGTTTTTTCAATCTTGCTGGACCCTTCCCACCTTTTCTCGATTTCTTTCATCATATTCTGTCTGGGTAGAGTGGTCTGGATGGCGAGCAGCCTCCTATACTGTTGAAAGAGGACGAGTACAGGTTGAATCATGAAAAATTTTTCCTTCTTAAGGCTGATACTTGAAATGATGCATTCCAGCTCCGAACCTCATCCGACTTCTTGAATTTATTCACAACCTTCATCAAAATAGTCTTCTCCATTGGGAACTGGGCCAAAACCTGCATAAGATCCTCCAGCACGATCTGTATCACGGAAACGTGAGTAACCGTGGTTACAGTGTAAAAATTTTTCAAATTGCACAACATCTCGAGGCCGTAGAGAGCCTTTTCCTGCATTATGTTTGTCGGAGCCATTCCAGCGTGACTCCAAACCTGGCAGTGTCCCTTTTCGATAATGCACATAGCTCTGCACTCATTTCCTCTGTATCCTATGACCTCCTGGGGCGGTAGAAGTCCTAGTTTGCAAACCGAGCAGATCTTCTTGACGCATTCCTCGGTCATTTCCTGAAACACATCGACTTTCCTGATCACAGATACGAGGCGTTCAGCAATTAGCTCCTTCCTCAGCTTGGGAGCCAAAGTGTCAAAAATCCGGCGCTTGAATGTCAGAACATAAGCATTGTTCTCGAGCCATTCCATTTCCAGGTATCGGAAGACTCTCGTTTGGATGGATTCTGAGACCTTGTTCATGTCCAGCAACAGTGCGATATTCACGGTGTTGAATCTGTCGGACACAAAAGTATCTCTGTCCAAGTTCTGGGGTCTGGAAATATCGCGACAAACCTCAGCCACGACTTGGTGAAACCATCAAGTATCTGCGAAGCAGCAGCGGAGGAGATCACGTAGTTAAAGATTGCAGCCCCAACGACGAGGAGTGGGATGCTTACAAGGTACTCTTGGACCGATATAGGGACTATGATGTCGGTTCCCATTCCAACCAGGATTTGCGAGGCGTAAAGGATGGTGGCTAACGCGGACTGTCCCTCCATGTCTTTGTTGGTACTGGTGTATTCGCATTCACCATTCGGACATGTCGCTATAAGTATGCAGGCACTTGTGAAATACGTTAGGATCATCATGTAGAAGGTGTATTTCATCACTCGGATCTTGTACGACGATAGGATCATCCGGTTTTCGAGGGATGAGAAGAACACTTCAAACTGAAAGGACATTCTGATGAGGAACAGACTCGCTCTACTTTCCTCGGCACAGTTATACCTTGTAAATCTTGACGAGTCTGTTGACCTTGCAATAGGCGAGTACTGTGCTATTGTGAGATCCGAACAGGATGAAAATCCAGTCGGCAGGAAACGCAGCAATCATGTCAGCCCAGTAACTCACGTTGTGCATCCGCCTGGATATTATATCAATGATGTCCACACGGACGGCTTTGGAAATGAGAATAAAACGAGGTGAAAATTGAACTCCACAGAAGTTTGACGAGGCACGACTCACCGTCGTTCTCATGGATCGCTGTGGACGATATGATGATTAAATCAACCAGATACACTGGGCAAAGGATGTTCACGATGAAACTTAGTTCGGGCGTTTCATGTTTAGGCTGGCTCATGTACGTCGGTATTATCACACTCAAGACGACACAACACACGAGGACGAACCCTTCCCAATAGTTCAGGATCGAAGATTGGGGGCTGAAGATCCAAGGTATGTGACCGTTGTTCAAACATACCTGCTCGGTCATCACAGCGATGTCCTGAAATGTCCGGAGAAATGAAGTATGTTAAAATTCCGTTCCTTCTTCGACTCCATGATCCTCATTGAAGATCATTGTCAGTTTTCACCGGTCTGATTTAGCACACTCACATCCGATAGCACAAGCATGTCCAGATTCGCGAATGTGTATCTGAAGTCAGTAGCGGCGAAGATCGCGTCGATCTGCAAGTCCTTCCTCTCTCTCTTGGACATTATGCGATTGTGACGGTTCTGCAGAATCATGAGTGTCTGCTTCAGCCATGCGACGTCGGTGCAGGCCGGTACACCTCTGCAAAATTAAAAAGACGACAGAATGGACGAAAGAAAATGAAGATTTTGGAAGATCACTCCGTTAGTTCGACTCTTTCGCTTCGGCAATCCGATCTTCAACTTTCTAAGTGACTCACACGATGTGGGATTTGTTCTTTTGTAGAGCAGCACCGATTGTGACCATCCTGAGGGCTTTCCAGTATCTGAATCTGACTCTGGACTGAATGATTCTGTAGATATCTTGGTATCTGTAGACCATAAGATCGGTGAATTTTTCTCGGCGTAAAACATTGAGCTCCACTTCTGTGCGAGCGATAACATTGCACAAGGATCTGTGGCCCAGGATCAAAGTGGTTTCGCAGATTATTGTGCCACCCGAAAAACTGAGAATCGGTGACGTGTCGTCCTCCTCTGATAAGAACTGAACCACACCGGTCACCACGTAGATTAATTTACTCTTTCCGTCGTATTTCTGGATTATCACTTCCCCAGGTCGGTAGTATTCACGCTCGAAGAGAATTGATAGGTTTCGTAGGAACGGGATGGGCAGGTCGCGGAACAGGTGGGACTTAAAGTTCGGAATAAAAGTGCTTGGAGTCAGTTTTTCGATGATATCTCATGAACAATCAACGATATGGAAATAAATGTAGATATCAAAAATGAAGGTGATTAAATTTTCTATGAAAAAGAATGAACCCATTTTTTTTGTATCTTCATTGGTTTCGCTGTATTTTAACGTTAATTGCGAAACTAATTATCACGTTTATCCCAGGTTCTCCCGAAATTTCAGCCTCGAAATACGGCGAAACAAATCAAGATACAGGATAAATGTATTATACCTTTTTTACAGAAAATTTCAGTAACTTCACTTTTGATATTGACTTTTATCTTGATATCATTGACGGTTGCTGAGATGTCATCAAAAAACTGAATTGAATAATTTGACATCGAAAATTTACTCACATGCTTGTAGGCGTCCCAGGCAAGTTCCAAAGCACATTCTTTGAGGAATATCGATGGGAACATGTTAAAATTTGTTATTTTAAACTCTGAATTACCCTGAGTTTTCCAAAAATAATTGTAGTACTTTTTCACTTGCTCTCTTGTCTCCTTATCAGCGTTCATGTCGTTCTTCGAACACCGTGAATCAATAATTTGGGTCAGTTTTGGAATTGTTATGAATTTCAAAATACCACAAAAATGTGACCCTTTTTCGAAAACGATGTACAAAGTATATCTCACCAAGTAATTTACGATCAAATACATTTCTTGCTGGAATAGAGACCGGCTGTGATTCATCTGCAAGATAATGTCTGTCAAATAAGCGATTTCATAGGCCTGCAGCATCCATAACGAGGATATCACGATCACGATAAATGCGAAGTTGTAAATCCCCGGATAGACTTCGGGCAAACTGCAGAAAAGAATTTCTCTGAACCCCAAATCAAGTTTTCTTTCCTATTTTTTCTTCTTGATTTTCATCAAGTTCAAGTTTCAATTCATCTCTGAATTTTGGCATAGTTTTTCGTCGACAGAAATCATTTTCAACTATACCCATGGCCAGATATTTGAGTCATCATAATGTAGTAGCTGACGATACACCATTCGAATTCGGTCTTTGGATAGGATGATCGTTCCTCGATTATCGTCAGCCATTCTAAGTCAAGATTCACCATATCAACGACGTTAATCATCACTGCGACTGTGACCCCTGTCATCAAGGAAAGGATAATGAGGAACTCCAAGATTCTTACAGAGACTCTTCTTTGCCCCACGCTGTTTCGAGCCACATCTCAAAAAAAGAAGAAAGAAAATTTCATAATGAAAAATAAGCGAAGAGGGAAATTCAAAGATGTTATTGAATTTTATAAGATTTTGTACAAAGAGCAGGAATTTCTTTTCCATTGTTGCGAAATTAATGCGAAATAAAATTCCTGATTTTAAGAAACTCACTGAAAAACGAAAATAAGCGATGTATTCGAAGCAGACGGTTCGTGCTGAGAATATATGAAACTCGTGACTGCTCATACTTTCCGCCTGTTACCGATCTATAAATCGAGTCGAATGGGAGAAGAGAAATCACGTCCAGTACGAGGGACATAATGGGTCTCGTAGGCTGACCATAAGTCGAAGAAAGACTCGTCCATTTTTTATATATAATCGCACTCAGTACGTCGAAAGCATAGATGAAGTCCATCACCATTTTTTCATTCGACAAATCATCTGCGAGAAAGATGAAAAATTGATACAAAACTATTTGTATCAATATAATTCTAAAGGCATAGATTTTTGATAATTAAAATACAAGATTTTACTTTTTTCATGATATCTTGTTAACTATCGATGATATCGAGATCTAGGTGAAGATCAAAAATGGAGAAAATTAAATTCTCTATGAAAAAAATATGATGAATTTTTCCTGTATCTTCATTGGTTTCGCTGTATTTCGACGTGGAACGTGAGGCTAATTATCACGTGTATTCTACGCCTTCCTCAAATTTCGTTGACATATTCAGCTTAAAAATACAGCGAAGCCAATGAAGACACAGAAAAACGGCATAATACTTTTTTATAGATAATTTAATTGCCTAGATTTTTGTACTGCATGTTTATTCCGATATCATTAATGGTTACCAAGATATCATCGAAATAATGTTGAAACATCAAATGACAGAAACTTAATTCAGTCACGAATTACTCGACTGTTGTGGAAACGCGGTTCTCCCCCTGAACGAAATATCGTAGAGGGTCAGTTGGCACCGCAAAGTGATCGTTGATATCATAACGAAATTTATCCACGCTACTCTAGTGTGCAAAATAATGATTTCTTCCCACACCGAATACTCCGGCCCAACGTTGACGCGTGAATTACCGTCTTCCTCGGCATCATCTTCTTCCTGGTCAAGGATAACGATTCAAAAGAATGTTGAAATGCGATATTTCGTCCTACCTTATTCCCAGCCAACATTTTCTTCATTTGAGTGATCGAAAATTCTTACTGTCAACTAAAGTGGAGGAAGAGAAGAGGAATAAAAGAAAACCAAAAACAATGTCACGGTGTTGGAAAGTGTGGCATTTATACAGTGGGTTCAGGAAATGTTAGACTATTTTTTCATTCAATGGAAGTTTATTCGCACTCATCAGCTACAGACTAAAATTGGCTACTGATTTTTCGGCCCAGTTTCGACACAGTCAAAGATAGTTTTCTGGTTTTGGAAGACAGTACAAAGTCGCTAGGTAATCATCGTTTGATAGACCGTGGACGTCGTGCCAATTGACGTTCTTCTGCCGACTCGCCACTTCTGTCCAATTCTCGTTTGTCGTTGGGTAATCATCGAGCCAGACCTGAAATACAGACGAAACCGTGTTTCAAGATGGAAGAACTACCCATTTGCATAAAAAAATTTCACGGAATAGATAGGATGTCTTTTGTGCATCTGGATGCCTACTCTCTTGTGCAACTCGATCGAGACCCCCATCAACAGGCTCTCCCGTATTCGTGCGTTCTTTTCAGCAATGGCAAGGGCCCTTTTGGCCCAGTTTATTCGCCCTCGAATGATGTTCATGTAAGCTTTCAGCAGGTAAAGACGTGGCTTTACGAATCCCGAGATTTTTGAAGCTTTTGTTAAACGCCCAAGAAGCTCTGTTATGTCATCTCGAATAGCCGGCAGAGTATTGCCCTTTTTGTAGTTCAGGAAGTACGTTACGTTTAACATGCGACATTCCACAGCCTGAATAGTCGAAATCGATGGTTACTTCATTTTTAAATCTGGCTTGGAGCGATTTTTGACTCAAAATCGTCGAAGAAATCGGTAAGTTTTTGATAAAATATCAGAATCATACCTTCAAAACTGTCCACAGATTAGAGTAGTTATCATGCCTCATTTCAGGAGCGTAAGCATCCCGCGGGAGCTCGAATTTTCCAGAATCGATCCCCCTGTGGATTAGTATGAATGATTAAACCACGAAGCTTAGAGATCACATCGGTAAGGCTTACATCCTTGTGAGCAAGAGCCACATGTTAGTAATCAGTCGCTTCGAGCAGTCAGGATCTCTGATAATGACTCGATTTTTCCCGTTTGTGTCTGTAGAGAAAAAGAAAAATCGCTTCAGTTTCATAAGACTGTGCAAAAATCGGTTATAACTTATTTTCAAAAACTACCGAGCAATTTTCTAGCGAATTCTTGACATGTTCGAACAGATTCCACCGACACGCCAGCGTCTAATAGCAAATCGAGACACAGTGCGTAGTACCAAATTGTTCCAGACATGTCTACGTCTTCTTGGGCCAGGTAGGCCAGCTCTCTTAGTAGGTCGACAGCTTCGGGAATCCGTTTTGCCTGGACCTGGAAGTAAGCGATTTGCATTAAATTGAGAAAAGAGGTGAAATTTTTGTGGCAAGAATAAAAGAAGAACGAAAAAATCGACAAAATATTCTCATATCATTACCACAGCCTGAATGAGGATCGGTAAGATCCCCAGCCTGAATTTAACGGTGTGTAACGATCCGGCTATCTGAATAGCTTTGAATCCATAGTCGATCGCCGTTTTTAGCTCGCCTCTGATCAGTCTGAGGTAAATCGGCGGAAGAAAAGATCGTTATTATATTTTTTGAATTTTCTTTTCATCGTTTTGTTACTTACTTTGAGTAAAATATGGCCTCGTAAACGTCAGCGACGACAAGAACGCCATTGAGATCGTTCCAAGCGAATTGATCGACGATTATTTTCAATGCCGATTTTTCGAGTCTCCGACAAATGTCCATGTTTCCAATCTGACGGTAATACAACATGGCCAGTCGGTGAGAGCACAGCTCTGTTATGGGCTGATCCTTGCACTTTGAGGAAACATTCAAGCTGACGAGAACCATCAATTTTGCGAGCTTCGGCTGATCGTTTGTCTGTAGAATTTCGAAGATCGGTAATTATACCATCGGGATATCGACAGGATATTATGAATGTCGTATCTTTCTAGCGTCGGGACTTTGATACCGATTTTTGAGAAAATTTTACATCGATGGAATTTTATCGGTATGACAATCGTGGGTACCATAAAGATCGAAGATAATCGGCTGATGCAGGCAGAGATCCTGATCTTTTCCGCTGCGTGTTCGCCGGACAGTTTGACCACCGGCGAACCGGGAAACCATTGCTGAACCAACTGGCGACGCTCGCTTCCGATTATTCCGCGACATGCCAATATCTTTTTGCTCGATAACATGTAGCCGTAAATCGCCATCTCGTCTAGAGTTAAACGGCGCGATTTCTCGTAGTATCCAAGTTGAAAATACGTCTCACCTTTGAGAAAATGGAAAATCTGGATACGAAGGCACAGAAGAAGATGAAGACGCGCACACTTACCTAACAAAGAGAGTATAATTCCTTTGGTTACCATCCTGTTTACAACCGATCTTTCAGCATCGTTTCCGTACCTTTCGTAGATCTGTAGCAGAAGGTAGAAAGCGATCGTAGATTCAGCTCCATTATTATAATTGGGGGATATATCGAATAATTTTTGTCAGTTAGAAGTACCTTATTCAAGTCATCAGCTCTAGTCAGAGTCTTAATGGCATGTGGATACTCAGCGATACGAATTAGTCCAGCACTGTAATCGATAAGGTATTGAATGTGGGTTCCAATGTTACCTGAAAATCGTTAATAGTTATGTAAAGAATCGTGAGAACGAGAGAGTAAATAGTGGTGAAAATTCATTCATGGTTAAAAGAAATCGGTTGACCAACCGGTATTTTTGCTGTGATATAGAAGCTTCTTGTAAATGTTGTTGAGGATTAGGCTGCATTGACAATTACGAAAATCTACACCCTGGAAGGGAATCAAACGGGGAACTCGGAGAGCTTTAGTGTCCGGTTCAGGCGATGGCTTTATCGACGATTTATTTACAAATCGGTTCTTTAACCGGTCGCAAAATTTGCTACTCTGGGCCATCCGGTCGTACGACGAATCGCCAGACGCATCTAGCGAGCTTTCAGAAGAGGCTGTGAAAGAAGTCGATCATCTCAATTCCAGAAGTGAGAAATTTGCTGGAAAACCGATACACGAAATTCGTCTGGAATCGGTACCGATACTTACCGTTCGTCTGATCATTCGGTTCGGCATAAAACGGTAAGATCGATACTCTTCTGCGCCCATCAGATCCGCTGGAGTCCATCCTGGGTTTGCCATGGTGTACGTTGGGTTCAGAAATGAGTTTGTTGCTCGGAGAAAGTTGGTTCCACTTGCCCTGAATAGAAACTCGGCGAGCAGACGAAGCACGAGACTCTCTTCCAGTTCTGGACTCAATACTTTGGCGGCCGAATGACGGTGGACCATCTGACGGCTTGGACTTTGAAATCCTATTAACTTTTGGTCTGGTTGGAATGTCGAGAAAGTTACCACCGCCACAAGCCTTGCATTTGTGAGCCTCGACCTTGTACAATTCGATGGCCTTGGAGTGTAACTCTTTCTTCTCGTCCTCGGGTATAAGATCATAAATGAGTTGCTGAAACCGGGGCATTTTGAAGGCCAAAAATTTGCACCTCGAATACCAAGGCAGTTCGTCGCTCGGACTTGCACTTGATCGCTTATTGTAAGCGTCGCTGAATTGCGGATCGGAGCAACGGCAGTACAAAAGGAACTGGGAGTCGGTGAAGGTACTCCGATTTCTTAACATGCAGAAATTGATCGTTCCGGTGTGAACCGCGTTCGGCATAACCAGTGAAGCACAACCGAGTATCCTGAGATTGAACATGTTCGTGATCGCTGAAAGGATTCATCGGCCGTTTATTGCCAGCGGAATGTATTGCGCAAGAAAACTCACCCTTGATTGTGTGAAAGTTTGAGAAATTGGGCATAATCAACTGCAGCATGTACCGTGTGAAGAAAACCCCCAAGATGGCCGAGGACTTCAGAAGCCCTTGTTCATAGGGCGACAATTTCTTGTAAGTGTTCAGCATCGTGTCTGCGCGAGCAAAACATCGTTATGTTCCATAGAAATTTGGCATATGACCGGAGAAGTCTCACCGTCGATTTCGGAGCTCTGACTGTACTGGAATTGATGATGGTTGTTGATCAGGCAAGCGTAGATCTTCAACCGTCGATTCCAGGGCAAAGGCGGTGCAACGTCTTCCGGCAGCATGTCCAATGGCAGTTTGGACAGCATTTCCACTGGGGAGAATATAAGTTGATACTCATTCGCCTTTTTTGGAGCTATTTCGACCCGTTGAAGAGCGCCGTGGGCTAGGACATCGGTAAGAAGGGCCTGGCAGTGGCCGGGGTTGTTATTTGCCCGTAAATTCAGCTCGCTAGTTGAATGGATGAATATGGATCATCGCTTTTGATCTTTCGATTGTTTATACTTCACACTGAAATATATCGACGATCACCGTTCAAGGGACTGTGGTATGGCCTGCACGTTGAGTATTTGGCATGCGAGAGCCGTGATGCACGCGGAACTGATTGGCCTAAGATTTAAGTGGGCCATTCTCTTGTCTAGATAGATCTGAGTGATGGATTTTTGGGTGGGATCGTCCAGTGGAATTTCCATCGACATGATAAGCAGCATGTATTTCGCGTCCAGCACCAAGGAGAGAAACTGCCATGACATTGGGTCTATGTTCTGTATGCCGTCGATCAGTATGCACCGTCTGATCTTCGGCTGGAAATAGATGAGAGAATGAGAACCGGAGTGGAAAGGTGAAAAATAACCGACGAAATTACCACCAGGAAAATCTCCTGCAGGATTTTCATCGTTTGGGTTTGTCTCTCCAGTTCAGTTTCCAAACTGCATCGTTTAGAGATCGGGAATCTGACCCTCATGAGCTCGTTGAGGTAGCAGAAATCTTGGGGAGAGACCGCGTGGCCCAAACGTTTCACCATTTTCTGTTCCCTCACATTGATCGCGCAGTATTCATCAACGTCAAGAATCTGGGGAGCATATTGCGTGGGGAAATCCCGTGGTGATTTAAAACACGCAGACGCGATAACCGCGACTATACGCTAGGCACGTACAATTCCAGTACGCTACTAGTGTGTGTAGAATTTGTGCATGTATGCGACCGCCAGCGCCGCCTAACTTCTGTGCCAGGCAACTCTGGGGTGAAAATCGCATGCATGTATACGAAAACACAAGCTTGTTCATACGAGTGTCGTAGTACGAGCCTAGCGTATTTCATCTTCACACCTCCGTCAGTATGGGGTAGATCACGGAATATGGCGCTATGGCGTACTCCGGGGTCAAACTGACTCTGACAGTCTGGATTTCTCTGGACCGAATCAGGGTGACGAAACCATCAAGAAGCCTCGATTTTCCACTGCCAGTTGTTCCCTGTGGAAAGTGTCCACTGCTTCTTCATCGTTTCGGTTTCAAAGCATGATGCGAATGATGAATGTCAAGGGACGAAAAAAAAGGATACTAGCATTTTTTGATTTTCCATTCGATCCAGTTATTTTTTTTGTGCATGAAGTTGCGATGCTGAGAAGAAGGAGGAAGTGGGATAGTTACTTTCAGCAAAATCCCAGCATGTTCTCGGTCCGCCAGACCAATGTCGTCCAGCATCAGGCTCATGATTTCCATTTCGGCATTTCGGCCGAGTATGGGATAGCCCATTATGAGTTCGGCCTTTGTATCGCCGTTATTCCTGCAGCAGACACACACCGTGTGACGAAACATCGTAGAAGCACAATAGGCGAATGAAATATCGATAGAATGTCGTTTGAATTTCACCCTGTGTCGTCGATGTATTCGTAGATTGAGTTTGGTCCGACTCCTTTAATCGCCTTGTTCTCTTGCAGGATGAACTTGCTTCGAGGTAGATCACTGCGTAGTATGGTGTTCAGATCGCAGGTCACCTGCGCTATTCAAATTTTCGATAATCTATGAGAACCGAACGAAATTTTAATGAAAATAGACAGATTCTTACTTTTTCGACACACGTAGCGGCCAGTTCAGTTGCCCTTCGCAAAGGCGAACCGATCACGATGTAATCTCGCCTCAAAGCGTGCCCGACGAGCCCACAGTGTGCCATTCCTTAGAAAAAAAACAACAAGGTGTTTTAGATTCTGTACAAATCGGTTCGCAGATCACACCGCAGTCTGCACAGTTGCCTATCGTTCTGTTTTACCGACATATCATCTTCTTTATCATACCGGTCGTAACGCCGACGGAAACCTTCTGCACCCCGTACAAGTTTTTTATCGAATTTCTCATGCTGCGGCCAGCGAGCAGAGCGTTTTTGCAATCAGCGTTGTTCATGCTGTCATGGAGACCAAATACAGTGAGGAAACTAACGTCCTTCTGGAAGAGGGAAACTCTCACGACGTGGCCGCCACGATTCGCGAGTGTGCTAGTCGAAAGAAACGAAAAATATAAAAATCGAACGTTCCATCGCAGTATGTAGGGTTGCCTAAGTGCTGTCGATAAAACAGAGCCTGAAATCGTTGTAGTGATGTAATCATGGCTTTTTATTACATTTAGATGAATTCAACGCGGTTCTTAGGCCATTAAATTTCATACTTTGGCCTTTCTGACAATCATCGAGGAAGGAGAGGCGCTGTAAATAGAAAATGGCTAGTTTGACAGTCTTCATTACCGACAGCAGTGATACGCGATGGGATAGGCAACCCAACATACTGCGATGTGCTCTGTGCTGTTTGGAAATGATTAAATTTCATTCTTTCTAGTTTATTTTCGCATTTAAATATCTGGGACCTTGACAAGAGGATGAAGATGTCATCGACGAGTCGATTCAGGTCATAAGTAGAGCATTTCGAAGGTATGACGTTAATGAACATCGGCGTTACCCGCCGAGTTTCCGTCAGATATTCTAGGGGCTGTGAACCGTCAATCTAAAATATTTGGAAACTTATAATTGTGCATAAAAAATGGTTTCTATTTGTCATTTACTCACCAGATGAACCGCTGACTGGATGATGAACGTTTTCAGATTCTTTCCAATCTGGCGCAGAGCCGCTTCATTTATTGCTGGCCGAGCAGCTGTGGTGCCAAAAATCAAATGTCATTAAAAAATTCGTGATTTATTAACCTTTTGTGAAATCTCACCAACGATCAGGTCATCTTGTGGGTCTATTCTTCTCCAATAATCAGAGACCCGTTCTTCGACGTTGAACATTTTTTTCCTCGCTCTTTCCTCGAGGAAACTTTTTCTCTTAGCTATTCGCTCGCCGGATATAAAAATTCGCTGTATCTGCGCGTTGAAGAAAAGAAAAAAAAAAACAAAAAAAAAAAAAACAAATGGTTCAGTCCAACTGATCGGAATTGATTTTCACCCATTTTTAACGATTCTAAAAATTGGCGGGGCACCCACCTTCACATTGTATGTGTCTTTGATGACGTACTCGTAACAAGAAGGGTTGCAATGTCCCCAGGCACTTCCGGCGAGCACAAGATCGCCAGAAAGACAGGCGTTTTTGGCCAATTTCGCCTCCTCCATGGGTGGACCGGCCATTAAATAATGGTAACAGTTGTCCGCGCCAATTATCATGAACGTTAAACTTCCGGCAGAAATAGCGATCTTCACTGTGCAGAAAATGTGATGAGAATGGAGACTGCAAGATGTGGGACAACCTTATGAATTATGTTCCTACGGTTTTGGATACTGACGTTTCAGAGTGACGTTAACGCTCGTAACGAACCGACCGATCGCTTCCTGGATCCTTAAGCCGCAGGTTATCACCTCGTGAAGGGTATTGAATATCAATTCGTCCTTTCGGACGTTCCAAACTGCCAGTAGGCCATTTCCTACCAAGAAAGGCAACAAGGGTACCATTTATTTTCCTAAAGTTCTAATGGTCGTCCGGGGAGCTCGGAGCAACGGCCTTTGTGGCAAAAGAAGAAGTTCAGAGCGCAATGCAAAGGGGATGAGTTAGAAAGTCGATGCAAAAAGAAAAGAAGAAAATGCGGTATTGAGTACCTGCAATTTTGAAGACGTCACCCCCGTAGGAGTAAATGGCTTGTATCATGTAGCCGAAGTAGGCATTCAGGGTCGCGTTCAGGCCAATGGAACCACCCTGACCAGCATATTTGTACATGTCATGAAGCTGGGTTATTCCTGAATAGGAAAGTGACTTAGAAATCTATGAATGTGTATTACGGTCAAATTATCCAGACTCGTAGAAAAAAAAGAGAAAAAGAAAAACTGACCGGACACATCGGCAAGAAACACTATCCCAACAAATGACTTGACTTCTTTTTTAGTCAAGTTGTCTGCGTGGACCAATTCTTCGGGTACCATTGTGGCCAGGAGTCTTGTCCGTCTGTTCTGCAAGTGGATATCCATCACCTTGCGGGAAATCGGGATAATAATTTCGAAATTTGGGACGATTTGAACGATAATTTACGAATGATCGATTAGTTTTTTTTCTTTTCATTCTCTCAAATATTTTCCGAGGAAAACAACCTCGGGCAGACTTGTTGTAGCTTCTCGAAAAACAGGGGCAAAGAATTCCGCTCTCCATCTGGGGACATCGTTTTGATCCGTTTTGCTATGGCTCTGCAATCGGTCCTCTGGAATCGAGTTTCGAAACGATAAGTTCATCATTAGGGGATGGCTGATTAAAGTCGGACTGGATTAAGGCTCGAATACGATTCTGCATGGGATCCGAGGAGAACTTACCCTGCATTTTTACTGATTAATAATTATCGAGTGTAAACTTCGTAGAGATAAAGCTAGTTAATTGAACTCGATTTTAATGGCAAAAAAGCTTGGCATAACGATTTCTCACCGTCTTTTACTTCTCGCAGCTTAGTTCATGTCGTCTTTTCATTTCTTTTAAGCTAATGGAATTGAGAATATAATTCTTATACACAGCGTTACGAATGATTTCAAACATTTCGTAAAAAAAACTGATAAAAACACGAAAGCCGCATATGTTCCAATTCTACTGTACTTATAATTATTCAACTTGGGTTTCATAAAGGTTATCTCAGTTTACTTAGACGAAAATGTAATTGGTCGGAATTTCGTGTGCTAGAACATAATGACCCCGAAATAGACACACTGATAAGCCTGTGTCCCATAGGCTTAACAGTCGTAAGAGTCTATTAGTGATCGTTGTTGTGGCTGAACGGACGACGAGCCGAAACAGGATTTCAGAAAAGACGGAAAAACAACGTGAGCTCATCGGAACCTGAACATGGTTGACTTGATAATAGAGTGAAATCGGAACATAATTTTTCACGCAAAGACGTTTTTACTATTATCAGAATCGACGCGTCGTTGGCAGGAAAAGCTACACCTTTAGCACGAGCTCAAGGAAGTCACCCCGTTGATGATGGCATCGTATCACGTACGTATTCCGATTATTCTAACACCCCTTCCGCCCTGTAACGATCGACATGAACGGCTGAACGTCGATTTTCAGGATAATTCCCAGTTCACGATCGAGGCGAATATACTCAAGGGCAAAGAGGTCTCATATCCAGAAGAATACGCCAGTCTCGGGGAATTCATACTCCGCAGACTGGAAGAGAACCCAGATGTGGTGGGCCAGGTGATAATTGCAGGAGTGATTGCTACATACCCGTATAGACAAGCAAGATCTGATTGCGAAAGAAAAGAAATAAGTCGATACTTGTTTCAGTGTTGAAAAGCTCTCGTGGAAAGAGTCGCAATCCAAACCGTGTTTCAGACCGATGCTGTCACCGATGAAGAGTACACTTACGTAAAGATGAGGGAACGGAGCGTAAGATGCGCCTTGTGGATGGAGTCGCAGGGACTGCGTCCGAAAGACGTTGTCGCACTCTGTTCCGAAAATAACTTGGATTTTGCGATGCCCTGCTTCGCAGCCCTGTATCTCGGTGCCGTCTTCTCCCCCATGGCTGTGCCAGTGACCACAGGTGAATCATGCCTCAACAATGTCATACGTCTCTTGTTATAACGGAAACTTCTCTCGCAGAGGAGTGTGCTCAAGAAATGAACGTTATCAAACCGAAAATGGTGTTCGTCAGCGAGGGTTCGACTGCGATGGTTACCGAGGCAGCTCAAAAGGTGAAACCTGATGTGAAGATAATAGTCTTCGGTCGTGTTCCTGGCTTCCTTGAGTTTGATAGCATCATCGCTGAGCCGGGGATCGACAAGGTTGAACAATTCGTTTGCACCCCGATCGAGTCCCCGGAGGATATTGCTTCGATAATATTCTCTTCGGGGACGACGGGTGATCGTAAAGGTTGTGCATTAAGCCACCGAGCTGTCACTCTGCTGATGTGCCAGGCAGGAGCACTTGGTATGGCAGGAAAAGTCTGCTTGGTGTATGGAACCACCGATTGGATAAGTACGATAGAGAGCATGTTCATGACTCTGTCCCTAAAAATCCCAAGAATAATATTGCCGCCATTTGACGAGTACGAAGCAGGCGTCCAGATAGAGAAATACAAGGTAAATGAGCACCGAGCGGATTGGATCATTCCGATATATTTTATCTACAGCAATTATCTCACGATGCCACAATACCTCCTTGTTTGCAGGCAAATTGGCTTTCTCTCACTCCCTACATGATTGACACATTGGTGAAATGCGATGCTTCGGTCAGGTATAATCTATCATCCCTGAGTCAAGTTCTCTACTCCGGAGGCCACTTGTCTATGGGCTCTTACAGAGCATTGAAAAAGCTCGTCCCCAGGGTCCGGATCACCTCGGGGTACGGGACGACGGAAACCTGTGGTTACATATCGATACAGTCGTGGAAATCTCAGCCTGGTTCATGCGGTGAAATCATGGCGAATGCTCAGGTGAAGATAATCGATCGTGGTGCAGGACGAATACTAGGAGCAAATCAAGAAGGCGAACTGTTGCTGAAGTTCGCTTGCATGATGACCTGCTATTACAATGATTCACTGGCTACAATCCAGATCTTGGACGAAGATGGTACGTTGGTATGGCAATACAGCTACTATGATATACCTACGTCGTTTATTGAACAGCCATTTACATCCGCAAAATGCGTGCGGCCACTTTGCTTGTACTTTTAAGGGTGGATTCACTCCGGGGATATTGGTTATTACGACGACAGTGGTGAGATTTTTCTGACCAGTAGACTTAAGGATGTACTACGATACGGGGACTTCGACATATCGCCATCACAGTTCGAAGACGTGCTCCTGCCTCATCCTGGAATCAAGGAGGTGGCTGTCGTGGGGCAGCTTCAGCCTAACGACGACAATCTGCCAATTGCCTTCGTGGTCAGAACCGAGAACTCCTCTTACACTGGCGATCCGGTGATTTTTTTTTCTACGCAATAATTTTCAGTTTGGGTCACTGTTAAAGTAGTTACCATGACCTTCAGGATTATGAAAGGAAAATTTACTACGGGACGAAAAGAATTCGAACAGGAAAGGCCAGACTGATGATTTTCCAACATTTCAGGTCACTGAAACGGACATCCTCAACCTAGTCGCCGCTAAACTACAAGACAGCCGGAAACAGCTCCATGCCGGCGTTAGGTTCGTTGATCACTTACCAAGAACACCCTCCGACAAGATCAAACGCTCGATACTACGTGAAATGGCAAAGTTAATGGTGACCAATTGAACTGATTCCACACGGGGTCATCGCTTTCGAATCATGCATTTCAACCGAGACTCATTAGCTGTCGACGCATGATTCAGAGGACTTCAAAGATACCGTCAATTCCAGAAACATCGAGAGTGTGAATAGCGTCTATCATTAGTCAAGGAATAGTGTAACTTGAAATTGCGAGAATAAAAATGGAATTCTTGAATCATGAGATTTTTTATTTTACACGATACGTTCTTCACAGCATGATCGGATCTTTGCCTAGCAATGTATGTGTGCGTATATACTTAGTCCAGAGACAAATGCGAGTAATGATCGGAGGATTAATTTCCTCAATGTCTCATATCAATATTTCTCTTCAGATCCGTAGGTTTTGATTGGAATGAGTACCGGTCATTATGAAACCTCCGGTACCGTAGGAGTAAACGGTCTGTACCTACCATGCATCCAGCCAAAGTAGGCGTCTTGTGACGATGCTACATTTGACATTCGATGATCCAAGAGCAATTCGTTAGATCTGGCAACCGAAATTGACTAAAATCGCGGATAATGTTTTTTTTTTTCACTGCAACTTGTGGTTGTGTCTCTTGTCTTTACTAATACCGAAGCCTACGCATCGCTGACACGAAAAAACGTCGAACATCTTGTCTACGTCCAATGATTTCGAAATTTTTTTTGTATAGCTGTGTAATCTACATAATGTGCATTAGACTGGAACTAAATTTATTGAATTTTCAGCTGTTGTGCTCACGGACTTGATAGTTGATCGCACGTGTCTAGTTTCCTTGAATATTAATTCCACGGAATATTCGTTGTTTCCCGAAAATTCTGATACTCCAGAGGTCGTAGATTTGGAGGCAAAAGTCGAACGATACGCGAGTATGATGATAGTCACTTTGACTATCTATCATCATTAACTTGTTAGCTTCCTGTCTCCATGTTTGTGTTCCACCATCTTGGAACCGGTTCCGCATACCTCACTTCCCGACCAACTGCCAAATCAACAACATCTCAGGCTATGAGGAATGTCACAATTTGGTAATCCATACCTTCTTTCTTAATCTCAAATTCTTTATTAATCTCTTCGATATCAATTCTAGCGTACCTTAATCTGTAACAACATCAAATGTATAATTTTTTTCTTATAATCCTGAGAAATTGTAATCTTAATCTCAACCACATGGTATCTTTATCTAGTCTAATCTCTTCATGATAATTTAAACTGTTTTTCTATAATGATTGTTATGATTCGTCTGTTAAATCTTTATCATAATTGTTACGAACACAAAACTTGTTCTCTTAGATATATATACTTATTCTGAACAAATGTATCATTCAGTCTGAGGATGGCCGGCCGTCGCCAGCCGAAACGTCACAAATAAACAAGACTGTTAAAAAAGCTAGTTCCATTTGACTGTATCCGACGAACCTTCCCTTATATTGTTATACTTGAGTATAATAATATTGAGTTGTAAAATCATGATTTGTAAATTTTTTTTCGAATTTTCTCAATAATTATGCTACATGGTTGATAATGAGTAGAAAAAAACGATACGCCCTTTTGATTTTAAGAATTTTTTTTTTAAAGCCAAAAGGGCGTATCTCAAAAAAAAATAATTTTTTTTCATTTTTTCAATGTATTTCCTTATTTCCAACATTTATAGGTTGATTAAAGAATTTTTTTTTTTTATACGCCCTTTTGGTTTTGCAGAACCAAAAGGGCGTATAATTTGAGATACGCCCTTTTGGTTTTAGTAACGCGATATATAGTATATATTTTCCCTAACGCCGTGTGCAAAATTCGATTTTGTGTACTCGTTTGCGTGCGCAAAATGCCGGATTCCCTCACTCATTCCGTTAGCGTGCGCAAAATGCGGTTCGCGTGTGCAAAATAGAATTCGCGGGTGCAAAATAGGTTCGCGGGTGCAAAATGAAATTCGCGTGCGCAAAATGAATTTCGCGTGCGCAAAATACAAATATTTTATATATTTATATATATCTATATATATATAGGTATATATAGGTACATATAGGTACATTAAGTATATATAGGTATATATAGGTATATAAAGGTATATATATGTATATACAGGTATATATGGGTATATATAGGTATATATAGGTACATATAGATATATATAGGTAAATATAGGTACATATAGGTATATATAGGTGTATATAGGTATATATAGGTATATATAGGTATATATGTGTGTATATAGGTATATATAGGTATATATAGGTATATATAGGTATATATAGGTATATATAGGTATATATAGGTATATATAGGTATATATAGGTATATACAGGTATATACAGGTATATATAGGTATATATAGGTATATACTTCTTGCTATTGCACTCCTGAATAAATCTCTGAAATCTTATTTTTAATGAAAGTCGTTTTATTCAATTATGAATTTTTAATTCGATTTTATATAGTGGGGGGGCTCCGCCCCCCCAACCCCCCGGCGGGGGCTTCGCCCCCTGCACCCCCACCAGGGGCTGCGCCCCTGGACCCCCCGTCAGATTGCCGGTGTTGTCGAATTTTGCACAACTCGTCAGGGAAAATAGTATACGCAACACGTGCGCATAGGTGTCTCCCGGAATCACCTATTTTGCGCACTCGTTACGTAATGTACTATTTCGCAACATTTTCCAGGCGTAATCCCGCCTTGACACTAATCAATCATGATACTGATCGTTGAGATTAAAATGTCTATTATCTGTCAATTCAACACCTTGATCAGAAGTTTGGATGAATAGGAAAATATCAGACCGGTTCATCATAGGGTACTTTGGCGTAGTAGGTAGAGCGTGTGGTTAGTAATATAGTGAATGCGAGCGGGCGTGGGTTCAAATCCCGGTTCGGGCGAAAAAGGTAGGTAGTGTTTTTCTTATCGAACCGGAGATGTTTGTCGATCTACATGTCGATAGTTACGAAATCCCTTCCAGCAAAATGATATTTTATGGATCTCTAAAAGTTAACAATTTTATGATCTCCGAAATTATGGCATCCGAAATAGTTATCTGAAAGAGATCATAAAATTATCAGAAACATCTCTTGTGCGCCATCTTCTTTCAGAGCTCTTCGAAACGATACAATGTTGCAGCAATGTTGCTACAATATTGCAATATTTCGTATTCATCGGAAAGTTCTCACATGCAGATTCCTTATCGAAATCTAAGAATAAAGTTCTTTATCAAAAACTTCGAGGGACCGGTCGTTCCTGGGTTATAGAAGGTTTTGTCGTAATGTGACGTGCTCAGTCTCGTAGCAATCCTGTAAAAGTGATAGTGCCCGCGTCGTATGAACTTTGCCTGAAATTTCGGTTTCTTATTTCGTAATTTTTGGTCTTCACGTCGTCCGGTCGGTTATTCTCGTGCCCTACGTCGTTCGCCCCGTAGTTGACGTTGTCCAGATGGTCAAATTTTTGCAATATTGCAGATTATTCGGCAATATTGCAGAAATATTGCCAAATAATCTGCAATGAACGGCGGACATAGAGACATTGCAACAAGATTGCAGGGGAATTGCGGCAATATTGCACAATATAACTGAAACATTGCCAATATTGCGGAGTTATGTTGCTGCAATGTTGCTGCAACGTCTCGGTGCTGTATGGGTAAAAATTGATCGTCGAAAATTTTATGATTTGAGAGGATTCACTTCGATCCAGCGGAAGGAATTCACTGAAATTGACAAAAAGCTATATTCTTCCGACCGTCAAATGTGGGCACATCACTCATTTGAACGATTATCAAAGCAAACGCATCGCTAACGCGAAAGAAAAAACTTTACCAATCACCCGGAAGTCGACGAATTTCCTTTTCAAGATGCAAAAATAAAGCTTCAGCTAAAAAACAATCCGATTCTCAAATATTTTCATCGAAAGTTTTAAAACCAGGTCCACTGACAGGGTTTCATCGATGGGGTTCAACTTTACCTAGTTTCACCCCAGCTTTGCTGATTTTTTAGATTTCCTGACAAGTATATACAACTCGACCAGTGTTACATTCCAATACGGTTCTCCCCCACCAAAGGCATAGATTTTGCTACAACTTTAGCACGAGCTCAAGAAAGTCCACCCGTTGATAATGGCATCGTATCACGTACGTATTCCGATCATTCTAACACCCCTTCCGCCCTGTAAGGATCCACATGAACAGCTGAGCGTCGATTTTCAGGAAACTTCCCAGTTTACGATCGAGGCTAATATACTGAAGGGTAAAGAGGTCTCCTACTCCGAAGAATACGCCAGTCTCGGGGAATTCATACTTCGCAGACTGGAAGACAACCCAGATGTGGTGGGCCAGGTAATAATTGCAGGAGTAATTGCATGTACCGGACGATGTTGAGCATGTGCTACATACCCGTATAGACAATCAAGATCTGATTGCGAAAGAAGAGAGCTCTCATAAAATGAGTCGCAACCCAAACTGTGTTTCAGATCGATGCTGTCACCGATGAAGAGTACACTTACGAAAAGATGAGGGAACGGAGTGTGAGGTGCGCCTTGTGGATGAGGTCGCAGGGATTGCGTCCAAAGGACGTTATCGCGCTCTGTTCCGAGAACCACTTGGACTTTGCGATGCCCTGCTTCGCAGCCTTGTATCTCGGTGCCATCATCGCCCCAATAGCCGTGCCAGCGAACGCAGGTAAATCATGCCTCAAGAATGTCATACACCACTTGTTATAACGGAAAGTTCATTTCTTGCAGAGGACTGTGCTCAAAACATGAACATTATCAAACCGAAAATGGTGTTTGTCGGCGAAGGTTCAACAGCGTTTGTTACCGAAGCTGCCCGGAGGGTGAATCCTGATATGAAGATAATAGTTTTCGGTCGTGTCCCTGGCTTCCTGGAGTTTGATAGCATCATCGCTGAGCCCGAGATCGACGAGGTCGAAAAATTCATTTGCACCCCGATCAAGTCTTCGGACGAGATTGCTGCGATACATTTCTCTTCCGGGACGACGGGTGATCCTAAAGGTGTTGCATTGAGCCACAGAGCTCTCACCATGACAATGGCTGAGGCAGGAGTGCTTGGTATGACCAATAAAGTTTGCCTCCGGTATTTAGCTACATATTGGATAAGTATGACAAAAAGCATCCTGAGGACTCTGTGGCTGAAGATCCCTAGTATACTGCTACCGCCATTTGAGGAAACCGCGGCATGTGCAATGATACAAAAATACAGAGTAAATGATCGCTAAGCGGATTTAATTATTCCCAAATATTCTATCCACACGGAAAAAAGAAAAATGGAAAAATTACAGTTTATATAGTAACCGAGCGCGTCGAACCCAAAACTGGAAAAATTACAGTTCAAATAATAATTTTTACAGAATCTGTAAGAATTACATTATAAAAGTGTAAAATTACATTTGAAACTGTAATAATTAATGTTTATCAATGACTTTTATGAAAATGTGGTTTAAACTGTAATTTTTCCAGTTTTGGGTTCGACGCGCCTCTTATTACTATATGAAGTGTAATTATTCCATTTTTCTTTTTTCCGTGCACAGAAGGAGATTCTCCATGCCATAATTATACCTACTCTTCATCAGGCAAACTGGATTTCTTTCACTCCCTACATGATTGACAAATTGGCGAGATGCGATGCTGCGGCCGGGTTCGATCTATCCTCCCTAAGTCAAGTTGTCTACTCCGGAAACTTTCTGTCCATGACCTCTTACAGAGCGTTCAAGAAGCTCGTTCCCAACGCCCAGATCATCTCGGGATACGGAATGACGGAAACCGCTGGTGCCATATCGGTACAGTCGTCAAAATCTCGGCCTGGTTCATGCGGTGAAATCGTAGAAAATGCTCAGCTGAAGGTAATCGATCTTGATAACGGACAAATATTGGGAGCAAATCAAGAGGGCGAACTATTGTCGAAGTTGGTTTGTATGATGACCTGCTATTATAATGATCCAGTGGCAACAGCTCAGATTATGGACGATGATGGTACGTTCGTATGGCAATATATTACAGCTACTATGATGAACCGACGTCATTTATTGAACAGCAATTCGCATCCACAGAACGCATACAGCTACAGTTTGCTTGTCCTTTTCAGGGTGGATTCACTCCGGGGACATTGGTTATTACACCGAGAGTGGTGAGATTTTTCTGACTGGCAGGCTGAAGGATATACTATCGTACATGGACTTTATGATTTCACCATCACAATTCGAGAATGCGATTCTGTCTCACCCCGGAGTCAAGGAGGTGGCTGTCGTGGGGCAGCGTCAGCCCAACAAGGACGATCTTCCGATTGCCTTTGTGGTCAGGACCGAGAATCCCGCTTACACCGGCGATCAGGTGATTTTCCCTGACCAATAATTTTCAGTTTGGGTCACTGTAAAGGTAGTTACCTCGACCTCGAGGATACAGGAGATATCCTCTGGTCACTTGGGACTGGATAGTCCGAAAACTTTTACAACCAGACGACAAGAATTCGCGGACGAATGGCCAGACTGATGATTTTCCAATATTTCAGGTCACCGAAACGGACATCCTCAACCTAGTCGCCGCTAAACTACAAGACAGCCGAAAACAGCTCTTCGCCGGCGTTAGGTTCGTTGATCACTTACCAAGAACACCCACCGACAAGATCAAACGCTCGATACTATGTGAAATGGCAAAGTTGACCGTGACGGATTAAAGTCATTCCATGCGAGATCATCGCTTCCGAATCATGGATTTCAAGTCAGACCCATTAGCTGTCAACGCTTGATTCAGAGTACTTCGAGGATACAATTGATTTCGGAAACATCATGCGAGTCTGCATTGCGTCTATCAGTAGCCAGGGGGTAGGGAATCATATGTAAATTAAAGTTGCAAGAATAGAAGTGACATTCTTGAATTGGAGGTTCTTCATTGTATACGATATGTTCCTTACCCACTAATCACCTGCAGTTTATCACTCCACGTTCATTTCAGGTCTGCATGTTCCTAAGTCGAATGTACAATCAGCGTTTATGGAAAACGTAATGTCTATACCTACATCGACCATAACGCAATACACAACGTCTGATACACGTGCATCACTTGAATATTTGACCAAATATGCAGTGCGAGTAATAATTGTGGGAGTCAATTCTCGCAATAACTTATAACAATATTTCTCCCCGGAGCTGTAGACAGCTTTTGATGAGGATGTGGGAATCGAAGGCTTTTCTTTTCTAGTAATACCTTCATGCACTCAGATACTAGCTGTGTTAGCATATTCTCGCGTAATGATTGTTTGAATATTGATCATGTGCGCGGTCTGGAAAGCTGTACAAACGAGTGTCCCCCCTCAACCTCGAGTTTACAAGGCACATCTGCTATTCGAAATCGTTTAGAAATAAGGACGTCGATTTCATCGTCTGTGAATAATCGTGTAAGAAATTTCGCAAGAGTTACCGATTTACCAGCAATAATATAATTTCAAACCGATACAAGAAAGGGCAAGGATTTTGTGCTACGTGTGACAGGCTTGTGCGGAGTCTTGCTATGCAATCATGTTCGAGGTGATGAACCAAATCCGGGGCCAGGTTGAAGTTCCGAATTTAAAAGTCGAAACTTGAAATTCATACATGTATTCATTCAGTGTTTGATAACTCGAGCTATATTTATCCTATCGAAACCAGTTAGTGGTCAAACTATTCGTCTTAAGATTTACTTTTCGTCAAAAAAGTTCCTAAATCCTATGAATTATCCACGACATCATGGAGTTGTCGATTGAAATAGATGAAATTAGCTTCTGTGAAGGAGGTCTCGATTCCCACTTGATCGACATTTGATCGGGCGATCAGCCTGTGCACTCAGTTGGTCATGAGTTGATCATGAGTTGATCATGAGTTCAGTTTTGGTTGATGCTGTAATGGGATCGACCGGAACTCGATATTTGGAAAGATCAGAATTCAGAACGGCCAAAAATTCGAATATTAAAAATTTGAATACAAAAATAACGAGAGAAAAATTAATTCGAAATTCTTATTTTCGAAAGATCATTTCTTCGAATGACTTATTCAGCAGGCGGTCACCTGTCAGAACGCTGGTTTATTCGAAAATGTATTTTCTGATAATTTTTACTCTGAATAAGTATAATGTAGAAAATATAAATGTATAAAGTAAATATTTCTAAATTTTTAATCTTTAGAGACCAGAAGTTCGAAAGACCAAAATCTCGAAAGATTTAAATTTCGAAAAATAATATTTCGAACGTATTTTCTCTGCGTAGATGAATTTGAATCAAAATTTTTATTGTTTATTGAAACATCATCCAGAAAACCGTATGAAAGATTCGAGATTCTGACCTTTCGAATTTTCGGTCTGTCGCTAAAATATATTCGAATACGTGAAGATTCGAAGTCTCGACAATTCGAAATATTGAACTATTCGAATTATCAGACGTTTCGTTATCTTTTCAATAAGATATTTCGTCTTTCGCAATTCTGACCGTTACAATTTTTTATTTTAGTACAAATATCTTTGTACATTTCGATATACGTAATTTTTTAGTTACCACTTGATAGGCCTTCTCTAAACTGGCCTTTTTGAATTTCGTACCATCGCTATTTTAAAATTCGAAATATTGGTCATTCGAAATATTGGTCTTTCGAAATTTTGACCTCCACCCAGTTTGGAAATCTCGACTCACTTGCTAGGCTTTATCTTAGTAGTGTGACCTAGCAGTGCTATAGCTTACGCGACTAGATTAGACTAGTGATAAATTCCAGCTTAGAAGTAATCGTCATTGTGTCAAGACGAACGACGCGATGTCCCCAAAACGGGATTTTGACGAAGACGAGAAAAGAAGGTAAGCTTATCGATACCTGAACGTAATCGGCCTGATAACGAAATTAAACGCGATGAAAATTTTGTTAGTGGTATCCCATAGTCGATTTTTACCGATAAAGATATAATTTACTCGAATATCGTCGGAACGGTGATAGCAAACCGAGCGTTCGCTTAGAATTTGATGATTTGAAAGGATCGAGTTCGATCCGGAAAGAAAAACCTCTCCGAAATCGAGAACAATCTACTTTATTTTCAACCGTCAAGTGTGAGCGTCCCACTTATTTTGACTACTATCAAAGCGTATGCATCGCTGACGCAAAAAAACGTTTAACTGCATACGTAGAACGATTACGGAATAGCATGGAAAGAGATATGGAAAACATCTAGAAGCTTGACGAAAACAAGTAGCTAAGTTGAAAGAAGAATTCCTAGACTCCATACTGCGTTGTGAAGTTTTGAAAAAAGTCTACCAATTACCCGGAAATTTGCGAATTACCGTTCCAAGATTAAAAAATGAAGTTCTAGCGAAAAAACGATTTGATAATCAATAATTTTCGTCTAAAGTTGTCAATCAATTTATTTCATCACCAAAGTTCATTTCACATCAAAATATTTTTCTTTCTCCAAATCGTGTGTCGTGAGGATTTTAGAGCACCGTTGGACCAATTCAGGTCATCTTGGATTCATTTTCTTCAGAAAACAAATCCTCATCATGTGAATGTGGGAATTTTGAAAAATTTTCGTTTTGGCCAAGTTATTTAAGAAATGAGTGATAATAATTTTTGCAAATTTGGTAAATTGATCATAACTTATGACGTAATTTTTTATTTTAAAATCCCTACATTCACAAGATGAGGAATGGTCCACCGGAGAAAATGAGACGTCAAGAGATTGAATTGGACCAACGGTGTGCCAAAATCCTTACGACACATGATTTGGAAAAAGAAAAATATTTTGATGTGAAATGAACTTTGGTGATGAGATAAATTGATTTCGGACTATGATCATTTATCGAAAAGTCGCTGTACTGGTCCCCTTAAAAGAACCTGGAAACCCTCATACACAAGATATTGTCTGGGATAATTTTATAAAATTATTTTAAAAATGAGAGTGAATATTATACAAGCTCAAAGTCGACTGCTTAAGCTTCTATCCTTTAGATCTGGCTTTTCTTTGGGGCCCAGACGATTGCTCATCCCGTTCCTTTTTCCTTGTTGATCATTTATTTTGATGAATATCTTCGAGTCCGAGTTCGAGTAGCTTCTATCAAAATTATAGATAGCAAAAATGAAAGAAAGGACAACGAATTGAATAGAATGCGATACATGTATCCTCTGACAATCAGTTGTAATATTTACCGAATAATCCATCGAAGAATTGTCCATTGATCGCTGGTCTGTTTGATCCTCGTGACCCACGTGCACGAAAGTTTTTCAAATTCGTCCCATAGACGGCTAGCAATGCTTCACGAACCAATATTTTCCACGAAATTTCTTCAGTACGAACAGCTTGTTCCTCTATATATACGTGATCCTGTTTTTGTTTTTGTTTCTGTTCTTTTTACCAGAGTTTATCAGGACCCTTCAGGACGAATAAGGAGCGTATAATAGGCGGAAAGTATAGGTCTAGATATTCGACTCGGGATACTAAGAAGTTTGAAATAAGAGATATGAAATCATTCATTCAAATAATACGATAAAGATTGAAATTTGAAGCTTTATCTAATCAGCGTGATGGGTCAATGGTGAATGGTGTGGTCAATCGCTCAGGTCTAGTCGAGTGCTAAATTTTTTTTACGGCCATAAGAGTACAAGTGATCGTCATCGTGGCTGGACGGACGACGTGCCAACACGGGATCGCGACTGCAAAGACGAGAAAAGGTGATCCTATCGATACCTGAACGCAATTGGCGTGATGATAAAGCGAAGCGCGCTGAGAATTTTACCAAACGGATCCTATCATCGATTTTTGTCGATACCTATTAATAATTTCCTCGAATATCGTCGTGAAGGTGCTTATACCAAACCGATTGTCCGTTTAGAATTTGATGATTCGAGAGGATGAAATTCGATCCTGCATGAAATTAACTGACATCGACAAAAATCTAGTTTTTTTCAACCCTCAAGTGTGGGCGTCACACTTATGAGTCAGTCCGCGTCAAGCGGGACGGATTTGGCCAAAAATATTCGCCGATGTTTCTGATTCTCTTGTAATTTTTTTTACATATTCTCTGGGTAAAATGAATGGATGAAAAGTTTTTTTTTTTTTTTTTTTCAACTCGATGGGCTTAGAAGATACAAGGGGTTGAATTTTCGAAAAAAACACCAGAACTCGGAATCGCGCTCTTCTTTGAACGTTAATATCTCCGGTTCCCCTTGTCGTACAGACATCGTCAAAAACTCATTTTGAAGCTCTTGAATTGCACTTTCATGTTATGAATGTTCAATTCATTTCACAAACAATTTTCTATTTGTTATCACCAATTATATTTTTTAAACGTGATTTTCGAGATGATTACACCTTTCGAAAATTCTCAAAAAAAATATGAGCGTGTTCCTTGATCAATTTTCTACAAAATCTGTTAAAAAGGTGTCCCGCTTGACGTGGACTGACTCTTATTCGGACGAATCACGAAGCGTACGCATCGCTGTGGCAAAAAAAAGTTCAACTGCGTATGGTGGAATGATCACAAAATTGCGCGAATAGAAATATAAAAAACATCCACGAGCTTGACGAGAACAAGTGGCTGATCTGAAAAAAGAATCCCTCGGCTTCTATACCGAGGTGTGAAGTTTTGAAAAGATTCTACGAATTACCCGAAAATTTACGAATTTGATTTTCAAGATTGAAAAAAAAAAGGTTTTAGCGGAAAAACAATCAGATTATCAATTATTTTCCTCGAAAGTTTTATAACTAGGTCCTCTAACAGGGGATCATCGATGGGGTTCAACTTTACCTAGTTTCACCCTAGCTTTGCTGATTTTTCAGATTTCTTGACAAATATATATACAACTCGACCAGTGTTACATTCCAATACGGTTCTCCTCCACCGGAGGTATAGATTTTGCTAAAACTTTAGCACGAGCTCAAGAAAGTCTCCCGTTAATAATGGCGTCGTACCGCGTACGTATTCCGATTATTCTAACACCCCTCATGCCCTGTAAGGATCGACATGAACAGCCGAACGTCGATTTTCAGGAAACTTCCCGGTTTACGATCGAGGCTAATATACTAAAGGGTAAGGAGGTCTCCTACTCCGAAGAATACGCCAGTCTCGGGGAATTCATACTTCGCAGACTGGAAGACAACCCAGATGTGGTGGGCCAGGTAATAATTGCAGGAGTAATTGCATGCACCAGACGATGTTGAGCATGTGCTACATACCCGTATAGACAATCAAGATCTGATTGCGAAAGAAGAGAGCTCTCGTGAAATGAGTCGCAGCCCAAACTGTGTTTCAGATCGATGCTGTCACCGATGAAGAGTACACTTACGAAAAGATGAGGGAACGGAGTGTGAGGTGCGCCTTGTCTATGAGGTCGCAGGGATTGCGTCCAAACGACGTTATCGCGCTCTGTTCCGATAATCACTTGGATTTTGCGATGCCCTGCTTCGCAGCCTTGTATCTCGGTGCTGTCTTCGCCCCTGTAGCCGTGCCAGTAAGCGCAGGTAAATCATGCCTCGAGGATGTGATACATCACTTGTTATAACGGAAAGTTCTTTTCTTGCAGAGGACTGTGCTCAAAACATGAACATTATCAAACCGAAAATGGTGTTTGTCGGCGAAAGTTCAACAGCGTTCGTTACCGAAGCTGCCCGAAGGGTGAATCCTGATGCAAAGATAATAGTTTTCGGTCACGTCCCTGGCTTCCTTAAGTTTGACAGCATTATCGCTGAGTCCGAAATCGACGAGGTAGAAAAATTCATTTGCACCCCGATCAAGTCTTCGGACGAGATTGCTGCGATACATTTCTCTTCCGGGACGACGGGTGATCCTAAAGGTGTTGCATACAGCCACAGAGCTCTCACCCTGTTTATGAGCGAGGCGGAAGTGCTTGGTATGACCAAAAAAGTGTGCCTCCAGTATGCAGCCACCCATTGGATGTTAACGACACATAGGATTTTACACCGAGGATCCCTCTTACACTGGCGATCGGGTGATTTTCTCTGAGCAATAATCTTCAGTTTGACTCATTATAAAAGTAGTGACCATTACCCTGGGGATATAGGAGATGTCCTCTGGTCACTTGGGACTGAATAGTCCAAAAACTTCCACAACCAGACGAGGAGAATTCGAAGACGAATGGCCAGACTGATGTTTTTCACCACACTTGCACGGAAAGTACGACTTTCGGCCCCTCGCGTGAGCGGGAGGTCGTACTTTCCGAACCAGGGGGTGTCGAAAAATAGTATACCTTACACGGGAGTGAAAAAGGCCATCCCAAACTGCGTTTTTACCACAAATCACACGCAGTTTGGGTTAGCCTACTTTCCCTCCCTAGGTGAGTAATATACTATTTCCAATATTTCAGGTCACCGAAACAGACATCATCAACCTCGTCGCCGCTAAACTACGGGACAGCAGAAAACAGCTCCACGCCGGCGTCAGGTTCGTTGATCACTTACCAAGAACACCATCCGACAAGATCAAACGCTCGATACTACGTGAAATGGCAAAGTTGACGGTGACCAATTGAACTGATTCCACACGGGGTCATCACTTTCGAGTCATGCATTTCAACCGAGACTCATTAGCTGTCGACGCATTATTCAGAGGATTTCAAAGATACCGTCAATTCCAGAAACATCGAGAGTGTGAATAGCGTCTATCATTAGTCAAGGAATAGTGTAACTTAAAATTGCGAGAATAAAAATGGAATTCTTGAATCATGGGATTTTTTATTTTACACGATACGTTCTTCACAGCATGATCGGATTTCTGCCTAGCAATCTATGGGTGTGTATACTTAGTCCAGAGACAAATGCGAGTAATGATCCGAGGAGTAATTCCCTCGACATCTCATACCAATATTTCTCTTCAGATCCATAGGTTTTGAGGAGGGTTCTCCCAAAATATGTCTTTCACTACTACGAATTCTGCATAAACGACGATACCATTGAATTATTGACGTTTTTCTCTTAGGTGACATTGCCCACACAGCATTGAATATTTCAGAAATATTTCAGAAATATTTCAGTGAAAGATTGAAATATTTTAGAAATATTACAAGGAAATATTTCTGAAATGTTCCTATGTCCGTTATCCCATGTATTTATAATATTTCATGAAGTATGTTTGAAAGATTTCTGAAACATTTTCCGAAATGTTCCTTGAAAAAATTAAAAAATTAATCTTCGAAAAAGTCTTTGGAATATTTCTGAAATATTTCTGGCAAGTATCTTACATATATATAATATTTCCAAAAGTTGAGTTAAACGTAAAATATTTTTGAAACGTCCTTTTGAAATATTTCTGAAACTTTTTGCGAAATATTCCATGGAATAATCCTGGGATGTTTATGAGACATTTCTTGAAATATTGGTGAACATTGCATTGCATTATTTCATGTTATATTCGTGAAATATTTCACAAATATTTCGCGGAAACAATTCACAAAATGTTAAGAAAATATTTGAGTGGATATTTCTGAAATATTTCCGAAATGTTTCCATGTAATAATTCAATTTGAATATTACATGAAATATTCAGTGCTGTGTGGGTGATGAGTCTCGTAAATTCTCGTCAATGTCATGTTTTTTAGGGTCATAGTTTCTTCGATCGATTCGATACATTATTTTACATAAAAAAGGTTCCAACAAACGGCTGTTGACGTATTTTTAAAAATTGTACACTTTCAATGCCGTTCATGATACGAGTCTAGATCACATTGAGGTCAATGGTGGTCTATTGAAAGCGTGATAGGTTTTGCATACATCTGTTGTCCGACCTTAATATCTGTCGTTCCGAATTCGTTTCAATCATACTTTGTTTGACCACGTGCGTATGGTAATTCGATTAATGAGTTCGCAGGGCATGAAATAGACTCTATAAATGTTGGAAACTAGCGTATAACGTCTTCGGTGTACTGAAATTATTACAGCGATTGGTATGTAGAATTTTTACTATTTTATAACAGAGAACTGAGTTTATATGTAACAATGACCGTTTCTCGAACGTTATGAATTACTATCGTGTTAATAATAGTGCAATAAATTTCGCAATACTCACCGATTCACCACCGATAATACGATCTCAAATTGATACGACAGAGAGGAAGAATTATGACGGTCAAATTGCTAGAGATGGTTGTGGAAGAGAAAGTGGAGGATAGCACGCAGAGACGCGGACGATTTCTTCGCCTGGGACCTACATTAGTATTATTAAACTTTGCACAAGGTCTGACAGGTGGGTAACTGATTTTATTCATAATCTACAACCCACATCATGTGAATTAGACTGAAACAAAATTTATTGAATTTACAGCTGTTGTGCTCACGGACTTGATAGTTGAACGCACGTGTCTAGTTTCCTTGAATATTAATTCCACGGAATGTTCGGTGCTTCGCGAAAATTCTGATACTCCGGCGGTCGTAGATTTGGAGGCAAAAGTCGAACGATACGCGAGTATGATAGTTATGACGAATACTTTGATGGGAGATATACTGCCAGCGATAATTACTCTCTTCTCTGGGCCTTGGAGCGATCGGGGTGGAAGGAAACCCCTTTTATTGGCAGTTCTCAGTGGTGCGTTACTCGTCTAAATCTTCATCAAGTGCAGCTTGATATCCCTGCTATTTAGTACCTAAGAAGTCGAGTAGTGACGTCTCAAAATATCAGAACTTCAAATCAGCCCTGAATATCATATTTTGCACATCGATCTGTCGGTAATTTTTGTTCCCATTGATCGTAGTTTCTCGTTAATTTTCTCATCAAACGAGGTGAGATAGTGCTCAAAATATGTTGTTCGCCACCGCCGAGTGCCTAAGTGTTTTGAGACTGCTATAAATCAATTGCTGTATGCTGTGACTGCAGATAATTCTACGACTTCTCTGATGATAACTGAATCTGTAAATAAAATATCGAAATTTCGGAAAAACAAAACACTCGGGCAATTTTTGCTGAGCTTAAGTACTAATCCCTAAAGTTTTATTCATATCGCTTGCGAAGTATGGGAGAAACTACGAATCGCGTTTTCGAGGTGGTCAAGGCTTGTGTCTAACCCTCAAAATCGAATGTATTCTTAGCTGAAAACTACCAATGGAACAGAATCGCACTACCATTCAACTTGTAACATTATTACAGGTTTCTCATTACAGTTCTTGATGCTATCCTTGATGTGCAATTGGAATATCAGTCCTTGGTATCTGGTATTCGCGATGATCCCGGCGAATATTGTGGGCGGAACAGCAGCCGTGAAATTAGTTTCGATTTGTTATATTGCTGAGACAACGAAGGAAGAAGACAGGATGTTGCAATATGCTCTACTACAGATATCATATTTGGGTGGGAATATGCTAGGCAGACTTACTACGCCGTTAATTTATAGAAACTACGGCTACACGTACATCTTTGGTACAGCAACGATCTGTTATGGATTAGCACTAGCTTTTGCTTATATTTATACTCCTGAGACAGTCAAAGATGCCTCTAAGGTGAGTTGGGATGAAATCAAACAGCCGTTTACATCGTATGGGCTATTTTCTCAATTATCAGACCCTACGCTGCGATGTTTCAAAATTCATACAACAAATTGTGATCGACAGGTATCAATACGTGAACTTTTCAAAATCTCATTCGTAAGGGAGTTTGTACACAGCACTTTTATAACACGAGGAATCCTCCAACGATCCATTGTCTGGCTTGCGATTTCTACTCTAGCTTTGACTATGGTAACCTACCGAGGCGAAGAAACCACAGAATTTTTATTCACCAGAGCACGTTTGAGCTGGGATGTCAAGGACTATTCCTATTATAGTACCACAGATTTTTTAATACGTTTGGCAGGCTTGTGCGGAGTCTTGTTACGTAATCTAATTCCAGGTGAAGAACCAAGTCCGGGGCCGGGTTGAAGTTCCAAATTTCAAAAGTCGAAACTTGAAATTCATGCATGTATTCATTCAGCATGGTTGATAACTCGAGCTGCATTGCATGTAGTTATCGATCAAAGTGGATAAAATTGGTTGAATGGACTGTTTCTTGCCTTCACATCCTGAGAAATAGACGAAAATTTGCGGATTTTTGGGCTCTCGGTGCTCCGGACTTGTGGGATCTCGCGTTTCTGAGAATAAAAAATCACCTCAAACCAATTCGGAATCTTCACCGTTCGGAACCTTTGAAATTTGGACTTTCAACTCGGCCTCATGTGAGCTTGGAGAATCGGAAACAGATGTAGCACAAATGTTTGTGAATGCTTACCAATAATTCCCTATAACTTAATTCAGGAGTTACGGATACGTTTGTAGCTGGTCTAGGTCTTGTATCAGCGCTGGGTGCTGTAGCTACAAAATCTTTGGCATGGCAATCCTGGCACATGTATCTCGCGGTGTGTATTGGCACGTTCAGTCAAATGATAGCATCATCCATGCGATCTATCATATCAAAATTCGTCCCTGCCACTGATGTCGGTAAGTTTACTGTTAGCCTAAATAAGTTATATAAGTGTGCCAATCCTCGTCCAAACCAAAAATGGACTTCTCTAACTTGCAGGCAAAGTCTTTTCACTCGTAGCGTTGCTCGAGATACTTTGTTCGATTGTTGGATCACCATTGTACGCATTAATTTACTCACATTACATACCACCGATCTATCCGTCGCCTATTTATCTCCTTTCGAGCAGTTTCTACATACTGTTATTGGTCTTCGTCACATGCATGGCAATCTTGATCGGAAAGTCTCGCGAGCTACAAACTTATGTTGCTACTGCTCAGGAGGACTACACCAATGATGATTCGAATGAATTACAGTTGTAGCTCGCGTTTCAGACGCATCGGAACTAATAATGTGGGAAACCTTGTGGGATGGGAAACAAAAATTCCGAACAAACGTGCTGGTTCCCTACACGGAGCCATCAAACTTCTGCTTTTATCATTTCGTGAAGATGTGTTACTTCACCCAGTTCTATAAAGGACGAAATATGCATGGCTCAACCTTACTTGGTGCAAGTCTGTGACTTTATTGTAAATACTAGAATAACAATAAACTGATTATTATTTTGTATGAGAATTGATTATTACGGTCGTTCTGTTACAAATGCGTGCTCTGCTCATCAGTACCTCGAACATTGCCACCATTTACTTTATCCCCTCGGAATTTAGGGCTCAGTATGAAGCCACCATAAGAGTAAACGGCTTGTGCCATCTAATCGAAGCAGGCTTTTTGTCGGCTACATGGAGTCAACGGGTTCAAACGAGGGGAAATATCCATCAGTTTCGAGATTTCGACTCACTTGCTAGGCTTTATCTCAGTAGCGTGACCTGGCAGTGCTATAGCTTACGCGACTGGACTAGACTAGTGATAAATTTCAGCTTAGAAGTGATCGTCATTGTGGCTGGACGAACGACGCGACGGGCCAAAACGGGATTTCGAGGAAGACGAGAAAAGAAGGTAAGCCTATCGATACTTGAACGTAATCGGCCTGATAACGAAGTTAAACGCGATGAAAATTTTGTTAGTGGTATCCCATAGTCGATTTTCACCGATAAAGATATAATTTACTCGAATATCGTCGGAACGGTGGTAGCAAACCGAGCGTTCGCTTAGAATTTGATGATTTGAAAGGATCGAGTTCGATCCGGAAAGAAAAACCTCTCCGAAATCGAGAACAATCTACTTTATTTTCAACTGTCAAGTGTGAGCGTCTCACTTATTTTGACTACTACCAAAGCGTACGCATCGCTGACGCAAAAAAACGTTCAACTGCATACGTAGAACGATTACGGAATAGCATGGAAAGTGATATGGGAAACATCTAGAAGCTTGACGAAAACAAGTGGCTGAGTTGAAAGAAGAATTCCTAGACTCCATACTGCGTTGTGAAGTTTTGAAAAAAGTCTACCAATTACCCGGAAACTTACGAATTACCGTTCCAAGATTAAAAAATGAAGTTCTAGCGAAAAAACGATTTGATAATCAATTATTTTCGTCTAAAGTTTTAGAACCAGGCCCTCTAACAGGGGTTCATCTGTGGGGTTCGACTTCAGCTAAATTCATCTCAGCTTTTCTGACTTTTCAGATTTTCTGACAAATATATATATATATACAGCTTGACTGGTGTTACTTCACAACACGGATCTCTTTCACCAAAAGCATAGATTTTGCTACAACTTTAGCACGAGCTCGAGAAAGTCCCACCCGTTGATGATGGCATCCCTCCCGCTCGGTGAGGGTCGACACGGACAGTTGGACCTCAATTTTCAGAATAATTCCCAGTTTACGATCGAGGAGAATATACTCAAGGGTCGAAAGGTCTCCTATCCTGAAGACTACACCAGTCTCGGAGAATTCATACTTCGCAGGCTGGAAAGCGACCCAGATGTGGTGGGCCAGGTAATTGCATGTGAAGCATGTGCCACGTACTCCAATAGACGAGCAAGATCTGATTGCAAAAGAAGAGAGCAGTGCATTGAAAAATAAGTTGCAACTTCTATGAGTATTGAGAAGCTCTCAGGTGCTCTGTGTTTCAGATAGACGCTGTCACCGACGAAAAGTACACTTACGAAAAGATGAGGGAACGGAGCGTGAGATGCGCTTTGTGGATGAAGTCGCAGGGATTGCTTTCGAAGGACTTTGTCGCACTCTGTTCCAATAATCACTTGGATTTTGCGATGCCCTGTTTCGCAGCCCTGTATCTTGGTGCCGCCTTCTTCCCTATGGCCGTGCCAGTGAACGCAGGTAAATCATACCTCAAGGATGTCATGCATCACCTTTTATGAGGAAAACTTTTCTTGCAGAGGACTGTGTTCATGGATTGAACATCGTCAAACCGAAGATGGTGTTCGTCAGCGAAGCTTCAGCTGCGTTCGTCACCGCAGCTGCCCAGAAGGTGAATCCTGATGTGAAGATAATAGTTTTCGGTCGTGTCCCTGGCTTCCTTGAGTTCGATAGCATCATCGCTGAGCCCGAGATCGACGAGGTCGAAAAATTCGTTTGCGCCCCGATCGAGTCTTCGGAGGAGATTGCTGCAATACATTTCTCTTCCGGGACGACGGGTGATCCTAAGGGTGTTGTGTTCAGCCACAGAGCTCTCACCCTGCTGATGGGCCAGGCAGGACTGCTTGGTATGAGCAAAAAAGTTTGCTTCGAGTATGCAACTACACATTGGATAAATACGACAGAAAGCATCTTGACGACTTTGTGGTTGAAGATCCCCAGAATACTGCTACCGCCATTTGAGGAGTACGCAGCATGTGCCATGATGCAGAAATACAGAGTAAATGATCGCTAAGCAGATCGAATGATTCCATCTCATTGTATCCGCAGAATTGGAGTCTCTATGCCATAATACTTACGGTTTTCAGGCGAACTGGGTTTCTCTCACTCCCTACATGATCGACAAATTAGTGATATGCGATTCTGCGGTCAGGTGTGATCTTTCATCCTTGAGCGACGTTCTCTACACGGGAAATCTTCTGTCTATGACCTCTTACAGAGCGTTCAAACGGCTTGTTCCTAGTGCCCAGATCATCTCGGTGTACGGAATGACGGAAACCGCTGGTACCATATCGATACAGTCGTCAGAATCCCAGCCTGGCTCATGCGGTGAAATCGTAGAAAATGCTCAGGTGAAGGTAATCGATCTTGACAACGGACAAATATTGGGAGCAAATCAAGAGGGCGAACTGTTGTTGAAGTTGGCTTGTATGATGACCTGCTATTACAATGATCCAGCGGCAACAGCTCAGATTATTGACGATGATGGTACGTTCGTATGGCGATATATTACACCTACTATGAATACAATTTGCATTCACAAAACGCATAGAGCTACGGTTTGCTTGTCCTTCTAAGGGTGGCTTCACTCCGGGGACATTGGTTATTACGACGAGAGTGGTCAGATTTTTCTGACCGGCAGACTCAAGGATGTACTAAGGTACGCGGACTTCGAAATTTCACCATCACAATTCGAGGGTGTGATCCTGTCTCACTCCGGCGTCAAGGAGGTGGCGGTCGTGGGGCAGCTTCAGCCCAACGACGACGATCTTCCGATTGCCTTTGTGGTCAGAGACGAAAATTTCTCTTCCACTGGCCATCAGGTGATTTTCTTTGAGCAATGATTTCCAGGTCTGGTACTGTAAAACCAGCTACCATGACATTTTGGATACCGTAGATGACTCTTTCGGTTACCTGCAGGTGCTGACGCACAGTAAATTTTTACGAAGAACAGACGAATGGCCAGACTGATGATTTTCAATATTCCAGGTCACCGAAGCGGACATCGTCAACCTCGTCGCTGCTGAGCTACGAGACAGCAGAAAACAGCTTCACGCCGGCGTTAGGTTCGTTGATCACTTACCAAGAACACCTACCGACAAGATCAAACGCTCGATACTACGTGAAATGGCAGAGTTGACGGTGACCGATTGAACTGATTCCACACGGGGTCATCGCTTCCGAATCATGGATTTCAAGTGAGACCCATCAGCTGTAAACGCATGATTAAGAGTACTTCGAAGGTACCGTCAATTCCAGAAACGTCGAGAGTGTGGATAGCGGCTATCATTAGTCAAGGAATAGTGTAACTCGAAATTGCGAGAATAAAAATGGAATCCTTGAATCATGAGATTTTTTATTTCACACGATACGCTCTTTACAGCAAAGCTTTACTTTCCAATGAACCATAAGAATGCTGGTGCTTGACGTTGTGAATAATTAGCTGCAAACTTTTCGCGAGTGTTTTCAAACCACGTTGATGTGTAATTTGGAGACGTACACCCATTTTCGATTCGGCATGCTTAAAGTTAGGCTTAGAAAGGAAACTTGTTCGATTACTATGTGATTTACCCAAACAATAGTACACTTGGAAAATTCGACGATTCCACAGGATTATTCCTTCTTTCTTTCTCTCTGGTGTTCATATTCATCTGACCTTCTAACGCCGTCGCATTCGATCATAGAATTTTCCTATTCTCCGCTGTTCTGAAAAAAATTAATTATCGTATCCGTAGGATATATTGTTCAAGCCTCGGGAATTTCCAGGCTCAATAAATGAGAGTGAGCTCTCTTCTTTGGGATATTACGAAGGGGACTGACAATGTTTGGTGTCACTCACCAAAAAATTTGGTGTTTAACACCGTATTGCAACGTATTGATAAGTGCCAGCCGAACTTGAATGGATTTGAACCTTTTCCAACTTTTACCAATCAGCCAATCTGTAACTGAAATTTAGCGGTACCTACATGAGCGAATTGAAGATTGCAGAAATAAGACCGCGGCCGTGTCTTCACTTACTGTAATTATTTCGGTATGATATAAATAATATTCAAGGTTTCATGGATCTATAGATCATTCACACCGAGTGATCAAATACGTTGAACTCTTGTACGCAGGTGATCAAACAGTTCATACAGTTATTTTTTTGCGTTTCAATGTTGAAGACAAACGATATAAATTAATAATTCGAAATATTGAGATCTGTGTCGGGGCTTATTACGACACAAATTGACTATCAGCTTATCGAACTTCAAACAGATCGCGAATATCGTATATAATTTGAAAAACATTTTACCATGGATTAGAAAATCGTTCTATGATCAAACGAACTCATTGAATAAATCGAAGAAATTTTTCAGATGATTCGATCCAACGGGAAAACAAAAATTTAATTATTCCATGAAATCATCGTTTCTCAAGAATTATTTTCGAGAAAGTAGCTCAAATTGATCGAAGACAATTGAAATTCGTTGAACGAAAACGAAAAGAAAAAGGAATAAAGCCCAAATAATCGATCTAACAGCAATCAACAGATTGATACCATCCGGATAACAGCTATGTTTTTTAGGTAGTGGGAGGTCTGCTGTTTATCCAGATGCTTACAATTCGGCAATGATCATTCTGCGATGAATTGTGAAACCAGAACGTGCGAACCTTGGATAATTTATTTCGTTTGAATAAAAGGCCTTCGATTCAGGCAGTATAGTATAGTTTCGAGACAAACCAGCTCTGAAGAGGAATATTTTCATGAGATATTAGAGGAGTTAATCCCGAAGCAAATATGGACACCAGGAAAATACTCCAACGTAAAAATCCTACGGAAACGTCGAATTTCCTGAGTTTGCTGTTCTTTGGGTAAGATGTAAAATGTTTTGTTTCTTTCTTCGGTTCATCACGTGTTATATGATTGAGAAAAATACGTATCGTAATCTGTTTTCGACTAGTCAATTTCTACGTACATCGCGGATTGCGGAATATTTTACAAATTTCGAATGATTGATGATGATATGATCACACAGGTGGATAGCACCGATATTCTGGAAGGGTGCGAGACGTGGCTTGGAGCTGACAGACCTGTACAGTCCTTTGAAATCCGACGAATCAGAAAGCCTCGGCGATCGTCTCGAAAAGTAATTAGAATTTATTGTACTAAATTGAATAACATTCTATGTTATTGCATGTTCTATGCGAACTATAGAGAGTGGAATAAGGAGTTGCTGAGAGCGAACCAAGAGTTAAAACTGGGAAAAGATGGGAAGAAGAAGTCAACTGGAAAGCCAAACTTGACTAGGGCACTAGTGCGAATGTTCTGGACCTCGTACATCATGCAAGTAGTGCTTATACTTATCCAATGCACAGTGCTGCGCGTTGCACAAGCAATACTTCAAGGATGGGTAATCAGCTACTTTAATCCAGGTGAAAACCTAACGACACAGAACGAGGTTCTCCTCTACGCAGGCCTCCTGGTCATGGTGACCCTCGTTATGGTCTTCATAATTCATCACACCGGCAGAAGGTTCAAACGAATGGGAATGTGCGTCAGGGTGGCATGCTGCTCGCTAATATACCGAAAGGTGACACTAAATTAACCGTGCAATCACCTATCACGCACATCATTTACTAGGTGAAGAAATTTACATGTTTCAGGTTCTGCGACTCGATCAGGTTGCTGTGAACAGCACAGCTGCTGGGCAAGTCGCCAATTTGATAAGCAACGATGTAGCTCGGTTCGATCAGGTCTTCACGTTTCTTCACTATATTTTCATATTGCCGATACAGGTGAGATCTGATGATCCGAGGCTCGAAAGGGTCGCTTACACCCGATCCGAATAATCTCTTTGCCCATGTTCTTGTTTCTGAACTCTGCTTGAATCGCTACAGCTGTCATTGGTCGGATATGTGATGTGGGAATCTATGGGTGTAGCTGCATTAGTAGCAATCACGTCAATGATCGTACAGGCAGTTGTGATTCAAGGGTACTTGAGCACCCATAGCAAAAAATTGAGATCTAAGATAGCAGTGAAAACCGACGAGAGAGTTCAACTGATGAGCGAGTTGATTTCCGGAATTCAGGTAATACTCGCTTCCGACTGACACGATGCTATTGACTTGGCATTTCGTCGCTCGATGAAAATCAGAATGCCAAAAAAATCAAACTGTGTATGAAACTGTGAGGTGTACTCTGATCGCAGGTTGTGAAGATGTACTCATGGGAAAAACCGTTCGAGTTGATAGTATCGAAAATTCGAGCAGCTGAGATGAAGGCCATCGGCTACACGTTGTACCTGAAAGCGTCTACTCACGTCACGATATTATTCTCGGGCGAAGTTTCGCGTTACTTGACACTGATTGCTTTTGTGCTGATGGGGAACCCGCTCACTGCGGAAATCACATTTGTGCTTACAAGTCTGATCGATACGATTAGACTTACTTGCGCTGTGTTCTTTCCACAAGCTATGAATTTGGCTGGTGAGACTGCTGTGTCTTTGGAAAGAATAACGGTCAGTTCCGAGATACTGGAGCCTGAAATTTCATCGGAGATAACTATCCACGGTTTATATGATCTGCTTATTTATTTTTACAGAAATTTTTGCTATTGAATGAAGTTGAATGCCCGAAAAATGTTGACAATGGGCTGCAAGATGCAGAGGAGACTCCTACAAGTCAGCTGATGGAACACGGAGTTGGGATAAAATTGGTGAATGTTGCAGCAAACTGGATTCACGGTCAACTGCCACCTACTCTCTGCGATGTTTCAATGGAAGTGAAGAGTCGGTCGTTGTGTGCTGTTGTCGGATGCACTGGCTCGGGTAAATCATCTTTACTCCACCTTCTGCTAGGCGAACTGTCAACAGGAGCTGGAAAACTGTTGTTGTTCACCGGAGAAGACAATAAGACCCGAATCTCTAGTCGAGACATTCGCATCTCCTACACCAGCCAAGAATCTTGGCTTTTCTCCGCCACCATACGCGAGAACATTCTCTTCGGCGAGCCGTACGATGCGACGCGATACCAAGAGGTAGTTATATATTTCCCTGTATCTCGTGAAACAGTTCGTGAATTGGCATCTAGTGTATGAACAACATCACTAAATGTCGGAAACCTCGCGGACCCACAGAATGCTGTCTGAGATCGAACTTGAATGTAATCATGTCCACTGTCCAGGTGACTAGAGTGTGTGCGCTGCTCGAAGACTTCAAGCAGCTGCCTCAGGGCGACTTGAGCTTCGTCGGAGAAAGAGGAGCAGTTTTATCAGGAGGCCAAAAAGCTCGCGTTAACTTGGCCAGAGCCGTTTACCGAGATGCCGAACTTTACTTGCTCGACGATCCGCTCAGCGCAGTGGATCCTCGCGTGGGTCGCCACCTGTTCGAAGAGTGCATCACTGGCTTCCTGAAAGGCAAGACCCGGATCCTCGTCACCCACCAGCTGCAATATCTTCGGCACACAGACAACATCGTAGTTCTGAATCGTGTAAGCTGGACTAATGTTCAATCCACATTGCGAATTTCCCTGCAGCCCACGTATAACGTATTTCTATTGATGAAACAAGACCATTCATCTTGGTGTTGATTATTCTCAGGGTACCGTAGAACATCAAGGCACATACGAAGAACTCGCCACATCTAGATTCCACATCTTAGATTCTAAGGAGACGGAAAATGTCGAGAAAATAGACGAAAATGACGAGGTATCGGAGTGCAAGGTAGTATCTTCAAATGCCAATGATCAGCCCCAGGAAGTTACTGGAACGAACGAAGGATCACAAGACATCAGCACAGAGCAAATAGCGAAGGGTAATATTTCTCGCAGCGTATACTGGGGCTACATTTCAGCCGGTGGTAATATGTGCTCGCTGGCCGTTCTCGCATCACTTCTTATAATTGGACGAATAGTGGCTAGTGTAACTAATTACTGGGTAACGTATTGGACCGATCAGGAGATCCTCAGAGATGTGTTACAATCAAACACGTCACTTTCTGAAGGAGAAGAATCGCAATGGTTTGACGAACATGGAGTCCTACGTCAACATCTAGGAACTTACATCTACACGATTTGTCTTCTTGGTTCCATCCTCCTCTTCACTCTGAGCGGCATATTTTTCATGAGGATATGCATGAACGCTAGTCGCAACATACACAATTCAGTCTTCACTAATCTGCTGCAAGCTCCGATGAGATTCTTCAACACTCATCCGTCTGGTAGGTCAAAGACATCGAACTTCGGAACTATAGACCAAAGCCCCTTGATCTCATCGTCTTCTTGTAGGAAGAATTCTCAACCGATTTTCCAAGGACGTGGGCTCAATGGACGAGCTACTTCCCGGGATCATGCTGGAGACTCTTCAGATCGGTACAATGTTGATAGCAATTGTAGTTACGGTGACGATCGTCAACAACTGGATGATCCTCCCCGCGGTTGTCATGGGTGGAATATTCTACGGCATCAGCACTTGGTACTTCAAGACTGCGCAGGATGTTATGCGACTGGAAGGCATTAGTGAGTAATTACAACTCTGATGAATTGACCTCTGATCGGAACTGATTGAGAAACGACATCACCAAACGAGTCGATCCTCCAACGTGATCGTGGCAAATGCGTTGACAATTTCAGCGAAGAGTCCCGTTTTCTCACACGTCAGCTCAACTTTGGATGGGTTGACTACCATACGAAGCAGAGGTCCCACCGCGGAAGGATTGTTACGAAGGGAATTTGATCAGCATCAAGATGTCCACTCTGGAGCCTGGTTCATGACATTTTCCACTGCATTTGCTTTTGGGTTTTATCTCGATCTTGTTTCGTCGTCTTTTATCGCTTGCGTTTGCTTCTCGTTCATCCTCATGGAAAACGGTTGGTATTATTCGATGATGAATTATTGGATGATCCAATATCTAGTCGCGAGGAGTAATCGAGCGATTTATAGGAGAGAATCGTCCGGGATTTGTGGGACTCGCTATTTCCCAGTCTCTGATCTTAACTGGAATGATTCAATACGGAGTGAGACAGTGTGCCCTGGTAGTGACACAAATGACATCCGTGGAGAGACTCCTGCAATATACCAACTTGCCGAAAGAGGGACCCTTCACCAGTGAGAACCCTCCTCCACCCACATGGCCTTCTCATGGTAGTTTAGTCCTCAAGAATGCCTCAATGAGATACGCAGATAACAAGCCACTAGCGCTGAAGGTGAACGCAGCATTATCTAAGGGCGGAATCCCCTTGAGTAAAAAGTTTTCTGATTTCTGTTCCTCGTTCATTAAATTGCAGAATCTGAACCTGACCATACATTCAGGGTGGAAGGTTGGCATAGTGGGAAGAACTGGAGCTGGCAAATCCTCGCTCATCTCTGCGCTGTTCCGTTTAACCGAAGACGGACTCGAGGGTGAAATAATATTGGATGGGATTGAGACAAAGTCGATAGGGTTGGACGAGCTGCGTTCCCACATCTCGATCATCCCCCAGGAGCCAATTTTGTTCTCGGCGAGTCTGCGCCACAACTTGGACCCCTTCGAACAGTACTCGGACGCAGAGCTTTGGGACAGCCTCCGAGAAGTCGAACTTAGCGACGTCGTTTCTTCCCTTGACTTTCAAGTTGCTCGTGGTGGAGCGAACTTCAGCGTCGGACAACGCCAACTGATCTGCTTGGCTAGAGCCATTCTCAGAAACAATAGGCTACTCGTGCTTGACGAAGCTACAGCAAACATTGACGAAAGGTGAGTGTGTATCTTGTCATCTAGGATGCAGTATCATTCATCACTGAAGTTTACTCGTTTCGCAGTACCGACGCTCTGATTCAGACCACAATCAGACGGAGATTCGCCGATTGCACTGTGCTGACGATAGCCCATCGACTGAACACGATAATGGACAGTGATCGAGTTCTGGTCATGAGTGATGGTTGCATAGTGGCAAGTATCATTTCGAATCAGTCGTTACACTCTAAACCATAAATGCAAATCGAGTATTCATAATTTGATTGTTTTTTCATCCTACTAACAGGAGTCTGGCCATCCCCACTTGCTGTTAAAAAATCCTGACGGTCATTTTTCCCAAATGCTCCAACAAACCGGGAAGTTAATGGCCGAAAAACTAGCTGGAATAGCTGAAAGCGCTTTTCTACTGAGCCCTGGGTTTCGAGAGGAATTAATAGACGGTACAGTTACCGGAAGTAACGATCAGATCACGCATCTCTGACCGCACCACTCTGCAGTAATCAATACTGAGATCGATTCTTAATAAATATATAATGTCAATTTTGCTGTAAAAAAATCAAAAAAAAAAAAAAACAGAAGTTTCATCGAATCGTAATCGAATTAAACATCTCATCTGGATCCTTATGTGATCTTTTTAACCTTTGCACTCTTCTCGTAATCCTTCCAATCCTTTCGTGATCTTTTTTACCCTTTACAATCTTTATAATCAATGTCGAGTACATATAATTTTTTTGAACTCGTTAAAAAGTGCTTTATTGTATTTTTAAGAATGCTGTACTACGTGTCTCACATCTTTTATACTACATAGAATTATTATGTGTCGCTATTCCCATGCGAGTGATGTACACCAATGTAGTTAAGTTAGTTCATTTCAATTAAATACGGGGTTAAATACCTCGCTCTTTAAATTCAGATCGTATCTTCACTAAGATGATACGCGATTCATCGTTTCACCGAGAAAATCTTCGTAGTGAATCGAAGACTGCATATCTTCAAATAGAATCCCGTTGCTGTACAAGGAATTGTTCATTTTTCGTCAAACTACATCAGTTTTGTTTTTTTTTCGTTTCTTTGTGATGGCAGATGCTGCCTGCTTACTTGCTTGAATGATATATTTCTCAGTTGTATATCACCGCAGTAGCTGAGTATTTCTTGATTGCCTCATATCACTTAATCCCAACGCGACGCACGCTGTCTGTTTCTCTGAACTGCGTAGCACAATGATCGCTGCTTCCGCATATCTTTGAGGTCATATTGTCCGCGTTTTGCTGACGAGTGAATAAACTAATTTGTTAAATTGTGTATATTTACGGCTCTATCGCTCATCGCGGTGGTCACATCGAAAAAAGAACCTTCGAATCCCACAGTCTTTTTAAGACAGTGAAGCTCTGAAGAGGGATATCTTTATACGCTACTGGAAGGGCTGATCGTCACGTGGATATGGACACGCGGGAGATACACAGCCGGGAAAATCCCGCGGAAACGTCGAATTTTCTGAGCTCACTGTTCATCGGGTAAAGTAAAGAAAACATTGTTTCAGTTCGTTACGTACTACCTAGAATTGAAAAAAAAAAACACAACTTTCTCCAATATTCTCCAGATGGACGGCACCGATATTTTGGAAGGGTGCAAGGCGAGGTTTGCGGGTCACAGACCTATACAATCCTCTGAAATCCGATAAATCAGAAAGCCTCGGCGATCGTCTCGAAAGGTATAGTAATCAGAGCCTTACCCTGACAGCATTCAATATTGCCCAACATTGCAATATTGCTGCAATATTAAATGCTGTGTGGCTATTCCACAGAATCGTAATGAACTTCATTCAGAAATAACATTTTATGTACTTGTATATTCCGCGTGATCGATGTAGAGAGTGGAAGAAAGAGTTGATGAAAGTCAAACAAGAGTTAGAACTGAGTAAATATGGGCCCAAAAAGCCAATTAGAGAACCAAACTTGAAATGGGCAATCGCACGGGTGTTCTGGGCTCCTTATATGATACAAGGAGTACTCTTGCTCATCCAGTGTACCGTACTTCACGTTATGCAGCCAGTACTTCAGGGTTGGGTGGTCGGATATTTCAATCCTGACGAAAGTCTGATGACACGAAACGAAGTTCTTATGTACGCTGGCCTCCTGGTCATCACTAATGTCAGTGACGCCTTCACAAGACACCACACAATCCTGCAGCTTAAACGAATTGGAATGTGCGTCAGGGTAGCATGCTGCTCGATAATATATCGAAAGGTATGCACCACCAGTGAATCGATTAAAGATTCATCATAAACTGGATCTCTTCTATAATCCAATCCACGTTATTCAGAAAAGAGGTGTGAGAGTTCGAGACAATGTTTCCTGCACACAAAATTTGGTTCTAGTCACGAGGAAAAGAGTTCTTTGTACAACAAGCCACATGTTCCAGGTTCTTCGACTCAATCAGGCTACGGTGAACAGAACAGCTGCTGGTCTAGTCGCCAATTTGATCAGCAACGATGTGGCTCGATTCGATTGGGCTTTCGTGTGGCTTCACATGCTTTGGATAATGCCAATACAGGTAGAAGCCCTGTCTTGGGACGCAATAGATCAGGCTGCAGATACTTACACCCACTTTTCATGCACGGTTACAGTTGTCGTTGATGGGATATGTGATTTGGGGATCTGTGGGTGTCGCTGCATTGGCAGGGATTGGAACAGTGATGATCCAGGCAGTACCAATTCAAGGATGCTTGAGTAGACTTAATGCTAAGTTGAGATCTAAAATCGCACCCAGAACAGACGAAAGGGTTCAACTGATGAGCGAGCTGATTTCCGGGATTCAGGTAGGAAATGGGATGCTCTTGTCTCGTGAATGATTGAAATGTACAGCATATGCTTTAATCACAGGTCGTGAAGATGTATTCATGGGAAGAACCGTTCGAGCTGATAGTGTCCAAGGCCCGAGCGTTCGAGATGAAGATGATCAGTTACACGTCTTACCTGAAAGGGTTTTGTCGAAGTATAGGGACGTTCTCTAGCCTAGTCACTCTTTACTTGACATTGATTGCATTTTCGCTGATGGGAAACCCCATTACTGCAGAAATTGCATTCGTACTTGCCAGTCTATTCAATGTGCTGCAGATGACATGCTGCATGGACTTTCCACAAGCGATCACCTCGGCTGGCGAGATTGACGTGTCTTTGAAAAGAATAACGGTCGGTTCCGCGATACTATGGAGCTTGAAGTTTCATCGGAGATAACTATCCACGATTAACACGATCTGCTGATTTATTTTTGCAGCAATTTTTGCTGTTGGATGAAGTCGAATACCCGAAAAAAGTTGACAATGAGCTGCAAGATGCAGAGGAGACTCCTACAAGTCAGCTGATGGAACACGGAGTTGGGATAAAATTGGTGAATGTTGCAGCAAACTGGATTCACGGTCAACTGCCACCTACTCTCTGCGATGTTTCAATGGAAGTGAAGAGTCGGTCGTTGTGTGCTGTTGTCGGATGCACTGGCTCGGGTAAATCATCTTTACTCCACCTTCTGCTGGGCGAACTGTCAACAGGAGCTGGAAAACTGTTGTTATTTACCGGAGAAGACAATAAGACCCGGATCTCTAGTCGAGACATTCGCATCTCCTACACCAGCCAAGATTCATGGCTTTTCTCCGCCACTATACGCGAGAACATTCTCTTCGGCGAGACGTACGATGAGAAGCGATACCAAGAGGTAGTTATATATTTCCCTGCATCTCGTGAAACAGTTCGCGAGTTGGCATCTAATGTATGAACATCATCACCGGATGTCAGAAACCTCGTGGACTCACAAAATGCTATCTGAGATCGAACTTGAATGTCATTATCTCCACTGTCCAGGTGACTAGAGTGTGTGCGCTGCTCGAAGACTTCAAGCAGCTGCCTCGTGGTGACTTGAGCTTCGTCGGAGAAAGAGGAGCAGCTTTATCAGGGGGTCAGAAAGCCCGCGTTAATTTGGCCAGAGCCGTTTATAGAGATGCCGAACTTTACTTGCTCGACGATCCTCTCAGCGCGGTGGATCCTCGCGTAGGTCGTCACCTGTTCGAAGAGTGCATCACCGGCTTTCTGAAAGGCAAAACCCGGATCCTCGTCACCCACCAGCGGCAATATCTTCGGCATACAGATAACATCGTAGTTCTGAATCGTGTAAGCTGGACTAATGTTCAATCCACATTGCGAATTTCCCTGCAGCCCACGAATAACGTATTTCTAATGATGAAACAAGACCATTCATCTTGGTGTTGATTATTCTCAGGGTACCGTAGAACATCAAGGCACATACGAAGAACTCGCCACATCTAGATTCCACATCTTAGATTCTAAGGAGACGGAAAATGTCGAGAAAATTGACGAAAATGACGAGATATCGGAGTGCAAGGTAGTTCCAGCCAATCAGTATACATGAAGTGAAACGACGTGGGTAATATAGATAGTACGGTACTCAGGACCCACAAATTGATTGTTAAAGATTTTCAGACCCCAGTCATAATTGCGAATGACAATGATCAGCTGATGCCAGTTACTGGTACTGGCGGAGGATCCACAGATATCAACAAGGAAGAAATAGCGACAGGAAATATATCCAGCAAAGTATACTGGGGCTACCTTTCGGCTGGTGGTAATCTCTGCTCTTTGACTCTCCTTATTGCAGCGTCTATAGCTAGCCAATTAGCAGCTAGTGGTACTGATTACTGGGTAACCTACTGGGCCAATCAGGAGACCCTCAGAGTTGCGTTACAATCGAACAAGTCTGCCGCCAGTAATATGAGCTTCTGCAATAACACCGAAGGTGACAATCGAGAGATGTACATTACCGAATGGCAGTGGTTTGATGAACACGGACTTCTACTTCCAATTACGGGAATATACGTCTATACGATTTGGATCATCAGTTGCTTCATCCTGATGATATTGCAATGCATGCTTTTCATGAGGATGTGTCTGAACGCCAGCAGCAATGTGCACAATTCGATGTTTGCCAACCTCCTACACGCTCCTATGAGATTCTTCAATACTAATCCAGCTGGTATGTGCAACATTCGAAGTGCTATGAGTAAAACCCGGGAAACCTAGACTCCTTTCATCATCTTTGACGTGAAGCCAAGTACATTTGCTATAGGACCTTTTCAGGAAGAGTTTTGAACCGATTCTCGAAGGACGTTGGTGTAATGGATGAGCAATTGCCTGAAGCGATGCTGGACGCACTCCAGATCATGATCATGATGATAGCAGTGACCACACTGGTGATCATCGTCAACAACGTGATGATTATCCCTGCGGTTATTATCGGTGTGATTGTATACGTCGTTAGCACCTTTTACCTTAAGACTGCTCGCGATGTCATGCGACTCGAAGGCATAAGTGAGTACATTAGTACATCCACACTTTGATAAATTGACCCTAGATCGGAACTAAATGCGAAACGACTCCACCAAAAGATTCGTAATGGCAAATGCGTTGACCATTGCAGTGAAAAGTCCGGTTTTCTCACATGTCAGCTCGACTTTCGACGGGTTAACCACTATACGAAGCAGAGGTCCTTCGGCGGAAGGATTGCTACGGAAAGAATTTGACCGGCATCAAGATGCTAATACTGGGGCCTGGTACCTTTTCCTTACTACTGCAGCTGCTTTTGGGCTGCTGGTCGATCTTATTTTGTGCTCTTTTACTGCGTGCATTTGCTTCTCGTTCATATTGATGGATGATGGTTGGTACTATTCGATGGGACGATATTTAATTGCGAGTCGTCATTGAGCAGAGAAGTTGATTTATCACCCTGATTTGTAGGAACCACTTTACCAGGATTTGTGGGACTCGCTATTTTCCAATCCTTGACGCTGTCTGGAGAGATTCAGTTCGGAGTCAGGCAGTGGGTCAAAGCGATCTCACATATGAGCTCTGTGGAAAGACTCATTCAATACACCAACCTACCGAAGGAGGGACCTCTTGCCTTTCAAAACCCTCCGCCATCTACGTGGCCTTCTGAGGGTGAATTAGACTTTAAGGGTGTTTCTATGAGATATGCTGATAACGAGCCACCAGCATTGAAGGTAAAATCTCAAATGATCGTTGGTGCAATTGCTGTTCCATTTTCACTCAATTACAGAATCTGAATCTGACCATACTTTCGGGGTGGAAGGTCGGCATAGTGGGAAGAACTGGGGCTGGCAAATCCTCGCTCATCTCCGCGCTGTTTCGCTTGACCGGAGACGGACTCGAGGGTGAAATAGTATTGGATGGGATTGACACGAAGTCGATAGGGTTGCACGAGCTGCGTCCCCGCATCTCGATCATCCCCCAGGAGCCAATTTTGTTCTCGGCGAGTCTGCGCCACAACTTGGACCCCTCCGAACAGTACTCGGACGCGAAGCTTTGGGACAGCCTCCGGGAAGTCGAACTTAGCGATGTCGTTACTTCCCTTGACTTTCAAGTTGCTCCAGGTGGAGCGAACTTCAGCGTCGGACAACGCCAACTGATCTGCTTGGCTAGAGCCATTCTCAGAAACAATAGGCTACTCGTGCTTGACGAAGCTACAGCAAACATTGACGAAAGGTGAGTGTGTATCTTGTCATCTAGGATGCAGTATCATTCATCACTGAAGTTTACTCGTTTCGCAGTACCGACGCTCTGATTCAGACCACAATCAGACGGAGATTCGCCGATTGCACTGTGCTGACGATAGCCCATCGACTGAACACGATAATGGACAGTGATCGAGTTCTGGTCATGAGTGATGGTTGCATAGTGGCAAGTATCATTTCGAATCAGTCGTGACACTCTCAACCATAAATGCAAATCAAGTATTCATAATTTGATTGTTCTTTGTCCAATAAACAGGAGTTTGATCATCCGCACTTGCTATTGAAAAATCGTGACGGTCATTTTTCCCAAATGCTCAAACAAACTGGAAGAACAATGGCCGAGAAACTGTCCGGAATATCTGAAAGCGCTTATCTACTGAGCTCTGAATTCCGACAGGAACTGAACGACACCACTGTTACGAACAGTAGCAATCAGTTTCCGTATCTGTAACGCAATTCAATTTATGTAATAAATACTACAATATCATGATGAAACTTATGACCCGTCTTCAGTGTTCCATAAGCATCTCCCTAGTGGGCAGAAGCCAAGACCTTGAAAGCCCGTTGGCAAAAAATGATATTCATCAATTATACTCGCTTTCATATATGATCTAATGAGGAGGCTGCTGTTTGTAAGAGCAAACTCAATTCCGCAGGCACCAGGTATCCGGCATTTTCAAATGCTTGATAGCTGATGCCTCAACAAAATGAAATTATTGAGAAACATGAAATTTCGCATCAAATGTCTTGATACCCTAACAATGAGTGTATCAGCATATAACATAACAGCATGACATAACAGCTTTGCCGTCATAACAGCATATAACATAACAGCATAACATAACAGCATGACGGTCATACGTGTATTTAATTTGTTGCCACAGCTTGTATGAATGAATTAAACACATTACGATATCCGGATTGGAGCAGGATAGTTGAAGCCTCTAACGTCCCTGAAAAATTCCAATTATTCCACGAATTAGTCGTGAGTGTTCAGCTGTCTCCCAAATTATTTGTTTGTTTTGGTAGTTTAGGAATTTTAGCATACACACATTATTCCGGTTCAAATGAAGTTCGAGTAAAACGACCTACTGCCAGCTCGTTCTTCGACGGCTGTTTAATTAACTTTGACTCAGATCTCTCAGCTCATTGATTTCGGTAACTAAAATCTCAATAAACTAGAATTGACTATCATCGAAATAATTATTTAAGGACAACCAAGTTGTGCAGTGAATTGAAAAAGGTAACAACGGAATACAGGCAGTCAAAAAAGAGATGAAAAAACCTGGGTGCTTCTTTCTTCTGGGTCCTCCAACCACGTTACTGTATTTCGCACGTGCTTTGACAGGTAGAAATCTTGTTCTGTTGATGAGTTGATCATATCTCTCCACGGGGGATTGTGGAGATTGGAGAGTTTGTTTGTTTTGCTGCATTGTGAATTATAACGAAAAGTGTTCATCCAATTCACAGGCACTATACTCACGGATTTGATAGTATACCGTACGTGCATAGTTTCTTTGAAGTATAATGCCACCGATTGCATGGTGCTTCGCGCAAATTCTAGCAGCCCAGAAGCTGTGGACTTGGAGGCAAAAGCTGAACCGTACGCTAGTATGGTCATGATGACGAAGACTTTGATCGAAAGCTTACTGCCAGCGGTCGTTTCCCTATTTATTGGACCCTGGAGCGATCGGGGTGGGAGAAAACCTCTTTTAGTAGCAGCATTCAGTGGTGGGTTATTCGCATACCAGATTCCAACATTCCAAAATGTCGAAAGATCCAAAAAGATTTCAGATTATTGCAACAGATTTCACTCAAATATCACAAATCGAAGGATCGGTTGATCCAAATCCCTGCATTAGGTGCTTTTACATTGACTCAATGACTCAGAACTTCTGGCTTCTACTTGATTCTTCTTCAACAGTTTGGCAAACTACTGTAACAATACTGGTGAAACTTCTAGTCGAATGAAATGGAGCGCCATTCTGATTGCACTATTGTTTCAGGCTTCACGTTGCAGTTCTTGACGCTCTCAGTAATGTTGAACTGGATGATGAGTCCATGGTATTTGATGATCGCTTTAATTCCGACGAATATTGTGGGTGGATTGTGTACGACAAAGTTAGCTGCAGTTTGCTTCATATCCGACACAACTAAGGACACAGAGAAAACAGTGCAATTGGCTTTGCTTGAGATATCAATGTGCATTGGAAATTTACTTGGCGGTTTTGGGGGGCCTTGGATTTATAAAACCTACGGCTATACGAGCATATTTGTAACAGCAGCAGTCTGCTGTGCATCGGCACTGGTTTACACCTGCTTTTACATTCCTGAAACTGTTAGAGAAGCCTCCAAGGTAAGTCTGATGAAAAATCCGCAAATTCGAGGCACAAATGGATTGTGCTTAATCGCAATGATCGGCATAATTTCACAGGAATCAATACGCGGACTGTTCAAACTGACACTCGTCAAAGAGCTTCAAGAGACATTGTCGAGGAAACGAGGAAGCTTTGATCGATCAGTCATCTGGCTTTCAATTTTCACAATTATTGTTGGTTCAATGATTTACAAAGGAGATGTTAGTACCATAGAATTTCTATTCACAAGGGCAAGATTGAGCTGGGATGTTCAGCAGTATTCTTACTTCACTGCCACGGATAATGTGCTACGTCTTACAGGCTTGTGCTGTGTCATGCTACGTAGTCATATTCCAGGTGATTTCGGACCAATTCCAAATTATTCTCTGAACTTGAACCTAGAGAATCTGAAAGAAGAATTTCTCGAAAAATTTCAGGTGTTCCAGACACGGTTTTTGCCGGAATAGGTCTTCTATCAGCTCTTGGTGCTGCGGTAACGAAATCCTTAGCATGGCAATCCTGGCACATGTATCTCTCAGTGTCCATTGGATTGTTCACAGAAATAACGGCGCCTGTTATACGATCTGTGATATCAATGGTCGTACCTACACAAGAAATTGGTAAGTTTGACGTTTTCATCGGCGAATTGGACACAAAAAAAGGCATGCTCGATGTTTGATAAATCGTAAAATGAATTTTACAATTTTCTTACTTTTTTTCAGGCAAAGTTTTCACACTCACAGCTTTACTAGAGATACTGAGTCCGTTAGTCGGGGCTCCGTTATACACGTTGATTTACTCTAGTTATTTACCACCCGTCTATCCAGCGCCTGTTTACATACTTTCAACCAGTTTTTACGTATTGTTAATTATTTTTGTTATTAGTATCGAAGTGCTGATGAAAAAATCTCGCAAATCACAAACTCACAAAGCTAATGGTCAAGAACAGTTGTGATGTGATAGTTACAACTGATTATATTATATACTCATGTAAATCGAAGCCGAATAAAATTTGAAACCATCTTGAAATAATAGTGATTGGTTGAAATGGCAACTTGTATGCCAATATGTGTCATAATTGTGGTCAAACTATGTCAAACCGTGGTCATCAAATTTTTCAAACACTCAGCTGGGTCAGAAAAAAATACTAAGTTGTCAGAACTATTTTTCAAATTTATTTCAAACCACTTCATTGACACAGAGGAATGAAATACGTAAACACGACTTTTCAGGGACACTCTTCGGTACACCCCACACAGCACAATGTCATCCACAGAAAATCCACTGTACATCTCTTACGTCCGTCGCGGATATCCCTAGAACATCCCATTATATACATAGGACGTACCCAGGATGTCCCGTGAACATCCAAATGTCCGCTTTCAAGATATCCTTGGGACTGTATTATGGAATATCCTGTGGATATCCGTGACGTCTGTTGTATCGCAGTGGTACATCCCAGGGCCCTGTATTTGCATCCGTACATAGTCCATAATACATCCATCGGATGTCAGGACCTTTCGTAAATATTCGGAGAGCAATGGAATAGGTTCGTGAAAGAAAGTGAAAATAAACTTTGTATGTTCGATGAATATATTTTTTAAGTTATATATATATATAGTATATACATATATTTATATTTATATAATATATAATATTGCATATTTGTATCCTCAACTCAATATCTATGTTATATATAATATAGGATATCTGTATCCTCAACTCAATATTTATATTATATATAATATTGTATATTTGTATCCTCAGCTCAATATTTATATAATGATTCATATCTTCGGAAAAAATCTCTGAATATCAATATTTTCACTATACATAGAAAAAAAGATTGAATTGGTTAAAAAAAAATTTTTGTTCCAATAAAATTTTCTGCAATTCGCATTGTAAACCGAAATTTTCTTCAGTCAATAAAAAAAATTTGCTCGAGCCAAGACAATTCTCTTGGTTTGAAAAAATTTTGACTTGGCTCGGGAGATTTTTCGGTCTTTAATATAATTTTCTTGGCCCAAGTGAACCTTTTTTTCTGTGTATGATCGAATGGGGATATCCCCAGGACGTCAGATATATCTTGGTAATGTGATGGAATATCCTATGGATGTTTCGATGGTCCTGGACATATACAGAATATCCATAGGATATCCGAACGATCCTGGATATATATAGGCTGTATAAGACATGAAAAGGACATTCGATGGACGTCCTGTGCTGTGTGGGACATTACTATACAACTACCCATGAATACTACCGTGTCTTCCTGTCTCGTCTTGATTTGTTGATTGGCTCCATTGTTTAAACGCTTAAGGCCTCCACACACGGATCAGTAGCGCAAACAGTAACAATGTGTTTTTACGGAGATCTAAAGATAGTAGAACGTACTCGCTCAGTGCTGTTACGTCGCTTGAGTTATGACACTGTAGTGTGGTACAGTAATATAGTTTTTCGCTTATATCTCGGCAACCGTTGATGATATCGAGACAAAAGTGCAGACTAAAAAAAAAGATGAATAAATTTTCTATAAAAAAAGTGGAACACATTTTTCTTGTATCTTCGTTGGTTTAGCTGTATTTCGACTCGGAATGTGCAACTGGTTATCTCCTCATTCGAGCCCTTCGGGAAATTTCATTTTTTAGTTTTTCTTTTTCGACGAATTTCAATATCGAAATATCCGGCTTTATAATACTGCAAGAACTGATTCAACCATAAGCGGCAGGGCTGGGTCATAGAGAATTCAAAATGACGACAGAAGAAAAGGAAATCGTGGAGACAGTGAAAAAACGGAGATGTTTCCTTCTTCTTGGTCCTCCAATGGCGTTACTAATTTTTTCCAGAGTTCTGACAGGTAGATATTCTATTCTATTCTATTTTGTCTTGGAATATTTTTTTTTTTTTATTATTTCTAACAACATTTATCCGAACAATATTTATCCAACTCACAGAGGCTGTCATAACGGACTTGATAGTCTACCGGACGTGTTCAGTTTCCCTCAACATTAATGCCACTGATTGTTTGATGCTTCGCACCAATTCCGGCAGTCAAGAAGCTGTGGATCTGGAGATCAGAGCTGAACCATACGCCAGTATGATAGTAATGACCAAAACTCTTCTAGATCATATACTTCCCGGAGTGCTTTCCCTGTTTTTCGGTCCTTGGAGCGACCGAACAGGACGAAAACCTCTTCTATTGGCAGCTTCCACTGGTTTGTTATCCGACTTAACCCACACGGTACAGAACGTATCAGTTAGATATCAAAAACGTTACCAGATTTCAATTTCACAACGTTTACTTATGCGTGGGAATTGAGTCTCGTTTCAGTTATATCGCGCTTTGGAATTGCATTTTCATGAACGTATAGCCGAAACGTTGCACAAACATTTTATGAGGTCTGCACTATCCAAAAAGAAACTCTAAATAAGATGCGCAAAGTCCTCAAGACGACTTTTCCGCACGCTCATCCGAGCCGTGTGAGATTTGGGCAATTTGCGAACTCTGCGCATGGACGGAAAATCAGTTTTCGCGCACGCCGTTTGGAAAAGTCTTGTTTCATGAGCCTATCTGAAGCGTTCTGTACCGCGTGGATCATCATAGCATAATTACGAAGACGTCACACGAATTAGTTTGAACCGAAATCCATCTTCAAATGGAAACTTCCAACAGAATTGGGTGCAATAGTATTTCAATCTTGTCTCGATTGCAGGTTTCACATCAATGTTCGCCATACTCTCATTTATGTCCAATTGGAACATAAGTCCTTGGTATTTGATATTGGCTATGATTCCATCGAATATTTTGGGTGGATTATGCTCCATGAAATTAGCTTCATCTTGTTACATAACTGACTCAACATCAGAAAAGGACAGAGCTCTGCAAATGACTCTGTTAGACGCATCATCTTACGGTGGACAATTGTTGGGCGCATTAATCGGACCCTCCATTTACAAAAACTACGGTTATGCCAACATCTTCAGAGTAGCAACGATGTGTTGTACTTCAGCACTGGTTTACACGTATTTTTGGATTCCCGAATCACTCAAAGACACTTCCAAGGTAGGTTTGCAAAATGATTTCATCTCTAGAGCAGTTCATTTCGAAACGGATTGATTCTCAGCTGTGACTTGTGGAATACTTGAACAGAAATCTATGCGAGGAATTTACAAAATGTCGTGGGGTAAAAAGATTTTCGCCAAGTCTTCAGCGGAGGGGAAGAACTTCCATCGATCTTTGATCTGTCTCGCTATTTTCATTAATTGTCTGAGTCTAGTGATAGAGAAGGGATATGAAACCACGGAATTTTTATTCACAAGAGCGAGATTGGGCTGGAATGTTCAGCACTATGCTTACTGCTGTGCTTTTATGACTGTGCTACGTGTCACAGGCTTGTGCATCATATCGCTACGCAGTCGTTTTTCGGGTAATTATGGAACAAATTCACGTGAAAACCTCGAATCTTCGATGAGAACATCTGAGATAAATAATTTGATCATATTATCAGGAATCCCAGACACGCTGCTGATCGGTTTAGGCATGGCAACAGCCGTGGGCGGTGCATTGACAAGATCGTTAACATGGAAATCCTGGCACATGTATCTTGCGGCTTTTGTTGAAATATTTGGTGGAATCATCTCACCCGTTCTCCGATCTGTCATATCGAAATTCGTACCAGCCCAAGATATCGGTAAGATTGGTGTTCACCTTGATAAATTATCATCGAAATTGAAACGGGGACTTTTACTTGCAGGTAAAGTCTTCTCGTTCACAGCATTACTGGAAACACTGAGTCTGCTCGCTGGGACTCCACTGTACACATTCATTTATTCCCATTATTTACCACCGATCTATCCCTCGCCCGTTTATCTAGTATCGGCCAGTCTTTATACATTATTGATACTCTGTGTAATATATATGGAGACGCTGATCAGAAAGTATCGAGAACCGTCCTCTTATATTGCTGCTGGTCAAGACGATTTGTGATCATGGTTACCATGAATTATCGCATATATGAACATGTATTCACCGTTTTTTACAAGCATTCAATGAAACTTCGAACTTATTCAAATGAGTTTAACTGATGAAGATTGTGCCTAAAATTTACAAAAAAAATTCTGACTGTTCGTTTCTTTTTAAGTATAAATATATTCTTTCTCGCATTTAGAGACTGAAGCTGAGCCAATTGTACGTAATTTTACGGCAAAAAACATACCGATTTTCCATAGTTGTTTTTTTCTTTTTTCTTTCTTTATTAGAACGCTGACATAGTCTGAATCTGAAATTTCGCCAATGCGAGGAACTATAGTTGTGCGAACAAACATCATAATCTAGTGTCAAATATTTGATGTTGTAATTCGAACTAGTAGCTGTGGCTTGACAGTCACAGTGAATGAGTTACGACAACATAATTCAATAGTAAAACTGTGCATATTCAATTTAATTACATGATCGTTCTTGGTAATATATGTATAGTACCACTATGAGCATAAATCATAGTAAGAGTGACTCCATTTTTTTAAGTTACGATAACAAGAAAATATTCAAGATCCGTGAAAACACTATATTTTATAGTTGTTTTATAGTAGACTTGAATATATATTTTTTTCAGTGTACTAATTCGAACCTAAAGTGGCCAAAAAACGTAGAGTAGCCACAAATGGTACTTCCTACCTATACCTCTATAAACATTACCGTATCTTCCTGTCGTATCTTAATTTGTTGATTGGCTTCATTATTTAAACACTTGGGCCTCGGCATACGGATGAGTGGTGCAAACAGTAACAATGTGTTACTTCAGCGATCTAAAGATAGTAGAACGTACTCGCTCAGTGCTGTTACACCGTTTGCGGTATGACACTGGAGTCCGGTGCAGTAATATAGTTTTTCGAAAATATCTCACTAACCGTTGATGTTATCGAGACAATAGTGGATACCAAAAATGTAGATAATTGAATTTTCTATGAAAAAAGTGGAACACATTTTTCCTGTATCTTCGTTGGTTTAGCTGTAATTTAACTTGGAATGTGCAACTAATTATCTCCTTATTCGAGGCCTTCGTGAAATTTCATTTTTTAGTTTTTCTTTTTCGACGAATTTCAATATCGAAATATCCGGCTTTATAATACTGCAAGAACTGATTCAACCATAAGCGGCTGACTGGGTCATAGGAAATTTAAAATGACGAGAGAAGAAAAGGAAATCGTGGAGACAGTGAAAAAACGGAGATGTTTCCTTCTTCTTGGTCCTCCAATGGCGTTACTAATTTTTTCCAGAGTTCTGACAGGTAGATATTCTATTCTATTCTATTTTGTCTTGGAATTTAGTTTTTTTCATTATTTCTAACGACATTTATCTGAAGAATATTCATCCAACTCACAGAGGCTGTCATAACGGACTTGATAGTCTACCGGACGTGTTTAGTTTCCCTCAATATTAATGCCACTGATTGCTTGATGCTTCGCACCAATTCCGACAGTCCAGAAGCGCTGGATCTGGAAGTCAGAGCTGAACCATACGCGAGTATGATAGTATTGACCAAAACTATTCTAGAAAATATACTGCCAGGAGCGCTTTCCCTGTTTTTCGGTCCTTGGAGCGACCGAAGAGGACGAAGACCTCTTTTATTGGCAGCTTTCATTGGTTGGTTATTCGATTCAAGCCACACTGCACAGAACGTATCGGTTAGATATCAGCAACGTTACCAGATTTCACTGTCACAAAATTTCCTGATATGGCAATTAGGATACGTTTCACTTATATCGCGCTTTGGAATTGAATTTCCATAAATGTAACCGGAAGGTTGCACAAACATTTCATGACGGATTTGGGCACTTTGCGAACTCTGTGCATGGATGGAAAATCAGTTTTCGCGCACGCTTAGAAAAGTATTGTTTCAGAAGTCTATCTGGAGCGTTCTGTGCCGTGTGGATCATCATAGCATGATTATGAAGATAGATAGGTGTCATAGGAATGAGTTTGAACCGAAATATGTCTTCAAATGCAGTATCTCAATCGTGTTTCGATTGCAGGTTTCACATCAAAGTTCGCCATGCTCTCATTATTGTCCAATTGGAACATAAGTCCTTGGTATTTGATACTGACTATGGTTCCATCGGATATTTTGGGTGGAGTATGCACCACCAAATTAGCTTCATCTTGTTACATAACTGACTCAACATCAGAAAAAGACAGAAATTGGCAAATGACTCTGTTGGACGTAGCAACTTACGCTGGACAATTGGTAGGTGCATTCGCCGGGCCTTTCATTTACAAGAACTACGGTTATGCCAACATCTTCAGAACAGCAACGATTTGCTGTACTTCAGCACTGGTTTACACATACTTTTGCGTTCCCGAGTCACTCAAAGACACCAAGGTATGTTTGCGAAATGATTTCATTTCCAGAGCAGATCATTCCGAGACTGATTGATTCTGTGACTTATGAAATACTTCGACAGAAATCGCTGCGAGGAATATACAAAATATCGTGGGGTAAAGAGATTTTCGCCAAGTCTTCAACGGGGGGGAGGAACTTCCATAGATCTTTAATCTGTCTCGCTATTTTCACTCATGCTATGAATCTACTGATAGACAAGGGGTACGAAAGCACAGAATTTTTATTCACAAGAGCGAGATTGGGCTGGGATGTTCAGCACTATTCTTATTTCTGTGCTTTGATGACTGTGCTACGAGTCATAGGCTTGTGCATAATATCGCTACGTAGTCGTTTCTCAGGTAATTATGGGACAAATTCACGCGTGAAAACCTCGAATCTCCGATGAGAATATCTGAGATAAATAATTTGATCATATTATCAGGAATCCCAGATACGATGCTGATCGGTTTAGGTTTGGTAACAGCTCTGGGCGGTGCATTGACAAGATCGTTAGCATGGAAATCCTGGCACATGTATCTCTCGGCTTTTGTAGAAACATTTGCCTCAATCGTCGCACCCGTTATTCGATCTGTCATATCGAAATTCGTACCTGCCGAAGATATCGGTAAGTTTGATGTTCACCTCGATGAATTATCGTCGAAATTAAAACGAATTCTTTCACTTGCAGGTAAAGTCTTCTCGTTCACAGCGTTACTGGAAACACTGAGTCTGCTGGCTGGGACTCCACTGTACATGTTAATTTATTCAAATTATTTACCACCGATCTATCCCTCGCCCGTTTATCTAGTATCGGTCAGTTTTTATACATTATTAATACTATGTGTAATATGCATGGAGATGCTGATCAGAAAGTATCGAGAGCCGCCCACTTATGTTGCCACTGGTCAAGATGATTTGTGACCATGGTTACTACGAATTATCACATACATTCAACGATTATTCGGTTAAGGTAGTTACCTCGCGATTGCAAAATTTCAAAAAGTGTTTAAAATTTTGACTATAAGTAGTCGAATGCATAATACATACAATATTAAAATTTGGAGACGATTGACCACAGCAAACCTAAGATATTTGCCATTAAAAATGATACTTTTTGTACATATGCAGCATAGGAGCTGCGTAAAGGAGAAATTTTACTATTTTTGTATTGAAGGGAAATTGCCATCTTCTTGAAAAACTTGAAATCTATTAGAATTATATATTCAAAAGTAGCATAGACAGGGTTTCCAGGAAGAGGAAAATTCAGGGAAAGACATCAGTATTAACTAATACTTATTTTATTCCCGGCTCAACTGTAATGGCCACTTTATTGACCTGAAAAGCGGGACAAAAGTGGCATTTCATTCTCTACTATACTTTTAGTCCCGCAAATTCAATTTTTCGGAAGAAAAAGTAGATTTGCGGGAAAAATAGTACATTTCAAAGCCTTTACGTACAAGTAACGATTATTATTTTCCATCACGAATGATGAAAAGTACTTTTTCTCTCGCTTTTGCGGGACAAAATATGATTTTCTTCAATAGTTTTGCCATTTCCTGACTCAACTTTTTCTTTCCTTCTGCTTTTTTTCTGCCTACTGAAAATGATTCTGTGGATAAATCGTGTAGAAAAGTATGTATTTATTCACGTGATAAGATGTATATCTTTATATGACCGATATTGGTATATCAATGGGTTCATCATGTGGATTATTGTGTGCCTTGTTACGTAATTAATCAAAATGTGTGAAAAACACGTGATCTATCATGTGAATTTTCATGCGATGAAATGTTACTAAAGACAAAAAAAAAGTAAAGATCCGACTGAGAATGGAACACTGTCCGTCGAATTCGGAGACAGGGGACGCTACTATGTAGGCCGCTGCTCTATTGATGATTCCTTATTGACAAATTGAGAAGTACGGTAACACTCGTATATATATAGACATAATTGTCGGCCCTGAGGCCTTCAAAACAGACATGTCAATAAGGAATCATCAATAGAGCAGCGGCCTACTTGGTAGCGTCCCCTGTCTCCGAATTCGACGGACAGTGTTCCATTCTCAGTCGGATCTTTACTTTTTTTTTTCCTTAGTAACATTTCATCGCATGAAAATTCACATAACAAATCATGTGTTTTTCACACATTGTGTGATAAATTACGTAACAAGGCACACAATAATCCACATGATGAACCATGCACCAATGTCGGTCATGAAGATCTACAATTTATCACACATCGAGGGCTGAGGACCAGAAGGGCGTCGTCGTATGATAAAAGAAATACATTTCCGCACTGCACCCATACGGAGCACAGCACTTACCAAATTTTCACAAACGTTCTTTATGATTTTCGCCCGATTCTGCACCAAAGCGCAATTCACCCAGTCGACAATAGGCCCAGGGCATTCTCGGCGCTGAAAAAGCCACCCCAAATTCGCCCTCGCGATCCAGAGCGACTACTCCAACCGAATTTTTCGACTGCCTTGTGGCGGTTTCGACGACATTTTTCACCGCAAGCATGGTCAAGTCGCCGCGTAAGGTCTGTACCTTCATTTGGCTGACGAGATTAAAGCAGAGGCAAGATTTCACTATAGATTCTCCATGGCCAGTGGCGACAGACCCTCCGATGGATGAGTCCGCGTAAAATCCGCCCCCAACGATAGCCGAAGACCCAACTCTGCCCGGCATTTTGTTGCAACCTCCACCCGAAGATGTTCCAACTGTACATCGACCCCCAGCGTCTATCGCGACCACCCCAACCGTGCAGGTCTCTGGAGCTCCAAATGACCCGCAGTCTTCATCAGCTGTAGTCGCGTGAACTAGGCTCCCTGCGGGAAGCACTGGGACCTTTTGATCCACTGCAAATTTTCGGGCTCCATCACCGACCAGCAACGAATGACCGGTCGACTCCATCACGTACTTTGCCAGCGTTATTGGGTGCAAAATGTCCTTCAATGCTCCGACTGAACCCACCTTTGTCAAGAGATTGGGGTGTGAGTCGAAACTTTGATGTCCAGAATATCGTCGATTTTGAGGATTCATTGGACGGTGATGATGGACCGTGATCTCAATGATTGAACAAAATTGAACTGCATACAAGCAAAAGCGCTTTAACTACGCAATGCAATTACCCTTAAGCCAGTTCCGTTCATTATACCCGCGTCGAGTTCAATCTCGCCATCGGAGTTCGTGACAGATCCATAACCGGCATTGAAGTGTTGATCCTCCTCCAAAATCCGTATGGTAGTTTCGACAGCGTCGACAGAGGAGTGCCCGACCCGTAACAACGCGTAGCCTTGAACGACCGCGTTTTTTAAAGCTTTTTCTTTTTCATTTGCTGTGTAATCTGAACGTCCGTATTCTATACCACCATGAGCGATTATCACCGGATTCATTTCGTGTGCGGGAATATCAAGAAAACTGCATTTGCATTTCAAATTGAAATCGGGTTCAATGATCCTCGCACCTTTTTTTTCTTCTAATTTTGCTGTCGAAACTTGAATTTGAGATTTGAAATTTGAAATTTGAAATGTATGCATCGAAATTATACCACGAAATAAATATTCATCCAGCTATCCTACCACGGTGATTTATTTCAAACAAATTTCAGTCGTTTGATCAGACGTTGCGGTTTTATTGTTCTGAAATAGTTAGATTTTCATTTACTCAAAAGGTAATAAAAATCAATGCACATGATAATAACATTTATTAACTATACTTCTTCGTCGGACATTCTCTTCAATATACATCAATTTTTGTATAATATATTATTCATTACATTCAATTTATTTCCTGATGGAATATTGAACATTTTTTTGTTCTTTCTTTCATTTATAATACAGTAAACATTCGCTCGATGATCATCAATTTTCACAATTCTATTTATATTAGGTATATATGTCACAATTTTATAATATACGTATTTTATATGTAAAAAATGTTAGGTAAATCGGTCTTTACAGCGCTGCTCATCCGTCCCGTCACCGCAGTCATCTATTCCGTTGCATTTTTCACTTTTTATAATGCAACGCCCGTTCCTAAATTGTAATCAAATACAAAAGCTGTTAAATATCGGTAGGTGGCCAAGTTTCCAACAGCCTTATCGGCTGAGTGAAAGTTTACTCATCATTCAAAATTCATCAGAATTTGTATTGACGCTAGATATCGGGTCCGAATGTAATGATCATCAGAATTTGACATCCAAAGAGTAACGGAAGACGTTCTACTTACCCACAAGTGAATTCGTACTTGTTACACCGTCCGTGGCAACCGTGTGGCTCGTCCGAACCGTCTGCGCAGTCGGTAAACCCGTCGCAGAACCGCATCTTCGATATGCACTGACCGTTGTTGCATGTGAACTCGTTTTCCAATGGGCAAGCTTCGATAAATACAGAAAATTTGATTTTTATTCATTCGAAATTCGAGCTGATCATCTTCTTCAACTAATTCTTATATATGTAAGGATTAGTCTTATTGGTATCATTGTTATTTTGAAAACAAAAAAAAAAAACGCAAAATTGCGAACTTGATATAAGAAAAAAAAACGCAAATTCTGAACGTATGATGAAAATTGTATTTCACAGCAAAACAATTATCAGAGAGAAATCTGCTGACCAAATTTCAACCCGATACATTGAGCCGTTTTCGAGGTACGGTGGAAAAACTATCGAAATATGAGATTTTTAGAATAGGCCGTTACGTCACACGTCAGCGTTGAGAATCTTCTAGCCGTAGAATGGAGTTTCAAGAAGATGTGAGAAATATCGAATTGTATATTTAAAATCATTCAACTGGTTATTGGATTAATATTATTGTGGCATAAGTACAACGTGCAAGGTTATGTGTGAAAAGAGAATACCGTTTCTAATACTCACACATGATAAGACCTTTACCTATACAAAAAGATGAAAGAATTTAGAAATACTTATTCTCTAAGATAATCAATCTCCTCTGATACACAATTAGTCAAAAGATTATAGGTTATGATAACGGTCATTCCTCATCGAGCTAATTAATCATTATATGTATATAGTGGTCCGAATTATACTATGATTGAAATTGAATCGTGGCTTGATACTATAATTGAACTCAATTTCTACATTGATCGAGTTCTTTTCACTATACGCGCAATATCAAATGCAGTGTATCCGTTCGATAAAGATGGCCGCTAACTATCCTATAAACATGATCGTTCTCACCTACAGTACAGTTGATTTCGTCCGTAGCGTCCCAACAGTTAATTATACCGTCGCATCTCCTCTCAAGCGGCAAACACGACGTTTCGTTTCCGCACCGGAAGTGCGTCTCGAGGTCGCAGGCTAAAAATAAGAAAAAAAAATCAAATAGAAAAATAGGATCTAAAATAAGTTCACTTAGGTATAAGAAATGAGTTGACACGCACATGCACATGCATAACACATCTTAACCTACATCGAACAATTATTAAGTTTGTCCCAGTGTACAAACATGGCTGCCGAGACACGAAATTTCATTTTCGACTAAATTCAGTCCTTCGACTATCTCGGAATAACAACTTTACAGGTTTTTCCTATCTTGCCACACCTTAAGAAAACTTCTGTGATCGAATTGTGGGCAATTGATATGGCAGTCAAAAGAATACGTAGGGTAAAGTTGCGAGGTGGACAGTGGGCCCAACTATGGCGGCCATATTGGATCCTCAATACCCGCGTCTTTTCGTGTAACAGATTTGATGGGATGACGAGATGTTTCACAAACCGAAGATTATAGATCTTCAATGTGATAGTTCACCCACATGTGTTTTGCATGAAAACAAGTTGGTCGTAGATTAAAAGAAGAATGCCAGTGATTGAAAATGCGAGACAAAAGGGCGAATAATGAACACGGGAGGATATCCACAAGTTTCGCTTTGTTATAGCTTGATGCTCGCATACCGAGCAGAAGCCAAAGAAATCAATCGTAAGCGGAAAGCCAATAATAGAAAATATCTCGAATGGAGGAGGAGGAGGACGACGTGTAACGTGCTTTCACACGTGCGTTTGTTTCTCCTATAAGTTTTCTACGCTTTCATTTTCCCCACATAATGTATACACACGATCACGTTTCATCTGTTTTTACTAGCTCCTCTAGCATCGAGCTCAATTTTCCAAGAAACTCACGAATGTACGTTAGGATATATGAAAGGGTCGCACTGTTCTCTTTAATCAGCTGTAAACTTCCCCTTACAGTCACAGCTATACAGCTATGAACTAGTTCATTCGTTTACCGTGCATAACTCACATATATGTAGGTACATACTCGCACAGCTCACCACACAGTGGCTCATTGACTCAAAAAATAAAAAATAAGTAAAAAACAGACAATGAATCACTCCACGTAATCAATTCACGGATAATTTCATCTACTTAATAGACTCACCGCAGTCATACTCGTCCGAGTGATCGTAACAGTTCATGTGTCCATCACAGTGTTTTGAAACTGGGATACACAGCCCATTAGAACAAGTCCATTCCCCGTGAAGACAATGGTGTTCGAGTTCTGCGCACCTGGAGACGAGTAAACGTGCATATTTAGGAAACGGTTTGAGATGGAGTTCTGAAATTTGGGCACAGTTTTTTCTCACACTGCACACTACGTTCTGGTATTTTTTTCAAATTTTTTTTCACACGATGAGAGAGAGAAGGGTGGATTAAAGAAACTGAACATAATTACCTGAATGCATCCACATCGAGTCTATGGCATCTCTGCGTGTTTATGAGACAAAGACCAGCGCATCCTGTCGGGTCTTCAGGGTCAGGACCAACCCTGCAGAATGGTACCTCGTCGGTAATTAGTGCGACACAAACCTCCCCCTCAATACAATCATCGCAATGTCTAATCGCGTTCAAAGATAAAGTTTTTGCAGTCGTTGAATTAGCGTTGGTGTCTTTTGTGGTGATAACGTCCGGTTCCGGTATCTCGGTGGTAGTTTCCGGAGAAGAGATAACAACCGTAATAGTCGACGTGTCCGAGTGTATACTCGTCGGGTTTTTAGTGTCGTTTGAATCTTCTTGACGGACTCGAATCGTCGAACAATTATCGCAAATTGTTGTCGCAGTTGCGTTCGGTTCTGACGCCATTAAGTATTGCTGTATCACTTGCAGCTTTTGGGGCTCTGCGAACAATATGTACATAGAAGAGAAATAAGTGATGAAAAAATAAAATTCACTCATAAGCTTTGGGAAAAAAAAGAATAAGCCAACTTCTAATTGACCCGAACTTTATACTCGTGATAAAATTGTTAAATTGATAATAAGAACGTGTTAAAATCAGACATGACATTAGAAGAGAGTATCAAACATACATGTGTCTTCCCACGGCATGCTTTATCGCACACAGTGTTAACACCGAATATGTACATATGTGCATGTACATACATAAAAATCTACTGCAGGATAAATCTGATTCGTTAGTACATAGTTTACTGTAGGACGAAACGTGGTCCACTTATTGTTGTTGCTGAATCAATTGACATTTGGCACTGGATTTAATTGAATGGTTATTCACATGAATCAAGAGATAATCAGCGTTAATATTTATCGTGCGATATATATCCGAGCTATTATTTTTTTTAACCATCTCTATTGGACTAATTGAAAGAGAAACAAATTCAGCAAGTGACTGCACTTGGACGTGAAATACAACATACGATCATCGGGAATAATAAACTTTTCTAAACGGCGTGCGCAAAGTTCGATTTTGGTATGAAGGTTCCCAAATCGTAATCTTGAGAACTTTGTGCACCTTATTTAGAAAAATGTTATGTGCAACAAGTTCGCATTGGTGATTCCCTTCGCGCACTTGTTGCACAATGTACACACTATTCCATTGAAATAATTATCCCATGAAAATTTTCGTTTATTATTCTTCTACGAATTGATTATAAACTGATTATACTATTTATGAGTAGCGTTTCATTTCATTTCATTTAATTAATTAATTATTTAATCAATCAGTTGACTAATGAACCGATTAGTCAATTAATAAATTACTCAATGAACACTAACCGAAAAGGATGTAAAGAGCGGTGGACCCGACTCCAAGTAGAATAAGGATCACAACGACGAGTAAAACGACGGATTTAGTGCACCCTCCCGTGCGCAAAGGGCGCGCAAAGTGGAGCGTCCATCCCCTTCGATGTTTGTCTAATCTTGCTGGCCGCGGGGGAGGCTCTCCCCTAACACTACGACGGAGATTGACTCGGTTCTGTGATGACGGTGTGTGACTACGACTGGGAAGGGAATACGCCCTCTGTAAATAAAATGAAAATGTTATTTTTTTTCGGAATTTGTATACTTGTATGATTTCGTGATAAAATCATATGCGATATAAATATTACAGAATAAACAGCTTAAATATTCAAGGAATCAGAGAACTGAGTCATTTTCATTATTGCAGAAGGATCTTAATCAATCTTATAGTCGAGTCAATTCATTTTGCTTTTAACTTCATGATGAATGAGTCATTTTCATGTTTGAAGATTAGATAAAACGTGTATCTTCAAACTAAACATAGTTAACGGTGAACGAGTTCCATTGGAGAAGAAAAAAGCAATAAAAAATGATACATCGACGGACTCAAAGAAGTTTTATTGACTCATCGAACAGGAGATCAATATTGTGTTAACCTTTTCGATCATTTGTTCATTTCACTTTGTATTTTGCACAGAAAATTTCAAAGTTTTATTTAGGGGGACCAGTACGGCGACTTTTCGAGAAATTGTAATAGTCCGAAACCAATTTATTTCATACCCAAAGTTCATTTCACATCAAAATATTTTTCTTTTTCCAAATCATGTATCGTAAGGATTTTGGCACGCCGTTCGTCCAATTCAATCTCTTGACGTCTCATTTTCTCCGGTTAACCATTTCTTATCTTGTGCATGTCAGGATTTTAAGATAAAAAATTATGTCATAAGTTATGATCAATTTACCAAATTTGCAAAAATTATTATCACTCATTTCTTAAATAACTTGGCCAAAACGAAAATTTTTCAAAATTCCTACATTCACATGATGAGGATTTGTTTTCTGAACAAAATGAATCCAAGATGACCTGAATTGGTCCAACGGTGCTCTAAAATCCTTACGACACATGATTTGGAAAAAGAAAAATATTTTGATGTGAAATGAACTTTGGTGATGAAATAAATTGATTTCGGACTATGATCATTTCTCGGAAAGTCGCTGTACTGGTCCCCTCAATGAATATAACTCTACCTGTAAGTCATCCATGGATGTGGCATTATCTGAACAATATGATATGTAGCGTATATGCGTATAAATTAATCGATGCACTTGTAATTGGCTAATAATTAAAGCCGTTGACACAACAAATTTTCATTGACATTTATCATACTTGGATTAAAAATTTGTCATTGTGTTACATAGATATCAATTCTATATAATTACATAATTATACACCCTGCAGTTATAACTATGTGGTATACTTCATTTTTCCACCTATAGATAGCAACTTGTTGAAGTTGTATATATAACGATGACTGCACTACAACATTAGACCGTATTTATAGTTTTTATACTAGATATATATCGCAATACGCGAATAACAAATCACATTTTTTAACACTGACAACGATTAAACTCCGTTTGTCTGATCGATTTTCAAAATTCAATTAATGTATAACTGTAACGAATTTTGAAGTTGTGTTTAGTTTTGTTTGTTTTTTTAATAAATTCGCAAACTCCTAACTGCGTCGTGGATGAAACCGAGATTCAAACTGAACGAACAAAATTTCATTGCAAACAAATTTTTTTTTGTTCCTGCTACGATATGACGAGAACTGATAAGATAAGCTATGAATAAGACGCAGTCAGCGTAGTTTTATTTCTTTTATTGTGTTTTAATCCGAATTTCGATGGTCGCAGTTTTTATTATAAAACTTGTCAATTGATGAATTGAAACAACGAAAAAAACAACATAAAATGGGAAAACCCGGACGCAGTTTATTATAGAAACCGACTTTGCACAGTGAGGGCTACAAGCGATTGTGAGACAGTTTCGGGGGGCTAGCTACCTTCTTCACTTGGCTCACTGTATATCTGCTAGCTACCCAGGGCGACTTGGCAACGATACAGAGGAGGAGCTACTCGAATCTTCACGGATGTTGCCGCAACAACTGCACGTGTTTAGATGTGACATAATTCCAATATTAGATATTATTATTATCCAGAATCATTGCGAGAATCAATCTCGAAAGAGACAGACAATAAAAACAACAAAGATATTGAAAAAGCAACAAGAGTCAAAAAAAATTTCATCAGATTTCTCGCGTCGATTATCATTGCATTCAACTGATTCGAGTCAATCGATGTAAGATAGATATTGATAAGTAATCAAAAAACTATTAAAACTGAGTGACCTATCCTACTGTGTGTTGTTTTTTCTTCTTTTTTTTTTCTTATCTATCATTTCGTTTTGTTTTTACAGTCGATTCGTGGTATGAAAAATAACAATTTATCTTTTAGATCTACGAAATGAATGAATAATAAAATTGATTCAGATGGTAAACACTCAAAATGGGTAATAAATCATTTGACATAATTGTTTGAAAAGAAACAGAAATAAGTCATTTAGAGTAGAAAAAAGGAGAAGAAATAAATAGCTAATCAATTACACAGATAGACCATCTGACAGTGAACTATATAAACATGTATTATATATACATACAGTATATCTAGGTAAATGTATGTTAGAGTTTTGGGAGCGAGACTGATATTATTATTTTCGTCGCGAAGTCATTAAACGTATATGGATGCCAGGTGGCAGAGGTTAGCGAGGCTACGTCGTCGTCGTCGTCGTCGACGACGGCGGCGTCGGCGTCGGCGTCGCCCCACGTCTGCCGTTGCCCTGGAGTTGGGTTTACGTTCTATTTCTGCGCCCGAAACCGTTAGATTTCGACTCCTCAAGTCTGGTTAGACAAATTATGGCAGGAAGTGAATCGTGGTTGAATTTATTTTTCAATAATTAAAAACTTTCTGTATAGTCGACTTTTTGAAAACCATTTTACCGTAGAAATTTGCGTAAAACTTATTCAGGGTCGATAGTCATACTCGGTTTTCAAATTATAGACATTGAAACATGATCTTCGATAAAGATCAAGGAAGAAATTAAAGAACGTACACTATGTTGGTAACAAGCAGTTTTAGACTGACCGATGAGCCAGCCCTTGAACTTCCCAATAATGTCATCATCGTATTCGAATTTTGTTAGAAAAAGGTGAAATTCGTGATCAGCGAGCCGAAAAACCTCTTGATACCAATTTTCGTTCGAATCCGTTCATCCATTCTCAAGATATATCATCATGACATTTTGAAAAAATGAAAACTAGTTGCAACCAGGATTTTTGTGTTTTTTTTTCAACTTTTTGTGATAAAAACTTGTCAAATCGTTCGATATTTTGGAATTTTTTGTTCAAACTTATTTTCCTCGACTGTATAGACCTGGTATTCGATGTTAGTTAAATTCGTAATTTATTATTCATTCACAATCAACCATTTGATCAGCGTTCTAACGATAAACCAAAAAGTTCGTTTGATGGAAGACTTTATCATCGACCAGCAGCAAAGAGTGGTAATAAATCGTCGAATCATATATCTATAATACAGATATATACGTATTGCGTATACATGTGGCTTTAGAGTTTAGACCGATGAGTAATGGCTATAAAAAAAAAGTAATAAAAAAATCTGTGTCACGTTTATGTAACATATAATATAATGAATACTAATTTTTTCTGCCAACTTGTACGAACTAAATTAAAACAAATATTAATTATACATACATACATGTGTCTATCTGTATTTCAGTTGCTATTTTACCTTCGCTAATGCGGTGGCATTAAAGAAAATGAGTCAGACTATGAAGTTGAATGTGGTATTTAAGTAGTTACTCTAACCAGCATCCATTAATTACCTGAGGTATTACTTATTTCTCATTTCTTGTACCTCAAATACTTTCTTTTTGTTTTTATTTTCTTTTCTCGGTAATAATGTAACTTCAGCTATTTTCCTCCACTTGTATAAAGTACATTTTTGCCGCCGTATGAGTAACAATTATAACAAATTCGACAAAGATAGCAGCGCCGGTCATATTATGATATTATGACCGTAGATAAGTTTCGGCCAACGATACGATTAGTTCAACTCTCGGCCAAAGCGTGGCGCATGGGATACAAAGAGCGGCGTTTCTCTCTCGGGAGTAAAGTGGAACGGCTCTAGCTCATAACCCGGCTCTCGCCGTGCCAAAGCATACTTACCTGGCGCAGAGGATACCGTGATCAACAAGGCGGTTCCTCCAAGACGAGGCTCTTCCATTGCACTACGGTCGAGCTGAACCTTGCGAATATCCCTAATGTGGATATCTCGGGCGTATTATTTTTGATAGTTGGGACTGCGTACGCGCTGTCCCAGATTAATTTATCCAAACATAAAAATCCATAGAAATGGTATAGTCAGCACGCTGTTTTGAACATGTTCAAATTGAGTTTAATCTGTGCAATAATATCAATAAAATTTATAAGTCGCCTTTTTCAAACTGTCGTATCTGTCTAACATTCTTGTGTTCAGGCATTAGTTCTTTTTTGTAATAAAATATCGATGAGAGAAGTTTGTGCAAGCACTCACAAGTTCGTCACGTATAGAAAGTTGACATTCACGTGCTATTGGTGGATAAATAATTTTGTTCCAAATAACTACTTAGCGCACTTGGAAGGAGTTTTTTTCTATTGATCCGTTTTTCACAGCTAACTTATATTTTCGTACATATAAGGGCAAATCCTCAAAACTTTTGATATTCCAGAAATGAAAAAAAAAAATTAAAAATTAAGAGCACACACTTTAGCTTTGGTGAACACTCTTGGTTAGCATTCGAGATGATCATAAAATATTCGTTAATCATTTCTAGGTGGGGGCGCAAAAATTATGACGTCATCATTATAAAAATAAATTTTTCTTCATCTGAACGTTCCTAATACATTATTGAACAACCTTTAAATGCGGGCAAAAACCAATAAAATGTTAATATCATGATTATCAAAAACTGAGACTATTCTCAAGTGATTTACTTATGATATATGCATGGAATATTAACGCGCTTTTTTCCTTCAGTTATGCACATCAAACACTTGAATTTACATTTGGTATAACATGAAAATTTCAAATAGTTTTCATGTGCTCTTAAAAAAATCGAATTATTGCAGGTGTTCACGATTCAAATAATCAATTTGTAATAGCTGCTGTGTACAGATTATTGATAGCACACTTATCGGATCACATGCGAAGCATTTCCTTTTGTGTTGAAATCAAGTGAATTTAGTCGATACTTCGATAGACAAGGGGGCGCGCAAGTAAATACCATAACTTTGCTAAAAAATGAAAAATGAAAAAATTGAGACTCGCATTTTCGTGGTCCTATAACTTTTGAATGAACATGGGCACGTGCACGACCTCGTAGATATAATTACACTGTATGAATAAGTATCTGAAAAACCGAAGAGCATAGCGGAATCTGGAGGGGCATCCCAAAAAAATCTTGAAGAGTGGAAGATTTTGCAAAAACTCGCAGACGTTTTTCCAATTTTTCAATTTTCCCCTATTTTTTATGAGTTTGTTAACGACATTTTGGTACATCTAGTTGAACAAAAACGTTGATATTTATCTATAGAAACTTGAAAAAAAAAATTTTGATGGGTGACGTTATTAGTTTTAGCATAATCAGATAATTTGTTACACCTCGCTGAAAGTTAAAAGTTTTGAGGATTTGCCCATAATCGAAATTATTTTAAATTTTGTGGACTTCGTATGCCTATTATAAGTCTATTGAAGAGAAAGTAGTTGTCGTAGGATACAGACTCGCATCGTTCATCGAAACTTTTTGAAATTTGGAGGAAATATTCTTAAATCTTGTCATTTCAGAATCGTAATATTCTTGAATAATGTAATTTCCAAGATCATATATTTTCGTATCTAAAAATGAAGCTTATATCAAATGTTACTGGTTTGCTTTGAAATCACATCAATGTAGAATATTGATCCCTCTGAATTTGAAGAAGTCTCGATGAACGATGCGACCTGCAAGTTCTACGACGACCGCTTTTACGTAAGTCGACTTTCACAAAATCTCAAATAATTTGAAAAATCTTTACAGCGTACCATTGATTCGACAAATAATTATAATGCAATGCTGCTAAACCCGCTGCAATAGAATATTCCGCGGACAAATGTTGAATAGAGTTTATAGAAACAGCTGTGGCTAAGAAATATTTTCTATTACAAATTTTTGGCATAATATTTGGGTCACCGTTGTTTCTTGAATCGCAAGAATTTCATTTCGAAATCTTTATGAAATCGAAAACGTCACGATAAATTCGAAGGTGTTCAACCAAATGTTTATAAATAGCCCATATTTTGTCAGGAATTAGGTGCTGATAAATTTGACTTCAAGACAGTTATGTATGGCACTGGTAAATAAAAATTACGATAAATAGTTTCAATTGAACAAATAATGGCCTCGCTAATATTTGATGAAAGATGTGTGACAAAGAATATATTCGTTCCATTATCAATCTTTTGGCTGTTTTTATTTCACCAAAAATTTGTCTCCCAATGATTGTAACTTTTTTTTTTACATAACGGTCAATGAACGTAAGTAAATACCAGCTGTCTCTACACGGTGAGGATTCAGACACATGTGTATATATGTTGAGTTTATACTATACACAACAAACATCATTCATGAATAAACCCAATACAAGACTGAAGACCTGGAGTTTACCCCCACACACACATATTGTAAGAATCCAATTTTAGAACGACGAATCTAACACAAAACGTGGGCGTCTACGTTGAAGAAGCTTGAAAGAAGAATCCGTCACAAGACCTATGACAATTTTGTTGTCCTCTAATTATTTCCTCAACGACAAAACGGTGATGGAAACTTGCCAATTAATTTTCAGACTTATGAGAGAATTGCGCGAGAGATAAAATTTCTCTAAATGAATCAAACGACTCATATAAATATCTGCAATTGACCAGTCAACGAGAACTTATGTTTGGATAAATTAATCTGGGACAGCGCGTACGCAGTCCCAACTAACAAAAATAATACGCCCGAGATATCCACATTAGGGGTATTCGCAAGGTTCAGCTCGACCGTAGTGCAATGGAAGAGCCTCGTCTTGGAGGAACCGCCTTGTTGATCACGGTATCCTCTGCGCCAGGTAAGTATGCTTAGGCCCGGCGAGAGCCGGGTTATGAGCTAGAGCCGTTCTACTTTACTCCCGAGAGAGAAACGCGGCTCTTTATATCCCATGCGCCACGCTCTGGCCGAGAGTCGAACTAATCGTATCGTTGGCCGAAAGTCATCTACGGTCGTAAGTCCGGCGCTGCTTTCTGCAGCGTCGAATTTATTACGTTTGTTCTTCATACAAGATTCAAGAACGCGATAACTTGATACAGCTGCGGGGGAAATAGCCGAGGTCATATTATACGCTGACAAAACAGGTATTTTAACAATTTCCAATAAAACATATACCCGACACAAAAATGACGATCTCTGCTTACCTGGAAGTTATTGTGATCCTTAATGTCAGTGAAGAAGATAGGAGTGTCCTTGGGGCCCCACTGGTCCTGAGAATATATAGAATTGACTTTCATCGTGGCACGATTCTTCTGCGGCGTTATCAGCGCCCTGCTGTCTGGGTGTGTGCTGGCTTCAGGGACGTTGAGTCGGTCTTGAATCTCGTTCTTATCGTAGTTGAGGGATTTCAAGGGGTTCTGGTTCCAGCAGCTGGCATTATTCGAGAGTGAAAATACCGGCGACGAATTATCTCCAGACTGTTTATAATTGCTTCTACAACTAGACCTGGTAGCGGTGCAAAAATTTGGGAGTTTTCCACGTGGCAATGATAGGATTGGTTCCAATCTCGAAGAAACTTTATCCTCTGACTCTACGGCCTCCAGACGATTCTCCAGCTCGTGATTTTTCACAGAAGAATCATCAGCTTTCGTGCACTCCTTATCGTCGGGGCCTCCGACCATATTCTTATTCTTGCAGTGTTTACAGTCCTTCTTCTTCCTCCGTCGCCCATGTCTCTCCGAGTCTTGTCTAACTCGGGAAGACTCCTCCCCCGGGACTTCTGGCCCTGGTTCTTTAACTGCGTCAGCTTTTTCTCGGCTGGTCAACCGCACCGAACGATTCTTCTCGCGGTCGTGTCCGTCGAATGTCTTGGGCGACCTCTTCAGCGGCAACGTCAGGGTCCGGTGGAGCCTCGTGATCACGTCCGACGCGGAAATCTCGGAATTCGTTATGGTGTCGATGAGGATTTCGGAGGACGGTACGTCCTTGGAGAGAGTGAAGACGCCATCCTGAATAGGAATTCCCAGGGTCTCTGGGACCGGACTGAACCCGTGATTGTCGTTGTAAAACGGCGCATTTTCGTCGTGGTAATTTACACCCGGTGAAATATCCTCGTATACATGAGCCTCCGGGATTATTGGATTCGGAAAGAGTTCCCTGGGGTGTAAAATTTCACTCGACGTTTTACGACCTCTTGGCGTTGAGGAAGACTGAGGCAAGGATACCGATGTGGAAGACGAAAAGTCATCGGTTACTGTGTACAATGAAGGTTCATCTTCGAAGCCACGGTTCTCCATCTACGCAGACAAAATAAAATCAACTTTACACCTCGTGTGACGATAAACTCATTTCCAAGAAACTGCGGACACCGTGCGGTAACAGCGGTTTCATGATATTCTATACGTTGCAAACCAGAAGCTGCGCGACAAGAAGATAACATAGAAATACTAGAATGATTAACATTCACGTGCCTTTCGAACGAACTATAGGGAAACGGGTAAAATTTGAGCAAAATTTCAAACGAACCAATCCGAATCGACCGTCAACTGTCGCTGCAGTCGCCATGTAGCAGCGTTTGAATGAAAAACTTTGTAGAAACAAGAAGTGAATGAAAAAAAAAAAAAAATCGCACAATCACGAGGACGACAAAAATGAATTTATTGATCGTATGGTGGATTGTTGCACAATAATTCCAACAAATACTGAACGGTAAGATTAGAGTATGTTCATGAGTCACTATGAAACATTTTCCTCCCGCCACTCGATTGAATTTTTCTCTCTTTTTTTTGCTGGGTTTCGTTTTATATAAATAAATGAATCGATCGATCGCTGCACTGAATTATAACTGGCATTACATATAGACCTATGCGTATGCATACATCCGCGTCGCGACGCTCACGATCAGGTTCACCGTTCACCAGCTTGACGTCCACTCGGCGCCGGCGACGCGAACCGACTGTCACGTCGTCCTCAGACGTTTAACGCCGCTCCGAACGTGCTGGTAGCAAGTATCAAAGCTCGCATGTATATGTGCACACATGTAGTACATATCGTATGAACCGAACCTCTTCAACAAGTGCAATAGATGGAATGCGTGACCATAGCCGCATTCGTATCACGATATCATGGAAGAAAAAAGTACCAAACCGTCAAAAGATCAGAGACATAACAATTATACTATCAATGCTTCCATTTTCGAATTTTTAAAATCGGGATATCGATCAGTGATTGAAATTTTTAAATAAAATCCGGAGATCGGTAATCGAGATTCGTTTCCAAAAACGAAAAGAACGAACTGCATGCAGCATCAGCGATTACTATATCGGTTTCAACTTCACTTGCGAGAGTCGTACGGCACCTAGCGGTCATCGCGGAACTAAAACATCGTTTACGATCCATTTTCGACGGTTGAAATTAGGTGCCGAAAAATCGGCACTTTTAACAACCAGCTTGATATCTATTGCAGAAATCATAATTGATATGCGAGTACACTGTCGAAACTCGGACAGTTCCCTTCACTAGCGATGTCATCAGCAATTGGTTCGCTGATAAATTTCATTATTCCATTATTTATTGATTTATGTATTTATTAACCTGGTAGTCTAGTTCCTGCAGAAGCGAATAAATCGATAGAAAAAATATTGCAGCATACATGTAGTATATAAACGTTAACGGAGAAATCGACCGGTAGGACAGCGCAATATTAGCAATTATATTTTATGTTGCAGCAAGTGACCACGCTATACTGCACCATTAATATATAATGTAGTTTTTTTTTTTTTTTTATTTTTTGCTTATTTCTCCTGTTATTTATCGTGATTATACATGTGCATGTATAACAAACGCCCTGTGGGAAAAATCGCGGTATCCAGCCGATACACACGATATACTATATGCTATATACATACGAGTAAGAATGGAGATGAATAAAAATCGAGAGTATGAAAAACAATGGGATGTAAAGAACTTGGAAAAAAAAAAAAAAAGATACATTTTCAAACTTAATGTGACGAATAGTTTCGCCATGGGATTGGTAGGCGATCGGTAGCCGATTATTTCGATTGTCTTCCGGCCGTTGACGCGGTCCACTGGTCCCGAAGCAACCGCAGCCATTTAAGCTCGAGCTTTTTATTTAGATCGAGTAATTTTATTACCAATGAAAAATCGTCATGGTCAAGAATAATAGCTGTGCGTGTACTATGGCTCCCAGCGTTTATTATGCCTAGAGCGTAAAAATCGGTAATGCAGTTTTGTGAGAATATATCGAGAGGAAATATGACTCGAATTATCCCGATCATTTGCTACCCTGTATTGATAATTTGAGAACTCTGGTACGAAAAGACATAGAAGAGATTGATAAATCGGCTTGATAAATCGATTAGGCGTTTAACCATTAAGTAGCGTTTACGAATTGAGGAATTCTCGGATTTTACATTAGTAGTAGCAGCAACGCGATGATCGGTGGTACTGCAGATAGGTACCTACTCTGTGTCGCAGTTTTTTCCTTGATAGAAGTTTTTTCTTTCGTGTTTTTTCTTTCTCTCGACAGAATCGCTGGAGCGTGTAGGTACAGCGGAACGGAAAAGTATCCGCTACAATATAAGTTTCTTCGATTGTCTTTTTACAAATTTACAATTATACCATTTCCAATTCACCTCAACGGCCGCGGCCTATAACGTACAGCAGACGAGTAAAAAAAACATGTCAACGCGACTCCGATTCGTCGATTCGCGGACGTCTATGAAGAACTGAGTTAAAATTATTACTACAGAAATAAAAAGGTTTTTGTGATACTCTGCTGTGGTTGTAGTTGTAGACTCGTGATGCTCTGGTAACGGAAAAATATATCTAGGGATATTATACGTCCTCTCCACGTGTCGGATACAACTTTTTCCACACGGCGTGCGCAAAGTTCGATTTTGCGAACGCTTCGCGTGCGTAAAATTCAACTTGTCGCACGCTGTGTCGAAAAATGAAGTTCGATACACGTGCGAAAGATGATTCTCGGACGAGTGTGGGATTGTCACCCTCGAGAAAACTTCACTGCACTCGTCCGAGAATCAACACTTTCGCACTGGTATCGAAAAGTACTATTTAACCCATTGTAACATATCTGTGTACAGTAGATAAAAATAAAAACGTGTAACATGCTAGTATATATAACTTTGTGAGCATTCATTATTTCATTCAGTGGCTCCCTTTGAGCCAGTGATAAATTCCGTAGAAATTGGTGGTAGCGCGCGTCTTAATCCACAGTCTCGTGATTGCTACAATTGCTGCAAGTTGACTCCGCGATTGAACTCAGGGCGTGACATCACTGCCGTAAGAAACAGGCGCGATGAACTAGGCCGAATAGTCGAGTGTACGATATTCAAGTAGAACTTGAACCGCCATAAGAAGCACCCGGTTGTGGTTTCAAAATCGAGTTTTACACAGTAAAAAATTTTTTGTAAAATTTAACACAAAAGTTTGTGCTAACCACTTTTTGATACACACAAAATTTGTGTTATTTCAACACAATCAGTTTTTGTGAAAAAAGTAACACAGCTTTATGTTGAAACTAACACGAAAGTAACACTTTCCAAATGTTACCCTCAAATCCACACAAAATTTCAACATAGTTTTGTGTTAGTTTTAACACAAAGCTGTGTTACTTTTTTGACATAAACCAATTGTGTTGAAATAGCACAAATTTTGTGTTAAATTTTGCGAAAAATGTTTACTGTGCACGGCTCTACTCTCCAGTATAATTCAATTTTCACCATTTCCCAAATTAGGAGTCTCGACATTTTGCCCGCGGGCCAAAATCGATATTAAGAATCGACTGTTTCCGCCCGCCGAGCCATGACCCTGCCAGAACAGCCCCAACAGTTGACAAAGTCAATCAGTCAAGTGAACTGAGTAACGAGTAATTAGCTCTTAGTTTTTGTAAGGCTGCGTATCCCCTTACATGATCCTGAAACATGAAAACTTAAATGCGACCGATCCCTCGTGAGAAACACAACAAACCGCACGTGCTTCTTTCCATCGCGATCATTTTTTCGTGGATAACGAACGAGAATTGAGATTAGGAACCGATTGCTCATATCCCCCGAGCGATGGTTGCTATCACTATAAGCCATGAATATTCAAGTACGTAACGTTCATCGCTGACAAATGTCGAGAATTTTCTCCGCGTGGTGAAATTTTGTTGTTTGCACGTCGTAGCTGTACCCGCAGCTCGCGGCAGTACGCGGCTTTAATTCTTATGAGAATTGCGGTGAACTCTGATAGAGGTAGCTTCGTAGCATGGCGTACCTACACTCCGTACTCCACACACACAATAGCTTGCTGCTCACGCACCCAAGAGGCGTGCGTACGCGGTTTGCTGCGTCACCCTCTAGCTGGCGCGGTATACCTCTAGCGCTAATCGCGCGACTTAAGGCGACTCGATCGTGACTCGCGGCAACGCAGGATCGTGACTCGATGTAAGGCGTGATTCTTGCCTAGTGGAACGCGTCTGAATCACAACTACACCTTATTATACGCGAATTCCACCGCCGCCTCACGTAGGTGGGCGAATAGACCTTTTTCCCCCCTCGCGGTTTTTCGTGATCTTAAAATTCACACAATACGTTGACGCATCGCCGTAATTATACTAGGTCAGATTTGTTGTTCTTCGCGATCGAAGTCATTCGCTGATTGCAGAACGCTGCATGTTGTGTGGACGTTGTAGGCACGCTCCGGCGATCCCAATAGAAAAAAAAAAAGAGTCTTTTATGTAAGTTCTCTTTGTTCTCTTATCCTTCTTTTTTTTAACTTAAAAAACCTCCTTTTTCCTTTATTCTTGACCCTCTTTCGGCAGGGAGGGAGGTAGAACGTGTTTTTAATGGCCAATCGTATGTAGGAATGGTGTGTATATGTAGGTACGTCAAAGAACCGGGAATCGGTGAGTGCAACATTACGTCATAGAATCGGGGTTCCGGTTTGAACAAAAAAACGGAATATGGCTTCCATTTCCGACCACTAGCTATGAGCTGCTGCAGCACATATTCGATTCAACGATGTGACTAATTGCGAGGGTCTAGGATGTTACGAGAGTCTTCGGCTATCGAGGTGTTGTGTATCTAACACACGGTATAATTATAATCTTTAAATAATGAACGCTCAAGAAACGGAAAGAAATGAAAAAAAGAATGAACATTATCTTTCATTATTTCGTCGAAGCGGGTTTCTCGGTGGACATTTTATGATGGATATATTATACCACACGCATGTGTGTGTATATATGTATGTATCTAGCATAAGTGCGTACAGCTTGACTTGATTATCTAAATTACGGTACGGTATGTACATAATATAAAGCTGGAAATTTCTCTCTATACGAAAGATGTAATAAAGGAGACAAAAAGCTCCTTGTATAATACAACGGAGATTTAAGTTAAGTTTGTTTCATCATTATTTGATATTTTCCGAATTGAATGGCGCAAAAATGATCATAAAAGCGTCAAACGTACGTACGTACGGTTCTCGAGAAATTGGAAATAGCAAAATGTGTGACAAAAGGCTGCGAAAGAATACTGAAATTTTCCGAAAATCTCTTTGACGCTTCTTTTTTTTTCTCTTCTGATTATAGCTGTACTAATGGGAATTTTTTCTTTCTTTCTTTCTTTCTTTTTTTTCACGCAATCGGATATCCTCGGACTGACGATGACATATCTATGTATGAATGCGGATAGAAGACGTTATGTACACTGATTGTATGTATGTTATACTGGACACGTCAGTTTTGAATTCCAGTACTGATTCCTCGTAAAGATGATTTGTTGATTAATTAATAATTACCTATAACGCAACATATGTTATATCTCTTTGTCTGCAATTAAGCGAACAAATTATGAAGGCTTCGTTTCGATCTTTCCAATATAAGATTTCGCACATACATGTATACAACGATAGATATACAGCTACATGCGTATGCACGACGAGTTCGAGTGATACCATCAACTACTACTTATATTGCGGTGAACTGTTATAAGATTGCGAAATGAGCTCTTGAGAAATTGAATGAAACGTTTAATCATTATTATCCATTATATACAATACCTATATAACATCATACTGTATATATATCAAGTGAACCAATTTCTGACGGACAACGAATGGTTATTATTTATACAGCTATGTATGTTTCGTCTCTTAACATGACATTCGTTAAAACAACATAAATTCTGTCTAATAATTTGAAAATAAAAACAAAAAAGATAACATAAGTAGATTGTTCAAAGAGAAAAGAAAAAGAGACAATCTTACCGGTCGTGATGTGAGACGACGAACGGAAATGCCTGACGTTCTCCGTAGAACTTATGTCACCTGTATTTGTATATCCAATATACAGGCAAAAAAGTATTGGAGATGCCGGGGATCGAACCCGGGGCCTTTCACATGCAAAGCGAACGCTCTACCACTGAGCTACATCCCCGAATATGAAGGTGACTGGTAGCATATCGATTTTTTGAAATTTATTATCATTATAAAACGATTTTTGTACAATTTTTTTCGCAATTTAATTTGTCAGTATCATTTCGAATTTTTCATTTCTTATTTTGTTTGTTTTGTTTTGTTTGCTTTGTTTGTTTTGTTTGTTTTGTTTGTTTTGTTTCCATAAGTTTTCAAAAACCTGCAAACTTTTTTTATCATAAAAATATACGGATAATAAATTATTGTTTGGGTAATAAAAAAGAAATTCTAACGCAATTAGAATCGAATCGATCTACCCACAGATGGCGCGACGTCATGTTATTTATCTAATATCTTTCTCGCAAGTGATAGTTTATGATCTGATTTGTATATAAGTCAGTTTGCTGCAGTTAATATCACCGCCAGCGGCAGCGCGGCGGTGGCGACGGCGGTCAGTTTTCGAAGTTCGCAAAAATTGTTAGATAAAGATTATCAGCGAAGGAGAGGACGGGGCACGATGAGGGAGGGGGGGGGGGGGGAGGGGGGGGCAGTGTTTAGGGTACACAACAAACAAACGAGAAAGACAAGTTTAAACCGTGAAGCACAAAATTGGCGCGCCTATATTACCTAACACATTGGAAATATCGCTGTAGCAGCTAGATGGGTAAAAAGAAGTGATTGACAAAAGTGCACAACAAGCTTGGATCAACGGAAGTGTTTCATCTGACAATCAGAGAGAGAGAGAAAGAGAGAGAGAGACAATCAACGCGCGCCACACATGACACAACATAAAATACCCATACATGGGTTTCTGTATGTATGTCGTACACGGAAAGCCAATCTGTAGACCCACGTTTATTGCAAGGCACAAACTCGCGTCGTGCAATTCGCTCCATAAACTGGTGACAGAAATGAGGCAACTTTATACGTCGACGCGGAAAGAAGAACAACAGCTAAACTGTTACAAGTTTGGAATGGAGTTATCTGTGGTTGAATCGATCTCTCCTGACCTTTGCTCAATATCTGTTCATTTCCAATTGAAAAAGCATAGAATTCTGTACAAAATTGTTCTACCGATTGAGAATAAATAAGTTGTTTGGGAAAAATTTTCACCGATCGCACACACCGCCAACGTTCGTTCTTATCCGTCGCTACTCCTCAACGCCGATCTATGATTGCAGTTGCAGAGGAAGAGGCGTATTACAGAGCCTGAAGGGGGGCAATAAATAAATAAATAAATAATTAATTAAATAAATGAATGACAAGATGAATGAATGAATGAATGAAGTCTGATCGGTGGACAGAGATATGTACAGCTTTCTGATCATTTACCTCATTGTGATGCGAAGTCATAATTATTGATTGAAACAATAATCACTATAACTTTACCAATGATATAAAAAAAAAAAAAAAAACGGCTGTGCAAATGAAGGCAGTAATTTTTGCAATTTTTTTCATCGGTTGTTAACAATCATTTTTTCTAAGATGTATGAAAGAGTAGAGAGACATAAGAGAATCGAAAAATGCTACATTATCTGTGTACTGTGTACACATATGTGCATTGTGCAGGTATTTTTATGGCACCCTGCAGCATGCACCGCCTGGCGCGTCTGGTTTTCGAGGGTTTTGATGTAGAGACTTAGCTAGATAAGAGAACGCTGTGATAATCGCCGCAAGGTTATCTTCCGAATTTACCTTCAAGCCTGAATATATGATGGCGTCAGTTTCTGATGTGATAATTTTTTTAGTTTTCTCAATTCTTTCCCCCGAATTTGACTAAAACAATTCGGACCAAGAAGAGAAAAGAAAAGAAAGAAAAAAAAAGAGAACTCCATAAGACTAGCAATTCAGCGTTTCAACGAGCGCGTGGCTCTCGGCATGACATCGTGCTGCAGCTACTCGCCATGCTCGAGTGCGTTGAGCAGGTGCCCAACGTCCGGTCTATGTCACGTGTGCCTGCCGTTGTTCAGGGTATAATATGTGTGCATATACATAATATAGGTGTAATTTTGCGGGGCCCCAACAGAAGGGCACACAATAGTTTATACATCCACGCACAATACATACGTGGATGTGAAGGGGTAACACAGCATGGGTTGAACATGTGCTGTATTATAAATAAAATGACTAATTCCTCCGTTTCAATGTGTTCATTTTTTAAGTGTTATTTTATTATTTTTTTTTAACACAATTTTTTAAACTGTGGCACAAAAAAATTTGGGTTTATATTATTTCCCAAAAAGTAAGACGCTATTATAGAACAAACTAATGAAAGAAGTATCAGTATAGAAACTTGTATAACAATTGAAATAAGATAGAAATGAAAAAAAATTCACCTATAATTAATATGTGGTAAATTTTAACGATTAAACATCTTCGTCGTCAGTGCAGCAGCTAATGCTTACCTCATATGCAGCATGCGAGTTTCTGCGCTGTGTGGATGAACTCTCGGATTAGCGAGCCGTCAGTCATGTCACACTATCGTCGATATATACATGCGTATTTTTTTTTTATTTGCTTTTTTATACGATTAGTTAATTCGAGAATAAAACTTGGCACACTGTATACATATGTTTGTTATTTTTATCTGCATCGTTGCTGAACAAGAAGAAAAAGAGAAAAAATAAATCGACGCTTTATAACATTTTACTTCGATCGTTGGATACATAGATATACTTAGTTATGTCTATTTTCCTGATGCATAATATCAATGTAACACTTTATTGGCGATATAATTTTTTACATGTAAATAAATGCACTGATATATCGGCATATAATTAAATGAATAACCGACGCTCTCGCCGCTCGTATATTAGCCACACTGCACACCCGGTTGTTTCAGGACTTCAGGGTTTACCTTATGTGCCGGGAGCTAATGTAGTACGTAGTACGTAAGTCGTGCCGGTGCCGGTTGTCATGTAAACATACCTTGGCAACCAATCGTGTGTTTTCATTCTGAAAGCGTAAATATATACCTACTCAGGTGATGCGACGGTGAAACTTTCGAGGCTCGTACTGTATTCGCATACTTATTCGTCAATGGTAACTAATTCTGCGACTAAGGGTTGATGTGAGTCTCCATCGATTCGGAAATGAGGATAAGTCAACTTGAACACGTTGATCCCAAGATCAGGATGTTTTTAAACATTCGCGGCTGGACAAAACACGCGCGTTGTCCTATCTGTGGGTAAAACAGCGCTTATGAACAGTCGATAAGAGTTAGCACGCGCCAGTAATAATCGCTCAGAGTCAATGATCGATACTTTACTCCTTACCTTGGCAATCTCGCCAATCAATCGTACGTTTTCATTCTGAAAGCGTACGGATATACATATACTCAGGCGATTCGACGCTGAAATCAAATATGAATAAGTCAACTTTGGCGCGTTTTTTTGGACAAAAAACGCGCGTAGATCAATTTGCCGGTAAAACAGCGTCTACGAACAGTCGGTAGAAGTGATCAGTCGTCGGTAATGATCGCTGAGAGTGAACAACTGTTTTCAAGTATTTTCAACGCGTATTATTCCATGTGCTTATTTGCTTTGTCTGATAACGACTGATGTATACCCTTGAAATAGCGAAACAGATGCATTTCTTTATTTTCTTCTCTCGTATCTAAGTAACAATAACAAGCCACACTGTCCCGTCGTGATTCTCCCCCTTTCACTTCATTCACCTATATGCCATCACTACGACTATATTTGCGATAATAAATTCCGCGGATGATCTGACTTTGCTAAATCGCTATTGATAAGTCACAACGATCATTCCTCGTTTATTATTGAACAAAATGTTCATTTTCTTTTTTTCTCGCAACTAGCGATTCCTCGTAATTACAAGAGTGCATGGCCGATTGGCTGAGATGAAACGGGCCACTATTCTACCAATGGAAATAGCTGGGGAAATCAAACCGTCGCGTGGGATCCTCGGGAGAAGTACAACACTTGTCGTCAGTGCGGATTGAGCCGTCCACGTGGACGGACAGTTTGATAGACGAGGAATCCCAAGTTGAGAATAACGTCGCTCCGATAACGCGTGATTTAATACAGAAACGCATATTTCGAAGTTCAGAACAAATTACGCAAAAACAAAAGAGAAAAATCGGGCACACTCCGCACTCTTGTAATCAACGAAGCGATAATATCGCGATAACGACGAGTAATCATCAAACTGATTCAAATTCCTTTGTTTTTTTTGGTTTATTTACAATTTCGTGAAAATGTTGAATTTTTAAATATGCAAATTAATGATCAATCGCATGATCGCATTCATTGATAAACAAATTTTTGGATAGACATCTATAAAACTAATTGTGTTCTATTTTAATGAGGGAAATAAGAATTCGAATAAGGAAAAGTGTGCGTGAAGTTTTTGACCTCATCATTACGCACCGAGATATGATGGTTTTATGAAGAAGATTGGAAACTGTTTCAAAGAATTTGATTTTTATTCGTTTAATTTGTGAGTATTATTGGAATTATTTATCTACCTATTAACAATTAACGGCGACGGAGTCTTCGATGAATGATGAAAAGAATTGTAAGAAAGAAGAAGGAAAGAAAAAAGAAATGAAAAAATATCGCGCAGGCTGTGTAACACGTGCGAATATACGTTGACCTCTATCCCATGTTATAGTTACGTAACGGTTAATTAACCGCATTATATTGTGCATAATTTAGAGGAAAAAAAAAGGCTTCCCACGCGACGAAGAAGATATCGCGTCCGAGGGAGAAAACCGCTTTTTTCCCTCAGTTGCGAAAATGATGAATAACTGCAATGCTACTAAATTTTGGGAATTCTGTTTCTGCAGTCGGGTTCTTCGAACTGAAAAATTCTGACCGATAACAGAACCCGATACGAATTTCATGTGTATAGTAATCATGAATTATCTCCTCCGGCCAGAAGTCAACATGTTTTTGTCCTGCAGACTTCCGGTCACGGAATCAGCTTCCCGCGTTCTATACCTATAGTTTAGTCTGTATTGAATTGACCGGATAAAATTAACCAGAATTTACTAATGCAGCGACACATAGTATGCACAGTCAGCGGAAACCGGAGATAAAAAGCAAACAAAGAATTACACAGCAAGAGTGATGTAATTAATTAATTGCCCCTCACGTGCGTACAAACGCCAAAAAATAATGGAACATTGTTAGCAAACGATGAAATTTTGGTTCCTGGCACTTCTTCAGGCGAAAACCAAACCATTATACCGCCAAAAGAGTAGCACCGTTTCGGAAACTGGTGTGCGAGTGATGGCAGTGGGAAATTTCATTGTGCCGTTTAACAATCCCGATTACTGCCCGGCCAATTTCAGCAGGAAAGATTGTCTCAGGCCTTGACCCCCCGCTCACTTAGACATATGGATACAGTGGGAGTGAAATAGTGTCGCGACGACCGCTTCCCAAGATCTTCTTCCTGGTAAAGTCAACGGCTCTGGAGGCCCATCGCGTTATAGTGACGTCAAGGAGAGAGCCGTTCACGGTGTAAGTAGGTTGGTCCGCTTCGTTCTACTGGTTGTCAACTCCTTTGGCCCCGGTCAATACTCAGGAGGCAAGAATGAATAAAACGAATGAAGAAGGCGAAGAGGATGATGAAGAACGTTGGAATCCCGCGAAAATCACATTCTGATTCGTATTTCAGCCCGAAGAGATTTGCCTGAAGAGATACCCCAGCGTAACGAAGGATGGCTGTATTCCATGGTGAAGTTAGCCGCAATTGGTTCAACGGTTATTTTCAAACTGGCCAAAAAGTCCGGGACCTTTTTTGGCCACAGAGTTTTCTCTCCGCTTCAATAACCGTTGGGCCGATTTGGCCCAAATTCAAAACCAGATCTATGAACACTTCGCGAAATACATGTTTGCGAAATGTTGTTGCAACTGGACAACTGGTAGAAAAGTTGTCCGAGAAAGATAGTCGAGGAAGTCGTCGGTGTCCCACTTTGTCGAAATCCAAATTTTTCTCGTTTCAATACGCCTCGACTATTTTTGACTCGTTATTGCACGCGGATGCGAGTGTTTGCAACTACTAAATGGGCCTCAGGCCCATCTGGGTCAAAAGACGGAAGCTGTTTAACATACTTTTATCCGTTAGTAAGTTGGGCATTACTGGGGCTGTAGGTTACACTTCGGCTTATTGCGGTTGAGTTAGCTGACGTGAGTGATGCTGCAGAGATGAAACCTTGACCGTCAGTACAGTGTGTATATAATATGATCATTTCGTCATGTAGGCCACATTCCTAAGCCAATGGCCGACTGACTGGCCGGGTTCGCGGTAAACTCAATTCCACTTTGTTTCTTGTCATTAATTCAACTTCCTGTATACCTATAATATAGAACTGCGAATAATCCGTTATTAATCTTTCAGTATAATCGAAGAAAGTTCATGATCAAGTTCTCGTATTAATTCGGTGAGCAAATCCAGCTCCTATTTCGATTTTTCTTTTTTCGGAACTTTCTCTCGAAACTCGTAGCCTTTTTTTTCATCTTTTGTTCCATTTGATTTTTTTCTTCTGTTTCTCGACTCTAACGTCTGCGACTTTCAATTTTTACCAGATTTTGAGAAAAATCGAAACTTCGAGCCAAGACTAAAATCGCTGAAATCAAGTTTTACAGGGAAAATCTCAATGTGGCAGAAAATTTTTTGCCCAAATATGAAACTTGACGAACGACACCCAGAAGGTTGGCAAAAAAATGGCAAAATTTTGTCAATAAAATAAGAAAAAAAATTATTGCAAGATCGATTCGAGTTCTAAAGAAACTGAAGAAATCGCTTCTCGACTCTTGGCATTCGTTCAAGGGAATCGAAACGATGTCATCAAGCGATCAGGACTTGCGATAGAGTGACGATCCTTCTTACTTTGCGTGCGTGAAACAATTCCGGCTTGTTACCATCCCATACTTTTTATAACTCACACATACATACAATGTAGGTATACATATCTGTGAATAATGTGTTCCGTACTTATACTGCAGCAGCTACACATGTATAATATAATGCTCTAGCACGAATTGAGCCGAACGCCACGGTGTGAGAAGAAAGTTGTCTGCATACTTTCATCGGTTATAGGTAGTTGCCGTGCAGAACTGCGTTCTGTGACCACAGATATACAGCGATTTTTTCCTTTTTTTTCTCTCTCTTCTTTCCTTTTTAACTCCTTTTTCTTTTTGCAAGAGAAAAAAAGAAGAGTACCAGTAAGGTCGACCACCCCTCATGCTTTCAAGGTTCCTACCTGCAAGTCCCACCTACCTGCAGTACAAGCGATTCATTATTCTGGTATGGGCCCGAGATCCTCTAACCGTGACACAAAGGAAAAGACACGTTCGGACGAGAATTCAAAATGAGAATATTTTCGAATTTGAATTTATGCCCCGAAAGGACCCCGCACAAATCTTATGGAAATTGGATCCCGGTCAAATTTGTGACCATGATGACTTTTGATCAGGATGACCTGAAGCACAACATACTACAATTTTGGACAATTTGACCGGGATCCAATTTCCATAAGATTTGTGCGGGGTCCTTTATAATCAATTGACCGTGACGAGGATGAAGAGAGAAAATAGCTCTTCAATTTACTCTTTTCAATTACTCTTCCGGATTTTGCATAGGTTTCGACGTTTTTTCGGATTGCTGATGTTTCGCATTTGCCATTATTTCACAAATCAAATTACCGCACGAAATTATGACCTGCTGATATCATAGAGCATCATTCAGACTGATGATTTCCTCGGGAATATGAAAAATATTGAGAATTTTCTGGAAACTCATGCAGATTGTCAGCCTTTATGTTAAACAATTGCAATACTGCATAGCTGCAACGGAATTATAGACAAAGGTGTGAAAATATGTCTCCTTTCTGATCGAGCAGAACAAAAGATCTGAGGAAATTGCGTTTGGAATGACTGTGCGTTGCCTTGAATGCCCTGGATTTGCTTTATAAGTGCAACAGCGCATAATAGTTCAGACATTAGGTCAGGTCTTTGTCATATGTATTCCCATTTGTGAAAAATACTAGCACGTACTTTGTCCACAAGTAAAGTGAATAATATGATCTCGTGCAGCATTGATTGCTATCGATATTTGACGATCATTAAATTTGCAGAAAAAAAATAAAATGAAATAATCAAACAGTATAGAAATTATTTTCGAATTCCGAAAACCATTCGAAGGACATATTTTCGAAGTACGTATCGGACCATTGCGTCAAGACTTGGACCACGATTGTTGACAATTTATTATGAAAAGTATATGGTTTGAAAGTTAGCTCACATCGGCTAGGAGGCCGCAGTGAGTTATGAGCTGCAGCATAACGTTCCCGTATTAGATTGTTTGTGTAGTTAAAACCACATGCTAGGTATATAAATACGCGGTTATATCCTAACTGAAAAGTAAGTATAAGCAACAGTAAACATATGTATCGCAAGAAATAATTCAGCATGATTTAGTTCGTGATGACGTATCTGTGTGTAAAACACTGTACACCTCCACATTACATTTTATTTTGCCTGCCCCCCCACCCGAAAAGCTGCAAACGCCCTTGGCAAAGTGTGTGAGTTATTCTGAAATAGAGAGACCGTAATTCTGACTATGCATTGCGAAACGAGAATTCCGATGGAATTTGAATTTTTTTGTTTTTTGTTTTTTTTTATCATAGAACTCGAAACGCTGTTATACCTACGTAGTGTTTCGCAAAACTGAAATTCTTTCGAAAACCCATTTGATTATGGCCATAGAGACATATAAGTGGTATCCGAAGGCGTGTAATCATATGTGAAAGTTAATAGGCATGTTTAGCGATCAGCCGCAGAGTCCATTGGAAATTTATCTCATTAATTTGCGAACAGATATTGAACTTGAACTGTAAATAGTATAATCAACCGGGGAAAATGATTCGGGATTCATTACGATTTGATATAGTCATATTACAGAAGTGGAAGACGAATGGATTCATGTTTTCGATACTGGTACGAAAGTGTTGATTTCCAGCCAAGGTGACAATCACACGAGTCGTGAATCTTCTTTCGCACGAATGATTTTTCAACACGCTGTGCGTGAAGTTCGATTTTGCGCACGTGTATGGAATTCAACTCGACCCGCGTTGTGTTAAAAAAAACAACGTCCGAATCAACGCTTTCGCTGCACTAGTATCGAAAAGTACTAAAACTGTAACGTTAACCGTTGTGTTCGTTAGACCGATAAAAATAATAGAAATAAATGTACGCATGATAGGTAGCGCTGCTGAATTGGCGAAGCTATAATAGCTACTATACGCGGGAGAGTCGACCGTTTTCTACGCCTCGGGATAATTTCACACCGTTTTACGGATTGAAGGCTGTAAGAATCGGATGTACAGCCTACTTAGTAACTTAGTTATAAAGTACCACGGGTAGGGTAAGGCACGGGAAACATGTCATGCATACTATATTCGCCAATCTCAAACGGTGTAGTCAGTTTATACACTCATAGTTCCGGAGTCACCGCCAGACGTCGTGTCTTTCTCGCTAGTGAAGTGGCCTGGTCGGTAAACCCGATGCGGAACATAAATTGCAGTTAGTATTCAGTCCGTGCCTCGACTTCTTTCGATTTCTAGTAATTTCAAGATTCAGCGAAAGTCGATAAGGACTCGTGTCATTTTTAAATCATCTTTCTCCTGCACGTGGGGAAAGAAAATTGTGTCGTTTCAAATTGACGCCGGTAGTTATCCCACTCTGTGATGGAGAAAACTGACTCTATTTGTTCCTAAATTATTCATCTCTCTATAAAGTTTAGGGCTTCATCAAGCCCACACCAGATTCGACGTCCGACTGCCACACTAGTTTACTTTTTTTCTTCTTTTTTTATCGTACACTGTGCTGTTGTACGTGCATTCATATCTTGTCTGCAATGAGCTCCCCGACATGCTGCTATATAGTTTCGTTTTCTGATATGCGAATAATCATACCAAGTCTATTTCATATATTTTACAAGAAAGTAAATTAAGACAAATGTTGTTTTCGTCATTATTATCAATATTATTGTAATTGCTAGTCAGATAATTCGCAAATTATTTCTGAGATAAGACGTACTCACAATACGCATTCGGAAGTCAGTATACCACGCTCGCAGCCCCATGCGGTAGGTCAGATAACGGTTTATCACTCACCATCCGCGTCTCAGTTTCGCCTGTTTTCAAAGCTATCGCATTTCATTGGCTTTTTTATTTTATCTTCCTTATTTGTCCTTGAAATTTGAATAAAATATACGAAAACAAAAATGGAAAATGGAAAACGATTTTTGAATAGATTTCGATGGTTTTCTCTTATATAATCAACGTCTAGGTTGTAATGTATGTCAAGGCTGAATAGAAAAATGGATAATCGTCTTCACCGGAAGATTTTGTCTGGATATAATATAAAAAACTGAGACAAATCGATTGATTAATTTTTTTCGCGATTTCAATTCAAAGATAATTTAGTTTTTATATTCTAAACAAATTTCATTCAATTCGTTTGAGCGAAAAAAAAACTGTTTTCAATCTTCGCCAATTCAATTTATAAACAGCGACAACTTTCACTCTTGACAAATACGAGAAAATATAACTGACGATAGGAAAGAGCGCGATACATATGGTATTACGTATAACATATATATTTACACATATCGTATCATCTTCACGCGCTTTTGTCATACCTTCTTGTTAATTGTCATCAACAAGACACAATCTAAATCAGCTTATTTCTATACGCTATCTCATGATATAATTATATACCTTACGGTTATTCAGTACATATATACATACCTACATCCGTATATTCTCATACTAGTGAATACACGAATTATATCAGCTCGATGTGCGCAGTACAATTGCCAGTATTCTCGTACAGACGATTTGGTCATTCTCTAGTTACGGAGTAGCCGCCAGGTGTCACGCTCTCTCGCAAGTGAAGTCAGACGATCGCTAGCCTACTAGCCACGCATCATTTCAACCATCAAACTATCAACTGCTATCAACGAAAGCTAATGAATTACGCAATTGTTGTTCATCATTAAATATCGATGATGATGATGATGATTTGGGGCATTCATGCATTGGTTACTAATGGTTCGAATTGGCAAAAGCTGAAAGTAGACCTGACTGATTTCCTCAACTCAGTAAAAGATAACCAGATAAGAAAGACACGTTATATTGCGCAGGAAGCCTCAATCTTCGTCAGTATGCTGCGAACTGTACATACATCATATGATTCTTGTACGAGTTCTGAACGGATTGAGGTTCGAATGTAAACAAATATGTATGTGTGTACAGTTGTAACTGTTAAGTATTGAAACTGGGTAACGTAAGACAATGTGTATAGTAGATGTTTCACAGCGCTGTACACACTTGATTAATCAAATGGGTCGATCGCGCGACTTTACCCGCATTCTAGAATTGAATATTAAACTAAATAGCAGATAAGGTTGAAATATGCCGGCAAAGAAAACGCCTTTTGAGCTATCTTTTGAGCAATTTTATCGAAGCGTTAGTTCATTATTTTTACCGACCCACATACATAACTAGAATTACCGAACTACGGCGCGGTTACAGGTCGTGTTCGAAATTTAAACTGCCTTCTTGTAACAGTGACACAAATCGCGATCCGCTTGGACTTATGCTTGAAAGTATGTACATACATACATATATACAGTAACCTATAATACGATAATTTAAATTACAAACTAGTTGTCCAGCATAATCGAAACGGTCCGCAATTTCGTTTCGATTTCAATGCAAACAACAACTCTCAATGATACATAGACTCGAAAAATGTCAGTTGTTGTGCGACGACGTCTACGATGCAGATATTCATTTCGCTTATCAGGGTCGTCAGACTATTTTAAAAATTGAAACATGAGCTGTTTTCTATCATGCAAGTAATGGATAGACTCCGGAAGCAATAATCTGATATCATTTTCATCCCTGCTGGTTATACACATGAGCCGAAGTCGCGAGGTGGAGTAAAATTGTGGTAATGGCCTCCCTATCAGCTGCGTAATATAGACACCTATCGGATTTCGCGTGAAACATAATTGGCATCGATTTCAGTTATGATATGAATGAGCTCCTCATGAGATCTACCCATAGATCATTTTGAGGAAATATGATTTGTCAGCTAACACTCAATTATTACAAATTCACATTCATGTTGACTGATTCATTAGTCTGTGACGAAGACATTTATTGATATAAGGAAATTCATTACTAACACAGGCGATCAGAAAGAGAAAGAAAGAACCGTAAATTGAATTATACTAAATTCCAATTGTCACATAAAAATACAAGAATCAGGTCTGTGGTCCTCGAGATAATATTAACCGGTAGAAAAAATTGACCCAATATAAAGTCGGTCAGCAAGATTCGTGCCGTCCCAAGACCGCGTTTACATAACTGTAAACCGTTAAATATTACGTGTTCCGGAGTTCGGTGAGGATAAAATCGTTTGATTATATGAACGGGTTTTGTGAACGGATCGGAAATTGATTCGAAAAGTCGGATATCTGCGGAAATTTTTAATGAATAGAGTAAAATTGTCATGTCAAATAACTTGAAATTTAGACATCGATAATGACGATATGGTTCTGTGCTTATCTATGTTTCAGCTAATAATACCAAAGATTAACAAAATATTATGCCAAATCAAAGATCGATGTCAAGAAGCGGATTGATCCTACTGTCATTAGCCTGCACCTGCACACAATGGTTGGCAAACGGTAAGTCAAGTGATTTGAATTACTGAATTACAATTTGAATTTTCGAATTCGCTAATGATTAGACATGCATACATCTGCGTACTTTCATCGTTTAGATCTTTTATTCATTAATTACTTTCACCCAGATGATTTTCAAGCTCCGACCAACATCATTACAATAATAATTAGTACGATGGGCAACAGCCTGAGAAAAAAACAAAAAAATAGACGAGAGACGAAAGAATCGAGAGAAAAAAGTCGATGGTTGATCATTTGTAATAATTATAACACGATTTATTATGAATTTACAGGAAGTCCTGTAAAAGAAAGGATGAAGAGGGAAGCAGAAATCGCTAATACGAACTGGACAGAGCTTGCGGACGAGTGGTTTCAGGCTAAAGAAAGAATTGCTAACAGAACTGGAATCCCCCTTTTATCTAACAGGAATGTTACCCGGGAATTTGAAATCCCCGAAATTGCTATAAATGAAACGAGTCCTGAACGGCTCGAACGAGTAAGGAGAAACACTATGCAGATTATAAAAATTCATCTTCTAGAATAAATGATTCAATAATTAGGCATCGCGTTCACGGATCTGAAATTTGTTACAGAGAAAAGAAAGCTGATGTATGTGTAATGTGTATACTATATAGAGATACTTTTAACTAATCAACTTTCACGCTAATCTATCAACTGCTGTTCTAAATGCACATGGATTTGTATACGTACCTCCTTCTCCCTTCCTTCTTTCTTTCCTTCTTCATTTCTTTCTCATTAACTGCGACGTCATCAGCTGCAGTATTATACATACTCTCACTTTTAATATCAAAATAAACTGCCTACTTTCTCCCCGTACAACAAGTTGAAAAATAAACGAACCACCGTTCGAGTTCTATCAACTGTGCTGCAGTTAGTGCAATTGATAAGCATTTTTCAAACATGTTTCTGCTCGCTCGGAACATTTGCTATAAATTTCTATCGGCATTGATCGTAGTTCACTTTGCGGAGAATAGTGTCTTGAACATTCGATTAAAATTTCAACCGGACTTAACGATTAGCTGATAAGTTATGGCGCACACTGATCCTGAAAACGTATTTTCATTCGATAGATGAATTACTCGCGCATGCTGTGGGACCTGGAGTCAACGCAGAAGAGTGGACACCTTTCTGGTTTCGTTGAAAAAGCGTTCAAGCTTCTGGATCTTCGCCAAGTGATGATGGAAGTTGAGACATCGGTGATGTCCAGAGTGTCGTGCACTGCATGCAAAGTGGGCGCTGGTCTCCTCCAGCATTATATAAAGAGCGGTAAAACCGACGATGAAATCATGGCCAGCATTTACCAGTTTTGCGTATCTCTTAAAATCCAAAGCCCAAGAGTATGCCAAGGAGTTACGCTGCTATTCGGAGTGAGCAACATAAATATCACGATGATAGCGTAAGCAGCGAGCATTCCAACTGCATGAATCCTAAATCTCTGCTTTCCTCTTCTAGGGTGAGGTGATCTACGTGCTGAAGCAGATCAGCTTGGGACCATCTCAAATCTGCAGTTTCGTGATCGGAGACGCTTGCGACGATGCTTACAATCCCCAGCATGAATGGGAGGTGGCTTTTCCACCGGTTAACAAGCCTCCTATTCAGCCACCGATCGCTCCTATTGAGGGAGCCCCAACCTTCAAGGTTCTGCACATATCGGACACTCACTACGATCCCTATTATCAGGAGGGTACCAACGCGGACTGCAACGAACCCCTATGCTGTAGACTGACCAATGGTGCTCCTTTGACTGCTTCTGGGGCTGCCGGGAGATGGGGAGATTACAGGAAGTGCGATACTCCTAAGAGGACTGTGGACCACATGCTGAAACACATAGCTGATACTCATTCGGTTAGTGCATTGACCCTTTATTCCGAAACTTTCGAAGGAATGAGTAATGACCCAAAATCATCACTCCTGATCTCGCGACCCTGTATCAATGGTGTTCTTCACTCCTCAGGACATAGACTACATCCTATGGACAGGAGATTTGCCTCCACACGACATCTGGAACCAAACCCGTGAAGAAAACCTCAAGATTCTCCGCGATACGGTGACACAGATGATTGAAATGTTCCCTGGAATCCCGATATTCCCTGCTCTCGGTAATCACGAAAGTGCTCCAGTCAACAGGTGAGAAATGTCGTTTAATTTTTACCCCGAAATACGTGGCTGGATTAACCCAACATCCACATCCCCAATGCACAGTTTTCCGCCACCATTCGTTCCGGAAGAGAATAGCGTGTCTTGGCTCTACGATGAATTGGACAAGGAATGGAGGAGGTGGCTTCCGGCCGGAGTATCTCACACCGTGAGACGCGGTGCATTCTACTCCGTCCTAGTCAGGCCAGGGTTCAGGGTTCTATCAGTGAACATGAACTACTGTAACAACAAGAACTGGTGGTTATTGATAAACAGCACAGACCCTGTCAGCGAACTTCAATGGCTGATATACGAACTCCAAGGAGCAGAAATGAACGGAGAAAAGGTTCACATCATCGGGCATATTCCTCCAGGACATTCGGATTGCCTTAAAGTTTGGTCGAGGAATTATTACCACATAATCAACCGGTGAGTCGCGACGAACTTTTGCATGGAGTTGAAATTCGGTTTCTCATAGGATTCGGAATTCTCATTATGATCTCCCGGATATACACACGCGCGGCTAATCAACACGATTTTAAACAGATACGAATCTACAATAACAGCTCAATTCTTCGGGCACACTCATTACGACGAATTTCAACTATTCTACGATACCACCGATCTCGGTAGGGCCCTGGGCATCGCTTACGTCGGGCCTTCTGTTTCGCCATACATTGATCTCAACCCCGGATACCGGATATACTACGTGGACGGGGATCACGCAAAAACCACTAGGGTGAGCTTCTAATGTCTCATGTTCATCTTTCGTCATCATCCGGCCCAAAAGCCAAGATCACTTCATGACTTTCTAACGAAATGACCCGAATCGCTGTTCTCCACTTTGCAGATGGTTGTCGAGCACGAATCCTGGGTGATGAACCTGAAGGAGGCAAATCTGTACGACTATCCAATTTGGCAAAAGATGTACACTGCTAGACAGGCTTATCAGATGGCTTCCCTTCTTCCCCGAGACTGGGACTCCCTCATCGACAAGATGACCAACGAGCCATCGCTCTTCGACCTTTACTACAAGTGAGTTGACCGGCTGTGGCGAATCGGTTGATTGGTTTCATTCAATCATTTCCACCATTTTTTAATCACGTTTGTTCTTCGCCCTCAGGCATTACTATAAAAATTCTCCGGTAAGACCGACCTGTAATGACGAATGTCGTAAGAGGCTTCTTTGCGATTTACGAAGCGGTAGAAGTCACGACAGAAAAGCTCTTTGCCAGAGCTTAGAGTCCAGGATTGACGGCGAAACCAGAACTGGATGGCGAGCCTGGATCTACAATAGTCTAGCATTATCGTACGTACCGGAATGGTGGTTCAGGCCCAATCATGCTGGTGATTCGGATACTAACAGAGTTGACACGTAGTAAATTAGTAACAATCACATGTACTATTCTACTGTTAAACATAATAACTTCGATCATTAGTACAATAGTTGACCTGTTATTTAGTCAAACGCAAATATACAGGCAATTATGCATTCCGCACGCCTACGTACATGTGTGTAATTCGACATGCTAGAGAATTTCATCATTTTTTACTTTGTTAACTATCTTTCTGTGTACATACGTTATTTTCCAGTATCGAATACACCAACCAACTGCTTTTTTTCGAAATATCGTTCTTTTTTTTCACCATTTTTTAAACTGTACGATTATTTATCCGCCCAAAGAACAGATCTACAATAAATAACAATTGTGAGAAATTTATTAATCGAATGAATAATATTTTGTATCAAGCTGGTGATGGAATATAAATATAATATGCTATATACTTGACACGTACACATTATGGTGATTGGAATCTCATCGTAATATGTCATCTCTGAGACAGCTGTTCATATTGTGAGTAAATAATATTCTAATTTTACCATTATTCTTGTTAGATCAAATACTATGATCCATATATAATAACATGGCTGATGTTAATTTATGTTTTTTGTTATTTTAGGATGTCAGTGGTCATGGCTATTCCGAGATTCGCCTACAACTTACCAAAATATGTATTGGGTCTGGGGTAATGGCTGTAGGGGGGGGAAAAACGTGAATTGAAATACTTACGAATTATGTGTGTGATTTAAATGCGAAGGAAGAATCAAGTTGATAAAAATTACTCGACTTAGTTCTATAATTTATTATAGTTGTTTGAAATTTTTATATTTTTTTATTTCTTTTCTAGCAAAAATATCAGTTGTTGTAAAACAAGTTATATTCAGTTTCGTTTAGCTACAATTCGATGACACATACATGGATAAGAAAAAAAATATTTGCAAAAAAATTTTCACACATGTTATATAGTGTACTAGACAACTTATACTATAACTACAGCCTATATAAACCTAAGTGATATTATTATATAATAAAATGAGCAGATGAATGATATTGATTGATTATAAGTGAATAAGATACGTTATAGATTTGGTAAAACTGACCTCGCTGATCGTTTCTCTATTATACAGGGTGAGTATTATCCGCGATCTGAACTGGGAGGAGCTTCGGCACTACGAAGCTCCTCCCAGATCTCAGACCCCGGAGAATATTCACCCTGTATAACCATGTCTTATATATAATATATAGTATCTATAATAATACAGTTTTACAATTCTACACAGATCGAAATTATTAATTATAATTATACAGTAATTTTTATCGTGTAATCGATGTCTTACATATAGCTTCAGTAAAGTAATATTACCCTTTACCGCCGCCATACGTCATATATATATATATATTTAATATATTATATAGCTGCACGCAATTTATGTTCTTTGTAACATGGCCCAATACTGGTTAACACAAATTCTTGGTGCTTATATCCCCAAGGATAGATCTTATATCAATAAATTGCCTGCAGCATGATAACTACATTATATTCTTTAAAAATTATTACTGTCTGGTTTATGCTCGTGCTGATGAAAATTCTATGACATATGATATACGGTTTTCTTTCAACTAATACGTTGATTACTTTTATTTCCTTCTCTTTTTTTCATTATTTTGACTTATTGCGGTGAAGGCTTTCGAAAGCTTGTCAAAATAACCGATCGATTTGTATAAAAAAACAAATTAATTATACATAAAATAAAAACGACGGTTTTAATTGTGTAATTATGTAATTTATAATGCCCATCGATAGGAGCATAAATCAATCATCGTAGATATATAATTTCTGTACATATAATGAATTAGTAATATAAGTACATATACATATATGCATAAAGTTATACACCTATTTATTTATAAGCGATAAAATATCGCTAGATATATACATATATGTGTGTCTTTTTAATATCAATTTTGTTGTTGTGTAATATAACTATTAAAGACATTTTTTTTTACTACAATATGTGCGTAAATATTTTTAAATGATAATTAATGATGAAAATTTCATTATTAACATCATTTTCATACGATGTAAAGAGTTTCCAATCTCGTAACTCTCCTATGATCGCGTATTGAGATTCCAGTGCCTCCCAGATCCCTACCGACGAGCCATTCTAATGAATTCAAAATCGCTCGTCGATTGTTTACCAATTCGAATTTGAATTCAAATATCCGAGGGCGCGCGCACAGCGCTGTTCTCGGGATGAATGAGCGAACCGTTATAACGAGAAGGAGGTTGCCGCTCAGTCGGCAAAGCAGCAACCGTTAGTTTTGATAAATGGTAGAGGATGGCACATGTACTTCCTAACCTCAAAACCAAACAATAAACGATTGACAAATCCGTTACAAAGCGATAGTTGCGTATAAGGTAAAAAAAATAAAGCGGGAACAGACGCGGGGAAGATGTCGACGCCTTGTAGTGACATAATAGAAGACATCGAAGACCTGATATCGTCGCAGGACATAACGCCCAAGGAGCGTTACAGCACTCGTAAAAATGTGACGGTACGTGCCAAGCGTAAAAAAGAAGTAAACGAATCGCCCGAGGTGACGATACTCTCTAGTATAATACCGGGGACGCAAACAATCTACGTTAAGACATGGGGCTGTACGCACAACAGTTCAGACAGCGAATACATGGCCGGACAACTTGCTGCTTACGGTTATAATCTAACGGAAAATAAGTCATTGGCTGATCTATGGCTACTTAATTCATGCACGGTTAAAAATCCCGCGGAGGATCACTTTCGTAACGAGATTGAACTGGGTAGAAAAAACGGCAAGCATGTAGTGGTCGCGGGTTGCGTACCTCAGGGTGCGCCAAAGTCGTATTTTCTCAAAAATCTCAGCATGATTGGAGTCCAGCAGATAGACCGTGTCGTCGAAGTTGTGGAGGAAACCCTGAAGGGTAATTCGGTCAGGTTTCTTGGCCAGAAGAAAGAGTCTGGTAAAAAGATAGGCGGCGCTTCATTGGCGCTTCCTAAGGTCAGACGCAACCCGCTGATTGAAATAATCGCGATAAACACCGGCTGTCTTAACCAGTGCACTTATTGCAAGACCAAACACGCACGTGGTGAATTGGGCAGTTATCAACCTGATGAGATAGTGGAGAGAGCCAAACAGGCATTTGAGGAAGGGGTGTGCGAGCTGTGGCTAACTTCTGAGGACACCGGGACCTACGGGAGAGACATTGGCACCAGTCTACCGGAACTTTTGTGGAAACTTGTGCACGTCATACCCGAAGGATGCATGATGAGGATCGGAATGACCAACCCTCCCTACATACTAGAACACTTGGAAGAGGTCAGCAAGATTCTACAGCATCCAAGGGTCTATGGATTCCTTCATGTTCCTGTACAGTCGGGTAGCGACCAAGTCCTCTCCGACATGAAGAGAGAGTATTCGTGCAAGGAGTTTGAGCAGGTTGTGGACTACCTTCAGTCCCGGGTTCCCGGTGTGACGATAGCTACTGATATCATATGCGGTTTTCCCACTGAGACTGACGAGGACTTTGAGGATACTATGAAACTTTGTAAGAAGTACAAGTTTCCAAGCTTGTTCATAAACCAGTTTTACCCAAGGCCCGGTACACCGGCTGCAAGAATGAGCCGAGTACCTACCCAAGAGGTGAAAAAAAGGACGAAAAAATTGTCTGAATTTTTTCAGTCCTACGAACCGTACGGGGACCAGGTCGGCCAGGTACAGAATGTACTGGTAACAGAGATTTCACACGACAAAAAACACTTCGTTGGACATAACAAGTTCTATGAACAAGTACTGGTACCAATGAGGGATGGATTCATGGGGAAAATGGTTCAGGTGCAAATTGTATCTGCTACCAAACACTCTATGAAAGGAGAGCCCCTCGATCAAGGGGTCTCTCCAGCGCTGAGAACACCGCTGCCAAAGGGATCTGTGTCTGGTATTAACGTCGCTCAAACGGAGCCCAAGAATTACAGAATTTTTGCTGTATTAGCAATTCTGGTCGCAGTTATTGCCAGATTTTTATGGAAGTTTTTGACTGTTTGAACTCTGGAGGGATGAGAATCAGCAGTTTGACTATAAACGATTGTAAAACTTAGATACTAATATATATGATTGTAAATACACTTTGGTATCAGTAAAAATCTCCCCTTTTTTTTCTCCAGAAACAAAAATGCGTTTTTATTTATTTATTCGATAATATACAAATCCTGATGCACTCCTGGTTTTTTTGGAGGATGGTTTTTGAGTATCGGTGAAATAAAATATCGAAAATTTTTATGTAAAAGTTTTCTTTATATTCAAAATAATGACAATACAGGAACAAACCCTGAAATGGGTTCACAAAATTTGATTAGGACAACTTAGATATAATACTAACGAACAACGGGGGTATGGGGCTGCGCTTATCGTCCAAGGCTTGTGTCGTATCATTCCTTAAATCTTAATATTTAATACAAGTATTGAGCATTTATACTTTACAGCGTATGTAGGTACATCCTATATCAGGAATCTCGCTAGCACATGTATTATGTATTATCTAGGCATTAAGATATAGAGCCGAATAAATCTACTAAGAATTTATTTTAGCTTATATTCATTACTTATTTAAAATGCCTTTTATTTGGTATCACCTTTTCAATACTAAGAATTTATCTATCAATATAGTATAGCCTAGTATAAAAACGCTAAAATGAGCTCCTGCCAATTCAATATTATTACTATTAAATTAGTATTATCATTATTATTATTATCATCCTGAGTATTAGAACCAGCGCTAAAATAGGCCAGGCAAGGAAATGCGAATGTAAAATATAATCTGTTCTGTGAGATCTGAGCAAATGTTGAGAAAATATTTCAAGCAAGTATTAAAGTCGCGCTATCACATCCCAGGTGAATGGGCTCTTTGTGAATGCAGCGATAGCTGCTGAGGTAATTTTCAACAAGAAGGGGTTGAGCCAAGTTCAAACCTGTGTAAGATAAGATAAGGCATTTTCTAAGTTGGTGAAACAGAGGAAATGGCACTCACACAGTTACAATGAAATTCAATAGTGCCTGGATATCAATGAGTTTTTGTTTTTCACGGGGTATCTAGCATTTAAAACCATAAATAAGGTATCCACATGGATATTCATTGATTATTCGATGAACGACATGTCTCACCACAAATCCTGCAAGGCTCATTTTCTAAAAACCAATTTTTTTCCTAATGGTTGATCAGAATGAGTTCCAGCTCTTAAAACAGTTACGGTTCTAGTACGAGGTGTGTCTCTCAGTTTTTTTCATCAAAATTAACTACTTAGTAATTTAAAAAAAAATGAGAAATAAGGTCAATATGGATAAAGAAACTGTTGGAGTCGTTTTGAAGAAAAAAAAACAAAAAACATGTTCAAAACTTGTTCAAACGTCAGAAATTTTCGTCCCACTGAGAGAAGACACACCTTTTATATGAACTTGAAACAAACCAAAATTCTACAACTTCCAGAAGTTCGCGAAATTAGAAGGGCCCAGAAACCTTGAAAGAGATCACATTTTGCTCATCGAATATCTTTACAAATTCACATTGCAGCCTACTTAAACTCAGATTTCATAGTCCAAACGACTTAGCATCAGAATACCTGCTTAAAGCAGTACTAGAGTCCATTCCAGAACATTTTTGTAATAAAAGCGGAAATATAAACGTTTCTTTTTTTTTTCTCTCTCTCTCTCTAACTGTTAAGGCCATAAATTTGCGGAACTACAGCCATTTGCAGGTAATTTAGTGCCTGGGTAGTAAAAAATAAAAAAGAAAAAAAAAAAAAACGTTCATAACAGAGTTGTAGAAGAGATTTCCTCACATCTGGGGTGGACTCATCAGTTACCACGTTAGAATAAATTTTTTGCAATGGAATAACGCAAGAGATTGAATAAGTTAGAGTTAAAATGTTGAGCAATAAATAATAAACACTTTACGTATGTTCAGTGTTGACATAATCAATCAGATATTGGATAGAGGTGTTTTTCGTCGACATAGGGTTTTCTTTTTTTTTTCTTCGTTTTTTTTTTAGATAATATGAACATTGGGCAGGTATTATATTCTATTAAAAACTGGTTTCATTTTATTATATTATTAAGTCTAATAAACGATTCCTAGACTTAGTTCTAGCGAATAAAATTAACTAAAATTACGACGTTGAGTTTCTTTTTATTGTTGTTTTCTTTTTTTTTCGTTTTTTCTTTTTCTTTTTTTGTTCTATGGCTCATAAAATTTGACACAATGCAAATTTGAATATTTTAATACCTATTAGTAATAGTAGTAGTAGTAGTTATAAAATATCCCTAAATTTATATAAAATATAAAAACTTTCTTACTTACAGTCTAATTTTGAGAATTAAGTAAAAACGATGTGATATGGCTTTTGCAACGGTTAAATAATGATTAAAAAGACTTGCAAATAGAATAGAATAAAATAAAATTAAAAAAAAAAAAAAAAAAGACAAAATTACATTCACCTAAACTATTTACTGGTATTTAAAGCCCGCGGAGAATTTATAGATATTGATATATATATATATATTTATTTATTTATTATACAAAATTACACCGGGAGAAGATAACTTACTCGATAAATTAACTTGTTTTCGTTCAAAAAAATGAAATAAAAAATAAAAAAGACAAAAAAAAAATAGCAATCCTATTTTCCCACCTGTGTAATAATAATAATAATAATAATAATCATAATAACCTTATATATGTATATGTATATGTATAACGTCTGAGTACATTCGGTTATTATAATTATAATTAGGGTTCTTCCTATATACCTATATACTTTTTCTTTTTTCATCATACATCCAAATTATTATATTATTTACATTATTAAATACAATACTTTGCTTTTGATTAAGTAGTCTTTGAACGAGATTACTGTGCCTAAACTTGTATAATATTTTTTTTTTTTCTAATTTTTTAATTTTTTTTAACGAACACCGGAATGATACACATGCATATCACAGAAATGCCGTTTAAACCGCGGTAATGAAAAAAAAAAAAACAGATTAAAAATTTGATTTGCAACATTTTTATACTTTTTCTTTTCCCTTTTCGTTTTCCTCCAAATCTCTTTCAACGGTATTTTATCGTTCGTTGTTTTCGCGTATGAATATTAATAACAATAAAGGCACTTTCAAGAAATATTTGGATCTATGCTTAGAGAGCGAATCAAGTTTTCGGAAATTTCGCATATACTCGATAAAGAGAAGGCCAAGAGACAGAAAACCGGTAATCGACTTCCAATATTTGAAATTCATTCATTGTAGGTATTCGGAGCAGCCTAATTCAGGAAATACTCTTGTTTTTCGTTGAAATTCAATTTGCAGCAAGCAAGTTCCGTTTTTATACAAAAAAAAACATCACAAAATTGGAAGTCGATGATTAGTTTTCTAGTTTACGATCAAGTGGATATGAATATATTATACTATCTGATATATGGATATATACATGCAGTCTTTTGCGGTCCGGTGTGTGTATGTATGATAAACCGGTGGAAATGTATATGTATCTAGTTCAATTTGGAAAAAAGAACAAAAAAAAAACACAAAAATACAAAACAAGGGAATGCTGATTATTCTTGTCTCATTCAATCGTACTACATATGCATACGACGAAGAATTGACAAGCCAAAGTATTTGTGAACGATAAATAGAAAAACTCAAACACCCTGCAAAGTATACATGAAGGGTACAAACAATGAGCTAAAAAAAAAATGTCATTAACGTGCTTCTTAGACAAAAAACAAAAAAAAAAAAAACAAAAAACATTACCTAGTAATGAGAATTTTATCAGTTGGAGATTATAACGTAGTGAGTCTCTCTCTAGATTATTATATGGCAATTATTATGGCGCTACTAATGGCACAAATTTTATCATTTCTCTTCTCCAACTTAACGTTGCAGCATCAGCTTCATGGTTTTCACGTTATATTGGCGATTCCAAAACGCGGTAGATGACGTCTCTCATTTTTTTCCCGCGTTTTCTGCACCGACGCCTTTCTCCTTTCTTTTTACTTCTTTCTACTTCAAATAATACTCTCGATAGCAGCTTGCCGCGATCGATTAGGGTATGGGGGATGGGGATCAGAGAGGCAAGGGCGAAAGTCTCCTTACTTTATTGAAAAAACAAAAACCTAATAGTCGAATGAAGATCATTTTTCTGTTCATAGTTTTTCTAAGAGCTGCTTTCTTCGTTCGACAGCCTTTGATATTCTTATCTCATATATATAAATACACATGCACACACGGGGAACATTCAGGAATACATAAATCTACAACGAATACGAGCGAGAGAGAGAGAGTGGTGGCTCATAATCTTCGGAGATTACGTTTGCTCTGTCTTGATCCAGCGATCAAACGCTTGTTCCGTTTCGTCGGTGTTGCTAGAAGCGCCGTTTTACAGGGTCCAGTATGACGCGATGAACAACCGATACAGAACTCCATTGAACAACCCTGCCTCGAACAGGACGCTATGTTTTTTTCGCCGTTAACGTGGCAAGCGAACCGACATCTCGGACATGGAAGGAGATACTCCGATGGTTCCAACGTTCTGCCAGCCTGTAAAAAACAAAAAAGGATTTTTTTACTCGCTGATTCGTTCAGTGCTTTTCTTTTTCGAAATATGAAGAAAGAAACAATCGCAGTATTGGAAACAATCGAACGAAAAATTTTACGCCTTTAACGTCACGCGTTGATCGCACTTTCGATCCAAAGGACGAGAGTGAGAGTCAAGAAATATCCGAGTAGTAAATCAACGTTTGTATCTACAGATACGTTACGAACGGTAATTCAAGAATTTAGAATTCAGTATTAACCGTTGCGTGTTCGATATCGTTGAAAAACTACATCCTAACATCAAATGTATCCGTTAAACCACGCGAGGTTAACGATCATTGGCCATTGCTAATCGAACATATGACTCAATCATAGTAGGATATACCGCAGCTATGAATAAGTAAATAAATACGAAAAAGTGAGAAGTAGTTGTGTCGTGTCTAATTTTTATACTTTTTCTTTCTTCCTGATGTTCGAATGAAGATTATTTTCAAACGTTATTACCGCATTATCGATTAACGAAAAAAACAAAAGGAAAGGAAACAAAAAACAAAAAAAATTCGCATGAATATAAAACGCGGCGTTATAATCTCTCTGCGTTAAATTTTATTACACAAAGGTTATAGCTATGCAAAAGCAATAACGTTAGGCATTCGCTCGCTATATTGAAAGCCAGGGGAGGTTGGAGTGAAATTCGAAACGCGCGTAGCAGTTATATGTCGTTCGACTACTGCGCATGCGCCAACGCCTGCGCCTTAATGCAGCAGCCAATGCAGCACGTGTGTGGCTGGTTCTTTGACTCCCGCGGCGCCGTTAAACAATTTATTGCGATTACGATAAGGATAATCATTTGAATATCGTAAGATCCGATCGTTGATTGTTATTCACCGGCATCAGGGTCGTATTATTATAGGATAGATCGTTTTCAATTGAAAATCTGTCAGTATGTACCTGCAGCAGTCGCTATATAGAATTTGAACCGCATACATATACGATAACGCATACTAAAGTTTCAGTTATTAATTAGCAATTATATAGCGACATATAATTCTAGTTTATCTACGCAGTAATTTGCCCTTATATATTTTATCAAACCGAGCTTCCGCAATTATAATATACGTAGATGTATGTATGCGATATTATACGCCTACTGAATATTATCAATTCAAAGATTGCTGGTGAGACGGTTGAGCTACGGGTTGGCACGTATTCGCACCACCACGATGCTGCATCACCGACTTCTCGCTGCCCACGCGTCTAATATATGTATTATTCCATTTTTATATACATATACCTACGTGCTGCAGCATTGAACAGGTGACGCCATTCATTTATAATCGAACGTTTGTTGTGTGTTTTTTTTTTTTTTTTTATCATTTTTCTTTCCTCTATCGTTAATCGACCATAACTAACAGGTGAACGATAAAAACGAAAACTAATAAAATCTACCGTTTTTTCTTTCTTTCAGCAACGAATGTTGATTCAGACGTACTTCCGCAACCAAAACTATCGCAAATGAAAAATATGCACTGCAGATTCTCATCCGCGAAGTCTATAGCCGATCATATTGCTATGTGATTTTTATGAAACCGTACATTCAAAATCTAAATCTAAATCATAATGATGATAATAATACCAGTTATGATTAAACGGGTAAAAAATTTGGGCAATTTGTTTCCGTCTATCTCTAGCCTTTCACCTATCACATCGAATTAAGGTAGTAGCAAAAGGTATACGAGATATCCACACTATATCTATACCTACGTATTCTGGTAATTTAATATCTCCTTTAAACGGGTATTAGGTTACGCATTTAATTCCGTCGAATTATTCGGTTGGCTAGACGCGCCAGTTTCAACTCCGTTGACCAAACTAAACAGAAAACAGAAAATAAGCCGGCGAAATACTCAAATAGCCCGAAACTTTGATTGAATAAGATTCCATTTGGATATTAGAGCGAAAAAAAGAGCAAAAAACAAAAAAAAAAACGAACAAATTTTTGCTATCTTTCTTCAGGTTTCATTGTTAGTGATTTTTGCAGACTTTTTCCCTCTTTGTGGATTTTCCTCATTCTCTATCCTCTTCTCACGAGATCTTTCTCATACTGTATACTGATAATTAATTCACTTTTATGCTTCAAGAATCAAACTGTATTTCGATCACATATCGTCTCACGGTTCGACGCCATCAATTCCATTATGTAGACCGTAATTGGTCCACCAGTCGACGATGGATCCTGTTGCAGCAAAGTGCATTGCAAAAAGGAGCCCAGCCGTTGCACTGATGCTGCTGCTGCTGCTGCTGCTGCTGCTGCTGCTGCTGCTGCTGCTGCTGTTTGCGGCAGGTTTTTTCTGCCCGCGCTTCAAGGCTCACGCATTGTCGTGCAAAATAAGACTGCTTCCAAACCAGACCCAAAAGTACAAATAGTCGAATGAAATATATGGCGTGGAAAAAAAGATTCTGAAATTTTATCAACGATTGTTCGTAAGTGAAGTTGCGAATGAAATTACTAAACGAGACCGGAACAACTGCAGATAATGGTCGCAGGTATAGCGTGTGGTTACTCGTTGGAGGCGTAAAAATTGAACAAAACATGGCTAAACATATTTCATTTTATCGCATATGTATGCATACATACATATATATGTAGAGAATTCCCCCGGAAACCTTAGCCACGAATCAATCTGATTAAATCAGTAGATTAAAAGTCAGCGTTAAAGTTTTTCCTCGCTGTTGGTATACAGCCGCGTTGGGTACTATGTGCGTCTTGTTGCCGGGCGGTCTTTATTGCCAGAAATCCAGTACATGTACTATATACATAGCTTATAGATATATATATATGTTTCTCATGGATTGCGAGACCGCGCGATCTCCTCGGGCAAGATTTCGTGTAATAAAGAATTTTCGGGTTCTTCAATAGACCAAAAAGTTACGGATATACCTATCGCGTCTGGATTTGGGCCAGAGGCACTCACTGACCCGGCTTGTGTATTATATCGTTATGTGGGCCTCCTAGAGGCTGGCTTGTTGCCATGCAATTATTATTAGACTCTGTTTTAGTCCGGCCTGCCTGCTGCCTGCTGCCTGCTGCCTCCTACCTCCTCCTCCTCATTCTCTTGGTCCACAACTGCAGAGGTCCGCGGCGGCGTTGCTGGTGGTCAATCAGAACGAAAGAATGAAAGTCTGCATTTCATGTCACTGATCCACTATATCGAGTCACGTTACGTTTGTGTTTATTTTCAGCTCCCACTTCATGACCCCCGCGCGCACAGTGCTATGTGCAAGTCTGATGCGATGATGGGTTAATTTTGGAGATTACATTTTCGTACTATACGTACTTCTTTTCTTTTTTAACATGTAACGGTTCCTCGACGTTCCTCTCAATTATTTCTTACCACCTGTTGCTATGCAGACTATTATATGCATCGTATGGTCCTGAATTACCAACTAGAGATATTTCGGCTTCTTAATGTTGATCGCCGCCATAGGTTTGACGTGATCGTTTATACGCGGCGGTTTGCACACCTTTGAATAATGCATTATATGTAATACCACTCGCCGAACAACTACAGGAATATTTATCGAGTTTATCAACACCTTCGAATTTTCATTCTCATCCACATAACATAAGCTGCACCTACAACTTCATCTGTTTACACGTACGCAAACGGTGGGCCATTAAAAAATAAGGAAAACATATTGGCAGCCTTTCAAACGATCTACAAGATCCGAGAAGATGATTTTCGAAAACTGTCGCGATCTTGGATTCATCAGCGAGTCGAAAAACCGTTTGCGACCGATTTTTGTACTGATTGTACTATTTTTTTACTCATCATCAGCCTCCGCCATATTGTGACTAAATTTCATTTAGAAATCGATGAAATAGTTTCGAAAGCAGAAGGGGATGGCGGCATGTGGCTTCGCCCATCTTCGCACAGGGTCGAATGAATCGAATGAAACAAACCGTGGGATTTGAAACGAGGTTCAAAAAACCGTTAAACAAAAAATCAAAACGAAATGAAAAAGTCCAGAATAGAACTGCACCGAATGACTGTTAATTCCTTTTTTCTTTCGTCTTTGTTATTCGTTTCAGTGTTTTGTTGTTCTTTCTTCTTTTTTCGGCCCGCTCTGTACATTATAACCGTACAACCTGTACATATACACGTATACATGCATGCATAAGTGTAATATACACATAAATAACGCCACACATTAAAATACAATAACGTACGTGTATACATGTATGTACATCGAAGCGTCCTTGAGGAGGCGAGAAATTGACGTCAGAGATGAATTTTGGTCAGGTTTTTAAGACCTCTCTAAGGGTTGGGTAAGGTTATGTTATGTTATGTTGTGTAACGCTACACCATGTCATGATATGTACATTATGTTGTATTAGACTAATTAGAGTGAGAATTTGCTACACATCAATCCATCTAAGACATTTCGATAATCTTGAGTGTCAGTCAGTCAGTGTCAGTCAAGTGCCAACGACAGGTGGTTGGTTAGAGGCAAGCAAGCAATACGAAGAAGAAGAATAAGAAGAAGAAGAGAAAAACGAGGATCGGTACGGAGGAGCCGACAACGCAATCAAACACTCATCATTTCAGTCGGATATAGTCTCGCTGCATTAAAAAGGCCCAAGTCCTCTGCAGCAGTCAAAACAACGTTTCGCATATAGCCGTTTATACATGCGCGGGTGAGACCACGCCGCACCGTTCGAAAGTCCTTGATCGCCGCAGGACACCGCAAATCCCCTCCCTCCGTCAATGCAGCATAAATATATACACATACACAGACGTAGTATTTGCATATTAGTTCTCTGTGTTTATTATATCAATACACGTATAAGATTTAGCTGCTTCGGAGTTTGCTTCTGTTTTTCTTGCTTTTTTACTTTCTTGTTTTTGTTTCTTTGACTACTGCAGTCTTCCGCCCCGCTATTCTTTTCCTTTTTTTCATCTTTACCTCCGATCAACCAATACCTACGGTCCTTTAATCTTTCTTTATATCTCTTTTGTAGTTTCTAGATTTATTTTTTCATTCTTTCACTTCTTCTTCATTATTATAATACATGGTAACGATCTTCCAATAATGGTTATTGTTATCATTGTTATTGTTTTCATACTTTTTTTTACTTGTTTTGTTTGTTCCTTTTTTCTTCTTCTCGTTCTCTTTCTCAATTCTCTCCTCGATGAACCGCTACCAACCGGTCTTTTCAGGGTAGGGTAATAACTGTGGCTATTTGTCGTCGTTTTATCATCGTATTTATACATACTATATAAACTGTTTAGCTGCAGCGTAAGCGCATATCAAACAGGGAACAACTTCAGACTCGTTTCATCGTCAGCGCCAATCAGCTTCTTTAATTTATGACCTTGATCGTTTTCCGGTCTCTCACCAGGCAAATTATTTGATTAGGGTATTAGACCACGTATATGCATGCGTTATATGCATGTATACGCATATCATTACTCACGCCGTTTGAGGTTAGGTTAGGGTTAGGTTAGGTTAAGTTAAGTTAGGTTAGGTTCGGCTAGCTATTCCAGTTTTCAAAACTCAATCATACCTATACGTAAGATATAACCATTCCACGCTAGTAATGTACGTACGTATATCATTTCATCACTTCATATAAGAACGATTTTGCGTCATATATATTAGATATATACCCGAGTGATTCAGAGCCTCAAAGTGGCTGCAAGATGCTGTCGAATATATACCTAGGCATTGTGTGTGTGTGTGTGTGCTTATATGTATACAAAATAAAATAAAATGAAACCGCGACGTCGAAATAAATATTGCGTGCGAAAGATTGCGGGAACGTATAGTATGTATATGTGAATTTATTTTTTTGCCGAAAGTTGCTTGATCCCTAATATCCTATGTGTAAGTGGTTTTAGCTCGGAAGAGTTGGATAGGGTATGGTATATATATCGCTGTGCCTGCGGTCGACAAAAGCGACTGCAGAAGAAAAAAAGAAATTAAAAAACAAAAAGAAACTGCGAATCTAAACGATCGTCACAATTACGTATACATACGTGTAATGTACGGTCTATGTATAGTGGATAGGATGTGTAGGTACGTATAATATAACAAAGGGAATACAATGCAGCAACAGGTATTATGTACATATGTATAATGCATATAGCGTGTAGCGTGAAAATCAACGATTCAATAACCAGCACAGGTGTAAGAAGAAAGAGCGAAGAAACACGAATCGGTATTTTGAAGAAAATCGGTTCAGTTCAACATCCCGTAACTTTTTCGATGAATTTTTTTTGGGAATCAGTCAAATGGCATTTTGAAGCAGAAATCTCGAGCTTCTCGACGCTCGCTTTCCAATACTTCTAACATTTTTTGTCTCCGAGCTATACGGGGTTGAATAAGCAGCTTGGTCGATGTGTAAAAATCGGTTCAGTTCCTCAATAGCTCGTAATAGCCTCTCTTGTATTGGCAATATCCTTAGACAAAGAGTTCGTGCCCCATTTACGATATGGGTATTAGCATAGCGTCTATCTGTACATATCTTGACATACTATACGTACCTGCGTTTATACCGATCATCGTAAGTATTTATATCTGGAAATCTCATCAAAAGAAATCCGTCGCTCGTTTCCTTTGTGGAAAATTAAGCGAACGCTGTACACGAACAGGTACAAGGAATATGTATTGTTCCGGATCGAAGAACAGGGTGAATTCTTCTTTCTTATCTTATACGGTTCCGTTAAGCCTAAAGCCTATAAAGCCCCAAAAATCCGAGGGTTAAAGTTTGGGCCTGGCCGAACATAGGTACTATACCTGGCGTTAGACCCGAAACTATTGCGTCCTATCTCACTTTTCGTGCCTTTACTTCAAGGACTTAATTTTCCCCTATTTCCTTGTCTTCTCTTCTTCGACGTCTGCACCTAATTTTACTATCCATTATTATCCCTGACCAAAACCAGGTAGGTAGGTACCTACGACATAACCCGGGTCTTAGGATTACAGACTTTAAATTATGAACTGACAGGGAATATCAGCTCGTTCAACATTCCCATGGCAAAGCCGTATATGGCCTTACTTCCTTTTATTTTGAAAACTAACCGATCGATTTTTATGAAATTTTATATCTCCGGGTTTTTGACGGTGTTCTGTTCGAATTCGCGGTCAGAATCGTCAAATTCAAGAAAATTACGGACAAAATTTCACCGGATATTGCGAATTTCATAAAAATCGGTGTCTGAAGGTTTTTTGAATTGCAGAATTCAAAATGACGGACGGAAAGTCTGGAATCATAATTGGCTATTTTGGATATCTCGGGCTGATAATTAGCCACTCGAAAAATCCCTAGAACCTGTCTTCTCGGGGAAGATACTCTGCCGGAATCCTGATGCAGCCGCATCTATGGAAGCAAGGGATAATGAATGAGTGAATGAATGTTATCTCTTGCTGTGTAACCCTGGAGATTAGACTCGTCGTTTGTTTGATTCTTGGTGCAGGTCGGTCGCTACATAGACAACCTCACTAACCATACGGACTACATTTTCGTGATCTTTATCAAAAGCGGTAAAAATGTAAATTTGGAAATCCATGCGATCAGCTGAAGTATGATTGACATCCCAAAACATATTGGCACATGACAGAATAATGTTTTGTGTACATGATTCCAATTTTTGGTCCCACGTATACATGAAAACGCATGTATGTGGCACAACTGCAACGCAGCTTTCTAAAACTCATTAATTTGACATTTTTGCGGTGAAGTTTCGCGCAGCTAAACCAGTAGGTACGCGATGGGTACGTATTTCGTTTCAACCGCATACTGAAATTTTGTTCTCCCGCCGTTGAACATTCACATAGGACGTTGCAGCGGATTTTCGAAGCTTATATTTCATTTTTCTTCTTTTTTTTTTTCTTTTTTTTCTTCTTCTCTCGTTTTGAATTTATTTATTTTTTGGTTTTCTTCATATAGCGCTTCTTTCGCGGTAGAAATCGAGCCGCGAGAGAATTTTATCAAAGAGATATTTTTTCTCCCACGAATGTCTGTTATACTTGCCTGTTGCAGAGAGCTAAGAGAAGAAAGAAGATCGTGCCGTGCGTTCGGGATAAAAAGGAGAAAAAGGAAATTTGGAATTTTGAGGAGGAGGAGCCAGGAATATCGATTCGCAGAGATAGATGTACAGACCTGGATATGTGATATATTTTTATACCAACATATATCATACTTTGCGAGGTCAAACTAATAATGATAATGAACAAGAAAAAAAAAAATATTAAATTCTTAACGAGCGGTTATAACTTATCCGCCTATATATAAAAGAAAAACATTGCGTTTTGGCAAATCACGTACTGTTACACAAGTTGTATACAAGGATAATTATCACTATTAATCTTGTAAGGAGGCGGTCGGATAACGTCGACAAAAAAGAACAGAAACCAAAAACAGGAGAAGAAAAAAACAACAAAATTAAATTATAATCGCCCATATCGTGTGCAGCATGTATATTAAGCGAAAGAAAGAAAGAAAGAAAAGAAGAAAAAAAAAATAAAGTTCTGCGAGTTAAAAATCGTGCAAGAATCTCAAAGACGTTCGATAACGGTCGAACGAATCCCTCCAAAGGAAAAGGGCCGGTTGCTAGGCGCGCGCGCGCACGACGCGACCTGTTGACGTTCGAAATTCGAATAAAGTTACTCTCCCTGCAGGCGTACGCAGTTGCGCGCACGTTTGTTTGTTTCGGTTCCCGCCATCTTTTCCCGCGCATACAGGATTTGTTCGGATAGTAAGGCTTGATGTCATAGGGGCTATATGTACACATATACGCTCCCGCCGTTTCACAATATGAACTGTAAATTACCGCATATTACGTACTATACCAAAGTTTGAAAACGACCTTTCCCAACGGGCATGATGTCAACGATCGCGATTCTACGGCTCGTATAATAAAGATAAAAAATAATGAAGGAAAGGAAGAAAGAGAGAGGGAGAGAGAGGGAAAAAAAGACAAAACGACCAAAAGAACAAAAAAACAACTTGTAGTAGGTTATTGCGCGTAAACTTAAAACTCGTTGGCGGAACTTTATTTGAATTTAAACAGAGACTATAGATATGTATATAATGACACGCAAACCAACTATAGTGAAAATAATGAAAAAGCTCTAGAACAACGCCTTAATATGTAATAAAAAGAAAAAAAAAAATAGAATAAAATAAAAAGAAAAAGAAAAAACAATGCTATTGAAATAAAACCCTGCTCCCCCTCCTCCCCCGTCTTGTTGCTAAGCGGGCGGACGCCCGGCGACCTAAGTAAATGGAATTTATCATGGTCGTCTAGACAAACTGCGAGGCTGCAGCACAATCGGCGATCCAATGTTATCCAGGTCGACAGTAAAAGAGAGAAAGAGAGAGAGGGAGAGAGAGAGAAAAAGAGATAGAACGGGAGGAAAAAGGGGGAGTAGTGGAGGGAAGAGGAGAGAAAGAACGAAAAAGTTGAGCCTTTAGCGGCGGCGGTGGCGGCGGCGGCGGCGGTGGCGGCAAGGAACGAACGCACTGCTTTCGGCTTGCGAATAATAATCATATACCTAGCAGCAGGATCGCGAACGACCTCTTGAGCCTCGCTGCATAGCAACAGCACCGACGACGCTACGGCTACTCGACTCGAGCAACCCGAGAGGCTGGGCTGTGGGCATCACATTCGGGTACAGCGTGGCGCTGAGGAGAGCCCCCTAAATGCGTAATATGTATGTACCTATACGTTCGAGGTTTCGACGTTCGTTGAACCGCCGCGAAACTGTCGAATAATTTGAATTCGAATCGTCTCTCTACCTGAGCACGTATGTATACGAAATGATGTATTCGAATATTTTCTTTCTAAACTCTAATGCACATCAAAAGTCGTTTGTGGGTTCAACCGATTCATTTATTTATAACCGGTACGTTTCTCGAATTTCAAATAAACGGGTGATTCAAACGAACTAACGTTGCCGCCTCTCATCTCGCGTCGCCTCGATCGCATAGCTTTGGCCTAGTTAGTTGGCGCTACGGTCGGTCGGCCAGACTCGTGATCATTGCGGGAGTCCTCGGATGGAACGGAATGGGACCCTGGGATGAGATGCCGCAGAGTGGGGAGGGATTCCTGAATAACGACAACATCTAACGCCGAGTAGGACCGTTTGCGTCACGTGATGTAAACAGCGTTATAGCGGGGTCGAGTAGGGGCAATCCTACCCGCGAGCGCGCGGGCAAACGCGAAAGTAAACAATGTGGATATACGTTATACGTATATATACCCAAATCTCCCACGTTGATGCAACGATGACGAGCTCGACTAGACTCTTGGAATAGTAACGACTTTTTTTCTTCATAGAATATGAAAAGAAGGATGAAAAGAAAAAAAAACAACCAAAACTCGTTGCTAGTTACAGGTGTAGATATATCAAACAAACTTAGCGTTAAAAATGCGCAGTGTGTTTGTTTGTTATTATACAAATTATTGAGTTTGTTTTTGTACCTTTTTCACTTTTTTACTTTTTTACTTCTTTCTTTTTCGACTGATCTTTTTATCCGTAAACTTGACGACTAGAAAGTACCGCGCGATGAATCGCCTTTTAATATCGTTGCTATGCGAATTCATTCGCCGGGCCAGTCGAGTCGTTGAGCGAAAAAAATAAAAAAAACCGGTAAGCTTCCGGAAACTCGAGGCGGGCTTGTTCGATAAATATCATCTCATAGCACGATCGCACGACGTGCTGGATTCGATTGCGTGCCAAAATAACACAACACACATAATCTTCTTCCCACACAGAAACGTGTTCGGTTCTGTCTATTAATTATACTACATAAGACGATTATCGCTATATCGTCATTTCTTATAGCTATACACATGTGTGTAGTTACATGTTGACGATTTAAATTTTAAAACACAGTCAAGGCTGTCCTATAACGGAATAATCTATAAATATATACGAGGCATCGATACCTGAATATTAAAAATTCGAATTTAGAAATAAAACAACGATTTAAATCACCGATCGTATAAACGGATCAGCAAAATGGTTGTTTTCAAAATATTACACGCGTGGTGATCCAAGGCGAAGAATTAGGCATGAGCAACTTTACCAGAACTCATTATTTCCCGCACGTTAGTACGCGTTGTTACAAAAGCTGGTTTTTCGCAGCTATGGCTATAAGTACCAAAACTGGCTAACTTTTATACCTGCCTCTATATGCCCGTATACCAAGTTTTATTGCGGTTTTAGGATAAGCCTCGGAAACTTTCAAGGAAGGACTATTGTACAGTCTGTCGGCATATTGAAACGCCTCGCTGCTTTCGGGTCCTGCGTTCTGCATTTACGAGGAACAGGTGACGTGACGTGACGTGACTTACTGATCGACCTATTATTAACGGTGCAGGAAACAGGCGAAAAGGAAGGATTCCAAATTCGCGTCCTGAATCATCGTTGATATCATAGGTATACCTATATCTACACATTCATGTGTAGAAATGGTATATGAAACCGAAGTATGTATAGGTACAGGTGGAATTCCTATCGGGATTCCTGATGCAGACAATAAAACGAACTACTCGTTTCAATATTATTCGAACGCGAGTTCCTCTCCTTCTCGGCCTTGGTCTCTATACGAAACGGGAATCAGCTGGTCTATCGGTGTCAGCTGTTCACTAGTTCATCTCTCTTTCTCTCCTTCCACTACGCTCTAGCTCATTCTATCAATTTCTCTCTCTACGCTACAACATAGTAGCGTATGCCGTAGTAGCGTATTTCTCTTTTTCTGTTTTTTCATTTTTCAATTTTTTATTTTTTTACATTTATAGACTATTCTCTCGTTCGTTGTCATCCGCCATTCGTAGATTTCTCGGTTATTATTCTATGCCGTATGTATGCTGCTGCTGCGGTATTTAAACACTGTTCTTCAACCTCAAGTAAGGAAGGTCATGTCTTCGATTCAGCCTCAACCAACCTTGCCGCGAGACGGAGAGAGGAAAGAGAAAAAAAACAACAACAAAAATATACAAACAAAAATGAAAAGAAGATGGAAACAAAAAAAAGTATAAAACAACAACCATTCCACGGCTCTCTCACAAGTCGCACCTTACTTTATGGAAGGTCACCATCCTCAACCGTTCGCGTAATAGGTGAAAGATGAGAAATCAATTTCAAACGGTCATTGACGAGTAGGAGATGGTTTTTTTTCTTTCATCCGACCGAATTCGAAGCTTTTTAATATTCATTTTTTATTATCATTTATTTTTACTCATTTTTCTATTTTTTTTTTGTTTGCATTTTTAGAAAAGATCGTTTGCATATGTAACGGAGTACTTCGTATACGTTCCCGCGTGAAACAAACATCTTTTTTTCATTCATGAAGAAATTTGTCAAGAATTTTTCACAAATTTTACTAAGTTTTGTACGTCAGTTTTCCTTTCTCACTGCATACGAACCGCGCTAAACAAATTTGCCAAAGATTGTTGGGGGTAAATAAGTGTTTCAGACCCCCACCATTTCCGGTTTCCATATAAAAGACGAGGAGCGTTAAAACTTAAAACTCCTGAAACAAAAATTCATAACTTTCTCATTTCTTATGGAAACTGGATAAAACTTGTAACTCAACTTTCCGTTACTACCGAAACCCTGCGGTTCGAGATCTTTATTTGTTTTTCTGAATTTTCTAATCCCGAAATTCAAAATGGCAACACAGATTGCATGCTTTATTTTACAGCATACATCGAATAATAATAATCAATCGTCTCATCTCGAATGTAATGAGAAAATACTACAACCACGCCGCATCTCGCTGCAGTGGTTTGAAAAACTAAAAATGTCTCAAGCTGCGCAAAGCCCCTCGCGTCGCGTCGCGTCTAAAGAACAGCTGCGCGCGTCCCTCTTTATCATTCTGTTCAGGGGAGGCTCCAGGCTCTATACGGTCCTCGGTTAGGTTGGAGTTAGGCGCGGCGTTCTTTTCCACGTTTCATTAATTCCTCCCCTCGTCTCGGCTCTTTATCTCTTTCTCCATTTCCCTCTTTTTCTATCCTCTATCTTTCGGCTCCCCCGACTTATGTATATGTATATTACGGCGAGCGAACGAGCTTAAACCTCGTGGTGGTGCTGCTGCTGCACCTCCAGTCTCGGGTTACTTTGCTATCTCCGCTAGGGATTGAAAAGCAAACCAACATAGGCCCATAGCTAGACAGCTGTTCCATACACATTCCTCCGTACTCCGTCCTCACCTCCCCCTTTATGTTCCTCTCTTCCCTTTACCGATCCCACGGCCAGTCAGTTAGGACCAAAGGACCGAAAGGCGTAGACAGAGATAGCGACAAACTGATGTAAGAGGAAAGGCGGGCGCACCGCGCCGCTCAACCTGTAGGCAAGAAAACCGAGGAGCCAAAGCTCGGAGAGGTTAGGAGGCTCCCTTATACCGCGTCGAGCATTACGCCTGTTTTATTATACGGCGTCTCTCCCGCGCGGCGGCACGAGAGAATCGTCAATGGAATGAAGATGGAATAAGAAAATGAAAATATGTTTCTCGACTGATTTTGCCGTCGAGAAGATAGAAAAGAAAAAAATAATAAACATAGGCCGTAGAAGAGTTTTTATTTTCTTAGAAGTAATAATAGCAAAAATAAAATCGTTGCGAAGAGATGCGTTAAGTTGTTATTTTTTTTATTTTTTTTACTTTTGCTATTAATTTAAAAAAAAATCCTCGAGCTCCTCATACGATTGAGCCTGCAATTTTAGTACGTATATTAACGCCACTTTGTTACTAAGCTTCAAAGTCGGCGACTGATATACGACCAACGCCCATTATTTAGTCCTAAACTTACTTCTTCTCGACGCGTTACTGTGCGCCGCGGTCTATAGGAAGAGAATATAAAATAAAGATTTAGGGAGGCTCTCGATTTCGTACATTTCAAACTACGAGTTTCTAATGTTGCAAAATAGACGCCTCTCGGGTTTTATGGTCACTGGTATCACAAACTATACCTATGGTATAAAATATCGTGAACTTGATAAATACGTTGATTCGATAGTCATGGCAAATATATATATATATATATACACTCATATACACAGAACTACGATAGGTGTTGCTGGGCGCGTGAGCTACTTCGTTATAAACGGCATATATATCTATACTTATGGCAGTTTTTAAGGTCTGTTAAAAAGGCGCTAAGTCGTTAAGCCGCCGTGCCGCGTTGCGCAGCGGGGAGTCGCGACGCCCGCACGATAACCGAGAAACCGTGGGGGGATCGACGACTTCCGGTACGCCGGGTAGAAAGGCAGATTGTGATAGAGGAATCGAGTCTGCGCAGCCCCTAATCTCATATGCGAGTACATATATCTATCTGTGCGTCTAAGGAACTGGCGTGGCAACTAACCAACTAACTAACTAACCGACCGACAGATACGATGCGACAGATATAGACGGTGGTTCTCCGTATGATGCAGAGATTTTTTCTTCTTCTTCTTCTTCTTCTTCTTCTTTTTATTTCCTAACGCTTATGCTTACGTCTGTGTATAGAACATATATATATATATATATATATATATCTTCGAAACTCGTTAATCTAAAGCAGTAAGTTTTTGTCGGTATTTCTTTGAATCGATAACATTTTAAATATCGAATGAGTTATCGGAGGGATATTCTGAATTATCTTTCAGACTTTTCAGAGCTGTTTTTTCTTTCTTTCTTCCTTCTTTTTATAATAGAGTTGTGGTTGATATACGTAGTTCATATTTGTCGATCGGAAGTCGAGAATAGGAGAAAAAGAAGAGAAAGCAGAGTCTAAAAAGAAAGAGAGAGAGAGAGAGGGAGAGAGAGGGAGCAAGGAGGAGGAGGATAAGAGTGGTTTTTAAAATTCAAACACGTTGTCAAACATTCATTAACATCAGACTGTCTCGGGACTGAGCCGGACGGTTTTCTAGGAAAATGGATGCAGAGGTTTGTTTGTCTCTTCAGTTTCGTTTTTTATTTTTATTTCTTCCCTTTATTCATTCTTTTGTCGCTTTGTTGGACCGAGGAAAACTCTTTCGGTATTTTCCGCACCTCCGCCTCCTCTTATACTTCGCTGCAGTCCTGCAGCAAGAACGTAACACAGGAATTATACCTACACACATATATATAGCTACTACGCCACAGGAGACAGCTCTCACTTACTGTGACATGGAAATTACCTCACGTACGAAACGAAATACAAGAGAATAAGATAACTAACATAAAATGAATAAGTATTCATACAGGGATTCAATCCGGCTAGCACGCAACTCTATTGACGATTACCAAAATTTGGATCATCAAAATATTTCTGGAATGTTCCCAACTTGGAGATTGTGATGAATCAAATGAAGTATTATAGTAATAAAGTATAATACTGTTAAAAACGTTCATCTTTGGTTGATAAAAAAAAAACCACTTTATAGCCTTACCATTTCCTACACCGCAAGTTTATACTTCCGTACGATGTAAGTTATGAGGATAGAATATTGGCCAACCTGCCACAGGAATTGTTCGGTTCGTGGCTGCCATTTCCTGCGACAGTTGTACTTACACCGGCCACGGTTCTGTGGCCAGCAACGAACTAACCGAGTTGCACCGGTCACCAAAGAGCCACCTGCTCCTCGGCCGTTATGCTGTTAACGAAACGGGTGAAGAACTACGAGGCGAAGTATTAAGGCTCGCGCTCTTTTTCTCGTTTACTTTTTGTTTTGGGAAAAAATAAACTTAGAAATAAAAAGAAAGCGGGAGAAAAAGGGACTTCCGTTTTTTTCTAACGGACTTATGCCGGAAGATCCTTTACCCATTTATTGCAATTAGTCACCGTCGTCGAGGAAGGAAGTCGAAGACCGTTTCTCTTCTTCCTCTTTACAAGAATGGTCAGTTCGAGACGCGTCGCGCCTCGAGGGACACGAATAAAAAATGATGGCACCTGGAGGTAAGAAAAATGTATGAAGGCACAGTCCAGTAAAAAAATGTCCTTAGAATAGTTCACTCAGTCGTTTTTGTTGGTCTGAATAAGAACGGAGCATGCTATGGTTGTGATATCTCTTTCACTGTCACATACAGGCACATGTGTGTTCAATTATAACGATCTTAATCGTCACCGCAGTATAACAACAGTAGCAGGTTACAATTGGCCGCAAGAAATGTAATTGCAACAGATGACGCGGTCTCATTGTTCGTTGGATCAGATTATGTATCAGTTACCGCAAAACGCAGGAAAAGTGCCGGCGGTTTGTTATACCATCTTATCTAACGATAAACGCTGCAGTCCTTTCAGAGAAGAGGCAAGCAAAACTGCTGGTGCGTCAAAACTCGGGTCAAGTATCTGCGGTGTCCGGTAGCATTGTACCGCACGGTGTCTTTATACCTACATACTTGTAACATGTTTCACTTCACATTTCACCTCGCGGATATCAGGTGAATACTTTTTTTTAATGACCCGTGAGAAACTGGCGTGAAAACGTTTTCACAATTTTACCCGTTTCTCAATAATCGGATGAACAGTTATCCTAAATAATTGTTATTACATAATACAAGTGATTGTTGTTCTTTGATCACAAATATTTCAGGCAATGCTCGTTAAAGATTGAATGAAAATTCCTGGATGACGTTATTCAGGAACTCGGTTTTCCCGCCTTTTTTCATCTCGCTCTTCAAGACTATACTTCAGTTTCAAGTTAGTCGGAGTTAAACCTTTCGTTGGAAATCCTGATTTTCCTTGACTTGTAAGTATGGTGTATGTGCACATGTGTGTGTTTGTGTGTATGTGCATTATACCCTTATGCCGAACCGAAGGCGTTGCGCACCTGTTGGAGTGGTTGTCCGGTTCATAAAAGTGGCCCAACCGCATTCTGACGTCGGTTTTTCGAGGGGCATGATATTTTCTTTTTCGATATTAATGGGGAAGAAATGATCAAGATAATAAATGATGAATTTTCTGTAAGGAACAAAATCCGTTTTGTTATACTCAGAGTTGATAAACGACGATGATAAAATATGTTGAATCGCTTCGCATCACAGCACGATTGCGTCTGTTTAATCTAGACTAAAACTCGGGACTTCTCCCGTTCCGAATCTCGGTTCTATGTATGTTGATGTAGGTATGCAAGACTGCTGTGCAGTTATCATCGACATAGAGACGATAAAGCGAGGAGGTATAGACTGCAGGATACAGGATATGGGATAGGTACAGGATATGGAAGATAGAGCGACGACAGAGGAATGAAGCAGCTTGCAATTCTCCGAAAAATTCAGCCTCTAGAGTAGCCGAACTCTGGCTGTCGCAATTTTAATTTATATCAGCCATATTCAAAATTTCGCTGTTCCTGCAGAGTCGACGTTACATCGTTACTCAGCCTTTACACAACTCATCTCAGGATGTACGTTAATGAATAGAGATCGAACAGAGCGTTGGGTTTAACGGATTTCGCAACATCCGCTCATGCAGATTCGGCGCGGCACCGTGAACTGCAAAGAAGGATTGTTTAAAAGTTGTATAGCATACATAAATTTGTCAGAAATATAGTATAAGAGAAAACGACGACCTTACACATTTGTGAACGGAAACGTTCAACAAGAAAATAAAATTTCATCGCTTTATACTAAAATTCCGTGAAATTGGGTTGGAGGTTTTTTCCTTCTGCAAATTTCATAAGAAATGCAAAAGTAAAGGGGCAGAGGGGGAAAAATTCGACGTGTGTGGCGATAAAATAATCGCCGCATATACACGTAAGAGGTTCTATATAAAAGTGCTCGGCGGTGAGAAGGATGCGTGTTTCGCGGCGCGGCGCGGCGCGGCGGATCAAATTATCGCGGGAAACACGTGTTGCCAGTTCTTCCCGCCCATGGACGAGTTTCAGACTGTAAATAGGTACGAGTGTGTGTGTGTAAAGCATAGAAAGTCGGCAAGACGCGAGACGGAGCAGCGCGACGCGTCGCGACGTCCGGCTCCCCTAGACCCGCAGCAGCCGTTCCTCTTCACTCGCTCAACTACTTGCAGCAACCACTCGCAACTCGCTAGCTAACGTGAGCGTCGAGATGATCAACGAGGCGATGAGACACCAGCGCGGGTGACGTCAGGTGCGGTTAATTACTTCGCATCCGACCGCAAGACGCGTTTAGTTGTTATTTTCTTCCTCTTGTTATTAAAACAATGCGATGAAGAATAAAACGAGAATAACATATTGTATTTTGATTGGAAAATTTCCTACCCAAAAATAAGAAGACTCTTTTGACATTTCGAAGTTCAAAACTGAAGAACAAAGTTCCAATTCTTCCACCGTTTTGAATTTCGCAATTTGGATGTCAGATTCGTAATCAGCGAGTACGAAAACCTTGGTAGACTGATTTTTACCGAAATCGTAAGATTTTTTTCATTTTCGTCCGCCATCTTGGATTTAGTATATAGAATTTTGGGATTGTCTTCGTAAATTTTCAATCGACAATCCAAGAAAGATTTGGAAAGCAAATTTCTTGACTTTAGGTCGACAATGGATTCACTATTCAAAGATTCGCCTTTTGTTTCTTTGTGTACTTAAGAGATTGTCTTTTTCATAAAAGAGACTAGTGTCCGTTTTTGGAATCGCGTGCTTCACAGTTGAGCGATAGGTAGTAGTAATTAGTAACGCAACGGGTTGTTCTGCGCACAAGACAACAACCCGTAATTTAAAAATCCGAATTTCTCTATTCTTTCTGACAGGCGATTAAGATTGGCATTTCTTGGAAACACCTACCTGCTATAGGTCTTCGCGGTAATTCCCGTGAGGTTAAATAAAATTTAGCACCAAATCCTGTAGCGGTATTTTGCCCAAATATTTTAACGACCATACGGCGCTAAATATTGTACATACAAAATATATAGAATTTACACAATTTTATTTCTTAAATTTTCGAAGATGGTCAAACTCGATTCATTAATGAGCGGAAGTCATAAGAAACGCAATTTCGCGCACTTTTTTTATTCAAATTAATATAAATCGTATTCTGAAAGCACTGCAGCGACGCGTGGTTTTATTCTATCCTTCAATCTCTCATGCCTCTATTATATTTCCTTTTTTGCGGTCCATTGGATAATAAAATAACTGTGCCACAGGTTCCGCATAGAAAATATCGTGTTACAATTTAAAATAACCAAGTCCGATCCATCCACGTATGTATGGTATAGTATGTAGTATATAGTAATAGTGGAACAGCTCATTTATTATACTCGATTTAACGTAGACCTGACGAGCGATTATCTGCGGTCGTCATCCAAGGAACAGACAATCATTATCCAATTAAGTGAAATCCAATATTCGCGCACGCGATTTGTATAAATGTATTCGTCTGATACGTCTATATCCATGTTGCTATGATACACGTATAGCTCCAGCATTCTAAAGCGGTGAATTTTTCAGCCACATTTCGCCGTTATTATCATTTCCTGTGCCCTAGTCGTGGGTATAATTAAAATCATTGTATGACGTGCTAATGACTTGACATGCTTATCGTCTAGAAGCTACTAAACGAAGGTATGAACCCGTTGATTAGATCAGATCAGATATCTTGAACCTGAATATTAGTAGCTCTACCTGCAGAGACAACAAACGAAAGCAGGTGAAGCCTGTGAATGATAAGAAGACAGGTTTGCTTGTGGCGTCATTTACACCTCGTTAATATTCTTTCGAGCTTAGAAAATGGTATATGAAAAAGAGTGAATGACAGACAACTCTTTTGTTGTGGCAATTTCTGTGAATACTTTCATAGGCTTATCCATATCATTTGATCTGACATTGAAATGAAGAGATCTTATACAGGGTTCAAGCTAATCAGATATAGATTTGTATCTATAAATTGTTGATTTTCATTTCCACCCAAATTTTTTGTTCACACTTTAATTCATAACAAGATTTCAGCTTGGTTGAACGCACAGTCTGAGTTTGGAAGACTCAAAGAATACAAATAGATGCATGAATCTGTTCATAATAATTGAAGAATATTCTGCGGTGGAAGGCAACGATGCTAATTCTTACCCAATAACACTCATAATAAGTGTCTGTGTGCATAAGAACTCGAGAGTATTCCATTAATATGGACACAAAAAGCATAAAAACTAAACAACGAGGAAAAGAATATTGTATGATAATATTAATAACTAAAAATGAAGGAATCGAGTCGCCTGGTTTAGAAACCACCTAAATCCCAAATGCAGAATCTCATGTTTTCTTCTTTTTTTTGTTTGTTCTTGAAATCTTGTGTTGATAATTCTTCCTTGTGATGAAAAATCATGATATTAACTGCTTCGCTGCGTTTGAACTTAGCTGATTTCATTATTTCAGTCGACTCGATTGAGTAAATCAAGTTCTGTTGATAACTGACCTTAACAAATGAGTGAAACTTGACTTTACTAGGTGAAACTGGAGGGCTGCTAGGTGTGAGAGTGTTGGCCGGTGGTTGAATGAGGTTTTGAACTTCTACGAGGAACCCCTTTCTGGCGTATCTGCTCTTCGGGCTGGCTAGAATATCTCCTTCAGCCTTAGCCTTGGCCTGAATGAGCTTGAGATTTTCCTTGATGTGCTGTCTCAGAGTGACATAATGAAGCCTTCGCATATTGGCCCTCGAGTCCCTGGCGCAGATCCTTCTCCACGTCTTTGAGACCATGCTCATAGCACACAAGTCCTGAGGACTAAGGAGGGCCAGTATCTTGGAGACAACTCTCCAGTGGTCGCTTTCCTCCCCTAATATACTCATAAAATCAACATTGGCCTTCCCTGATTGATCTGGAACGGCTCTACACCTCCTGAACCCGACGTATTTTGGTCGTTGACTAAAGTCAAGCCTCTTGGGCTTGATCTCAGACATGGTGAGGTCGGTCATCATCTGCTTACTCAGCTTGCTATGACTTTCTATAGAGCTAAAAATCGGACTAGGCCTGCTTGTAGTCGGGGAGGAAGTGTTGACCGGCAAAAGATTTTGCGGAGTGCTTTGGGGAACGATGACTAGCTTCATTTCTACGTCTTCTTCTATCGGTTCACTTGCCACAAAGGACAAAGACGGTACAGCTGGCGAAGGTGGTGGCGATAGTAGCTGCAGCGTAGGTGCAGGAGTTTTGGGAACAGAAGTGAGTTGCTCATCGCCATTGTGAACTCTGAGTAGCCCTTCGAGTTCTGAACTCAAACTCTGACTCTTGTTGTTTATTTTTTGGTAATCACGCGCCTCATTGGTGCTAGTGTTTATCGTAACCGAGGACGAGGGCAAGTCCCCGACCTCGTTACTCTCGAAACGGTTATTAAGCTTCGACCTAAATCGAGACGCGCGTTCCGACTGCCAAGGCTCCGTCGTCCGCACCCTGGGGTGACGCCGTCTGCCAATTGACGCGGTGCCGTTCGAACACCCCGACAAACGCGGCCGGCAATTGGAGTTCGTAATCGGCGTATAGGCCGTTGTTGAACTCGCAGAATTTGGGGTTTGCGTTATGTACCCGCTGTCGCCGCTTTCGTAAGACGACCGCGTACTAACACCACGCTTTTTATGACACGGTACATGCGGCGTCTCGCCGATCTTTGCAGAGCTTATATTATTCTCCATTTTATCTTCTTGGGTTTTTCTTCTTTCTTTCGGTATTCGGGGTTTTAGTCACACATGTATTCACGGTAAACAGATCGACGGTGGGATAGGAAAGAAATTTTTTCGACAAAGGTGCAACAGTGTATTTGTATTAATTGGTTAATCAGAGACAAGAAGAAGATATTCTGGGATAAGGATGATACATTAATTTCTGATCATGGCGAGGTGATGGTGGTGGTGGTGGTTCCTGTCAGCCTGACAAGAAAGATGCTTCATCGTCCCTGAGCGCCCCTGAAGAGAAAGATGTTTCATATATCGTCGACGAGTCGACAAACAGGGATGCGTAGAATGGGGAGAAATATAAACTTCGTAAACAAACACGAGCCTTCTAGTCTCTTATTTCTTCCTTTCTCAAACTCGCTTCACGTACACACGCAGATCTTATCGAGCCATTGGTATGATGTATTCACTCGAGAACAGCACGTGGGTGGAAAAAGCACGATCACTACCACATCAAACTTTTATATGTTGTTACGTTATCACGATTCTTCGATTATTATCAATGACAGAATATTGATCCCACAACACGACGTAGATTAATTCAACTCAACTTCACCTTATAACGATAATAAATAAGCGGACATAGCAGAATACATACAATTCCCGATAAAATGACGCGCACGCCGCGGTTATACCGCGCTAAAAGTAGCGTGGTGCCTACTCCCTTGCGCAGAGGTAGACCACACACTGCCAACAGCTTACTACTTCCTAACTTCACTACATACGTTGTACAGAGAATAGTTTTCAAACGTTGATGTTTATCCGTTGCCCTACCAAGGGCCGTTGCCAGGGAGATTGGCCAATCGGAAAGCGTGAATGAGGCAGCTGTTCTCCCGCGGCTGTTTCAAGCCCCAGCTCCCATTGGCGGAGGGATTTTCATCTCACCTTAATACTATACTACCACACAACCGCGTTAAAATACCAACGAGTATATTTCACTACAGGGGGAATTTTATTTATATGTATTACATATACACGTACGACGCGAGAGATCTACTACGCACGATTCGTCGTCGACCGAGTCGCTGCTTCCTCTTTATACGTGAGGATGAAATAGTAGGGGAAAACATAAGGGGAACGGGGGGAGAGCCTGGCGAGCGGGAACAACGCTTGATGCGCAGTTCTTTATTTCCCGTCATCCCATGCGTTGCGCACGCGCAATTAAACCGCTCAAAGCGCCATTCGACTCCGTCAGTCTCTCGAACTAACCTTCTCTTGTTATCTTAGGTTAGGTTTAGGAATTTTCTCAATTTTTAGACAGCAACAAACACACGATCGTTTAATCTTCATCATTTGGTAATAACATGGACTCAAGTAAGGCGGAATCGGCGCCTAAACAAGCGATGGTCTACATCTGTGGCGGTAATTACAACCGTCTCATTATATTCGGATCGAGAAACTAGTCGCGACGTTTTGTTTGTCTGTTTAACCTAAAAACTTTCAATAACGAATATTTGCATTCAAGAATGTCACCACGACAACGAGATACGTCCCAGAGATCCGATACGTTGCAGAGAATGCGGATACAGGATCATGTATAAAAAGCGAACCAAACGACGTATCCTTTTTATCATCAAAAGTCATAATTGCTTTTATCCGACTAATGAAAGACTGTAATGTGTTTTTTCCCACCCCTTCCAAAGCGATTTCAAATTTCAGGACCTCAAACTTTTCCTATCTCTGTGTTTATCTCATTCATCATCCACTCAATGACTTTGAAATGAATTCTTGTATTCCTTAATCGAGTAATTCACAGTTGTGGTCTTCGACGCTCGATAGATGGCCTCCAGCTCCAAATTCTGGATTCTGGACATCTGTGAGAATGCTCATCACATTGCGACATCATCATAATGTACAATGTTTGACTATTACTTGAAATAAACTATTTATAACATACTTTCAACCTCTTATAGTATCCCAATCCCTCAGGCGATGTATCTGTAGCTGTAAGACAATAAGGAACGAGTCACATTGCTTGGAAATCAAGATATTTCTGTACGGAGAGTCTCCGTGTTATGGCAATAACTTGATTCATTCATGTGTCACTTGGCTTCTTCTCTGGACTTCAACTATAGTAGAACAACACAATTAGAGTATTTTTAATTGAAGTACTGAATAGAAATGAATTTATACAGAAAACTTTAGGACTCTGATAAAATCCAAAGAAAAACATGGTGTTTTGGGAAGGTTTGACCACCATCATGCATATTTTACATCATGTATTACTTCCAGTTCAACGGTGATATGCTAAAGACAGGAAAATACGAAATGGCTCGGTTGGCACAAAGAATAAAATCGACCGTTGAACCGATCTTGAAAGTTTTGAACTTCAATGATTCAGAAAATATGCATAACAAGAGTCGAACCCTTCCCTAACATCGTGATTTTTTTTGATTCTATCAGAGTCCTCAAGTCGTTTGCACAAATTGATTTATATTAGAGAATTTAAACCCATCGAAAGGTGTACATACCTTCTTAAATTGATCTCAAGAAAAGATGAACTTGTGCTGTTTTGCTAGAGAGCCTTAGCTGTAATTTCGTTATCGAGTTATCAGGCTCCCGGCAATAAGCGTAGTATTTCGTAAAAGATTATATAGGCAATATACTTTTTTATTTACAATAAATAAATTACACTTTTGTCAATAGTTCAACAGAGGTTCTGAGAATGAGGAAGAGGATGGGGTAGTTGGTGGTAGCGGGGCTTGAGAATAGTCTTGATTCTATACAATAATTGATAAAACTTGATTCTAGCTAAATAGTAGGTATATTTAAATATATACGTTTATAAAACCCTACTCCGGTCCCTCGATCTGATATCTATATGGCAAAAGCCATTATATTTTGGTTCCAATTTATGTTATGTATGTAATGTGGTAGACTGTATATCTCTTCAATTTTTCTGAATATTTTATATTTTATCTTAAACCCTAAAGCAATTCGATGATCAAATTTCATTCATTCAAATATTTATTCTATCTAAAAAAGCGTTCAAATTCGATAATATACTTCCTTTCATTTTTTTACCTGTATGTATATGTATATTACTTTTAATATGGCGTAATAAATTTTTATAAAATTCTATTTTTAATATAATATATAATATAAACCGTCTAAATTCTCTTCTTTTTCTTTCTTTCTTTTCCTTATTATTTTTTTTTTTTCTCGTTTTTCTTTCTTCTCTGCATCGGCTACTACATACAAAATACTATAATATCCAATAACCATTCTCAAGCCCCGTTCATCACTTTATACATATTATATAAAATTTAAATTATCCATAAAAATAGAGGAGTGGGTGTATATCTATTAATTAATTAATTATCCATAAAAACTAGCCGATAGAAACAGATTATACATAATATGTGATTATCATTTATGTATACAAAATCTTGTTTTCTCATCAATTCCGACCGTATAGGTATGGTAATTCATGAGGACTCTTTGTATGTATCTTATTTTCTTTTTTTTTTTCATTTCTTTATCCAGTTATCGAAGACATTTTACATTTCTAATACTGAATCTGCAGAAAGCAGTCAAGCCAATATCCCCAAAGATATGTGAATCTGTATTCGTTGTTCATTAAAAAAAATTTCATCGCCCTATATCACGAGTCACAAGGTCTGCTCAATTAATCCGGACTGAATTCCTCTTTGTGGAAAGAAATTTCTTAGTTTTTAATAAATTAATAAACATTATCCACGCTGATAAAAAGAGTCGAAATTTCATCAGGCCAGTGACTTTTGAAAGGTAAGAGCGACGAAGAAGGAAATAATATTATTTAAATAAAAACAAAAATTGTATATAGGTATTGGTCTGCATTGGTCGATCAATATTACTATATCGATCGACTTATAGTAATGATAGTACAACACAATTGGCTTGACGATACACGGATAAGATTATGGAAGCTCGTACATAGTTTTATACTTTAGGTCTGCGCCCATATAGTTAATGGGGCTGCTAGTTTTTTTTTTTTTTATACTATGCTTTATAAATTGATTTAGACAGTTTGGCAACACAGTTTAAATTACCCCGATCGGATATCGTTGTATAGAATATATATTTAGTTAGTTATAATATAACATTGTTAATATAAATTGTGCTGCGACGTAAAGATCGTAAAATTGATAAAATATTATTTCTGTTCAAAAGAATATCTGCGTCAAAGCTGAAGTACCACCAGAATTACTGGTTTAAAAAAATTCTGTATTTAACAATAACTGGTTTATTTATATTTCTCAAAGTCTCAGCGCTGCACAGTTATATAAAAATCAACGAATTCTATATAGCTGCAGTATGTAATTTATCATAAAGTTATTCTTCAATTCGTTAAATTATCAAATTCCAATAGAGATCAGTTTTTTCTATATAATATATACAATATCCGTTGAAAAATTTCTTTTTTCTACTATCTAAAGGCATTTTTTGGCGAAGCTCGGGTTTGCCAACCCAACTATACCCAAACCTACCCACAGTATAGTGTGTGTCACTCAAACTATATGTTGGGTGCCTTTGGGTATAGTTGGGTTGGTATACCCGAGCTTCGCCAAAAAATGCCTTAAGAGTAGTGAAATTTCAACGAGTATAAATAATATTTCCGTTTCTGTATATATATAGAGTAACGCGTAGTATTTGATCTCCGCTTACGCCGTTGTACATGTAGTATCGATAAATGATTCGGTTTAATATCTACCACATTCATATAATAACACTAACGTAATTTGATAATATAAATATATACAAAGGTATGTAATTTTTCTGAATTTTCATCTCGTATTAACAATGTACTTATTTCTTTGTAATAGGGAGTTAAGACATGGGAGAGTTAAGGGTTCGGGCTAGTGTATGTCTGTTTGTATATATGAGACGGGGAGAGATATAGGTATATGTAGCTCGTCGTTGCCTTATATTAATATCGTAAAAATTATAATATATATATATATATATATATCATAATATGTGTTATATATAGTATATATATGTGATTAAAGTATACATACCGTGCTGTTAAAAGGAAGCCGAACGATGGCCGCGTCATAGTTCGCCCAACACACGCTCACGCTGCGTACGTGAGCTGCTACTCGCTGCCAGTGGTTGCCAACTCGATTGTCACCGAGGCTCAAGGATAGAACTATAGGCGCCGGGCCAATCGAGTTGGCAGTCACTAGCAGTGAGAAGAAGCTCACGTACGCAACGTGAGCGTGTGTTGGTCGAACTATAAAGCGGCCATCGTTCGACTTCCTTTTAACAGCACGGTACGTATAAATCCATATATACCAATTATATCGACACATATAATTCGTAAACCGTATAATAATAATAATAATAATAATATTATAGAATACTCTTTAAGTTTGCACACAACATTTGCACTTTAAATACAGGATCACATACCAGTCCATTGCGCCTCCCTGTTGGAAATTTCGTATAAAGACGGATAATAGAATGTGCAGAAAACGCTAAAAAAAAACAGATAGAAATGGATGGAAACGGATTCACGAGCTATCCGTTTCTATAGCCATTTCTGCAATTATATCCGTTCTTATACGAAATTTTTAGCAGGGCTTATGATCTATTTGTTTTTTTTTTTTGTTTTTTTTTTTTTTAATATACAAAGTTATTCGTTACTGGGGTAACAGCACTATAGTTTTTTTTTTTTTTTTTTGTAATTTTTATCATTTTTATTTTAATGTTTTATTATCATTATATGCCGGTGTTTTAAATATTAATTAAAAGAATATTATATATATGTATATATGTATATATAAAATAATAGAGTGAAAATATCCGTTGATTTTATAGAGAGAGAAACAAGATGAAGAAAAAGAAAAAAAAAAAACACATTTTAATATAAGATATAATCAACAATCACCAATAATTATTATTATTATTATTCATGATACGTTTTGCTTGCGTAAACAACATACATACATACATACATACATACGCTTAGTATAGGATAAAAAAAATCTCTTTACCAAAATACCAAAATGACTTTTCTTATCCATTTATAGATAGCGTATAGATATATATACATTTAGATGGATAAATAGATAGATAGATTGATAGATATAGATATATAGCTGCAACGATCAGGGCCTAGAAACTCTGGATTGCATAATACAGAATATAATTGAAAAAAGAAAAAGAAAAAAAAAGTTTCATAAAAGGTCATCAGGTCTTTATCTCCTTCCTTCTCTTCCGATCAATTGTCCATTATCCCATTATCACCATATTCATACTTTGCATTCTCGCTATCACGATGCAAACACAGCACGTTTCGAATAAAAGAGAAAAAAAAAAATCGCAAACAAAAAAATCAACAGTAATAACTCTGTTAATTAACAGTTAGTTGAAAGTCGATATATCGTATTTCACTTACGTTCAATCGTTTGGCACTATGTATCGTCGACTACCTTCTGTCTCTTAGCTTCATCCCGAATTTCAATATCCATTGGTCTCTTGAGACGATTCTCACTCTCCCTCACTTCACTACTACTTCGATCAGTACCAGAGAATGATTCCGACTCAATATTGTGCTCGACGAAGCAATGGAGTTGCAATTCATTCATAGATCTGATAGAGACGGAGCAAATGCTGCATTTATACATATGTCCGCTTTCTTCAATCCTCGTTTCATCAGACGTTTGATTTCGCGGTGTTCTATGCTGCCTTTCGCTCATTACAAACTCCACATGCCTCTGCTGACTGAACTGAGGATTCGCATGTCGGATTTCATTCACTGGCTTTGATTCCTCGCTCACTAGTATCGGCATGTGGTATCCTCGCCCCCCGTCGCTCTCGGATATGGATAACTGATTGTGAGGTGGATATTGGTGCATTGAATGCAACGGAATCGGCTCACCCTCGTCAGAGGATGTGTCTCCTCCGCTGGCCCCATGGTTTGGAATCATCTCCGCGTCCCACTGGCCCATCTTGCTAGGATCTTTCTCGTAAAGCTTCTGCGCTAAGTTCTGTGAAAAAATGAATAGCACGGATTACAATTTGGACGTTGGTTGGTTTCACAAAGAGCCAGGAGTCTGGTTCGCTTATTTCGGGAAGCTAGTCTTACCTGCAGACTAGTAAGACTATTATCACAGTCACTGGTGTCAATGTCGTTTAGATTAACTCCGGAACGTTCCATCTCTGCATAAGTACCAAACGGCAGTTTACCCAGGCACTCCAACTTCATGATGTGCATTTTGCTGCGCAAGTGCTTAGCCAGATGGCCGTGTATCCGGAACGCTATCTTGCAGTCTGTACATTTGAACGGTCTAGGATTGCTGGTCGTTGCTGCTCCGAACGTCGACGTCATGCTTACCTAAATCGCAAGTCATTCGTGTAAGGAAGGGTGTTCAGAACAGTTCTTATCTTTGAATTATGGCTTCCAAGTTGTTAAACTCACTTTATTATGGTGGGAAACCGATCTTTCATGTTTAGTCAGATGGCCCTTGGTCCTGAAAGACACTGCGCAGCTTTCGCATCTGAAGGGTCGTTCGAAATAGTGAATATTGATATGTAGCCTGAGCTGACTGGGCTTGCTGAACACCTTGTTGCATATTCCACAGACGCTTCGACCGTCCTCAGTCACACTGTAACTAAACTCCATGGAATCAGTCCCAAAGGCAGGGATACACATAGACTTACTTTACCAGAACCAATTACGACGCTTGGTGATAGTAAAGACTGACGATCAATGAAAGTTAACTCACCTAACGTAGTTTGGAGCAGGACCAGACGATGGCTGTAAAAATTCAGCCTGGGGCTTCCCACTGCCACCCGGTGGTGATGGAGATCTGAAACCGGGTCCTCCGACGACCATTTTCCTGGCTACCGAGTGTTTGATGCTTTCGGCCATGTTCTGTTTAGCGACGTCGATGTTCTGCTTGCTTTCTGCGCGCTCAGAGTTTCGGGATTCGGCAATATTCTGGGATTTTGTTGTCTCCTGAGAATTAGGTCTTGAAAGCTCTTGTATCGGCGAAGATTTAAGGTCGAAATTAGACCTGGTCATTTCTCTGCTAGGTGGTCTGACTTCCGAAACAGTCTGGCGAATTTCTGTATTAGAAGACACGGCGGTCATTGAATCCTGGCTTTGAATTCTCGGCTCTTGATTAACTGGCTTAAATTCTTGACTAGGAAGTCTAAGCTCTTGATTATGCAGCCTAAACTCTTGACTAGACCCAGCGAGACGCGAATCTTGGTGAGATCTTGGGCTCTGAGTTTGAACCCTGGTCTCTCGGCTCGGGGGCGATATCACGTCTCGATTAGGAGTGTGGCTCTCCCTTGGCCTCTCAATCTCGCTCATCATTTTCATCGCATTGAACATCGAGCTTCTATCTATTTCACTTTTGATCTGCTGCGAGTGAGAAGATGAGTTCCTGTTTATCATCTCCATGTTGAAATGCCTCGGCGACTGACGTTCTATGCTTGGTGTGCTTCTCCCCGGCAGGTCCAACGCGAAATGGTTTCTTTCGTGGCCCACTCTGGACCCTGGACTCCCGCGGCCTCCTCGGTGTTCGAAATTTTCGTTCTCCTTGTCTTTGTAAATAGATTCTATGTCGAAAGGCCTCCTATCGTTGCTCTGGTAAATCTTCTCTCTAATATCAATTTGTAAATCGTCCGGACTCTGCTTGGACATGTTTTTTATCCTCGACTCAAGATTAGTATGCTGCATCTTGCTAGGGTCCGTGTAGGTCACGGTTGGCACTCCGTTGAGGTCTAAATTTCTCGATCTAATAGTGTCCTGCTGTTTTAGATACTGCATTTCTTTATCAGTCGCGTTCTTGTCGAGCTTAGAAGCCCCCACGCGGTATTGAAGCTTCATTTTACTGTCCATAACATGCCGTTCGGTTAAATAAGCCTGTAGCATCTGACCCTGGGCTTCTGACTTCCACTCTCTACCCTGAACGGGTAGTCTTTCCATGGTTTGAACGATTGTCTGCATCAAAACGGGCTCAGAAACTGGTGTGAGAATGTCGGCAGGCTTTGGTCTCTGGGGAACGGGGGAGCTTGTAGAACCCATTGTCTGTTTAGTCGTCAGATCAATTGGCTGGGATGAATTTGACTGAGTATCAGCGACGTTAACTTCAACGTTGCTTTCAACTTCGGAGTCAGACTTTTTGGAAGACTGAATAATAACGCTGGTTCTTGGCCCAGGTTTTTCTTGTACTGAACGATTTGACGGAAAATAATAACGGTGAGATAATTCGCTCTGTATCACAGCTGCAGCTTGGCTGCTCAAAGGAGCAGAGTTTGTCGTAGTCGTTGTGACACTAGTGCACATAGTGCTAGGTGGCAAAGTCAAGGTGTAAGGATAAGTCGTCGGTCTACCGGAGGGGAGGAGTCCAGGCAATCTGTTCGCGCTTCGCTGGGAAAGACTGAGCAGCCCTTGCGCAGCTTCGTGCTCTTCGCTTCCAGACTCCTCGCTCTCCTCTCCATCAGTATCTTCCTCCTCTTCGGATGACTCTTCGGCGTTTCCTCCCCCTGCAGCCAAACGCGCAACTGCATCCTTGTCGATGTTCTCATCGCAAACCAAAGTCGGAACTGGATGGACTCCAAGTTCAACACACTTTTTGTAGTGGGCTTTAGACTTCATGTGTTTTGTGAGGTTTCCCTTCGTTTTAAAACTGCAAATCAAGTAAAGGAATGATTGTTAACACATGAAAGTGGGATTTATTCACACTGTGAATCAGATAGAAATCATTATTGCTCACCTAAAAGTGCAGTGCTTGCACGTATATGGTCTCACATCTGTGTGCGTTCTGATATGTTTCTTCAGCATGGATGGCTTCTTGCACCTAATGCCACACTCCTCGCAAACGTATCTCCCTCGACCTTGAATTGAATTTAATAAAAGGGTGAGATCCGAGTGTAAGATGATCTGCTGGATAGTAAATAAGTCTGAAAAGTGTCTTGGGACATGTTCGAGATGTCCTCTATGTCATTCGTTTTGACATCTTGTGTCTGAAAGTTATCTTTCATCATTAGACATGATCAAGATGCCCAAATTTGTGACATAGAACTTCCTACAGATGCCTACTGACGTCTTTTCGGACATTGCGATAATAGGAGTACTTGAACGGGAAAAACCCTCAAAAACGACATTGTATGTTGCATAAGATATGATGTCGTGATTTTTTAAACTATGATGATATACTCAATCTTCCACTTAATATGTCTGTCCATTAAGTTTTATTGCATAAGACATACTGGAAATGTTTTAAAGACGATTTCTGGCCCTAGGTTTGCCTGTAAAGCTACTGGAATTTTCTTACTTAGAAAAGTTTCCACGTGAAGTAATTAACTGAAAAACAAGGGATCTTACATATGTTGAATATAGTGTGAAATATCACTCACCTCTTCCCCTGACATAGGTGTAATCCTCATAGCTCTCGAATCCGCCATCAAATATTTTCACTCTCTTAGTCTTCTCTTGGGTATCATTTTCCGGATTGTTATCAGGACTAGCCGGGGTGGTAGGCCTCTGTGAGGAATGTGTTAAAATGTCTTCCGGCTTCTTGCAAGCTGTGGTATAGCTCGCGGGTCTATGCCTTGAGTCATAATGAGCCATGTCAAGATCCGGAGGTGCTTCTTTGCAGACTTTCCAGTTTGAATACATGGAGAGCCCATGCTGTTGAGTTACGTACATTGGCTGGGGTCTGTTCAATGTACAGTAAAACACACGAGTCGAACATTTCAGGCCCAAATAGGTGTAGGCATGTCCGTTCAGGTACAATTGTCCATAAGATTTCCTGGGCCTTGGGGTCTCGGGACTTATAAGAGGAAGCGTATTCGCAGTTGGGGTAATTCCATGGTGACGTTTAGGAGTGAAGGTCCCAGGCTTCAAGGGCAGCGAGGTGGGCCTTAAGAACTTGGTGTTGCTTTCCTCGATGGGATTATCATCGCTGATTCCATCCCTTGGCAAATTACTCATAAGATCAAGCCTCTCGTTTTTATCTCCCAAATCAGCAACGCTAGAGGAAATTTCATTTGGCACTTCTGTCGGATTGGAAGAATCTAGATTAACGGTAATAATCGGAGCAATTGGTTCGGGCTTTAACTTAGTCCCATTAATTACTCCGTAGTTTTCTATCGGCTTGTTGACGCTCTTTACATCTGGAAGATTCGCTGTCACACTTTTCGTACGACCATTTTCGTGCGGAATGGGTTCGTACTTTAGGACTGGAGACTCAACGGACGATCTGTTCGAGTCCAATTCCGCGTTAGGCCATCCACTGGGTCTCTTTCTGCTTTCAGACACATGTTTGGGGGAGTATCTAAGTTTTCCATACGACGTTGTCACGTTGTTATCCACGCCGTTTGGATAGGTGAACGTTTTATCAGTTTTGGGGCTTTTCTCGTAAGAAAACTTTCTCCTATCCCTGGGGCTCTCGGCCCCCTTGTACTTTGCAGCAACGCTGTTTTTGATATGACGATCGTGATCGTTAGGGGTCTGAACCCTAGACCTGTACTTGTCAGCGTTAGATTCGACGACTTTAAGTTTAGGGCTGATCAAACCGCCCCGCAAATTCTCATTGCTCGGGGCTTTGAAACAGAGTTTAAACTCTTTCGCGGGACTTACGAGATCCAACGGCTGAGTCAACGACATTTGAAGATTCGAATGTGGTCCGGGAATCCCCGGAATATTTGGCGTCTGGATTTTAACCGGACTAGCGAGATCCAGGGGCTGTGGTAGCACGTGGAGTCCAGGGATCCCGGGAATCACCTTATACCCCGAATCCGGGTTTGGCATACTAACAGATATGTCGACCGTTGGGACTGCGGACAAAGTGTGAGGACCAGGCATTCCAGGAACATAAGGTATGACCTTTCCGGCGTGTAAAATTCCGGCTATGCCGGCCTGCGGTAAAGTAAGGGGATTGTAGGCAGTGATATTGGTCAAAGGGTTCAGGTTTGGCTCTAAGTAACTGTAACAAGATATTGTTGGCGCTATGTTAGGAGTTGATATGTTAGGTATGATAGGTGCCAACATCTTAGGTGTGTTTGGTAGCGAAATAGAACCACTTGGTGTGCTGGCCGGTGTGCCGGGTGGTTTGTGAACCATAGTGCCTCCGGAATGAAGTCCCGATCTAACGACTATCGACGATGTCTCAGAGGTCGCGCATTTGTTATTGACATTGTGATCCCCGGGAGAATTGGTCTGGCGAGGTTCAATCCTCATTGTTTTAGTCTCTCCTGTATTGTCGAGTATCCTTACCTCCCCGCCGAACATTTGGAGGGAATTTGGCCTCGGATATTTGGACAGTTCTTCGAGCGACCTAAGCGTAGTTGGCGCCGACTCTGACCTCTGTTTAGTTGGGGGTACGTAGGCATCGACCAATCTCGTGTTTCCGAGTAATGGTCCAGGGGATGGAAGGGGCTGAAGGGTGTTATAGTAGTCAGACTTAAGCTCAAATTCGGTCTCCCTTTTTTCTAGTTCAAGTTGAAACTCCGGTCGCCTTTGTCCCGGGGATCCGTTGCAGTAGTACCGTCTGTGTGCATCCAAGTTATCCGCGCTTGTGTAGGATATCTTGCACGATGGACATGGGAAGTTTTCCCCGTTTAACGTCTCGCCTTTGCTTTTCAAAAGCAGAAGATCCTTTATCATTAATCCTTCATTCTGCTGGGGGTGTTCCTTGGTGTTATCGTGAGCAAAACTTTCGCTGTAGCACCGTTTTCTGTGCGAGTTTTCCTCAGCCGATGATAGATTCAGGGGTTGTTCAGAGTACTTTGGTTCAACAAGTGACTGTTGTCTCTGCATTAGCTTGTGCAGTCTTGGATCAACCGCTTCAACAATTGCCTGATTAGCTGTTATTATTTTGTCTATGTGCTCCTGAACCTGTTCAGCGTTTGGCTTTGAATTCGAACTCGAATTTGTCGACGAGTTCGAACACACGGAAGACACTTCAACATCTTGGTTGACGCTGTTCAAAGCCGTGTGAAACTTAGGCTTGTAGATTTTACCCGTCTTCACTGTCTTCAGACTAACAGCAGACATGGAACTTGACATTGACGAGGCAGGCGGTGGTGGTGTGCCAGTCCCATTGCTTGCACTGTCTGATAGACTGATGTCCGACTCTTCGGAGACCTGAAAATAGAGGAAAAGAGAATGCCTACAATGAAAATGGTCCAAGGTTTACTTCCGGGGTCTTCGGGAATCGGTTTATCGCTATACAAACCTTGCTAGAGTCTCCTCCCTCCATTTTAAGCGCATGTGCACGAGATCTGCAGTGTTTATATAGATTAGATCTAGTCTTGAATGCGAATCCGCACGGCACGCAAGGATAGGGTCTTTCATTAGTGTGTGCCCTGATGTGTTTCTGTAACACGCTGGGTTTGGCACATGATAGTTTACAGTACGGACAAACATATCCGCTCTTTTTCCCCTCGTTAGATTCTCCCTCCGGTTCAGGCGAGGCCTCAGTCTTTGCCTGCACTGTGGGTTCCTTGGCTCCAGAATCATGGGCAGTTTCCTCTTTCTCTTTACGATTACCCGGCACGATCCGACTCTCCGGTATCGGAACTTCTGGCTTATTAGACTCGACCGGAGCCGAGGCCTCCGTCGTAGCCGCCATCTTCTTGAACTTTTTGTGCAGATATTTTGGCTCTCCATCGTTATTGTTGTTATTGTTATTATTGTTCAACTGCGGGTCTGTCATTGCCACAGTATGAGTCTCTGTAACATATAAAGAAGACAATGATAACGGGTTGAGAATCAGATTCTTCAAACAATATTCTTCATCAAATAAGCATTCCGAGTCATCATTGTAAACAGTATACATATGTTCTCATATGTAATTTATGTACACCCATATATATATACATATATACGCGCAGTAATAGAATTAAGTCCTATGACAATATTTAATGCTTGTGCATGGTATACGTCGCGAGAAGGCGGCGTAGTTGGATGATACGTATGTATGTATGTATGTATATGCACTGCGTTGCGGAATGATTTATGGTAGGGAAAACGATGACTTTGAATATTCATACGGATTCAATTTGCGTTTTGTTATGTAGTATAGCGACGAGCTTTTTCCTCGCGCATAACATTATACATGTGTACCTCGCATGTATACAAACATAACGAGCGATAGGAAATACGCTTAACATATAGCATATACATGTGTTCGTTTGATTTTAATCTTTTATAAAAGCCGTTATACAGATGTATAATTACAGGTATACAGTTACTTATCAGTTATCTGTAGCTCGATTAAAAAAAAAGTGATCTCAAATATGTTTAATCAAAAATATGTGTAACAGTGCAGCGAGTATTCATGTTTGTCTGTAAAAAAATGCGAGCATAGCGCGGCGTTCAATTGGGCGGGAAAAACGAACGCCGAGCGGAAAGTAGGAACGCCGGGGATTCTATCATTCAAATTCGTTTGTCAACGGTCAAAATACTCGAGGAGTGGGTATGGCGTGGGTATTAGAGCGCGGTTAGCTCCGAGCCTCCTCTAGCCGACTAAACGGACCTAACAACTCTCGTTGGGCAATTTTGCCAATTTTTATAAATAGCTTGTACTAAAAATAGCGAGGGTTTTGGCGGCGCCGCGACTGGTGACTGGCGACAGTCGCCAACGTCCCAGGGCGAGCCCGACGGCCGACGTTGCACACAACCGCCACACGGCTTCCGAGGAGATCCGTGGATCGCACACGAGGAGAAAGAAGAGGCGGAGGTAGCGGAGAAGCGGAGAACCCGAGGAGACCGCGCGAGCCACGAGGTGACAACCGAGAACCGACTCTACGTCGCCCACGTCACGAACGCGAGTTGGCTGTTTACGATCCGTTGAAGGCTGATTTATTCCGAATTCAAATAGCTCGCATTCTTCACACCCGATACCAGCGATTCGCGCTGATTCCATTTTCTCTTTATTATACCTACTCACGCGCTATGATACCGCGACTCGATTTAATGCCTCGACTTATCATGCATTAGCCTCTGCAGCTCGAAGGCGCCATATACATGCATGGCGTCACCCCCTTTTATTTTCGAAACCATTTCACCGATTCATACGAAACACCGTTTCCGGGAGTCTTTGGTGTTCCAATTTTCGAATCTGAGATAAAAATCACGTTTGTTTTTTTTCCCCATTTCTTTTCCAACAGATTTGAAGTGCAGACCGAATAAACATCAGCTTCATCATCAATCAATTAATAGTACAGCTCAGTATTTTAAATCGATGTATTGATTGATGTCAAATACGTATATCGTTGTCTGGATTTAATCACTACGTCAGAGTTCTGATCGTGATATCTCGGTGCGACTATACAGGCTCGTCTATTATTTACAATTGGATAGTGCTATTCAACGTGCTGTGGGTAATTGCAGACCAAATGCAAATATACTATTGAAGAGTTGTAATATACATATAAGCTATTAGTAGATTTGTATTTGTACTCCTGCTCGTCTCTCCCTCTCCTTTTATTTCCCTCTTCCTTTAATGCTTTGCTCTTCTCATCTTCCTTCGATCAGAATCGATCGACGCTTATAAAAAATCCAAAACGTGCGTGATCAACCGTATTTGTTGACCGAATGAAACTCCGGATGATCTATATCAGTGCCAGTTGTGATAATATCATGAAATACATTAGTACGAACAATATGCGTCATCGGAGATATCGATACGATCTGCAGGTAGGTTATAATTATCTCCGGCATAATTGTTATCGCATTAATATACATCCGTCCCTTGAATCAGAGAGGTGTTTTTTTTCTACGATTTTCGCTCATAAATAAAGCGCCGTTTCTCTTGAGTACGGAACCCCTTGGCCCCCGCCTTATTCTTCTTTTTATTCTTCCCTCTTTATTTCCCCCGCCTGGCTGCCCGCCTCCTCAACAACCACAAACTCAACTCAACTCAACTCAACGGCCAACCTTCGCCAGCCGCTCAGAACTCTCGGCTCTTTCGACTCCCATACCCAGCTACACCTCTGCCATCTGTGTGGTGTAGGTATGTGTATTCCAGCTTGCGGTGTTGCGCAAAGAGCCAAGAGTTTGTGTGGGTAGTGTAGTGCGCGGTGATACCGCGCCGAGGCGTAGCTGTGAGTTAGTAACTTCAAACATGTGTGCGCGCGGTTATGCGTTCGCGTTTGCGTTTGCGTCTGTGTATGTACACCGTATAATCTGTATAGCGTATAGATACTTCTGTACATACACAGATTTTTAAAGTTGTGTTCGTTAATACGCCGGCGCGGACCGCATACCGCACGGACACAAGCGAACGATCAACCCGCCTCAGCGCCGCCACCACGTCACGTCGCCTTTGCCCCACGCCCCTCGGCGGTGGCCCTCTTTGTCAAATGGCCTCAAATCGAAGCATGCGGCGGTCTTCGCGTTGCAGTAATTAAAAATCTCTCCCCAAGGAGCGCGATTGCATCAGATAATGGTCTGGTCGCAACTCGCGCAGGCTTGCGGTAGCACGAAACTCGCTTTAAGTACGATAACGTCGATCGCGGGGTTATCGATATGCTTTTACACTCCCATTTTTTCATCTTATTCTTTTTCGTTTGTTTACATCTTATGTTTATTCATTATTATTCATCAATTCTTTTACAACTACTCATTTCGTAACATATAAATGTACATACATGTAGATCTCATTATTCGTTTATTACATTATAATATACATATATACGTGTACATTTTCACCACGTCATGTTTATCCTCTCATTTTATATACCTATACATATACATCACACATAGATACTTTGCAAAGCTGTAATTCCTGACTAACTACTAATACGAATACTAATACTAATGCTAATACTAATACTACTCCTTTTCCTCCTCTTCCTCCACGTCGTCTCTGATGGTTAGGGGAATCGCTGCAGCCAGCCACCGCGTAGTCGTATAGCTACTCAAAGATGTGTTATACGGCTATATAGATAGTTTTGCGTAACCACGCCGGATTCAACTGGTTTAGAAAACCCCAAGCGAATACACATACATGCTATTGTAGAGATAGCAATTCGAAAAAGGAACTCACCATTACGCACGGACAACGAATGTTTGTTATTTCACTTTGCAGATGTATTGTGGCAAAGTAAAGATTGTCTTTGATTAAAATTAGACATAGACTTGTAGGTACCTATGATCATCTCGATCATCACCCACGCCCAGTTTCTTTTAATATACATCATCTCTTCATCTTATATCATTTCCGCGTTAGTTCAGCTGTTCTATATCAATACTGGTTAGGTATATAGTGAAATTGAAAATTCTCCATTTCTGAAACGACTATATGTCTATATGTGCAGATTTATGGGCGAGTATTATGTAGTAGTACATACGTTCATACATCGCTGGAGAATCCCGGACTATGACGAATGAGTCATCCACCTTGTGTGCCCCAGCCGTGGAGTTATATATCCTCTCGGTATTATGGTATTGTGGGTAAGGAAATACGTGACGTGTATACGCGGATATGATCGAGTTGCCTGTTATACTATACATGTACTATATTTATATAAAAAGCGAATTTATATTCTAGATATGAATGAATGAATAAATGAATGAACGAATGAATGAAGAGAAAAGAATTCCGATCCAACGCCATGATATGAAATGATACTATCGTAGATATACCTGCAGTGTATATTCACGTACTACCTACTACTATTCTGCATGGTTCGAATCACTTCGAAGCGGATTTATTTGGTTTCATAGTTACGTTCTCGGTTTAAAGAGAACCGCGCGATAGGGAAATAATGCAAAGCTGTCTCTCTCCTTCCGATTTGAGCTCTCGTTACACTTGACCGTCACGACTTGACTTCCTCTTCATTTTTTGTTCCCAATTTAGATATGCATATGCATCGGTTGCATATAGTCAGTGTCTAACGTAATTGTAAACTCGCAAGACAACATCAAATAAAAGCCAAATTTCGTTCTGTAGTAAATGATGTCTGCGGTGTGTGTATCTCGAACGACGAGTAGTCACCGTGACACAACGTCTTTTTGACACAAACAAAAGCCTTCTTCAGGGTGTCGTTCACAATAATATACTTATGTCGTGGGTACTTCCAACTGTAAGACGTCTTTTAAATGCACTCCGTCATCTTGACGTCTTATTTTACATGCAGATCATAGACGTATGTATTTGACTCGTCCTTTCGACGGATTTCCAAAGAGGGGATACGTCTTTTGAAGACTATTCGTACTTCAGACGCGACACTTCCCAGACGTATCGAGTCTCCGACGTCATCTTATTTCACGAGCATTTGTATTCAAGACATTTTCTACATCCATTACGACCTTAAGTTGTCTTTCACAAGCTTTTCCAATTCCAAAATTTGGTCTTCCAATTCCAAAAGAATTTTTTCGCTCAAGGCGGTTATACCTATTTCTTATTTTCGAAAATGTATTTTATAAAAACCCCTATCTCAATCCAGACATGCCGTTGAAACGACTTTCGGCTTTATATAAGTCTCATAATCTTCGCACCCCTATAGATACATATATCTTTCCTTTTACTCGAAAGTTATTACGATAAATTGATATAGAAGCTTATTAGATTATCTCGTTAACTGAGTTATTTTTGCTCTCCTTCCATCTCATCGTCGTCGTAGTCGTAGTCGTGGTCGTATATGTATACCTATATATAACCACGAATGGAAAAATAAATACTCAACAACCTGTCGCTCTATTTCGTAAAATTGTTTTCAAATATGTATATTGGGTACAATTTCATAATTATTTTTCGGCATAGGCATTGAAAAGTCACTTTATGACGCCTGTTTTCGATCCACAAAGTAGCTCTTTGTACGGCTGAATTCAGAACTGCCCTACAAAGTCTTTTCACCACACCTGCACGAAAAGTACGACTTTCGGCCCCTCGCGTGAGCGGAAGGTCGCACTTTCCGGTGCCAGGGGGTGGTGAAAAATAGTATACCTCACACGGGAGTGAAAAGGGCCATCCCAAACTGCGTTTTTACAACCCTCGCCTTCGGCTCGAGTGTCAATCTCACACGCAGTTTGGGTTAGCCTACTTCCCGTCCCTAGGTGAGTAATACACTATTATACGGCAGTCTGGATGCGCACTTCGAAGTGCGCATTCCAAAGCTGCCGTATAAAGTCTTTATACCGCAGTTTCGATGCGCGGTTCGAAGTGCGCGACAGATCGCATCATAACCTGACTCTTCGTCTGTGAATCTCAACTGGCGTCAAAGTGACTCTTTATGCCTATTTCGAAAAAAATAAAGTATTGGGCGCACCCGTAAACCGTTTTTGACTCGAATAATGATTCTCGACGGAAAACACTTGGTTTACGGGCATGCCACATAATATACTATTATTGGCACCTTGATAATGAACTGATCACACCAAGTTATCAGTCTTACGATGATATAATAGCCAAATTTTTTCATCTTTCCGTTTTTCGTTTCTCTCTTTTTCTTGTTGTCTATTCTCTCAATTCCTTCGTCGGTAAATCATGCGTACATAAGTATCGAGGCTAACGCATCAATCGAAACGGCTTTCGATCAGATTAGTATATCATCACGAGATCTCGATCTGGTATATTGGACAGCGGTGAAAACCACGCTGTGGGTTTGCCGCACGATCGTAGGGCGTAAAAGTAATTTTGGATCTCGGGTACTAAAACGCGTCCGACAACGTCCGGAGTGCTACTAAGCTAGCTGTACTACAGCCCCTTTACTTTGCCAACCAGATGTCAGTCGGGCGAGATCTTGATGCTCTCGTTCATGGCTCGCTATACGTAATAAAAGACAATGGATCGTGTCCGTATCCGTATAGTAATTTACACGCTATATTAATTAAGCGATTTAGTAATGCTATCCGATGGTCTGCGCCGTATAAAATAAGGCCGAAAAAATTTCGCCAATATCGCATTGCGTATTATACGCATGCATGATACATTATTTTTATGCGCCGTATGTTAATTTCCATCCATTTAATCGTCACTCCTATTCCCAGAGATTATTGTTTTCCATATTTACTATTTAATATGTACACATACACTTCGATTAATTCCTGTGTTAAACATATCTGATTCATATAAACTACCGTGAAACTCGCCTCCGGTACCTGGAATGCTAACTTCTTACTCACATCAGTACCTACAACGCAGCCCGCGCGGTATGGTATGGTGCGGTAACCGTGCTAAACAACGGTGTATGTATCACCCATCGCGCCAAACCAAGTAGTGGCAGCGAACCGCATGAGCGAGCGAGCGAGCGAGAAAGAGCGAGAGAGAAAGAGAGTTTGAGTTTGATCGCGGCACAGTATGGGGGGGGGGGGAGGGGGAGGGCGAGTGAAAAGGGAGTATTAGTTCACCTGTCGTCATGGCAACGCCGCCTCGCCGCCGCTCACTTGTTACTCCATCGGCATAGCTCGGTCCTGGGGCTCGTCTCGCACTCGCACTCGCACTCGCAGCAGCCACAGCCTCCTTCGTAAGAATTCGAATACCATTTATTCATCGCAGTGCAGCGCCTTTTTGTTATTGTTTGTTTCTTTTTTTTCCACCAATATAATAACTCAACTGTATCCTCCTCGTTCTCTCCTTATATTCGAGACACTATAATATGTAATTGCTTTTCTTTATCTTCGCACTATGATCATTATTATTATTATTATTATTATTATTATTATTATTATTATTATTATTATTAGTCACCGTATACGATGATCACAATAATCATCGTTATAATAATAATAATAATAATCGTCACAGAATATATGATGGTGTGGCACACAATTGTATAATGATCGATTTTATAATTATTTTTAGAATATTTTCGATTCAATATATTATATTATATTATATTATATTATATTCACTCATTTCTTCTGCACTCACACTTATCGACATCGAACTGACCACGTTGTGTTTGTTTGTTTATTTGTTTTTTTTTTTTTCTTGTTGCTCATTTGTTGAATGTAAGAAAAACGTCAGAGGGTTTCCTTATCATATCTTGACACTGTTGTATATATATATAGGTATAACGAAGACCGCATTTCACTTCTTTACACAGAACTTAAACACCGCCGCGCGCTCTATTTCAAGACCCTGCAGGAGAGCAACCGCGTCTTCCTGAACCTGAACGAGGGGTACGACTCCCGTGAAACGTTGACAGGCCCTGCCGCACTTCACTCCTCCTCCTCCTCCTCCGCCGCCGCCTCGTTCTTCCTCTTCTTCTCCTGCTGTTGCTGTTCCTCCTTCTCTACTCCTTTAACGGCCTATCCAACGTTCGTGCGCAATTCTGAATGGTATGGATGAGGAATCGAGGTATCGGGGGTTGCACACAAGCACCAGCGAGCGAGCGAGCCAGCCAGTCAGTCAGTCAGTCAGTCAGTCGAGAGCACTAACTCTTCTCTTGTTATCCACTTGGAAGCGCGTCAATCTGTTTGCTATGCAAATCCGTCCTATGGACGACCACAGTGTGCTGACGTAGACCCCCGTTGCCTGTTAGACGCGGGTATGGTATTATAGTCGCGCTCTCTGCGGCGAGCAACAGACAGAGAACATAAATAGAGAGAGAGAGAGAGTGTGTGTGTGAGTGAGACAGAGCGATACGCAGAACCAGCACAAACGCTCGCGATTCACGACTCTATATACTACGACGACACCGATATCTACCACACAACACACACACGTATGTAACACTCGGTCGGTTAGTCATTGCCCGAACAACGACACATGTCGGTATAGTATAGTGTAGTGTAGTATATACGTATCACGATGAATAACGACGCTCTCCCGTCGACCCCCCCACCCGCCCCCCGACCCCCCAGACCCCCGACGCCTTCCCTCGCACTACACTCAGGCACAAATTCTTCTTCTGACTTTACTGCCAATCGTGTAGGTCTACTCTACTGCCTACCGACTGATCTCTGACGTCATTTGTGCCTAATTGCCATACGCCACATATACAGACAGTGATCAATGGATCGACGTAACCTGGGTAGCTAGGTAGGTATGTGCGTTATTACGCACTTTTTTTCAGTTTCTTTTCAATTTAATTATTATTTATTAATTATAACAGTAGTGTGATTTGTCATTTGATGTTAGAATGCAACTAGTATATATGTATATTATAGTGATTGAAATAAAGAAACTGCACCGTCATTTACACACATTTGTTTTTCTTTTACTTTTTCTTCTTGTTCTTCTCTTTTGTTTGATTTTATTTATTTATATGTCTTTCTCTTTTTCTTTTTTCGTTTTCCTTTACTTTGACACAAGTCACACTAAATTCTTATAGGTATTTTCGGAGCTACGGAACTCCCGCACTGACGTCACTGACTCTGTAGTCAGCAGACGATTCCCCAATTCACGGAGTGTTTACGTTCGCGTTATGTATGTCCGGAGGTGGGGGGGAGGGAGGGAGGGAAGGAATCGGAAGGGAGGGGGTAGAGGTTGAGCTCTACCTCTGCTGGTAGGGGGAGTTTAAACGTTAGGTGACGCAGAGTTGTATGTAATATCCTCAGCTGAACTCCACATGAAATAAATATACACCTTATTGTTTTTGTATTCCTATAGTTTCCTCGACGTATTATTGTTTTTGTTGTTGCTATTGTTATTATTGTTATTATTATTTATCAACAGTTCCGCAATTTTTTTTTTTTTTTTTGTATACGTCCTACGGCCGACGATCCTGTCCCCCTAGTACCTTGTGTTCGTATAACGACGTCGTCGTCGTCGTCGTCGTCGTTGTCGTCTTGGTCGTGTAGTATGCGCGGTGGGGAAAATAACCTGGCGCAGGGAAGTAAGAGGGTACCCTGGAGCGGGGGAAACCCGCTGCACCGCACACCGTCTACGTCACGCGCCGCGTAACGTCAGTCAGCGCCGTAAATCCTCTTCTTTCTTTGTAGCAACGAACAGAGTGGAGTCCCTTTCTCGCAGACGATACAGCGCGAGGCTCCTACTGTAATCTTTGCCTGTGGATCGTTGCAGTTTCTCTTCCTTGTCTACCTCTTTTACCTTCTCTTCTGTTTCTTCTTCTTTTTCTTCTTATTCTTCTTCGTTTACCCCCTACTTCTTATTTCCTCGTTACGTAACTGATCATCGGCTTGCTTCTCGGTCTCTGTTCTTCCAAACTCATTTATTTATTTATTTGTTTGTTGGTTTGTTCGTTTGTACCGACAATCCTGACCGCGTAGACTGTTGTACTATGTACCTGGTCTTCCGTCCCCTCTTCTCTTACCCTTGACAGGGGTATACGCGAGCGAGGCTACACTACACGACACACTACACGGCCGTGGGTGATCTCTGACAATGAGAGAGATAGACTCGAGTGTGCGCCGTCTGGGTTGGCTGGCGACAGTCTGTTTCGTTCCGAGAACCACGAGGCGATTCCGTGTATCGAGCTACGCGCGGCTGGATGGATGAGGGAGGGAGGGCGATCCAAGACCGTGGCAAAGCCGGAGGGCGGAGGGCGTCGGGGGACACCAGAGAACTCCAGCCCGCAGTAGGCCCGACTGACGACTCGGGCCAGCCAACACAACGAGGAACCAGCTCAGCCATGGCGCGACGCACCACGAACGCGGCGACGTCAGGGCTGCTCACTTCAGGGGCACCTTCTATCATTTTTCGAATCGTTCGTTCGTTCCGTTCGACGGTTATGCACGAATTTGATTTTCGAAAAATAATCTTCACCACTTCTTCCATTATACTTGTGAAAATAAAAAAAACAAAGAATGTGGAACATTTGGCGTTTGTTAATAACATGTAGTTGCAAAAATTTGCAAAACTCTTTCTGCAAAGAAAGAAAAGAAAAAACAAACAGTACAGTACAGTAAAGCGAAAAGACGCTTTTTCTCTATCGCTAGAAAAAATAAATTAAAAAAAATTCCAGATCCTATTTTTGAATCTTATTTCACGGCCCTGGAACGGTCAAACTGCCGAGCGAGCGCCGTAGCATATATAGTACAACCGACACACAAGCGCAAGCGCACACACGCACACCTGGCATGTATACATAAAAATCTCACACAGTTGAACATACACATCTACATCGCGCGTGCGCTAGAAGTGCAGGTTCAACCAGCGTTGGGGATTTTGAGGGGTATTGGAGGGCTGGGGGGGTGTAGGTTGGCGTGGCATCGTTGGAGGGGGGTTTCGTGGAATGTCCCGTCGGGTCGGGCGAACAACACCGCGCGCGGCTACCCAGGAACTCCCACTAGCCTTGCCCGAAGTCCTGCCTCGGGGCACCTCGGGGTACACGTATACGTACTTCGCCTGGCGTCGGCCTTTACGATCATCAACAGCCGAGTGCCGAGGCCTTTTCGCCGTGGCCCCCCTGGTTCCCCCCATTTTACCCCCACGGCCCCACGGCCCATCTCGGTCAGACTCTTGGCACCAGTCAGTCGCCACGCGTGCAACGCGCCAGCGTCTGACTAGTAGTGGGTTGTTGTGTATATACACGTACATATAATACGCATACTACACCTATAGATGTATAGATATGTATATACAACGTCGAAACGCCGCTAAGACGCGCCGTCGCGTCTGCAGCTCGCTACGCACGCGGTACTGGCAACGAGTGTTCTTCGCTCTTTCTCTCTCTCTCTCTATCTATCAACTATATGTCTCTCTCACATCTCTCTCGCTCTCACTCACGTAAGCTCACTTAGTTATCCCCACCAAACCGAATTGCTGCGGTACCTGTTGGGCTCGGATATACTATAGTAGTGTAGTACGTAGTTATAGCGTTGGGAATTGGTAGTCTGAAAGCTATTTTTGAAAAGAATTCAGTTATTTTTATTCGACTATATTATATATCTACTTTCGTTTTTAAAGCTTGTAGAAATTCCTCGTAATTCGTACCGTCATTAAATTACGATCAATAAAACTAGCTCAACCTTTTTTTTTTTTTGCTTTTTCTGTATAAACTAATCTGTCTGGTTAACCCAGGATTTTAAAAAAATTGCAAAATATATAAAAATTCGTACCTACCTATATATTATATATCGTTTTCTTTTCTTCGCTCACTGGAGAAGAAATTTTTCGCTTAGGCTGACTTCAGTTGAAATGATTCGTACTTTTACGGTTTTATCAATCCCTCGCCTTAATTATCTCAGAGTCGTAGGCGTCGTGGCGCCGCAGGTCGCGACACTCGCTTATAATCTTTGCCTGTTATATACATCGTGGATATATCATACGTGTATACGCAGATATGAGCAATAATGTATAGATATGTGTTATATATAATTATCGGTTGGAATTAGCAGGGTTTAGACTTACTTACTGGCTAATAATAATAATAATGATAATAAGACCATATCTATAAAAGAGACACCGCCGAGCTAATTTCTATCAAAACCGCGCTAATTAACGATTCTGCGCTATGTGAATTCCTTTGACGATCAACAGTCGAAAATCCTCGACCAAAATTGCAAGGACCATATACTCCTTTGATCCCTTGCGTTTACCATCCTCGTATTACCCCCTCTAATAATAATTCGAGGACTTGTATTACACGTATATAATATATATATACAAGGCAAATAATTATAATCCGTCCCCTTCTCTTACCAACGAATCAGCGTCAGAACACACACACGCACACACAACAACGTATAATGTCGACATGAGTGTGCGGACGAAGCGCGCCAGCGGAGGCGCGTGAATAAACTTTCTGGCGTTCGGAGATTCGGAGATTCTCTTCGTCGGTCTCTGTCTCAGTTTTCTCTTTCCCTCTCTCTCTCTCTCTCTCTCTTTCTCGGCGAGTCCTGGCGTCCTCGGGCAAGACGGCAGGGTGAGATGATGAGGCGGGTGAAGGCGGGAGTGGAGTTTCCTAGAAATGGACGGCTGCCGCGGGGAGAACGAGCGCGAGAGCTCGCATCGGGAACCTACCGGCGATGACGCAGTACCTACTCTCTTACATATACTCTGATGCAGCTCACCGTCAGAGCTCGTTCTCTCCGCTAGGTATACTCATACTCGTATCTGCGCTCACCGACGTTCAACCGTAACCCACTCAAACTCTGCGTCTCATTCCTCTCTCTCGCCACGCTCTTTCCATCTGCGTGCGTCACCCTCGCCTCGTCGCGGCGTCAGCGGCGGGGCTGCGTCTGCCAAGCTCTGCAGGGCACCGTACACTATACATATTGCATATAGGTAGATATTTGGGTATAGTAAAGGCCGCGTTCGTGTCCACTGCAGGACCGAGAGGAGAGCAGAGCAGGAGGGACGTAGAATGAGGAAAGAGAAGGGCGCAGGGTTCGGATTACTTGTCGCCGGCTAGGCTGTTCGTTCCTTGCTAAACCATCGAATAACCTTTCCGTATTCCCACGCGAGTTTGAGCTCGAGCTTACCCCCACCTCTTTTCTTTCTATAATTCTCTAAAGGGATGGGATCATGAATTAACATCTATGCCCGAAGTCTTCCTCTTTTTTTCCTTTCTTTTTTTTCATTTCTCATTTCGGTATTATTCATTTCCCTCTTCCACAGGATCCAGCTGCCTCGGAGCGGAATGATCCTTCAGCTTGGTTTCTCATTAGGATTAGGGCGAGTCATATTTATACAGTACATACACCGTTATTGATCGTGCGAAAAGATTCCACCCTGACTAGTTTATCAAAAAAGAGATTTGACCGTTTTGCGAAGACCTTGTGTGTTCACGAACAGATCCTTTAGCTTTTTACCTCAATAGTTGTTTCAATTGCCACGAATTGTGTTGTTTTTATTTTTTGAAAACTGATTCGCGCGAAGAGAGACCCTTCGAATCTTTGAAGGCTTTTTCTACCCCGTCGAAGTACGATTGGTGAGTTTTACTCGGACGCCACCGCCCCTACGGGATAATATCGGCGTTCTGCAGCTCCCTGCGGTAATTTACGGTTCTTTTGTCTTTAGGGACCTTTTCCCGCCCAGTACCCTATAAGGATAAAGCGACCTAGGGAAGCGCCACGGCTATTGTCCTTATAGAGACGATCCGGAGGAGCGGAGAGACGGGGTACTTTTCAACCTATTATAGTATTATATATAGGTATACCAGACTCGTACTTCTTCGTCCGCCATATCTTGCGATCGCGCAGAACCAGGACGGACTCCAAGGACCTTCCGGATCCTTCCACGCGATTATGTATGTTATATGATGCATGGGTTTTCTTTTTTTCTTTCTTTTCGACTTATTTTTCTCGACAATTTAGAATTAATATTATAATTATATTTATTACGATTGTAGTAGGCGAAATCATGGTAATGAAATGATTCAGTTCAAATAAAATATGCGATAAATGCAGGACGAAATAAATGTATGTACAACATTATAATAAAAAAGGCAACATTTTTTCCCCCCCCCCAATGTGACTTCCTATTCCCGCGCGAGATTCAATTAGCCACTTGTTGGCTTCGGGTACCTAAGGGAGAAAGAGAGAGGGAGCGAGAGCGAATGAGGAAGAGGGGGATTTGGCTTGGCAACGGCTTGGCGATCGTTAATCTTCACCGAGGAAAGAAACTTCCTAAAATCGCTCTTATCAATTCTTCATCGATACAACCCGCACGGTGTGAGAGATCCTAAGATATGGAGGTACGTGTCACGTGTGATTGGTAGATATTAATTTCTATTATCACTGACATGCGGTGGAAATATACCGTCTCTTCAAACTCATTGACAAAAAATTGAACAGGACCTGTATTTGCCTTTTCGAACATAACAAGGAACAAAAAAAAAAATGTTGCAATAAAATCTGCGCAGCAAATTGTCTCGGAAATACAATATCAGAGAATTGCGAAAAAATGTTGCTCCAAGATATATATAATATAGGTATATACCTATTTGAACCACGCGTCTCTAAAAATCTCCCTCTACCAGCGGCCGACGATCTTTTTGCCAAGCAAGGATCTGCCGGCGACTCCCGGCATTCCCTGACGGTCTCGCCTCTCGGATGAGCTGGTAGTGAGTTTTCGTCGAAAACCGGTGCGCGGCGCACTCAGCGCTCAACAGGTTTGTGACGGGGCTCGTGCGCGAAGGTGTAGTATATCTACACACAACCACGCACGACACAACGACACAAAGAGACATCATGCATTCATAGTCATAGATATATTATAGCCACGCATACAGAACGCCGCCGATTTCGCCTGAGTCCCGAGACCCGGAGACCCGGTCCAGCGAGCTGGCCATACAGTGACAAGGACGCCGAGCGTAGAGGGAGCCGAAAGGGGCTGAGAATAATGACGGCGGGAGACAAGGACGCCGATAAATGCGCGGCGCCGCTCTGGCGTCCCATTCATGCTTTTTACTCGTTAAGAGAGTTGAGCGTTGAGCTACGCTGAGCCGAGCCGAGCTCAGCAAGCTGGGCCGGGACCAGGACTCGACGCACCCGGCCTTATCTGACAATGAGCTGCCACCGCGACGATACAACGGACCTGTTAAGGATCGCTACGAGGCCCCAAGACACGTAGGTGTCCGATCCTGATGCAGTACATAATTCACATCAAAGAATCCGGCGCAGCTTATTTTTCAACTAACTGCAGCTGTCTCGTTGCCCGTTGCTCTTTTTTTTTCCTTTTTAATACATTTTTTCCACACTTCTCGAGTATCGCTCATCTCGAATCTGACCCGAGACCCAAAGCGCGATTTTTCGATCCGTCATTACGAAACTTGCCGTTCTTAAGCCAGATTCGTAATCAGCGACCCCGAAAACTCGAGGAAACCGATTCCCGTGGGAGTCGTATACCTGTTTTTTTCATTGTGCAATTTGGACCACGAATTCGTGATCAGCGAGTCGGAAAAAAGCTGGAAATCAATTTTCACCAGAATCGAGTGACTTTTGGTTTTCGATTCATTTGTTTGTCCACCATATTGGATCAGCCTTTCGGATCGAGCAATTTTACTCTTTGATTGGTAAAGTTTACATCTGAAAACACCCGGAGATCAAAGACCAATATTTGAAGAGAAATATTGTACCAGATGAAGTATTTTCAAAAATTTGAAAAGACCTGAAAACTGGTAATGGTTTTTAGATTATTAAGAGCCTCCTAGTAAAGAAGTTGAAAAACTTGAATCGTTAAACGCGTTTTGGTTGACTGACTCATTTCCTTTTACCACGAGCCATTTATTTTCAATCACCTAAATTGATTGAGCTCCCAAGGTATACACATATTGTGTGGTGTGTAGTCAGTCGGCCTTTCGTCGTTCGTCGATGTTCGGTATTCCTATATAAATAAATAAAAAAAACGTCAAAAAATAGAATAAAAGAAGAACAGAATCGCGGGCGTTTCCATTCAGAAGCTCCGTACGCCGCTGTGCCGCGCTGGTTTTCTGGACTGCTATCGGGCACTTGATTGATATTCCGAACCCGTGTAACCCGTCGACCGTAGACTGTCGACTTCCACTCCGTTTTATACCCGGTATATATAGGACTGTGGTATGGCCCCCGCCCAGCGACCCCAGGGCCCACGGGCTTGTCGTGAACCGTAAAAGGCCTGGTGGCAGAAACCCACGGCGCTTCGATCACAGATTCCCGTCCCTCGCGGATATGGAAGCGAGGTTTCTCGCAGACGAAACATAGCGAGGGTCCCACTATATCGTCAAACGAATCGGACCTAAGGGCAAGAGGCATACTGCAGAGCTTCACGATTGAGACAGAAAGACGAACAGCATATAATATACCGTTGCTATTGTTATGAACAGCCATTTGCATTAACGATCATTTATGTAAATCAATTTTTTGGTTTTTGGTTTTTTTTTTGTCCCTATATAACATATATAACATTCTGCGGTTATTACATAACGTGATTGTCGCGTGTTTTTCTCAGTCGTTGAAACTTTATAGATTCTAAAGAAAATTGAAATATTTATCTATGCCAAATAACGTGGGGTGCAGCTATTATATGATTCTCGAACTAGAAAATAGCTGTGAAGACTCGAGAGACATAAGCGACATCGTACTATAGTTGGCGGTTGATGACTACTACTACTACTACTGCACTGATCGTAGGCGTGGACGAATTCGGACGTTTCGTCGTGTTTCTCCGTTTTTGTATATACGATTCTACTCATTCTGTAATTACTCCGTCGTTTCTCATTCTCCGGTTCCATTATACTCGACTGTTGAATGAAGTCGAATTTAGGTAACCATAACGGAGTGATTAAACCAGAAAAATAACCGCCAATAGAATAATAATCAACGAGACAAAACGAATTTAGCGAATTAATGAATGAATGAATGCATGGATGCATGCATGAAGGAATGGATAAATATTCTACAGTTAATTTTCGTATCTCCGGGTCACTTGTTGATGCTTGACAATGAATTCACCATGAAATTAGCGAAAATTCATTCAACAAGTGACCCGCAGATACGAAAACTCAGTGTATATGTATATGAAATATTGTTTTTGTTATGACAAATGATCTCCACAAACGTAACAATAATGATAACGATATTCACAGTGCGGGAACATGACTAAGTGAATTTTTTCGTAATATAGGTGCATAAATCATCGCTTTAAGCTTAAAATTACGTAACCGTTCGAATGACTATATGTGTGATATAGTCGTAACTATACGCATAGGTATAAGTACATAGTGACACTGCGCGCAGGTCATCAACTATTTCCTTGACTATGACTAGCTGATTTAGGTCATACCGTTTGGTATTTATTAATTCTTTAACATTGACTCGCTCATTGTTATTCTCTCGATTAGGAATTTAGATTTTCGGGTTTTAGATTTTCCACGTGCAAATATTCGCGTCCTTCGCATGTGTGTACGACTTAAATAAAATATGCATAATATAATGCAGATGATTGAGACTGGCGTCAAGTTACACCTGCATTGATTAATTTTTTTTCTTTTTTTCTTTTCATTTTTCTCTTCTTGTTTTCTACGCGTGCAGTTTACTCATCTCGTGACAACAATAACTCCATCAACAAATACTTGGAACAAGATTAATGCCGTTCTGGGAATGGTAAATGCGCTTTTAACGCGACGACCACGATGACAGCTGCTGCTGCCCCTCCTGAACTACACTAAACAATTATTATATACCAACAGAAGCGATGATGAAAAATACCTAAACCGTTACAAGAACACAATTTCCAAGAAATTTTTGTGTCTACAACATATCATGAGTGTATTCAATTATTACACTAATGGTAAACGATAACATTTTATCATTAGGTCCTCGACGAAGATATGTACAGAGACCTGATCGATCTTCTTTTCCGTATGTTCTTTCCAAAATATCAATGAAAATACCCATCAATTCCGAAGTCATTTATAGTGGCATGGTCTTGCGATTGAAAATTGTTTAATAGACACATATGTGAATTTCCGGACATCCTTGATCTATTAATATCGATTATCTTTATTTGAAAAGCGTTCGTCAACGATCAGTTTCTACGTCCGGATATGCCACGTGCAGTATAAGTATAACCAACGTGTACCTATAGCTATATACGTATTAGGTATATATATAGGTATATATGAAAGAGAACTTTGAACGAGGAGCGCAAATACATTATGTATGCACAATCGGGCACAGGTTTCATCAGTGACATATGATGGCTAGGAATGTATAGCCATATAGGTATATATATATCTATACATCTATTAAGTATAAATATATGTATGTATGTATAGTAACGTTGGTGGGTATATATAGTATGTATCCATGTATATATAGATACAGGTGATTTATCCCCCTCTCAACGATCAGCACCAATGTCCATTATCCTATTAATGTGTAGTTCGATGTATGACTACAATAACTCTGTTCCAGAAAAAAAGACCGTTAGTTAGTCAGAATCGTTCTTAAGCTGTCGTGTTACCTTCGTATAATAACCGATGACGTCGATTAAAGTAGCTTCGGGTAACACGGTCTGTGCCAGTCGGAGTATAATACATACTATATATGTATTTATATATGTGTGTACCTGATATGTACGCATAATATACGAAGGAAGTATGTAGATAAATAAAGATTATATTATATTTGTGGTTAGGTTCTATCTTTATTTTATTTTATTTCTTTGTTCTTATTACATTACATCATATGTCATTCACTCCTTCGTTGATATAATAATTTCTGAACCGCGTCGCGCAGGGCTACGCTAATATATGTGTAAGCAATTACATAAAACTGATTGGAAAAGTTCTAAGACCAGGAAAAAGTTTGCTTAAACTTTCGAAGAACTTGACCAACGACCTGTACATATAAATATACAGGGTGATCCAGAATGAGGTACTTTTCTTCTAGCAGTGGATTCCGCATAAAAATCTAAGACCAAAATTATCTATGCTCAAACGTCGAGCGATAAGCCGTTTTCAAATGGGAGCCGGTTAAAGTTAGCCAATGCGAAAGCAGATACGAGACTGTATCGCGGCCCACGCTACTGCAGGCCTGAACGGCTCCCCAATCGACATTTCAGCATTGATAATTTCCTATGAGGAAAGTACCTTATCCTGGATCACTCTGGAAATAACTGTTGAAACATTCATTATTGTGCACTGTCACGGGTCAGGTGCTGAAGGAAAACGATGAAATTATGTTATACCGTCCGTCAGGAAGGCCCGTGACTACTCATGGCTTGATAGACGCGATCATTGTAGTCCGGGGTTCACTAAGGTAACTGCAAAAAATTGTTGATCATAACCTACAACGCCATATCGTGAAGTTATGGATCTTATGCGAGGGTATTGATCACTGGGCGTTCCCCATCCTCCCGCAATTAGACATGAGAGAGAAGAGATAAGGACGAGTGGTGTTATTCCCGGGAATGGGGTGAGAGTGGGAAACGGGAGGCTAGAAATGAACGCGAAGCCGAAGAGCGGGAGTGTGCAGGGGGCGCCCATTGTAAGAGGGAAAGGTTAGCTTCGAGAAAACATCGGGGTTCCTGGTAGCGCCGTCCGCCTGATCCAACCTTTATAAATCTATCTCTCACGTTGTTCGTCAAGTTATTCCACGAAATCCTTATAATAGCGACGGGGGGCTGGAGGGACGAAGGGGGCAGAGAAGCCCGAGGGAGAGGGAGAGGGAGAGGAAGGCGAAAAGAGAAGATCCGGGAGAACCAGGGTGAGAGGGGGAGGACCCCCTGACCACAGAGGGCAACACACCCACACGCATCGATAAATAACGAATTCAACGCATTTTGTCAGCTGTCGAAAGAATAGAGACTGACTTACAGAGTTCTTGTATACCTATGCCTATACGTCGATCAAAAGATTTCGAGACCAAATCAATTGGCGTTTTCATCCCTTCTTACGTAATCGTTACCATCATAATTCACGGATGAAAATAAATTCATCGAATAATTAATCAACGCCATCAACCGAAGAGTCAGGTGTTCATGGAAGTCGGTATTCCTACTCGGTGCAGGAGCTGGGTTGACGAATCGCCCAGACCGCAGCCATTTCCGATTTCAAAATGGCAAGCATCTGAACTTCTAAGATCCATAACTTTCGCAATTTTTATGATAAATGAATAGAATTTGGAACCCCGTTTTCTAACATTGAAACACATTCGTAGATTTTTTTTCAGAATTTTATGATCTCAAAGTTCCTAAATTTTTTTTCGACATGAAATCGCTTTGAACTTTTCTGCGCTCGGTCAGTTCCGGTTCGTATAATTAAACAACACGATCTTCCAACTGTCTCAATTGATGATTGACATTTTTTATTATATTCCAGCTATGCGTATACGATTATACCTGTGTTCTAGGTGAAATAAGACATAAAATATATAAAGAAAGGAAATGCGATCGCGGAATGGAACGCGGTCGATTTTTACCGCGAAATAAGTGTATTTCGATATGAAATTTGGCAAAGCTCCAGTCTTCAAGGCGTGCCTATTGCTTTCGGTCGGTCTGATCATGAGCTGCAGTAACACTATACGGTTCCACCTCCCACCTCCGGAAATTCCAAGGCTTCCCTCGCGGTTTTCGTGACTAGTTACAGATTACATATAATATATTTCGCAGAGATTTTTATATTTCATCTCCTTGATCGGAGAAATTCATCGGTATCCAAGATTCGGCAAAAAGAGAAGAAGAAAAAAAAAAAAAAAAATTCATTTGAAAAAATGGCGTTAATTCACCTGGCGATGATGACGCCGATTTCTTGGATCCTGCGCTTTGAATCCTGGGACTGGGACATTAGCTATAAGAAATTGACCATTCATATACATATATGTAGATATGTAAGCGATTTATTAACCAAACATTCTTGCGGTAACTCAAGGCTAACCAGTAGTCAGTCCCGTGGATGACGACGACGATATTTAAATCGTTTAGTGCAACGCAGTCAGCAGTCCACTCCGAGTATATCCGCTTGGTAATAATCCGTTTCGAAGAATTCTCGAAGGAAAAAGTGAGAAAAAAAAAATGAAAATAAAAGAAAAAAGAAATAGAGAAAAAAACAATTCACGTGTGTTACAGTAACACACACTATACACCTACACCTGTATGTGTGTTACGTATACGTACGGATAAAGGCCTGAAACGTTCGTTCGCTTAGTCACTGGTTTGAATATTATTAACTTATTTATATACATATTAGCCTCGCAAAAGTGTAAAATAAAACAATAATAATAATAATAATGAGACTATACGAAAAGACCGGCGGGAAAAACGCATTTCGAAATTTTCTTTGGATCGATTTTGCCGAGGAAAATCAAAAGATCGGTTTTCGAAGCACTCGATCGATCGAAATAATAGTCTTTTCTCAAATTTTTTCAAATTTTAACGGTTTTGAACCCCAAGTGGACGAGTAATTAAATTTTCGTCTCTTCGCACACCTGGGTCAGTTTTTGACTATGGGAACCGGGCGCAGGTCCCTTATGGTAATTTTAATTTATCAGTAGTATAGTTGCGTTGTTCTTGTTATATTTGGACGCGGTTGACTGATCGGCACGACTTTCTAACTTTCGGAGACATGAGTTGTAGAATCATATTATACGAGTGTGTGACGTGAAATTTTTGTTTTTTTTTGTTTCATGCATCTATAGGCATATGAAATCTATCTATACTACATAATTGAACATATTTTTGTTTTTTCTTCGATTCTTCGAGATCCAACATTTTCTCGGAATTTCCGGTTCACAGCTCACTCAGCAATCAACGAGCAGGAAATAATTCTAGGAAAAAACGACTGGTGACGCGAAATTCCCTTATTAAACGACATCATCCTGTAAAACTATTCGTGCGTCAATAGTAAGTTGTTATGTAGGATAATGAACTAAAATTATGTGTGCTGATATTATGATGATGTCAAATTGGCAGATCAAATGTTTCCAAGTATTTTATTCAGACCCATTTTCTTGCAGTCATTCAGGTAAAGTCATATAAATTCAGGGAAGAATCTAAAGTAAGAATTTCCTGTGTTAGTATAAGGTGAACATATCATAAGTCCGATACATAGTTTATTGGCTCGGAAATTCCATAAGTTATTCAAAATCATTGGAAATCTTAGAATTGAAAAGTGATCATGGAAAGAACATCATCGTTAGCCGAGAATTATTCGTCGAGTCATCTGAAATCTCAGAAGTTGTTTCGATTAGTTTCAAATAGTGAAAAGAATCGTTTCGCGTTTTTATAAGTCACTAGGGTTCATTAAATACCATCAAAATCATCCATCATGGCAAACAGGGTATTTTCATTGAATATAAACAATGATGGACTGAGTTGATTATAATCACGAAAATTATCTGAGACCGTATGATTCAGACATGTGGAAAATTCGTGAAACCTATGGACACAAATTTTCACGAAAATCAATCAAATTTTTGATTTCTGCCGTCTATCTGTTCATACGGCATTTAAAATTTCACAATTTTTACCTGACGAGTGAAGACAAAGAGCAGCATATCACGACTTTACAATATTGGCCGGAAAAGTGTTAACGCGAATAAAATGAAAGGGGGAGAGTACAGATTCAACAAGTGACCGCACGTTCGGTTCGATCAATTTTTACTGCATCCGCAAGAAACCCCCGAACTGGATATCAGCCACTTGGACTCATCTCTGCAGCGCGTTCTTCAAAGTGGAAATATTCTTTTAATGCTGCTGTCTTTGGACGCTATTATGGGTCATAACTATGAGCGTATAGATGCTGTACCACCGGTTCTGGTTCGCCTACTATACGCGGTTGGTGCAGTAAAAACTTTAGTATTACCGGCATTACTGGGGTAATTAAACACCTTTGTATGCGGCATTAAAATATCTCTTCCTATTTCCCTCCCGTCCCTCCCGTGCCTCCATATCCTCATCCTCCTCCCCCCCCCCCCCTCTTCTCTTCTCTTCTTTCTTCATTTTGCCTTTCGTGTTTCACCCGCATTTCCAGCAACACTAAAAGGGATCGTAACGCAAGTTACTGCCTCAATATGCAGTAAAACCACGATAACACCTCACTCCTTGCTCCTCGTGCCCCTTTCTCTTCCTTTTCCTCTTCCGCCTATCCGCGCACAAACAAGCCAACATCATTTTGCGCAAGTGTCATGGCCGTTAATGCGCAGCAAACTTATGATGTATCGCCTATTCGAACTGCTAAATAAAAACGCGCTCTTTTCTAATCGAGGTAAGTAGATTCTGCAATCGACAAAAATGAAGAACATTTGACATGCAAATGTTCATTCGAAACTCTCAAGAAGTTTCTGAAACAATGCGGTATACTTCATTTCCATGCAATATATTATATAGTCTAAGATAACTTCGATAACATGTAAGATATATATTATACGTGTAACACCTTTGTCAATATATATTACATATCTGATTGTTGTTTGACTTAACTTAACCCAACCTTACCTAACCTAACCTAGCCTAACTTAACTCTATGCTATAATAATAGATAATACAGAAATATGCGCAGCTGTCGAATAGCAGCCGGTATTTTACGATCGTATCTACAATACCCGGTTCTTGGATTCGTCAGCGATTCTTGAAACTCTTGATAACTATCTCGAATCCCTCGCCTCCGTTGAAGATAATATCGATTTTTTAAAAACTTCAATCAACTCGGCGAAGGTGAACGGAAGCCAGGTTTCTGAGTACTTTATTTTGTCAATATCCCACACAGCACCCAATATTGCCCAATATTGTAGCAACATTGCAACATTGCTGCAATTTTGCTACAATATTGCAACATTTGCTGAAATATTGCTGCAATGTTGCAATGTTGCTGCAATGTTGCTACAATGTTGCAAATATTGCTGTAATGTTGCTACAATATTGAGCAATATTGGATGCTGTACGGGATCATATCAAATCTTTTTCTAGTCATTTGAATCTCATGGTTTTTAGTCTCACAGCTATAGCTGGTTGCACTGAATATAGGAATAGCGCAGCACAAGCCAAAACTATTAAATTCAATAATCTCTTGGCGAGGGATAGGCGCTGCGGTAGTTTTTCTTAGAAACGATCAACCGGGGAACCTGCTGCAGTGGACATGAAAACTACTAAAATGGGCGCACCCAGAAAGCTGGGTAACAGTACCTGACCCCGCAGAGCCCTAAAACCTTCCAAGAATAATTCGTAAACAGAGGATGGGATTTATGCCGTATAAGCTCTGAGATCAGGAGTCACTTTGTGAGTCCTGTGAGCCCCGAAGGAAAGAAAATCCGAAATGGAAGGACGCTACCCGCACCGCGTCGAGGCCGGAGGATCATCTCTTCTCCGCTCTTCCACCTATATAGTCGAACTCCTGACGGTTTCGTGATTTAGGATGCAAGGTCACCGACGTCCGCAGGTAAGCCCCCAAACTTAGAGGATCGTGCCGCTGCCCAGATTAGGCCCCCAACAAAACCCCCTCGACCCCCGACTAGGGGCCAGGTTGCAGTATTTATTTCTAGATTTATGTTCGTATTCGGGGGAATCCCCGGTTTTCTGGAAGAGTAGATACGTTTTCTAGAACTTCTATATGCAACGCTGCTGCAGTGGCGCCAACCATCTCCTGTAAATTTATGTGTCTACTGTTTGCAGGGGTGCTGAAGAGGTTTTTTTTTTTTATTCTTCGAATAACTTGATATTTTTTATTCTAGTACCTACATTCGGTCTCATATCACCGGCTGCGACTACCGCGCTTTTCTATCTAATCAATGAATTCAAATCTATATCTTGATCTACGTGTAGGAGGTAGTTAGGTATATTTCTCTGAAAGGCTTTTTCCTGATCGTATATAATACCCTGCAGATACTGAACACACTCACGGTATAATCCCCGAATGTGAAGTTTCAAGTTTGCAAATGCGGTGATCCACGGTGATCAAGATAACGAAATACGAAGAATTTTCGATGTAAAAAAAAAAAAAATTATAGTCAAAAATAGAAAGCAAAACATGATCGTTCTCATATTTTTACACTGAAGGAACCAATTACTTATGTTTAAAAAATTACAATCGGATTTGAAATACCTCCAGGAAAATTTGTCCCTTAATTTTTCGAAGCCCGAAAGGTATGCAGGTGTAAAATCCCCCTGTAATTGTAAATAGAAGCCCTCTTCGTAATGAATGAAACTCACCTACTAGCACCTAGAATATTCAGCGGTTTAATAATTCCAGGGATGTCTAAAATTTGAACAATGGATATATTTTCGTGGAAGGAAAACAGTCGCAGAGAATTTAGCTTATTGGTTTAGCCTCTGGGATCATTGTTAAATTCTGGAAATAATTATTCACTGATCAGATGTTCCGAAGGGCAATTTGTCCCGGGAAATCAACCATACCTGTAGCCCAAAGTGGAACATATACATGAATGATTAGAGAGCAGAACAGGTGGTCTTGCGAAACGAATCGTTTAAGCTTTCGTTTAAATTAATTTCCAAGGATTATGAATAAATATGAAAAAACTGTTGTTCGATTCGAACTATCCGATACAGAATGATTAAATGATCGAATTTATCCAAATTCGGATATGGTCTATTTATCTGCTTATATGTAGGTACAGTTCGCATTTCTGTTTGCCGCGCTATTCGATCTTGTTACAATTATAAATAGCTAAAGAGACACGCGCCAATGATCCGCAATGTCTGCTAGCGAGGTCGTCGAATGGTTAGGAATTATACCTGCGCTAACGGTTCGAGAACACCGATTGCCGATCAGTTAATCTCGATTGTCGGGGTCTGGTACCGAAAGCAAAAATAGAATAAAAACGAAAGATTCATGATTTCTTGGCAAGAATCGATCCTCTATAAAAACAAAGAACGTCTAATCGTAGATCGAATACAGATCGGTTATAGTAGTATTCCGAGAATCACTTTTGAACGATATTATTTCGACTCTCAGTTTTTTACAAATCGTGAATCGCAGGTCATTCAAAGTACGCTGGGTACTCTGGGCTTATCTCATCAACGCGTATCTCGTATCAGTAGTTTATTTGCCGATAACGATTATCGATCGATCGAAGCTGAACCATAGTGAGTCACATTGACTGGGTATACAGCCGATCAGAAGTGAGTCACGTAGATCGTATATTACAACGGTTGTAGCTATATTATAATAAAATTGGCGGCAACACAGCTGCTGCTGTATGATGAACACTATTTATATGCTGATGTAGAAACTTAATGAATGATCATTTTATGATTGAATTTATCTTACGAGTATAGCTATTGGAAATCTTATTCCATCGTATACGAACGGGTGATTACTCCCGAAAAATTTTAATAACCAACATTTGAGTAGACGAAAGTTGCAACTATTTAATATTCTAGAAGAAAGAGCAATTCAATTTTCCAACTGAAATCATAGATCATCGACTACATGTCTGCGCGTCTTTTCTTTCTTGCGTAACTGAATGAACTAATGAACTTGAAAGTTGTCAGTCATCGTGATGCACTATGCGTGGTGACATCACTATATCATCATAGTAGCTGTTCATTGGTCGCGAAAATACCTAGCCTGGCGTAGGTAAGTTTTATGCAGATACCAACATAACAAAAGTGTTATGTTATGTTGGCTCACGAAGCTCGGTTAGACATATAACAAGAGCGTAGGAAGTGGAGGTGGACAAGTGTGGGATAGCCGTTCTATTTTAGCCGCACGTCCCACACAGTTGCATTCCGCACAACGCCTCTCTATCTTTGAATTCTCTATCCTCTTTCTACTAATTCCCTCTTTACTTATTTCACCCCCCTCGTCTCTCCGCTCGAACTCTTTTGTGACTCTGATATAGTCGATGTATTCAAATCGGATTTAAACTTATTATAAAGCCACGGTCCACCGTCCGCACTAGTCATCGCTGTGGTATTTCGCCCGAGGAGTTTCCTATCCCAGAAATTAAACGCAAAACTCCTGCGTCTCGTGCCCCGCATAATGGCGCTGCTGGCGCCCCGCTGAGAGCCGGCGACGATGATCGAGTTGACCTACGATAACCCGGTTCTTATTTCGTAAGAAAGAATCATGAGTTATTAAATTCACCGCGATATTAGACTCCGCGGTTTTTGTCGACCATTTTATCATCATCGTGATTGGTCAATCCTATTCCAGCACGAGCTAGACTAATTTTCATTGATTTTGTGTTAGTTCAATCCGATCCGCAAAGATCTGATAAAAAAGTAGGAAATCTCAGTCTCTTCTAGCCAAAAACCGGCCAACTTTTGACCAGAGTGTTTCCTAGCTGATTGTACAAACAACCAGCTAGAGACGCGGGCTGGAGCCGCCCGGACACCTTTCTAACTTCGTCGGTTATTCTGCAGGCGGTTAGTTTTCGTTTGCGAGAAACGAAGCCGGCGCATAGTAGGAGTTGTGTACCGGTTACGTAGCGCGGTTCTTCCCTCTCTACCGCTTGGCTGCAGGTTGCGCCTCGCTTCTTTCCCAATCGCCTACTATCTCTCTCTCTCGCTCTCGTTGATTCCCCACTCACCGCGAGATGTAGCTATGGTATAAGGTGTTTCCCGATAGTGCGGTCCGAGATGTGACGCTGCTGAATAACTTTGCGAACGATGAATAGTAACGAAAAACTATTATACGCTCGGCATGACGGTGCCATGTTACACGCTGCGGAGATATACATCTACGGATGTGTATTCTGCCTTGGTATACGTACGGGATAATTAGATATGTTAGATGTGTGAGTAGACTAGGTTGCTCACCTTGCGCGACCTCGCTACGTCATCATGGAGCTGGCTAGAGAGATCTTGTCATCCTGGATATTTAACGACATATTATTCATACCTGTACACATACGTGTATACAGTACGTACCCGCGTATACCTATACGCATATGCGATGTATAGAAACGATTCTAGGAAAAGGAATGTATAAATTTCGATACGTGTGGTTAATCGCGCGGAATAGATGTCGATGAGCGAATACGCGTATCTATGTGAAGATGAAAGTCATATCGACCCGGAAACGTGCGAATATATTAGTACATACGTTACATACACTCACGTCAAAAAGTTTAGGAAACTAGCTGCGAGATCACTCCGGAGTAAATTGCTTGCTATTGCTACATGTATAAACTTTCGGATCAAACCCGCGTTTAGACCATTTTTATTTTCGGAATGCTATTTGTCATCGATTTCAAATGAAATTTATCAATTCCAGGAACTTTTGCTTTCTCAATTCGGCGATCTCTGCGCAAGGAACTATGAATCAAAAATTCGTTTAATCCCAATGGAAATTTATTTCCACCACAGAAAAAAAAAATTCCTCGTTTCAAGAAAAAGATTTCTTGTTTCAAGAAACTGTAGTTTCTTGAATGCTTTTTGATTAAATCAAGGAAATATGTTCTTAATGCAAACTAAGAACATGTTGTTTTGAATTAAGAACATATTTCCTTGATTCAATCAAAAAACATTCAAGAAACTACATTTTCTTGAAACAAGAAATATTTTTCTTGAAACAAGGAATCTTCTTCTTGAAACGAGGAATTTTTTTTCTCTGTGACCTATTTTCGGGATCGCTGATTACTAATTTTGGGCCGAAATCGAAAAATTCAAATTTTCAAGTATTGTTCATACCAGACGATTATTATCTCTAACATCGACTTTCCTTTCTTATATAACGTCTGTTAAACTGCGTAAGTATAGGTATACCTTTAATTGAATCCCCCCCCCCCCCCTTCGTTTCTTCGGTCGTCTTTCTGATTCGAACTTTCGCAATTCGATTTTATTGACCATTTTTTTAATACACAGAGGAAATTCACCCGTCTCTTATTCACCGAATTACATTATACCCTGCGGTAGTTTCCCTAGGGAGACTAACCCCAGACATAGCCACCCGATGCATCAGGAATTTCTGTTACTTCAGAGGTGGTTTTTCTGGCACCGCGCAATTTAGGGCGGGAAAAATTGACCAACGTTCGTAAAACTGACGTGAAAATTTTACCAGGATTGTATAGGTATAGGGATGAACAAAAGTGTGTAGAGAAATTTTCCCACGGGAATAAAAATAATAACGCATATAACGATTCGTTCGAAAACAAATCCAATTTCGTTCTTCCTCCCACCTCAGGGTCGAAGCAATGAATAAATAATCGGCATAAATTTAGCGCAGGAAGATGAAATCCATTACATTTTTCTTCATAGCTATAAATGAGCGTCTTTATTACTGTGATAAAAAAAAAAACTTAAAAAACAAATGTGTAAAGATCGAATAATTGGCACCCATGATCCTATCCTTCACGTGATCATGTATACTCAGCCATGAAGCTTAGTTTCCGCGAAACGGTTAGATTTTCTCGGAAAATCTCGGCTTGAATATCAGGAGAATAAACTCGGTTATGAAAGCTGGGCGGATCCCGGGCGAGAGTTTTTTTTTCCAAAAATTCAGACCGCAAAACGTTCGGTTTATCCCAAAATTTCTACCCCGGTTAGCAGGCGGACAGGAATGAATACGCGGCTGCAGATTTCCTCCCGCAGGAATAAACGCCTCCTCTCTACCTCTGAACCCGCGTAAACGAGGAGGAACGTTTTGTGTTAAGGGTCTACAGAGTGGAGGATGAAGAGTTATTTTTCCTTCAGATATTTCCGGGCGGATATAATCAATCGCAAAAAATACCATCAATGCTGAGAGCCGGAAGGAATCAAAAAATATTCGTTACACCCCCAACTCATACTTCGGACAAGATCAGAGCGGGAAACGAATTTCCCTAACTACCAGGAAGGAATAGCCGGCTGGAAGTTGAAAAAGACGGTTTTCCTCCCGTGGGATGACGTTGTGGAAAGGCCCGGGATTCAGGAACGAGCTGTGCTGTTTCCAATTCTTTTTTCCAATCTTTTAGACGTCGGATGAATTCCCAGTCCCTGATTTTTTGCGCGATTTTTTTCATATTTTGCTGCAGACTTTTCAAACCACTTCGCAATGTCAGGTAAATCCTTTCGGAAAAACCAGAATCACGCATCGAATGGCTCCGCGAAATACGATAGAGTTGAACGAAATGTATGAACGGCTCGCGGAATCGATTGTACATGATTCTATTGGCAATTTTGGAAAATTCGATTTGCGACGACGAGAATGGGTTGGGGATTATTTCGCTAAACTCGTTTCGGCCGAGTCTCGCTCCCCTGAGTTGATTTTTCATGAAATCCTGATGTCAGTTCGAGTCACTACCCCTGCGCAAAACCCCAGACGTTATATCATATATATGATACAATTTTCTCGTTTCCCGCGGTTACCAGCTCCATTCTGCAGCGACTGTACATAATTCATTTCTGCGTGACCCGGAAAATTCCCGAGGGAATTTTCACCTCCTCTGAAATTTCAACTACCTGAATCTCATGCGGCCCTAGGTTCAAGGTTTTCGAATTTTCTCACAATTCCATGCCTTTCGCGGATATTTATACCTCCGAATATTCGGCTTACTCAAATCCCACAATTCCTCATTATTCGATCCTTATATATTTTCTTTTTATTCCCGTTTTAATCCCATTTTTATTCATCTCTCTACTCCTCTTCTTCTTCTTATCTTTTTTTGTCCTTTTTCGTTCACCCCTTTCCGCATAATATTAAGCAGCATCCCTGCCGCAGAATGGAGCTTCATTTACTCCTGAAATCCTATTTCCCGAGGAATCGTTTATTCTTCTCCCATTTTGGTTGCTGATTACAGATGCATCTCGCGTTCCGCAATCATAATTACGAGTCGTTATGAAAAAATCAAACAAGGAGCCTTGTCCCCTCTTCCCCTCGGAGGAAGAGTTAAACTCTCCCAAAAAGCTGAGCTGCAAGAATCATCCCCTCGCTTTAGAGCCTGAAAAACGGACCGAAATCTCATCAAGCCATGCTTTTCATACTAGGATACAAACCGGAAAAGAAATTCTCGGGTTTGTCCCGGGACCCGGGCGTCCCGGAGGACCGGAAGTCAAAACCCGGAGTCAAAGAAGAGCGGGGCGAGAAGGGGAGGGAAAAAAATGTCAATTTGCCCGAAAATCCGGGACTTTCGAATCAGGATGGTATGAGATTCGGGATAGTCGTTCCCGGGGATCTATACAGCTCTGAGAGTTCGGGATACGGGCGGGTAGTCGGGAGCATCTCCCTAAGGACGTAGGAGTTGACGTTGCGTTTTGCGGGAGCCGCAGGGAAAGCGCGGGTCAATAACAGGCGAACAAAATCGCGCAGGTTTATCGCTGTCCTTAGAGTCTGCCAAACGACCGGAGCCGGTGAAATGGGGTTGGGGAAGGTCGGCGGTAAGTTTCTCTAGGGGTTGAAATCAGCGGGAAACCGAGAAACGCGCGGTTTTATAACAGGGGCTTATGAGCTAGGAGGTCGTTCGTGCAGCGTAGGCGGCTTGATACTCAGCGGGCAAATTTCTGCGCAAACTCAATCCGGCCAAGCTACCCTCTTTCGAGCGATTGCGGGGTCGTGACGTAGGGGCGGAGTAGATTAACGATCAGGGATAAGGCAGAAAACTTTACCGAAGAGATGAATAGCTGGGAAATTATCTCCTGCAATGATCTGTGGTAAAAAAAGCCTCAAGTTATACATATATTAGCTAGGGGTCACTATGGCAAAAAGGCCAAAGATTCGAGGGTGAAAGGGTCGAATCACTGATATATACATACAAGTTTTCCAACGTCAATTATAAAAGATGTCAAAACTTTTCGCAGCTTCGCTAAGTTTCGGATGATTGAAAATTCGATTCAATTACTCAATGGGGAGAATTTCTGGCAATTTCGAATGATTGCCAATAGCTTCAGTCGACCTCGAATAGATTATGCTGATGTGTGAACTTTTTTTGGCAAGATTTCTCTCGGAATACGCAAGAAAGAAAATGGAGCAAAATTTTGTGCTAATCTTGACGCAGGTCGATATAAACTTCGAAGTTTAATGTTCAATGTAAATCGCACGGTATATGGCGTAATACGTATAATATGTCGGATATCCTGGGGTCGAAGTGCAGCAGCAGCAGCAGCATCAGCGCGTAGTTCTTCGGCTTCCATAAAGGGCGCTAACGCCGCAGCTGGATGGATTTACGAGGGCATAACGTATCGCGTAATATCGCGGACGTAAACTTGAACGTATAATATAAAGCGGAACGAGAAGCGGCCGGCCCCGGTATAAGGTAGGTAAGCGCGGTAACTTCGCTTCAACATCCTACTGCAGGCTGCTGTTGCTGCTGCTGGCGATGCTGCACGGGGAGTGTCGTAAAACTTAGGAACCTGGTGATCCCCCAGTGCACCGACCTCCAACGTCGTTGTACCTATGTTGTACCTCGCACCCAGGTCACCCGGGACCTCCGGGTCCAAGTCTCACGAAAGCCGCGCCCGGTTTATCACCGTGAAGAACAAATTAAGGAAATAAAAACCGAGAAATAACACGTTTACTATGTTTTCTGCCTGCCAGTTGTAGCATAAGGATTCATCTCCCGAATACGAAATAGAGGTCCTCTCAGCTCCCGGGCGGCTCATTCGAGGCTCATAACTTCCTTCGGAATGATAGAAACACCCTTTTTCCTTCAGTTTATGAGAGTAACTTACAGTCACAGTTCGTGATCACAATGAGACGACTAGTTCCACGCCGACCGCTACGCGGCGCTTCATTCTCACAGGCAAAAACCGACGGGCGCGGAATATGAGCTGCGAAACGCAGTGCTTTTGAAATGTTTTTAGCGACTCGAAAAACGGGTTTCCGGTATTCCATCATATTTTGATTAATCGTCTATTATCTAACGTGGATTTTCGAAGCCATTACCTACACAAGCGTGGTATATGGTACGAAGAAGAAAGGCCAGTATTGAGACACATGAAATATGTGGAGGAAAATTTGAAGGCTGTGTCCACGAATCGAAACAAAAAATCGAAAATAAAGAAAATAAAAAAGGAGGGTGAAGTTGACTCGAGTTCCCGGAACGTAGGAGTGGGATGGATCAAAGCTCTCGAGACCGCCGCCAGTTCGCAGAGAGGGTCTTCCTGGAGTTGGAAACCCGTCGCGTCCATACGAAGAAATCGGACCTATATAAAGGGAGCAAAATGGGATGGGGGTACGGAGGGAAAAGGAACGTAATAAAGTTCGGCTAAAAAAAAACAACATAGTATAATGAAGAAAATTTTGTCCTACAATGAAGAATTGTAAAAATTCGCTGTTCGCCTAGAAGAATCTAATTATGAGATATTCCAATTATTCATCTGCCTTCTGTAGTTCGATGTTCCTTGTACTGGGAACTTGTGGTAGCTGCATGATTAAACCGCGTCATGATTCTCGGTACATCGGAACGTTGTTCGAGGTCGAAGTTCCCGGATTGCGGTTAAAATTTGAGTTTATATTTTATCGCATTGATCTCTGCAGTCGTATGTATAAACCTCGCTATCTTTTCGACCCACACACGTACAATCACGGTGTGTAAATATAGAATAAATAATTTGCCACAGTGGCGGAAACGGTCCATGCGGCTGGATAAATTCTTCTTATATTATATGGAGCGATAGCGTTCGCTGCCGAGTCATATATGTTCCATTTTTCTTTTTGTTTCTTTTTCTCTTTTGTTGCGATTGTGCTTTTCACCGCGATAATCCCACACGTATGATTATGAGCCTCCTACAATTTTTTCATCGACGGAATTGCAGAAACCATATTGAATTCCGTCGATTACAACGAGACTCATTTCATCTTTACTCGAGCAACAGCCTAGTTCCGCAAGGCTGATAACTGCTCGATTTCCTTCTCTAGCGAGACGGAAGATTCTAGTGCTGCCACCCCGCGGCCGTGATAAAGAAACCACAGTTTCGTATATCATCAATGCGATAAGAAGCTTATGGGAAAGATGAATACTTACGGTTTCACACGACGGATATTGCGAAATGATTTCATTCCGTATTTTTCATCTCTTCATATTTTTTTTTCTTGTTTTTTCTTGTTTTTTCTATAGTTTAATATAAAGTTTTGAACATTGAGGAGAACACTAAAGAAATTTCTAAGCTGTTAAGTTTCTGCAAGGTAGAGTCGTACGCTTTAACTACATAATAGATAATACGTGTGTGTGTAGGTATGTATGTGTATATGCCTAGGTGTATACGTACACAGTAAACTTACACCTATACATACCTACTATACGAATAACCGCGGAAGCACGACGTTGTTGATCATAAAATAGAAAAAGAACACGAACTGTGAAGAACGGCGCGAAACAAAGGCTGCAAAACCTGCTGGCTAACCGAGAAATAAAAGCGAACCAACAACCAAAGAGCGAGAGGTACAAGGAAGAGCAAAAAGTACGTCCAACCCCGGCAGGAAACAATGTGCGCGATTCCCCTGGGAGTATTCCTGCCTCCCTGCAGGCATACTTGATCAACCTCTCTAAACTCCAACGTTTACGTGGGTTGCGCACATACGTGTATATGTATATATTTATATATGTGTTATATTGGTGTGAGGGAAGCACAAGGACGGACCGGGGAAAACCCCCGCATTCATTTTCTCATAGATTATTATTCCTTTTTCCACTTTGCCTATATCGCATCAATGATGTTGTTGTTAGATTATTTTTCCAATCTATTCAGTATAAAAATGATCAACCGCTCATTTATCGAGTATAATAAATTATTGGCTATTATATTTCTTTGTTCGTTGATTAATCTCTTTTGAAATTATCAGATTCTGGGAATTAATCATCACACATAGGAAATAGGTATATATACTAGGTAAAAGTATAGCCGATCTAATAAATGCGGAATATCTTATCTCAATTTATTATCTTTAAAAAATCGTCCAGATCCAACGCCGCAGTTGGTGCAGGCGGAAGCTGGGATCACAACTCGTGGGAGAATCTGATCCCGAATCTGGTATCCTGCATGTATGCAGAAACGCATACACGCATACACATGCATATATATATATATATATAGGTATATGCCTACCGATCCTTGCTGCAGCCTCTCAATTTTCTGTTCTCTCTTTTCTCTCTTTCTCTTCCTCTTCCTCTTCCTCTTCCTATATAACTATATCTATATTTTTCCGCTGCCCCCGCTCTGCCCCCGCTCTGCCCCCCTCCCTCAATACATACATACTCGACCGGAACACTACAGCGACGTACGGGATTCGTGAGAACTAAAATCTTTGGACGTTACTCGCCTTTGTTCGAATACTCGAGGACCACCTACCACTACGGCCACCAACCTGTACGCCCTCGATCTTTAGCCCCTGCACGTAGTGTATATCTATTATGTATCGGTTGTTTACATAATATTGTTACATCTGGGAAGTTCGACGAATTATTACAAATTTTTTTTTCCTTTTTCGTCGAGGCATACGTTTTCCTCGGACACGTCATAGTCTTTGGATTTCAGGATTTCGTCGAAAGACACTCATAGCAAGTATCGAACTAGCATTTAAAACAAGAGAGGCAGTTTGAAACGTGTGTTTGTCAAAATAATCGCCATTTTTTGGTGTCGCAGTATGACCACTTCGAATGTAGATGGCATTGTCAATGGTTTCCGAAATATCGTGCCAAACGTCGCATTCTTTTTGGTTCCACTTCTTTTTACCAATCTGAATCGTCTTCAGCGATGAAACGAAGAAAGATGCAGGTTTGGTATACATAACAACTGCACCAAGGTGCGGGGACCTTGGTCAGGACAAGACGGCGAGCAGACATCTGCCCACCATCTGCCACACTCCGAGCAAGGTGCGTTTCGGAGACCGAAACCTTTCTCTATAGGTATATAACTCGTTCAGAGATTCCTAGGACCCGGTATGTTCATAGTTCACTCAAAACGATCGGGTTTATACCCGAAAAGTTTGTACTTTGTATCTGATCATCGCCTGCAGGTTGTGGTATATTGTAAATCCCCAAAAAATCCCCATGTAGATGATGACTCAGGAACTATTTGATCTATGAACTTGACATTCATAGAAAAATATGTAAAACTGAGAATAGAAATTGATTCCTCTTTCTATTTTTACTACTACCATACTGAATGTAGTCCAAACACAAGATAAGGTCGTTTTTATGTTTGCCAATAAATTTCGAATCAATAGATGCAATGGTTCTTTGATAATCATGTCCGCAACAGAGAGCTGCATTTCCTTGCGGCATAGATGTGAATAGATCAAGTGTACCTATGTTCACGTGCGTTCATACATGTATTGTAGGGTACGCAGTTGGTCCCACTGTCGATGTGAACGTCGGGATGGCGCCGAGACTTTGGCAGGAAGATTTCCCCCGCGGTATTAAACCGCGCTTATGACTCCGAGTTCAATTCCACTTCTGCTAGTGATTTTGAACGATAAAAAATAACCTTTCCCATATCATTGTCATGACGCATTAACAACACTGGTACATTCTAGGGCTCATATCGGTCCAATCAGGGGTACCATTATTCTGCAGTTATCAATCGTTTCAAATTCGTGGATTAAATTGAATGATTTTTGGATTTTTTTTCAAACTATGGCTAGATGCGTTTCTTATTATTAAAATATGCATATAACTTTGCCATAGATTTTGATCATCAAGTCATAACCGCGGCTTAATTCTACTAGTATAGAGTCGAAAGGTCGCCTCACGGCCTCCACTCTACACACACACGCACACAGAAATGTCATCGTCGCGCGGTGACTCCTCCGCATAAAAACATTGCCTTACACAATTATTATCTCGCTTAAGATTTGTAAATACAGTGACATTATACATATACATGCATACAGGTATATTGGTAGGTATAAATGTATAAACGAGCCTAATATACATCATACATTACAGGTTTGAAAAAATGTATGTACATGTGTATTATACAGTAGATGCTATCCTACCACGCGCGTTAGAGCGAGAGAACGAGAAGAGGCTATTCTTGGTTCCCGGGATAGCCGCGAAAAGCGCCCACCTCCAATTCCAATGCGAAGAGGGCTTCCCCAGTCTCGTCCCGCGGGCCCCGCACACTCTAGCACGTCAAGTTGCCGGGGAACAGGCGGGAAAGCGGCGTACGGATCCCCGTATAATCTATTTTAAGCGTTTCTAACTTCTCAGTCAACACCGTTGTCAACGATACCGCGATGCCCGCTGGCGGCGGGTATTTTCAGACGAACATATAGCGAATTTAAAAAGATAAGACGTATAAACAAAGAATCGTAGGCAAATCGTTGTATAATTAAGGCGTATTTTGCTTCTTTCTTTTTTTTCTTCTCTGGTTTAGGAAACCGTTACGTTATAATTTCGTAACAATTAAAGCACAGTGGGTAATCAGTTGCTGTCTTCGACGTAGAGATTTATTGGTATCTGTACCAGTATATTACATAACGCGATGTTATTTTTGTACAATTAGTATATAACTCGAGTTACATCAGGCAAACGCTGAGGGAATTAGATGCACGTACAGCCTGTTTGGCGTCTGCATTACAGTGCGGCGCGGTTATTCCGTATTCACGAAAGCCAACTAGCTGCGGCTGACTATAAACGACGATATGACGCGGGCGAATTAGAAATTTGTAAACAAATAATAAACTGTGTAATATAATTCATTACCAATGAATTATGAAATTTCATTCATGCGGTGAAAAAAATTTAAAAAAATTAATAGAAGATAAAAACGTAGGAACAAATTCATAGAACTTGTAATAAAACGTTGCGGTGCGCCGTTTGCCCACTAAAAGGGGCAGAGATTTGGCGGGGCTTTGCGAGGGGAAAGAGTGGCGTCCGGCTGTCGGCTCTCTCTGTAGCCTCCATTCTTTCATCTGTTTCTCATCTTCCCTCTCGCTTTCGCCCTGTGCAATTTCATATTTTTCCCTTTTTTTCTATCTCACTCTCGGATTTTATCCCGTATACTATTTTCCGCGCGTTATGCTAGATTATACGTAATATAAACGCGTCGCTTCCCCCTTTTATTATTCTTCTTATTTTTCATTTGAATTTCCGGAGCTTTTCTCGAGAAATGAAACGATGAGCGAGCCTCGTCATTTGGGATATACGAAAAAAGAAATCACACAGCCGGTGTCTTAAGAAAACTGTTGATACTACTTCATTTAAAATATATTTGAAACGATAAAATGAAGCGGAAAAACGACTTCTTCATTTTCACACTTTTATTTTTCCCATTCTTTTTCTCACAGTGTAATAGTGCGCTGAAAATATTTCCGGGATCGATAAATATGTAAACCGAGTGAAAGATGATCGAGGAAAAGATTTGCGGTCCTGCATATCTAGTAGCGACCAAGAGGTGGAAGAGTGAGAGATAGAACGAGTTCTTGGAAAATTGTCGATAATAAATATACGAGGAAAAGTCCTTCCGCACGTATGCGTAGGGCTCGATTTCTCGCTCATATTTGTCGAACTCATATATGTAACTCCTGCGGTAGAACAAGTTTCTTACAATTTCTCGCTTACGACTGGAGTTGTACACTAATTAGTCAAAATAATTTTTCATCATAGAGATAAAATCGCACGAATCAATTACCGCATACCTACCCACACTAGCTCTTCATTCATTCTATACGAGAATATAAATACATAAAACTGAATCATTTCCTCAATGAAAAGAATAAACAAATTCTCAAAATACCTCAAACCATCGCGCCTGACGATCTGCAACCGCATCGACACTGCATTACGCGCGCGTCGTTTTCAAAAGTTTCATCGATTCGTAGATATCGTTTTATCGCTTTATTGGACGCACTTTGCCCATCATAGTTCGGTTTTTCGCATTACTAGTGCATTCGACTTGACGCTTTCACCAATAAAAGTGACAAAAATATTGAAAAAAAAATGAAAATACAGTTTTTTCGTATCGTTTGGTAGACATATTTTTTCTTCGTTGATATATACACTTCGAAGTAAAGGTCTTAACGATAATTGAACTGAAACGGGGTCACCGCGTCTGTACATGTGTTGTATGTATGTGTGTATGTATGTATGTAATATAAACGTAAACGTTTCACAGTTAGAGGCTGTTTCCTGTAACGCCCACAGATCCTCTAGTTAGCGCATTTATTCTTACCAAAGTGGTAATCGTCGATTACGAGAAGAATTTTTGTTGCGAATTGAGCTAAATTTTTATATAGCTACTAAAATTCGTCGGATGTCTCAAGATTGGTGTTGAAATGAAAGATTTTTTTGATGGAAAACTATGATCGTAATTATTCGTATAAATGGGTAAATATTATGGCAGAATGTTACACGACGAAGATTGTGTAGATAGGTATGTGTGCATGTACTGTGTTGAATACTGCACGCACGTGCCGATAATCGTGTAGAGAGGCGAGGGATTTTCGATGTTTTTTTCCCCAACGAGTATGAGATTTGATACTCATCTGTCGGGGTTTCTTGGAATGAGCATAACAGTAGCTCCGGGTCCCTCCTAATTGTACCTGGAATCGCTTCTTTAACTATTCAGGGAGCCAAATCACCTGGTTTTTTATTTTTCGTACGTCTACACGCCTCCTAAGACTGTCGAGGCTCTCATAAGATCAGAAAACAGAAACCAAAGACCAAAAACCAAAAACTAAAAACTAAAAACTGAAATGATGACGATAATAATTGATGTATATAGGTATATGTTATGTATATACGAATCGATGTAATATAATTACGTGCGACAGCTCCCTCTCTTGTCAATATAAATTATCGTTGGCCAGCAGTAAACAACAAACAATATATCTGACGCACGCAAATTATCAGTGATTAAATTCTAACAGTTTATAAAGAGTTTTATGTTTACACATATGAATACATGTAATGTATCTCTACATAGAAATTTTTCAGATCAAAGATCAAGGTTCCTATTGCTTTATTTTTCATCATAAATCAAAATGATGAAAGAGAGAGAGAGGAAGAAGTAGTATAACGTAAAGAAGAAGGACAAAAGAAAAAAGAAAAAAAGAAACGAAACACTGTTCACTATTTTTCAAATCTCCGATTCTGAGGATTTTAGAATTTCCACTCAACTATAGCGGAAAGTTTGATTCTAATGGAACAAAAACTCCCACATAGTCAATATAGTTGATTATAGTGGAGCCGAATTATACCAACGTGTGAAACAGTCGTGTTGGCTTCGACGTGCGATCACGCATGGAGTCTTGTCAGTTTAAACACCCCGACTATATAGGTATGTACCGATAAAATCGCTGCATGAATTATTCAGTATATGTATGTACCTATAAGTATGCAACCAGCAGCACAGTGAATGTGTGTGCTGTTGCAGTAGCTGGAAGTTTATAAATAAAATTCAACCTCTCTCCAACTCTTTTTCTATTTTTGCAGTCCAACGTCCAGATTCTGACGGAAAACCAGAAGACGGAAGTGATCCCCGCCTCTGAAGTCATACGATTCTAGGAAAAGAAGATTGAAAAAACTGAACAATCAATTATTCCGTTTCGTTATTGATTCATATTTCTTGACATTCATTTTGTAATCGTAATACATGCATAATTGTTCGAATTGCGACCAATAAAAAGTAAAACAAGAATAATGATAACAATATAAGTAGATTTTCAGTCAACGACATATTATATAATCCATTTCGCACTATCCGAACCCGAATACTTCGAGTTCTTCAAATTCGGGGAATCCCACTGCAACAGCTGCTCCTTCACATGTGCGCAGCAGACAGAGAGGCAAGAATAGAGAGAGAGAGAGAGAGAGAGAAAGAGAGCAAGGCATGGAGTGAAAAAGTGAAAGCGAATGAGATAAAAAATGCAGTTTAATGTAGGGCCGCAAAGTGGTTGTGAGTTGGAACGCTTCTCTCTACAAGTTCTCTGATCGTACTTTGCCTCCTCGTACCTTCCATCTCTCGCTCTCTAGCCTGAGCATGTCTATCACCTTCCTCCTTTCTCTCCTCTTTACTTGATGGCTGCAGGCAGCTTCGTCTTTCGCTCATTTCTCGCGGCTCAGTTCTTCTACCTTTGCCGATTCTAAGAACACATCAAAGATTGTGCTCAACAAAAGAACGTCGCTATACGTATGACGCCAGTCTGCTACACGAGAATTTACTAAAATTTAGGATACTGAAGGCTTGGACAAGTTCCTCGGTGCCGATTGCCGATCAGAGCATCTGACCAGCATGCCGCTATAACCACTATCGACCTCTGTCTTTCGTTTTCTATATCGTGGCGATTTGTACAATACGTTTAGCTTCAATTCAACCTGCAATAAGTCGAGAGCATGTGGATGTTATCGTTAGTTCGTGTGACTTTACTTGCGGGAAAGTCAGCCACCTAGCGGCCGCCACTCCGTAACTAGGTATAGTTAACGATAAGAAAGAATACCTTGTGCTCGCTGGATAAAACTGCACTCAAGTTACCGCAGACTGTGTACTGCGGCTAACGTAGTCAGGGAAATAATCGACATGATGGAAAGAGGTCGCTAGCTTCTGGCCCAGTCGCTGGGACCATCTCACAGAATATTGTGGAACTATGTTATGGATTGGTAATATTTTCATGATGTTCGACAGGCTACGGATAATCAGGCGGATTGCAACATCGCGTTTCATACTTGAAACGTCTACGGTGAGCGATTCGGTTTATTTCGCAACTGAAAACGATATCGTATACATACATAATATGAATTACTATGATAAACGCAGTGTACTGTCGCAAACAGATAGGTCATCCACAATGAAAGAGACTTATCAATGTTTTCGTCCAAAATACACGCTTCACATGAGACTAACTGCTACAACTATAGTCCTCATATTTTGATGAACAAATTCAAACATTCGTAGGCATTTTTGACCTAAATTCATTCGATTTCCGCAAATTAAAACATATTGTACGCATTTGGCTAATGTGTGAATTAATTTGATTAAGTAATCACTTAAGGCTAGCAATCGAATTTCCAGAATGTCGATTTCATTAGAAAATTTATATGGCATAGTAATCAACGTCGTTAACATAATATATGCGCGGGTCATATAACTGGTTACAAAATATTTCGTTTCTATTTCGAAGTTGCTATAGTCAATTTGGCGAATCGAAAGAACGTGGTTCGGCTCGTCTTGGGGTCAGGAGGACATCGTATGGTTTTGGTGAAATTACTAGACCCGGTACGCTCGCTAACGTGGGAGGCTCCTGCCCGGGGACGGGAAGCAAGTGGTATTGCTGCATCACGCCAACGAAGAGAAGGAACAAGCCACACCGAGCCAGGGCCTCGCCAGGACAACGGCGTTTACCTGTGTAACGAAATCCCACTATTATTAGCATTATTTACTCGGAATTTACCCGGCTGCAATTTCATCAGATCAAATGACGAGTCTATTAAAATATCAATACGCAATGATGCAATCGGCAAATGACGAAATAGTGAAAATATAGTGGAACAAAAAACCAGAGAAGAAAGAGAAAAAAATACTCTGCATGAAAATTGCGTGGAGTCAAATATATTACATTAGAGAAAAGAAATATGTTGGAAGTAGTTATCCTCGTATGTATGCATACCCTCGCCGAATAGTATCAGCTTTTCGTTCGGAAGATATACACCGTTTTTTAAGAACCTTTCTGGCTTGAAGCTTTCGGGTTCGGGGTAAAAATCTTCATTCATATGTATGCTCCAGACGTTTGCGATGACCGTCACGTTCTTGGGAATTACGTATCCTAGTAAATTTGTTTCCTTGAGTACCCGGCGTGGTCCTATAAGCGGTGCAATTGGGCATACCCTCTGCGATTCGGCAAGCACAGCCTCTGTGTAAGCCAATCTGTGAGAAATTGGCAATTGGTAGTCCCCACTTGATTTTTTTTTAACAAATACAAATTTGAATGCCTTATTTTCGGCAGAAAATCGCACTACCTCGGTCTGTCGTTGAGATCCGGAGCCCTTCCAGTACCCACTACCTCGTCAATCTCCTCGTGTAACCGTTTCTGGACATCCTGATGTATTACCATGTTCAAAAATAGGAAATCCAATGTTGCTGTTGTAGTATTCGAACCAGCAATGAATAGATCCATTATCACCATCACCAACTGATCATCTAGTGTAAGTTTTCATGAAATGAGCTTTAAAGTTCGAATTGTAGTCATCCTTCCACTAATTTCCATTGCAATTGCTATGTGTGGCATTTTCAATCTTGATTATCTAATCGCCATGAAATTTTCATCGTAATGCCACCCGGCATTCGATACTTTTTATTTTCGATAGCGGAGGTATCAATAGTATATTGCTGCACAATCACACGAGTTTGATGAACATTACTGCACCACGAGAGACAAAATGCCATTTCCCTCTCGCATAACACCGAGGAAAATCGGCTTTTCCGTGCATGTGTGATAAAAAGAAATATATCACCCGGCAATTATTGACAGTTTGAGACGCATTGTTGGGTAACGATACCATCATCACAGAATTCCCGAATATTGTGAAAATCTTGATACATTATATTATATTCTTGGTTACCTGTAATTTACCTGTAAAACTCGCGGCCGAACTATTATCTGAATACATTTCATTGAGAAACATATATATCAAGTCATCTTGTATGTCTGGAGTGTAATTTCTTTTGTGTTCATCGATCGTTTCCTGAATGAACAAAATAAAAATACATTTTCATTCTTTTTAATTCAGTCTCATAAACCTAATCAAAGAGAGGATAGAAGATGATAGCAAACCATCAAGAATTTTCTCATCTCATTGTTGATGGTATTCAGTATATTGTATCCCGATCTTTCTGGAGCTATATGCCTTATCCAGGGTAAGGCTGATAAAACACCACCGCTCATGTCGAAGGCTCGGGAACGGCGCTCCATCAGATCGATAAAGTACTGTAATCTGTCACACCAATCGTATCTAATCAATTAACAGTATTTTACTTCACTCAGTGTGATGATGGACGTTTTACGCACGCTTCGCGTGGTTGAAACCACAATTTTCGCACCTCACGAAGTGAAATGTTGTACAATACTCGACGGAAAGACTTCTTCTGATTTTGTGTGCTTGCAACACTCGCCTTCGGCTCATGCTGCAGCCTCACACTCGTTAGAAAAAGTTTTACCCCACTCGTATCGCAATGTACTATTACTTCACTAGGTCTGAAAATGGGGGTTTTGTGTATAACGTATAACGTCCATTATCACACTGAGTGAAGTAAAGACATTTTGAGTGCAAATACACTTTTTTTCTTCGTCGAACTAGTCGGGGTAACATAAGTATCCATCCTTTATGCTTCTGTACAAAATTTGCCATTGGATAACTACTGAAATGTGGTGAATTCTCCACCAGCCTCTCTGCCTTATTCTACTCTTCTCTTTACCTGTGCTTGTCGCAGAATCGTTTTCCTGTTATCAGACTCCATAGGACATTGATGACAGCCGGAGCAATGATTTGTTTCAAACGATATATTCCGCCGCCTTTAATCGTCTTCATTACCTCGTTCAGTTCCTCCATCATCAAGTCTGACATTTGCCGACGTCCCATACCAATGATCCGCAACTTTCGAACGACCCATGCTCGCATTTCTTGCCATTTTGGTCCATCCACCATTGTTATTCCTAGGTGATGATAAAAAGTATTGGAATGTTTGGGAGACTTTTAAAAAAAAGTCAACTTTTCTTCACCATTTCTGTTCCCAAAATTTCTCAGCTTAATGAATTCGTTCCAAGGCCGCCCATCGTACTCCTCGCTGTGGAGTACCTTCTGCACTCCTATTTGGCCGGAAACCACGATGACGTTACTGGCTCCAAGACGGAGTGATACAACGTCGCTGTCATACCGACGTGAAAGCTCCACAAAAGCGCAGTGCTGACCACCGAATGTGCGAGACAATTTTTTCAACAGAGATAAGTTTCCGATCACTGGCCATTGGAAAGGTCCTGTTTGAATCATTGTACTGGTCACCAACTCTGATTGCACGAAGATGTCATGAGGCATTCAAAATGTCTCATTTCAACAAAGATGAATAAATAATACGAATGCAAGGTATACCTGGTGGATAATTTCTTGTCCCTTTAAAAAACGAACTGCCGAAGATGAGGAGAACTACTACGGCAATCAGAACAGCGGTGATCATTGCACGTGAATTAAATCCAGGCGACGGCCACTAAGGATGAATTTTTCTTATGGTTTTATTATAGTCTAAGACACTTCACGCCAACTTAGCAGTCTGACGATGATCCGCGACGGAGGGCACAGTGCCGATGGGACTCCCGCTCGCCAGTTGTTATATGTAATAAGAGGGGGTCTACCAGACTTCTAATGGCCCCCTCTAATTTCTCTAAAACGTGGCTATCAATCGGATTGTCTTTTTGGCAGCCAATGTTCGAGGAGAAATGAGTTCGAACTTCGAGCTATCGAGTGAAAGTCAATGAAATATCATTCTTTTTTTTTCTCATCGCTAAATGTGGGCGAGTCACTTATTTCGACTTATACATTGGAAGAAATTTACACGGGGTACAGCAATAGCTCTGATCGAACGAGCCAGAAGTTGTGCTTCGTATAGTGAAAGCTAGAAATATTCTTGCTACACAAAAGTAAAACTTTCTAAATGTTGCTCTCAAATCGACACAAAATTTCAACATAGTTTTGTGTTGGTTTTAACATAAAGCTGTGTTACTTAGAGATACCCAGCAGTTTTTCTCCATAATTTATTAATGGCACATACCATGAATACCATTTATCACTAAACGGTGAAATGGTATCTTCCCCAACATCAATTATTCTGCCGGGTCTCATTCATATCCTTCTGGGATAGAAGAAATGACTACAACATGCTCTTTCTCAAGTACGAGGATATGAAAGAGGTGTTTTCTTCATTCCCTAGTTTCAGTCCTTGGTTGCACGACAGTTTCGCCTTACTCGTACTATTCTACAATCACTATGTAACCGAATTTGTCAATTTCTTTTTTTCTTTCAACTGCCTGGGATCGGCGATGCCCCCCTCCCCTCAATGCTGATAAGATTCTCGAGTTTACTAAGAGGCTGAATTTCGGCTCGATTACCATCCGCGCAGTTGTTCCTCCACTCCATAGCCGCAGTAGAGTGCTTGGTTTTGATCGAGGGAAATCGGCGTTTCAATTTCAGCTCAGGTGAGTGATAACTCAATACTAATTATACTGTTAATCATTGATAGTGTCTCTCCAGCACATGACGCGCATGAAACTTTGAACGGTGTATACTTATGCCCAATTAAGACATGGACTGTGTTCCCTAGTGGGAAGTCTTGAACGTTTGAACATCAGCATCGTAGGTGAGGAATACAGGAGCAATTTGTCGTATTGTCTCCTAGTTTTTGGCTGTGAATCGAGCAGAGGAGACACAATATTAATGCTAGAGAAATGGACGGGAAGGAGCGCCGGGCGAACGTGAAGAACCCGAGAGCAACAGCGAATTGCCTAAGTGCCATAACGTTCTCGTAAGTCAATAAGTAATTATTTATCGAGTTTATTTTACCCCTACTTCTTTGTTCAGCTGTTCGATCGGTGATAAGTTCTCTAAGGAATCTTATAGAAGCGGGAATCTACGCCCAATATCTCACATTCGGGGACTATGTAGGCATACATGCGCAGTTACGTAATGGCAAATACAGATTACGCGTAAGGCCTGAAAAACAAGAACAGCAAATATCGGTCGAGTAGTAGGGTTTTCATGTCGATTTTGAAGATAAGATAAAAACGAAATTGTTCACGTATGCGATGAACCGTCTATATACGGGTGATTCTCACCTGACGGGAAAAAAAATTACGAAGATTCGTTGTCATATTTGATCATACATCACACCTGTACCCTGATACACCTGCAGTTGGGTTCTTCCTACATTTTGGCTCGGTTATCGTCGGGACCTCGGGACCGAGGATCTTTACAGTCCGCTGAAGGAGCACACGAGTGGCATCCTTGGTGATAGGATAGCCAAGGCCTGGGATGAGGAATTGAAAAGGGTGTCTACCGACCCGGGGGAGCCGAAGAGGGACGAAGACGATGGCGAAAGCAGCGGGAGAAAACCGGAGCAGCCGAGTCTCTTCAGGGTGATATTGAAGTGCTTCGGGCCTCGGACAATGGTGTACGGAATCGTGGTGGCCATCGGTCAGGTAGTCATCGGGTAAGCTAATCCGGCTGTAATTACGGTCCAGACCTTTCGTACAATGTCTGACATCCCGCAGGGTGAGCCAGCCGCTGCTTCTCGGTCGTTTGCTGCAATACTACACAACAAACACCGGCGGTGAACTGAGCGAACAGGAAGCGTACCTGTACGCTGGAGGCGTAGTTCTCTGCTCGTTGCTGAAGATATTCGTAATCAATACGTACATGATGGCGATACTGCACATGGGCATGAAGATTCGTATCGCATGCTGCACACTGATATACAGGAAAGCTCTGAGGCTGTCAAAGACTGCGCTGGGAGGGACGACCATCGGTCAAGCCGTAAATCTGTTGTCAAACGACGTCAACAGGTTCGACAATTCCATAATGTTTGTACATTATCTGTGGATCGGACCGTTGCAAACTATAATCACTACCTACTTCATGTACTCGGTAGTAGGGATGTCCGCGGTGATTGGAATCACTGCGTTGCTATTGTTCATACCACTGCAAGGTGAGTTCGAACGAACCAGTCGACGAGGAAGATCGAGCAATGTACGTATACCCTAATTGCAGGACATCTGGGAAAGCTGGCGTCCGTCTACAGGCTACGAACTGCTAAAAGAACCGACGAGAGAATCCGGCTTACCAACGAAATAATAACCGGGATTCAGGCCATCAAGATGTACACGTGGGAGAAGCCGTTCGGTGACTTGGTCCAGATGGCCAGAAAGTGAGTGAATGTGTTTTTTTTGTTACTTCTAGCTAAATCTATCGCGTGTATTCCATTCGATCAACAGGCGTGAAGTAAATGCCATCACAGCAGCGTCGCTTGTCCGAGGGATAGTCATGTCTTTCACAACATTCGTACCAAGATTTTGCGTCTTCCTAACTGTACTCGCCTATATTTTATTGGGCAATGACGTCACGGCTGGAAAAGTCTTCATGCTTACCGCGTACTTCAACATCCTGCGAGAGGTGATGGCGATAAATTTTGCTCAAGGTGAGATTGACCTGCGAATTACACTAGCCGCGAACGCAGACGCAAAGAGAAATTCGATATTTTGTCGCAGGTGTGACTCAAGGGGCTGAAACCATGGTGTCGATTAAACGCCTGCAAGAATTCATGATGTACGACGAGACCGCTGCAATCAAGAAGGCCGGAGGTGGTGAGAAGGCCGGTGGCGAAACGGCCAAGGACGGTTCCATAAAGCTGGAAAACGCCGCCGCTAAATGGTTAGAGAGTTCCAAAAATGACACTTTGCGTAACGTCAATCTCGAGATAAGACCAGGCCAGCTGATCGCAATCGTTGGTCAAGTTGGTTCTGGAAAATCGAGCCTCTTGCACGCGGTTCTACGTGAAATGCCGCTGAATGCCGGTACCATTGAGGTTTGTGCGATAGGCAGTGACAACAAGTTTGATGAAGATACTAATCCTAATTCGAATGCCAACTATGGAATACTATCTATACACGACATTCGCACTTGCTTCAGGTCAGCGGGACCGTGGCGTACGCAAGTCAGGATCCGTGGCTGTTCGCTGGAACAGTTAAGCAGAACATATTGTTCGGTCGAGACATGGATCCGGGTAGGTACGAAAGAGTGGTAAAGGTCTGCCAGCTGAAGAAGGATTTCACCCTGTTCCCGTACGGCGATAAGACGGTCGTCGGTGAGCGGGGCGTCAGCCTGTCCGGGGGTCAACGGGCCAGGTGAGACATAGGTGTAAGACAGCTGTGCACGTGTTGCTGACCACGCGTTGGTATGCACATAATGATGTCCGATTATTGCGAAAAGGATAAACTTGGCGAGAGCCGTATACGCGAATGCGGACATCTACCTGATGGACGATCCTCTCAGCGCCGTCGACACTCGCGTCGGAAAACACATGTTCGAGGAATGTATCGTCGGATATTTAGAGGGGAAGACGAGAATCCTCGTTACCCATCAGCTACAGTATCTCAGGAACGTTGATAGGATCATTGTGCTGAGGGATGGAGCTGTGCAGGCCCAAGGGTAATTACTATGCGCGTAATTCTTAAGGGAATCCGTTCCCTTCTACCTCTACATGTGTTTTCAATGAGCTCATCCCCCCTGACTTTGATGTCATATAACAATCTTCAGGACCTGGGACGAGCTTCAGGCCTCCGGAATGGACCTCGGCCAGCTTTTGGAAACACCAGAGAAAACCAAGCCCGTATCGCAGCGGCAAATGAGTAGAACCGTGTCGCGTAGCAGCAGCGTCGGGTCGGAAAGTTCGGAAAAAACGGAGGACATTGTCGAAGAACAAAAAGCGCCGATCGAGGTACGCATACAGGCTGTTAGAACCGTTGTTCCGAATGTGGCGAATCTGTGTATTTGTATTTCAGGTAGCCGAAGCACGCACCTCGGGAGGCGTATCGGGCAAGGTGTATGCCGATTACTTTCGTGCCGGTGGAAACTGGTGCATTATCAGCATGATAGTGATGCTACTTTTGAGTGCCCAAATATTTGCGAGTTCCGGTGACTTCTTCATTTCCTATTGGATGGACTTGGAAGAAGTGAACGTTAGTAATTCGAAGCCAGCGTGGTACGGAGCAAGTATTCGCATCGTTAATTAATCGGCAATGTTACTGTGCCCCACTCTCCGCGCAGGTATCGGTAGCGGAATGGGACAGCATACTGTCGCGCGATCTCTGCATATGCATATACAGCGGATTGGTGGTCGGGACAATCGTCCTGGCCCTCGTCCGTGTGGTGTCCTTCTTCCGGATGAGCATGCGGGCGTCCATACGACTTCACGAAAAAATGTTCCGCGGCATAAGCCGAGCCACGATGCGATTCTTCAACACCAATTCCTCCGGCAGAATTTTGAACCGTTTTTCGAAGGACATGGGCGCCGTCGACGAAGCGCTTCCGGTTGCTATGATCGACTGTTTACAAGTTGCTATAGCACTACTTGGAACAATCATCAACATTGGCATATCGAATCCTTGGCTAATTATGCCCACCTTCGTCGTCGGCGTTGTGTTCTACTACTTCCGGCTCGTCTACCTGGCGACCAGCCACAGCGTCAAGCGTCTCGAGGGGATCAGTCAGTACTATACACGTTGAACCCTCTCGTATCATTCACTCGCGCCTGATGATGGCAATTAAAACGAACGTTCGGCACTTATTTTATAGCTCGATCCCCGGTCTTCAGCCATCTGAACGCGACGTTTCAGGGATTGACTACGATCCGAGCATTCGATGCGGGGGAAGTACTCACGAAGGAATTCGACCATCACCAGGATCTCCATTCTTCGGCCTGGTTCATACTCTTGGGATCTACACGAGTCTTCGTATTCTGGCTCAACTTGATTTCTGTTATTTACATAGCCCTTGTGGCCTTCAGCTTTCTCGTCATACCCGGCCAAGACTCGACCGGTGGTAACGTCGGTCTTGCGATCACGCAGAGTATCAGTCTGACGAGTACGTTCCATTGGGGAATGCGACAGAGTGCCGAGGTCCAGAATCAGATGACTTCTGTCGAGCGTGTTCTTGAGTACAGGTATACAAATTTCAGGACCCACCACGAGTCGAAACGGTGTATTCACCTCGTAACGGATTTCTGTTGTTTCAGTGTCGTTGACCAAGAACCACCATTGAAGAGCACCGCCCCGCAGAGTCAAAGCGTCGATTTTAAGAACCAGACGACTTCCGTCGAGCCTGTTGACGAGAATACGTAAGCCCTGAGTTATTCGCCATTATTTTACCTCCAAACTATCATCGCGCTTCTGTGATTTCAGTGTCCAAGAACCACTGTTGAAGGGCACGCTGGAAAACAAGCCTGATCCTAACTGGCCCGCGGAAGGACGGGTAGAATTCAAGGAGTTTTCGATGCGGTACGGACCCAGCGATGCGCTGGTACTGAGAGACTTGAACTTCGTGGTCGAGCCGCGGCAGAAAATCGGGATCGTCGGTAGAACGGGAGCCGGGAAGTCCTCTCTGGTCTCGGCTTTGTTTCGCCTGGCTTACCCGAGCGGTGAAATAGCGATAGACGGCATTGAGAGTGGGAAGCTAGGCCTGCACGACCTCCGTTCGAAAATAAGCATCATCCCTCAGGAGCCGTTTCTATTCTCCGGCTCTTTGCGCCGCAACTTGGATCCGTTCGGCGAATACCCGGACAGCTCGCTGTGGCAGGCGCTCGATGAGGTCGAGCTGAAGGGGATGGGGCTCGAGTTGCACGTCGCCGAAGGTGGCTCGAATTTAAGCGTTGGTGAGCGTCAGCTGGTATGCCTGGCCAGGGCGATTGTTCGCAACAATCGAATCCTAATATTGGACGAAGCTACGGCCAACGTGGATCCGAAGACCGACGAGCTGATACAGAGGACGATTCGCGAGAAATTCGCCAACTGCACAGTCCTCACCATCGCACATCGCCTCAACACCGTAATGGACAGCGACAAGGTCTTGGTAATGGACGCTGGGACAGTTGTGGTAAATATAACGCATCTTAGCGACCCATGCTCAATTGTCTACAAACCAATCGATCCCCCACAATGTCCAAGACATCTGTAATCACATGGTTTTCTCTATTGTTGCAGGAGTACGACCACCCCCACGTTCTACTGCAGAAAGAGAACGGATATCTGCGCGGCATGGTGGATCAAACCGGTAGATCAATGGCTGAGGTACTCACTCGGGTTGCTGAGAGCAACTATGTACCACTGCACGAGAGTCAGACTCACAGAGATCAGCTTATGTAACGGTGTGATGAAATCACATTGCAATCGAGTCACTTGTCGGAATAAGTGTTTCTCAACAGTAGAAATGCCGTTTGTTTTTCACAAGTCAAAATCACTCAATTGTTTTTGTTTACTTCACACAATGTAATAGAATAATACATTTTATCGCCCTATAATACATCGCGATGTTATAGGTATAGTATATAGATGTACTTTGGAATGTACATCAATAGTGTAGAAATGTGAGAGAGGAGTCTCAAATATAGTGATGACTACTCGATAGATCGCATTATAATCTATAATACAGAAATAGGATTAGGCCGTGTAGCTGGTTATTCCTGCTGGCAGAATTTAACCAAGCATGAAGAGTGTTCTATCCGCTTGGTAAATAGTACATTGTACAACAAGGGGGGGAAATGGGTCATTTCCAGCGAGGGTCAGATGATGTTGCACGAGTCGGAGTCGAGGGCGCCGAAGGCGCCTGAGACAAAAACGAGTGCGACGTCATCACCCGAGCTCGAAATTACCCTCCCCCCCTTGTTGCACACCGTAATTTTTTTAACGAGTGCATGTATAGGCACTTTTTCGCGCATGCACGACCGAAATTTTGAAATATTTGAGAACCTTCGAATCGGTCTCTTGGAAGGTAGTCATGGATCCATTACCTCCCTAGGGAGGTGGGGAGGAGGGATTTATAATCACCCAGTAAACGAAAAGGAATTGGGTATGTGGAAAACGGTATTAATACGAATTAGATGGAATTAAAAAGACCTGTGTGTCAATTCTTAGCAATTTTTTTAAATTCTATTTAATTCGTGTGAATTCCGTTTTGCACATACTCAATTCGTTTCAATTCGTGTTCGTTTACTGGGCAATTATTCAATTATGATGATTGGTCCGTGACCGAAGATTCGGTATTCCATTCGACATTTCTTTGCTCTTTGAAATGTGATGGATTATTCGATTACGGCCCCTCGTTAGTTACATCTTGTAGTCAATTTGTTATCATACGATTTTGTTAAACACGATATTCAATAATAAACGTTCTGTTATAATGATCAAATACCACATGTGGATACTGCGTGATAACATATTCGATAGGATGAGCAGGAGCCAGAAGGTTATCAATAATCAGAATGATATGGGAATAGGGATGTATTATAGTCGTAGAATTGAAGAAAAAAATCTGAACACAGACATTTTTTATTTGTCATTAAATCCTCACACTCCTATGTATTTGTATAAACACCTAGCTGTAAACCGTACATATACACTCCGACAAATGACATATCGGATACGCATACAATGACGAGGAGTTTCGGCATTGATATCATTATATCGACGCTGCTTACGAAGACTAGCACGTTTCAGATTTGTTACGAAAACTAGCACGTTTCAGATTTCACCGCGAAGACTAGCACGTTTCGATATTTACCACGAAGACTAGCACGTTTCGATATTCACCACGAAGACTAGCACGTTTCAGTTATCTCCGCAAAAACCACCATGCTTTGATTATTGTAACAAGGATTTTCTGATGATTTGTGCGGTGTGCGATGGTCGAAATGAAAGTCAATTTGCGGATGTAGAAGTGCGTTTTTTTGCATCAAAATAAACTTGTAAATATTCTCGAAATTATGTTGTCGTGGAGGGATTAGGAAAATTGATGCTGTTTTCACAGGTTCTTTACAGATGTTTCAAATTTCTGATTGATTCATTATGGAGCACCCGAAAAAATTATTCGAACATTTGTTAAATAACTTCAATAGGTCGTTTGTATATTTTACAGTACACAGTTAGAGAATGATAAAATGTTCCAAAATAGAAATAATATTCGTTTCAGTTCGACAAACATACTAATCTTCGCGGCGAAATCCGAAACGTGCTAGTCTTCGTGGCAAATATCGAAACGTGCTAGTCTTCGTGGTTAATATCGAAACGTGCTAGTCTTCGTGGTAAATATCGAAACGTGCTAGTCTTCGTGGTTAATATCGAAACGTGCTAGTCTTCGTGGTAAATATCGAAACGTGCTAGTCTTCGTGGTTAATATCGAAACGTGCTAGTCTTCGTGGTTAATATCAAAACGTGTTAGTTTTCGTAAGAAATCTGAAACGTGCTAGTCTTCGTAAGCAGCGTCGATATCAAGTACAGTTAGTGTTTAGAATGAGAGTCCAGTACCCTTCAAATTCTCACGAGTCCAATCGTCGAATTGCTTGATAATCTCAGGAGGCATGACAGTCTTCCACTGTCCAGTCGTACCGTTTCGCATGAATACTATCTGATTTGGATCATTGTGTGACATTTTCTCAGCCATTGATAGATTTTCTTCTTTGTTGACTGCCGGATTCGCTCTCATGCTCTTGAAACTCAAGTGTTCAACGAGCAAGGAGACTTGATCGCTCGTCAAATTTTTGCCTAGGAATGTCGCGGTCTTTTTCAACACTGATGGCAAATCCTGCGGAATAAAATCAGAGCTTACAAGGAGAAACAACAGTATGGAGAACCTAATAATGCGGAGTCAGCCGAAAGAATAATCATATCTTGAGAACATCATTGGGTGCTCCATCAGTGATCGTGACTCACCTCTTTCATATCCTCGTACTTGAGGAAGAGCATGTTGTAGTCATTCCTTTTATTCCAGTAGCTCAGCACGTTTTTCCAGTATGGCCCGTATTCAGCTGAAAATACAATTAGATTAGCAATCAAAGTCGGAAACGTCTGTCAGATAATAAATGACTGAAACTCCAATCCAGGTGAATGTTATCAAAAACTAGATGTAACGGGTACCCCTGTAGGTGCATAGAATCAACTATTAACACGAACCTTTATCGCCAAGATAGATTTTGTAAAGATCTTCAAGATTACTCTGGAATCCCAAGAGTCTAGAGAAATGATAATAGGAAATGCAAGCATCCTTCGCGTTGCGACAAATATATATGATCTTTGGCTTTTTTTCGCCACTCCTCAGTTGACGTGGAAGAAGATCAGTCGGAAGATGTGACTTGATGAATCGGGGACTAGGCATGTTTGCTGTGTAATTTAAAGTGTCGAACAGATAATCACCAGGATCAACTTCTGGGCGGGACATCTCGATGAATATTGCCTTATCGGGTATAAAGATTTGCATTCTTGAACAAAAAAACGTATAGAATCAACCAAATCCTGATCCTGCTATAATTCGGCAGCGCCATGGTCGAAGTATTTTGATTATCATCACTGCCGACCTACAGGTCCTGAGATGTTCAATTTATGATTCACTATTGTAGACTGAAGTAAGAAAGTCGGGAAATACTGAGAGAGAACTTTGAATGTATCATATCGAGACTTACTCAAGCAGTGGAAATCTCTCCTGCAACCTAAGTTTTATTTTCTCGGAGTCCAAACCATTGGCGATACACCATACCATCTCCTGTGCCCACGTCGTACCTTGAGGATACAGGCCCAAACATTGATTATTACTTCGCAGAAGCGTCATTCGTCGTGCAATTGGACGATCATCATTTTCAAAGACTTGCAAAGCTTGTAAAAATATTTAAGAATGATCACCTGACTTTTGAAAGCCGCAGACCCAAACGTCATCGTCACGAACTTCGAAGTTCTCAATAGTGTCGGAATACTTTACGTATTTCTCCGGCAGGACCCATCCGTCTACGTCTATATAATTAGTACGACGGTAGCTGGTCGAGGCTTTATGCAAGAGATCTGCCAGTTCTCCGGTAAGAGGTGTGATTTTATGGGGTGCCATTTCCTTCGTAGGAATTCGTTCAAGTAAGAATTCTCAATCTCTGAATCCAAACAACTGTCCGTCAACATCCGACTGGCTTACATTGAGACCGAGCTATGAGTTTGGGTATAATATCTGGATCGAATTCTGGACCACGTAATGACATGAATATCTTATGTAACATAGATGAGTCTGTGTATTTTTGACGGCGACGTTGATAAGTCCCCTCCATTGTGGATGGCCTATTCGGCCTATTTGCGCAGTAAAGTTAAATTAAAACTTCTAGTGTTCAAGCACTGCGTTCGTCATCGTCAAAGTTCAATGTTGGTATCATGCTTTTTACGAAAATTTCAAGCAGTAAAAAATAACGAAAACCGCTGAAGCGGTCGCACGTCAAGTTGAAGTCGACAATACACTTCGGTTTCCTTCCGGGTCATGGCGCGAAGAAAGTTCCTTGTTCATTTGACTTGATGAAAATGGGTTGAATATTGAAGGGGTTAAACTGAAAGGCTTTTATGAAGAAACGGTATAACTCAAGTTATTTCGTTCTCTCAAATATCTAGATAAAATGAGATGAAATTATGGAAGTGATGTTTTCGGATAATCACTTGAAACGCGAAACATTTCGGGTAAGGAAACGTATTTTTAATAGCGCAGAGATTATCGAAGAGATTTAGGACACTGCTTCAGCGGACTTATCATTGGCAAAAAAAGATGACAAGGCGCAGATGTGTTATCAGAATATATACGAAAAAGGGTCTGATAAAAATTGAGGGCAAACTGTTGATACGTAAGCTATAGTATTGAAGAAAACTATTGGTATACGTATACACTGAGAGAACAGTTTATTTATAGTTAATAAAATTCATTTGATGTTAACAAATGATAATTTCGGATATGCCGAATCGAATCTTCATTTATAGTTAAGAAACCGTATATTTGAATTAACATATATACATATATATATATATTTATATTAATTAAACATTTGTTAACAGTTAATAAATTTCGATTTGGTAGAATTTCTGATATACCTCAACCGAATGTTTCAATTATTGAATTGATACGATATTCTACTATACCTAAATAAGGTATTTTAATAATAAACAGATCTTCGTTGCGAACAAATAGATATTTTACCACGATGTTTCAACTGATTTTTCATTTGAATCAAGCGTTACATATCATTACGGCAAATAAATGCGTCTAAACAAAGGATATATTTGCTGGAAATACCACTGAATTTTTTTGTGTTTTCAGGGAGCAGAATATTCATTCATGGTTATCGAATATACTAACGGTTAATAAATATTTTTGGAAAATGGCCGAGTGAATACATTTATTTATTATAAATATTGTATTTATAAATAAACTGTTCTCTCAGTGCAATTGTGACTGGTTTGAACTTTTTGTGGTTCTATTTACATAATCAAAAGCAATAATATTTACTATCATGCTGTGAAATTATCAGCTACTATGTGATTATTGCCTAATAACACACTGAGAGAAAACCGCGATATAACTGTCACAATACACCATGGTTAAAATTTTATTGTTATTATATATATTGTTCGGAAGAATTTTCGGAATCGATTGATACCTTTTTCATCGCCATGGGAATTATTTCGATGTTATATTCCAGATTGACTGAACTATTGGGGTACTTTTGGGTACCCAAAGGTGTTCAAGGAGTAATTGAGCCACAGACTCAGAGGATCAGGAACTATACAACTTTATGACCTTCAAGATTTCAATAGAAAATGTATCACATTTCGATTACTATCCGAGCCTAGACATCGAAAACGCAAAAACAAAATCCACAGCGCCAATTTGAATTCAATTCCGAACACATACGTTCAAAAACATGTTACTTTCATTCAAAAATAGTCTACAGATTGTTCTTACGTAATTCGCCGAGAAAATTGACATTAGAATTACGCAAAAACAATTTGTCTCCGGGCCCAGTCGTTGGAACTGTTTGGAAGAATATTGTGGATCTGTGTGATGAATTGGTAATATTTTGATGATGTTTCGCAGACTACAGATAATCAAGCGAATTGCAACATCGCGTTGCAATCAACGAATTTCGGCGGTCAATTAACGAATGATCATTTCTATATAGAATGACTAAATTATGGCGAAAAAAAAAAACGCACGGCCGTTTCAGCGTTGGTCGTTATTTTTCAGTGCTTGAAATTTTCGTGAAAAGTATGAAACCAACATTGAATTTTCACGATTACAAACGCAGTGCTTAAACACTAACAGTTCTAATCTAACTTTACTGCTAACTATCAGTGACGTAGCCAGGATGGGGCAAGGGTACCCCCCCCCCCGCCCCAGCAAAAAAAAGCTGGCTACGCCGCTCTTAACTTCCATAAGGGAGAGGACCTACCGTTTTATCAATGTCTCGGTAAAAAATCAGTTCAGATAAGATATTTATGTGGTCCAGCGTTCAATGCGAAGATTATACCCAAACTCATACCTCGGTCTCAGTGTAAGCCAGTCGGCTGTAGACGGATAGTTCTGTTGATTCAGAGATTGACGACTCTTACTTGAACGAATTCCTACGGAGGAAATGGCTGTCCATAAAATCACACCTCTTACCGGAGAACTGGCAGATCTCTTGCGCAAAACCTCCAGCTACAATGGTTTTAAGTATACAGACTTAGATGGATGGATCTTGCCGGAGGAATACGTAAAGTATTCCGAAACTATTGAGAACTTAGAAGTTCGCGACGATGACGTTTGGGTGTGCGGCTTTCCAAAGTCAGGTAATCATTTTTATAACTTTGACTACATTTTCGAGTCTTTAAAAATGATGATCGTCCAACTCGACGACAAACGACAGTTATGCGACGTAATGATAAGCATTCGGGCCTGTATCTTCAAGGTACGACATGGACACAAGAGATGGTATGGTGTATCGCTAATGACTTGGACTTTGAGAGAGGAAAGATTGCTGTGGAGAAAAGAGTTCCCTTGCTTGAGTAAGTCTCGATATGATACATTCAGAGTTCTTTCCAAGTATTTACCGACTTTATCACTTTAATTTACAATAGTAGATAATTGAACATCGGAGACCCGTCGCAGTGATGAATGAACATGCTTTGACGATGACGCTGCCCAATTATTGGCAGCATCAGAATTTAGTTAATACTGTACGTTTTTTCGTTCAAGAGTCCAATCCGTTGTGCTGGCCGGTGCCGCAGGAACTGAACCTGCTGATCATCGGTTCGACACTTTGAATTACATAGCAAACATGCCCAGTCCTCGATTCATCGCCACACATCTTCCGACTAATCTACTTCCACGTCAGCTGAGAAGTGGCGAAAAAAAGCCAAAAATTATTCATATTCGTCGCAACCCGAAGGATATTTGCATTTCTTTCTGTCATTTCCTTAACCTCTTGGGAGAAACGATAGATATTGAAGATTTTTACACACTCTTCCTTAACGATCTGGGTTCGTGTGAATCGTTGATTTTTTATAGTACACTAGCTGGTATCCGTTAAGATTTCGTTAATACATTTAATTTTTAATGACATTCACCTGGATTAGAGTTTCAGATATTTATTATCCGACAGACTCTTTCGACTTTGATTGCTAATCTGAATGTACTTTCAGTTTCAAACGGGCCATTGTTCAAGTATTTGCTGAGCTACTGGAATAAAAGAAATGACTACAACATACTCTTCCTCACGTACGAGGATATGAAAAAGGTGAGCCACAGACGTTGATGGAACACAATACTTTTTTTTCAACCGATTCGACATTATAGTAGGTTCTTAAATCCTGAATACTATTTTTTTTTCCCTGAAAACCCTGATTGGATTCCGCAGGATTTGCCATCAGTGGTGAAAAGACGGCGAAATTCCTCGGCAAGTATTTGACGAACGATCAAGTCTCCTTGCTCGTTGAACACTTGAGTTTCGAGAGCATGAAAGTCAATCCGGCAGTCAACAAAGAAACAATTATATCACACGGTAAAACAATGTCACACATTGATCCAGATCAGGCAGCATTTATACGGAACGGAACGACTGGACAATGGAAAGATGTGATGCCTCCTGAGATTATCAAGCAATTCGACGATTGGACTCATGAGCACTTGAAGGGTTCTGGACTCTCATTTTAAACATCTGCTGTGCTTGATATCAATGCAGAAACTCTTTGTCATTCTATGTATATCCGGTAGGTCATTTTTTGCAGTGTATTTGCGGTTTTCATATGTTTATACAAATACAAATATGAGCGTGTAGATGGAAAGACGAATAAAAATTGTCTGCAACCAGATTTTTCTTCATTTCTACGACTTTATCCCTATTCCCATATTCTTCTGATTATTGATGACCTTACAACTTCTTATCATCTCCTCCATTTTTATTAGGCAATATCCACATGGTAAGTGCTGATTATAACAGGATATGTGTTATTCAATATCGTGTTTATCAAAATCGTATGACAACACATTGACTACTAGATATATCTATGCGAGGTCACGTAATCAAATAATCCATCACATTTCAAAGAGCAAAACAAAATGTCAAATGAAATACCAAATCTTCAGTCAATAAGGACCGAGCATTATAATTAAATAGTTGGATATAAATCAGATATCCAGAACTTGTTATTGTTCATTCTTTATTGTGTTCATAAGGAATGAAAGAAAGTCATTCATGTTTGATTATTGATTATTGATGACCTTCTAGCTTCTCATCATCTCCTCCGTTGTTATTAGGCAATAGGGGAAGGTAGGGCAAAACGGACCGGGAGGGCAAAACGGACCGAGAGGGCAAAACGGACCGCCTGAAAAATTTCTTCGGAATTTTCGGAATAGGAAAAGGGTACCTTTCCCTATATCCACATGTAGTCCATACGCAATACCCCCCTGCCGTGATCACTAAGAGCTGCCCTCAATTTTAACATTGGATTCCATGTTTTCGGGGTCCGGGAATCCGAATCTAATGGTCATTTTGCCGTCCCATTGGGTGATTATTTGTTATAAACAAATTTACCCCCATTTTTTATGAAAAAATAACTTTACCGGGGAACTAACAGAGATGAAAAAAAAAAACAGTTCAGATCAAAGTTGTAGCGCTCACAGGAAGTCCGCGTTACCTCGCCGCTAACAGCACCATCCATTACGTGCAAAATTCGACCCACACTGTAAAAAATGTTTGTTGTAAATTTACTAAAATTGTATTGGAAGTTTTATGCATATACGGTGTTGTAAATTTACTACATATTTGTGAAGGTATTTTAAATACTTGCATCTCAAATTTACTGTACTTTTACAGCGAAGTTACTGAGCAATAGTGTAGTAATTTTAGCAAACCTGAGTATTATAAATCAACTCATGATTTGCAAATTTAAAATGTATTTGTCTATCAATTTTGATGTGCATGTATTTTGAATATCGATGCTCTCGGTAGAAAAGTGTCCAACTCCACTTTTTTTCAAAAGGCATTTTTTTGTACGTCATGTTGAGAAATATCATTCTTCATACGTTTTTTGGCTCTCCTGAAAAATTTACAAAAATGGAGTTAGACAATTTGCTAATTAGAACGTCGATATGTCACACTGATCACGCAATTTTACGAGGCATGTGTACATTAAATTTGATTACTCTCGGAGTCAAGTTACTGAACATTGCGACGCCTCAACGTAGAATTATGGTATCTCAAATTGTGGTAGAAAATCATGATATTTCAAATTCTGGCTGAAAAACTTAATATCTCCAATTCACGTTGCAAAACATGATATCTCTAATTCTGGTTGAAGATATGTGCTGCAGTCATCAAGTCGGCGGTCAAAAGAAACACATTTGGTAAAGAATGTGGTCTGACTCGGGAGCTGAGAGTGTCAGAGTAAATTGGCGATGCATACTTATAGTCAACGGGGCATAGATGTACTTGCGAGAGAGAGGCAGGCTTTGAAGCATCTATCGGTATAAAGCAGTACTAATCACCGGGGCACTGACGTACAAAATGTTCCTCAGCAAACGTTGACGAATCGTTGAGAGTAAAATTCATAAACGTTTTGGTGATTCTGCTGTCCAGTTTTGTAAAATCGAAAACTTGGTTATTAAATTGAAATAAATGCTTACCGAATTTACTTTACTAGCCATATTTGTAATTTCAATATACTTGAGCCCAATTTTCTTTAACCTGTCTGTAGTGAATTCAGCAAACTGCTCAGTAAATTTCTAGTATTGTGTAGTGAATTTACGAAACAAATGAGATTACTATACACGTTTAGTGTATTTAGGATGACGTTACGTATTTCTCGTACTGAGTATAGTAAAATTAATTTTTTTTTGTTGTGAATGTAATAAATATGCATAGTAATTGACTTCCCTACGTGAAATTAGTGATTTCCCGAGATTTTTGTACAGTAAATGTATTGTAAATTCACAATCATTTTTTACAGTACAGTGGATGAAAGATAAAAAATGTCTGCATTCAGATTTTTCTTTTCTCATCATTTCTATGACTCCCTATATTCTCATATCATTCTGATTATTGATAGCCTAGTTCTGGCTTCCTTTCATCCTATCGATTGTTATTGAGCAATATCCACATAGTAACTGATAATTTGACAGCATGGTAGTAAATATTAATGCGTTTGATTATATAAATCGAACCACAAAAAGTTCGAACCAGTCAAAATTGAACGAACAAGTGCGTTTCAAGGCTGTTTTTCGCTGTATCTTACATTTCATTTTCACGAAAAATGCTAATAATGAGTGAAAACAGTTGGTACAAACAATAATACGACAAACCGTTCATACTTACATAGTTTTCTCCAATACTAGCTTACGTATCAACAGTTTGCTCCCGAATTTTATCAGCCGCTTTCTCGAATATATTCTGATACCACATCCGCGCTTCGTTTGACCCAAATTTCACCAAAGTTCGTAGGTCATCTTTGTTGAGGAGATATTTATGTGGTCCAGCATTCAATGCAAATATTATACCCAAACTCGTACCTCGGTCTCAATGAAAGCCAGTCGGCTGTAGACGATTAGTTCTTTCGGTCCAGAGATTGACAACTCTTACCTGAAAAAATTTCCACGAAGAAAATGGCACTCCATGAAATCCCACTTCATAACGGAAAACTAGCAGATCTCTTGCATAAAACGTCAACCAGCTGCCGTGGTACTAATCATATAGACGAAGATGGATGGAACTTGCCGAAGAAGTACACAAAGTTTTCCGATATTATTGAGAATTTCGAAGTTCGTGACGACGACGTTTGGGTCTGCGGATTTCCAAGGACAGGTGATGATCTCTAGATTTCCATATACCATTCACGCGTTCATAAAAATAATGATGATTGACGTTTCTGTGCCAAGCAATGACCAGTATCTGCTTCTGCATCCTCCAGGTACGACATGGACGCAAGAGATGGTATGGACCATCGCTCATGACCTAGACTTTGAAAGAGGAAAAGTTCCTATGGATGAAAGAACTCCCTTCTTCGAGTGAGGCTCGACATAAGACATTCTTACTCGACTTTATTGCTTTAGTTTGAAATAGTAGATACTTGAAAAATTCAGGACTCATAACGCTGCCCAGTCATCGGCAGGATCAGGATTTAGTTAATTCTGTACGTTTATTCTTTCGAACAGCCACCTTCTGATCTATGATGAGGCGAGATTGCTAGAGAGACGGCCGACAGGCATTGATCCTGCCGATTTTATGTTCCTCACTTTCGATTACATAGCAAACATGCCCAGTCCTCGAGTCATCAAGACACATCTTCCGACTCATCTACTTCCACGCCAACTGAGAAGAGGCGAAACAAAGGCCAAAATCGTGTATGTTTGTCGCAACGCGAAGGATACTTGCATTTCACTTTATCATTTTTCCAAACTCTTGGGACGCCAGCGAAGTATTGAAGATCATTACACACTCTTCCTCGGCAATAAAGGTTTGTGTCAAAAGTCAATTTCAGATAGACGGGTACCCGCTAAGATCTCGTTATTACATCTTATCGTTAAAATATTCACCTGCATTAGAGGCTTTTCAGATACCGATTATCTGACAGACTTTTTCGACTGTGATTAATAAGCTGAACCTACTTCCAGTTTGCTATTCGCCATTCTGGAAGAACGTGCTGGGCTACTGGGATAAAAGAAATGACTCTAACGTGCTCTTCCTGAAGTATGAGGATATGCAAGAGGTGAGAGACAAACATTGATGGCATAACATCATCAAGACATGACCTTTTTTTCGCGTGATTTCACATCGCTGCAGGGTTTTCAAAACCTGAATACTGTTAGTTTTCCTTGAAAACCGTGAAAACCCTGATTGCATTTTGTAGGATTTTCCGGCAGTGGTGAAAAAGACCGCGACGTTCCTCGGCAAGAATTTAACGAACGATCAAGTCTCCTCGCTCGTTGAATATTTGAGTTTTTCGAACATGAGAGTAAATCCGGCAGTCAACAAAGAGAAACTCGTATCACGGGCTAAAAAAATTTCACACTATGATCCAGATCAGGTGGCATTTATTCGGAGCGGAACGACTGGACAGTGGAAGAATGTGATGCCTCCTGAGATTATCAAGCGATTCGACGATTGGACTCGTGAGAATTTGAAGGGTACTGGACTCTCATTTTGAACATCTGCTGTGCTTGATATCGATGCAGAAACTCCTTGTCATTTTATGTACATCCCCTATGTCATTTTTCGCAGTGTTTGTGCGGTTTTCGTATGTTGATACAAATAAATATAAGAGCGTGTGAATGGAAGGGCGAATAAAAATTGTCTGTAACCGGCTATTTTCCTTCATTTTTACGATTACATCCCACTCCGGACGATTCTTCATCTTCCATACATCAATTATTCTGCCTCACCTCGTCAATATCCTTGTACTTAAGGATGAACATCTCAAAGATGTTTCTTTCATTCCAGAAACACGCTGTTTCCGAATGACTCAGAGTCAACTGAAAATACTCCACAGTCTAGCAATCAACCGCCTTGAGAAAGACTGTTGGCTAATCTATCTCTGAAGAGTTTTTTTTTCTCTTCTTTCACTTCGAAAAAGGGCGATCGATGACCGATGAACCTTTTTTTATATAGAATGACTGAATTATGAAAAAAAAAAAGAGAAATTGCAAACTCTGCGGTAGAGGCAAAGTAATTTTTCAGCACAAGGCACTCTACGGCTCTTTCAAGATCATGCCATCGTGCCATGTCCTCAAGAAAACCCAACTGTGTATTGTCGACTTCAACTTGACATACGCCACCGTTTCAGCACTTGTTGCCATCTTCCAGTGCTTAGAATTTCATGAAAAGTTTGATACCACCGTTAAATTTTGACGATGACTTGAACACTAGCAGTTCGGGTCTAATCTTACTGGCGAAAATAAATAGGCTATTCATAATGGAGGGGACTTATCAAAGTCTCCGTCGAAACCAGTTCACTTATCGGTATCAGAGAAGATATTTACGTGGTCTGGCATTCAATGCAAGAATTATAAAACTCATACCCCGGTCTCAATGTAAGCCAGACGTGTGAACGAACAGTTCTTTTCATACGGAGATTGACGACTCTTACTTGAACGAAGTCCTACGGAGGAAATGGCACTCCATAAAATCACACCTCTTACCGGGGAACTGGCAGATCTTTTGCACAAAGCCTCGACCAGCTACCGTGCTATTAATTATACAGACGTAGATGGATGGATCATGCCTGAGGGATACGTAAAGTATTCCGAAACTATTGAGAACTTCGAAGTTCGTGACGATGACGTTTGGGTCTCCGGCTTTCCAAAGACAGGTGATCATTTTTGTAACTTTTACGAAACATTTTCGAGTCTTAAAAAATGATGACCGTCCGACTCGACGACGAACGACGCTTGTGCGACGTAATAACAAACAATTCGGGCCTATATTTTCAAGGTACGAATTGGACACAAGAGATGGTATGGTGTGTCGCTAATGACTTGGACTTTAAGACAGGAAGGCTTTTACAGGAAAGATTTCCTACGTTTGAGTAAGTCTCGATATGATACATTCAAAGTTCTTTCTTAGTATTTTCGGACTTCATCACTCTAGTTCACAATAGTAGATAATGGCACATCCCAGGACCTGTAGGTGCGCAGTGATGAATCAACATGCTTTGACAATGACGCTGCCCAATTGTTGGCAGGATCACAATTTGATTAAAGGCCTGTTCAGACCAGGCGGAACCTACCGGAACGGAAGAGAACGGAAGAGAGCGGAACGGAAGTGATCCGAAGCCTGTGGAAGTCCGTGGAAGCAATCAGAAATTTTCGATCGTACGCGTCAGGGGCGAAAAATAAGGAAAAGAAAATGGAGAAGCAGTCAGTTCTGTAGAATATACGATAAATGACTAAATGAATATCGTTCGCCCCTGACGCGTACGATTGAAAACTTCTGCAGTTCCGTTCTCTTCCCTTCTCTTCCGTTTCGGTAGGTTCCGGCTGCGGTTGGTCTGAACAGGCCGTTATTCTGTACGTTTATTTGTTCAAGGAGGCAATCCAATGTGCAGACCAGTCCCGCAGGAACTGAACCTGCTGATTATCTGTACGATACTTTGAATTACATAGCAAACATGCCAAGTCCTCGATTCATCAAGACACATCTTCCGAGTGATCTACTTCCACGTCAGCTGAGGAGTGGCGAAAAAAAGGCAAAAATCATATATATTTGTCGCAACCCGAAGGATACTTGTATTTCTTATTATCATTTCTCTAACCTCGTGGGATTTCAGAGGAATATTGAAGATCTTTACACACTCTTTCTTGGCAATATGGGTTCGTGTCAATCGTTGATCTGGCATACACTGGTATCCGTTAAGATTCCGTTAACACGCACCTAATTTCTGATAACATTCACATGGATTAGAGTTTCCAGAAATTTATCATCGGACAGACTGTTTCGACCTTAATTGCTAATCTGAATGTACTTTTAGTCTCCCGTGGGCCATTCTGGAAGAGCGTGCTGAGCTACTGGAATAAAAGAAATGACTACAACATGCTCTTCCTCAAGTACGAGGATATGAAAGAGGTGAGCCACATGAGACATTGATGCAGGAAGACAATATTTTTATTTCAACCGATTCCACATCAGTAGGTTCTTAAATCTGAATACTGATCATTTTTCCTAATATCCTTGATTGGATTCCGTAGGACTTGCCATCAGTGGTGAAAAAGACCGCGACATTCCTAGGCAAGAATTTGACGAACGATCAAGTCTCCTTGCTCGTTGAACACTTGAGTTTCGAGAGCATGAAAGTGAATCCGGCAGTCAACAGAGAAACAGAAGTATCACAAGCTAAAAAAATGTGCCACAATGATCCGGATCAGGTGGCATTTATACGGAACGGAACGACTGGACAGTGGAAAAATGTGATGCCTCCTGAGATTATCAAGCAATTCGACGACTGGACTCATGAGCATTTGAAGGGTACTGGACTCTCATTCTAAACATTTGCTGTGCTTGATATCAATCCAGGAACTCTTTGTCCATGTATATCCGGTACGTCATTTTCGCAGTGTATGTGCGGTTTTTACATGTTTATACAAATACAAATATGAGCGTGTAGATGGAAAGACGAATAAAAAATAGTCTGCAACCAGATTTTTCTTCATTTCTACGATTATATCTCTATTTCCATATTCTTATGATTATTGATGATCTTACAGCTTCCTATCATCTCCTCCATTGTTATTAGGCAATAACCACATGGTAAGTGCTGATTATAACAGGATATGTGTTATTCGATATCGTGTTTATCAAAATCGTATGACAACACATTGACTACTAGATATATCTATGCGAGGTCACGTAATCAAATAATCCATCACATTTCAAAGAGCAAAAAAAATGTCAAATGAAATACCAAATCTTCTGCAGTCAAGGTCCGAGCATTATAATTAAATATAGTTGGTTACGTAAATCACATGTTTAGAACTTGTTATTGTTAACTCTTTATTGTGTTCATAAGGAATGAAAAAAAAGTCATTCATGTATAGATAGATACAAGGAGTGTTCGCAATATTCATAATGACAGTCCACTGCTGTTCAAATTCTCTCGTGTCCAGTCGTCGAATCGCTTGATCACTTCAGGATTCATTACAGTCTTCCACTGCTCCGTAGTTCCGCTGCGTATAAATTCTCCTTCGTTGTCATGCTTTAGAACTTGTTTAGCTAGTGATATGGTCCCTTCGTTGTTGACACCTGGATTCACCTTCATGCTCGAAAAACTTAAGTGTTCGATCAGCAACGAGTGTTGATCGGTTGTCAAATTCTTGCCAAGAAATGTGGCAGTCCTTTTTATCATCGATGACAAATCCTAAGAAATTTTATAAAATGTTCAAACCACTCTTATATCATCACGAATGTCAATCTTTCTGTCTCACTTTTTTCAAATCCTCGTACTTGAAGAAGAGGATGTGGGGGTCATTTCTTCTATCCCAGAAACCCAGCACGTGTTTCCAGAATGGCGCCCAATGAACTGAAATAAAATTTGCATGTAGTTCAACCCAGATAAATGTACTGAAATATGGGATGTAGATAAGTGTGGGTAAAGAAAAATAATTGAAACTGTACCAGTACCTGTGTCTCCAAGGAAGAGCCTGCAATGGTCATCAAAACTTCCCGTGAATCCCATCAAGAGTTTGTTGAAATGATAAAGTGAGACGCACGTATCCTTTGCGTTGCGACAGACGTATACGACTTTCGCCTTTTTTTCTCCATTTCTCAGCTGTCGTGGGAGCAAATCGACCGGAAGATGCGTCTTGATCAATCGAGGACTGGGCATATTTGCAGCGTAGTCTATGCTGTTCACTGCAAATTCTGCAAGCTCAGTTCCCACCGGATGACGTAGTAAGAATTTCGCCGTATCAAGCATAATAGACCGCCTGTTCAAACATATAAACGTACGAAATAAAATACGTGAAGACTACGCAAAAAAAAGTCCTACTATCCTCACAGGGCAGCGTCATGATCGAAACATATCGATTCATCCACTGTGTGAACTCACTCGAGCAACGGAAACCTTTCAGACATTTTCACTTTTCCTCCTTCGGAGTCCAAGTCGTGGATAATACTCCAGATCATCTCTTGAGTCCATGTTGTACCTGAAGCATCAAATATTCATTGTCAATCAGGGAACTAGAGATTGTCGTTATTTATTAGCTATCATATGTTCAAACCTGTTTTTGTAAAACCGCAGACCCACACATCGTCGTCACGAATTTCAAAGTTTTCTATGGCATCGGCGTACTCCACGTAATACTGAGGCAGTATGCATCCGTTCACGCTTACGTAATCAGTGCAGAACTCGGTAATCATGGTTTTTTTCAAAAGGTCTCCCAGCTCTCCCTTGACAGGAGTGATTTTTCGAACGGACATCTTTTCCACAAGTGTTAAATAGGCTTAGTTTCACCAAATATATATCAATTTGAAAATTATACCATTTATTCCGAACCGCGAGCTGTCAATTCTTGAATCTTGAGAACTAATGACCAACGAATCAGCTCATGCTTATCCATATAGGTGAGTTGATAACTCTCGTCACAATCTTACCCTTTCCGCCCGGCCCATCAAGAATACTTGATAATTATTCCTTATCATTAGTCCTTGACTAAAGATTCGGTGTTTCATCAACCTTTTGATCACCCTTTGAGATCTGATGGATTATTTGATCGTCGATACCTGATTACATCACCTCGTATAGGTACAACTTGTCATCAGTTAATGATGTTATGCGATTTTGATGAACACGACATCGAATAACAAACATTCTGTTATATTCGTCAGTTACCGTGTGGAATAATGTGAATATTGCTCATTAACGTCAGAGAGCATGTCAATGACACGTGGAAGGCGTACTTAGGTATTCCAGTTGAGTTAATTTACTCTTCAAAGTCCATGACGATTGTATACGGACTGGAAGTTTCTCAAAATAATATAGTTTCGAAAGTTTGCTGTGAGAGCTCAATACTCATCAATAAGATAATAATGCCATGATGCTGAAGGTTCAGAATCGTCTAATGACCGATCGAATTATTGGATTTAACAGGATTTGCCATCGGTGATAAAAAAGACCGCGATATTCCTTGGCAAGAACTTGACGAACGATCAAGTATCCTTGCTCAATGAGCACTTGAGTTTCGAGAGCATGAAGGCCAATCCGGCGGTGAACTACGAAGAGGCTGTATCACGGGCTCAGAAATTTCTGCCAGAGAAACGTGACGTGATGATATAACGTGGATGGATGCATATTGCCACATCATTACAAACAGTTTGCTGATGCTATAGAAAACTTCGAGATTCGCGACGACGACATTTGGATCCTGGGTTTTCCAAAGACGGGTTAGTATGCATACATGATAACAGCCAGAGGCATTAATGATCTCCGATCTTTCATATCATCTTATCCAGAATTTTGAATTCGGTAATGTGCAACGAAGCGTTCATTCATATGCTACATTTTTCAGGTACGACTTGGGCAGAGGAGATGGTATGGAGTATCGCTAACGACTTGGACTTTGAGCGAGGCAAAGTGCCCGTTATTGAGAGGGTTCCAATACTTGAGTAAGTCTGGACATATGCCGATCAAAGTTCTCGCTGTTTTCTTATTCTATTGCTTATGTTTCCAGCAACAGGAAATTAAAAATTTCACGTCGTATAAAACGAATATGGATATGTTCCAATCATGGTGCTGCCCAGTGATATTGGCATGAGAATTCGGTTAATCGCGTACACCCTTATTTTTCCAAAAAGTGCTTCTTTCATGTTCGAGAAGGTGGCATCCATAGGACGCGGTCAGGCAGGAACGGAAAGTGTAAAGTTTTTAGTAGACAGTGTCAATTTCGCACACGACATGCCCAGTCCTCGATTCATCAAGTCCCATCTTCCGACCAATTTACTTCCACGACAGCTAAGAAGTGGGGAAAAGAAACCGAAAGTCGTATACATTTGTCGCAACGCGAAGGATACGTGCATCTCCTATTATCATTTCTGCAAATTTGTTATGGGATTCGAGGGAACCTTCGATGAGTTCTGTACTCTCTTCCGCGGAGACACAGGTTCGTGTGTTGTGAGAACATTTCGCTGCAGTAAACTTTTCGTTAAATCAAATACACGCATAGATTTGGTAGAATTTTCCAGGGATCAATTAGTCGGCAGACTTTCTTGACAGTTGATTGCTAATCTGGATGTATTTTCAGTTTACTATGGGCCATTCTGGAAGAACGTACTGGGCTTCTGGAATAAGAGAAATGACTACAACATGATCTTCCTCAAGTTCGAGGATATGAAAGAGGTGAGCTGCCAGAAGCACTGAAGTAAAATTCAATAACGTTATCGATGTTTCAACTATTTTTTGAATGATTCCATATCAGTAAGTTCTTAAAACGTGAATACTGATGATTTTTCTTGAACACATTGATCGGATTCTCTAGGACTTGCCATCAGTGATAAAACAAACTGCGAAATTTCTTGGCAAGAATTTGACGAACGATCAAATTTCGGTGCTGACTGATCACCTAAGTTTTTCGAGCATGAAGGTCAATCCGGCGGTCAACAATAAATGCGAAGACTTCGAATCAATGCATATAGGAATCATTACTATGTGAAAATGGCATATAGAAGAACTTAACAATCACGAGATTACAAAAATTGTAACAACTTGATTCAAACAATATTGGGAAGTTTGCAGGGAATAAACAAAGATTGCAAAGATTACTACCGAGTTACTTTTTTGTTGATATGATTATAACAGATAGTAACAAACATTGATTCATACATGACAACAACCATAAACAATTTGCGAAATATGTGTATTGTGTAGTATTAATAGGAATAGCAATCATCGCTTCACGTGCAATTCGCCTGACCATATGCAATCCGCAAAGAAGCCGAAAATCTATAACGCAGTTCCATAATATTCTGCCGAACGGTGCCACCGGTTGGGCCTGTAGGTAGCGACTACAATTATCTACAGTGGCTATTCTCACAACTAGATTCCCAGCTACGATAAACTCGATATTGGAGTGGTGCGATCTGTCGAAATATTTGAAAACTAATGTGTCGGTTAAAATCAGTCCTGGCAACTTGAATAATAGAAATACATGTGATCCGCCATTCCTGATTCCATTTTCCAGTCTAGCCACAACTAAATGCATTGTCATCGGGTTTATCTTCCACGAACGATTCTGCTGTCAGCGTCTAGATTCTAGATTAACAAAAATAATATCACATTGAATAAAGTTCAGATCTCTTCATCCTCCAATACAACAAGCGTCGTTACAATGAGCGGTGCGTTATTCGGCAGCAACGCTACTCGCGGTGCGAGTAAAAATCTCGTTGAATTTAAAGCCGGGAAAATGACCGTAAAAGGTAAAATGGTATATCCGGACACTCGCAAAGGTTTACTGTACGTTTTTCAATCCGATGATTCGTTGATGCATTTCTGCTGGAAGGACAGGACTTCAGGCGTAGTTGAGGACGTGAGTATATTTTTTTTTCACACTCCCATCTGCAATCGTCTTCATCATTTATCTTAACAATTTAACAAATACGCCAGATCAGGAACCGTACCAACACGTTGATATCTCGCGACCAGATACGCTCTCGCAACTACGATACCTTCAAGTTCCTCGATATCTTGCGTAGAATAGAAAATAGAAATAACACGGTCATTCTAATCGCCATTTTCTTTTTTCTAATCATCGAAACTCTCACGTTTTCACATACCTACCTCGATACCTACTTGATTAGAGAAACTTCAAAGTTGGCTCTGCCACAACGCGAGCATGACAAGACTTTATTCCCGAGTTTCTTTCACCTCCAAATCCGTAATCGTGATTTAAGCTCATTTTTAGACCCTTTGTGTTTCAGGACTTAATCATCTTCCCAGATGACTGTGAATTCAAACATGTACCTCAGTGTAAAACTGGCAGGGTTTATCATCTGCGGTTCAAGTCTTCGAGCCGAAAATTTCTATTCTGGCTTCAGGTGAAAAGATTTACTATTTCTTAAACAGCTTTTTTATTCCAGAAATACGTACATAGAGGTTTGTGATACCAATCTATGGGATTGGACAGATACAACACATCTGCAAAATTCTTTCTTCCAGCTTTTATCAGTTGTTCAGATTTTATGACACTGTTTTGTTTTTACCCTTTATTACCCTTCAATATTATTTTTAAGTTTGTTTTTTTCACTGTAATACTGCAACCGCAATAAAAAATAAAAATAAAACACAATTATTTATAGACTGAGACAGTAATCAATAAACGCGAACTTTTTGAACAGATGTTTTGCACGGAACAAACATTGAAAACAAGTTTAGTCAACATTTATCATAAGTTTGTTCTATTTGAAATAGAAATATCATCCAATTGGAATGAAAACTTAGGTTTTTAGATCCGAGGACAGATATTTTTTGCAACATAAGCATTAAAACCAAGTCTAAGCTACGAATTCTTGACTTCTATTGCATCTGAACCATGAACATCAACAAATTAAGATGACAATTGCGGTTTTTAGACTTCTAAACAAGTTTGACCAGCAAATATCTCGCGCCAATTTCATTTGGAACATGAATATCAATAAATTGAGTCCAAAATTCAAGTTTTTATACTTCTAAAGACACATTCTATGCCCAAGTTGCATTGAAAACAAGTTTTATCGACGAGTGTCCAACTTCAATCCCGTATAAAACGCAAAGATCAATAGATTGAGATAAAAATTGCATCTTGTTGAAAACTGGTTTGTCCTTGTTTTATCAGCCATAAATTTGTTATATATTCTTTGTTCCACCGAAAAGTGGGCTTCTCACATGGTAAACACAATACAACTGATGTTTATTTCCAAAATTTGGAACAAATCATGCATATCGAGGTGATGATCAATAGAATGATTACTAACTTGTTAAAAACGATTGAAAAGGACCTGAAAACAGACAAGGATGAGGAATACTCAAGAAAGATAAACGAGGTATTGAATAATCCTCCAACTCCGCCAACCCCACGTATCGGAGGAGGTACTCCTGATGGAGATCTGCAGAACCTATTGAATAACATGTCTCAGCAGCAATTGATGCAGCTTTTTGGTGGTGTTGGACAAATCGGAGGGCTAAGCAGTCTGCTTGGAACAATGAGCAGGCCTTCAACAGGCCAGAGTACTAGAGCCTCAATATCTTCAGCCTCTACTCCGGTGACTACTACAGCGGCCAGACCACCCGCAGCTCAAACTCCAGCACCTGCTGCTGTTACAGAAACCCCCAGATCCTCAAGTGAGCAAACATTCAGAGTTCGTTTAGACGAGCAAGGGATCCTGAAGAAACTGAAATGAATCTATATCACTGTAAACCACTCTTTTCACTATTTCTAAAGCCACTACAAGATCTTCGGCGAGAACAGCGGCTCCAGCTACCCCTGCCGTAGGCACGACACCAAACAACCCAATCCAGCTCAGCGATTTGCAGAGTTTTCTTTCCGGTATACCGGCACCAGCGGGTAGCGAACCTCCAGTTCAGGTGAGATACCAATCTGTTAGTTAAAAAATTTCCGGACCCTAATCGACGTGATTTTTATTAAAGAATCATGTAACTGTGTGTGACTGACTGATTGATTGATTGAAATGCTGTGAAGACGCGATAAAAATTGAAGAAAAACAACTGGGGCCCTTAGCTACTCTATCTCTTTTCTTGTTATGAAAAAATGTCAGTATTGAGCATCATTGAGCAATAAAGTTTCTCTTCACCGGTAGATATTGTGTATGTATGTGATTGTACTGAGAATTCTCAGCGTATAAAATATTTGATTACAAAGATAGGATATCTCATTCACGGCTGCAAAGCAATAGACAGAACGCGCAACGGGAAAAAAAAAATAAAAAGATATGCCACTTATTATATTCCGCAGTTTTACACTGACAAGATAATCGGAATTGAGGAATAGCGCGGTGTCTTTACACTTTAGAACCATAGTAGCTGATTTGCGACTTGCTTCTTGTGCTTTGAACAGCTTGATGTGGTTTTTAGAACAAAATATCTACATCATTTTGTATGGTATAATTATTTGAAATCTTACGGAGCTTTAACTTACATTGATCGATTGCATGGAGAGGAAAAAACAAATTGAAAATTGCATTTTTTTCATGCGTGTTATTCTAATCCCTAAGAAATAATCCGTGATTTGTTGTTAATGTGCTTCTCGCATGTTATAGATAGAACATGCTATTTACACCGATGCCATTGTAAGGTTTTAAAAATCTATAATCTATCTATTACACTGATAATATTGTTTCTTTCACTGTCAGAAACACAAACAGTTCTTTTGGACAGTGGCTAAACTAAAATCTAACTCATTCCATCAATTAAAAAGCACAAAAAGCAAGTTACGGGGGTATACCTTCATCAAAACTCAGGAGGAAGCTTCATATTTCCAGAAGAGCTAGTGCGACAAGAAATCACTGAAAAAGAACAGTTATCTCTGGTGTTATTTATCGCTCGTTTTATCCGCAGTTGAAATAAAATACTAGATAAACAGAATAGTCCAGTTTCTAACTCTTCTGAAAAAGCCACTATCCCAGAGTTTCTAGAGCTTGGCCTACCCCCAAGTTGGTTAAAAACAAGTATTTGAAAAAAAAGCAAAGGTGGCATGTTTTTCTGGCTCTTTGGGAAGTCTCTCCGCTTGAACGCGGCTTGGCTGACTGACGCACTATATCTGGTCAGCAGTTGGGCTGGCGAACAAGGGTTTATTTGTTGTTCTCGGTCAGCTACAGCGCAGCTTATTGTCCGGCAGAGGGGCGTAGCGACCGAGCTGACCAGTGCCATCCCGTCTGCGATCAGTCCAACAGAAATAATGGAGAATTTGATGAGCGCGCACTTGCCGGTCGGGGACAACCTGTGCACGACGTTATCGTCCCCTCAGTTCTCCCAGGCGCTATCAATGTTCTGGTCTGCTTTGCAGTCGGGCCAGGCCGGCCCTGTCGTCCGTCAATTTGGCCTCGGGAGCGAAGCGGTCACCGCTGCAGCCACGGGAAACCTTGAAGAATTTGTCACCGCTCTTGAGTCAGAAGCCAAAACTAGCGCCAGCACAACCACCGGTCAGGATGAGAAGAGCAAAAAACAGCCACCTCAAGGCGGAGGGAATACTTCGGACAAGAAGGACGACGACGACGAGGGAATGGCGCTAGACTAGGACTAGGAATGCTTGTTAATTAATAATTCTTCAAGATTTCGTTTATTTCGTTTCGTTTCGTTTCGTTTCATTGAAAGACGAATTACTCGGATCTTCAAATATTTGTTTTTCTTTTACAGCGTTTATTGTGTATAAAAAAAAAAGGAAAAAAAAACGCTCTCAATATTGTCCATCTTATTCTTGTTAGGAGGCCTAGTTTCAAATTGGATATATTTTATTTTCTACATTCTTTTCGCAGCATTTCTTCAGTTTTAAAAAAAACTCTATGTTTAGTGGTATAAAATCGTCCACCCAATATCTCCCCCGCCCCTCTGCTCACTGATATCGCATTTTAACGATGATTTATTATCCTCGATTTTTCATCAATGATATAGGTATATCTAAGTCCAAAATTAGATGCAATTTATTTCGTCGGAGAATTTGCCGATCTATATCATAGTTATACAGTGAGTATGGCACATTGTAAACTCCATAGATCACAGAGAAATGAAATAATAAATGATAAAATTATTGTAATTTAATATAAAAGATTGATTTTATTCGATTTTATTTTTTATTTTTCGTTTTACTTTGTCGCGATCGAAATTACAGTTTTTTCACAACTTACTGTTGCAATGATCAAGTGTATATCGCAGGTAAGTATCTCAATACCTATATTCTTCATCGGTTTTTCATATTTTTACTCTGAGTATACTCTATTTTGTCTCCTGATAACGGAGAACAACCAGAGATACATCCTTTTTCTTTCTGAATTTTCGAATTCAAAACTCTTAAAAATTTTTGTGTTCTTTCACATTTTTTTACTCTATGTATACCTGTGTTCCGTTTTATTCTTATAGTGAAAAATATTCTTATAGTGAAAAAATCGAATCCATGCTATTTTTTTTCTGTTTTTTATCTTTTGGCTCTGAATGTATTCGATTTTATTCTCCTATCGACGAAAAAGAATCTATTCAATATTTTGTTCCGTAGTTGAACGTTGCGCAACATCATAAACGGTTTCGAATTTCGAGCCCAGTCCCAAATCCCTCTTTCCTAATTTCAAATAACCGTTTATTTTAGTACTTAATACGCGTAATAACAATGCAAGAATCTAAGGCGGGAAACTCTCAGCCAATGAAGAAGCGTTCCTTGCGGCGCACTAGTGTCTGATAGGCCGTGGCGATAATCAATATAACACGTTGCTACCGCTTTAGAGTGAAAGTAGCGTATTTAAATTTCCCTCGTAATTTTTATTCTCTCAAACAATTAAATGTATATAATTGTTTTACTCAAATTAATGAACAACAAACATTTCTATGTATGATGTACTACAACTATAGTAGCCTACTTGCATACCGCAGTACACAATTTAACGGGAATAAGACAGATAACCGTCACTGCAATTTTGCAGGAGGGGAAGAACGAACGGAATGGTGTCAGGTGTTTGCCTGGTTAATTTGCACCCGGGTCCCATTGGCTTGGGAGATCATTACGTTAGTCAGGAACGAGTGAAGATCGGGTGTTTTGTCATTTTCCGAAAATAATGAAATGCAATGACCGTTATAAAACAAGACACAAGTGATATACCGGTTTGAATAACCCGCTACGCCGTACTGAATCATGTCAGTTTCCTCTTGTTTTTTACAATTGAGAAATTTTTTGCGCGGGAAGGGGAAGAATTGTTCGCAATTTTGAACTGATGATAGGCGACAGCCTCTTTAGCTGATACATTCTTCCCAATACATGATCCTGAGAACAGTATGAGATGGAAGAAGATCGAAAAACGGAAAGAATCAGTGCGAGATATATTTCCGAATAAAAACCTAGCGAAAAGAAGACGCCGTTTATCTACGTCCCTGATAATGGCGGCACCAGTCATGCGCAATGGGTAGAGAATCGAACAAGTAGTGGGGATTAAACTGACCGCTGAATGCTTTGCGAATATCGCGAAACTGAAAATTGTTCCGGAGGTATTGGCCGGTGATTAAACAACATAATTGGTCGATCGAGGAGGATACATTAATAAATAAAAGGACTGTTTATAATGCTCGAAGTAAAATACGTGCCATTGTTTACCAAGTGCGGCTCCAGGGAATATTCGTAATATCATTGTTATGACAGCAATGTGAGTGTTAGTAAAATGGCAACCTTGACACTTGGTTATCGTTTTGGCCGCTTATGGTGGGGACTTTTCGTAATATCATCCCAATACCAGATACCCCCCTAAATCCTACACCATGGCAATAGTCAGAAAAGAGTGCTATTCAGGATATCTCAAAACCATTACTAGCATCCTACACACACACACATACATACCGCAGTTTGAACGAGCCGAGTTTTTCGCTATCCGTACATATTTCGTCCCGGCGCAACGGGACAATAATACGTTTATTTATTACTACAGGAATATTTAACTGGTAGAAAAAGAGCAAAATCTGCTCTTTCATAAACTTCGTCAATTCTCGTCCCTTTTCAGTTTGAACTGCTGAAGCAATCGTTTTTAGTTTTATTTGAAAACCAACTGCTGATGTGCCTTCCTCAATATCAAACATATGTTTGACCTTGAGAATCAGAAAAGATTTGAAAATCGTAAAGCGACTATATCAGTGATGTTCAGTATACTGTGAACTAAATTTCACAATTGACGAACAGCAATAATCGTCTCGAAAAATCTAACGTCCGTGTATGAACAAAAAGCAAATCCCGCCATTTGTATCAATTCGAATACTATAAATCACAATCAATCTTTGATATCAGACACAGCTGTGTGTATACATCATAGCTCATTGATCGTTTCCCTGCCTTAAATTTTGTTAAAGACGTGCTAGTGACGCTGGGTTCACATAGTCAATAATAAATGTAACAAAGAGACTAGCTGACGATAATGTTCTATCATTTATTTTTCATTATTCATTTTTGCGATCAACGTGAATAACCGTTGGATCAACTTTCGCCAAATCGGTCCGATAGATGTCGTTACAAGTTTTATGCATGCAACCAGGCACAGAGAGAGAGAGAGAGAGAGAGTGAGTTGCGGGCCGGAGATCAGCAGAACCATGAGCCATAGCATGATATCCAGCGCTCTTTTCCGACTATACCACGATCCGCGCGCTGGCGTGTCTGTATACAAACAATACAAACCAAATGACCACACATGTGACAACATGTACATATACATCGCGTTGGTATTGCCAATTTGCACTCAGACACGCGCGTAAAACACAAGGGGAGCTCCTGGTGGTCACCTCGCGGGTTTTAGCAAAAGATTGTATACTTAATGCCACCGAGCAATCCGAGCTGTTAAACTCGGGAAGTTTTGTATATATTTTTATAAAGTCGTTGCTAGTTTGTTTCTAACGGTCTGGGACGCGAGTTTGATAATTATTAAACTCGATCCAAGATATTGATGGTCGATTATAAGTTCTTATTGTTTACAGTGGAGTGTTTACCTGAAAATCCGCCATGTAGTGATGAATATATATAACATCGATTATTATCAACGACGACGCGGTGTGGATGCAGCAGAAGTTCAACGAGATAATTAAAACTAACTAATAATAATAATAATAATAATAATAATAATAATAATAACAGTAATTCAAGAAGCAAGACATTGTTCTGTATAATCTTGATGGAAAATTAATATACATAATATAATACCTAATCGCCGCGGATATTAAAGTGCAAGATATACAATCTTATAATTTCATTATATAATTATTTGGCAGGAGCCTATCATACTCCGAGTATAACGACTAGCTCGGCTAAAAAATAATAGAAAAATCATATTTTTTAAAACTTTATAAACAAAGGGTGAGTAGCTCTTCTATATATCATAGAATAATATATTATTACTAAAAACTTATAAACGACTACACACACGTACGGAATGACTACTAACACCATTATCATTATTAGTATTTTATGTTATTATTGTAATTCCTAAACGGCTGAAGTAAGATAACAAAAAGAAAAAAAAAACTACTAATATAATGAAAGAAATTGTTGTATATTTTACGTACATTTTTATTTCGTTTTCATAATCATTATATCTCGTTTACTTAATGTTATAGGTATATATATTTATATTTATATAATTGGAGAAATTATTTTACACCTGCAGCAAGAAACATTTTGCGATATATTATCGATCGAATCGAACGGATAATTGATACAACGTTGACGATATCGATGGATGACGTAATTGCGGCGTTGATGAATTCCTGCGAACTTTTTTTCTTCCTCCTTTTACCCACGCCGTTATATGCGGAATGATATAGTTATTGGCTGTAATGCAGTTTTTTAACACAACATTTGAGATACATCGTACTCAGGGAAAGGCCCGGAAAAATTATGAAATCGAAATTCATTAGTATGGACATTCATTCTTCGAGGTTTAAGTCATTTTTGAATTACCAAAACCTGCGCGCTAACATCGACGAGTTTCGGAATCACGAACACCTATGTATGTGCATACGTACGACCGCCTCCTTTGATACTAACGTCGTCCTAATCGGCCTATTCCGGTCTCAACCGCAAAGCTTACGTACATACATGTAGTACGTTAGTACGTAATACGATTAGGCGCGAAAGTTGGGTTTTGATATCGTTATCCATCCTCGACGTAAAGAATATAATATCGCGGTTAAGCTGGCGGAAAAATGGGCTGAAAAGTTTCCTAAACACATAAGGATCATGGTGTCATAGGTACGCAAGTACAGACATGTATTATTGCGGAGTCCTAAGGAAAACTCGCTCCTGGTTGACGCGTGCTCGCGTGACCGGCCGGCGCTCTTTTTCTCTTTCTCTTTCGCTCCGTGTTTATCTCTCTTGATCTCCCTCTGCGTTATGCGCGAATTCTTGTCGCTGCGCGGTGCGGTGCGCGTCTCGTCTTCCTCTGGAGTTCCATTTCGATTCCCGCGTCGACGTTCGCTGCGCGGGACTAACTCCTATTCTCATTGTTCGAAAAAACAATTTTGCACGAAGTTATATACACACATGAATATGTATGTATATAATATATATACAACAAAATGGCCTTCCAGCTCACGCCCTCATGCGGTCAGTTAACTGATAGTTACGCATTGGTCGTCGTACGATAATTAAATACATACCTGCGCAAGTTCAAACTTGTTTCAATGCTTTAATCCCAACCGGCACATAGGCTCCACCTCAAGGTTGGGTAGACATATATATTCCTAATTTGAATATGTCGGTTAGGTTCAAGGAATAAACAGTTCTCCGATCGCTTGAACCATTTTCAAAAACATTATTATACGCGTATTGATCAGTTGTTCAAGTTCTAATCATTTTTTCAAAAGCTTGAACAATTCTTGAGAAGAGGCTTTGATTTTTTTTCAAATTCACTTTACCTCAATCATGTATAGGTGATCGTGTAAAAACACACAATCGGTGTTTGATTGTTGAAACGTGTTTTTCGAACAACTACATATATAGATAAGACGATGATTATTTTTTCGAATTAATGGTCCGACTCGGTATAGGTACGATACCTACCATACGCGTCAGGTCGTTGAACGCAATTGGATGCAGCGATCATTTTATTTCCTCCCTTTGTCCCGAACGCCGAGTTATCGAGGTCAGTTCAAGTATGCAGTACCCGTACTCAAGTACACATCGTCTGCGTTACCAGTATGGGTACTACATACTGAAAGAGATCTGAATATCCGTGCAGCACAGTCTGCTTATAGGTAGTCAGTTTGAGTCGTCTCTCCCTTACATTAGTTAAACGTTTATTTCGGGAGGTCACGTGACCCGCCCCTTCGCTCCATCGGGGAATGGCACTTTTTTGCAATTATTTTCATGTGTGCTTTTTATCATGCCTGAATTTTTCCCCTCTAAAATTCCAATCTTATATATGTATGCATATAGGGTTCCAGATAATTATTTCATGAACACCTCATTGTAGTGCGCTCATCTATATCTACCAGATTTTCATCTTCATCTACGGGATTACCGCGCGACTACTTCAGATCCATCTTCATCTTCATCTTCATCTGGGAGATTATCATCTTCACCTTGAACTTCATCAAACAACTTATAAATACAATAAATGCAATAATCAAAGTTATTGTATAATAATGTCGAAGCTTTGCCTACTGACTGTAACAATTAACGCAGCGACAAGCTCTGTTCCTTGTAAATAATAAAATTCTACAGAATTTTATTGCCAAAGGAAGCCGTGGTTCACCACAGACATTCTATTCTAAGTTATGATCATTTCTCATTTCTCATGAATAAGTCTTCTCACGAGCCTGCAGACCTTGTACAGGATTGCTCAAACCGTACACTGTCGATCAGATTCATCGTTATTATATCCCAGTACCTATTTAGTACTGTTTAATACTGCCAAAATAAAGTGGGATCGGTTCCAATTACACATACACATAAAAATGCGACGTGTTGTGGCATCAGAAACGATGGAGTTTCCTATGCAATTCCTTCAAGTCATATTATCCCTTCCTATATAGACATTTTTCAATTCTGCAAGCACTAAAAAGCGGCTTGGGTCCAGTTGCAGACGACAGAGGCTCGATATGGCGGCCATGACTCGATCCACAGTGCCACCTTGTCAATTTTGCCTGCAACTTTGTTCAGCAAGTCTTTAAATTGTGGAAAATTAAGACCTTTCAGGATTTTCCAGTGCTTGCATGGTTGGAAAACGTCAATATTCTCTATTATGAACATAACACAAGATAACGCCATGACTGTGTGGGTTCGAATCGATATAAAATTGAATGATGAAGTATTGTGCGGTAAAGTGACCTGAGTCAAAGTATCTCTCGCATAAAATTTTTCATGAAATCGTAGCTCACTAGTTTATTAGTGTATTTATGAACATAAGGGTCTTTCTCATGTGATATTCGAAAAAATAACTTCGCGTTTGAATGCAGTCTTTTTTATTAACAAGTCAAATAGAGCTATAGCTATTGAGGAGAAGGTATGAGGAATTGAAATGAGGAGAACACAGTATGTGGTGGTAAACATTTATTGAATAGACAAGAAAAGCCTTGCAATTCTTAACTGATCAGTACATACAACTAATACCTATGATCAGTTGTGAAAGTACAGAAATGATATCGCTATAATATTCCCGCCTTTTTAAACAGGGAATAAATCAGATTAGGGTGCGAAATTAACAGACTAAATTATACCACTGGACACATTGATCAAATTCGAAAGATAATCCAGATGTTGTCATAGAATTAAGGAGACTAGAATGTTTGAGAATCATCAGCTGAACACAAAACGAAGCTGATTAATACACATAAATACATGGAAAAGATGTGCAAACAAATTTTAGATGATTGGTGCTCTTACAACCAAGCTTTACTCGACTGGTTTCAAAGTTATAAATCTAGACAAAATAAATGCAATGACTAGGGTTCCGGTGACGAAACAACATACGAATATGTACCATGTTTCCTCATCAAAAACGTCAGTAAATGCTGGTACCTGATTGTACAATGTATCAATCAGCTTCATGTTGTAGTCTTTGTTCTTACTGCTGCCACCCGCCATTTTGGAACTTGCTTTTACTTGTATTTATCGAAAAAAAAAAAACGATGAAGACTCTAGTAGAGCAATAAAAATGATGAAATTTTTGTATTGGCGATTTGTATTTATCGTGTAAATTGACAATGTAGGTTTACTCCTCAAAGTTTTCGAAATTAGGTACTCAAAATTACTCTAAAAAAATTTCACACCTCTCTTCTCTCTGCGAACTAATGGAAGATCGAATATCTAGCGCATCATCATTTGTCTAATAAATCTCTTTCCACTTTAACAACTTAAATAATGTACTTTCTATTGTTCTATATTAAAAGTCAATCGTCTATCGCCTCTTGACCCCTCCTTGCTTTCCCGATTTCGTTTGCACCTCGACAACTGGTGCTTCGACCGGTGCCAAAACGCTCACGTGTTTATTGTAGAGTTGGAGTAGCTCCAAGGTGGTCAGATTGAAGCTTTTGAAAATTATCTTCTCTCCAGTTGCTGGAAAAATGTTATTTGAGTTTCTTTCGAAACGTGAATCACCTGGGAGTTAACATTAGTCAAAAAACCAAACGAATAATTACATCAGAATAGAAAACAAACACATTACTCACCTAGGTCAAAGCTGATTACTGGCTCTGAGCGATCACATAATATCTCAGTTTTGATTCCACAGTTTGGATTTGTCTTTGTGATTTTAGATGCTGTTATATAGTAAAGAAAATCTCTGTGGAAATAAAGAAACACTTAAGAATTATGAACCAGGCTAACGTTTGGGACTCAAATAATTTCATCTAGCTCAAATTCAGTTAGTAAAGTTGATATCAACTACTGCCAGTCGTTGTTTTGGTTCTTTATTAAGTTTTTGACTGTAAAGTGACCAAAATTTCTGCTTCAGAAACTATGAATGATCAAAGACCAGACTATGATGAACCTGTTTTTTTTTTTTTTATCAAGATATCCAATTCCACCATTATTTCAACTTGATTGAGCTTCAATTTCAGTATCAAACTGAACAGGGGATCCAAAGACTTTCTTTTATCAAACTTCAAACTTATTTCACATACATATATCCATTTGTGGCTTGCGCATATTAGATCAGTCTCTGTGCTAGGGGGGAGTCGTTACTACCATACTAGGGTACTGATACCATGCTATTCTGTGCAAAGGGTCTTTTTACTAGTTTTCAAGTTCAAAATTTCATTTCAATCTGTTAATAAAGTCATGAAATACTATATTTTCGGATATATTACATAACAACACATGTAGAACATAATCAGCACCAATCTCAGAGTGTCTCTTTCCCCAATTCTGGATTAAATAAATAAATCAATAGCTAAAGGACATAATACTGGGAGTATCTACCAATCGGACCATGGTAAAGCAAGATTTGGACCATTTCTTGATTTTCAAGATCCTCAAAAATCGTTAAGGTCCTGGAATTGTTTAAATTTACACAATTTGAACTAAGCAGTTGAAGTCTAGGTCCCTTCCATGATAATTCTGCCTTGTACTTTCTCCCGATTTAGAATAACATTCAAACCAGATATTACAACCATTTGATTTTTGATCTTACAAATATGTTACAGATACAATGGCGCAATTGGAACAGCAGCTACCGATACCGGTGCCAGATTTGAGCACCCTGCGTATTACAACGGCAGTTTCAATGCTTGGGAAAGCTTACGGGTGTGGACAATGCAGCGGTGAGCAAAATAAACGAAAAAAAAGAAACAAATTGACAAATTCTTTATCTCAATACTAAATCTGAAAACTCATTAAAATCGTGCCAATTTCCGTTACAATTATCGATTAAATTTTGCTGATTCTTGTTTTATGATTTTGACAAAAATTCGAATGATCTGAAAATCTCGAACGTATATTGGGGAGTGAGAAATTTCGGAAGGCTTAATATCTCAGCGATTTGAGGGAGGTAACTCGTCATTTGACATTAGAATTAGGGAATTTTAAACATTAGTCGTTTGTGGTTGATAAAAGGGGGAATACCTTAAGTTTCTATAGAAATCTCGAGTCCCCGGTTCGCAGATAAACACATAGGACAGTATTCGAATTTTAAAATACTTATGACCGTTATAATATCGTTGAAATTAGCTCTTGATTTTTCTCCTAAAAATACCACCTGCACCACTCAAGTATTCTATCTATATCTTATGTATACTGTGAATTGGTATGTCGTCTGCTAGAACTACGTCAGTAATCGGCTCTACTGCGCGTGCGCCAATAAAATGGCGAAGTTATCGACGTCATGTTGAATACGCATGCCCAGTGCGTGCATAAACCTTTCATCCCCCTCCCCCATCCTCAAAACTAACCTTGTCGGTGTTACGTTTTCGGCGAAAGGGTCAAACTTCACCAATACTTTATTCACAGGCTTCAAATTTATGCCCTTCAATTGTTTTCCTATCGCACTGACAACACCCCCTGAACGCTTGAACGTACCGCTAAACGGGATTGACATTTCTCAATGATCTATTATTGCCAACAACAAATATTCCACAACTTTATTCCCACGGCTACCAGGGAGCGACTATTGCGTCAGTCTTACCAATTATAACTATGAAAATTTTCCCGGATCAAATTTTTTTATCGCTCGTAGATTTGGCAAAATTTTCGCAAAACTAGTTGCGGAATTATTTGAGATCTGAATGAACGGAAAAACGATATCAAGTTCGTTGAAATCTAGAAGATGAATTGACGTTTTTCATCCTGTTTCGTCGATCTTCTAATGTCTTGACGCTATCGGGTATCCTCGAACTTATCTCTGATCTGTATTACCGACAAAGTTCTACATCCAACATTTCGAGAATCCCCGATTATTGGCAGCACTGTCGGGCAATTTTCCACGCAATACAAATTCAGGGCTGCCAATATTCGCCACATGAATCACTAGATTTTTCTAAATATATAACATGAATAAATATGTTTTTGCTAATGATATGCATACTCGTTTGTTTGTCGATCTTAGTTACAAACTTAGGATTATTAATTGGCGCGTAAATCGGGAATTCGGCATAACCGAGCGATATTATCATTCATTCCAAATGAATGAAAGAGCCAAAGCAAAAACAAATGAATGAAAGAAAAAAAAGAAACTATATCACGAGTTTGAAAATCTATGAATTCGCAGTTACCAATATATTTTGTATGAAAAATGACTGTAAAATCTAGTCTTTGCAAATGAGATACTAATTGCAATAAATATTGATGATGTTTTTGTACATGATTGTACAAAGGCCGTAGTAGTATTCGTATTTAGTAAGCGCATGTTGGTTGACTACCTGCGAGCCAATTCCTAGAATTCTGACCAATGAGGAGCCAGCTGGTGTCAGCCATTGCAAAAGGGAATCTCGCAGTGTGTGTTGTGGGGAAGTGTGTTGTGTGGCCAGTGGGTTTTGTGTTAAATTTTTTACTTATTTATTAGTGATAATCGTAATTTTGCATTTCCAACCGCCAAAATGTACCCCGTAGGCCAGCGTGAGTATAAACTTTCATTTGTTTCTATATAATGTATTGAACCGCGTTGTTAAAGAAACAAAAAAAGATCGCGATCAAAGTGATCATCGCTTGCCTAGAGAGCGAGCGAGCCTAGAAACTCGTTGTTCGAGTGGTTTCAGGGTCTTTGTTCTTTGTTGCTTACTAAAGATGTTGAATATCGATTAACCGAGCGAAATCTAGGCCGCGAAAACTGCTACTTTACGATATCAATATCAAAATACGAAATATATCGAATGACCTCAAATGAACCCTCCAACTCACTCCTCAACACGCGTGATATGTATATCGTCATTTGTCTCAACTCTATCCGTCATATTGGGAGTCTAGGGAAACACCTAGGCCCCATTACATATCCTATTATAAACCGTTATGGCCTTTTCCCTAAACGAATCAACAATGCCAAACGCTCGACGTCTTTATCAACGTTACACATTATTACCGATCGACTTACATCTCGATAAATATACACATTATATGTACGCTATACGATCCGTTAGTTCTTATATTCTCTCGCGTCTAGAATTGGGAATCAATAATTTTCCCATAAAATACTTTAGCAATTTACTCCTAACTCTCATTAACAATGTAACAATGCCATGTCAATGTATACAGATTATTTTATTTTAACAAATATATGTTCTACCATCCTCCTGTCTAACCCATCTTATTATTAACACCTATAACTATATTATTATTCGCATTAAATAAACTGGAAAGAATGAAAATTCACTGAGGTCTTACCCAGATTGAGGAACCTCATTGCACATTACGAAAATATATACTTGAAATTAACAAGTTGGAGATGATCAGTTTTGAAAGCAAGGCATGAAATGAAATTCAATTCCATTTCATTCCATTTCATTATTGCACCTCTTGAGATGGTTCAACTTTTCTTGATCATCTTGCAATGAAATTCTCAGCTCCGCCACCTGGGCCAACCACCAGCACCCCTGTTGGAGCTGCTGGGGCTACAGGGAGCAGCGTTGTGGCTCCTAGCTCCTTGGGTTTAGTTCCTGCACAACAGACACACACACCTCCTCAGCCCCCTGAGCTACCCAGTAAGTATATTCAACAGTTGAGAAAAGGTCGAGGCCTCACAATAATTTAAGTTTAGGAACTTTTTTTTTTCTTTTTTCCAAGCCTTTGTGCTGGGTGGAGGGAAACTGATAAGAGAACACTCTTAACTCCATGACCTAGATAATGGAATGGACAGGTCTTGACAAAGTATTGAGATTTGTTTTTTAAACACCTCTTTTAGACATGCTTAAGACATTATAAGAAATTCTTCTGGTCTTTGCGGCAATTTTAAGAGAGTTCAGGACCTCCCAAAGCCCAAATTGTAAGAATTTCTTGTAAAAACTTTGCGTGGATTGAGGAACACTGGTAACAACACTCCAAAGTCTGTGAGAACAGATAGTGGAAAAGTGTTGAAGAAGTTTTGAAACGTTTTTAGGAACTTCTACAGACCAAAAGACGTATTTAGACATGTTTAAGACATTCTAAGAACTTCTTCTGGTCTGTTTGGCAATTTTAAGAGAGTTCAGAAACTTCCCAAGCACAAATCATTGGAATTTCTTAAAAGGGCTTTGGAATCTACAATCCAGACAGTAGAACACTTTCAGAAGACTTCTTTAGACATGTTCAAGGGTTTAAAAAACCGATTAAGACTCTCTAAGGATGTCTTCAGTTCATTTGGCATTTTTAGAAGGGTTTAGACCTCCCAAAGTTTACTTCTATCATCTTAGATTTGTTTCTAATATATTAAACGGTGTACCTGTACACAGAGTGCATAAACCTTTGGAGTAACGAAACCGAAAGTTTCCGACAATGTTCCGATGAAAACATTGATGTTCAAACCAATTGAAAAGTTCGAGTTGTTACTTCAAGGATGTAATGCGCCCTTTATTGATAAACTGTTCAAATGAACTGAGACAAATCTGTGAATTGATAGAAATAGGACTTTGAAAATGGTAGAAAAGACTAGATATAAACAAAATTCATTATTGAAACACACCAACAGAAGAGAAAGACGATTCTGACGAGCAACCCATTGCAGTGTTTTCATGCCCACGACGACCGAACATTGGACGAGAAGGGAGGCCGATCAGCCTGAGGGCGAACCACTTCCAAATAACAATGCCTAGGGGTTTTGTCCACCACTACGATATAAACATACAGCCAGACAAATGCCCGCGGAAGGTGAATCGGGAAATAATTGAAACGATGGTTCACGCTTACAGCAAGATATTCGGTACTCTAAAGCCCGTATTTGACGGCAGGAATAATCTCTACACCAGAGATCCTCTGCCGATAGGAAACGACAGAATAGAGCTGGAGGTAAGACCGGTGGAGAAGATCGATCCCCCGAAATGATCATCTAATGCTTTCATCCACAATTCACAGGTGACGCTCCCTGGCGAAGGCAAAGACAGAGTATTTCGAGTAGTTATAAAGTGGGTAGCCCAGGTTTCTCTATTCGCTTTGGAGGAGGCACTTGAAGGAAGGACCAGGCAGATTCCCTACGATGCAATTCTTGCCCTGGATGTTGTTATGCGACATTTACCATCCATGACTTACACTCCAGTCGGTAGATCCTTCTTCAGCAGTCCGGATGGCTATTATCATCCTCTTGGAGGTGGGAGAGAGGTGTGGTTCGGATTCCATCAGTCGGTCAGACCTTCCCAGTGGAAAATGATGCTGAATATCGACGGTGAGGTCTAGGATCTCTCTCTATCTCTGATTACAAGATCTAGAAGTATTATTTGGTAAAATTTCAAAAATCGAACAAGTAATTCATAGTTTGTTATTTTTCACAGTGTCTGCAACCGCTTTCTACAAGGCACAGCCAGTCATAGAATTCATGTGCGAAGTATTGGACATTCGAGACATTAACGAGCAGCGTAAACCGCTCACAGATTCCCAGCGAGTGAAATTTACTAAAGAAATAAAGGGTCTTAAAATTGAAATAACGCACTGCGGTACCATGCGACGAAAATACAGAGTCTGCAACGTCACTAGAAAGCCTGCTCAAATGCAATCGTGAGTATGATGTGTAAAGCGATAAGTGCCAGTCTTTATATCGTTGCTTTTATCTTTCAGGTTTCCACTACAATTGGAAAACGGACAAACGGTGGAATGCACAGTTGCCAAATACTTCTTAGACAAATATAAAATGAAATTAAGGTATCCCCATCTTCCGTGTCTTCAGGTCGGCCAGGAACACAAACACACTTACTTGCCGCTTGAGGTGAATGAAGGATCTTTTAAAAAAATCACCATTTCTAGTTAGAATTGAGCTTTGCCCCGCATGGATTGGGTCCGAAATCGTATTAATACTGGCCATTTATTCAGGTCTGCAACATAGTCGCTGGTCAACGTTGTATCAAGAAATTAACAGACATGCAAACGTCGACGATGATCAAGGCGACTGCACGGTCAGCCCCCGATCGTGAGAGGGAGATAAACAACCTAGTCAGACGCGCAGACTTCAACAACGATTCATATGTTCAAGAATTTGGTTTAACAATATCTAACAACATGATGGAAGTCAGAGGTCGCGTTTTACCACCGCCAAAACTCCAGTACGGTGGACGCGTTAGTTCGCTGAGTGGACAGGTGAGATTATACAATGAATGTCCCATTGTTTTCAAAATGTGAATTGAACACTAACGAGAATTCTTGTCCTCTTTGATCAGACGAAGCAACAGGCGCTACCGAATCAGGGCGTGTGGGATATGCGTGGAAAGCAGTTCTTCACCGGAGTTGAGATCCGGGTTTGGGCTATAGCTTGCTTCGCACCTCAGAGAACCGTCCGGGAGGATGCTCTCCGCACATTTACTACTCAGTTACAAAAGATAAGCAACGATGCTGGCATGCCGATAATCGGACAGCCCTGCTTTTGCAAATATGCTAACGGACCAGACCAGGTCGAGCCGATGTTTAGATACCTTAAGACAACATTCCAGGCGTTGCAACTTGTCTGCGTTGTACTTCCGGGGAAAACCCCAGTCTATGGTTCGTTATCTCGATATTCAACTAAAAGTATTGTGGAATCATGTCAATTATCGTTTTATTCACTCTGTATATTTACAGCTGAAGTTAAACGAGTCGGAGACACGCTTTTGGGAATGGCGACGCAGTGTGTTCAGGCAAAGAATGTGAACAAAACTTCGCCTCAGACACTGTCCAATCTTTGTTTAAAGATAAATGTTAAACTGGGTGGAATAAACAGCATTTTAGTGCCAAGTATTAGACCTAAGGTATTCAATGAACCCGTCATATTCCTCGGAGCTGATGTCACGCACCCACCTGCTGGCGATAACAAAAAACCAAGCATCGCCGCTGTCGTCGGTAGCATGGACGCTCATCCTTCTAGATACGCAGCTACTGTTAGGGTTCAACAACATAGGCAGGAAATTATTCAAGAACTTAGCTCCATGGTCAGGTGAGTGTTTGCGAAAACGGACTCAATTTTTCATTTTTTTTTTATCAATACCACAAGAAATTATGATCTTAATTATTTCTCATTTCTTTCAGAGAGCTTTTGATAATGTTTTACAAAAGTACAGGCGGCTACAAGCCACATAGGATAATATTGTACAGAGACGGTGTATCGGAAGGACAATTTCTCCATGTACTTCAGCACGAATTGACCGCGATTAGAGAAGCATGTATTAAACTTGAGGCCGATTATAAGCCTGGTATAACTTTTATAGTTGTACAAAAAAGACATCACACCAGATTGTTCTGCGCTGATAAAAAGGAACAGAGCGGAAAGAGCGGTAATATTCCAGCTGGAACAACGGTAGATGTATGCATCACGCATCCCACTGAGTTTGACTTCTATTTATGCAGTCATCAGGGTATACAGGTAGATAATAATTTAACTTTTTGTTTTTAATTCGCAATTTTTTATACAAAGATGCAAACAGGTGAAATATTCTATATTTTCATTTTTCAGGGCACGTCAAGGCCGTCCCATTATCATGTACTGTGGGACGACAACCACTTCGAAAGTGACGAACTACAATGTCTAACGTACCAGCTTTGTCACACATACGTTAGGTGTACAAGGTCCGTCAGTATTCCTGCACCTGCTTACTACGCACATCTTGTTGCATTCAGGGCGAGGTACCATTTAGTAGAAAAGGAACACGACAGGTGAGATTCAATTGAAGGAAATATTCATTTTGTACCATTAAATTTTAAGGGATAACACAGTAACGTTGATACGTTCGGGATCACTCTGCGGAATTCTCGATTGAGACAGGAAGCCGAATATCTCGGCGAATAAAAATCGTAGCTAAACGGTCCAGGTGGCATTTGAAAGTGGAAAGAACCAGCTTTGCTTTGCTTCTTTTTTCAATTTCTTAGATCCCCGAACTTATCAACGGTACTGTATTTTCATGGATTTAAAAAATTGGTATATATGAGAATCTAAACGAGCGTTGTTGATAAATTTGATTTCGTTTAATAATTTTTTTACACCTACTATTACTTCGATATGTAGTTTATTTTTTTAATTTATTTCAGTGGTGAAGGTTCACACCAGTCTGGTTGCAGCGAAGATAGAACGCCCGGAGCAATGGCACGAGCGATAACAGTTCACGCAGACACAAAGCGAGTTATGTACTTTGCATAAGTAGTTATTATACAAAGAAAAGAAAAGAAAGAAAGAAAGAAAGAAAGAAAAGGAAGAGAAAAGGAAGAGAAAAATAAAAAAAACTAGAACCTCATGTTAAATGAATACTATAGGAATATTATATTATATAACTATATAAAAAAGAAAGGAAACAAAACCAAACCCGTGACACAAGCGCGGTAGTCACTGCTCTCGCCATATCTATTGAAAAAAGAAAAAAAAAAAAACAAACAAATCTTTAAGAAATTAAAGAAATTCAAGAAAAGAAACAAAGAAAGAAGCGTTTTAAGCTACTTAAAAGAAAACATATATATATATATACACACACAAAATCAACGTTGGATACAAATAATCCTACGCTCGGGTGGCTAATTCTTTTTTTTTCTTATTTTTTTGTCTATCATTTCTCATATTTTATATTATATGATAGCTATAGAGTATATCATTATTATTATTATTATTATGATTATGATTATGATTATTTCTTCTTTCATCGCCGTTGGCTTTATTTTTATTTATTTTTTACCTTCTTATTACCAGCTTTTCGAAAAATCAATTCGAACATTCGGAGATATTATTGTCGTCTCTGTGCAGTGTGCGTTGAAGAGAAATACATAAAAGAGAAAACGAGAAAAAGAGAGAAATAAAAATTTAAGCAAAGAAATAACGCGAGAGAAGATCCTCCGTTAGTTGGTTCGATTATACATTTTTAAAACAATAGTAGTAATAGAAAGAAGAAGAGGAAGAAAAGAATAATAAAAGAGACAATCGGATGATGAAAGATGATGAGTGAACCAGAAGGCATGAAATTGTTGGTTTTTTACTTTGCTTTCTGTTTTTTTTCTCTTTTTTTTCTTTCGAAAGACAGAGATAACGAAGTATAAGGCATATCATTATCATCGTCTTTCGCAAAGGTGCTTTGATTAATTTTTTTTTTTTGATAGTGTGTGTTGTTTTTTTTTTTTTTTTTTTTTTCCCCTATTTATTATCTAATCAGAGAAATATTTACCGAATATGAAGTTTTGCAGCTCGTGAATAATAATTTTTACGTACGGGAAAATTTGAAACAATTTGATAATAATCAGAGAAAAAGAAGAAAAAAGAAACAGAAAAACGGAACAGAAAAAACAAACAAATTTTCTGGGTATCGGTGGAAAAAAAAAACGTCAAATTACGTATATATATATATATACCATGAGCATTCGTGTATGCGGGTCACTCCCGGTTCACTCGATTCAGCTCGACACAGATATTTGCATTGCCGTAGATGCAGATATCTATATCGAGCTGCATCGAGTGAACCGGGAGTGACCCGCATACACGAATCCTCACTGTATATATCTCCATCCATCCCCTACCGTCAATTCATTGACATACATACAAACATACATACATCTATTGCGTTATCGTGTTTTTATCATCAATTTAATATAATTGACGGCTGCAAAAGCAAACTTACGCTTATTTTTAAACGAGACAAATTATTATTATTATTATTATTATTATTATTATTATCATTAATATTAATATTATTAGGATATCTAGCCCGGATTAAACAATAATCATATCGTCTTTAAATAAATCCTAAAGAGACGAAAGAATTTTAAGAAAAAAAAAGAGCGAAAGAAAGAAAGAAAGAAAAGGAAAGAAATATATATATATATATATATACAGAGAAATTACAAAGATCTGGATATCAGATATAGTAGTATGTAACTATATCTTCACAATTTATTGTATTGTGTTCGAACTTTCATTCGAATTTCAATATTACCTATATATAGTATCTTATTGATATATATAGTATATAAATACAGATAGACTGCGGAATCAATTTTAATAAACAATATTTATATCACATCCTGCAGTCCTTTTCTGTTTTTTTTTTTTTTTTTTTTCATTTGTATCTTTTTCTTTTTTTCTACTTCTCTCTTTTTTTCATCAAATATTTGGAAAGAGTCAAAAGCGTGACGTAAAAAAAAGATCTATCGTTAAGAATGTGCTAATGATTTAGAATTCCCATTCCCCCCCTCTTTTTTCCCATAGAAAAGCTCGAATTTCTCAACGTTTTGAGTATTTTGCTTGATAGGCAGCCTCAAAGAGCTATTTAATGTATAGGTAGTGTGGGTCTTAAATAATTGATAATTTATAATACGTTATGATTTCGAAATTGAATAATCAACGAGAGTTGATCGAACATCTGAATTCATTGATAAAATTTTGAATTATTCAATTAATTATATATATATATATATATATATATATATTTTTTTTTCTTTTTTCTAACGTCGATCATCTATACATACTACAATATACAACTAATAACTGCAGCAGACTTATAAGGCCCGAAATAAGATATATTATGAATAAATAAATAAATATGTATCATATAGAAATACTAAATCACGAATCGCCGTAACTCGCTCTTAATTAATATACATACATACATACATACATCTTATTATAGATACATAAATGAAAGAGGGGAAAAAAAGAAGAAGAAAAAGGAAAGAAAAAAATTAAAAATTAAATTAATAGAAGAAGAAGAAGATTTAGGTAAAGCGATGAGAAATATGAATTGAGATTAACACAATTTAAAACGTAATGAAATATAATGGAGAAATTGAAAAAATTGAAAAAAAAAAATATACCTAATACTATCTTGTATTATAATCATGAGAGAAATAAAGAAGGTGAAGTAAAGGAATCGGAGAACATAAAAAAAAAATATATACATAATTATAGAGACAGCTGTTGTCAAATCACTCCTATCTTTTATATTATAATAATAATGAATATTAATTATTTATATCAAATCGTTGGCTCGAATTTTTCAATTCTTTAAATTTATACTAAGTATAATAAATGTTAATGAGAAATATGACGTATACATATAAACGATAATGAAAATCATTGAAGCTAATAGTAATGCCTTGACGTTAAAAATTCGGGCCAACGATTATATAGAGCCCCATCAATGCAAGATTAAAAATATTATATTACGTATATGTCTTGAAAATAATAATTAGTAAGAAAAATAATGTAACATTGAAATGAAATGAAATTAGTTGAGATGAGATGAGATGAGATGAGATAACGGGAGGGACAGCAACAACAAAAAATAAATAATACAAATATAAATAATGATTATCAATTTTGAAAAGAAAATCCTTATAAAATATTAGTATTATAGATAGAAACGCTTATAATGAGTGTGTGTGGGTTTTCTTTCTAAACGAACATTATACATAGGTAACACATACACACACACACACACACAGTTAATTGGCGAGAAACCGAAACGTTAATGAATATAATACGATTTTAAATAAATAATAACTGTTTTTTTTTTTCTTCCTTTCTTTTTCTTCTTTTTTTTCTTTCATATAATGTAAGAAAGAAATAAATACAAGAATTATGTTTATAGGTAATATTATTTATACAACTATACATAATAATAATAGTAATAATAATAATAATAATAATAATAATGATAATAATGATGATTATTATTTTCCGAACAATAATTATAATTATAATTATAATTTATTAATCAATCAATCAATCAATCAGCCAGCACAATAATCACTCGCCCAAGAACCCACCCTCTCTGTAATAAACATTAATGGTTAACATTATTATAACTATAATATGTATAGCGAATATAATTATTTTAAAAAGTTTGGAAAAAGAATTTTTTTAAAATTGAATAAATTAATGAAAAATGAATGATGAGAATAAAATGAAATACAATAAAATAAAATAAAATAAAACAAAATCAAAACGAAAACCAGATGAACAGACTCGCCTGTTTAGGATCAAATTATTATCTATAGAGGGTGAATCACTCCTGGTATCGAATGAGGGAGGGTATAGAAAGGGGCGAAACGTTTGCGATGATATAAGCTCATCCCTCATGCGACACCAGGAGAGATTCACCCTGTATATTATATGATTAAATTCATCAATATTCAAGAGTTTGTTACAACAGCTTATTAATTGAATATTATTCTTAAAATATCGTATATTAATGATAATAATAATGATACTGATAATATCTAACGGAAAGTATAATATGTATAATGTAATATGAATATGAATAAGAATAAGAATATGGATAACGATAACGATAAGACAAGTTAGAAAATGAAGACGAGGAATGAAATGAAGAAAAAAAACAACAGGCTTTACTTATAAATAATATTTATTTTAGTTTTTAAAAGCGTACCTACCTACATACATACATACATACATACATGAATGAAAATAACACAGCTGCATCTTTGTAGTGATTAAAAAAAAAAAAAAAAAGAAAAAAAAAGTATAGTAGGTTTATAAGAAGGTATGAGAAGAGAAAGAAAAGGGAAGGGGGGGGGGGGGGAAGAGAAAACTGTACCAAGTATATATAAGAATTAACTGTAATATATTAATGAATATAGAGAAGAAAACGAAAAAAGTGGAAAAAGGAAGAGAGAAAAAAAAAACAAAAAAAAAAAAACAATTTTATTAAGATATAATATACCTAGTGTCTGACTTCATGAAAATTAGATAGTTTCAATGTTTGTTGGCTGCAGAGGCGAATGTTTTCTTTTCATTTTCTCTTTCTCGATAAGAGCGATGTGGGTTTTTTTTTTTTTAAATAAATGAATATGAAATTTCATCGATATTAAAATATATGAATAGATAGAGAGAGAGAAAGTGAGAGAGAGAGAGAAAAACCAATAATAATAAAACTATAACCACTTGTAAAGAATCGATGAAAATAGAGACGTTGCAATCTTGTTTATATATACCAAAAAAAAATTGAAAAAGAAAAAAAACGGTTACGAAGAGAAAGAGGGAAAAAAAATATGTATATATATATACTATATATACTATATATGTAATAAAAATAAAGAACGTAATGAATAACAGCTCATAGGGAGGCAGCAGCATATTATACTTTAATTATTAACGAATCAACGGAGAATATTACACAAAGCTTGAGAAAATTAAAATTGAAATGAAAAATAAATGAATGATTAATAATATGAATGAGAATATTAACTGAAATCTGGGAGCTGATTTAGAAAAAAAAAAAAAAACGAAAAAAACGAGGAAAAAACAAAGTTTATTTCAAAAATCGTCTTGTTATACCTCTTATATGATTGAAATAAATAAATTAATCAATTAAGTATATGTATAATATATGTATAAAAGGACATTTAAAACAGGAAAAAAAAAGAGGACAATGGAACCAAAATGTTTAAACTTATAATAATAATTTAATAATAACAATAATAATAATAATAATAATGATAGGGATAGCTTATATAAACTACAATTATGTATTGATAATTATTATTATTATATAATTGCATATATATATAATGAAAACAATAATAATAATAATAATAATAATAATAATAATAATCAAAAACAAAGACAGAAGAAGAAAAAAATGATTGCAAACTTTGAACTTTATATATTATAACGAGGCCATACAGATCTTTTAGGTATTATTAAGTCCGACCCTATATTATAGGTGTAGTGTGTATGATAAAATACATACGTTTTATGTATATTTAATTCAACAACAAACACACAAACAAAAAATAGAATAATAATTGAAAGAACGAGAAAAAATAATAAAAAATTACACACAACTCAAGCGATATAATCGCGCTGCGTATTTTCTGCAGTATATATTCAAATAAAATACATTATACTATAATATCATCATCAATATCAATGTTTGAAAATCAAGTTTGTTTTTTTTATATATATAAATAGATATCATTGTCAACAATAATAATAATCATACAATAATCATAATAACGAAATATAATCAATCGCACAAATATTTATACACACATGCATACACATATACATTATACATATATATACACGTTCATGAATATATGAGTATAAATACTATATTTTCTAAAATCCCTACAGGCAATTAATTCTATTCGAAAAAAAAAAAATTAAAAAATAAAACGAGAGTCAACTTATATTCACACTTTATTATTATTATTATTATTATTATTTTCTTCTATCTATTTTACGTGATTATAACAAAAAAAAGTTGAAATGAATTATCTGAGACCTGCTTTAAAAAATACTTTATTGAGGGTATAAAAAAAAATATATATTTCTAGTACACAAGAAAAGGAAGAAATGAAAAAAACAAAAAATTAAACAAATCATGATTAAATGAATGAATGAATAATTTTCGAATAGATATACATAACTACACTGCATAGATATATTATAATTAATGATATAATCTATAGCTGCACCATACAAACATTTTTGTAAATAATTATTTAATAAGCGTATAGTATACATATATATGTAAATATATATATATACATATACAGGGTAAGTTTCTTCTGGTATGGCATCTGGGAGGGGCTTATCATCTCCGTCCCTTCCTATCCATACTTCCTAAAATCATCAGTTTTTACGACGCGTGAAAACGGAAGTAGGGTTTCTCGATACGACGATAATAAGTATGAATAGAAGAGGGCGGAGCGTTTACGATGACAAGCCCCTCCCTCATCCGATACCAGAGAAAACTCACCCTGTATATATATATATTTATGTATATTTATATACTATATGGCGTGTATCTTTTATAATTAATAATAATATTACTATATATAATGATAATAAAAATTTCAATCTGTGGACTACATAGTGTATTATAGAGCTGCATATTCATAACTGCAGCTTTTAACTAATATATTACACACGCATATAAAGGAGAAAGAAAAAAAAATTCTAAATACACACCTGCAACAAAAAAGTGGATAATTTATACCATATAGCGAAAACAAAAACGAAAATGAAAAAGAAAAAGTGGAGAATGAAAAATTTGAAAACTTATAGAAAAGTCGAGGAATGGAATAATATTATTGTTGTATACTAATTTGAAGATTTCGTAAATTTTTTATGATCATATTAAGCCAAATAAACAATAAACATGAAAAATAAACCGTTGGAATTTTCATTTTATTTTTAATTTCATTCGGATTTTATTTTTTTATTTTTTTCCTCACTTTTCTTTTTCTAATCATTTTTCGAACGAAAATTCATTTCTGTTTTTTCATTTTTGACAATCACTACTGCTAATAATAATAATTATTATAATTATAATAATAATGATAACGATAATGATAATAATAATAATAATAATAATAAATTGATGATTAGGTACATAAATCTCTGGAAAATAAAAGAACCGTCCATGTATGTACACATTATTATTAAATTCGACATAAAATACATGACTAAATATTTGGTGTATATTCATTTTGAGAATGAAGAAGAAAAAAACAGATAATGAACACTTTTCATACTTTTATCAGTCATCCAGTTTTTATATACGTAGGTACAGATTTTTTCCTGTACTTAGTTTAGGTCTGTTTGATGAGTTATCAGAAGTCCACAGAAAAAAAAATCGATTTGTGTGTATGTAACAATAAGTATAAAGTAAATATAATGAAAAGAAAAAAAGAAGATTAAATTGAATTAAATAAAATAAATGTCAGATTTTAACAATTTAAGTATATATACCTGTATACATAGTATGCAGAATTTGAGAATAAAATATACATATAATTATCTTATTATTTTTAAAAGATATAAAACAACAACAAAACAATATTAATAACAAAAATACAACAAAACGTGTCAGCTTTAAAATTATTTTTTAGTATTAAACGTACCATATATTATTGTTATTATTATTATTATTATTATCATTGCTAAAGTCATTTCAAATCATGATTATATATATAATATCTACAACTATATCACGTGCAGGGAGATTGTGGCGAAATAAAATACCAATCTACTTGTATGTATGTATACAGGGTGAACATTCTCCCCCCGGGTCTGATCTGGGAGGAGCTTCGACGTGCCGAAGCTCCGCCTTCTTCTATTCGTTTTCTATACGTGTGGATGTAAACAAATTTGGAGATGAGAGTGTCTGCTTGATAATCACACACTGTTATTCTGAAGCGAACTAGTATGAATAGAAGAAGGCGGAGCTTCGGCACATCGAAGCCCATTACAGATCAGATCCCGGAGAATATTCACCCTGTATATTAATTATATAAATAATATAAATATTCATTTTAATAATAAATATTATCTAGTATCAGAATGATAATGTATAATAATTGTGTATACATCTCGTTGTGTGTATGCGGGATATATTGTTAAATGTTCGTAGGAGGCACCAGAATTAATTCATAGACTTGAGGTATTTGAAAGACGCGCTAAAATCATCATCTAGTGTTACGAGAGGCGCGGTGCGGATTTTCTGACAAGTTTTGGGCGGGAGCAAAGGTTTTTAAATGTCATCTGGGGCAAGCTCGTTTTATAAACTTTGTCACAATGAAGATGATTGATAATAATTGTAACGGATAATAGAATCGAGGAAAATTATAATAATTGAAACCCTTGAAATTTAAATTGATGTATAATGTATAATTTATGTGCCTATAAGAGAAGAGTAATGATACGATAATATCGAGGGGGATATTAAAAATAAATATTTGGAAAAAATATAAATTAAGATTTAAATAAAATAAAATATAATCTAAAATCTAACAAATTTGAAAGATGTTTTAAAATAAGTAGTAAAAACAATTTAAAAAGAAAAAGAAAAAACAACAACAAGAGATGATATTTCGTATCCGTAAAAGTTTATGTGGATGAATTAAAAAAAAAAATACCGATCGCCGTATATAATTGCATACATATACATATATACATGTAATATACGTATAATAGGTATATTATAGAAGCTATCAGAGAATATGAAAATATTTGACAATAAGAATAATAAAGAAATCGATACGTTAGCTTATTGTACAAAATCTCAATAATTTTAAACTTATGTCTTTGTTTTTCTTTTTTCTTCTTTATCTTATCAATTGAAATTTTTCGTTACAGTAACTTTTAATCGGATAGAAAAGAAAAGAAAAGAAAAATAAAGTAAAAAAGGAGAAAAAAAAAAAAAAATAATAATAATAATAATAATAATAAAAGACGACTTAACATAATATAATAGTAATTACCTAATAATACACGGACACACACCAATTAATCGTTAGAATTCGATAGTTTGAAAAAGAGAATGCAATGAAATTTGGTTTTTAAATAATAGGAAAGGTACCAATAATGATGAAATTATTATAATATCGCTGTGGAGCTATAGGAAAGTAAATTGCTAAAAACATTAAGAAAGATATAAAATTGGAAATCGTATAACATGGAAGTATATATATAATTAAATAAAATAACTATAAGATTTAAGTATAATATAATAACATATATGTAGTATATGGTTAGTTATTATAAGGTAAATTATATATCATACTATGTATAATTGTTTAATTAACTGGGCTGCACATTGAAAGTAACTTAATATTATATTTGTTGGACTCTTATTATCAAAATGCCGGGAAATGTTATTGATTAGTTTTAAGAAATATATTTATAATAAATTATAAATATAACGCCTCCCCCGTAATATTAAGACAAGTATACATATTTAATGTGTTAAGTATTTGTGGCAAAACCATACCTAGATGTGTATAACGATAATTCTTTTCTTTTATTTTCGTCGTTTTTATCCGATTTATACAGGGTGAGTCTTTTTAAAGGTATAAAATGGGTGGGGCTTACTCACGGCGAAGGCACGCATTCAGCCAATCAGGTAAATAATTATCCGGGTGGGGATAGCGTAGCAATGGTTAATCACGAATCACGGCGTGCCTTTGCCGCAAGTAAGTCCCACCCATTTTAGACCATTGAAGAGACTCACCCTGTACATCAGCGTTTTACATATTCGTTAACAATAAATTATCACGCTAATTATCATGATTACTCCAATCAATCTATATCACATTATTGAGAAATAAAATATTTCATGATATCGTGGCCATTATATTTTTTATTAATAACCGGTGTATGTATAGAGTGAGAAGACGTTCCATATTCAAATTTTCTCCTCCAGATAGTGACACCGAGATACAATTAATTCGATTTAATTTCGCATCTGTCGCGTGTCGGATAAATTGAAAATAAATCTAATAATATAGATTTGAATACCTGTTGATCAATGATCGTTAATAAAACAGAGTAATGTAAGTAAATAAGAAAGAAATTAAGAAAGAAAGGAAGAAGAAGAATAAAAACATTGAAATATTTGTATATAATATACATATTATCTATAATCAAGTTTTAAAGTCAAATCAATTAAATCTAAAATCTAACAGTTGAAAATTTTAGTTGGAGGCTCTTATTGAATAAATAAAACAATAAAAATAAGTAAAAGTAAATAATATAATGAAATATTTTCTTTAATAGATAATGATAAAACAAACTGAGGATAAACTTGTCGCGATCGTTTCTAAGCATAGACACGTACATTTATTATATAGGTATAATATACGTCAAGTTTTATTGTATGTACTTGTCGCTCGTCTATTATCAATATTATTACCTAATATTAAATAAAGCATAAAATAAACACATTTTTCAATATTGCAGACACTAAATGAGTAGAAAAATCCTGATTTACAGCAATAAACTCGCTCGAGATTTAAATTCTAGGTTCGAGAAACGTCCGTGTAGGGCCAAGATGGCCGCTATAATTCTATCCGCGGTCCACCTCGCAACTTTAACCAAGTCGTTCTATTAAATGCTCCTTGAATTCGGGAGGAGATGAGTATTTATTGATTCTGTAGGTCCTGCACGATTGAAAACCGTTTATATATTACATTTCGGAACAGTCTGTCAGCCGTGGTTTTGAAAAGACTTCGTGTCGTCGAATAAACTCTCTCATATGCAGACATATTGGTAATTGACGAATAACAGGCGGGCAATTCGTACAAATGATAATTATAACGTTTTATCGATAAACGGGTACCCAAACCGAGGAATAATAATCTATAAATAACGTATCTGAATAGAATCATTAATTGTAATAGCAGCGAAGATTTGTCGAGTATATGAATAAAGTTGACTATAAATTTCAAGAGAAATGAAACATTATATAGTTAAGGGTAATAAGCGCAGTCGCCATTGCATACAGCTAGTAGTAATAAATCATGATCATCCTGTATATTGATGAATGATGAAGTAATAAAAAAAAAAATACTTTTCTCACGATGTATGATTATTGTTTAATTAAATTTATTTATTATTATATCTATGCTTATTATCTCTCTCATTGTTGTACATAGATCTTTCATTCTCAAGTGATTGTTATATTTGTAGTAACTGTAACTATAACATGATATACATAATGTAATAGCAATTATGAATTATGTGTTCGTGGTCATTGAAATATTCCTGTATTTCTCTAGATACCATAAATACATACATACATACATACATACATACATACATACATACACATAATTGTAAACTATATATAGCGTTGCCAATGGAGTATAAAACCACATGGGATCCAAACAAGAGCTTTTTTTCATAACAATTGAACGGCTTAGTTTTTATTCTAAAAAAGAAGAAAAAAAAAACGGTCGTCAATCAAAATGTCAACAGAATTATATAGATCTAAAACTTTTATCTAAAACTAATTCATTCATTTTCTTACTTATATAAATATTTCTTCATGGATAGTCGTTTATTAGCTGACTTATGGCTTAGCTATACTATAGAAAGTTTTATTATCAGTGTATTAGAATTAACTAAATCTGAATAAATTTGAAACTCTTGAAATTTGAAATTATTATGAAACCCTACACCCTCCTCCATTTTCCAAACTTTTGGTACTGTTTTTCACGTCATGATCCCAACAAACCAGCAGAGAGAAGACTTGATTCCTTTTTGAAGATTTCGCATGAAACACAAGTATTTCAGCGCGAAAGTCACAAATTGGCCAGGAGCACGTTAGGTGCTGCCCTCATTTTTCATGCTTTTCCTATGTTAAATCAAACGGAGTAATTTAGTTACAGTGGCCGCCATTAGCGTCAGATCATGCTCTTCCCATAAGATTTACACGTAAAAGTGGTAGTCAGCGCCAGCCCTCCCCACCATATACTACGCACCCTGCCAATAGTTCGTCGAGTTGTCGTCGAAGCTGGTGAAAGTCCGGTTGCGCATAGTAAGGCAAATACACGCGCTGATCATTTGAATTCGGTAGTCTATTTTCAGAATCACTGAAGCTTTCACAATATTAAGGAATTCTATCGTTGTAACCATTAGCAAAATGTTCATTCTATTATTTTTATTTTATTATAAATTACATGAAACATATAAAAATCAAAAAAATTTGAAGATTCACACTTTCATCTTTTCCTATGATTTATGTGAATCAGTTGTGGGCGGACAATCGTTTGGTAGAATACATTGATCGGTTCCAAATTCTCTCACGTAACCAGACTCGCAGAAGTATCCCTCGTGACAAAGCTATATGAATACACAAATAAATAGACGAATAATTATGGAATAGTATGGAAATAGTACATTACGATACGAGTGCGGTAAAACTTTTTCTGACGAGTGTGAGGCTGCAGCACGGGCCGAAGACGAGTCTCACGTGCTCACAACATTTTTGTCAGTCTCACTGCAGTTACGGAGATAAATCAAAATAACTAATTACACCCTTAATTTCAAGATGGCAGCCGAATGGCAACACCCCCAGTTCCGGAAACTGAGTTTTACACCCACAGCCGACCGCCCTACGCAATCCAAAATAAAATCACTGCCTTCCCAAAATGCACGGTCAAATCACGAATTGACACCGATAATTTCACGGCATGTGTTTACTGACCTGAAAGTCCGAGACCCGCATTACCGCGGCGCGGTTGAGAAAAGGCCCAGTATGATTCGCATTTCTATAATAGCGGGGTCAAAATATCGTACAATCAATATTTTTCGAGAACTTACCCGGAACGGACAAGGGCTGCTCTGAGCGTCTGGCCTGGCACAAGTATTCTCGCAATGCCTGCTATCACATAGTCGATGTTCTTGGTGAGGATAAATAGGTTCATCCTCGTAATAATCGTAGTCAGTATCAATTATCGCTAAACAAGAAAAATTATATATATATATATATAAAAAAACAATATGAAGTAAAATTGATCAATTTGTCAAAACTTATTGTGAACAGTAGAAAAATATTAGAATAGTACCTGATATTTGATTGAACACAAAAAATGTGCATAGAACAGTGATTTTTGTACATATTTTCATGTTAAATATGTAATCATATGCAACTCAAAGCTACCACACCAGCATTATAACTGCAGAACAATCTATCAAGTTCATCAATCGTACGAGTACACACAAGACTAAATTACGTGGTAATATCTCGTTTGCAGTAGTTTCGTAAGTCGACGATTACGGACGCTGTCTTGAAAAAACATTCAACGATTCGGGGGACACGTAATCGTTTACGTAATCAACATTATTTTTATTCTATTATTTTTTTTTCGTTTCTTGTATTACTCAAATATAGTTATATTGAAGAATGATAAGTGTTCATTGCGTGAATATGTACTCGTCACAAGTTAATACAATCAGCAATACACATTGCAAGGATTCTTTTTGTGGAATTAGAAATTCCACATTTTTGGTAAAGATTTGATGAGGAAATACTCTATGTTTCGGATATACAAAACGAATCGTAAACTGGAGTCAATCGTGACCTGGAGTCAACTCGAAATTGCGGAAAGATTCCTGGGTACAGATAACAGGATGTCTAATTTTGTATGCATGCAGTATAGCGTCATTATTTCATTTATTAGATCATTATACATTCATCACATGACATTGAAAACGAGCGAGGCTATGGTTGACAAATAATTTCAATACAAAAAATGACGAATCGTCCAGTTGAATAAAATTCTCTCAGGCATTCATGTTCCCGAGTTCATTCCTGCAGACTTCTCTGTAACCGAGAATAATCGACGATTTAATTTCTCGCACGATTTCTTTCTTCTGCAAATTATTTTTAACAACAATAATCCATGATTCACACTCACCGGATTACATCGCCTATCCATCGTGCGGGAATTCGTACTACGTTAGGCACAAAGAGTTGCCAAACGTTCGGTATCCACCCTTCATTTTCACCGAGTTTATCGACAATCATGATATTGATTGCCATGAAATCAATCCACAATATTCCCTGTCGTAATGAAAAATATTTTTAATCCATGCCCTAGCATATGTCTTTCAATTTTTTTAATCGATTTTCAAATCCTGCCAAGAAATAGCAGGCAAGAAGCATTTCCTAGCAGGCAAGAAAGTCATTGATAAACGTACCACAAGGTTGCGAAAAGACTGAAGCACTGCGGTGACAGGACCCATATCTCACGCGATTTCTAAATCACGATTAACTCCGTTACTTGTTAAAAATTGTTTCAAAACTGATCCTAGTATCTGCGCGATTCGGCTTATATACGAAAACTAGTTGCCAAACATCTTCACCCTCCTATCAAAGGGCAAAAATTATCGTCAGCACCATCGTGAGTACTCATAGATAGACACGCATTTTTCCTGTTGCAAATATTTGTCTGCGACGGATGCGTCACTCGTCAGAAATATTTCGGTTATTTGCATCAGCTGTTACCCCATCAATGACGTCATTCTCGATATTGGTAATCCTATAACAGTATGAAGAACAGACTGAATAACAGTTCGCAATTATGATTTTGAATCATCGGTTTGATAATGCGAATGAAACTCAGGTCTGAGTTATAGAATTCGAATATTTATTCAGGTGTGAGAAAAATTCATGAAAATCTTACACAGAGAAACATAAGAACATGTAATAATATTGATGTTTAAATATTCGGTGCAATTTTTATTTGTAAACTAGTAAGAAATTTCAAATTCGCCATTGACATAATTATTCTGCATGTCTTTATACGCAGAATATAATAATGTAAAGATGAGAGGGTCCTTCTCAAGGATGACAGTCCGCCTGGGGTATACAACGACCCAATGTAGATTCTCGTATGTAACCATGCTGGCAAGAGTACCCCGGTTGACATATCTAAGTAAGAACAGTCGATGAATACTTAATGATATCTATATACAAGAATTTATACAAGAACTTAAGCTTACTAGCGGACAGGGCAAAAGTGGGTCCAATCGAAGAAACTGGCGACAAGTTATTTGGCTGCAGTCGATACCGCGACACTGGTCAGGCTGCTCGTGATCGCCGATCCGTTCCCTGTACTCGTGAGCAGAACCAGACTCTGAAAGAATTTCGTTCATAAAAACAGGATTACGTATCTTATTACGATTCTCGAATAGGTCAATTCTTTCATACGAGTGATGTGAGAAGAAGAACACAGGAATTCTTCCAATAAAGTGGCTTGAAAATAGTATTTCCGATACAAGTGCGTAAAAGCGGCAATGCTGCTTGCTGATATATGTAGAAATTTGAAAAATTCGTACCTGGGTTTCCGAGGAATACGAAAACTCCGAAAATGAGAACAACAGCAGTGAAAACCTTCATCTTGCGTGGTTTTTAAATCACGAATAACTTCGTTTCTCGTTCAGAACTATTTCAAAACTGTAACCAATATTCGCTCAGCTTTCTTTATATATGAATAGGTCCTCTCTTACGAACCCCGCTCCTCAGCTCGTGTGCTACATTTTTCTGGTCAGAACGAGGAAGAGATAAATACATGACTCCAGTAAACACCAATAGAATTTCTTGTGTTTCCAGAAAGTCAATTAAAATCTAATGACAAAGTGGGACATTTAATTAGAGATAAGGCCGAAGCGAGATAGCCTGGATCCAAAGTGCAGAGTATGATTAGATGTATTCAAAGGTCAAGAAACTTGCTATGATCCTATAATAGTCTGAAGAACAGACTGAATGGCCGAATACGCGAATAAGGTATTGAATGATTTTGAATCATCGATTTTTGATAATGCGAATGAAACTCAGGTCTGGGGTATAGAATTCGAATATTTATTTAGGTGTGAGGAAAAGTCATGAAAATCTTACACAGAGAAACATAAGAGCATATAATAACATTGATCTTTAAATATTTGGTGCCATTTTTATTTATAAACTAATAACAAATTTTAAATTCGCCATTGATATAATTACTACTCTGCATGTGTTTATACGGAGAATATAAGGATGTGAAGATGAGTGGGTCCTCCTCAGGCACCTGTGTGGAAATCTGCTCGAGCGTTAGAGGCATAGACATATAAGAATAGACCGCGCATGTACGGAGGTGGCCCGTTGGTGGATGCGAGAGCGGCATAGAAAGAGAGGTCGGAGTGTATGAGCCCCTTCTATCCTTGTCTAACGCGCATAGACACAGAGTCCCATATGCAACTTTCTCTTTCTATCGCTCTCCCGGCTTCTCGGCCTGGATGCGTGGTCTATTCTTATATGTCTATGGTTACAAGCCCTGCCGAGCTGCTATTAGCGCCCGTTTTAAAGCGGGGAAAACTGGCTCGCGCCCGGTCAGTTCCCGGCTGCAATTTCCGCACGGGCAATACAGTCACTCAAGAGTATACAACGACCCAATGAATATTCTCTCACGTAACCTTGCTGGCAAGAGTACCCCGGTTCACATCTCTGAACAAGAAGAGTAAATGATTATTTAATGACATCTACACGACTATGTCGGAAATTTATACAAGAACCTAAGCTTACCAGCGGACAGGGCTTGAGTGGATCCAATTGAAGAGACTGACGACAAGTCAGTTGGCTGCATTCAAGACCGCGACACGGGTTGTACTCCTCGTGATCGCCGATACGCTCCATGTACGCGTAAGCAGAACTAGGCTCTGAAAGAATTTCGTTCATAAAAAACGGGATCACGTATCTTTACGAAGGAAACTGATACACTGTGTAGTATACAGGGTGAATCTTCTCCGGGGTATCTAGGAGGGGCTTCGACGTGCTGAAGCTCCGTCTTCAGATCAGACCCCGGAGAATATTCACCCTGTATATCTCTCGGAATACATATTTCTGACAAATTTTGGAAAATCTGAAGTCGAAGATTCTCGAATAGGTGAATTCTTTCATACGAATGATGTAAGAAGAAGAGCACAGGAATTCTTTCAAAGAAGTTCAAACTATTTAGGCATGTAAATGGATAATTAATGCGTAATCCTTGGGAAGGATATGTAGAAGTTCGAAAAATTCGTACTTGGGTTTCCGAGGAATACGAAAACTCCGAAAAGGAGAACAGCAGCAGTGAAGACCTTCATCCTGCGTGGTTTTTAGGTCACGAATAACTTCGTTTCTCGTTCAGAACTATTTCAAAACTGTGACTAATGTCCGCTCGGCTTTCTTTATATACAAATAGGGGCGAAAAGAGATAAGTGGATAATTTCAGTAAACACCAATAGAATTAGTTATGTTTCCAGGAAGTCAATTAAAATCTAATGACAAATTGGGGTACTCAAACTTTGAATAGAGATATCAGGCCGAAACGAGATAGCCTGGATCCAAAGTGCAGATGTCTTCGAAGGTAATTAAGAATCTTGCTATATATTAGTCACCGATTCAATAAACATCAAATTTTTCCAAAAAGCGCGCTGATACTATGCAATGTTCGTAAATGATCGATCATTAGTAACAGAAATTATACAAGCCAGTCATTTTCATTGACGATCATTTCATTCCGACGAACAAGAATGGAAAAAATACTTTTATGCATAAAATCTGGGTATTCATATCAAGGGATCTCCACATCGGTAGTCTGATACTCGACACTTTTCGTCTGAATATTGAAAAGCACAATCGCATTTCGTTTTTCGTTTGCCCAATTTTAGTTGTGTGATTGATTCTCATTCATTATTTCATCATCACATATTTTATTAAACAGGTATACCGTACATGTCATATATAATTTGTGCAGTGATATTAGTTCCTGTATATTATTTCTAGGTATAGGTGTACACCGAAAACATATTTTACTTTTAGTTGCAGGCGTGATGGTAATCGTATTCCCTTCAGGGGCAGTTGGCTCGTAGAATACAATGACCGAATTCATATTCTCTCACGTACCCGTACTTGCAATTGTACCCAGGAAGACACATCTGGATCAGGAGAGACAGTAATTATTTAATGATACTTATCATATTTCTGTAATTTATAAAAAAAAGCTTATGCTCACCGGTGGACAAGGAATGATAGTTGCACCTGGAACATCGGTGCAAGTAGCTTGGCTACATTCATGACATGCGTTATACTCCTCGTGATCACCGATACGTTCTTCGTACCCTCGACCATCATGGCCAATTCCAGCGAGAATTTTGTCTATCAAAATGAAAAACAATCAAAAGTTGATCATCGAACCTCCGAGTATTTAAAGAAAGTGCAGATTTGAAAGAAGATTTTTCTGATTATTATATAATCCTTGCAAATGCTGAATAGACATTCGAAAAATTTTCACCTGGGTTTCCGAGGAATACTGAAACTCCGAGAAGCAGTGCAACAGCTGCAGTGACGACCTGCATCTTGTGTGGTCTTTAGATCACGATTACTTCGTTCCTAGTTCAGGACTATCTCCTAATTACTCCAAACTAAAACTAATTCTTTCTTAGCTCGCTTTATACAATTGGTATTCAAATATTATTTCGACTACATGCGCTAACGGGCCTTAAGTCAATAAAGGACGAGGAAGAAGAAGAATGTATTCAAATATGATAGCGTTTATTTTCTAGCCGGTCAAAAGTCCGGAACGTTAGAGAGGTAAACGCAATTTTAGTAAACACGATAACGAAATGAAAACGCTTTCGTAAATGATGACGTAAACTTGATGCATGGGATTGAAGAGCAGATAACATCATTCATAATTATGACCACCGCCGAAGAGGTACTCAAGAATTACAAGACTTGAGTCAGAATCATTGATAAGTCTAAGTATCTCTAATCTACAGTAGTACCTGTGAAACTGAAGTGGATATCTCTTCAACGTGAAGAAAATCTGAAGAAGATATCCTTCATAGGTTCAGTCAAACCAAAAGTTTTCGAGAACTTGATCAATTAATAGACTTCGATCAATAGTAAATCTTCCATCATACATGGAATGCTTCAATAGTGTGAAGCGCAAGGATCACGGTGATCATGACGGAAGGATATGAAATATATTTAAACAGGAGATGATTGCGTAAAGATTTTTAATATTGGTTATCAAGCATCAAATAAACGAGATAATTATTATTACAAAATTATGTATGAACAAGAAGAAGAATAAAATATCATTAGAGAACGGACAAAATGACATAAGGAGACAAAGCTCTTGTCTTCGAAGCCCACGTCGTTGGCAAGAAAACTTGCCAGGAATAAATTGGTTGGATCAAATTTGATCAAATTGGATCTAAATGTTGGGAAAAATTAGATCCAAATGGATCTCTTCATAGATCTAACACCATCTGGTGAAATGGATCTACAGAGGCCTAAAATAGATATCAGTAGATCTTTTTGGATCTTTTTTTGTTTCCCAAAGACGTATATCTCACTGTATCAAATTTGATCCAATCCATCGGATTATCTATTCGCAATTACTTCCGCGACTGATTACTTTCGTCTCATCAGTGAAGATGATTTTCATCTGCTTACGATACATGTTCGTCTTCAAGTACTCGTTGAAAGTTATATCAGCTTTGAGAGGACGATCGAATGGGTAACCCATGGCACGACGGTCCGGATACAGCTTATCTTTGAGTCCACAAAAGCTGGCAGCGTTCTTGCAGGTCGGGGGTTCTTGGTCGACCTATAAAATGGCAAAAAGCCTGGTTTAGATCAACGTCGAATCAAAGACGACGAAGGATCTTCCAAATCGGGACACACATCGCTCGAATGTCTACGAAAAAGGGTCTTCGACATTTTCGATACGGCGAATCTGCTCACCTTATCGTCAGAATAGTCCGAAATCATGACGAAGAGGTCGACTGGAAAGCCCTCTTTACTGCCCTTAGGAATGAGCATGTGCTCAGGCCAGCCACAACTGCACCAGTTTACTTGTTGCGCAGGAATCTCGGAGCTTTCTTCGAGTGTGGGGAAGGTTCGCTCGAACGGAATAACCACCGAAGACTCGTCGGATCGACGTTTGATAGAGTGGTTACCTGGTTTAACTGCAAAAAACAAGATTCCATACTCAACACAGATGATTAACAGATCGTTCGATCACCTGTATTCTCTTCGTTGTCAATCTTAGATGTTGTTGTTTTTTTTTTGTTTCATTCCCTTTTTCATCTACAAATCTAACGCGATGATCGGATAATTGACTCACGTGTCACGGTGAACTTGTCCAGTTCAGTCATCAGCTTCCTTTGCTTGTCCACGGTGAAATCGTATCCGCGTTCGTCTTGGCTGGGTGCTAAGAAGATACGAACAGTACCCATCTTGTCCTCGTCGCTATCGTTTTCGACGTGAATTCTGTAACTGAACGACTGGTGATTCAGATGAGTGAAACGAACCGAAACGGGACCGCTGCTGGCCTGGTAATCAAGACCGCTGGAAATCTCGACGTCACTTTCTTGCCAGTGGGTGTGGAACGTGAGCGTCGGCTCTTTGGCTTGGGTGAGTATTTCCACGGCGGTAATTGTCACATCTTTGTATTCGATCTGGTTGGGAAACAAGGGGAAGAAATCAATGTCGTAGCTGTCGATGTCTAAGTCGAAGCAATTTCGTTCTTACCTCTTCGTTCGTGTAAGGGTTCAGAAGTTCTTTGTGCGCGTGGAAAATATCATCAACGAACGCGTGCCATCTGTAGAAGACCGGGTCCCTCATTGCGGTAGTGTTGTTCCCCATAACGCCGTAGTTTTCCTGTAATGAAAACCATTCCAACGAAAAATTCACGTCAACGACCTCATGGTCTGATGGAATTATTCACTCACAAGATGACGATTGTCAGGGTCGTGACAACTAGCGATCGCGATGTGTCCAGAATTGTGCAGATCACCGTAAAGAGTTGGATTGAGGGATAGGCTGCTCGCCTCTAGTATGTCGCCCAGTATATCTATACCGCTGACTTCGTCGAGAGCAATTTTCTTTCCAGTCGCGTCGATGATCGAACGGCGATGAATAGACTCAAAAATCCGATCCCTAAGGCGTTCCAGATCTTGGATTTCAAAACGACCGTCTTTTCGATCGACGTCCTTCATGCTCGCGCCACTGTGACGTCCTGGATAGAACGCGCTGGACGAGTCTGCTCCCAATTTCGAAAAGTATCCTTCGGGTATGGGTTCTCGCCAAGAGTTCAAACTCTTCACACGAGCGAGATTGTTCGATAGACGTTCGAAGTTGTAACTAAAATACGCCAATGATCAGGGTACATGACGATCGTTGCATTGTGCTCTGGCGATATTCTACCTGCGCTTGTTTGAATATGTATATCGCTATATGCTCACCGTGCAACGATCTGCTGGTGCATGTAGTAGAACAATTCACCGCGTCTGTCCTTCTTCACAATGCTCCCAAACTCACCAGCGTCGTAGGGATAAACGATGTGCCAGTGATAGTGATGAAGATTGATCCCCAAGTCTTCTCTGAAGTAAGCGATTCGATGTTCTGTGTCCAGATTGGAAGCGGTATGGTCCTTCTCAATCGTTATACATTTCTGCGGAAAAGAGGTGATCCCATTATTGATGATTACCGGTGAGCGATGGTCGATTGATTCTGACAAACGGATTTTGGAAATCGTGAAATACTAACGCGGCAATGTGCCGGGACCGCGTTGATCTCTTCCTTGGCCTTCTTCATGGTAACGCCGTTGATAAATAAGTTCGGAAACACCCCGGATAATGATGGAAGCTTGAGGCTCTTGGTGTCGGGTCGATGAAGAATCGCCACTGACAGAGCGTAGATGAAGAGCTGGGGGTTTATCCGGTCTCTGCAGTAGGCTGCAGCTGACAAGAACTCCTTGTAGGTCTTCTTTTCTGTTGGATGAGATGAGAAGGAAAAAATAGGCCAAATTTTTGACAGGATAGAAAAACTTAACATTAAGGTAGTACTTACCCATGAAGATGCCGATTAGGATCCCAGCCATTTTCACATGTGAACGTGTGAATATTGAGAATTGATCGTTACGTCCTAACGCCCGCGTAAATTCCAGATTAGCAACATCGATCGCGTCGACATGAATCTTGTGATTTTCGTCACGTTCAAAGTGTTGCGCGACGTCCTTAGCGATCGGAAGATATCTTATGGGCTGAAAGTCATTCAAATAAGGTTTAATATGCATGGGAAATCTGTTCGTTCGTTTCGAATTCTCGTTATTTTCAAAGTGCGAAAAGTGGCGAGGATCGTCGATTATATCTATGTATTTCGAGAGTCAGATTGAGTTTATATCATTGTCGGAGTAGCTCTTTCGAGGATTACTCTTCCAAATAGTAAATCGAAATTGTACTGTTCCAACGATTCTGTACTGAAAAAATCAAAATCTTACCGTGTATTCCTCCGGGACACAAAAAAGTATATTCCCCTTGCCCTTGGGCATGAAGAGTGGCTCGCTCGGCCGAATGAACATGTGAAGAATGGAATCGGGTGAATTCTCCATCTTCACTTATTTTGACGATTGAAAATCGGGTGAAAATGATTCGAGAAGATTCGTACGGCGAAGTGAAGAAAAGTCGAGTAATTGCTTCGAGTACAAATCGAATTATGCACTGTCTGCATTTCTTGCTGTACTTATATGCAAAGTCAGCGGATGCGGTGCGGTCAAATCTTTCGACATCAACTTCGCTATCAGATAAGGAAAGTGCGAAATCTCACCAATGCCGGAAAAATTTCTCAGTTTTGTGCGTATGAAAGTTTATTTATAATCAATTGAGATCACAAAAATCACCATTAATCTCTATAAAAATGACGAAGGTCAACTCGACGGCTGAACAGAACAACATCGTATCTCCTAATTTGTTTCAAAAACATCATACATGTCTCAGAATTTGTTCGAAAAACATCATATCTCGAAATTTGGGTCAAAAAGATCATAAGAAACGAGCGGACATACGATGTTTTTAAAACAAATTTCGAGATACGATGTTTTTTAAACAAATTCATTTTTAGTCCTGCAAATTGAATCCTGCTCCTTGATCATCGAGTCGTCATCGCATCATCGAGATAATGGTAATGCGACGCAATAGCCAAGAAATGATATGAAAAAATTAGAACGGATTCAATCTCGTGAAACAGTGATTGCTGATTTCACGTGATTTCAGGATGTTATATAAGGATGATTTGAGGATTATTGCAATAATTTATTTATGTCGTTGAATTCGTGTGATTGCATGGGAATTTTCCGATGATTTCATGATTCCAAATGATTTCAGTTATTTCCAGTGATTTCAACTTTTTGATTTGAATTCAGGATTTCACTGATTTCATGGGATTTCATGAAATTTCATTTGATTTCCAGCTTGATTTCATTTACAGTGATTTCATGAGTCAATGGCCCCTCGGAATTCTCACAAGTGTCTTCGCAAACAGTACCACAGACTTATAAGTGCATCTGCATTACTTCTTGTACTCATACGCAACAGATGATGCAGCACGGTCAAATCTTTCCGCGACAATTTCGCCATCCGATAAGGAAAGTGCAGAATCTTACGAATACGGAATAATATATCAGTTTTATTCGTATGAAGGTACATTTATAATCACTAAGATAACACAGTCATCAGTAAGTTAAGTAAAAATGACATAGGTTGACTGTTGACTTCATTTCCGAGTCAATTTTGATCAAGCTTGAATCCGGCTCCGTGAGTTCACTAAATAATAACTAATTTCTAGTTTGGACTAGCGTTATCAAAAAATATTCAATTTTTCATGAATTATCAGATTTTTCAAATTCGTACACTGAAAAATGGAAGAATTTGAATTTTCCCCAATTTTTTTCAGTCAAATGAACGAATGTTTTCGAGAATCTCTAGTCCACTTTATAGAACTACGTGTGAGAACTGCATGTGCAATAAATTGAGTCTGCGTATTATTCTCCTTAGTTGCCACAATCCCCGAAGATGTGTGTGATTTTTATTTTCTTCGACGATTTCGCTCATTTTGTGACCATTGGTGTAATAAAATGTCACATAATCAGGCTGTGAACAAGGAATAAGATAATGTTAATATTCGTAATGTAGAGTAACAGGATGCTGGACCTCCTCTATACTATTTCACCTCAAGTAATGTATATTGGGATGTATCCTGGGACTCTGCACAGAGAAAAAAGATCCTCGTGGCAAGAAAAAGATTCCTTGTTTCAAGAAAAAGATTTCTTGTTTCAAGAAACTGTAGTTTCTTGAATGTTTTTTAATTGAATCAAGGAAATATGTTCTCAATTCAAAATAATATGTTCTCAGTTTGAATTAGGAACATATTTCCTTGATTTAATCAACAAACATTCAAGAAACTACAATTTCTTGAATCAAGAAATCCTTTTCTTGAAACGAGTAATTTTTTTTTTCTGTGTGGTTACCGCAAAGAATAAATTAATGAATAAATAAATAAATAAATAAAGTAGCAACGCGTAAAGACTGATCTCGATGCCCAGTCAATTCTTTCCAAATTAATAATTACCAGCTCTTGAAACTTGGCTGGCAATTCGTTTGAACAAAAAATTCTGATACCCTAAACGATGAGGAAGATCATCAGCGTCAGTACGCTATATTTCAGTCATGCGAGTTGACTCCTTTTGAACCAATTATTTGCATTTCCATCTCTTTTATATAATCTGCATGTAAGATTATATATTCAAGAGCGACATTTTATCGTCGCTGATGTGGCTGATATCATGAAGGGTAAATGGTCAAGCCTTAAGTATCGGAGCCCCGAGTGAATTTAAAAATAGCTTCACTGTACTGGACGACAGAAATGAATCTGTGGTGGAGACCATATCGTTGTAATCACTGATTTATTGCAAGAATGAGGCACGCAGAAGCTATTTGCAATCAAAGAAATTTTGCAAATCGCAACAAAAAAAATTTGCAAATCAAGAAAGTCGTGCTTCAAAAAATTATAGGATTTCATTTCTTAGAGATGAGCTAACGGAATAATTGATTTTTTAAATATATAATATATAATAGTACATTACGATACGAGGGCGAAAAGAGGCACCGACAGATCAAAAGAGGCACCGATGAGTCAAAAGAGGCACCGACAGATCAAAAGAGGCACCGATGCCTGATCAATTTTTTTGTCCGACGATATCTCGAGACCGAGTTACTGGATTTAAATGATTCTGGTCTCAATCGACGTGGCTTTTCCAAACTTAAAACTGATTAGATTTTGGTTTCGATCATTTGAAACCGCGAAGCATCTCTCCCGCATTACTGCAGCATCTCTCCCATAGGGTGTGGAGTGTTTTCACTGTTTTTTGTTGACGTATATTTTATATAAAAACGAAAGTTTAATAATTTTTTGTACCTGCCACATTGTAGTAGATAATTTGAAGAATGATCACTATTAAATACGTTCGATAATATCTATTTTTGTAGAAGTTATTTATTTTCTCAAAAAAAGAGCGGCATCTCTCCGCACTTTACCCTATATATTATTGAAAATTTTTAATTCCATATCTTAAAAAAGGTAACACAAAGTGACATCTTCGTAATAAAATGTCACATAATCAGCCCGTGAACAAGGAGTAAGATAATGTTAATATTCGTAATGTAGAGTGACAGGATGCTGGACCTCCTCTATACTATTTCACCTCAAGTAATGTATATTGACCTCGCGATGACCGCAGGAGCCGTTGAACCGAAAGAAGGAAAGTTTCGTAAGTTCTTGCGACTCTGGTTACCGCAAAGAATAAATTGATGAATAAATAAATAAATAAAGTAGCAACGCGTATAGACTGATCTCGATGCCCAGTCAATTCTTTCCAAATTAATAATTACCAGCTCTTGAAACTTGGCTGGCAATTCGTTTGAACAAAAAATTCTGATACCCCAAACGATGAGGAAGATCACAGCGTCAGTACGTGATATTTCAGTCATGCGAGTTGACTCCTTTTCAACCAATTATTTGCATTTCCATCTCTTTTATATAATCTGCATGTGAGATTATATATTCAAGAGCGACATCTTATCGTCGCTGGTGTGGCTGATATCATGAAGGGTAAATGGTCAAGCCTTAAGTATCGGAGCCCCGAGTGAATTTAAAAATAGCTTCACTGGACTGGACGAAAGAAACGGAGCTGTGGTCGGGACCATTTCGTTGTAATCACTGATTTATTAAAGAATAAAATACGCAGGAGCTTTTTGCGAAGTCAAAAAGATCGCGGTTCCAAAAATTTGAGGATTTAATTTCCTAGAGACAGACTGACAAGGTAACTAGATTTTGAAATGAGGAAGGTGAAACAATTCATTCTTTTACATCTGTATAATATATTCATTTATTATCAATCGCGTATGTATAAAATAATGTAGAAATATTATGTTGTCCTAGTTTGATGGACAAAAAGAACAAATTTACCCAAAGAAAAACTATGAAAAATCAACAATTTTATTATGGAAAACAGTAAAATGTTTAGACCTTTCATAAAATATTTGCAGAAATTTCTACGAATGAAGTGGGGGACACTCGCTTTGGAGGATGCAACGTCCACCAGGAGTTTCTCTGATGTAACCACTCTCGCAGAAGTATCCTTGTTTACACATCTGTTGAAAAAGGAAAAAATCGATGTATAGTAGAATAGTACGTATCAATGTTGCTGATTCCTGGATTTAGATATTAATAAAAAAAATACTGTTAAAAATGTTCATTTATTATTTACCTAAAGCAAATGATTAGATCTGATCATATATATGATTATATATAATTATGTATAATCATATATGATCAGACCTGGCCAATTTCTAGGTCTAATTATATATAAGTTATTATATATAATCATATATAATTATATATGATTAGGCAAAATCATTTTTTCCCGGGTTGAAAAAAGAAAAAATCGATATATAGTAAAATAGTACGTATCAATGTTGCTGATTCCTGGATTTAGATATTAATAAAAAAAATACTGTTAAAAATGTTCATTTATTATTTACGGATACATTTTTGCTGAAATTAATATGCTTACAGCTATACAGTAATCAGTTGGACTGGGTGGATGCGCACAATCACTTTCACACCAAGTACCACAGATGGACCATACTTCGTGAGGACGTAGCTCGTCAACAGGTGAAGTAGGATGAGCAAGATTTTCTTCTATACAAGAAACGATACAACGTCGTTACTCTGCTTTTTGTTAATGTTATGCAATTTGGTAGAAAAAAAAAAAAAACACGAGATTGCAGGAAATCATAATTGGTTCTCGTCGGAATCAATTATTCTCAACAATTCTTAGTCACTAAATTCGAATGAACATAAAGAAAAGAAAAAGGAAAAGAAAAATTCATGGCGGATAACAATCGTGGTGCATGCGAAATTACGAAATATGGAACTTACCTGGCATTCCAATTAATACCAAAAAGGCACAAAGGGAAATAACTGCGGTGAAGACCTTCATCTTGTGTTCGTAGCTGTTGAGTTACTGAGATTACCGATAAGTCTGGTCAATTTTCGTGAGACTAGACTGAACTTATGATCTCTTGACCTATGCTGATAATTATAGTTTACAGTATCATATGCCATAGTCATAACTAGAAACGATCAGAATTAGAGTGGTCAACAACACTATCAGCAAGATTGTTGTTTACGAATAATTATTTGGCTGTTCAAAGTACGCCAAGTCCACCCCTGGCCATGCCAATATCATTTGTTATGATATTTTGTCGAAATTCACTGCGTGCTCTTGCAGAGAAAATTTTTCAACTTCTTCTATCAATCATAAAATATTTTCATCATTAGGAAAAATTTCAACTTTCCGTAGTCTTTCATGAGAAAATTTAGTTCTTTTGTAGTTCAATTGACAAACACAACGAATTTTCCAGAAAGACGAAGAGAATTGACAATTTTTTTCATGCCAAACTATATGAAATATTTCAATTTCCCTGAAAATTCGTAGGGTAGGTGGAGTATTAAAATTCATCTGCATTTACTAATGATTTATTCTTTTACTACTTTTTCCTCCACCAGAATGGCATTACATGCATGTATAGTACCATTAATCTACAAAGTTACATATGATGTATATATTATTTATAAAATCGGTACAATTATCATTTCAAAATCCCTAATTCGGGGAATTATGCACGTGGAGGACACTCGCTGGGAAGGATGCATTTACCATTTGGAAATTCTCGGATGTAACCAGGCTCGCAGAAGTGTCCTTGCCTACATACCTGATAAATGGAACAAAATCATTATAAATGTCAATGATTCATTATATCATATCTACAAGTATAATATTTGTGCAATTGTACTTACGGCTATACATAAATTTCCCGAATCAGGTGAATCCTGACAAGTACTTTCGCAAGCAGTGCCACAGCTCTTCCATTCCTCGTGAGGAAATGGCGATTGAAGTGAAGTGGGATGAGCAAGGATATTTTCTAGGAAAAAATAAGGTCTTTTCATTCTTTGAAACAATCCAGTTTCGAAAATTATAGAAAAGATCTCATATCGCGTTGGATTGTAAATTCCTCTGAGCTCATTTCAATTCAAAATCTTCGAAAAATGATTGGGGATCAATTTCGTTAGAGAACATTAATCAACTGCACAACGTGATATTCTTGTTAGCAACTACATATAGTTATCGCTTTTATACAAAATAATCGTGGCTTATGGTATTAAAAGACTTGCAGCCTACCTGGCATCCCAATTAATACCGAAAAGGCACCAAGGAAAAGAATCGTAGTGAAGACCGTCATCTCGTGTTCGTAGATTAAGGATTACTGAATCACTGTTATAACAGTATCCAGTAGATTCTGCTGAGGCTTTTACTGTTTCTTGACCTTCGCTCGTATAATTGTTATTTCACAGAATCCGGGATCATATAAGTACCTGCACTATGAGCAAAATGTAATAATTGCGTATACGTCTTCTTCCCGGTTCAAAGTCCATCGAGTTACGTCCTTTAACTTATTATCTATGTTCATCATTCGTATATGAGTATCTGATCCAGTTGCGTAATTCTGGACAAAAAGTTCGATATCTCGGTGAATAAAAAATCGCAAAAAATTTGGTGAGCAAGGATTTTGAGCAAAAAAAAGCAGGTTTCAATTTCCTCCATTTAAGATTCTCAAACATTTCTCTGCGATTTTCTTTTCGCTCAGATATCCAACTCTGTATCCAGATCGGAAATTCCGAAGGTATAGGTATAATGTAAAACACAGTTTAATTTACGTTAAAGATTAGGTATTTATTAATTCTCAATTTTGATAAGCCTCCTAAACCTATATTACAGAATACAATAATAATTATGTACACAGATACATGGCACATCTTAAAAATCCATTTCTTCCGGTTTGCGCGTCCTTAAAATTAGATTTTCCGATCATTTACGAAAATTTCCATCCAAGTTTTTCTCGAGAAATGTGAAAGCCAGTCAGCAGCGTTACCCAAGGCAGCACGGAACGATTCCCCTCCTTTTTTTTCGTCTACAAATATTTTTGTCTTCCTCAGTTTTATCTGAAAAAAAATCCGACCTATTATCCGAGCTGCTTTCGCTACCCGCGCAGTTTTCCAATGGGCTTTTATCTCCGACGCTTAAAGACGTCTTAAGATCCCGAAAACCGAATCCATGTTCATTTTCTATCAGCTTAGAATCGTCGGTGTATAAAACGCCGGGATTCTCTTCGCCGAAGTAATTTTCGCAGACATATAACTCGGGATCAAGAGTATTGAGAGTGTTCAGATCAACTTGATCGACTCCTCCTTCGCAATGTTCAGTTTCCGAAAGCTCTTGCTGTTCCAAGACCTCGGAGTTATCGGAGTCGATAAACCCCGCGCTTTTGCTAATGCATTCGAAAGGCAGAAAGGCAACGTTCCTAGGCGGATATAAAGAGAAGTCTTTCATCTCTCTGAAGTCGTAGCTGGCGGTGATAGGGGTAATCGGTGTCTCAGGTTCTTCATTGGGATTATTTTTCAGCTCAACCTTAGCGTGCCGCATTATTTCCTGCTCGAAAAACTCCTTGAGAATTTTCTTGCTTTGATCGACGTTTTTCAAATTAGTTCTCTCCGTTTTTTCACGGAGTTTCAAACACTCCGCTATGCTGGACCTCGGGGTGGGAATATTCTCTTTGTTGAATAGGTTTAGATTCAAAGACTGCAGCCTACTACAGGTACAAAAACTAACAGCGCCATCGCTTTTTGGGTTTAAATCAGAGTTCGAATTGTTTCTAGCGGAAGAAACGCCGCAGTTATACTCTTTATTCAATAAATTATCGTCGCTCAGTCTCAAATCATTCCAACGTTTTATATTAGACCAAGTTTCAACGTCCGAGCAATGTCACTTGCAGATAGGAAAGGTCTGCTCGCTCTGTCTGCGATGTTGGTACGTCAATGGAGCCACTAATCTACTGTCTTTGCTCTTGTAGTACTCGTTGAAGTCCAAACGAACGCTGAGAAGCTGAAGCGACACGTCTTCAGCTGAGGCAAGCATCAGAAGAAATTTCTTCACTCGATCCTGTAACGGAAAAACTCTTTCAAGTATCAAAAAAGAGATTCAGGCCCTTGCGGACATCCCGCGCCATCTATGAGTCCGAAATTTCGACACCAGAATTCTCAGAGATCGAGTTGTTTCCCGTCTTGGAATTCTGATCAAACTTTTCCTGCCGCAATACTGTTGCGTATAAAATAATCTCCAGTCCCTAGCGGGTGCGAGAAATCATTATATCGCCGAAATATAATTCGAATCGGCGGATGCGGCGGCCATGTTTATTTTATCGACAGTTTATCACAACTTTGGGCTCATTCGTAACTGATCTCCGCTTTTTCTTAATTCTAGAGAATTTAGGGGTCTGAATTCACTCCGACACCTTTAATTCGGAAAATTTAGTAGCAAAACTCACCTGATATGTTCTGGACAGTAACTTCAGTTGTAAAGAGAGTGTAGCGAGGTATTTTGTGAAGATAGTGGCCCGTTTTGAACCCTGTGCATCGCTAGCCGTAGTTCTGCCCCATTTAGTACTCGGATTTAATTTATTCTCGATAATATCTTCCGCTCTGGTCCTTTCATTATACTCCTGCATTGCTCTGTCCAAAAAGGTCTCTTCCAGTCCCTGAAGTTCGAGAATCGGTCCATAAACAGACCTCAAATGATCCATAAGTTCCTGGAAAAAGAATATTCCCCTTAATTATCTCAATTCGATAACCGAAAGCTTCTAAGTCTGTTTTCTTTGCTGTTAACTCACTTGGGAGCTTTCGTCTAGCAGAGTACCCTTCCTAACAGTCTCAACAAAGTTGTTATGGGCGGAAATAATATCGTCAAGAGACGTGGCCTGGCCTAACTGCCTGGCAAAGACATCCCATGAGCATTCAATCACCTAAAACATAGGAGTTTGTCAGATTTTTCATGGCTAATTCGTTAAAACTCCCGTAAATACCTCGAAGAGGAAGTAATACTGCATCTGATGAACGAGATGCACCATGCTGCTCGTTATCAAATGGATGTGATTTTGGATGGGCAAGACCTCGGGCATTTTTCGAAATATTTTCGCGGAGGTAGTCTGTCGCTTCCAAATACCAGACAAGATAGATTCCATCCTTTTAGCTCTCCACAAGGAAAAGAAAACCGTTTGATACGTCTGACGACAGGGTTCGAGTATCTGCGCGAAAATTAATGCGATTAATTGACTGGACAGTTTAATCAGAGAATTTTATTTCTCTTACTGTTCCAATCGGTCCGTCGACGTTATAATCTAAGACAAAAACGTCCCATCCAGTCTCGTTCTCTGATGGCGCTAAAGAGCGGACGTACAATCTCCTCTGCACATCTAAATCGTCGAATTTAGCGCTCGTTGCTCTTATCGCAGTTTCGAGAATGGGAAACAGGTTGTGAGTGTTCAAGGAATTGGCAGGCTTAGCTAGTTCCGGTCTGTAAACGTTTTAAACAGTTTTTTTGTTAAACGGAAATAGAACACTTCATGATGAACTATATCCAACTGCTTACTCCAACAGATGCATAAGGTGTTGTATGAAATGCCCCTGGCCAAGCAACAGGTAGCCTTTAATTCCCTGCAGATGTTCCATCAGATTATACTGCTTTGTTAGAATCTCTACCACCCTTATCGACGTCTCTTTGAAAGCAGTTTCCATCATTGTTTGAAGTGGCCCGTCCGGATCCATGTCGAAGAGAGCTTCGACTGTAAATAGTTACGAATGAGGATATTTATTCCAGGATATATGGAGGAAGGACAAAGATTCTAGGATTCGCACCATTCGAATCCTCCGCATTATGCCTGAACGACTCTCTGTGTCTTTCTTGAAGCGGCGCAGAGTCCTTGCAAACTTCCCTGAGGAAGTTAATACTCTTTCCAGTACCCAGGATCTTCTTGGCTTGAGTTTTGCTGATGAATGTTGGAACCATTGAATCCCTGACTTGATATTTCTCGTGCCACATTCTGTCCCCAGCAACATCAGACCGTGCCTCAATGAAGAACTCTTTTCTAGGATCGTCGAGCTCGCCCTCGGCTATCCATCTAACAAGCATGGTATGCAGAGGATCGCAGACCTTCTCCAAAATTCTTTTCACCAATTGCTGGACCTTCGCGTCTCCATGATGGCTAAAACTGTAGACAGCGGAGGCCAAGGCCCCGCCTTTCCGGCCTTCGCAAGCCCGCACTATACTGGCCAGCCATTTTAGAGACTCTAAAGGTTCATAGGCCCACAAATGCAAGTGCGAAAGAGTCACGCCGTCCATTCCCAACGGGCTTTGAGCTCTGGGGGAAAATAGGAACGCTTTAGAAACAAGTCGCAGCAGGCTTACGGGTTTCAGGAGATAATCACTCACCTGTTTACCTCCTCCTGCATTATGGCTACGAATCTGTAATACTCTGATAATTCTTGGTGCAAAGCTGCGACAAAACTGTCTACTACACGGCCCTCACAAGCTGCTGACATTCTCTCAAGCCCTCGGCTCACAACATTGTGCAAATAACCGAGTGCACTGAGTCTCAAAACAGCCTGTTTGTGCGTTCTGTTAAGCTTAGACTTTGGGTCTATTTGGAAACCGTAACTTGAATCAAGCTTCAAAACTTTTCCCTCTATGCCTTGAAATGAGTATATCAAATCTTGTACTAGTAAGTCCTCAGGGACTGATTCCTCGTTCAATATTCTTGCTGCGTTTAGCGGAGGGCCGCGAAAAATCGACTCTTTGAAACTCAGAGGTACCATTTGACCCTGGGAGCCAGAAATCTGAGCTGTTTGACCTGGGTTAGTTATGGAAGATCAATTATTGCGGAAAGGAGATATTTGTGTTGAAAATTTCAGTGATATTAGATGCTGGGACTTAAGGGGGAGAGTTTCTTCTCATTTAGTGGGCAAAGTTGGTTTCCAGACTTGAGGATTTGCTTTTTTTGCATAAACTTTAGCATTTTTTTTCAACTTTCTACATGCTGAGGGAATCTACCCGACTTACGACTAGTGGAAGCGACCGGAGAATTCAGACCAAGTCTCATATCGGGGAATGAGAAATGTCTGTCTCTTGATTGATCCACTGAGTGCCCCATGTAGAGAAGAAATGTTAGAATGCTTAGTCTCTTCTTTAGAGGCTGTAAACAAGAGTTGAAAAAAAAAACCAACATTGGAGAAGATATTGAATCCCAGATGATCCTGGGGATTGAGTATACTGATTGATTTAGTAATTCTTATTCAACACACCCCATCTTTGAGGTCATTGTGAAGTTTGTCAAACTGCAGAGCTTCTCGACTAGGAATTTTGCTTTTTATTTGTACAGCTATGGTGGTTTCATCTTCGCGAAGAGTTTCCGCCCCTGGAGAAGAGGAGAGTAGACCCAATGCGAATCTTACGAATCGTCTAATAGCCTCTGGAAATATCCGACAACAGATTTTTGTTTTTTGTTTGTTTTTTGTTGTTGTTGTTGTTGATGTTTATTTTTGTTTACTGATTCGAGATCATTTCTTACTCCGTACCTCTGACGTACGGGTCCTTAACAGGCATGTTAGTCTTGTTGTTACCAAGTGAATAATTACTTATAAAAAAATCAGGTATACATTGTATATCAGGGTAAAAAATATTGCGAAAAAGAAGAAAAGAAAAGAAAAGAAAAGAAGGTAAGATATTAGAGTTTTGTTGTCAAGGCATTAAATAAATAAATGAATGAATGGAAGAAGCTCGAAGACAAAAAAAATCTTAAAATTAGGGAAAAAATAAAAGGAATTTTTTTTCTCAGATTCATTTAATTTCGGTTACATTCATGTCCGGAGATAGTAGGCGGAATAAATATCGAGAATAACAATTCATTTCGAGGTTATGGCAGGAGAAAACAAAAGGTAAATTATGGGTGAGGCGAAGGACGGGGATAAATAAGAATACAATGTTGGTTTATAAATTGGAATTAGTTGTTATTTAACATAAAATATAAAGGTAAACATGGTGTTTATTAGTACTGCATGCGACTTAAACAAATTTAATCCTAACCTAACCTAAAAATAAAATGACATAACCCCAACCTGGTTTCTGATCGCCCCATAGAGTGACTACCAGTTTTTGTACTAGATCGCCGATCGGTTCCGTTTCAGGTACATTCATGACTCTATATCAGTTGGATTCCCTTTTTTATTTAACTAGATTAAAAATTAACCACATAAACTATTTATTGATTTGAAAACGATCTACAATGACAGTTTGTGAATATTGACAGTTAATTCTTGCTGTGTACACACACGAAGTTGTCCGCAGGTGTGTACACGCTCGTGTCGAACGCGCATGCGCAGAGATCTACGTCATCGGGGGATTCCTCGAGATTCCTTAACCGTTGTTTTTTTTCATTCATTTCGTGTTTAAATTAACGTTACACCCTACTTCCACCTTGGAATCATTCTCTAAAATGTTGAATATATTTTTAGGAATGAATTCCCAATCGAAATAAGTGTAAATATTCGCATTTTATTAAACAAATTGCGAATACCTAGATGTCGCAGTGACACATTTGCACCTTTGACAGATGACGATCGTAGTGTTTACTGACTCGTCGTATTTGGCGCGAAATATTTGGGCGCGAGTACGTATAATCGCGCGGGAAATTATACCGTGAAAATATAGCCTCATGGATTTACTCTACGGTTCATTTAACCGGAGTATTAATTTTCGGCTTTTACTCAGCCAGCAATAATACCGCAAAACATCTGCAATCACTGATGCAATGAATTTGGCGGTAAGCTCACACGCCGTGATTGGTCCTAGCCAATACGTCACGTTTATCTGATACAAAATCGACCAATCGCATAAAGGGGGAGAGGAAGAATCAGGAATCCTGTCTCGACTAGCTCATAATACTCCACGTAGTGTTACGATTTGGACGTTGCAAACTCTCCTCTACAAAATGCCGCTCCAAATATCGACGAAGGAGAATGTCTCGAGGAAATTGGAGACCATGCAGATCAAGGAGAACGTAAGTAGCAATTTAATTTCTGTCAGAAATATCAATGATATTTATATTCCCAACCGACGTTCGCTTTGAACCTGGAACCTGTCCAGACATGCGTACTGTGTACACACAATACTTATATATTCGGTTTGTTAGCTGCGTAGATCTAACCTACGCCGTACGATAGACACGTTATTATATTTTAATTATTTTTAAGAATAAAAACGAACGAATATTAAGATTCGTTTGTCAGATCTGACGAAGACACCTATTTCTGTCGTTTCTAATTATGCTTTGCGCGAATCAAACCGCCGCCTTGATTTACAATGTATGTATGTACGTATGAGATGTGTAGATGATTAAATGATGACACAACGTGTGCTGTAACTCGCGATTTTGACAACAACAAAGTTTAATGTCTATTATCCCACCAGGTATCGCCAAAGAAGATTTGCATATCTCCGAACATACAACAGAGCAGCAATGGCCAAAACGTGGGTAAAATTTGCGTACATGCAGTTACATACACATACACATGCACAAACATGATACAGACTCTTAAGATTCACCAGAAACACCATAAATGTATTTCAGATTGATTGATGGCCTTGAGCTACATGACTATGTTTGTAATTTCAAGTTTGGCTTACCCTAGGGTCGATTCATTTGATGAGTTTGTTCGCCTCGCTAACAGTTCCTGCGATAACTAACAGCAGTGAGTGTAAGCGACGCTAAGAAACTTATCTAGACACTAGAGTTTAGCCAGACTTGGAAAGGAGAGAACTTTTGTCATTGGGAATCTCTACATGCATTTAGAAAGACAAGAACTAGGGTAAATGCACCAGTGAATGAACAGTTAAGGAATGAACAGCCATGTTAAAACCACTGTATACAGATATACTTTGCGTGAAAATGGTCATTCACTGGTGCGTGTTCATTCACTGGTGCATTTACCCTAAACATCCTCACTGTTAGATCCGCTTTGTTATCCTGGCAATCGATATGATTTTTTAGGATATTATTGAACAAGAACTTGCGTACAAACAGTTGGATACACATACACATACACAGACACAAATGTGATAAAGACCATTGAGATTTACCAAAAATACCATAAGTTCCATGGATAATTTAATTACTGATTTTTCACAGTTTCTTTATTGTTTTCCGAACTACTTTTTTTAGGTAGACAAATTAAAGGCCGTGAGAAAGATAGATCTAAAAGAAAATGCTTTTGATCCAGAGCTAGAACCCTTGTTAAAAGACAATCCCAGGAGGTTTGTCATATTCCCTATCCAGTGGCCGGATATTTGGCAAATGTACAAAAAGGCTGAAGCCTCTTTTTGGACTGTTGAAGAAGTCGATCTGTCTCAGGTAGACAATTGGCTTTGATATCTTTGTAATTAGTGAATATTTAGATCTTTTACTGGAAAGAAATGAACACTGACGAAATTTGCAATTACAATGTTTAGTCCGAAAAAAATAACGGAATTCACGTCTTTCAATGCACTTCTTCGATCTTTAAACGTCTTGAACAATGAATTAAGGAGTTTCTAGTTCTTGAAAACGAGATTTTCGCAGGAAACACTTTCTTTTATAAAACAACCAGAAAGCTGATGTTACGATTTTTAAACGATTCTTGTTTCAAAAAATTATCCAGGATCTGGCAGATTGGAAAAAGCTGAAAGACAGTGAGCGCCATTTCATATCTCACGTTTTGGCTTTCTTTGCCGCATCAGATGGAATAGTGAACGAGAATTTGGTCGAACGTTTTAGTCAAGAAGTAACTGTAACAGAGGCTCGTTGTTTCTACGGATTTCAAATAGCGATGGAAAACGTACATTCCGAGATGTACTCTCTACTGATTGATACATACGTCAGTGACGCAAAGCAGAGGTGAAAAATTGCGTCCCAACTCTAGAAAACTAAAATTTATTTTCATTGCGAAAATTAATCTTTCATTAACATTCAATAGAGACTTTCTGTTCAATGCGATTGAAAACCTGCCTTGTGTCGCTAAAAAAGCGAACTGGGCATTGAACTGGATAAACAACGACTCAGCAAGTTTTGGCGAACGAGTTGTGGCCTTTGCTGCAGTTGAGGGTATATTCTTTAGCGGGAGTTTCGCCTCGATATTCTGGCTCAAAAAACGGGGGCTTATGCCTGGCTTGACTTTCAGTAACGAATTGATATCAAGAGACGAGGTGAATAAAGAAGGCTATGAGATTAGATTAGATCCCCCCTTTTATGATTCAGAATTCCAACTTATCAATGGTTTCTTTGATCTTCCAGGGATTACACTGCGACTTTGCTTGCCTAATGTTCAAACACATAGTCCAAAAGCCTTCCCAGGAAAGAGTTATGTCGATAATCAAAGACGCGGTAATCATAGAGCAAGAATTTCTCACGGATGCTCTCCCAGTCGCTATGCTCGGTATGAACTGCGTCCTCATGTGTCGTTACATTGAATTTGTTGCAGACAGATTGCTGGTCGAACTGGGCTGCCCAAAGGTATGTAACAATGCATATTGCATTGTGTGTTTTCGAGTATAGAAGATTTTCAAAAACTTTTCTCGTTATTTCACGGACGGATGATCATTGCCTTTCAGATATACAATTCCGGAAATCCATTTGACTTCATGGAGAACATATCTCTCGAGGGTAAGACAAATTTCTTCGAAAAAAAGGTCGGGGAATATCAGAAGTCCGGCGTTATGAGAGAGACTAATGAAAGCGTGTTCACAATAGACGCTGACTTCTGATTATCAGTTATACGTGTGATACTTGAATTTCATTTCCAACCAGAGAGTTTTTGGATTTATTAACAAAAGAAAAGAAATGAAAAGAAAAGAAAAAGTGAGAAAGAAACTTCCAAGAGATATTAAAATTCTCCTTTTCTCTCGAATGTTGTACATGGTGTAAAAAACAAAAAAAAATCTTATTATTGTATTCATGATACGTTGTATAGTTTAGCTTCTTTCTTTTTTTCTTTTTCTATTATTTTTTTTTCTTTTTACGAATTTGAAGATTATTAACTAAGTATATGTGAACAAAGATGATGATTGATCATTGATATAACTAACAGATAAAAAAAAAAACACTAATATCATTCTTACATGCATACATAAACAGAAATCACACGATAAGCGACTCGCATTTATTCTAGACATGTTTTATATAACATTCTGTATTATTTTATCATTTGACGCTATTTGTCACAAACACACATTCACACAATAAATATGACCATTAATATCGTTTTGCATTACACGTATGTAATATGACTAGGATAGAAATTCTTTTGACTATAAATGAGTTGGGAAAAACACGTTCTATGAGATCTTTTCTATAGTTGAAGAAGAAAAATGAAAAAAAAAAAAAAATTACACATTCTATTTTTGTTTTAGTTTCCCGTACTTTATATTTACTTTAGATTCCCATCTTTTTTTCGTTTTTTTTTCCTTGTATTAAACCATCGATTATTTAAGCCAGTATTTAATTTTATATGATATATATTAAATATAATGATAACGATAATAATATTATGATTAAACATTTATTTCTCTGTACATAATAAAAAGAAATACATATTGTACGATCTTATCGATATCTGTAAAATATTACGAGAATATTTTTTATTTTCTTTTCAATCCCCCAATTCCTCCATTATCCACAAACTCAGGTAAGTAAATATTATGATGTAAATACCAAACTTTAAAGGATAGGATTTAGAAAATTTTCGTTATTTGAAAATTAATGAAATTAATATAATATACCGACGATAATAATTGTCTCGTTTGAGCGTTTAAAATTTTATTAATATACATATAGGTATATATGTGTATATAGTATGTATATATATATAAACTTGTTATATATACAATGAAATAATACAAATTTCATATTATTTATTGCCTCATCGGTTTTTGCAAATATATGAGTTAGTTGATATAATAGAAATAAATTAGTCGAGAATATAGTTAATATTATGTATTATGTGTGTATATTATATATTTATAGGTACTATATATATCGGCCGTTATTATCCAAGGCTAAATTATAGATACACTATATATATATATTTGTGTGTGTGTATATAATAATAATAATAATAATAATAATAAATAAGTATGTAAAAACTTTCAAAAACGTAACAGAATTGTAGAGAAGATTAAATGGTTTTTTATTTATAATTTTTTTATTTTTTTCAATTTTTGTTTTCTAGGATAAAAATAGGTAGGTATAGTTTCATCCCGCGATGGGCAAAAATAAAATAATACATATTAAATATTAATATTATATAATTTTCGTTATTATTGCTAGAAGATAACACAGATCAGTTATATTTGTGTATGTATATTGATATAAATAAATGAATTAGTAAAATGCAAAAAAATAAATAAATAAATAGATAATCATATAACGGATTACAAAATTATTCCGAATGTTTGCTTATATGAGTAATTGATTTTTTTTTCTTCATTGTATGATTCTGCGCATCTTCTAACAAATTAAATATAAGAAGAATTTCGTAACACGAAAAAGGAAACTATATATTTAAGAACGAGAGATAGAAGCAAATGTAATTACTAAGAAATTACATAGTCGAATTTTGCTATTATATAAGAACGCGAATGAGAATTCTATAATAATAAATTAATAAATTAATAAATTAATAAATAGTTAATGATTCTCAATTATCAATATCGCGATAATCGGTTCAAGAAAAATAAATTAATAAATAGGGTAACATAATATAGATAATATTTATGCGATTGAAAATTTGACTATGTAAATTTCACGATAAATAAAATAGATCTCTTTTCACTCTTTTTCTTTGTTTTAATATCATTAAATTCAAAGTATATGGATTTTTTTTTCTTCTTAAACCTCTCGACGTTATATTCAATATGTAACACAACTAAGTATAATATTATATTGCTTCAATTTACTTATAATGTAAAAAATATAAAATCACTTTATAAATCTTTTTTTTTTTTGGTATTAGTTGGTTGCGTTTATAAGAATTCTAGTAGATGCCGAACATTCGAATAAACTAGATATATTACCCAATAGTAGTAGTAATAATGTTTTTGTTTCTTTATTCATTTTTTTTTCTTTTTTTTCTTTCTTTCTATTTTATTATTATTTTTTTTTCTTTTATTTTTTATATTTCTTTTATTTTTTCTTCGCAATATTTAGACTAGACTATACTAAATCACTGATCTTTGTTAGACCTCTCCCAGCCCTCTTCCCTTCGTTCCACTTGCTGCTGAAGCACAACCCCTTTGGATATTAACGCAAATACAGAAAAGCGCTGAAATATCGTGATAACAAACGAGAATTCGAAAATTTTATTTGTGCATTAAATTCTTCTATTTCTATAAAATGAAAAAAAAAACATCATCAAGGCACATCCCTAGTCGCCCACCTCCTTTTTGTTGATAAAGAACACGTTTCGATTATTATCCAAACTGGGGCGTCGAAAACTCAAGAACAAAATGCACAACGCCAATTGAAATTCAATTTCCGAACACATACGTCCAAAAACATGTTTTTTTTTGGCTGCCGAAGCAATCAACATTCGAATACTGTGAAAAACCATTTTTACACTCTATTTTCGCACGAAACGAACATTTTTTCGGACGTATGTGTTCGGAAATTGAATTTGAATTGGCGTTGTGCATTTTGTTTTTGCGTTTTCGACACCTGGGCTCGAAATGTGTTCTTTTTCGAACAAGAGGACGTGGGGGGCGACTAGGGATGGTCCTTAAAGACTTTCTTTACGCTTTCGGTAAAACATTCCTCAGGAATGTTCCACTTTTCGTAAAGATTTTTCAACGAAGAATCAATAAAAACGTTTCAAACCCTCGAGAACAAGGTGTATGTATTACGCGCTTTTCCGTTCGCATCATCTTCCAGGATTGTATTATAACTTATACTAGAGTGTATTCACCACCATATTATTTATATCAATGTCGCAATAAAAATACAACAAAGTTATTTAAATATGATACATCTCATCGTCAGCTACCAGTTTAAATACTTAATTGTTTCTCTGACTATAACACGTTTTAGTTTATACCATTTATGATAGTATTAAGACATCATCAGCTATCTTAAGGTAGATCCCTACCCAATTCGACCTGTTCTAAAAACATTGGGTTGAACGGTGATATTAAACGTAATGTCTCTAACCGGGCACAGAAAACGAGAAAAAGCACTCTGTGGCGCAATTCTATTGGCAATTTCGAACACGTAAGTCCCAAAACATGCTCGTTCCCGCTTTCGCCGCCCGGTTAGAGATATTCCGTTCAACAGCACGCGTTCAGCCCAATGTTTTTGGAAAAAGTCGAATTGGGTGGGGAACCACATTAAGACTATAAAATATACAATAGAATATCATATGCCAAATAGAATATAGCGCAAGACTTGAAACTATTTTACATCAAGTCTTAGCGACGCGCTTTTAGTTTTCTATTGCTTTCATTTTAGATACACATGACGTATAGCGTGCAGACATTTATTTATAAATAGACAAAAACAAAAACAATAACTTACTTACTTACTCATACTCTTCGATTTAATAACTTATCCAAGATTAAAAATCGAAGGTAAAAGGCACTCTGTGCTAACGCGCTTTCACATTATCTCTTCTAAATACTTACTGCTAAAAAAAAACAACGTCCTGGTGCCCAAATCATATTAAATTTCAATCCATGTCGTTCTCTGTGTCTCCAGCAGCTACGACAGTGACAAGACCTGCTGCTGCCACTCGTACCTTGTACGCTTCCGGCTCAAAAAATGTGACCGGAGCCTGCCAAAGCAGAATTAAAACATGTTAATAAGATTCTCAATAGTAGGGATGTGCTGATCATTTGAATTACCCAGTAATTCAAACCCTTTGCATATCCCTAACACAGTTTTCATATTACCGAATAAAGATTCAAGAGAGTTCATAAAATTCATGATATTCATTAGCTGCATGAATTATGCAGAATGATAGATAATCAGCAATACTCATGATACACACGTATGTATATGGGGCATTCCATGCCAATTCGACTTCTCATATCTGGTCTACGATTTTTTGTACGATTCTTCTGACTCTAAAAATTGCAGATCAGATCTGAGAGGTCGAAATGGTATGGAGTGCTTACCATATGTTTGTGAAACGAAACAGTTAGTTTATCATCACAGATGCAAAAATGTGCTATTTGTTAATAGGTTTTATTCTTTTTGTTAGAAATTAGATAATGAATTAGCTCGCTTACCTGGCTGAGTAGTTATAGAAGCAGCATGCCATAAAAAATGGGATAGTGATATATATATATTATGAGTTGCCTAACAAGTGCTGTGCAAATATTATGTAATAGATTAGCGTAATTTTGGGACTCATTTACGCTGAGGGATAGTATCCGTACACATAACATGTGAATAAAATGTTGACGCAATATTGAAGGAAACATTATATTAGGGATACTTTCCCTTCGCGATAATATTAAGTTTGGATATTACGGTGCTAATTAGTTGTTAGAAGACAAGATTTTATTTATTTTTTATTGCATAATGTTATTAACTAAAATTAATTATTCATTAATGTTACATAGGTAATATCATAATTTTTTGTTTCTTGTTTTTTTGGTTTTTTTTTTTGCAATTAATACAGATCTGTTTAATAATAAGGGCGAGATAATTATACTCCGCCTAACTGGAGTCTTTTACCCTCTCGAAAATTAGGTACATTGGTATCTGATCAGATATTCGCTACGGTAACTCCCATTTAGTGGAAAAAACCATCTTATCTTATATTATATTGCGTTGTGTTAATCAAATCGGGCCAAAACCTTGATTAGTACTTAATAACGTAAGAATGTGATTGACGAGTCGAAGAAGGGTGGTAAAATAAACGGGAGAGAATTTTTTCTATCAACTTTCTTCGACCTGTAAATAACGCTTTGTATCATTTAGAAGCGGGAGTTATAGCCAGTTAGCAGATTAATGATTGAGGACGAATAAGAGAATATGATAAGTGAGTCTTAATGAAGAGCTATGTATAGCGTATCTTTTTAAGTAGGTGTTTATCAATTATAATCTATATCTATAAAACGTAATTTTCGAATATATATGAAAAAAAAAACGAAATAATAATAATAATAGTAAACGTTAGAGGAAAAATAAAAATTGCACAGCTTTGTCTTTTTTTTTTTTTTGTAAATAACTGATAATACTATACTAAGGTAACTTATAGAAAGCGTAGTTGCCAAGAGAGTATAAAACTTAACTTTGATAATATTTTACTATCACAATATGCTGGCTTTATATTTTATAGAATATTTATGGAAATAAAATATAGCTATACCATATAACAATAAATTTTTTCTTCCTTTCTTACTATCTTTCTTTTCTTAGTCTTTTATACTATACCGTGACAATCAGGTGAAACCGAATGGTCCGATTCCCCGGCCGGCGGATATTACGTATTTTTATGGGGTTAGCCACTCGTTGCGCTGAAAAATTTCTAAGGTGATTTGGCCGCGAGGTCGATGCAACAAAACACCCTGAGGATTTTCAGTGCAACGAGTGGCTATCCCCATAAAAATACGAATCATCCGCCGGGTGGAGGATCGGTCCATTCGGTTTCACCTGATTATCACGGTATAACGTAATAATAACTGAAATAATATAATATCTGGAACATCTGTTACACACAACGAAATACACACTTTGTTTATTTCTCTCACTTTTTCTCTTTTTCTCTTTCTCTCTATCTTCTTCTTATTATACCGTTATAATCCCTAAATTTATAACATCTTCAATTCTAGTAAACTTATTTCTTTGTAAATGAGTTAAAGAAGAAATTAAGATCAGATCAACTCTTCGCACGCAGATCATTCTTCCAAACTCTTTGAACTGATTTCAACGCTTACGCAGATTCAGCTCTGCTATATATGAATGATACAGACTATCGTGAAGGGATTAAAAAAGCAACAAATCCCTGCAATTTTCTGTTTCAATGTTTGATTAGCTATTTCTGCGTATGGGTCAAAATCAGCTCCTCTAATCACTTAAACAAGTCTTTGGTTGTTAGTATCTCAGCATGCTTTTGTAATAGATTTTTGCATTAGATAAGGGATACCAGATCAAACTGAACTACTCTCACCAAAGCTAACTTCTTGGATTGTCTTTATTCACCTGTAAAGTTATTTTTATTTTTATTTTTGCAAAAAAGACAATCCACGAAGCGAACTCGAATACAAGATATATATTCTATATATAATACTGTGCATGGAGATTAAATACATAAAGGAAACAAGAAAAAAAAAACGAATGAAGAAGATAAAAATGAAATCTCTGCAATCAATGCAGCGGCTTAAACGATTTATTTGTTATTGACGAAAAAATTCTCACGTGGCTTTTATCAAACTGATTGTCATGAGTTGAGATACTGATATTATATCCATAGTATCGGTCAGTAAAATGAGGAATCGATTTTATCGAATAGAAAAAAAATTAGATGTTAAGAATCTTCAACTTGGATAACATGGGAGACAAGTTTTTTGATGATATCTTAGAAACTGTTGTTGATATAGAGATAGAGGAAGAAATTCTCTACAGAAAATGTCTTATACATTTTTTCTGTATCTTCATTGGTTCAGCTGTATTCCATTTTTTGCTCTACAACAGCTGAAAATGTTTACATTCAAAATACAGCCAAACTGAACAAGATATGAGAAAAATGTATGAAACCTTTTTCATGCAGAATTTAATAAGCTTCAATTTTGATATTCACCTTTATCTCGATATAACTCATAGTTACCGAGATATAATCGAAAAACATGTTTAGAGCACGTTTTATTTTATTTTTTTCCAAGACGATTTATTAACTGTTTATTTTTTTTCTATCTCCTCCCTATTTGACTGGATGATGTATTGCTTTTAGTTGAGAATGATAACATCAGGCCGAGAGAATAGGAATAGGCACTTAAAAAAAAACAGGAAAAGACATGGCGAACTAAATTCTAACGAGAAGTTTGATACTGATAACCAGTCAGTGTCGCTGAGCTGTTTCCGTTTGCAAGCCAGTTGCAGTTATTGCGATTATTGTCGAAATATACATCACGACTATTAATCAAGTTAGCGTGAATAGCGGTACTAGCGTTAAACGCACTACCATTATACGAGTAGTTGTTAGCATTCTTGTCTCGTAATTCTAGTACCTTTCTAACAATGCTGGGACAGTCCTTTTGGATTCGGGCCCAATCGGTTGGGGCCCGTTTGGCCCAAGGCCCGGCCGAACACTGCAGTAGGAACTCGTAGGTGAGCTCTCTGCTCTCTGTAAAACAACGTAGTAGGGTACCTACTTGTTTCAGCATTCGTACTAACGGTTTCACAAAACAATCAAACAACAACAACAACAACAACAACAACAACAACAACAACAACAACAACAACGACGACGACGACGAGAAGAACAAAAGTTTCATATCTCTCAATCGATTTTTAGTCACTTTTTCATTCTCTATGCTTATTTCAGTTATACCTGATGAAATATTGTGAAAACATGCTCCGTAAATTATCTAGACTCTGAATATATTCGATATTTGTTATTTCCAGAAGTGGAAAATGAGTCTTAGATACACATCGTCACATTCACACGATAATTTCTTTGATATTTATCTATTTGTTTTTTCTTTTTCACTCTAATCTAGATATTCTATGTTGATTAATAAAGTTAGAATATGCATGCTGAGATCTGTTATCGAAAATACAAAAAACATTATAGATGAAAATAACAGAGTTTAAACTCACCAGCTGCAACGGCCGGGTCCAACTGCGAGTTAGGACGAGGTTTGTAAGTCTCCTCGCTTTCAGAAGTCGCAGCGCTATCCATGCTTAGCTTTCTTCCAGCGTTAGTCACGCTGCTACCCGGTGTAAGTGGGGTGTGAGTAGCAGTAGGCGTGACTGAAGCGTAGGCCGGTTCTTCTTCAAAACTAAAGTACTCAACACCGCTGGCAAAGTGCTCTGAATCCCCGGTAAAGTATTCGTCCAGTACGAGCTTGGCCGTCTGAAAAATATACCCAGTTACAGATTCGGGATTAGCAAGTTCTCCCATGGCCAGTTTTTTCCTCTCAAACTGTAGAGCGGAGAGAAGCACCTACCCTGACGAGATCGAGATTCGATCCAGTTATCTTGAGGGAATGATTGCCAACTGCAACAGTGTATTTATACTCGCCAATGCTGGCGTCGTTGGTGGAAAAACTGTGGAGTAGGGTGGAGCGGAAACGGGAAGCTTGCTGCTGATGTTGCTGCTGCTGCTGGAGCCTGTTGCTCTCGTCCGATGCGCTGCTGTTTAACGAAGAACTAGACCCGCCTATTCCGCCCTTCTCACTTCCACCCTGCTCCAATCTCACCGGGGATGCGTTACGCTGTATAGTATCTTTTATCAGGTCCTTAGCGTAGCTGAAAAGGGAGATAGAAGCTAGTTTTCCTCTGGTTTTCTTTCAATCCAGTTTCGGTTTTAACTCAGATTCTTACTTTATCTTGTCCTCGGAGGTTCCCGTTATTTGGACAAGTCGTTCTTTGGCTCCAGGGTTTACTGGAAATATTATTAACAACGCTGTATCTTCATAATTTTTTGACCTCGTATTAGATTGGCGTTAATCATTTGCGTATTAATCACAATTAATTAGTCTTTTTATATGTTAATTTAATAATTATCTCAGTTTTAATAATGAGGAACTTTCGAAAATAATCCTGCAAACAAAATTTTCAATCAGAAACTTATTCGCTGCTCTAGTTTCATCCAAATTTCAAATGCATTTCAAAAATCTAATAAATAGACACGATACGTGCATAATTCCAAAAACTTCAAGCGCAAAGACTGGAAAAGCTTTCAGGTCGTAGTTCCTCACGTAAGATTCAACGACTACCATCGTAGTATCAAAACCGCAGCTCCATTTCAAAATATTTATCATAAATTGACTTTCAAATCGGTGGTTTTGAATTCCAAACGGATTTTCAACACGGGGAATAGTGAAGCCCTTCTAGTTCCCTTGATTAATGTAATCGTATGATTGGGTATTTTCGTATTTTTTTTTTTTTTTATTCAACACATGATATATTCGTTGTTAGATATGTAATAACAGTTCTGCTTCATGCAGGCTATTTTCGTAATGAGAATTTATTCAAGAACGGCGAGACTCGATAGATTTAGGGATAGTTCGTTATAAATTAGGCATCAGCATGCTGAGGGGTCAGAATTAGTCTCAAAGTTCTTAAATAAATAAAGAAATCAGAATGAAGAATAACGATTATAGTTAAAATGCAAATCAATAAATCAATAAATAAATAAATAAATCAATCAGTCGACTCGTGAATCGTGATAGAATAACGACAGTGAGGTGAGAGCACAAAGCTATTAATTAGCTAGCCGCGTTTAGCTAGCTAGCTAGCACATTGCTTTTTACCTCGCTGGAAGGAGATGATTGTCTCGCTGAGCTCCTCTATCATGTGAACTCGTCTCCCCTTTATTCCCATCACTATGTAGGTTTGTATTTATAATCAAGAAAATAATCGATAAACATAGTAAAGTATAAGCGTTTATGTGTTTTTTGTTGTTTCTTTCTTTTCCTCAAGAGAAATATTAATTAAACAAAATTCCGATAAAGAAACTGAATGAAAATTATCATCATAATAGAAAAGAACATAGGTAAATCATATCCATATATTATCCAAAATAATAGCATCTCACCTTTCCCAGAGTCACTGTTACGAATAACAACTTCATCCTTGCAGTAATTCTTCCCTGGTATGCGAGTAGGCTTTGAAAATTTACCACTATTCTTTATCACTTCTCCTGGTGAGAGTATTGGGGCTGCTGTAGGCGAAGACATTGGCATCAGAGGAGACGCTAGCAAATTTGTAGGAGTATCTGGGGTCAGAGACATCTCTCCTTGCTAGTAAGACAAAGGGAGAGATAGTGTTTGAAAAAAGAGGGAGAAAGATGGTCCTTTGAAAACTAAACTCTGGCTTTTTCCGAGGGTAAACTTCACAGCAGGCAACAGACCCCCCTAGTCTTTGTAAATTATGGGGATTTGCTGAGTGGTCAGCAGCTGATGTTTTATGTCTTTATTTGCAATGGGTACCCTAGGTCTGGTAAGTCTCAAGGGTTTATTTGTATGGGAGGATTATTTTTGGGTCCTATTGTCCCCCTGGGGAATCCTTCACAGGTGTTTTAGCTCCTCACAGTTCGCGCAAATTGAAAACATTTATGATTGGATTTCGGGATTAGAAATAAGAAATAAGTAGAAGCGAAATTACACGTTTCGGAATCGGGAAATCCCCCGCTTGCATAAAACAATAAAAATTTTTCATCTTTTCTGACGATATTATACCGAATATTCTTATCCTACTGTATGTATATTCAGTCCTCACTTCTGCCTCTGTTTATCTTACAGTCTCAGTCAGCTAATCCTGACCTTATCTCAATATTTGTTTACACACTTGGTCGCCATATACAATTCCACTGACTCAAGAGAAGCAGAAAGAGTATCGAATGAGTTGAGGATAAGAACAAGGCAGCTTACACAGCTGACTGTACAACTAGTCTTTCATTTAGATATTCAACGTTTTTTCTTTAGACATTGCAAGGACATTTGATGAATTCTGCTTATGTATAGATACTCACACTGTCGAAGTGAGAGAGTTTATGGCAATAATAGGAGTCCATGGCATCAGTGTGACGCCATTGTTTAGCACGAAGTTCAATAAGCTCAAGCAAATGAACCCTAGTCGTAACATCCAGCCTTTCATCTTGACTACCATTTCTGATAGCCACAAAGGCTCTGTCCAGCTGGTCTGAAATATTTTTATCATCAATTGTTGGAGTAGCTAACGCGATCATGTCTCCCAAAAAGACTCATAATTATCAATTGAATAATTTTCTCTGGGTAAATGTGCATGCAAACGTGATCAGGATCTTAGTGCCTCACATCCAGCCTCTCAGAATCTACTCTATAGAAAGATGTGAGTAAAAAGTGACCCACTTTCAGTGCTACTACAATAGAAAGTAACTTCAGAAAGTGCAAAACGATATAAACAACGTTTTAAACGTATACAGATCCTTGTTGAGGTAAATTGAGATGAATTTCTTTGTGATTTTGCTAGTTTCTACGTTTTCATGTTCTTATGGATGGGTTGAGGGGTCAAGATCCTCAATTTAGTTCAAGACATTCATCATCATACACAATTCAGCTAATTTACCAAGTTTTTATGCAAAAACCAGAATGATATTGACTATTCTGCATCACAAAACAACTTGTATTCATAGATAACTAAACATGGGCTGTTCATTTTGTGATAAAAATTGGCTGTGTGTCTTCTTCCTTACAATAAAATGCTAGAAAGGAGGTGAACTGACCCTTGTAAATGGCTTCCAACTGATGGGAATAGAGCTTGACGTGATTACACATCGTTATCACATTGATTTGCAGTGTTCTATCGAAGTAGCCATTAGTCAGATGTATCGCAACATTGTCGATTAAGGAAACTATGTCCTCGACTAAAAGAAGAGAGCAAATAATTCAGCTAATTCATTTATTTTCAATACCGTGTAAAACTGGATAGAAAAAAACAGCAAAATTCATTATAGTATCATGAATATAATATATATACCAGTCGTGATCCGCCCATCGACAGTCGTGTGGCGATGCTGTGTCAGCTTAAGCGGTCGAGGTTTTTCGAGTTTTTTTAGCATTCTGCTTCGATTTAACTGTGTGGTCGCCATTTTCTGCAATTATTATGAAAAAATGTCTTCGAAATTCTTTCATGTTTTTGTTCAATTTCTTATTTATTCATTTATTTATATTCTAGTATTTTACGAGCATTAAGACATGTTAGAATCCATCAACATAAAGCCTTTGTTACATGTAAAGATACAGAAATAAAAGTTAAGTGTTAGATTGATAGATGAACAAATGAAGCGGGAACTTTTTTGAATTTGAAACTTTTCGCGCTTGATTGTTTCGTTGATGTAGTTTCTTTCTTTTTTTTTTTTTTTCTTATCGATATTATTGCACACGCGTGGGTAAGAAAGGTACCAAGGTGGCGTCTTAAGGTGAGGATATTCGTGGAACAAGATTCTATATTGAGTAAGGAACGTTTTTCGGTCCGAAATGAATTGAGAATTAAAACTTTAACGTCGAATCGGTTCGATACCACGTCTTCGAAGACGGTGTCTTTAAAATAAATCAAAGAGCTGAGCTGAGCTGAAATGAGCCATACATGTGTATCGTATATTTAAGCCTTTACGTTTAGTAAGTAAGCTGTTCGATTTTTTTTCACGGAGAGGGGCGAGGGAGGGGAGATGACTTAAGAGGAACAAAGAAAACGTTATACTATAGCGAAACGCTCGCCTTGTTGGTAAATGTTAATATATTTTGGATAAGAAATGCATTTCCGGCATTAACGGTCGGATTTACAAACATTTGAAATTCTGTTTTTGGCAGATAGTTTTCTGCAGCGGGGCGCAATATGCGTCGTAACTGTGCGCGCGTACCGCGTACGGTAGATTTAAAAATAACTAAGAAAGAAACCTAGAAAACCCTATACTAGCTTGATATACATATTAGAAGACTGGACAAGTTGGGAATAAAAAGAAACAAATAAACAAGAATCAGAAAAAAAAAAAATACATTCGCGATTGTTATTTATTTATTTATTTATATTTTCTATTTCTAAGTAAAACAAAAGTAATCATACATTCATACGAGAATGTAATCTAATCTGTACGACAATAAGAGGTAAAAGAAACTTATAGAAACCGAACGTGTGCAATGAAGAAAAGTGAGAGAAAAAAAAGGTTGAAACAATAACGGAACTAGATATATGAGTATCTATGTATAGGTGCAGCGTATACGCACAGAGCCTAAGAACTTGATACGTGCGAAGTAATCGTTACCAAAGAATGAGGAATGAAAGAATGGGGGGGGGGGACAACTTTTAGATCATATATAAGAAATACAGTTGCAGTCTATAAAGAGCTTATACTCGACAGAACAATCTTAAATTCTTATAGGAGAAATCGCGCGCGCTGGTAAGAGGTAAAAAAGCGTGGGGGTGTTAGTAAAATAGACTATAGTATGTAGGCGGATGATGCGATATAGATAGTGGTAGTAGTGGTGGGTCACTAACTAAAACTAGATTCGATTCATCATTTGCTATAACTTATATATGTATAAAGTTTTTCCGTAAACTAGATTCGGCGCGTTATAAAATGAAATATAATACCATAACAGTGGAGAATATTCTCATCTACACATTGTATAACGCATAATAACTTCAAAGGAATAAAGATTCGAATATTTGAAACCGATTAATTAATCGATCGCGGTTATAACGGGTTTCGCATGAATAACGTATCACTACTTACTTCCCGCTTAATATGAATTCTGACAGCTTGATGTGTTACGTAGCGTTTACTTACTCGCCGCCCCCGCCACATTCACATCCACAATCCACACACTCGCGCGCGGCAGTACTGCACGCAATCAATCGCTCTATACTTATTATATCTATCTAACTACATACCTTATACCTACCGCAAGGCATTCCTATGTGGGTGTGTGTGTGTATGTATCGCATGTATGTAGTATAGTATGTTTCGCTGAGCGACAAAAATATTGCGTATACCATTAAGTATATTCATTTTATTATTAGTCAATACTTAAGTCACTTTGCGAAACACAACTGCTCTGCAAATATTATAATAACGAGGTATTAACCTCCATCAGCTAATGCGTTGAAAGGGTGGTGGGGTTGGTGAACGGGGAACGGGGGGAGGGTGAGAAATTGATACGTAAAAGTGATTACTACATTATGATGGTGTGTGTGCGTTTATAACTTATTGCGGTTGTTAATTTGGCAACATGCTGATCGAGATCATAGAGGAACTAAGCTAAGGGAACAAGGCTACAACGTGATCTCGAAAAATTACCACTGGAATAGGAATAGGAATAGCAAGAGGAAGAGGAAGAAGAAGAATAGATCCGAAGAGTGAAAAAGTAGAAAAAAAGGAAGAGAAAAACAACAAGAATCGCGCCTCTGGTATCCGAATTCTTAAAAAATGAATAATTAAGCACTAAAATAACTCGCATGTCATAATATGCATACGTGTGTATTCATCTGTGTAAATGAAACTAAGATAATATTTGACACATGACTAAGCGGGCGTTAATTATTTTTCTTATTTATCCCATCCCTTAGTTAGTTATGCGGTTTGGTTTGATGAGATTATACTCGTGATATACGCAAGCTTAGAAATTGATACATGTTATAACATGTGCGGGTGTTACTCACTGAGATCGAGTATTCTTGGTTTATATTCTTGATGTTATTGACGGACGATGGAACTCCGGTATTTTGACTTTATATATTTAGGGATCATCGGCGACCAATTTTGTCATGATCTCTCAACCCAAAATCCTCGCCTCGCCTGCCTGCCTCTGCCTTCCCTCCTTCCTTCCTGCCCGGACTGTCACCACGCGCGAACTCACGGAACCAACTAAACTAGTGTAGAGGTTCTCTCGCGATAGAGAACCCGGAGAGAACTGTACGGGACGAGTACGAGGGAGAATGTTTTCATCCCGTTGGGTTGGCGGCCATTTTTAACTATCGGATATGGCCGAAGATACACGAATATTTGAATTCCAGCGAGATCACATGTGTAACTCGAAAAAAATTTGTTGCCAATAAAAATGAACAAAAGAACTCTTGCTGTTTATCACTTATTGATCCTCGTCCTGCACCGCAAAGATACTTAGAATTCTCTTTGAAGATAGTCGAGATCTAAGTACGATGATACTTTCGTCCATTAATTAAATGAACCACCATTTGCATATCGATGATCGGGGTACTACCCGAAACACATTAATGCGGGGATCTACTGTCCAAAATTTCATCCAGATATGTCAAGTCGTTCTCAAGTTATCGTCCAGAATGTAGTGAAATATGGTCTGATATGGACTTTGTTCTATTTCATGAATTCTTGACTCCTTAGGGCTTGAGATCGTAGTTGAGATATGCTGGCAGGGTTTGGTTGAATGAAATGCAGAGACGAAATCAGACATTGAAAACATTTTATTCAGTCAGTAAGAAGCCTTCTACATAATAATTCATTCTTGTGTAGTCACCGTGATACACAATAAGACAGCTTTACCACGTTCCGCTTTGTTATGTAGAAAATAAAGTATTGTAAACCAATTATAATTATGTATTTCATATACTATGAATGTAGTTAATAAATTATTCCTATAATGTATTTCAACCATATCGCTTTCGCGCTTTACTGCAACAATATAGTATTATTCACATTGTTTTAAGTTTTATCAGCTCAAAACTCAGCAGCCACTACCATTCCAGATCATCTAACAATGAGAAAGAAACTTGCAAATGCTTTTACCTCATCCGGTAAATTAAACGGCGTCAAAGTTCGAAGAGAGAACGCGTTGGATTTCGTTTTTACTGTTGTTTCATTATATTTTGTCCCGCGTGTAAAAACTCGCATTTTATATCAATCGATATATTTGCAGCTTTGAATTATCGGTAAATAAGTTAAAACAAAGTAAAAGCATTGTATGATTCGATCAAATCTTGATAGGCAATAAAAATATGGTGGCTTCTGAAGTCCCATAGCTCTGCTGCTGCAGTCTCAAAGCAAAGTGCTAAAGTACACGTTAGAAAATGCCCACCGATACTCAGAGTACTGCAATCTTAAAAGTCTTATAATTAACTAGTTAGGATGTTGAGAATATATGAAAAGGCACTCGTTTAGTAACAGAAACGTAATCCAGGAACCAATTGTAGTTACACTGTACTAGATATTTGCTTAAATCAATTATCCCTACAGAATTATTTATCCCCATGTCTCTCTTTATCCGTCATTAAAATATCTGCAGGCTCTGGTACTATGAAGGGCTATTGGTAATAGGAAATGTGTACTAAAGCACTATTTGCTTCAAGATTTAGTAAATAAACGAGATTAAAGCACATGCTTAATCTTGATCTGATATGAAACATGATTACGTTTACACCGGACGAAAGAACTTTCGTTTAACTGTTAGAGATATATTCGATTATATAGATAGAGAAAAAACGTATCCCAGTTTCTTTTTTTCTTCTTTTTTTTTTTACCCGGAATGTAAACATATTCATTATACGTTATTATTTTTTAAAACACGTTCTATTGACTTGAGGTAGTCTTGAATATCGCCTTATTACTTTGCTGCTATTGTGCGGATATGTGTTTCGCTCAAACATTTCTTGCGCCGAAATATCTACCCTCAAGTAAACCAGGAGAACAATATTTCACGAAAAAATCCGAGAGTATAGTTAATCTTAGGAGTCACGCCGTTTTATCGAACGGGTATATTCTGCTCTTCAAATTCAGTACATTAGCAATAGTTATACGAACAACAGTAAGAATGACTCAATGCTTGACAATTTTTTATTCAAAGCTCGTTATTTCGCCCCTTTAGACTTTAAGGAACTATCTTTCTCGATCAGGACTGTCTCCTGGGATACAATGAGGCATCGCGATACTGATTATGATGAGGCTGTTCATTTAGGTTTGCCAGCACTTGTAAATAATGCCTAGCAATTGCGCTATTTTGTAAGTTTTAACTATTATTCATGAATAATTCATCAGTTATCACATTTCAATTATTTTTTCACAGATTTGAAAAGAGAAAAAACGCCAGGCGACATCGTGTCTCACCCGAACAACTCAGCAGTGAACACTTCTGTAAAAAATATAATTTCTATGGATGGTTGAGTCCCGGGTGAGCCGAGAATGATTTAAATCGGGAAACACGTTATACAGCTCACTGCTAGGTAGAACAAAAAGCCGCGAAATATATCGAACAAAGAATTTGTCCTTGAACGGTAGAATCGTGTAACACATAATGAGTGTGAAATGCAGCTATGAAATACCTACTTTATACATTATATGATTTTCCTCTTGTAAAACAGCTTAAGAATGATCATGAAATACTGAAAAAAATAAATAAAAAAAAAGAATAGGGGATATTAGTAGGCCTGAGCAGTGGGCTGGTACTGTTTTCTGTTTTTTAACTCATACTTTGATGTCGCGTGACTTTCTCCCTGAGAAACTCAAGACATGTAAACCTAGTAGTACTTCGGACACGATAACATCAATTTTGAATTTTGTCACATACACATTACTTTTATAATACCATAATATTATACGTTTTATAACTTAAGGAAGTACACTAGCCTTTCGAACTTCAAAAATACGGAATACCTCCTCAATAACTCTGCACTCGTCATTATGCATGCAGGCAAAAGCTATCGCGTTTATGACTCGTTCGAAATGAGTTGATAGCCGATATTTTTATAATCCGAAAGGCGCGTTCCCCCTTAATCAAATGAAAAATAAAGCAACAAACACAACACAATTACAAGAACTAAAACTTAACGTAAGATAGAACTGAACATCATCAAATTGTAATAGCCTCAACATTTTTGTTTACCTGAAGAAAACGCGAACAAAAAATATTTAATCGTAAAACTACGCTACGACGCTATAGTAGCAGAAGTCTAAAGGCTTATTACAATGACCAGTGTTGAAAATCTTTTCAGTTATTTATTTATCTGAGTGATATTTTTGGATCGTTTAAAGTCCGTATTGGTGATTGTAAAAAGCCTTTAGGTCCTCGTGCTACCGTAACAACTAATTTAGCTGGTTGTTCTTATCTCCCAGCATTGAAAATCGACTCTTCAACGATAAAATAGAGTCAAGTTTTTTTTGTCGAATGTTTGTTTTTCACCTCCCTGTGCCAGAGAGCGATTAGTGTTCGAATATCATTTTCGCGGGTTTTTTAAAGACGCGATAAATTATAATATAGTCACACAACTATTACCTATTATATTACTCGCTCTAATTCGATGTATTCAAACAAACAAATAAACAAACATAGAAAGAGAATGGGAAAAACTTAATAAAAACTTATGCTGATGTACCTATAAACTAATTAATAATAAAATTATACAGTTCAATGTGCAGTCGACCTAGAAAATGATGATCAAACACCAATAAGCCCTCTCATTAGCTCAGAATGAATTCCTTAACAATTAGAACCGATAGTAATTGTAATTACATTACTATTAGTTGTAATAATAATAAATTAAGATTTACCAATGTATAGTATAGTGCTTTCGCTTTGATCCGTTTCATTTATAATTAATTATTACATAATGAATCGCATCAATTTTTATTAATCGGTAGATTCGAGTAGCTAGAGTATTACCATATAGTAACCAGTGCGTTATGTGGATTCAGAGTGAATTATTTTACGTTTATTTCAATAGTTACCGCTGTACGATCCTCGGCTTTCTCTCTTTTCTTCATACCGTATCAATTAATGCCGTTTTTTCTTGAAGCCTAAGGGAAAAGAAAAAATTCGAAAATTAGTGAGTATCATCGACAATGCGAAGAACATGTTCTCATTGCGCTCAAGAGAGAATAATCAGTACTTTTTTTAGCCTTTCCCTTTGGAGCTTTCCTCTTTTTTCCAGATACCGAAGAAGGACCTCCGAAAGTAGTAATCTCATCCCCCAAGCTGCCGAGAGTAGTGACCTGCCGACTCCGATGTCTTTCTTGTTTTGTAACAGGAAGTCTGGTCATGTAGTTCTCCTCATACTCAAGCTTGCGCTTGTTTTCGAAACCAAGACTGGCCTTCTTTTCTCCAATAGTCTGAGAGTCCTCAGCAGGAGCGTCCAAATACTCTTCTCTAAGCTCTCTGAGCACTGCCCCAGATACCGCACGCCTACGTGCTCTCTCTCCAGCCTTCCTAAGCCTCTCTGCAGTCGTTTCGTCCCCATCTAAACACCCGATTTTAGTTTAAAACAGGGAAACGTGTCTCCACATTCAGAGTGGCTACTACTTGGGTTTTCCACGAAAGTGGCCACTCTGAAAATAAGAATAGCATCTCTACAGGGTCCCTAAATCTGTAGAGGTGAATTTCTGGGTTTACCATAATGAACAGCGGCTAGTTTTGGAGGAACGTATATGCCGGTTTTCTTGTTCTGTATTTTAGCGTTGTCGTTATCCTCCGCATCTTCGCTGTCCAGTTCGGCATCAGATCCTTCAATTTTTGCGAGTAGAGCATCAGGGTTTGCTTTAAAGTTGTTAGGATCGTCGGTATTGGTAGCTCCGGTTACAGCAGTCTTGACAAGTTTGTCTATCTGGTATTTAAGCTTGTGATCAATGGGCCTGATCTTCTCAAGCACAGTCCTTATCTCTACCAAACGATCGATAGATGGATCCCCCTCGATTCTTTCCCCGGAGCATTTCCTCAGTACGACATAAGTCAGGTTTATCAAATACGACAAGAGCATGTGATATTTCATCTCCAGAAAACTCAAACCCTTGTCGGTTGATATTTCCCCGCTTTTTACCCGAACCAACATATTGTCTACCAACTGATTCACCTGAACGACATTAGCATTCATTTCACCAAGGAGACGGAACGCTTGCGGAAGGTCCCGTTGCTCCGTCTCATCAATTGCCTGGGGAAAAAAGAAAAAAAATCATCAATACACTCGATTTTGATTTTTTTTTTCTTTTCTTATTCAGTTATTCGTCAATTTTGAAGAAACAAGAACAAAAGACCACAAATCTAGTTGTGAATTTTTTGCTTCTGTTTCGACCAGATAAAAAACAAGAGAAAATCATCAATCTTCTTGATTTTGACGCTGTTTTACTCATCTTGTGTGTTTCTGTTTGGCAGATAAATAAAAAAAACAGAAAACAAAAGATGAGAATATCAGTGATCAATATACTCGATTTTGATCTAATATCTTCTTCTCTTGGTTCAAATTTGTGAACATTTGAGAAAAGGAAGCATCAATACACTCGATTTTGATTAGATTTGATTTTCTGTTGTTTTCTATTAAAGTATAATGAAATGTAACGATGTTTGATTAATGCGAGTTGAAAGAAGAAACGAAAATTTCTGTTTATTCTTTCAATAAATAATAATAAACAAAAGAAATAATAAGTTTTTATTATCCGGAATACATAAATACACGATAATATATACATAATGAAACGATCCGGTCTGATTTGAAAGAAAGATCCTCCTCTTTTCTTTCATCATTTCCATTTTCATTTCACGGTGGTCTCGTGGATGTGAATTTGGAAAATAATCTGATTCCAGTTATCGAAATGATATTCAAAACAAAAGATTAACCTAATATATGGTATTATTTAGTTGATTAGTATCTATGATAACGGTTACGGGTTGCGAATGTTGTTTAGTATAGTTGGATTTATTATCGGGGGTTACAACCCTTGGAAAAAGAAATTGAAATAATCTGCCATCTTTCCTATTTACTAATGGATGACAGGGGAGAGAGAGAGAGCGAGAGAGAGAGAAAAAAATAACGCGAAAAATTGGGAACAAAGTGGCGAGAAAAATTTACATTTTTAAACTACTTTAAAATGTATTATTGGACGATTTTCAATTGGAATCGATCACGCTTACCTGCACCATTATTTTTTTTATAAAATTAACTCAACAAACACATATCTAAAGAACAAAACTTGTAATTAAAGGTCCCCCACGTGGGACGATATTTTCCTTTTCGGGGGCCGGGAGGGGGGATATTTTTTCTCGGGGAAAACGCTTAGTCAATACATCATCCAATTTAGTATACCGTTCAGATGATACACCCTATTTTTTTCATCTCAAAATTCTAGAATTTCGACTAAAATTATTCGCGAAACGAGTTTAGAAACGTTTAAATAATCGCAATTATTATCGCAATATTGTTTATCAAATAACAAATAATATCGTACAATTTATCAACAGGAAATGAATTGACTCTTGTTTAGTTGGGAGAAAAAAAATGGCGGACGTTTTGAACCTCTAGTATGATAGAGATAAATTTTATCAAAATTTCAACTGTTTCACTGCTCTCGACGTTGATATTAGACCAAAAAATAGTCTAGCAGCTTCACTGCATGCAACATACCGTTAATTAGCGCACGATCGGAGCTTAATGATTGATAATAATCGGGATAAAAAATCCAGAGCATTGATTGGCGGATAATCTCTTCCCGACTAGAGTGAACAATAGAATTTCATAGAGTGAAGTGTGGCGTATTTCCAGGGATTTTTTTTTCGTTCTTTTTTTTTCTTTCTTTTCATAAATATATTTGTTAAACTGATCACTGAATACCGGAGACGTTCATGTGTCTTCTTAACAAAATTATTTGACTTACGTGAGAGAGAGAGAGAGAGAGAGAGTAAGATATTGGAAATAAAAGGGTCGGCGTGGCGCGCCTCTGGCCAAAATATAACGTCACATAATGGTAAGTCTGTGAATATAATATTATACTAGAAAACATACAAAATGTGATAAGCGATAGGAGATTAGATCGATTTATATTAAACACTTGGAACTATTTGATCATTTTTTTTCTTTCGCTATTACGATATTACAAACTCTTCTAACAACACTTAACAAAGTTTGTCATCAACCAGTGGCTTTCATTCCTAATTTCTAACCGATGCATAGTGTGATGGATGTTAATGATAATAGTGGATGTGCGTACACACACACGTGTCACGTAGTTGTGTATCAACTGTGCAAACATAAACCGTGAAAAAAAAAAAAGAAAAAAAGAACTAACAACGACAAATTTTCCTCTCTTTCACTTCTGTAACTACTACTAGTATTGTAATACAGGAAAGGTTAAAATGGTGGGCTATCTTGTTCCTACTGCTTCAAGTCGACGCGTTTTACGTGCCTGGCGTTGCCCCTGTAGAGTTCAAGCGCGGTCAAAAGATCGATGTCAAAGCTGTTAAGATGACTAGTACTCATACGCAACTACCGTACGAGTATTATTCTCTACCTTTCTGCTTGCCAAAGAATGGCACCATTTACAAGTCAGAAAACTTGGGGGAGGTGCTCAGAGGCGATAGGTAAGTGAGACTCGAATCTTGTTGTTAGTTGTGGGAGTTGAAGGAGGAGAAATAATGCAGAAAGAAGGTAGATGAATGACCCTGATTAGTGTAGTTGAGCAATTGGGACTTCTATGTGGCTTAAAATTCCTGAATTTAGGAGAAAGTCACTAGAATATCGCTCCAAAAGTCTAAGGATTGATCAGATTCTGAGATTTAGAATCCCAGGAATGATGGTATATAGTTTATAATCACAGATATGGACATGGACGGTCACAAATTAGGTAAACGAGGCAGAGAAACTGATTTTTTCAAACTTTAGTTACTCCAGTCGACGAACCTAGCCTTCTAGGCGTCCAAAAGTTGCAAAATTTAGCAAAAAACCAGACTAATTTCACTCAAGTGTCCTAAAATTGCATCAACGCAATCAAATTCTGAGTATCGGACTCGAAAAACTGGGATAACAGTATAAATCTCATGTCCAAAGTGTCTTAGAAGTTGGATGAAGAGTTGGTTCTAGAGGACAAATACCATGTGCTCAAAGCTCCCCCTGAATCCCTTTTTAGAACTCCCTTCTTGGATTAGATATAGCATAAACTTATTGCCCAGAATCGTAAATACTCCATATGAAGTGGAGATGGCAACACGGGTACCCTGTCGATTGCTGTGCCATGATGCTAGTACTAAGATGACATGGAACGAGGAGGATTCTCAGCGTGTGATAGAGCGAATTCAACACGAGTACTCAGTCCATCTGTACGTGTCTAACGATCTGTAATAGCTGCAGAAACTCTAGGGTTAAAAAAAAAACGTCCAAAATCAATGTGACTTCTTTCAGTCTCATAGACAACTTGCCTGCGGCAACCAGGCAAGTCCATCCAGAGACTCGAGAGGTAACTGCTGTTCAACACGGCTACAGATTAGGTGGCATCCAAGACGGTCAAGTCTACATCAACAATTACCTCAAGCTCATTCTCAGCTACCATAATCATGGAGAGTATGTGTCTTTTGATTCAATCTCACAGTTCATAGAGTCAGAATTTCTAAATGAGCAAAAAACTTGGATAAATTGAGCTCAAGTCACAATTGGAGTCCACTAACATTTGAAAACCTTTGTACGTTGAATAGCAACGAGTTTAGAGTCGTGGGTTTCGAGGTGGAAGCAAATTCGGTTGACGTAGACGAGCTGACGTACGATGGAAAAAATTGCGTCGTCCCTGGGTCCGCGAAAAAGCAGTTTGTAAACAGTAAAGGCACCCGGCTCCTCTTCCTCTACTCAGTTGAATGGAGGAAGTCTGCGGTCAGCTGGGCAAGCAGATGGGATGTTTATCTGAGCATGAGTGATGTCCAAATCCATTGGTTCTCGATAATCAACTCTCTGGTTGTGGTATTCTTTCTGTCTGGTAAGAAAAGGCTCAGTTCATGATAAACACACGACAGAGCTCCATTTGGGTGCAGAATCGTCTAGTTTCAGTCAATAGTCTCGCTCCTTTCATTCGTAAACAAAAAAACTTGATCATTTCAAGGAATCCTGACTATGATCATGGTAAGGACATTGAGAAGGGACATAGCGAGATACAACGCCGGAGAAAGCGACAGTCTGAGTGGCCTGGACGAAGCGATAGAAGAAACAGGCTGGAAGCTTGTTCACGGCGATGTTTTTCGCCCTCCGACAAACTCCAGGCTATTCGCCGCGGTCATAGGCAGCGGTATTCAGATTTTCTTCATGGCACTGATCACCATCTGTAAGTTAACGAGGCGAAACTAGTCACGGGAGAAAAAGACTGAGTATCTTCACCCATTTTGATCCTTATTCCAGTCTTTGCCATGCTGGGTATGCTCTCGCCGGCCAGCAGAGGAGCGCTGGGTACCTGCGCCATATTCTTGTACGTTTTCTCCGGCCTTATAGCTGGCTACTTTTCCGCCCGACTTTATAAGACCATGAGAGGCCGGGAATGGAAGCGGGCTGCACTCCTGGTGAGGATTTCAGTCTTTTCAGATCATCTGCAGAAAAGCATCCATCTTCCAAGCGAAGAAATAGGTCTTTCAGGATTCTGAGCTCCTGATAAACAAATAACACTCTTTGAACCTTACAGACGGCTACGCTGTACCCTGGGATAGTATTCACCACGTGTTTCTTCCTGAACTTCTTTATATGGGGAAAACACAGCTCTGGCGCTGTCCCATTCGCCACAATGTTATCCCTGTTGTGTCTGTGGTTTGGGATATCACTACCCTTGGTTTACCTAGGATATTTCTTTGGCTATAGAAAACAGCCGTTTACACATCCTGTAAGGACTAATCAGATACCTAGACAGGTGCCTGATCAGCTTTGGTACATGAATCCAGCCCTTTGGTAGGTAGATTCTTCTCCAAAAACTGAAGAAGACTCATGTTTGGCTTCAAATAATCCCAATTTTTGAATTTGGGAACATTTCAGGACATTTTTGCACCCATTTTAGTCATTTCTGACTAACATTATCATTCCAGCACACTAATGGCTGGGATACTGCCGTTCGGAGCAGTTTTCATCGAGCTATTTTTCATCCTCACTGCGTTGTGGGAAAACCAGTTCTACTACCTATTCGGTTTCCTATTTCTCGTATTTTGTATACTGGTTATATCCTGCTCTCAAATATCCATCGTCATGGTGTACTTCCAGCTCTGCGGGGAAGTAAGTCACCTAGGAGATTGACTTATTGGCGATTGAATGAAATTCTGTTATTTTAAATTTCCGCTTATTTCCAGGACTACAGATGGTGGTGGAGGAGTTTTATAGTCAGCGGAGGATCAGCGGTCTACGTTTTGGCATACTCCGTATTTTACTTCATTACTAAATTAGAGATAACTGAGCTAGTGCCAACGTTAATGTACTTTGGATACACAGGCCTGATGGTCTTGACTTTCTGGTTGCTCACAGGAACGATCGGATTCTTTGCCGCGTATGCATTTATCGGTAAAATATATGCTGCTGTGAAGATAGACTAGTCAATGAAGAATTGAAGAAATAAGAGAAAGACAGATAAATAATAAATGAGGAAAGAAAAGAAAAAAGATTAAAAAAAAAAAAAATCTAAAAAATTCTATGGTAATAAAATCTTATTAGCTATTGACTAAGTGGATTATCGATCGTTTTAAACTACGTACATCTTATCATGTGAATGTGCAGTCTCATAAAACTGTGTAGGTAATTATAATTCGTTATTATTCATATCTACTCATATAGAGATGGAGAAAAGACATTCTTGTTCACCCTCTCCGAAGGAGAAAGCATTCGTTAGTTAGATGGATGATTTTTCCTTAGATCTTTTTTTTTTCTTTTTATATAAATTCTTTATTTATTATTTAATATTTTCTTTCTGAATTTCAATACGAGGCTTTTTATTCGTAATTTTTTTTCTTTTTGTCTTATTTTTTTTTTTTTTACACAGCTCATAAGATTTTTGAAATCCTTATAGACATCCAAGCGTACACATAGACACGTTTTAAAATAATATTCGACTTCTTTGAGCGGGAAGACTGTTTCTTTTCAAATTCGAGAATGGAAGTCGTATGTTGTATGTGAAGATATTCGAAATCTCAAATCCCAATAATATGTATACACTACGTGTCCGGAATTCAAGTTAATCGACTTTCACCTATAAGTTGAAAATGAAGTTCCGTCTCCTTGATAATTAATTAACGGTTCATAAAGCGAAAGAGTCGGTGTTTAATTCTGTAAATAACTCCACATACCCTAAAATAAAAATAAATTGATATTTACAGTGTAGTGTAATAATAAGTACATAAATAAAATTAAAACTTATTATTTAAGATTTTTTATTCATCCGCTGACTCTGATAGCGATTAATTACCTAATTAAATTGATCATTAAAACTAGAATGAATAAGGGCGGCCGCGTCAACTGTACTTTGATATTCCGCTAAAGGAATCCTGTGTTTCTTTCCCATTGGGATTCTCTTCGATTTATTCTTTAGGTAGGTTTTATTTATTTTATTTTTCTATTCCCGGAGAATCCTTTTTTTTTTTTTTTATTTATTTAGAAGAAAAATGAAATTATGTTGACGCTGTCTGTTGCGCCTAAAGAACCTTAACTGTAACTAGCGTCTAAATGAACTTAATTTTAATGATTAGGTATATATGTATTGTTTTAAGTATAAATACATTAATGATGTAGTATTACTATATTAGCTAGCTTATATCTGCATTTTAATATAAAAAAGAAAGAAAAATGCGAAATGTATGATGTATGTACGTGGTTGATAATACAGAATTCTTGTATTTACTTATACTCTTGAAGAGCGATCACTAGGCAGAAAACTCGAACTCTCCGGTTTCCCGCACGCGGAAAAATTATAAAGGTCCATCCCTCATCTATGAAATGAATTCTCAAAGATTTCAAAATCTCAAAAATTGAGGAATCTAGACGAAAAAGGATGAAAGTCTGCACGCGCGCGCTCTGCTGGCCATAGTCGGCAGAACTGGGTTCTACGACGTCCTATACTAGGAATTAAACGTAGACCCGAATTTTCGAAGTTTTTGTTTTATTAGAGTTTAATGTAGACTGCAGGGCGCGTGCAGATCACCAGTGACGGTTTTTTTACGAAATAAACGCAAATCACATCATGGGTGTCGTCCGCTATAGACAATATCCAACATGAACGCGGTGGAATCGGTTTTTTGTATTTTTACCGATTCTACGATATGAGGAGGTCTACTCAAGATAGAAAGCACGCGTCCTGTAGAGATACACGCTTGTTTCGGTAAAACTCATTCCATCCGTTTGCGTTTTGTAAATGCGGCTCAATAAGCCGACAAAATTTCTCGTATATCTATCGAAAAGTTCTTAGCGAGTTCTTCGTCTCTCCCTGCGGTAAAATGCCTTCCGTAATGATAATTCGGGATTCTCTGGGTGTAAAATTTTTTTTTATTGCTTCATTGCAGTGTCGATTCGTATAATCGGATATTTATGACTAAAAATACAGCTTTAGAAAACGATTGCGAAAAAATCTTCTCCTAGTTTGAAGCGCCAGATAAATTGAGATGCAAATTATACTGGATATGTAGATTCTCGTTACTGTCGTCTCCACAGGCATGTGGCACTTTGATATCGCGTGATTATTAGGCGTGAATACACCCTGGAATAAAAAACAGTTCATATTACTCAGAGCCCGTTTTTTGTCGCTCTAAAATCGATCGATATTTATATTTACCAGTAAAAAAGACGGATTGTCTTTGTTTCGCCAACTAAAAGACGCTACTGTGAATTCCAGGATGTTATCTCTAAGGATCCTCCTGCAGCCATGATGCGTGTGTCCGTCCATTACAAGCCGAGGATTCAGCACATCTAAAAGCTGAAAACGAGTGTGTTATCACGTATGAACAATTTTTCTACTCTTATAGCCGTTTTAGTGCCAAACTTTAACAAACTTGTTTAGATGCTTCTTTCGATAGACAGTCCCATCCCTCTCGAAATTTGTCGTTTTTTATGCTAGCTGGTGCTTCGTCTAACTCGTTGCACATTTCGTCAGATTCACGATACATTGGATAATGCTGTAGAGGAGGATTAATGAAAAAGTGATTAGGTAGCAAAAAAAAAAAAAAATGGAAAAACGATAATTTTCGATCATGTTTTGTGGACTTACCTGCAAAAGGATTGGTCTACTGTATTGATTTTCAATATCATCTGGTTTACAGTCTCTACCAATTCCATCGAAGCATTTTAATTGCTCTGAAAGAGAGTCTGGATCATGTTTTGCTCATTTTCGTAAATACAGAGGGACAAAATGATTGTACACAAATTTATACATCTTATAAAACGTACTGGAAATTTTGTTTATTGCAATTTCTGTTGGTCTACATAGGAAACATCCGTCTCCTTCCAAAGCCATGCTATTCAATAGCACGAAGTGATTACCTCTTATGCTGATTTTCCTTGCGTTAGGTGATTTCATAGCGTTGATAAACCTTTTATTTAAGTAAGGGATGATTTCTAAGTTAAAAGTATTCATCGATTAGCTAGGCAACTCGTTGTATACAATATTCGTAGTGTTAGTTAGGTATAAGAATTACGATTGTGGGTAAAAATGAAACTTGCCATAATGAAAACCCATATCATGATTGCCAGAAACCACATACAGCCTAGTGGTTTTTGGAACATAAAAGAGGGAATTGAACCTTGCTACATAGCGATCAAACTCTGCAGCGCTACACCATAGTCCTTCGTCAAAAATATCACCTAAAATTGATTCGCGGTATGTATTATCACGCTGTACTATCCATACAGTTAGATTTCGAGTTCAGAACTCATTGTTAGGGCTGGTCAGGAGAAAAGAATATTTTGAAATCTGAATTCCACAAGCGGAATCAATTTCTGTATCGAAGATTTTTCCCTTCAGATGCTTCTGAACAGCCCTAACAAGCATGCTGTTGAATATCAACATGTGCATCTACAAACCTAAAATGAATATCACTTCTGGCTTGTGTATAGTTATCGCAGTCTGATATGCTCTGTGCATTTGCCATTCTCTGTAATGAGGGATAAAGTAACATAAAGTATTCTACTTTGAGCTTTTGGGGTTCCAATTTGAATCAGAATTCCAGAAGTTTGGGCTTGATAAGCATTTGAACTGCAATGTATTGGCTGATTATAGACTCAAGACTTTGAGCTGCAAAAGATGCTTAGAATAAAACATTTGGATTTGATGATTTCTTTTGTAGAATCGAGTTAAAGCTACAGAGATATGATTTCAAAAGATTCTAAGAATCCCTTTGGTGTGGATGAAGAGAACTTGCGATACTGAAAAGAACCCGATTCAATTTCGAATAATCAACACCTGGGCATCAGACCTCTTCAATTTGTCGAACCAGTGACCATTCCTAGATCCCAGTAAATGGGTGTCTGATAAAAACATGGCATTTACAGGCACCTCATCTCCGCTTATCAACGGTATATCTTGGTCCATCTTTTGTGCATCTAGTTCTGGCCATTTGCACTGAAATTTAAACTCCAGTTTAAGCTGCAGTATAAATTCCAAAAGAACCTTTATACGATATTCATGAAATTCCAGAAGATTTTTTACATCTCTTTTATACCAGAGAAGCTTCACAAGGTTCTAGACCCCTTAGATCATTCAATGGAAAACAAAAAGTTGAAACAGATCGATTAGTGTTTACATACAACCCCTTGATCTGGTTCAAATTTTATCCATTGACGAACACAAATGTCTGTAGACATGCTATAGTGTGAATCATGTCATTAGGTCACCAATGCAAACACGATCCGTGATTTACTATAGTGTTGAGAATTTCTTGAGTGTAATTGGTATACGATAGATATACTTACTTGTGAAAGAACCACGTAGTATATAGCGTATTCGCAGTAAACTAGTACGGCTATCAGGGCGAAAAACACCTTCAGCAACGTACCTTTGTACGAACTGGTTAGTACAGGCATATTATCGTGTATACCTATGTATAATGTACAGGAATGTGTATTCGCAAACTTAGGAGGTAATATTTTCAACTCGCTATGTCGTTGGAGACCGAAAAGCGGTATACGTCTGCCATAACGTTAACCGTTTTAGTCGTTATCGCACAAGATATAAGCATCGATCGTTCTTAGACGGAGGTGACTTGATTACTCGATTGTAGAGGTTAGGGATTAAATAGACAACCGTGGGTTCCTTAAATTGTGTATACTATGGTATAGTTATGATTCATGCATGATGTCTTACAGTTATAATCATAACTACTACATGGTTACATCGTATTCTTTGATATGTAGTACGAATAGTGTTGGAATAGTTTCGAAATTCGAATATTAGTATAACTACAATCTAGAATCGAGTGTTATCTAACAGATAAATCGATGTTTCACTCCGGTAACATCGATAGTGTGATTTTCGGCTGTCGGAGGCCGCTAGCTATCAGCGTGCTGTTCATTGTTTGGCCTGAAAAGGAAGCTTCACCGGTGAATTCCCCGCAAGGTAAAAGATTGTTGTGTTTTAGTTTTCTTATATTCGTGCGTCGTGATTGAAGATGAAGACACAAAATTTGATGGATATAGGTATGCATAGCGTGAGATAATACAATATTTTTAAGTCTTTTGGGTTCCGATGATAATTCGTTTCGCTCTGAAATCCTCGAACGATTGTCTGGACCGATTCATTTTCCTCGACGTATGTCATTGATCCAAATGCACAGAAAGCCCTAAATATTCAAGCCAGGGAAAGGGTTAGGAGTTAGTACGTAGTTCTTCCAGTTTAAGCGTTGGGTCAATGGCGCTGCTCATCTCGTAGGTTTTTTGATTGACTGTAGTTGCCAGTTGAATTTAAACTCTGATTTTATACCTGTAAGGAACTGTTAGCCATCTGGTGTATCGAATCGGTTGAATTTTCTTCCGTTTTGAACGTGGAGTTAGGGATTTCTGGGAGAAGACGTACGGAAGGTTTCTCGCCGGAAATCTGGCTCATGCTTCTAGCAGGTCCCGGATGCAATCTCGAAGAAATCCCGTCCATTTCGTATACATCACTTCCTCTTCGTGTATCTAGTTGCGATCTTTTTCTTTCGGCTATAACTGTATTCCGTCTTGCCTCAAATGCCTTGAATGCTTTGTGGGATCTCCGGACAGATGTATTGCGTGGCAATTCTGTTACAAAAGTAAAAAGAATGATCAAATATTCTCATGTTTCTTCAATCAATTGGATAATTCAAATTGAACTTACTCATTCCTTCACTAATGCTGAAGAATCTAGCTCTGAAAGTATCGTCCAGATTACTGTATACCATATGCGTTTTTCTACGGCCCATTTCTAAGTTACGGATTGTTTCTCTTCGGCCAGGTTTTACGGTACTGGTATCGTCGTAGTCCTCTATATTATCTAATCGTTGAAGATCTTTAACTATTTCGACAGCATCTTCGCTGTGCAAGGCTAAATCCCCGGGAAGATCATCTTCCCATTACCAGGGTAAATGATTATTGTTTGCCTATTTCACTTTTGTTTCAATTTTGGTTTCCACCCGTGCAGTAGAAATATGTTTCAAGCAGTTTCCTCACCTTTTGGCAACAGTACAACTTCGTACTTGCCAGAATATGTGCAAAGGTGCCATAAACCGATGAAACAGCATAGCAATGAATAGTAGGGCTGCGCGCGAGACGGGACGAGCTGAGATTTTGAAGGGTATCGTCTCGGTCTCGTAAAACAGCTGAATTTTCAGTGTCGTCTCGATCTCGGCTCGGTGTCCAAATACATTATATCGTCTCGTCTCGTCACTATTCTGAGAAAATTTATCTCGTCTCGGTCTCGTTGTCTCGTTTTGATCTCGCCGATATTCAAAATGAAAACAAGGAAAAAAAAATGTTTCGCCATATTTTAAATTATAAGTTTTTATTGTTCTCATCGAAAACCCATGACTCGATGTCATTCGTCAAGAGCTTACGTCTCAAATTCACTTCTTTCAATGAAAAAAACCCGACGAGACTCTCGCTTCAGAGCTGCACGGAGCTGCAGGTATCGTCTTGGCATCGTCTTCATTCATACAATTTAATCGGCCTTGGTCTTAAGGCCCATCCCCAGTCGCGCAACTCCTTTCGTTCGAAAAAGGACACCTCTCGATTATTATCCGAGCCTTAGGCGTCGAAAACGCAAACGCAAAAACAAAATGCACAGCGCCAATACAAATTCAATTCCGAACACATACGTTCAAAAACATGTTCGTTTCGTACGAAAATAGAGTTTTAAAATGGTTTTTACATTAGTCGAACGTTCATTCCTTCGGCAGCCATGATTCGAATTACGTAAAAACCATTTTTAGACTAGGCGCGCGTTCTGTTGGCCATAATGGACAGAATTGGGTTCGAGAACGTCTTGATCTAGGGATTTTCGTCGACAAATTGAACCAAAATGTAGACCCGAATTTTCGAAGTTGTTGTTTTATTAGAGTTTAATGTAGACTGCAGGGCGCGTGCAGATCACCAGCGATGTTTTTTTACGAAATGAACGAAGATCACATCATGGGTGTCGTCTGCTATAGACAATATCCAACATGGACGCGGTGGAATCTGCTTTTTGTATTTTTACCGATTCCACGATATGAGGAGGTCAACTCAAGATAGAAAGCACGCGTCCTGTAGACACGCTTGTTTCGGTAAAACTCATTTCATCCGTCTGCGTTTCGTAATTGCGGCTCAATTAGTAGATAAAATTTGTCGTATTTCACGACTCGGTATGGCATTGCATCTATCCAAAAGTTCGTGGTGAGCTCTTTGTCTCTCCCTCTAAAATACCTTCTGTAATGACAATTCATGATCCTCTGGGTGTAAAAATTCTTTTCGTTGCTTTATCGCAGTTTCTGATACTGTGTCGATTCGTCTAATCGGATATTTATGGACTAAAATTACAGCTTTAGATAACGATTGCGGAAAAATCTTCTCCTAGTTTTAAGCGCCAGATAAATTGAGGTGCAAATTATACTGAATATGTAGATTCCCGTCACTGTCGTCTCCACCGGCATGTGGCACTTTGATATCGCGTAATTATTAGGCGTGAATACACCCTGGAATAGAAAACAGTTCACATTACTCAGAGCCCGTTTCTTTTCGCCGTAAAATCGATAGATATTTATCTTTACCAGTAAAAAGGACGGATTGTTTTTGTTTCGCCAACTAAAAGACGCTATTGTGAATTCCAGGATGTGATCCCTGAGGATCCTCCTGCAGCCGTGATGTGTGTGTCCGTCCATTACAAGCCGAGGATTCAGCACATCTAAAAGCTGAAAACGAGTGTGTTATCACGTATGAACAATTTTTCTACTCCTATAGGGCCGTTTTAGTGTCAAATTTCAACAAACTTGTTTAGATGCTTCTTTCGAAAGACAGTCCCATCGCTCTCGAAATTTGTCGTTTTTTATGCCAGCTGGCGCTTCGTCTAGCTCGTTGCACATTTCGTCAGATTCGCGATACATTGGGTAATGCTGCAGAGGATTAATGAAAAAGTGATTAGGTAGCACCGAAAATAGAAAAACTATAATTTTGGATCATGTTTTGTGGACTTACCTGCAAAAGGATTGGTCTACTGTATTGATTTTCAATATCATCTGGTTTACAGTCTCTGCCAATTCCATCGAAGCATTTTAATTGCTCTGAAAGAGAGTCTAGATCATGTTTTGCTCATTTTCGTAAATACAGAGGGACAAAATGACTGTACACAAATTTATTACATCTTGTAAAACGTACTGGAAATTTTGTTTATTGCAATTTCTGTTGGTCTACAGAGGAAGCATCCGTCTCCTTCCAAAGCCATGCTATTCAATAGCACAAAGTGATTACCTCTTATGCTGATTTTCCTTGCGTTAGGTGATTTCATGGCGTTGATAAACCTTTTATTTAAGTAAGGGATGATTTCTAAGTTAAAAGTATTCATCGATTAGCTAGGCAACTCGATTTATACAATATTCGTAGTGTTAGTTAAGTAAACGAATTACGATTGTGGGTAAAAATGAAACTTGCCATAATGAAAACCCATATCATGATTGCCAGAAACCACATACAGCCTAGTGGTTTTTGGAACATAAAAGAGGGAATTGAACCTTGCTACATAGCGATCAAACTCTGCAGCGCTACACCATAGTCCTTCGTCAAAAATATCACCTAAAATTGATTCGCGGTATGTATTATCACGCTGTACTATCCATACAGTTAGATTTCGGAACTCGTTGTTAGGGCTGGTCAGGAGAAAAGAATACTTTGAAATGTGAATTCCACAAGCGAAATCAATTTCTGTATCGAAGATTCTTCCTTACTGATGCTTCTGAACAGCCCTAACAAGCATGCTGTTAAATATCAACATGTGCCTCTACAAACCTAAAATGAATATCACTTCTGGTTTGTGTATAGTTATCGCAGTCTGATATGCTCTGTGCATTTGCCATTCTCTGTAATGAGAGATAAGGAAACATAAAGTATTCTTCTTCTAGATTTTGGGGTTCCAATTTGAATCAGAATTCCAAAAGCTTGGGCTTGATAAGCGTTTGAATTGCAATCTATTGGCTGTTTATAAACTCAAGACTCGGAGCTCCAAAAGAAGCTTAGAATAAAAGATTTGGAACCCAATATAGTTATAGTTTAATGATTTCTTTGGTAGAATCGAGCTATAGTTACAGGGATATGATTTCAGAAGTTTCTGAGAATCCCTTTGGTGTGGACGAAGAAACCTTGTGATACTGAAAAGAACTCGATTCAATATTGCGTAATCAACACCTGGGGATCAGACCTCTTCAATTTGTCGAGCCAGTAACCATTCCTGGAGCCCAGTAAATGGGTGTCTGATAAAAACATGGCATTTAAAGGCGCGTCATCGCCGCTTATCAACGGTATATCTCGGTCCATTTTTTGTGCATCTAGTTCTGGCCATCTGCACTGAAATTTAAACTCCAGTTTAAGCTGCAGTATAAATTCTAAAAGAATCTTTATACTATATCTATGAAATTCCACGAGACTTTTTACATCTCTTTTATACCAAAGAAGCTTCACCAGGTTCTGGACCCCTTAGATCATTCAATGAAAAACAAAAAGTTGAAACAGATCGATTAGTGTTTACATGCAACCCCTTGATCTGGTTCAAATTTTATCCATTGACGAACACAAACGTCTGTAGACATGCTATAGTGTGAATCATGTCATTAGGTCACCAATGCAAACACGATCCGTGATAAACTATAGTGTTGAGAATTTCTTGAGTGTAATTGATATACGATAGATATACTCACTTGTGAAAGAACCACGTAGTATATAGCGTATTCACAGTAAACTAGTACGGCTATCAGGGCGAAAAACACCTTCAGCAACGTACCTTTGTACGAACTGGTTAGTACAGGCATATTCTCTCGTGTATAATGTACAGGAATGTGTATTCGTAAACTTAGTAGGTAATATTCTTAACTAGCTAAGTCGTTGGAGACCGCAAAGCGGTACACGCCTACCATAACGATAACAGTTTCAGTCGTTATCGCACGTGAGATATCAGCATCGATTGGTCTGAGACGGTGCAGGCGACTTGATTACTCGATTCAAGAGGTTAATATATAGGGATTAAACGGACGAAGACGACCGTGGGTTCCTCCAATTGTGTATAGGTACTATACCTATAATACAGTGGGACCTCAAAAGTTGCAACGCCATGGGGCTGTAGGGGAACCCAATAACTGGAATTGTGCAACTTTCTGAGGCCCCCACTCCTCGACCGCTGCCGACCCGAGTTCGGAGAAACATACTAGGCGTTCCAGGAATTTCTTAGGACCGGTTTCACTAACGACAAATAACTTTTGTTCGCGACGATGAGGCGGCCGGGAGTGGGGGAAGCGTCCGAGCGCGTGAGGAGTAGGCTTTGCAACTTTTGAGGGTGCAACTTTTGAGGTCCCACTGTAGTTATGTTTCATGCATGATATCTTACAGTTGGATCATAACTACTACATGGTTACATCGTTATATTCCTTGATATTTAGTACGAATAGTGTTGGAATAGTTTCGAAATTCGAATATTTACAACTATAATCTACATGCGTGTTATCTAACAGATAAATCCGGATAAATCGATGTTTGACTCTGGTAACATCGATAGTGTGATCTTCGGCTGTCGGAGCCGCCAGCTATGAGCGTGCTGTTCATTTTTCGGTCTGAAAAGGAAGCTTCATCAGGGAATTTTGCGCACGCAAAAAGACTGTTGTTTTTTAGTTTTCTTATATTCGTGCGTCACGATTGAAGATATAGACACAAAAGGTGATGGATATATGGATAGCGTGAGATAATACAATATTTTCAAGTCTTTTGGGTTCAGATGATAATTCGTTTCGTTCTGAAATCCTCGAACGACTGTCTGGACCAATTCATTTTCCTCGACGTATGTCATTGATCCAAATCCACAGAAAGCCCTAAATATTCAAGTCAGGGAAAGGGTTAGGGGTCGTACGTAGTTCTTCCAGTTTAAGCGTTGGGTCAATGACGCTGCTCATCTCGTAGGTTCTTTGATTGACTGCAGTTGCCCGTTGAATTTGAACTCTGATTTTATACCTATAAGGAACTGTTAGCCATCTGGTGTATCGAGTCGGTTGAATTTTCTTCCGTTTTGAACGCGGAGTTAGGGATTTCTGGGAGAAGACGTACGAAAGGTTTCTCGCCGGAAATCTGGCTCATGCTCCTTGCAGGTCCCGGATGCAATCTCGAAGAAATCCCGTCCCTTTCGTATACATTGCTTCCTCTTCGTGTATCTAGTTGCGATCTTTTTCTTTCGGCTATAACTGTATTTCGTCTTGCCTCAAATGCCTTCAATGCTTTGTGGGATCTCCGGACAGATGTATTGCGTGGCAATTCTGTTACAAAAGTAAAAGAATGATCAAATATTCTCATGTTTCTTCAATCAATTGGATAATTCAAATTGAACTCACTCATTCCTTCACTAATGCTGAAGAATCTAGCTCTGAAAGTATCGTCCAGATTACTGTATACCATATGCGTTTTTCTACGGCCCATTTCTAAGTTACGGATTGTTTCTCTTCGGCCAGGTTTTACGGTACTGGTATCGTCGTAGTCCTCTATATTATCTAATCGTTGAAGATCTTTAACTATTTCGACAGCGTCTTCGCTGTGCAAGGCTAATTCCCCGGAAAGATCATCTTCCTGTTGAGATAGAACCAGGGTGAATGATTATTGTCTGCCTATTTCACGTTTGTTTCACTTTTGTTTTCCGTATGTACGCAGTAGAAATATGTTTCGAGCAGTTTCCTCACCTTTCGGCAACAGTACAACTTCGTACTTGCCAAAATATGTGCAAAGGTGCCAAACCGATGGAACAGCATGGCAGTGAATTGGATCATTAATATCGGGATAAAGAAAAAGACAAACACAAGGCCGATCGGCTCAAGCTGTAGATATATGTTCGTGATATGTACCTGCGGAAGATTTGAAACATAAGGAATTAGTACCTCTTCGTAGAAGAGGAAGAGATCGAGAGGTCAATCTGCACTTATAATTACATGATTTACCTCCTGGGCAGTTCCGTCGTATGAAATAGTGGTGTTGACACCAAAAGGCCATTCAATGTGCAGAACGTCTTGATTCAGTTCCAACAAAAATATACACACCACGAAAAGGGCGTTGAGCATTAAAAATGCGTACGCACTAATGTCGCGTAGATTCTTTAGTTCGCTAGCAATACGCGCCTGATGTAAAAAACGACAATATTAGTTCGTCGTAATCATCCCTACACAGAGAGAAAGGATGTGTTGATCGAATGAAATGGAAATTGATTGGACGAAATAGTGCCAGGCAGTACAATTGGCAGTTTTCATTCATTGATTCAACAAATCCATTCTCTGGGTGTGTATGTCAAAGGAATTCACCAGCAGACAAAACAGTGTGTAAATTTTTTTACCACATTCTGAAGAGAAAAGTATGATGAACTTTCTTTTAGGAGAGAAAACTACATATACCTTTTCTTTCTTATCCTCCTCAATGGGGGTGAGGTACTCCTCGATAAGATCGTTCCAAAACTGGTCCTCTCGAGGTGAGAGATAGTCGACTTCGAGTTTCTTGAGTTCCCCATCATCAAACCAGTAAGGATTCATCTGAAGGCTGGAAATTTTGCTATTGGCTTCCGTGCTGATTGTAGTTTCTGTTTCGCTGTCTGGTCGATCCTCGAGATTCGGATTGATTTCAATCGAGTTCATGGGTCCTTGTACAAGGCGAGATTCTGCGAATGAGGGGCGTCTCACATCCAAAACGGGTACTGGAGAATCGTTTGGCCTTTTGTAAAAACAGATTTTTATTTCTTCATGTGAAAGTACCTCAAATCTGGTACAAAGAGCTGATAATTATATGCCCACCATGCCATGTTATCCAGGCGTTTCATCACCTGCCCTAAGGACTCTAAGATAGCATCTAACTGTTGCTCTCCTTCGGATGGTCTGTCGTCTTGATTGTTCATTGCGCAGTTGAATAATGCGAATGATATTTCCCTAGGATTTTGACCTTCGTTTTTATTCTTGCGGAGGAGACTGTCGATCAGCTTTTGCTTAGTATTTAGCTTCGCGTCCTCAGCGTCCTTTTTCTCTTCCTCCGACTCCTAAGGGAGTGATTACCAAATTACTGCAGGAAATATGCTCGAAAGTCCAGATGGCTTTCAACTATTGATTGACACTACGTAATTACCGCGAAGGTCTTCTTCACTTTTACTTCTCTGGTTCCCCACAAAATGTCGTTGAGATTTACAATCGAGTATATTACTAGTAACATATAAATCGAAGGTATGGTGAGGTAGTAGACTACTCCACATGGCAGACAAATCAGTTCCTGAGGATGCATGAGCCCTGCTATGACCATGAGGCCAGTAACTACGAAGAGAAAGAGAGAGCTGGGAGCCAGCCAACTGTACTGTGACATTTGTATCAAAATACTTAGTAGTACCACCATCATGGCGAGGCCGTATAAGATGCCGATCACTGCGGCTACGTAAATCTGTGAAAAATTGATTTGCTATGAGATGTCCATGTCTGCAAATTATAGACGAATACCTACTTACTTGTATTTTAGATTTGCAAGTGAAACAAATGATTACAAATAGTACAACCGGAATGATGTTCCAATAGAAGCTATTCCAGACAGTAATATTGAAGGCAGCGACAAAGGCTCCCACCAATATCAAGAATATTGTTCCTGGCCCGAGGATCGTTCCAGCTATTAAGAAAACAGTCATTTTTTCGATCATGAAAATAATGGTGGTAACACTCTTCGGCGTTTGGGTACTTGATGCTACTCACCTACAAGGAGGACTTGGTAGAGTACATAAACTAGTGTTATGTTGTGATTATTCTTCACAGTACACTTGTAGTTCCCAATTAGGTCCATGAGGTTGACCATTGTTGAAGGTATCCATCGTCGACGCTGGAGGTAGAATTCTTTGAAATTTTCAGGCACGTGGGTGTAGGCGTCACTGGCAGCCGAGTACTCGATCTTATCAGACAATATAGTGTTTATCGTCAGAGAGGAACGCCATAATTTTAGTTTATCAAAAACGATAAGACTCACCCTGTAGCCTCTTTGGAGTAGCAGAGAACACAGCCATCGATCCTCGCCCTGATCGTACTGAATGTGTTGTCTAGCTCCCTCGGAACTAGTCGTGTATTTCTTCATCACACTGTCGTCCATCAGTGCCTTTGCTCTGATTAACGAAAAGCATCCTGGGCTACAGATTACACAACCTATCACGTGCTCGGCTGCTTTTTGCAGCCAATGCGTGATCGCGTATTCAAACATTTGGCACCACACCATGGGACCTGTAACACGCGTAGTCATGGGTTAAGCTGAAAAGTATTATCAGAAGAGGTCTGCGATCTCTAGGAAGTTTACCAGATCCTAGAGGATGAATGCGCCCGCATGCAGCACCCAGACTTTTGTTCTTCTTCATCAAGTCAACCAAAAGTTTGACAGCAGTTGGTTGGAAGTCAATGTCACCATCCAGAGTGAGGAGATACGTGTTTTCGGCAATTGCTTCTTTGCGATCGATGCTCACCGTTTCATCCATTATTCGGTGGCCGAGGAGGTAGTACATGTACATCACCTGGTAGAGGGAACGATTGTACAATCAAAATTCACCCCGGTTCTTCCCCTCGGCATTTTTGTACCTCCGTCTCACCTGGCTCCAACGTTTTCTGTGTCGAATTTTCCTCTTGTCTTTGAGATGAACGATCATGTTCGTATTGCCTGGCAGTTTCCAGACCAAACGACCTCCGTAAGGTGTTGAGCACTTAGTTGGTGGCCTGACACGCATCTGCGTATGGTGGACATCGGAAACTGCTTCGTTTACTAAGCCGCAGAAACGATGTATGAAACGATTCACTTGTGACTCGTTGTAGTCATGATCGGACATCTCGAAGGCGTCGTCAAAGAATATGTGAGCTGAGAACGAAGCCAGTGATTAAGAGAGGTAATCTTTGAGGTACATCCGGTCGAACTTACTCTCCAATTCATAGTAATCAGGGTCGACTATTTTAAGAAATTTCCGGGCGTTTTTCCTCGCGCATTGATCCAGGTCCAGCCGCAGGATACTCTTCAAAAAGTCCACCATCTCGTCCTTAGTCTCGTGCCACATGGTGGCACAAGCGTAAATTTTCGTAACAAGATCGCTCTTCGTAATGGTCGAGAGTGGTATCGTCAAATTAGTGGGCTGTTCGTATATGGTGTCTTCGTCACTATCGCTCTTCTCTTCGACGACACTCACCGAGTCCTACGTACATCGAATTATTTTTTGAATTTCAAATTGTGGCAATGAGAAAATAGTTCGGCTATGTGTGTTACCTCGACCATTATTTCTGGCTGATCATTGTAGTTCCTGTTCAGTCCCAAGGACTGGTCGATCAGGAGTCCGTTGTACAATGGTGTGACGAACAACTTCGCAGTGGAAGCCAGACGCTCGCATTTTGGATTCCATATGTGGAGAGTGATCCACGTCTGAGAGAACAGCCAAAATAGCCAAACCCAGGAATATTGTTCCTGGATGAAGTCACTGAGAACGGAGAAAATAGGCGACTCGTAGAACAAGTAGTCGGGAATGATACCATGAAAAATGCATGGATCTTGGCTTCGCAAAGCACATGCGGCAATCAGGAGCGAAATTGACACAGGGATAGTCAGAGTGATGGGTAAGGCGAAGCTGAATCTTTGTATCAATATCTTGCAGGCAAATTTACCTAAAACAGACAAATTGCTTTGATGTAAAGATTCGAAAGTCGAGAATCCTCGCTTTTCTCCATAGCTTACCGAAAATGTAAGCTAAGTAAGCGCTCAATACATGTATCAGCAGTACGTATATTGGAGTTGCGAAGTCGGTGGTAATGATCGCGGTAACTCCGTCTGCGAGTACATCCGATAGATCAGGTATGGTTACTCCACCAACGGTCGACTGTATCTCAGCAACGGTGATATTGTGGTCGCTGAAAGCGCTTCCGAACATCGTGAAGAGATCGGTAACTGTGTTGCCCTTTAAGTGAAGAATTGCGATGGAGCTGAAGAAGAAAGTTATCATCTTCCAGATCGATACGAATATGTAGGTGAAGTGTCTCGTCAATTTCATCTCCTCCTTAACGTGAACCAGGTAAGTTATCCGAACTGCAGCAAAAACGCGTCAATGTAAATTGTGGAAGATCAACCATTTTTTCACTGCCGCAAAGCCACTCTCTGTTGGCAGTGCAATGATTCGATACTTACCCAGAGGATTTTGTACAGAAATGTAATTTTCCCACCAGCCACAAGACACCAAGATTAAGGCACCGGGTATGAGCCACAATGATAGGTTCGAGGTATCGTCAAGGAGTGGCCATACTACAAAGGCAGTCGCCTGTGCAGCCAGGGCGACAATATCCGCCAGTAGGATCATGATGCTCTTCAACTCATCGTGGTTCTTGTTTCGAGAAAGTAGCACTACGATTTAGAACGATTTCGATTATTTATGTTTCGGCCCTTTCCTCTATTGGAGCCTTTCATCCGATTTATAACATTTTAAACACCTACTAAACAGCCCGGGTACGAGGCACACGCAATTGGTCAGCATAGCTCCCTGGATGACGTCTAGGTCGGGTAAAATACTCATGAACATCAGAGCCAGTCCAACAATGTGGAAAGTCTCCATGACGGTAACGACCAAGAAGTAATCGAACCTAGGCTTTTTCCGTGACTTGAATAAATACATTCTGATGCTGCGGACAAGAGTGCCGATTTCAGGGACTGCGAATGCGAATATTATGCACCATATCCACGCTATTCTCTCCTCATTTGGCACTGAAGCTACGAAAGTCTTCTCTGTCCCTGGAAATATTAGGCACCGATTCATTCAAAATTGACCTAGACAAGAGCGTTCCTGACTGCACGAATGAAAGTCACAAAAGACATGATTTTGCCCAAAAGATGACATAGATTGAAGACTAAAAGCATAGTCAGTGTTCCGTGGGAGTCTTCGAGAACTGGAAGTCGTAATTTCCAGACTCAGAGTGCAAGGTGCTTAGAGGAATGACAGTAAGTCTTGAAATAACGATATGGTTCCACCGATCAATCAAAAGTAGTCTCGAAGATTGCCAGTCTGTTTTCTGTGCTATCTATAAGGTAGCATTCGATAAATCGATTGATCCAGAGTGAAAACTCACCTAGCAATTGATTGCAGTACAAAATAGTTCTGTTCATGCGAAGCTGAGACGTCATGAGAAGGATTGTGCCTTTAGCAACGACACTGCTGCCTAAGACTATGACGAATACTATGAGGTACACAAGCACCTTAATGAATTTCAGTATAACTTCTAAGCAGTTATGATCTGTCATGGAACCAGAGTCTATTTTTGGTCGAGGATCGCGGAAGACATTCCATCCTCTAGTATCGATTGCTCTTTTATTGCTGCATACCAGAAACGAGAAGATCGTTAGTCATTCATCGATGGAGTAATTCTTAGCACTCGACACCTATAATTTATCTTTCTATACCATATCACTTATCAAGTTCCATAACTCGCTCACCTTCCGGCATGTTTCTGGCCATTCTGCAAGGGAGTGCCTTCATCATCGGATAAACTATTCGGGTTGACGATTCTCGGATGTGGAGAACCGCTGTACTTGTTCTCCACCATCCTAAACTTTGACTAATATAAGAACTAAAATCCCAAGCCTTGTTTCGCCCGGACAAAAAACGGTTATGATCACACTGAACCTCACCCATGCACAAAACTTGTAGAATATTATCTGAGACGAGTAGGTACAGTTAACAAATCACGGTTTCCCGTGGTATTGATTTGTAATATGTTGGGCAGAATATCTTCCCTAGATAATCACGCCGATGACGATGACGGTCGCCAATCTCGTGGTTTTGAGACCGACTTACAATTATTTGGATTTTCATCTAATCTGTTTTGATCAGTTGATATTTTTAGATACGTAGTTTGCGCGCGGCTAGTGATGAAAATATTCTACGTTTCCGTTCGGTGGTGGATTCTGCTTCACAGCCAAAAATTTTATCATCACAGTTTTATCGTCGGTACGCTTATCAGCTCTTGATGAACGCTCGCGATCGGAAGCGATTCTTCGAAACGATTTGACCAATGATGTCATTATCAGATACCATCTCATTAGCTGATAAGAATATGCCGACGAGAATGCAGTGGAATTCTTCGATTAAAATATCAAGAAATAAACGTACCAATAAAAACCGATTGAAAGCGGTTCCTAACTCTTTTCTGTCGTGATGAGGATTCTGGGACAGTAAATAAACATCATGGAATATCTCGATATTAGCGTTGTTTAAAAAATTACATAGAACATAGAATGAATACAAATATGTCTCGTGTAGCTTCTATGGGCTACGACGTACGTAATTAATACATATATAAACGATTTATAATCGTGCATCTAAGGTACGGATAATGCAATCTCTAATCTTTCAATACCAATAAACACCTGCTAGCGTTGATGGTGTACAAAACACGGTTTGTCCATTTGCCTTTGGTATTAGGCTATCATGAAGCTCAGACGCAGAATTTACACACATGCGGTTATCAATAGAGAGATAAAATACGTGCAGCACATTCGCGCCGAAAATATTCAGCAGATTTTGGACACAAACTGGTGTTTATTGGACAGATGGTTAGAAATCGTGTCATTTTCGAAGAGAAGTTTGAAGAAAATTCTAAACCATCAGGGCGTACGAGAGCTAGGTCTTCACAACGCTGTGAGGTTCGGTTATGCTGTCTTCAGGTTCAAAAGCGAGGTTGATAATTCCGGGTGGATGACGCTCGAAAATTTCCTCGACGGAATTTTGACTGTTCCTCGAAGTTCCTGGCTGAGCCACACTCGAGCGAGTTGGAGCCGTTTCGTAAACGCTGTCTTCTCCCAATGTCTGCATTCGGGACTTCCTTCTTTCAGCCAAAATGGTTGTGCGTCGCGCCTCGAAAGCCTTTAACGCTCTGCTCGATCTCCTGGTGGACGTGTTGCGTGGGAATCCTGCAGGATAGGTTGAAAACAGTTTTAAAACCATTCATTTCATGTACCTGAGAAATTTCTGATAAAAATCTTACCCGAGCCTTCGCTCATGCTGAAGAATCTCTCCCGGAAAGTATCGTCCAGATTATTGTTCCCCTTGAGTGTCTTTCGCCGGCTCTTTTCCAAGTTACGAACCGTAGTTCGTCGGCCAGGTTTGCTGGCTATGCCTTCGGCGTAGTCTTCTTCCAGGCCGTCCAATCGCTGGAGATCTTTAACTATTTCAATCGCATCTTTGCTGTGCAAGGTTCCATCCGGAACGTCCTCCGACTGTTAATACAAGTCAGAGTAAACCTATTGTCTTATGCACGATTTGTTCGAATCTGTTTACCCACCTGTTTGCAACAGAACCACCCTTGCAATTTCGTACTCGCAAGAATGTGCGCGAAAGTGCCAAGGCGATGGAACAACATCGCGATAAATTGGATGATCAGAACCAGACCGAAGAATAAAACGAACGCGAGACCGATAGGTTGAAGTTGGAGATGCTCAGTCGTGATGTGTACCTGCGAAAGATGGGAAGATAGTATACTTCATGGAATCAGCACTAGTCTAAATCATAAAGCTATGCTTACATCCAGAGAAGTCTCGTCAAATGTAACTTGGTAACCGATATTGAACGGCCATTTGATGTGCAGGAGGTCTTGGTTCAGTTGCATTATAAATATGACCAGCACAAGAAGGGTGTTCAGCATGAAGAATGCAAACGAACTGCTGTTGCGAAGGTCCTTCAAGTCACTAGCAATACGTGCCTGATGGTTTGAACAATAAGAAGATTGAGTCAATCGAGTCAAGTCGACCTATGACTTCACTACAACTTCAAATACCTTTTCAGCCTTATCTTCGTCAATGGGGTATAGATACTTGTCGATTAGGTCATCCCAAAATTTCTCTTCTCTAGCGGGGAGGAAGTCAACTTCTCCTTTCTTCAGCCCCTCGTCATCCAGCCAGTATGGACTGACGAGGAAGGTGCGTTTGCGATTAACTTCGGTGGTCTGGCTCCCCGTGGTATCCGAATCGCTGTCTGGTGTCTCGTTGTTGATCGGGTTTAGGTCCATGGGACTTCTGGGCTCCTGAACGGGCCGTGGTAATGTACCTGAGTTGCGCCTCCGGCCCGAGGGGTATTCTTGCGGGTCGTTTCGCCTACTGTCAAATGTACAGTGATTATTGAAAGGGTATTTGAAAAAATAATTACCGTACTTACTTCTCCATGGAGTATACGTATTTCGTCACATTTTCAAGAGACTCTGCAAAAGTTGCCAATTGCATCGTTACTTCGGACGGTTTTTCGTGAGTGCATAAAATGCACTTGAACAATCCAGCCAACGAGAATTCCATAGAACCCTGATTGTTGTCCTTGTCGGACTTGCCATTTTGGAGGAAAGATGAAGTGGTCTTAGATTTATTCTTCGCTTCCTCAGCCTCCTTCTTCTCTTCTTCCAATTCCTAATCGAGTGGAGTGGAGAATTTTTCTATGTAATCGGCGGATAATTGCAGTGGACACATTATCGATTATTCGAAACTATTGGCCTCGAATTAAAAAGTAGAATAACATAATTACCGCAGCAGTTTGCTTCACTTTGACTTCTCTAGTTCCCCATGTGACGTTGTTAAGGTTTGTGATGGAGTATATCGTTAGTAAGAGATACATTGACGGTATTGTCACGTAGTAGATTATGCCGCATGGCAGACATATCAGTTCCTGAGGATGCATAAGCCCTGCTATCACGATCTGACTCACTATCAATACGAGAAATAGAGAGCTAGGTGCGAGCCAGCTGTCTTCAGAAATTTGCAAAAAAATACCGACTATCACCGCCATCATGACCAGCCCGTATAATACACTGATCACTGCGGCTACGAAGAGCTGCGAAAGGTCAGAAGGAGGATAGCTGTTAATGATAACTTTCTTCAGTGAAGTCCTTGGATAAAAAAGCGATAGGCAAATACTTACTTGTGTATCAGATTTGCAAGTGAAACAAACAATGACGAATATTCCTAGTGGAATGATGTTCCAATACAAGCTCGTCATAAGACCAACTCTGAAGGCAGAGACGAAGGCTCCCATCATCATGAGGAATATAGTTCCCGGTCCAACGACAGTACCAACTAATCAAACGAGAGTTTTATCATTCGCGTTTATGAATATGAGTTAGTCATTTTCTGCAAACTCTTCAGCTGATGAAAATAAAAATTTAATAGAAATGATGGGGTGGATACTATGCTGTGACTCACCCATGAGGAGGATTTGATATAACATATACATCGTCGATATGTTATCGTTATTCTTCACGATACGCTTGTAGTCTGCAAGCAGATCCATGATGTTGGCTATAGTCGAAGGCATCCAACGACGACGTTGATTGTAAAATTCATTGAAGCCTTCAGGTGCGTGAGTATAGGCGTCACTTGCAGCCGAGTACTCTACCTGCCAAAGATTCCAGCAATCATGAAATTGTGATCAAAGAGCCAGTTTTGCGAGAATGCGAAGGGGGATGACACTCACTCTGTAACCCCTCTGTAGCAGCAAGGTACATAGCCATCGATCCTCGCCTTGATCGTACTGGACGTAGTGCCTAGCTTCAGTGGGTTTAATCGTGTATGTGTTCATCACGTTGTCGTCCATCAGTGCTTTTGCTCTGAATAGCGAGAAACATCCTGGGCTACAAAGTACACAGCCGATAACGTGCTCAGTCGCCTTTTGCAGCCAATGCCCGATGGCGTATTCGAACATTTGGTACCACACCATGGGTCCTGTAACACGTGTAGCCATGGGTAAAGCTGAGAAAAAGTCAGGCGAAGATATTGACAGAAGTTTATGATTGTTATGAAGTTTACCAGATCCCATGGGATGAATGCGTCCACATGCAGCGCCCAGGCTAGTGTTCTTCTTCATCAAATCAATCAAAAGTTTGACTGCATGTGGCTGGAAGTCAATGTCACCGTCCAGAGCGAGGAGATACGTGTTTTCGGCGATTACTTCTTTGCGGGAAACGCTGATTGGCAGAGCCATGATTTTATAGCCGAGAAGGTAGTACATGTACATCACCTGGAAGAAGGGAATATAAATTGTATATATTCACGAAAATCCCTCGCGCCAGAACCATGAATCCTTCATCTCACCTGGCTCCAACGTTTTCTGTGACGAATTTTACTCTTGTCCTTGAGATGCGCGATCATCTTTGTATTACCCGGTAGTGTCCAGACCAGACGACCTCCATAAGGAGTTGGGTACTTCTTTGGTGCCCTGACGTGTATCCGCGTACGATGGACATCAGAAGCGGCTTCATCCAGCACGTCGACAAGGAGTTTTACGAACTGGTTCACTTGCGACTCGTTCTCATCATGGTCGGACATCTCAAAGGCGTCGTCGAAGAATATGTGAGCTAAGGATAAAGCCAGTGAATATGAGACAGTGATTACAGGACCTTGAAGTCTATCACCGGGCTATATCCACGTCAAACGTACTCTCGAACTCGTAGTAGTCGGGGTCTATTATTTTGAGATAGTTTTGGGCATTTTTCCGTGCACATTGGTCCTGGTCCAGGCGCAGGATGCTCTTCAAGAATTCAATCATCTCCTCTTTGTTCTCGTGCCACATAGTGGCACAAGCGTAAATCTTCGTCACAAGGTCGCTCTTCTCAACGGCCGATAGTTGTCTGGTCGACATGCCTGTTTGTTCGAATATAATCTCTTCGTCAACGTCGCTCTTCACCTTTTCGTAATCCTGAAGCAATCATCGAAAATTCTCTGAACTTCGAAGTATGCAACTACTTCACGGAAGTTTGAAACAACTCTTCGCATTCTGACTCACCTCTATAATCACTTCCGGCTGGTCATCGCGGTTCCTGTTCAGCCCCATGGACTGATTGATCAACAGTCCATTGTACATGGGAGCGACGTAGAGCCTCTCAGTTGAAGCAAGGCGTTCACATTTGGGACTCCATATGTGGATAGTGATCCATGTATGGGAGAGGAACCACAGTAACCAGACCCACGCATACTCGTTGAATATGAATTCGGTGAGAGTGGAGAAGGGGGACGTTTCCCAGAATAAGTAGTCAGGCATGATGCCATGAAAAGAGCAAGCATCCCTGTTCCGTAAAGCGCACGCAGCAATCAGCAACGAAATGGTTAGAGGGATGGTAAGATTGATTGGCAAGGCGTAGCTGAAATGTTGTATCATTATCTTGCAGGCGAACTTTCCTGAAAAAGATGAATCGAGCTGACATGATGAGTCGGAAGTAAAGAATGCTTGTATCTCCATTCGCTCAACTTACCGAAGATGTAGGCCAAGTAAGCGCTCAAGATTTGTATCCCTAACACGTATAATGGAGTGGTGAACTCAGTGGTAACGATCTCTGTCACTCCGTTTGCGAGTACATCCGAGAGGTCGGGTATCGTTCCTCCGCCAACGGTCGTCTGTACCTCGGAAACGGTGATATTGTGGCCGCTGAACGTCTCTCCGAAGCCCGTGAAAAAATCGGATACATCACTGCCCTTCACGTAGAGAATTATGACGGTGCTGAAGAAGAATGTTATGATTTTCCATACGGACACGAAGATGTATATGAAATACTTGCTCAATTTCATTTCTTCCTTAATTCGACCAAGGCTCCTTATCGGAACTGCAGAAAAAAGTAACCGGTGATCAATGTCGATGGTTATCGATTATTCCAGGTGCAATAAATCGCCCGTTACTCACACAGGGGACTCTGCACAGACACGTAGTTTTCCCACCAGCCACAGGAAACCAGGAGCAGGGTGACGGGTATGAGCCATAATGAATGTTTCGAACTTTCGACGAGAGGCCATACCACAAAAGCCGTCGCCTGGGCGGCCAAGGCGGCAATATCCACCATGGCAAAGATGTATCGCATTGACTCGTCGTGTGTTTTGTTTCGAGAAAGGAGCCCTGAAATTTGGTCATTTTTTATCATCATTTACGAACCGTATTACCTAGTTGCAATCGGTGCCTCCTTCTGTATCGAAGAAGCTTTGAACATCATACCGAGCAGCCCGGGAACGAAGCATATGCAACTGGACAGCATCGCTCCCTGTATGACGTCCAGGTTGGGCAAGATGACCATGAACATTATGGCGAGCCCAATAACGTGAAAAGTCTCCAGTAGAGTAACGACGACGAAATGATACACTTTCGGCTTTTCCCAATACTTGAAGAAGCAGATTCTAATGCTCCGGATCAGGGTACCGATTTCGGGGATCGCGAATGCGATCATTATGCACCATAACCAGACGATTCTTTCCTGAGCCGGTAACGTAGTTACGAAGGTTTTCGTTGTTCCTGGAAATGATATCCATCATGTGAAATTATCCGACATTCACCGATCTCTGAAAGTCAATTCAAGGTCCCTGGAGGTTTTCCGGACGCAAAAATCGACATTGTATGCCGCGAGAAGTGGAACGATATCTTAAGCTTGACAGCAGCTTGGAAAATCATGATATCACTCCAAGCTCAGCGAACAATGGGGGTCGACACGTCATTTTCATTTTTTTTTGCTCTGTTATCTTGCTGGCTCGCATTGATAATTTAAAATACCCGATGCCACAGCGGAGAATTCTATTGTTGACCTGGTTACAAGCTTACCTAGCAGCTTGTTGCAGTACACAATAGTTCTGTTCACCCGAAGCTGGGAAGTCATGAGAAGAATTGTCCCCCCGGCTACGATGCTGCTGCCTAAGACTATGAGGAAAACCAATAGGCACACGATCACCTTAGCGATTTTTAACGTCTGTTCCAAGCAATCGTGACTCTCCATGGAACCAGAATCCGCTTTTATAGGCGGGCTGCGGAACACGTTCCATCCTTCCGTCTCCACTGTCGGTCTCTGGCTGCGCACCAGAATCGGTAACAAGATCAGCAGTGTTATTGAATTACAGAATGATCAATCATTCGATGAAGTACAATTTTCACATTTTTACCACTCGACACTTTATTAAGAAATCGGATCTCCTTACCTTGTGGCATACTCCATTCCATTCTGTAAGGGGGTGCTCTCATTGTCGGAGAGACCATCCTGGTCGACCCCGTACTGATTTTTATTCATCCTCCACCCTCACTTAGAAAATAGTTTAACATCCACACGAATAAAGAACAGAATGGATCCGCGGACTCGACGTTGTCCATATGCGAAAACTTTTATAATGTTATCTGGATCTGATGTGGCTATAGAATCACAGTCATCATTGGTGGACTTGGAACATGTACCGATATCTATTGAACATGATATCTACACTCGATAATCGCGACCGTCATGACGACACAGTACAATCTTTTCGTTTCGTGGTTGACACAAACCTTTCAGATTCTCATCTTATCGGTGTCGATAATACGATATATTTGTAGATAGGCTTGTACGTATAATTCTGACATATTCCACGAATCCATTGACCATTATTTTTGTGATTATAACAATATTGACTGTGTGTAAGAAAAAAATTAGAGAAACCAACAGCGTAATATAACTTAGGACTGCCATCAGTCGTCTGATTAGAAGGATCGAATATATTTCTGACGTACGAAGTGATGAGGACTATACCAGAAAGGATTTGAATAGAGAAACAAAACAAGAGAATGGAATATCAGGATATTCATATTGTTTAAAAAATTACATATGAAATAACGACCATCAAAATATAGGGCTAATTATAGATGTACAGTATTCTTATCGTACGTAAAAATATCTGTTGATAAGTTGTGTACGACTACTAATATCACACCGAGAAAAAAGTCTTGTTGACGCAACCAAAATTTGGTTATTATACGTACAATCAAATTTTTTGTTCACTTAACCGAAAATTTTGTTCAACGAACCAAAAATTTTGTTGTGATAACCAAAAATTTGTTGAGATGACTAAATTTTGTTGGGATAACCAAAATTTTGGTTATCCCAACAAAATTTTTGGTTGACTGAACAAAAAATTTGATTGTACGTATAATAACCAAATTTTGGTTGTGTCAACAAGACTTTTTTCTCGGTGCAGCCTTCTATCGCATAGGTACGTATCGCGTCTAAAGACTATGATGTAGAACGTAATTAATAAAATAATTCGGTGTATGTTCGAGTCCAAAATTCTACCTTCGATGATAAGATTAGAATTGTTGTCGAGAAATTTCGATCGAAAATTTACGCTAATTCATCGTGGTGTCTGAAAGCTGACTCTTCGATCACTTGTAGAGTCCGTCAGGCTTTCGTCGAAATCAAAAGCACTATTATCAACGCCGGAAAGATGTCGCGCGAACTTTTCGTTGACAAAACTTTGGCTGTCCTTCGAAGTTCCTGGCTGCATACTCAAGCGATTTCCACCCATTTCATGCACATGATTTTCCGCCATAACTGTCATCCGAGACCTCCTTCTCTCAGATATGACGGTGTCACGTCGTGCCTTGAATGCGTGCAATGCTTTGGTAGAAGTACGCGGCATACTTGCAGCGAAACCTGTCGAACAGTTCATATAATATAATGATAAAATTCAGGCCAAAAAAATGTCGCACGATTCTTACCCGAGCCTTCGCTCATGCTGTATCTCTCGTGGAAAGTATGGACCAAATTAACATTGACGTTCTGTGTCTTTCGCCGACTCTTTTCCAAGTTACGAACAGTCGTTCGCCGTCCAGGTGTAGTGTCACTAATCTCACCGTGGTTGACCTCAATGCTGTCCATGCGCTGATAGGCCTTCACTATTTCAACAGCATCTCTTTTCACCAAGTCTTCCTGCGAGAGATCCTCTGGCTGTTGGGGTAAAGTCAGAGTAAACGATTCTCAATCCTCATCAAACTTTTTTGATTGTATAAAAGTCTACTGAACGACCTCTGCTTACCGTCTTGCAACAATATACCCACTGCAATTTCGTACTAGCGATAATATGCCCGAAGGTACCAAGACGGTGGAACAACATGGCTATAAATTGGATCACGAGGATCAGGCCGAAGAACAGTACGAAAAGAAGACCTATGGGCTCAAGCTGCAGGTACTCTTTCGCGATGTGTACCTGCAGGTGGAAAAAAAGAAAAAGAAAACATTATGAGTACTCAGATACTAAAGTTGAAACTAGTTTCTTGGATTGGTGTTTACCTCGAGAGAAGTTTCGTCGAATGCAATTGTGCTCTTGGCACCAAAAGGCCATACAATATGCAGCAGGTCTTGGTTCAGTTGCATTAAGAATATGATCACGACGAAAATGGCATTCAGCATGAAGAACGCAAATGCACAGTTGTTCCTTAGATTCATCAAGTCGTTGGCAACACGTTTCTGAGAAAGTTCACGGAATTGATTCATTGCAGTTATGCCTTTATACCATTCAGTGCCTTCTTGATATTATTCCAATACAACGTTATACCTTCTCTGCCTCGTTCTCGTCGATGGGGTAAAGATACTCCTCAATCATGTCCTCCCAAAATTTTTCTTCCTTAGCTTTCAGGTACTCAGGTTCTCCTTTTTTGAGCCCGTCACCGACTAGCCAATATGGACTGATCAGATAGGTGCGTTTGCGATTAGCTTCTGTGGCCTGGCTCACCGTAGTCTCTGTATCACTGTCCTGTTCATCATCGTCAACTGGGTCTTCTTCAATCTGATTCATGGGCTCCTGAATAAAGCGGGATATCATGCGTGGGGTACGCTTCCAGGCCAGACCGCTTCCTTCAGGATCGTTTGGCTTCCTGTTAAGGAGAAATTTACATTTCGGGTCAGAATGAGAAAAAAAAACATGCCGATCTGTTGCTCACCTATTCATGGTATCCAATTGGGTTATCACGTGCTCAAACCCGTCTGCAATAGCTATTAGCCGCAAACTCTCGTCAGATGGCTTGCCATGGGTGCACAACATGCACTTGCACAATCCAGCTAATGAGAATTCTATGGAGCCACGATCGTCGTTGTTATGCCCATTTTTGAGGGCACCCAAAAATGATTTGTTCTTGGCTTTTTCCTTAGCTTCCTCAAGCTCCTTCTTCTCTTCCTCCAATTCCTAAGGGAATAAATAATTGCGATGGATTCGAGCCGTTTGAACGGAATGAAAAGCTGCATTTTTCATAGTACGATATATAATCACCGCAAGAGTCTTCTTGGTCTTAATCTCTCTGGTTCCCCATGTCACAATATTGAGGTTTACGATGCAGTATATCACCAGTAATAGATACATGGATGGAATGGTTACGTAGTAGATTATTCCGCAAGGTAGACAGTTCAGTTCTTGAGGATGCATAAGCCCTGCTATCACCAGCTGGCCGAGAATCAGGAACAGGAAGAGAGAGCTGGGAGCCATCCAACCATCTTCAACCATTTGTAGCAGAATACCGACTATCACAGCCATCATGACGAGCCCATAGATTACACTGATCACTGCGGCCACGGAAATCTGTGAAAAGTAGATACAAGTCGAAATCCTCCTGTGATGATATCTTGTGTTAATTGTGAAAAAGTAATGTAATGATGGGAAAATACTCACTTGCACGTCAGTTTTGCAAGTGAAACAAACTATGATGAAGAGTAGAACTGGAATGATGTTATAATAGAAGCTGACCATGATGCCGATTCGGAAGGCAGCAACGCAGGCTCCGATTAACATAAGGAAGATTGTTCCTGGTCCGAGGATCGTGCCAACTGATGGAATGAGAATTTCCGTTATTTGGGTTTTCAGAACATTATGATACCGAGTTGTTGAATTCAGTTCAAGCTGCGACTTACTCATGAGCATGACTTGATAGCTCATGTAAAGCGCCGATATATCGTCATTATTTTTCACTGTTCGCTTTGAGGCCATAATCAGATCCATGATGTTCGCCATTGTCGAGGAAATCCAACGACGACGTTGAATGAAGAAATCGTAGAAGCTTTCTGGAGCGTGCGTATAGGCGTCACTGGCAGCCGAATACTCGATCTGCCCAAGATCCCAATAATCATTGAATTGCAATCACAGGATCACAACTGAAAGGAGACGACACTCACCCTGTAACCTCTCTGCAGAAGAAGAGTGCACAGCCATCTGTCCTCGCCCTGATCATACTGAACATAGTGTCTCGCCTCGGTGGAAAGGGTCGTGTATTTCTTCATCACACTGTCGTCCATCAGTGCTTTTGCTCTGAATAGCGAGAAACATCCTGGGCTACAAAGTACACAGCCGATAACGTGCTCAGTCGCTTTTTGCAACCAGTGCCCGATGGCGTATTCGAACTTTTGGTACCACACCATGGGTCCTGTAACATGCGTAGCCATGGATTAAGCTGAGGAAAAGTCAGGCAAAGATATTGACAAAAGTTTATGATCGTTATGAAGTTTACCAGATCCCATGGGATGAATTCGCCCGCATGCAGCACCCAGGTTCGGGTTCTTTTTCATCAACTCAACTAAACGCATGACAGCGGATGGCTGGAAGTCAATGTCACCGTCTAGAGTGAGGAGATACGTGTTCTCGGCGATCGCTTCTTTGCGGGGAATGCCGATCGGAAGATCCATGATTCGGTAGCCAAGGAGGTAATACATGTACATCACCTAGAAGAGGGGAATATGAAATGAATGTATTCGCACGAACTCCTTGTACCAGCACTATGCATCCTCCATCTCACCTGGCTCCAACGTTTTCTGTGACGAATTCTAGTCATGTCCTTCAGATGAGCAATCATCTTTGTATTACCTGGCAGTGTCCAGATCAGACGACCTCCGTAAGGTGTTGGGCACTTCTTTGGCGCCCTGACGCGTATCCGGGTACGATGGACTTCAGAAGCGGCTTCATCCAGTGCGTCGACAAGGAGTTTTACGAACTGGTTCACTTGCGTCTCGTTCTCGTTATGATCTGACACCTCGAAGGCGTCGTCGAAGAATATGTGAGCTGAGGACAAAGCCAGTGAATATGAGACAGTGATTACAGGACCTTGTAGTCTATCACCGTGCAGCTATATACACGTGAAACGTACTCTCGAACTCGTAGTAGTCGGGGACGGGTATTTTGAGAAATTTTTGGGCTATTTTTCTTGCACATTGATCTTGGTCCACCCGGAGAATGCTTTTCAAGAAGTCAAGCATCTCGTTTTTTTTCTCGTGCCACATAGTGGCACAGGCATAGATCTTCGTTACTTGATCACTTTCCTGTATTGCTGATCGTCGCCTTGCTGAGCCTCCGACTGTGATTTCGTCGTCACTGTCGCTTCCCTCTGTCTCTATCTTGGCTGAGCCCTACAGATGTGAAATTTCTTCAAAAACTCAAAGTATGAAACGTGAGAAAATAGTTTCGCCTTTCGGCTTACCTCCTTGCTTATCTCTGGCTCATCTTCGCGGTTCCTGTTCATTCCCATTGACTGATTGATCAACAATCCGTTGTACATCGGTGTGACAAATAATTTGTCAGTGGAGGCCAGAACCTCGCATTTTGGGGTACATATGTGGACAGTTATCCACATCTGGGATAGCATCCAAAGCATCCACACCCAGGCATACTCCTTGAAGATGAAGTCACTGAGACTGGAGAGACCGGACGACTCGAAGAACAGGTAGTCGGGTATGCTGCCAGAAAAAGCGCACGGATCCGTATTTCGTATAGCACATGCAGCAATCAGAAGTGAAATTGACACCGGTATGGCAAGATTGACGGGTAAGGCGTAGCTGAATCCTTGGATCAATATCTTGCAGGCAAATTTACCTGAAACAGATAAATCACTCTGTTGCAAAGATCCGGAAGTGGATAATCCTCGCGATTCCATTCGCCCGACTTACCGAAAATGTAGGCGAAGTAAGCGCTCAATACCTGTATCAGCAGTACGTATATGGGAGTTGCAAAGTCGGTGATCACGTTCGCCGTCACTCCGTCTGGGAGAACATTTGAGAGGTCAGGTATCGTCCCACCACCAATGATCGACTGTACCTCGTTGACGCTGATGTTGCGGTCACTGAATACACCTCCAAACATGGTAAAGAGGTGGGTGACGGTTTCGCCTTTCAAGTGAAGAATCGTCATGGAGCTTACGATGAATACAATGATCTTCCAAACGGACACGAAGCCGTAGGTGAAGTATCTCGTCGACTGCATCCCTTCCTTAACTCGGCTCAGGATTCTTATCAAACCTACGAAAAAACCAAGCCGCAATATTACCCTCGGAGATTGTCAATCATTAATTATTATTCGGTACTCACACGTGGTATTCTCAATGGGGACGTAGTTTTCCCACCAACCACATGAAACCATTATGAGAGCGATTGGCAAAAGCCCCAATGTCCAGTTCGAGTTGTAAAGGAAAGGCCACACGACGAAGGCACTTATTTGTGCAGCCACTGCGGCAGAATCCAGCAACATAATGAGGTACTCTTTCGATTCGTCACATTTTTTTATCCGAGAAAGTAGACCTACGATTTGTTACATTTTTCATCATTCAATTCTTGCATGAAAACCTTTTTCGGCTTTACACAATATTCGAATCACCTACTGAGCACTCCAGGCACGAAGCACACCCCATTGGTCAGCATTGCGCCCTGGATGACGTTTAGGTCGGGCAAGATACCCATGAATATTATAGCGAGGCCAATAACGTGAAAGGTCTCCATAATTGCGACGAAAATGAAGAGACACATCGAAGGTCTCTTCGAGGTTTTGAAAAAGCAGATTCTGACGCTACGGATTAGGGTGCCGATCTCAGGAACCATGAATGCAAGTATTATGCACCACATCCATGATATTCTTTCTGTTTCTGGCAACGTTACTACGAAGGTCTTTGCTGACCCTGAAAATAATGCGCATTTGTAAATTCGAAGTTTGTGATAATTGAAGAAATTCGATGTTGATGATTGAAGAAATACAGACAAGGGTAGCGTGTTCGAACTCACCAAGCCATTGGTTGCAGTAGAGAACAGTTCTGTTCGCTCTGATTTGCGAGGTCATCAAAAGAGTCGTTCCAATGGCGATGACGCTTGAGGCCAGGACAATAACGAACACTACGAGGTAGACGATGACTTTGATGATCTTCAACGTTATCTCCAACCAACTCTGGCTCGCCTCTGAACCAGAGTCTGCTTTGGCCGGTGGATCGCGGAATACGTTCCATCTTTTTGTCTCCGGAACCGTTCTTTGACTGCTTATCAGAAACGAGAATAAAATCAACCAGTTAGAACTTCTTTCCTGGTTATACGATGCGATTTTGGAAAGATTACATCCCGGTCTTCTCACCTTAACAGAAATTCCTCTTCGTTTTGTGACGGGATGCTTTCGTCATCGGTGGAGTCATCCAGACCCACGGTTTCAGCCCCTGGAACTGTCCTAAACTGATTCCTCATTGTGCCCTTATGTCTTCACGGAAGACAAACATTCCTATCTCTTTTCCGGGACCAAAAACGATTTCGAACAGTTCTTACGGGTTTCGGTAAAAATCACAGCCGCTAGTTTCGCAGTCACATAACACGTGGGGATATTGCACTGTACTGTTTCCCGAGAATCGAATTTTCACACCGAATACTGCTGATATTTTTAAAAGACCGACCGCGATGTGTGGACTTCGGAAACGGCTTATAATGTGCCGATCAATGTAGATACTAGCATAAATGTATGTTATCATACGTGACGTAGCCCGACTATACTATATACAGGTGTACCTATTCGTATCGGATGTATTCATCTTATCTCCATTGATTAGGCGGCCAATATCTTTGGATCAACAACTTATTTCTATCAGTTTGTAAAATGTGGTTTACAATTATTTCTCTTGTCTTTGATCTGCGTTCAATGTTTTTTTAGCTACAATCGAGATACCGATTCTATCGCAAATTCCATACGGTATAATACATTCTCCGGGAATTTCGGATCGAGATCATTGAAGTTCTGATGAGAAGTTTTCAGCTTACATGCGTATCCATTTAATTTTTTTAGAAATTCCGTAGGTATATATGCTTGATGACATCATTGCAGATTAATCGCGATACTTCGATGAGATAATCGCATTTTTCAACGTTCGTATCTTTATTTTAGGAAACTAAGCCCCTGGTGTATATCCCCAAATTCTAGTCGCCAGACATTTAATTCCATTGCCACGTTGTAGGTACTTTGAAGAACGTCGAATTATGAGGGCTCTAATCCCATCGGCTCAAATTTATACCGAGATTAGATTTAGATTATCAAGTTAGGGGATTTTTTCTGACAAATCATAGTTCCGATGATTTTCTACGTAAGATTACGTCGATTGTTATTTACGGGATAGTATACAAACCTCAAATCTGCTATAATATTCAAACCATGATGAGATCCGTCGGTTTTTCATATTGTGTGCAAAAAAAACATTGCACGACAAAAGAAAACAAAAATTCTCATGATGATCTTTGGAGCGTGGTTTTTTCAACCTTGAGTCCAGTTTGCAGTCCGGTATAACTTAGTCTGCCGATTGTACTGGGCTTGGTAAGTTGATTGCTTTGGGATTCGTACGTATATTGCAAATAATTGATTCATCATATAATTGAGGAACCGTCGCATCAGCTGGAGTTGAAATTTCAACACTGTAAAATGGACATCGTTTCGAATTCAAAATATTATCACGGTTATAGCAGGCATATACAATTGATCACTAGCCGAGTGTGTTGTTTCAAATTGGTAAATAAATCTGACCTGAAGTGATAGAGAAGATACAGATAAATATAAACTCTAGGATCTTAGGCTTTGGGGATTGGGATTGTCGCTCAATAATTTGTCGATGATTTAAATATGATGATCATGCGATGACCAATTTTTTGATACTGTTTTAATTTCAGATAATTATATGCATATATCTTCACTTTGGAACAAGATTATGACTTCCGTTAAAGAACAGTTGGTTATAGACTGTGATGAGGTAGAATTGGAAGAGGTAGAAGAAGTGAAGATTGTAAACGAGGTAGAAAAATCGCTCGATTTTCTTCCACTCGAAGTATTGCAGAGCAAGAATGAGAAGAAACGACCTATAAACAGATGGAAGATAAAACCTCCGAAAAATATAATCGTATGTATGAATAATTTCGCATGGAAAAAAATTGGAATGACTCAAATTTTGTGTGAAAGTTAAAAGACGCATTGCGTTCGCTGAAATAATCATTAAATCTTTACAAACGATATGAATGACAAATGACATAATTTGTTATAAAAATGTTCATCATTTTACTAACAGCTAGTCGAAGGAGACCCTATCGACGATATGGGGGTTCAGAAGACGAGACGAATGCGAAATTTTCCAACCGAGGAATTGCTGTCGGCAAGAATAAGGATGGTGAGTTTTTTTAGATTTTTCAGAAACTCCTTTTTACACACAGTTTTTTGTACTTTGTACTTTCTCTTCAGGCGAACGGAACGGACTATTCAAACCACTACATCGAGCAGCATTACAACCCTGGATCGTCCAGTAAGTTTAATAAGTGTAAAAAAAAGTCTGGAAGGAACGGGATAATCGGTTTATTAAAAAATAAAAAAATATCCTTGGATGATTTGGGATTGGGTTTTGAAAATAAGAAGAGGAATAGTACGAAATCGGAAGGAGGAATCCAGGAGATAATTGACTTGACTGATAACACAAACGAAGTTAAAATTATTGGGTATAAAAACGCCGGGGATAATTCTGCCGATAAATTTGCTAAAAAATCGGACAGTCCTGCAGCTCTGCCTTCATTGGTGGCTTACTCATCGTCAGAGGACGAAAGTGATGAAGATTCCTGCCTTATTACACCTATCGATGAGGATAATGAAATTTCGACATCGAGGCAGTGTTTCATCAACAAGGGGCTGGGCGAGGATAAAACCAAAGTTGAAACCAAGATGGCAACTGCAAATGTGCGTGCGAAAAAGTTCGACTGATTATGAAGCAATCACTGCATATAGCTGAGCAGAATGATTTCGTAAGAACGAAAACGATTCTTGAAAAAAAGTATGTCAATCTTACCTGCCTTTATTTTGATTTGTCAAGTTTTGCACATGAATCTCGTTGACATTACCTGGTTTTGGTTCATTTTTATTCTAGGATATCGATGAATTATATGGATAAACAATATATTTGTATCTCAGTGAATCAAACAGTGATTTTCAAGCTTATTCACCCCCCCCCCCCCCCCCATTTTATTTATTAAATAACATTAATTTTTTGGGATCTTTGGGTTTTTGGTTGAACAGCATTACAGACGTATATGTTATAGTTTGTTTTATTTTCTATTGGTAATACAAATTCGAGAAATAATTCGCTTGGCAAAAAGTAACTTAAAAATTATGTCAAAAACCAAGACCATCATAGATCTTGGAGGTCTTGGAGACCCTGAAAGTATCCTGCAACTTACCTACTAAAATTTTTACCCAGCATAGCCTATCGACGTACAGATATTCGAAAATTCGGCATTTGGTTTGATTACATGTTCATAAGAATGAGGAATCATCTTCCACGGTTTGTCCTTCAATCTACTCTGCCTTTATTGGATTTCCAAATCTCTTCAAAAAACTTTCCGTTACAATATTAGGGATCTCATTGATCGCCACGTGGAAATCACGCTGAATCATTTAATGATCGATGACAACAGAATTTCCCTGAATCACAACGACTGTGTCCTGCACCCTGCAAAGCTGAAGACTTTTACTTTGGGAGGGAAGGGAGATCCATCCATCATTCCAAGTGAAAAATTTGCTTATTATCTACTGGATACAAGAATAAATGCAATATGTTTTTCAAATAACACATGTATTAAAGCGTATATCCAGACTGATTCAGTCCCATGCAATCCGAACTACCCCCGACGGGCGGCCCTTTGTTGTGCTCGTTCATCTGCGGGCAAAATACCAACAACTTAATCGTTACGTCTTAAGAAGAAGAATATTCACGTCTCTTGAATACCTTGGACTTCGCTGGATTTTGCTATCGGGAAAATCCTTTTTTTTGTACATTACTAATAGTACATTGTACAACAAGCGGGGGAAATGGGTCATTTCTAGTGAAATTACCCTTCCCCCCTTGTTGCACACCGTAATTTTTTCAACGAGTGCATGTATAGGCCCTCTTTCGCGAATGCACGACCAAAATTTTGGGAAATTTTGAGCATTTCCAATAATTTTGGAAATTTTGGAAATTTATGGAAATTTTTGGAAGTTTTTGGAAGTTTATGGAAATTTTTAGAAATTTATGGAATTTTTTGGAAATGTATGGAATTATTTGGAAATTTATGGAATTGTTTGGAAATTTATGGAAATTTTTGGAAATTTATGGAAAACCATTGGAAATTTTGGAAGTGATAATTTTAAAATATTCGAGAACCTTGGAAACCGTCTCTTGGAAGGTACACTGAGAAAAAAAAGTTATTAAATCAAACAAATGATTTCTTTGATGTTCAATTCGCTTGATTCAACCAGTGTTTTATTTCACGCAATCACGCGGTACTGGGAACAACAAAGCACATGCATTGATTTAATGTTATATTTCTTCGAGTGTTATCTGCTTGAGACAAGTGTTGATTTATTTGAAATCATTAAAAATTTAGTCGTTAAAGCCAAGAAGTGTATTTGGAGCAGCCAACCTAATTTAATTCATAACAAATAATGACTCTGAGAGTCGATGACGTTCATCCAACTGCCACAAATAATTGAAGGTACTAATCTAGAGTTAGCCAAAACATTTATGTTACGGTTGAATCTTGTATTCGGTGTAAGAAAATATTCATTCAATGCAATGAATACGTACTTGAGTGAAAATCATATTTACTACCCTCAAAAGTACAATTGCGTAACGAATCAAATTTTTATTTCTATTGGAGAGCATCTTTTTGTTGTCTGAATCTTCATATTTATTGCGATAAAAATATTCTTTGGTACACCATACGATGTTGCATTTCAACTAAATAAGAAATGAGTAATCATGCAATACGTCAACATGCCCTTGATTCAAATGATTATTCGAATAAGATCAAATCAATATTATTCTATTTTCAATCAAATGCACGTTTTTGAAAAATGTACATTTATAGTTAAAATTCATTTTCAAAAGTATGTGAATACAATCATATGAGTGCTTGTGGTGAATAAATATTGTGTCGTGCCAAACATATGTTATTTCATTGAAGTGAATCATTCGTTTAAGATTGCCAATATTCTACGATCAAAAAAATTGTTATCCAGAATATTTCTGTTTTGCAACAACGTTATAAACGTGACAGACGAAATAATATCTCATATTCATGACGAATGACAGAATATATTGCTTTAATGCAACGACTTCATTAACGTGAATCCCCAAATCATACCACTAACAACAGAACACCTTTCACTTGAGAAAATCATCAAGTATGTAAATAATCAATCAGTTCGCTTGAATCAATGCGTGAAAATGATAAAAACCTGGTGTGCTATTATATAGGCGCTCAAACGTGAGTTCTGTGGCCGGCCACAACGTGGCGAATCCGTACCAGCATTTTCGCTAAGGAAGCAGCGTGGAGCCAACGATAACTTCGCGCCTCTCCGACCTATTTAATAACCAACCAACTCAGGAGCGATGGGCTTCAGAGTCAAGACAATTTGGACTTATGCCTTCTTACGAAGGTTGACCAAGCGATTGCGGCATATTGAATTGAATTTGGAATTCGCTTGAACGGCCAAGACTCTAGCAATGATTCAATTGCACCTCTAACGTTTCTCAATGAAACCATTATTGGTTCAACCGGTGAAATAATCATTTTCATTTGATTGTTCTAATGCGTTAATAGTATAATACACGTTTCTCGTGTTACAATGACAATATAATTGTCCAGCTTGAATGTCTCGTATTTTCATTCAAATGAATATCACCATTACTGTGAATAAATGTTATTTGTTACCAAAAAATATCTCATTGGATACACAAATTATCTCGTTTGGTTAGTTATGAGTTTTTTTGTAGGGTATAAATGCTTTATTATTTATAATAAACTTGCGATTGTAAGACACGTGAATTACTTAACAATAATAAAATATTTTGTTGTTGCGTGAAAATAAGACATTCTTCCAAACGATCATCGTATTTCATCACTGATTCTTGTTTTAGGTTCTAATAAGCAGTCACTTCTTATGATTATATTTTAATTCATATTATGGTATGTTTCTTCAGAATAATAAAATATCCCATCTAAAGTATTATGTATCGTTTGATTAAATATATCATTTTCTCAACATGAGATATAACACACTTGACTCAAGATATTGTACTAATAGACCAACTCGGTAAGTGATGTCGCTGAATATCTGTATGGTTGATTGAAACTATTTTTTCTTGAAATGAAATGAATATTTACTCTATCCAACTCTACATCTGGTGTTGTTTTGATTAAATATGCTTTCGCGAATATAGAAAAAAATCATTTATTTGAATCAACGAATATTTGATGAATTCAATAACTTTTTTTTCTCAGTGTATACTTGAAATATGACTCTTTTCAAAATCACTATAATTCGGAATATGAATCTCCAAGTGCCGGGTTGTGATTCAGTTTCAGGCGGAAGAGAATGCGGTTGCCGTCTCTGCGGTGACAACAGCTTATATGAATAACAAAAAGCGTAATCACATTTAATTAAAAAGCTCGCATCCGTTAATTGCTCACTCCCGGCCGGAGCATATCACCGCGAAATCAAGACTGTTTTTAAATATTTTTTTCATATCTACTTCTCGCGGACGCAAATGTGGTTCCCGAATGCCAATAACAACCTTAATTGATATCGAGGAAAAAATATAATTACATTCCAACCGCACTGAATCGAAAATTGCCTCTCAAACCTCTGACAGACATACAATGCGCCAGCTTCTCTTATCCAAATCTCATTTTCGAGGTGATAAGTGCTTGTATCAAAACCCCTTGATTGCCGAAACGAACTCGCCCTTGATCTGTGTGTAAAATCAAGTCCCTTCTGGGCCATTCGATTCGATTTGGACCAAGGAAGTCAATTCATCCGCCCTTATCTCGCCGTCATGTATGGGCACTTCCTGCCCCCTCCTGCTAGAAAAGTAGCTACAATTCACGCCATCTCGATTATGCCTTGCTTCCTGGTCCTGGCGCGTTCGGTCGACCAAATGATGATTATTCATTCGGTGCGTGGGTGTAATTCGGATGGTGAAATGGCGGGAACAAAATGGAATTTATTTCGGAGATAGGTAATTCATGTGAAATAATGTCAAATTCATGAATAATTTAATGTCAGCTTAAGTACAAGACTAGGTTTATTACAAAAATCTAAGCCCCACTAATTGGGTCTTCATCTATTTCAAACGCGTGGTTAACGACGCCTGAACGACTGGCAGACATTGTCCTGATGGGGTTCAGGGTGTTCTCCGAGGGGCTCACAGGTTCCATAAGACTCGTTTGGTTCACTTGGTTCGAATTAGTCGGATTATTCTGCGATTGCGATAATCTTTTGCAAGCTGCGATGGACTCATTTCTTTTCATCGCTTTAACAATCATTGTAGATTTTCTGTCAGACACGTGACGTGGCAGTCCTAAAAAAGAAAACAACGTCAAAAAATCGTTCAGCTGATTTCTTTACCTTCCCAATCCCTAAAAAGTGGAAATTTTTGCCAAAAAAACAGCCGGCCTACCCGAGCCTTCGCTCATGCTGAAGATTCTTCTCCTGAAAACATCATCGAGCGTATTATCAGCTTTCGATACTCCGTGGCCAGTTCCGACGTTAGCAGAGCGCTCAAGCTCTTCTACTATTTCCTCGGAAACTTCGGTGAGGAAGTCTGCCCCCGACCGATTAGCTGGCTGTTGAAGATAATGCGGATGAATCTTAGTTCCTTATCGACTGTTTCTCATTCCACTCACCTTCTTCCAGCAGTAGCCCCACTCCTGCAATGATATGTTAGCAAGTATTTGCGTGAAGGTGTTGAGGCGATGGAACAGCATGCCGGTAAACTGGATGAACATAATAATGCCGAAGAAGATGATGAACGCCAGTCCTATTGGTTCGAGGTGAAGATACCTCTTCGCAATGTGTACCTGATGCAGAAAAACATGATTTAGCAGAGCAGGAGATACCCGGTCATCGAAGTCGTAAGACAAGGCCAAGGTTTCGTGCGGTTTTTACCTCTCGGCCTAGCTCGAAGTAGAAAATATCAGTCTTCGAAGCGAGGGGCCATCTGATATAGACGAGGTCCATGTTCAGTTGCATCAAGAATATTATGGTGACGAAAAGTGCGTTGACCATGAAGAACGTGATGAAACACTTGTCGCGAAGGTCCTTCAGCTCGTTGAAAACCTTTTTCTGATAAAACCAGAAATAGAAGAAAGTCGTTCAACAAGAATTCGTCGGTCTTCAAGTTCGCGAAATATTTGGGCAGGTATATCGAACGCACCTTTTGTTCCTTGTTTTCGTAAATCGGCAAAAGATACTTCCCGATTGTCTTCTCCCAGAATTTTTCCTCCCAAGGAGAAAGAAAGTCGACTTCTCCCTTCTTCAGGTCCTTGTCCTCCAGCCAGTAAGGATTAACCAGGAAAGCACGATCCCGTTGAGTTCGGTCCTTATCGCATTCCGAACTCTCTGAATCGCTGTCTTGTCCGGTTGACTTCGTTGCAGAGCTGGGTTCCGGGAGCGTGGGACGCTTCTTCGCCCAGTCGTTTTTCTCAGGATCCTTTCGCCTATTTTTCGCAAATTTTCCGACACATTTATAAGATCTACTATCGGTTAATAAAAGCCGTACCTTTCCGTATCACCAAATCGTTTCTCCAACCGTTCCAATGACTTTTCGATAGCTTCCAAGTGGTGCCTTGCGTCATAAGTCCTGCCATGTGGGCACATGATGCAGTCGAACAATCCAGCGAATGAGAATTCTATAGATCCTTGATCGTTTCTCTCTAAACCAAAGAACGAGTTTTGTTTAGCCTTCGGTTTAGCTGCTTCAGAGCTGCTTTTCTCTTTCTCTTCTTCTTCTTCCTCCTCTTCTTCCGTCTTCTAAAATCATATCAGATATTGGTTGATGGTACCTTTTCCTTGAACGAAACACTTCGTCAACTCACCTTGCTGGGTTCTTGCTGTCTGGTTCCCCACGAAACGTCGTTGAGGTTGGCGATCGAGAATATCACCAGTATAAGATACATGGAAGGTACAGTGATGAAGTAGATTATTCCGAATGGCAGACATTCTATTTCTTGAGGATGCATAATTCCCGTTATAACGAACTGACAAGTGATCAGTACAAGGAACATGGAGCTGGGAGCAAACCAGCCATCTTCAAATGTCTGAACGAGGACTCCCACTATCACTCCCATCATGACGAGACCGTACAGCATGCTGATTACTGCTGCTACCAGAAGCTGGATCGAAGAGGCGATTGGATTGATCATCAAGGATACTCTTTTTCAACCAATGAATAGAACCACACCACTCACCTGTATGTTTGATTCGCAAATAAGGCAGACGACTATGAATATCATAACCGGTACGATGTTCCAACTGAAGCTCTCCCAGATACCGATTTTGAATACACTAATGCCGGCTCCAACGAGCATGAGAAATATGGTTCCCGGTCCAAGAATCGCGCCAACTGTTGATAAAAAGTGAACTTTTCTGGTCTCAGAACTTAGAATTGATGAGAAGTGACTCACCCATGAGCAGAAGTTGGTAGAGTACATAGAGCTGACTAATGTTCTTATTTTTTTTGACAACACGCTCGTGGTCCTCGAGCAGATCCATTATGTTCGCCATCGTCGAGGGTAGCCAGCGACGACGCTGCTTGAAGAACTCGTAGAAGCCTTCCGGCGCGTGGGTGTAGGCGTCACTGGCAGCCGAATACTCGACCTGCCAAAGAACTCAGTGATCATGAAATCGTGATTAAGGAAGTGGGAGGACGTCATGATGCTGTGCAGCTGCCATCTCCACACTTACCCTGTAGCCTCTCTTCAGCAGCAAGGTGCACAGCCATCGATCCTCGCCCTGGTCGTACTGGACGTAGTGTCTTGCCTCGCTGGAAGTCGTGGTGTATTTTTTCATCACGTCAGGTTTCATCAACGCGTTTGCTCTGAACAGAGAGAAACAGCCTGGGCTACAAAGTACACAGCCTATCATGTGCTCAGTCGCTTTCTGGAGCCAATGTCCGACGGCATATTCAAATATTTGGTACCACACGAGGAGACCTGTGAAATTTCAAGCCATGAAGTAGTTGATCTTAATCATGTGACGATTTTTAGGAGTCTTACCAGATCCCAAGGGATGAATGCGCCCGCAGGCGGCACCCAGATTCTTGTTCTCCTTCATCGAGTCAAGCAAAAGTTTCACAGCCGATGGCTGGAAGACAATGTCACCGTCTAGAGCGAGGATGAAGGAATTTTCCGAAATCGCGTTTTTGCGATCCTTGCTGATCGGTAGGTCCTTGATTCGATGACGAAGAAGGTAGTACATGTACATCACTTGACTCCATCGTTTTTTGTGGCGAATCTTGCTCGAGTCCTTCAGATGGACGAACAGCTTCGTATTACCCGGCAGTGTCCAGACCAAACGACCTCCATATGGCGTCGGGTACTTCTTCATCGGTTTGATGCGGATCCCTGTCTCACGCAAAGCAGTTTGGTCCACCAGTTTAACGAAAGTTTTTATCTGGTCATGCACTTCAACTTCGGCCTTGTTGTGTTCAGATTTCTTGAAGGCATCGTCGAAGAATATGTGACCTAAGGACGTAGGCATAGCAAACGTTAGAAATTCCAAGTCCTGGGGTACGAAGACTTACAGACGTCGAACTTACTCTCGAGTTCGTAATAGCTAGAGCTGGGTACGTTCAAGCATTCTTGGTAGTTTTTCATTGCACACTGATTTTTGTCCAGTCGCAGAATGCTCTTGAAACATTCGGTCATCTCTCCCTTCGATTCACGCCACATCGTCGCACAGGCATAAATTCTCGGGACCAGATCGCTTTCCTGGATATTCGACACCGTCGGTTCTCTTAGTATGGCCTCGTCATCGCCACGGTTTGTCTCCTTCGAGTCCTGCGAATACCACATCCAAAATGATTACAAATGACGAAATCGAGGGTAAAGTCATCGTCTCATACTTCTGACGGCTCGTCGTCACGTCTTCTGTTCAATGCCATCCACTGATCTACCAAGAGTCCGTTGTGGTACGGCGTGATGAAGAGCTGCTCCGTGGACTGGGGACGTTCGGTTTTTGGAGCACATATATGGAGGGTGATCCACGTCTGGGACATCAGCCAGAGTAACCAGATCCAGGCATCCTCTTTGAAGATGAATTGAGTGAGAGCGGAAAGATCAGGCGACTCGTAGAAAAGGTAGTCAGGGATGAATCCATGGAAGTAGCAGGGGTCTCCGTTCCGCAGATCGCAGACTGCAATCAGGAGCGAAATCAACACGGGAATCGTGATGTTGACTGGCATGGCGTAGCTGAATCCTTGTATCAATGTCTTGCAGGCGAATTTTCCTGGAATGAATGCATGAGTTAGTCGAAAGCGGAGACCCTTCACATCTGCACACCTCCACTTGTCAAATCCTACCAAATATGTAGGCGATGTAGCCGCTCGATATCTGTATTATCAGCACGTATATCAGAGTGCTAAATTCTGTTGTCATGATGGCCTGCATCCCGTCTGGAAGTACATCAGACAGATCTGGCACCGTATTTCCACCAATTATCGACTGTACTTCAGTGATGGTGATATTGTGGTGAGTGAAGGTGCTTTTGAATACCTCGAAGAGGTGCCAAACCCCGGTGCCATCCTTCAAGTGGAGTATAAGAGAAGAGCTGATGCAGAAAACGACCATTTTCCACATGGATACGATTATGTAAATCAAATTCTTCGACGATCTTATCTCCTCCTTAACTTTTCCCAGGGATCTCATCAGACCTGTAGTAAAAACGAGCCTATGATCAGTCCCGGAGATTGGAAATCAGTTTTTGGCGAAGTGTCACTTACTCAGGGAACTCTGAATGGATACGTAGTTTTCCCACCATCCACAAGAAACCAGGATCAGAGCACCGGGGGTCAACCACAAGTATGGGTTCGAGTTGTTCATCAGAGGCCAGATGACAAATGCCGTCGCCTGAGCAGATAGGGCAATGATATCCACCGGGACAAGGGTCCAGCGTTTAGACATATTCCGCGAAAGTAGTCCTGCGATTTGGTCGATTTTCGATTATTACTTGTAGATTTTTCATTTCAATTAGTGAATTCTTTTCAATCTAAGAATTTCAAATATCATACCAAGCAGTCCGGGTACGAAGCATACGCAACTGGTCAGCATTGCTCCCTGGATAGCGTTCAGGTCTGGCAAGATGCTCATGAACATTATGGCCAGTCCAATAACGTGAAAAGTCTCCATTACGAGGACGAGAAGGAAGTGTTCTTTCTTCGGCAGTTTGGGGGGTTGGAATAAGCAGATCGTGATGCTGTGGATTAGTGTGAGCACTTCAGGGGCCCAGTATGCGAATATTATGCACCATAACCACGCCGTTTTCTCCTCTTCAGGTACTGTTACTACGAAGGTTTTATCCTTATCTAAAAATCGTATGGAGTTATGCATCGTCAGTGCATCGACATATTCCTACCCAAAAGGATAAAAACTCACGCAGTATCCGATTGCAGTGTAAAATCGTTCCGTTTTTTCTTAGCTGTGACGTCATGAGGAGAATAGCACCTTTGGAAATTACATTTCCGCCAAGTACTATGAGGAACACCACAGGATATGAGAGGAACTTGATCAGTCTGATTGCTTGCAGCTTCCATCTCCGATTCGTCATCAATCTAGAATTAACATATAGGGATTATTGCGGTTTCTTTCATATCGGTACCATTTTTCATCAAGGTCCCAGGCTCCGATGTTTCGAAGTACTATTTCTTCAAAAGGTACTTATCAATGTTATTACCCTTCGGTATCGATCTGTTCGGCCAGGTACGAGTCCTCATCGTCGGAGCTATCGTCTGACGAACTAGGGGCACTTCCATGCTGGTTATTTGTCATCCTGCTGCACCCTCACTGTGAAACAATTTTCTCAAATTATTCAACCTGAAAATTGAGCACCTGCGATAGTAACGCAGAAAAATGACTCCAATATCGTCACCTTTTTCGTCAAAAATGATACTTATGCAGTTATGCATGCAGTAAGTTGTGCACTTTGAATCGCAACTATCAGCTATCTGGGTGATACGCCTTTGATGATCACGATCATATCGTCATAAGACAGAATTCTTATCTCTATTGATTAGACAACCGATATTCTTTATCAGAACTATCGTGGATTGTCTCATAACTAAAATATTCGCGATAATCTTCTATACAACTTGAATTCCAACCGGGAAGAGGGATTCGCTCGAATCCCTCGAACCAGATGAAGAGGTACTTTGGGTACACATGCTGGGGACCACTGGCCAAAAAATGGTCAGGGAATAAATGCAACAGGATCACAGGGAACAGTTTCCTGAAGGTTCGCAGGGGTCTAATGAGCCATTACACCATTTTATCATTTCCTACTATATCAGAAATAGCAGGGAAGGAATCAGGTTGATATTACTATAGTTATCAAGTTCTTCGAAAAATTCGAGCTTCCGTTCACGATATGGATTAATGAATCACCATTTCTTCCACGATATTGCTGAAACGCTGCTGCAATATCACGACTGTATTTGTTTATAACGTAAACTGATGTCGAATTACAGTAAATCTGTGACAATTGCATTTTTCTGTTTCTCAAAACTGAAAACCACTAATATTTTTTCTGTAATAAATTACGGGCTGTTTCGCCCAATAATAGGCGTTTGTTTTTTTTTGCGTTAATTATGCGAAAGAAGTATTAGGGCTACGTGAAAAATGATAAGAATTAATCGTTTGGTTGATTACTGTAAATAAAAAGTGGAATTAGCGGTAAGTAGTTGTACTATGTTCTCAAGAATTCCTGAAGGCTTCTTCTCTACCGATCCACGTATGACCACGACGTGAATTTCTCAATCTAGAGGTCACTAGCGTAGCGAAATAAGGCGAAAAGCCTTTTTCCCGCTGTTTCTGTTATTCCAGACAAGAAAATTAGCTTCCTTTCCCTTCTTGATAAGAAATATCCTTTTCTTTATCGCCCTGAATAGTTCAAGTCGGTATGATAAAAATGAAGGGAAGAAAAACCTACTTCACATAGTTTTTCATGGAATAGTTGATACGATTTTTTTTCGGACGCTCAGATGCATACGTATACTTTCTCTGCTGTATTACAGTCTCTTAGAGTTCTTTAGCAAAAATCGACATCTACAGTTTCTGAAAATCGATGAGTTTTCACGTTTTGATACCCAGAGCATCACCTTCGACAATTTTCAGATGGACGAGTGTGTGATCAATTTTTTGGGTTGCGATATCTCGAGAACGAATGCACGGATTTCATCCTCTCTTACGTCAATCGACGCGGGTTCTTCCAACTTGAAACTGATCAGAATTCAGATTTGATCGGTCGAGTAGTTTTTAAGTTATTCTAAGAACAAAATCAAAAACTGAAAGAAAAAAAAAAAAATTCATTCGATGATATCTCGAGAACTGATCAACGGATTTCCATGAATTTGGTCTCAATCGATTGGATTTGTTCCAACTCCGATCTGGTTGAATCTCGGAATCATCGGATCCACTAGTTTTTATGTTGTGATAAAAAATAATCGACCTTTCGCTCGTAATAAATTTCTTCTTGTTCAGTGTTCGGTGTTCTTCCTGCACGTTTCTTATGTTATCGTCGGTCGAAGTAGTTCCTGGTGTTAAGAACATTTTTATCCACGTAGTAAATCGGGCCTAGAGAGTCAGTCAGGCTTATGTTAGAATCAAGGCACGGTGAAGTACGGGGTGACTATATCGTCGCGTGGTTAGTATTTAAGTGGATGTGTGAGAACTACAGTTGAGTGAAGACGAATACGAAGTGGAAGAAGAGGAAGAAGAAGAAGAATTAGAGGCGCCTGCACGAGGGAATATCGTATCTTCTCCGACTGCAGTAGTAGAAATAAGAAGTGCATCGTTGCGTGGTGCGTGTTGCGTGTTGCTTATGTCGCTTGTTACGCGAAGCGCATAATAATCACCCTATACCCCATTCTGGTACTCCCACACCATTTAGTTAACATTTTATCCCGCACCAAGTGCCCACGAAGATCTACGACCCAGAACGATGTGAAACACCTTATTGTCTCCGTAAAGACCCGCAGCAAACCGTCCACCGTCTTCCCTCTCTTCACATGTTGATACCCGATCCTAATCGATACCTACGTGCGCATGGGTGGTTGAAAAAGAAAAAGAAAAAAATCATCGACATCATTTATGGGTCTGTTGTTCCCTCACAGAGACTAAGACCCATGAATTTTTCAAAACCTCTGAACCCATAGCTGGGGAGAAAAATCTGCTTACAAACTTTTCGCGAGTTTATGAGTGGTGATAAAGTTTCTGCAAAAATAGACTTCACCAGGAAATCGTGTGCTGATTAAGTTCTAGCAATTCTACTTCTTATTACGCCCGGTTTATACTTAGTCTGTAATTTTCGAATCGGCCATCATCTCGGTCAGAGAGATATTATGGATCATAGAAGAGCTGGAGGCAGTGCATCGAAAGTGCATATTGGAGTAAACCATTCCCTGGTACGTATAGGACGATAAGAAGTGAGGATAAATGCAGTTTTCTTATTTCTCCCTGTAAAATAAACTATCTTACAAAGCTCAATGAAGTTTGTTGCTATTAGCTAGCTAACAGACGTTGATATGCACTGGCATTAATCGTAACAGACAGACGGTCTTTTGATCAGCGTATAGAGATATAATTCCGAGAATTGCACATCGCTACATATGCGGATGTAGTTGATCATTATGTGTGGTAAAAGGTTCAGCTATCGTAATAATTGCGTAAAAATGACCGCATGAATGAGCCTCACAATTCTCAACCATCACAAACGATCTTTAAACAGATTTGATAAAGCATATCGAAGCGAGAGCTGTTTAAATCTTGAATTTCTAATTGGTATTTAAAATTGGGCGGACTTAATTAGACCGTAGGTTGATGTTTACGAAGAATTAGGTACAGCCGTTGTGCAAGTAGTCGATCAAGTATCAGGTAGGTGGTTGTGTGCCGGAGGCAAATTGTATTTAGAGTTTTAGCTAAATGGTAAATAAAAATTATAATAAACTTTCGAAAAGGCATTTTTCCTTATCCGGTAAGAAGCTGGTGTCCGTTCGTTTGATTCTTCGACATTTTCGCCCACGTTTTAGATAAAAGGTACACACGTGGGAAGCTGAGCTGAAAAAAATAAAATAAAGAGAAAAATATCGTACGTCGATTTGTGAAACGATCAAGAGTTTCCCTTCGCGCGTAGGCTGTCGTCCCTGAATCTAACACACTCCACTTTTCAATTTCGCAATTTTTCATTTTTATTATCAATTATAATTGCCACTGTAGCATGTGAACCGGGTATACATCATTCCGTGATCAATTACCGATCTAATCAATTCAGAACTTCGAAGAAATCGATAAGTTAAGGGCTAACCGATTTTGATTTCAATACGAAAAAAGCGTTTTTCTCCGTCCATTCGATACTTGAAACGGTTACAAAGATCGTTTTTGCAAAAATTAGACGTTGGAATCGGTACTTTTTTGCCTGACGCATTTGAAAAAAAAAAAAGATTGAACACGAACTATTTTCGAACGATCTTCTCAAGACGTTGAAATTTATTGCGCTGAAAAATAACAACCAGTTTCACGAATCGGTTTCGAAATCGGTTGCAGAGAAGAAATGCATTCGATTGAATAATCCCTTCCGAGGTTCAATCTTAGACCAGATAATAAACAGAATTTTCGGTGGTCTAGAAAGCGAGAAGAAAGAAGCAAAAAAAAACCAACAAAAAAACGAAAGGAACCGCGATTTTTTTGTAAACACAATCGTCTAGAGCGTTAGTCTGTTTAACGTGGTTTTAAACAAGCGCCGGAAGTGGACTGACCAATACTGCGGTGTTCCTGGAGACCATCTCTCTTCTCTTATCCTCGTAAATTCATCTCTTAACAAGACACGGTGTCAGAAAATCGCCCGGTAGTTTATCGTTAATCTTTGATCGACATAGAGCCGAGAAGATCGGCGGGTCGACGACAGCCGGTCTTCTTCGACGCGCCCTGAAGCCCCGGTTGGCTTCTAGGTGCTCAGCTTCTCTTGTATGAATTCTTAATATTTTTTCATTTTTTCCTCAAACGAGCCTATAGAGTAAGTATATACTTACGCATGCATCCACAAATACAGCACGTATTTATACGTGTATATACCCAAATACATACCTATCTACTTACAATTACGTGCCATATAGCTCCCGGCTTGAGCCTCGAGGCTTGAGCACAGGAAACGAAGGTCTATGCAGCGAGCGAGCGAGCATAGCTCAGGAAGTACGAGAATAGCATCACATACTGGTGTCTCTTGCTCTCTGCATTCGTCCGTCAGTTCGTCCATCGGCAGTTATTCCGTTTACCACCCACTGTCTTCTTATGGATTTTCTGTGTTTTTTTTTTTTTTATAAACTATGACACAATGACCAATCCGCTTTGTCATAGTTTATCATATTTTTTTCTATGCTCCTTGGCCCATTTTACGACTAATACTTCTCTTGCCGTTTTTCTCTACGACCGTCCCTTTCGGAGATAAGAATTTTTGAAAAAATTCTGTCGACTGTAGCTACGCGCCGCTCCGCTAGATGGCAGCTTCTCTCACAGGCAAATCAACGCGGCGTAAGAATCAGGCTCTGAACTCACTCTCGCTTTAATAGCATTATTTGATTTTCGAGGGATTTAAAATTATTTCAATGATTTCTCGTAAAGTTGTACACCAGTTTAATCCCTGGTTCAGATACGCGTCTATTAATTGCCACATTATTCCCAGATCAGGCACTGAAATGTAGATGAACAAGGTCCCAGGATTAATACAACTAATTTTGGAACTCCTACTCCAAACTCGATATTATACCTACGTTGTACACTCGGAAACCACGAACACGTGTACTTGACACTGTAGATCCGATATCAAAGCTCTCTTTACTCTCGATTTCTATATATATATTATACATACATATATATATAGATATGTATACTTACTATAATTTAGGTGTACATACACGTATATTTCTGGCTTGAGAGGATAGCATACACTGTTTTCTGGATAAAAAAAATAAGAAATAAAAAAAATAAGGGGAAAGAGCAATGAGAAGAAATATCGCCACGCAACCCAACAGCGTCGCTTGACACTTTCTGTAATTTTGCTACGAGTAAATTTACGGAATATATCTTTTTTTTGTAATATCTTCGGAAAATCGTTTCATCAGACTTTGGGTACGAAATATTTTTGAATTCTTCTAATAGCTACAAAATTTGTTCTCATGGATCCTGCAGTTTCTTCAATTCACGAATATCCTTCATGACCGTTTTCAATCGCACTTGATATGTTTTTTCTTCCGCACTTTAGGTCAGACCGAGTGGATCTCGAGGATTTACATTCGTCACAACTAAGAGAAGGAACCAGCCTTTGAGAGAGTATCAAAAGATGGCCAGGTATTGCCGGTAAGTCTGCATATATGGTTCTCGAGTGAAATTCCCAATTCTGACTTCTAATGATCGATTATGGGTCAAAAAAACATGAAAACTAAAAACCCTTACGCCTATGCTCGAACTAACACATTTGCTGCACTAGACCTGAACCGGGATAATTTATTACGAAAATATCCAGGGAATAGGAGGAGGACGAGGGACGAGGGACAGGCGAAGGTCCTCACACCAACGCCTACGTCCAAATGCCCAATGTGAATTCTTACCCATATCTGTACACCCACACACTCATACTTATACGTATTTACGCATTATACTATCTACCGCGGAGTTACGCACCCTTTTTCGTGGTTTACAACCCGGGCCATTTATGTCAGTGGTTTTCGAACACGTGGTATACTAATACCACACCATTGTTTTCACGGCTTACTATATCACCATCTGTTATAAATTACCCCAACCCCTTCATTCGTTGAATCGTTATTGAATCGGCTTAATTATCTCGTCTGTAATTAAATTCTACGGTATTTAATCACTTCGTTTTTTTTTTTTTTCAAAATTGTTCGTAGAACAATTTCATGATCCAAGAAACGACTTCAATGATCAAATTTTTGAATCTTTCGCTCTTTTTTTTTTTCCTAATTGAGTATCGATGTATTTGACTGATCGTCCCAGACGCATTGCGGCGGTCGTGACCCCGAAACTATTGGCCCCAGCTTCCTCCTAAATTCTTGGCAAGGTAGCGCGAGTCTAGAGAACGGCCAGAGCGGAGAACCGGTCCGAACTTCCGGTGCTCCAGGCGACCGGGTGTGCTGTGTGTATACCACGCGTTTAAGTATACACACACATATATTCATTACACATATGCCTATATACCTGTATTGCTGCGCTACGTTTACCTCAGATTTTCGAGAGGCGCGTGGCTACGCCAACGTAATTCAAAGAAGTGGGGATCATCGCTGAGATCGTATCGCCAACCCATTTGCTCCGATCGCGGCGATCAATAACTGCCTTACGTAAAATTTTACGGTCTTTTAATGAAGCTATAAGAATTTTAGGAATTTTAGAACGAACATTACAACAAATCCAAAGGATCATTTCAATTCGAGATCTGAATAGTGGAAACCTATAAAATTTGATAGAAACGATCTTTTTTATACATGAAATCCTGTTGGTCTGAATTCTCGGTATACGATTCAAAGAAAAAAGGAGTAGTTCCGCGCTCGCCGCTAGGTGTAAACTCGGCGCGCGGCTCTCTCACAGGAGGAAATACGCCGGGTTGAAATGAGTAGAAAAAGAAGTGCGCGACCTGGCGTAAGGTGGCACGAATCGTTTCTGAAGAATCTCGGCGATGAAGACAGACATGTTACTTATTTTTGGGAAATGAATACGGAAAATAGAAACGGAAGAAAAGTTCTGCGTGGAATTATGGGACAATAATCGTGGGCTGTCGATTAGTTTAGTTTAATATTCTGAAAGGTGTAAATCAGTAATTGGATACACAGGCATCTAACACCATAATATATACTTTCTCGCCGTTTCCCTTTTGTCGCGTCAGACGGAACGTAACGTAACGCAACGCAACGCAACGCGACGCCTTCTTCGTCGTGTTTTATACCCACGTGTCTCGCCCACTCTTTGAGACAGACCTTACTTTACCTTCATATACACGTAACGGTGCAACGCGATCGTTTCACGTTGTAAAAAAAAAATTTGAAAAATCTTACATCGATTTATCAAACGCCATCGTACCATAAGCTAGATACTGGTGCATTCATGCCGACGACGAATCCGGGAGATGAAATAAAATCTACATATATGCATAGGAAAAAATATGTTCAAACAGCTGCGGCCAATCCATTACCAAAACCGCATTAATTCAAAAATCTGGACTCAGAAGGCGGATCAATCAAAGAACAAGAAAAGTAACAAAGTTGACTCTCATCCGTGATCTGCAACAATTCATCCATCCATCGATCTTAGTGTTTTAGGGCGAGTCCGATGCAAGTCACGCGTCAATGGCGACGAGGTATTGTTGGACTTCGTGACGAACGAAACCTGACTTTACCCGATGATTTTCTTCTCGTCATTTTGTAATGTTTTTTATTTTTATTATTTTACAATTCACACAACTCGGTTCTTCCATTTGTTTTATGCCACTGTGGGACCAGGAGAAGGTAATCAAAGTTGGATCGAACATCCTTCGTGCTTCGGCCTTCCCGAATCACAAAATTAGCGAATTAGGGTCATGCGGAAATCCCGGTGGGATATTGTATGAAATACTGTTGTATAGATATCGCATTGTATATGACGTGCATACACACTATGGACGAAGTGTATATAGGAACGTGTGAGTTTTATTCCCACAAAAGGATAAAGATGGCCGAGATCACGATGTTCACTTGTTTTTACTGTGGGAAGGGAAAGCTTCTGTTATATTCATTCTTTATAGCATGCCTTTTTCTTAGCCTCTGCACCAGCATTCGCCTCTGCCTCTGCCTTTGCCTCTGTCTTTACCTTCGCGTTTTCCTCTGCCTTTGACTTCAAAGCCTTTGTCGAAGATCCATTGTTTCCGGATGAGAACCGGGCAGAGGAATTTTTTTTCATACTCACCAGTCTCGAGATACCTTCAGCTAGTTACTACATTCGATCAAGTATTCAAGATTCAATCTCATTCGTAACAATTTAAACACACAAGGCTGAAAGAAGAATGAAGAGAACCCGAAGATAAAAAATAAAGTAAAAAATCATTCAAATTTTCGGTGTTTCCTATAAACCCGATAGATATCGTGGATCTATGTTACCGGATGAAACTAAGTCCAGGTCCTATAGGGCTTCTGGTATCGCGTGGTCAACATGATCCCGGGAATTTCTTCTATTACCCCTTGGACGTTGGTCTAGCTTCCGATCGTTAGAGGCCGGATTTAGGGTTGAAAAAAATTCTATCAAATCCTCGATTGAATTTAAAAATGAGAGAAACGAAATTTGAAATTGTGTCTTGCGAGGCGTAATTTTTTGAATTTTCATACCAACATATACTTAGGTGTGTGAAGTTTCGACTAAAAACGAAACGAAGTGTATGATCGTGTTGATTTTTCTCTTGCGGTGAGCACGAGATGCGTTTGTGGCAGCGAGAAGCAATGCACTGGAACCGGAAGCATTAAATTGAGGAAAGGAGTAGTGCAGTGCAGAGGATAGTAGGTATAGGGAATATCTTTAGCCTGAAGAACTGAGAGTTGTAGAAGTAACCCACGTGGCGGCGTGTGCCGGAACCCGTAATATTTTCTGTATAACTATAGAAAAAGTTGTAAAATGAAAAAGAAATAAAAAAGAAATAAATGAAAAAAACGAAATTAGGGTGGAGGTGAAAAAACTACTCCACAACCTACATGGCTATACATACTTATACCCGTTATACATTATACATTATAAACGTACGCTTCTACCTACGCAGGAAAAGACCCGCTACCATAATTTCGTTAGCACGAGCTTCTAGACGCTACTAACTACGAGAATTTTACATATATACATGGTTATAACATCGTGTACAGGGTGGCCCGTTTCGTATAACCGTTACCGAGCGATTTTCTTCATTAAAAATTCGACCGTATCTTCGAATTCGAATTGACGGTTTTTTTACCGTAAAATATTGTAGCCGAAATCGAAACGAATCCAACGATACCCCACAAAGTATATTTCCGAAGAATCGATCACGAGATAAAACGCTTTGGAGCATACAGCCGTGGCGAATAGTTCGCGAATCGCTGCAGGCGGTGCTACTGCTAAGCGTGCCGTCGTACTCCGAAACGTAATATCTGATTATTGGTTCATCGGAATGGTACCTTGTTTGGTATCGTTGGATCCGGCTCGTTCTGTGCTGTGAAATCAGTACGACGTGATTAAAATCAAATTTCATCAGCAGAAAAAAAATTGTTTGAGACAGCTGTGGTGCAATTGCTTGTCCAAAAGCGATTTCTTTGGAGATCACCGTTTGATAGTAAGTTGTTTTGGTAATTTGAAACTGGCCACTGTGTAAAATGAATGCGTACGTATAAAGTACATTTATAAAGACACCTTTGTTCCTCTTAAGCTGTACGACTTGTGAGTTGGCAAATTACCGGAGCTGGTGGAATGCCTCGCACAGCAGTAAGCTAAGCGGCTTATGGTAATTATGAGAGGTAAAAAGTCACTTCCGTGGAAAGTATGACTGGGACTTGACGATTTGAGTAACAGTTTCATACTATGATTTAAGGAGATTGTGCTTCTAGACGTCTCCAGGTACCCCCTGCAAGGGTTGCTACATAGCCCATTGTTCTTTTCGGAGAGAAGCTGGTGTACTGAAGAGTACGATATACCCATAGCTGCGGCTATACATGGGCGCATTTCACACTGTCTAAATTAGCTTGCCAGAATGTTTTATCCTCCACATAAAATCTGTTCATAATTTAGACTAGGGATATTACGGATAATTGTGCAAAACGGTTAATTCCACAATTCTCATGTATTTTTGAGCAACTTGGGTTCGCGTTTTTAAAAAATTTATAAATCCGGCTGGGGTCATCGTACCGCAATCATTCAATGCTCATTCTCTTCGTGAAAGATTCTACTTCACCGAAAAAAATATATACAACAGCTAAAAACTATTGGAACAATAGTTTTTTAATCGTTTACCATGAAAACCAGCCGAGGATCAGTTTTAGTTTTATTCCTCTGGCTTGTAGTGACTTTTGAGTCTCGTTCCCGGAATCTGGTTCTCAGACATATCGATCCCGGAAAATCCTGGGGGAGCAGCTTAACTCTCAAATGCCTCGTTCTCTCCTCTTTCGCTGTATTAAGCTATACTTAAGTATAGACGCGAGTGATATGCGTGTATTCTATCATTTTCCTCTCTCTTCTCGCATTCTTCCCTCTCCAATGAGGTAGGTACTCGTGACTCGCGTGTCGGAAGTTCGGTTTCCGATAGAAAGAGCGGTGGTCACACGGATCGCACACCTGCCACGAGTCCTCCGCACCCGGAAGTGGAGGCGAATCCCACAGAATTGAGACTGTGGACATCTCTCAGGATCAATCCTTTTCTTTGCGGTTTTGTTCCGTGATAATTATGCTTTTAGAAATTTTGTCACATAAAAAGAGGGGAATTCGGAATCTGTAAAAGTCAATAAAAGTACGAAGCTTCCATTTCTTCACAATTGTATATTTATTTGTGATTCAAATCTTGTAAATTATCATTTTTTTTTCATAGGGGTGATCTGAGGCTTGAATAACTCAGAGAATTTTAACATACTACTAAATTCTTATTTTACCCGCGTTTTCCCACGGGTCAGGAGCTCAAAGACGTAGTGAGGGATGGCCGAGACTTTAGCCTGCAGCAGGTTGCCTAGCATCCCTATTTATCGCTAGTGTCCAGCCACGGATTCCAGATGTTTTGATCGTGAAATTATCATAGATATAATAAATACGCCTGTTAGGGTTTGATAAAAGTATTAAAAAAATTAGATATATGTACGTAGAATTTAAAAAATGTGTTATACCTACCTTAGAAACTCTCTGCATTTACATAGCTACAAGTATTGTACAATCCAGGAATCTAGGGCGATCGGAAATTGAAAGTATTGCACGGAATATAGCAGATAACGATCCAAGTTTTCCTTGCAGGCTTTACGTATCCGTGGATTGATAATTTATCTATACCTACTCACATACATAGAATTCATGGTACGTTAATATAGCAGAGGTGTCAAATAGCTGGTTACCTTAGATTTAGTACCTGATTTTCTATGTGACGGCTTGCACACGGTTATATATAATCTATTTAATTTATCATAATCGAATTCTTCGTCGAAAACTGAGACGATTTTATCCCAGCGAAAAATTCGAGGGTTTGATAGATTCCAAATGGTAGCGAGTTGAAATTCAGCGATAACGCCAACTAGCGGTGGCGTCCTGCACCTAGAGCTTTGCGACTCACCGCTAGGGTCACAGCGTGATTGGTGAACTTCGACCCTCTTTAACTAGAAAACTATTAGTCCTGCGACATTTTAGTTCGAACAAAATTTTCACAGTTTTTCACGAAGAATAAGACAATCTTGGATAGAAATTCGGGCGGTGATTATTTTGCTGTGCATCGTGGTATTTATTCAAACATTCGACGTGACTCGCGATTTACTACAAAGAAAATATTGCAGAGAGTAACTCTAGTGAATGAATGAAGTCTGTACAGCGTAATAACTCTCGTCACTCTCTAGCCAGTGGGCGGACCGGATCTCTGTCTAACAAACTATAAACACAGCACCGCGTCGCGGTTGCCTTATGCAATTCTACGCGTTTCCTACTGTAGTCAAGCACGTTGCTTACAGTAATACATAATCGTCGACAAGGAGAAAATTGTCGGTCAAATTGCTAGCTGTCTTACGTGTATCTACGAATTAAGGACAATACACCCACGTACGTGGATAATTCAATTTACAAAAGAAAAAAAAAGAAAATGACAAACAAATATATAAGAGATTCGATGAGTATTTACAAAAAAATGAATACTTTTCAGCAAAAATGAACCAAGAGTAATAAAATAATGATAAAATAATTGCGATAATTAAAAAGGGAAACGGCCTGGCTCGGTCGAGGAATCCGGGACAAAGTCTAGTTTTCATTTGAGAGACAGTGCGCAAATTGCATACCTACTGGTTACCTATAGGTGGACATGGAATAACGATCTGTACATGAAACGGTTTGCGTTTTGGTGTTAGCGTGTAACCTAATTACGAGCTAACAACCAGCCTACGGTTCTGAAGTCAACAATAAAAGCAATGCGCGAGTGACCGGGATTTCTGATGGTTTAAACAACGGGGGTTCGATTCGTTCTACAATAGAGATACGAGAACAACTTCCGGTCGTGATTTATACTCCGACACTCGAAGTCTAATTCACTTCCTCATCCGCCGGAACTTTGGCTACCTGACTGTGACGAGGAATCGAAATAAAATGGGATAGATCAAAAATGACAAAAAGGGAAGAGACACAGAGATCGGGTTATGCACCGATCTAGTCGTATGCTGTTATAAAATTTCATAAGATACAAAATTCGGAACATCGATTTAGTAATCAAGCTCTAATTGAGTAGAACCATAGCTCATTAGACCGTTGATGAAAATGTATTACCATGGGGAATCGAGAGTGCATGTAAAAGGCAGGAGAAGGATCAGTGACCGGCACACCCTGCCTGGCCTCGCCCTGCATGCTATAAGGGTGCGGTTATTCGTTCGAGGTTTTACACCCCTCGCAATTTAACGTCCTTCTCGAGCCCCATGAATCCACATAATAATTCCTAGCCCCTGGTTCCAGATAACGTGCGGTAATGTGATTACATACCTACCCCTGCTCAGCGGTGTCCTACAGCGTTATGATAAAACAAATATTTATACGCCACCCTCCGATCACGGATCACCATTCTTGGTATTACCGTCATTATTCTTATCCAGTTCGAGGAGAGAAAAAATAATGGAAATTAAATATAATGGGGGAAGATAGCATTTTTGTAAATCTCCTATTTTCGTATTTCTTAACCGAATTCGAGATTTTATGGTATATTCTAGATCGTGTAGTCAAGGGAAGCTGCTATAATCGGTCCGGAAATTGAAAGTTGACTTCTCACCAGATCCTCACGTTCTGGGGTCCAGAGAATCACCTCCGACCATTTTTGGATGATCATCAGTGTGGATTCAATTTTTTGTCCGACGATATCTCGAGAACGAGTCAACGGATTTCATCCTTTCTCAAACCAATCGATGCGATTCTGCTCAACTTAGAACTGATAAAAATTTGGATTTGATCGGTGCAGTAGTTTTTAAGTTATTCAAAGAACAAATTTTTGGACAAAAAAAATTCAATCGATGATATTTCGAGAACTGATCGACGGATTCTTATGATTTTGGTCTCAATCGATAGAATTGTTTTCAACTCAAATTTGGTTAAATTTTGAGACGATTCGATGCAGTGGTTCTCGCGTTTGGTCAAAAAAACTAACTCTCAGCGCATCACACGCTTATTTCTGTTCCAATTAAACTTCTTACTTATAGAATTCTACTTTTTGAGATTGATAAATCTGATCGAGAAGGTGTAACGCTGATCTATCGAGGTCAGCCGATTTACCAGCCCGTTTTTATAACACTCGGTATATCCTTCTGTGTAATGAATACGTCTAGCAGTAAATGGCACCGTGATAGAAAAGTGAAAAATTGATAGCGAGCCCAGCCCCACTACCGCAGGTCGATGGGGTATAGAATAGTGCCCACTTCCGGGCTTCGGATCTCGTGCGAGGAACAATATCCGGAATTGTATCTTCCCCACACACATGTTTTAGGCGCCCCATATATTCCCATGGGTGTTGCTTTACTAATGGGCTTTCGCCAGTATAAAGTAACTATATTAGCGCTTGGACAGAGATATAATATATCTGCGGTTTTGGTCAGCTATAATAACCTGAAGGATATCTCCTCAAATAATTATTTCACAAAACTTATTTTTGACCATTTCTCAATTTTCCGAAACACAAATGAACGCAGAAGAAAGTTATCTGTTCATGTTTGTTTGCTAAACGATTAGAGACCCTAATATCAAAAATCGAAGCATCGGTTGATCCAAATCCTCGCATTTGGTTTCACGGAAACGCTAAGGACTCGATTTTTTGGTTCTTCGAAGAAAAACCAGGTCTGAGGGGCTGGGTACCTACCAGGGTAACATTATTTTTAGAACCTTGAAATTATCTTCCTGTGATCGCTGTCGGCTGATTTGTGGATAAGCGAGCAGGTAGGGCGATGTATCCTTTCCCTTTTTTTTTTGTCCTTCAGTGATGATTGTTAGGGGATTCTCTCAAGGATCAAGAGGACGTGAAGGAAGTGTTTTTCTTTCAATATTTCTGCGTTTTTTCATCATTTTTTTCGTCATTTCTCGATGCAAGCATTCTAACGATTGATAAACGATTAAATCTCGCAAGAAATTTACGAAAGATGATGAAATTTCGTAAAATTTTTCGAAATCGTTTAAAATTCTATGATCAAGTTTTATCAAAATCTGTAAAACTTGTTTTAAAATGGGATTTGGGAAGTGGATAACGATTGAACATCATAGTTTCTTTGAAGTTTGTTTCCCTCCTAAAGTGTGAACAGTGACAGGAAGTCGATTTCTGTCTTCCTCTAAACTTCCTTCAGTTAGTTCTCCCCTCGTTAAAATGAATTTAATTTAAACTAACGAATCAATTAATTATCAGATATTTTCTGACCACGATGAATCTCCATTAGTTAGTATATCCGTCTCGAAAACGGACGTGGGATTTAGTTTAGCCGCTCATTACTACACGCTTCCGACACATCAAGATTCAAATTTTCAAAATTCTTCACCATATCCACAGTTCTACTGGTATAACAACGAACGGACTTCCTGGCTTTGACAAGTTGATTTCCGCAATTATAATTATCGATAATAGATTATATCACAAAATCGTAAGTGATTCCAACTGTTGTATAATACGTGTATCACAAATCACAGATAATCAATACGGAAATCATGTTTTTCTTTTTTTCCAATCACTGATGGCTCAGTTCTTTCGTAATTTTGTCCTAGGCTACGGGTCTAAAAGAGATCTGTTTGGATCTAACAGGATCTGAACATGGATCTACAGAGATTTAGAATGGATATCAGGAGAGATCTATTCAGATCTTTTTTTTCCCCAAAATTTATAACTCACTAGCTCAAATTTGATCCGATTCATTTTTTCCCGGGTCTGTGGGAAACATAGCTTCATAAAATCTGAAATAATTTCTAATCAGGTGTGAAATAATTGAGTCAATGAAATATTTCTTCAAGGCTCACCGGTGGTTTGAAAAAAGCGCGAATTGTCGCATACAGGTATATGTAAAAGGCCTGATCAAAGTTCTGTGCAGTTTTATTACAAGGCTAGTGTTATCTCGTTCTTTGCGACATACGGGAGCTAAAAGTGGAACAGGTTGAAGCGATCACCCACTCCACATACACATATGCGATAATGTAGTACCCTATTCGTTTTCTCAAGTCCGAAACCAGCTGCGGTGCTAAATTGCAGTCGGTGCGATTAGGGGCCGTAACCTGTTCCCCGATGCACATTATTCCCACAACAGGTACTCCAGGTACTCAGGTAGTGCAAAACCCATTGTGCGAAATTGTGCAGGAGCCTTGGCAGACGTCAGACAGACTGCAAAAACTTCTGTATATCACGGTTTGCGCTGAGTCAGTGGTTTCGGGTATCGCTCAGAGTCTCATTTTTCGAAATTCAGAAAACAGGATCTTCGGGACTATTTGGATCACCTATTTTCAAATTTTGAAAAAATCTCCAGCCGAATCTTCGAGGACTGAAGATTTTCGTCTCGCTTAGACACTTTTTCGACTCGTTCTGCACTCGCGATCTTACAAAGGTTATTTAATGGTTGTTTACGATGATATGAGGGTCTATTTTACAGATGGTCGATTATCTGTAATTGTCTACAATTACCTATCGCTCGTGCCGCAACCGCGCCGCGCCACGCTGCTTCGGCCACATTTCCTGCCACAGATCAGAGTATGAATGTCTATATCGCGATGTGTGATACATACATACGTGTAATTGATTCTACGCGCATATCACAAAGCTGTGATACGTACCAGATCACGAAGTTGGATAGTAGGAAATTGAAATCATGTTAAGCATCGCGGAGTCTGCATGCATCGAGCTTTCTGCCCAAAAAGTACTTCGATTTTCACAAATTTATTTCCACTCGGGTATTCGAATTGATCAGTTGCCTTTTTACACACGGTTGGAACACCTCTTTGACAAGTTTCGGTTTTTTTTTGTCGAAAAATATTCATAAACAACGGAGTTATTGTTAATAAGCTAAAGCCACTCCTCGGTTGGGTGACTCCGTCAGTGTACTTGTTCTCGGCGATTAGGGTGATCCTAAATCGAGAACAAGCATACGTACTTTTAGTACTATAGTCGGACTTTCGATTGGCGAAATACTTATCGCAAAATTTTGAAAATTGCGAAAACGGCGACGTGTAGAAAAATTTTTGGCCAGTTCAAAGATCCGCTATTTGACTAGGAGTACACATCTTCGTTTTTCATTTCAGATCACTTATGTTGCTGAGAGCGAGTACTCCGACGAGGTCGTGCAACGTGGGTGTCACTTTTGTTTATTGCCAATAACTCGGTTGTTCATCAATATTTTTTGATGAAAAAAAAACCGGGACTTGTCGATAGTGTGTTTGAACTGTGTGCAAAAGAAAAAAACAAATTTCATAATCCAATAACCAGGTGAAAATAAATTTGTGAAAATCCAAGCTTATCCAGATCCCTTAAACGATTCTCGCAGGGAATAATAGATCTATGATTAATACGAGATTTATTACATACGTTTGCTATCAGTTGACCGCAAAAAGCCTCAAGATTTTTACGCGTTTCTCCATGATTCATATATTCCGAGTCATTATTTCCTGTCTGACTCTCACGATTATATATCCATGACTATTTTTTCGTTATAATTCCTGTCTCGAAAGCGAGCAGCAGCAGCAGCTTAATTATTATTAATCATCGCAGCTTTTACATCATATATAGCTTCACACTTTCCCGAACGTCGAAACCTTTTTTTTCATTTTCTCACAAACGATCTTGCGAACATGAGTATTCATTCATTTTTACATCTAGCCAAGACGTTTTTACGACACGGGCCATTAGCTCTGATTCGATATAATTTATCGTGCCTAGAAATTAGAAAAAATCAGTCCAATGGATTCGACCGGCTTCCGCCTTTTCATGTATTTTTTATCCCAAAAAAAGTCAGATGAAATCGCTGCGAAAAAAAATGACACATAGTCTGAAGCAGAGCATTCATCATGAGTGGATAGAATAATTCTGAAACAAGAAATTCATTATGCAGGAAACGGGGCTGGGTAGAAGATGCACCTCTATCTTCTTGAGAAATGCGGATTTCGGTTCTTTAAGACTCGTACATGTTATATAGCATTATATTAATTCGTTGGGACGTTATGGGCGGTGAAGTAAAACCGAAACGGCTGGAGCGTCTTCGACGTTGTAATTAATTAATTCAATTTTCTCGTCGACGTATTAAATCAGTTTATACGTACACGTATAGTAGTTACGTGTGAGTATCCCCGCTGCACTGTCCCTGCTTTTCAAACTAATTGCAACAAGCGATGCGCTCTGAAAGAATTACCGCCACAAAAGAGTCGCCGACGTACTTTTCTCCTCAAGATCGTTTATAAAGGATTAGATACACTATATTAACAATCTGGTATCTATAATCTTCGCCTCAGTGAAGACAGGGTAAAAAGACATTCCAACGACCCCGGTCACTGTCTTTCTCAATGCACATTGGACAAGGATATTTTTCAAGGATTGGCATGTGTCCAAAAAGTCACCGGCTTATCGGACAGAGCTTTGATCTCTGAACAATCATGGACCCGAATGTCCAAAATCGGAGCACTAGTTTATCCAATTTTACTTTGACTCCATCCAACTCTGAGATCCGATGACTCACGACTCCTGAATTTCGCTTGATGGTGCTGCAAAAGCTCAGCGAACTGGTTGATTGAATGCCAGTTCTTCATGATGGATTTTGGAACTATTGAAAAGTAATTAGACGCTGGAATTTCTCCAATTTGAAATTGACCTGGAATTAATTGAGTCCAGAATCTGTTAGCCGAATTCGTCCTTTAAGGACCTCGAATTGGGTTCAATAAATTTGGACGAAACAGGTCCGCCCTGCAAAGTGAGATTCGATGGGTCTTTCCCCAACACGGTGTCTGGTGATGAGAGTTCCGTATTGGTGTGTCGTTCACACAGTCCTTCTGACATTCTGTAACCCACACATTGATCGCATGCCGTGTCTGGAGGGATCCAGGATCTGTGGGAACGTAATGCAATACCATGGGACCCGCTGGACCGCCTGGATTGTCGAGCGGGTGGAGGACCAAACCTCCATATTAGTAAAGGTTTACCTCACGCACACACACACACGTATACATGTGGTTGTGTAATTGTGTGATGTGCACATGTATCCGTGCATGTGGTGTCAGATGAAGGAAAGATGTGTGCATTTATCATGCACTTGTTGTGCTCACATACATTCATGTTTGTGCATGTATGGACACACATGTGCACAATACTTTTATTTCCACATTGTAAGATTGCATTTGTGTTGTGCTAGAACTGCTGCAGGTGTGGAACAGAGTAACAACACCATATCACATGCACATCGTGCCCATATACATGGCAACGCGATGCGCACAAAGGGAGACTTTGTTATGTATGCTGCTTAAAATCAACCACCGTGTATCCGCGACTGCATTACAGTTACACGGTGACAATAAAAATTTGCAAAAAAAAATTCAAAGCTGAGATGCGAGGTCGTGAATTATTCGATGGCACTTCAAACCCGGACAAAATCCAAGTCACTTTCAGTGGAATTCGAAGAATTGGTGGATTTGTGAAAAACTACTAAATTGAGATATTGCGATAGTTTTTTTTTCCATAAAGCTCTGGGACTAAGGATTGGACAAAATCTTCGAGCTTACCAAAAACTTCGGATAAAAATACCCAGTTTTGTGGTTTTTGCACAGAAAATTTATTCCATTCAAAATCTGACTTTGCAACTATATGCAAGAATTTAGCTGGCTAATTCGAGCTGCACAATAATGAAGATTGGCTGAGAATTCAACGTTTCAAGTTCGGAATCATTCGACTGTTCGTTGATGGTATGAAAAATTTAGTAGATTTTTAACTGGTAGTTTTTTTCGTTGTCATTTTTGTAGTTGTCTGCCATCTCTTGAAATTGGATTTGAGGAAGCGACTGCAAGGCAAGTCGAGCCATTATTCCGAATGCTGGGTATAGTTGAGTCCTTCAGGGAGGATGTTCTCGCTTCTTGTAGGAATATAGTAGATCTATGTAATAGTGTAAATAGTCGTGGGAATTGGGAGGCAGACGCCCTCGCACAATCTCACTTACCTCGTATAATTATTACTTTCGCTATTGTCTAAAAACAGTTCTGGGATTTCGAAACTATTCTGCGCGGGTTATAGAGGATTATCGCGTTCTGTGAGGCCGCAGGATCTGACAGATGCATGGGCTTGATCGAAATCGATGCTCATTATATATTGTTTTTTATTCAACTAATTCAGGCTGCACAAGGAAACTAATTAAATAAGGAATTAATTAATTAATTAATTAATCGTAATAATAATAACAGTAAGGTGATAAAATGATTTATAATTATACAAGAACAGAATAAATCCTGCGAACAAAATCATAAAATCATAAAATCACTATTCATTAATCTCATAGATCTATGAAATAAATTGTAGTTGTTTGAAAAACGCATTTCGGACGCGTTTAGTAGTTTCAAACACTTTTGGCCTTTGCGAGTTATCGTCTTCCTTACTGCTAGCTAGAAGATTTCTCAAAAAACAAAAATAGTTGAAATTCGACTAAAAAAAACAACTATATTCTGAAAACTGAACTGAAGAGAATATCGAATCATTTATATCTTCCGAAAAATTGTTCACTCAAGTTTTTCGAAAGTTGAAACCAACCAGGCGACTAATTTCTCATAAAAATACTATAATCTTGTAAACTGAACAAATATACAGTCATCTCATCCGCATGGGCATATATATATTATACATATTTATTCATTGCATAATAGAGGCTACTCACGTCCTTCACGCAATACGCTATTCGCTTCTATACTATTGTCTCATATACATATGCCTTTCCGTTTCGATGTGGCATCTACACATATGTAGGTACCCTATGGTATCTATGTAATTACAGCAACCAATTTTCCCAAATATTTGAGTATTACGTACCTACACTAATTCTAAGTATCTAACAATGAGCTTACGTCAGATCGGCCGTCTCGAGTATTTAAAGAGACTGTCTGCCGGTAGTTGGGCCCTTTTGATATCAAAGAAAGTACCATTGCGCCTCGTTACTATACAGCAATGAAATTCGTACGGAATAGAGCACACTACTTACTCCGGGTAGACTCTACTGTATTATAATACCTATAGGTGGTAGGGCACGGTGGGGGTACGGAAGGTCGTCGTGTATCCTACTCACAACTGAAATACGCGCCATCCGGCTCTCAGTTGTAGCGAAGCGTTCGCACCGAACAGTTCGAGCGGTCTGTTATTACAAAAATACGAAAAAGAAATAAATAAATAAAAATAAAAACAACAACAAATTTGACAAAAACGTACGTCGGGCATTCGATCATTTGTCAAACAGTGAAATACAAGTTTTTGCAAAAAATAAAAAAAATTGACGAAAAAACTTTTTCGTTGTCAATTTTTGGATTTTGAATTTTTTTATACACAAATTGAAACGAAAAAAAGAAACTCGATCATGTTATAAAATGCAGTGAATAATAATTCTTTTTACAAATTATTTGACTATAAAAAAAGAAAAGATGAAAATTTGTTCATTGTGTTAATTATTAACATTTTTAATTTTATTTTTTATAATTAATTTGATAAAAAATTGTGCATTGTTGTGTTGTAATACGTGTCAATCGAAATATACTGTTTTTGTGAAGTTTCTTAATCATTTTTTGTTCCCGGTTTTCGATAAATGCAATATTTTGCGGGGCAGGGGTTCTACTGTATTTTTATATAGTGTTGGAAGTTTATACAGAGTTTTAAACATGATCAACACGTATTAAATATTATCGGATTAAACATCGATAATTAATTGATAAAAGTGAGTTGAAAAAATTTTTGAAGAAACCAAAATCAAAATATCAAAAAATCAATTTTTGAAATTGGAAATATTGATTATACGTATAGATATACATATATTATACATAAATGGAATTTCCCTAGTACTACATAATAATCTGTAATACGCAATGAACTTTGTTTTTGAACTTAAGAATTTCCTAGTACATGTGTATAGTATAGTATTATATATCTGTACATATATATCACGTATGTATATTAATAACTTGAGATTAGAAATCATTCGATAAGAAGAATACTTCATGGCTCCACGCTTATAGATAATTAGATTAACTAACATACGCAAATCGATCTTTGCTTTTTTTTCAATACATAACGATATTGCAATAATTACAATAACAATTTGCGACGCTATGTATGTCGAATGAAAATCTACTCGAAATTTGCTATCATAGCGAAAAGAAAAAAAATTAGCAAAATTGCAAAATTTTGACTCAAATGGAGAAAAAAATTCGCAAAATTGCAAAATTTTTACTCAAATCGAAAAAAAAATTCGCAAAATTGCAAAATTTTTACTCAAATCGAAAAGAAAGTTCGTAAAATCGCAAAATTTTGACTCAAATCGAAAACAAAAAATTTCATATTTTTCCCAAAATTGATTATTGATTACAAATTTTTGTTTAATTCGATGTTTTTATATTTGTTTTTTTGTTTCTCTTTTGCAGGAGATCGGCGGAACGCAGGATGCTTAAACACGTGTCGGTATCACCGTGGCGCGGACGTGCCGACAGCGTTAGTCTAGCGTCAAGTAGCGCGAGTAGTTGCGGAAGTGGAAGTCCTACCCCTGCACATACGCCACCACCCTCGCGGGCATCTTCTTGCGCATCTCTTGCGCCCCTTAATGCATTGTCCAGCTTTTCACCTGCTGATAACAACCCGCAACAGGTAGGGTTTTGATTTAAACAAATTTATTCATGTTTTAGATTTTTTTTCTCAATTTTTTGCATTTCGTATTCTTCGGGGCACCATATCACCCCATGTAACGCGGTGTGAGTTTAATTTTGAAGTATGAATAGCAGGGGGCGGAGACTCGGACGATTTAAGCTACACCCTCTTTGGACCCCGGAGAGAATTCACCCTGTATAGTAAATTTTCTTAAACCATGTGAAGTCCTGATTTTCTTTTTTGTTCTTCGAAATCGTGAGAAAAAGATGAAAATGGATGAATCAAAAAAGAAGAAAGAATGAAAATGACGTATGGTATTAATTAGAGGGATAATTGCGATCCCTCGAGTTGCAATAATATACAAGTACGGTTAATTTAATACCCCGCGAGTCGCACGGCTCTAGTTTTAAGTGAATAATTTATTTTCGGGATAAATTCGAGGAAAGTGAAACGGTATACGCTATGATAAAGTCATATGTGTATATATATGCATTGTACATACATCGTACATGTATATAACTGCAGGAGTATTATAGTCAGTACAATAATAAGCGCCGAGTCAGTAATAATAATTATAGCTGTTAGGTATATAAGGTGCAGGGTATATACTGTATATAATGTACATAAGTAATTTGATATTGGAATTATGATTACGGGATAAACCGACCGCTTCTATCAATAATTTGACGAAAGATAAATTTCCTCTTCTGTATCATGGGGTATAGGATGTAATGTTTTTATTTATTAGGTAAACCGATTTATCTATTATCTATGTAAAACTGTGAGAATTTGCGCAGCTTATTATCTGCTCGTAGATAATACGGACAAACTTTACTCGGTAAATGTAATCATAGCTATCGCATGTTCCGAGGATTTTTTAATGAATATTCAAATATTTGAAAATTATTGAACCGTTTAGAAAATACCCATTTTCAGCTATTCAAATATATTTTCACATTTCTAATTCGTCGTATAATATATACCAAGGTTCAAATCATATTCTCAGAATAATTTTCACGATTAGTGACACAGTCACGAATTCTTTATACTTAGCTTGAGAATAATTTGAAGATTTCTTAGTATCTTTACCCGATATACATACTATATAAATTTATTCCTATGTATCTGCAATACCACGATCGATATCTACAGACTCTTCGATCAAATCGCTAATCACTTTGATTAATAAAAAAATCGTTTTTATACACTTTGCCTTTAACATAGTCACGCGATCGATTAAATCGTCATCATTTTCGCAGAAGTAGATAACACCTATATACATATATGTATGCAATAATTATTCAATCAAAAATAACAATTTTTTAGACAATCATCAACCTGTATCAGTTTCGAAAGTTATTTTGTCAACATAACTCACAGATTTTCGTTGATATCTTGAAAACGGCTGAAGCTAGAAGGAAAATGTACGAGACAAATTTATAGGAAATTCAATTCTCTACAAAAAAGGTTCAATTGTTTCATCGCTTAGAACTCACAGTTTAGAAGATAGAGGGACTTGAATAATTCCAAATATTATACACACATACAAGGAGCAGAAATAGAAAAAAAAAAAGTTTGTCCAATACGAAGCACCCTAATGTTGGTACCCACATCTTTTAATTCCTCTTTTTCTTCAAAATTTCTCCTAATGCGGAAGAATTTATCGTCAATTAAGTCATCAGAGTGATGAAAGCCCGAAAAAGGTGCATCCGCTCGTGTCTGCGTTTGCATAAAATCTGCTTTCGGAAAGCAAAATACGAAAAATATGAAGAAGAAGGCTTCTAGGACTCGCATAGTGTCCTGATATGATATATAGACGCATGAGCAGTTTAAGACTGCATGTGTGCATACCTACTACACGATCTTAGTTTTTTTGTACCATTGACATCTGCGGTGGGAAACTTGCTCTTAAAGATGTCGCACATTGCGGCCAACTGATGCGAGATCGTCTTGTAACAAAAAAATTTACCGATACTCGGCTGCTGGTAGTATGTATATACATGTGTACACAACTATATACATACATGATACATACAGTAACTTGTCACCGAAGAACCACTTAAATTTTCATCATCTCGATTACACACATATTATGTGCATACATCTATATGTCGTTCATTTTATTCCCACTTGATGATTAACATGAATTCCGATCAATCCTTCCGCGAAAAAGTTTCACAGTTATTATAAAACCGATCCCCTTATCCGCGTTCAAAAGTAATGGTGAACGGAAACGGAAGAGAAAAAAAAAAACGAAAATTAGAAAGTTTTTGAACGATTATAATTTTTTGCAAAAAATCGAAAAACAAACCAATGTGCAATTTTTTATCAATTGATCTGTATAACAACCGTGCACAAGGTAGCATTAGTTAGTATTCAGTATCTAGTCCTAGGACTGGGTCTGTCAATATGAAAGTGAAATTTAATTACCGATCGAAACTGTTTGCTAGAAGTTATAACCGGTGATACTGTATACTTTACTCGTAATTGGAATCTACTTTCTTTAATCGAGCATTAAGAGTCCGATCAAAGTCAAGATCATATGTGCTTATTACATCTTCATAATTTTATTCAATTGCAAATCGCTTTCTAATCTATAACTTATTACGAAGCTAATTTCTAGGTACTTTTATTCCAAATTTATATAACTAGAAACTGTAATCTTCGGATCTGTATATCATAATTAGTCGAATAATTCTTCAACAACAGAATGTAGTTTGTAGTTCTGCAAAGAAACAAAACAAAAGACAAATCCCCGCAATGTTGCAAGAACAGCAGTTTTTCCGGATTCCAACAAGAGCCTAGTTTCTTTTTTTGTTTTCGAAACGAAAAACTTCCTAGTAACTAGTACACTGATAGAAGGATTTAGTACGGACTGTTAAACTGATTTAGTAGCAAAATTTTTAGTCACTTATTTGGGAGAAATAAATATTTTGTGCTCATCAATATTAATTGTTACAGCTTATTAAATCAGTTATTTATCTCAACTAAATCATATTAATAGATATAAAGCCTTATTATCTCCAAATAAATATTTGCTTTCACCAAATAATATTTAGTACCAGTTATTAAATATTTATTTGGTAAATATGTTCGTTTGTTTATTTGACATACTGTCAAATGGCTTAAATGTCATTTCTCAGCGGAGTTTAATTTAATATTTTCAGTCTGTGTAGGGTGACAGGTCCAGTAGCGGGACACTAACCAGTAGATGGACAGAACGAACTTTAAACTATTATTTGGAAAAAACAAATAATCTTATTTTCACTAAATTAATTTCATTGACAAAATGAAACCTTGAATATTACACATACATTCGAATACTCAGTCGAATTATCTTTGCTACCACCGAAAAATATTCATTATAAGACGGTTCTGTCAAAGCAACCGCCAATCAGCCGATCGTACTAAAAGCTGCAGCATGTAAACAAAGTTTGATTTAGCGAATAAACCCTTTTATAGGTACCAGATAAAGGTGAGTTGTATATCAAACTATTCAGTTATCGTTAATTCATCATTACATAATCGAATATGATGAGAAAAGGACTCAAAATATTTAAAAACCGCCAGTCCATGTACTGGTATAGATTTCTCGAACTCAAACCAGTAGATGGACGAGTTTGATATTATCATTAATCTTGATAGTTTCTTGATTGAGAATGAATGTCACACTAAAAATATTGTGATAAATCGAAACCTTCTACACCTTTATTATCAATAATGTTCTGGTGAAAGTAAAAATCTACAAAAAATGAATATGACCCTGAAGATTTCTGCATCTGCAAAAATGAACTTTAGCAAGCCGTAACTTGTAAAGGTTTACTCTGAGCGAAAAATTCTATCATACTTTTTTCTTCCTCTTTCGATTATCTGATAGCGATATATTTAATAAACGATTTAGTAGTAACTATTACTAAATATTTATTGATGAAAGGTTCGTTAATAAATCATTTAGTACCTATTAATAAATCTTATTAAATAGAACTAAATCCTTCTATCAGTGTAAGTAACTAGAAACTGAAATAAAATCGTTAAAATTATGACGAATTATGTCACTCAAAGTTCGCTCGATTGATATCGAGGTAATTGTGGTCAGGGTTTAGTTGATAGCTTCCAAGGCTGACCATATCAATTATCGCCGTATAAGTACAACTGCAGTAACTCATTGCGGTCTTTTCAGCCTCGTGGAGTGTTTGGATTGCCCCATGATCCGAAATATTTGTCAGTCTTTGTAGACTAAATAATCGACGATGACTTTTAACCCGTACGAAATATCACGGTTCTTTGATTTTCTACACGGAGTATGCTTCTCGCGACATCCGGTGCCGGGGCCCGTGGTTCCGGTTCAACTCCCGCCATTACTAGATCCTCTTTCTCCGTCTCTTTCTCCTTCTTCTTTACTACTATCTTATTCCCTTTGGGTCTGCGCTGCGATCTACGTCCTTGAACCTCGTTTTTACCGCGTAACAATCTCGACTTTTTTTAAACGCAATTCAAACCGTTCATTCTCATACTTTTTCAAAAATCGAACTATGGAAACGCTCGGTATAGCTGCCAGTGATTAAGAGCAATGAAAAAGGCGGAATAAAAACTCCGAGCGGGAAGGGGATAAATTGAAGGGAAAGGGTCCTCGGATTGTTAGGAAGAAATGGGAACAAGGAAGGAGCTAGGCTAGACTATGAATTATCAGTTAATTCCCGCTGTGTGTTGTAGCATGAATTATTATAGTCAGAAATGAGGATGATATGTTACACCAGTGTCATAGTAAGTCAGTCAAGCTAAGCCACCCGCATGCGTATACGCGACGAGGTTATGTCGTTCCGTCGACCTCCCGCAGGCGAGTATATGTATAAATACAAGACAATTGTTGATAATCAGGATATACGAGTGACGAGTATGAGCCTTTGACACTAAGGGTCTCTGGCCACGTCCAAGGATGCATTTTTAATACCATTATCATATCGTTTTTGTTTATGGACGTATTTCTAGTGTTTGTACCACTGTATGCGCAATGGACATGCGCGAAGACGCCCCTATCTATCTAGATGCAGAAATCTTGGAACTTCTCGACTGCGACGCTAGGACGTGCTTCACCAATTCTGATCCGGGCATGTAGGGCTTTTCAGGGTCGAAGCTGAAGAGGAGATGATTATGAAATTTCTTTATGAATAAAAGTTGCCAATTGGATCATGGATACGTTCTGAAATTCCATGTATTGCCATAGTCTCAGAAAGAAAAAAAAATGTCACAATCGATATTCCGCGATAAAAAAAAAACAACATTTCCTTGTTTATTTATTTACTAGGTATATAATTATATTCTTACTTTATCTTCAGTAAAATTAGCACATCTTTACATTGAATAAAGTTTACACAATTTTTCTTTCCAACTGAATACATTTCATCATTTTTATTTTTATCATTATTTCTTTTATTTTTTCTATTTTAAGTAATTTTGTAACTTTACAGTGATATTTTTCTACGTCTGCGTAACTGTACAGCCAGACAGTACATCCTCGTCTGAGATAATTCCCCAACTCATATCCGGGCAAGATAATATAAACCGACTCTGATTATCAGTTCTGACCCGGGTATGAGTTAAGTTATGTAGCCCGTATCTTTTCCTATTCTGATAAATACGGAATGAAAACAAAAACAAGAACAAGTAGAAAAACAAAAACAAAAATTGAAGAAAAATAAGGTCCAGGTCTTATGTTATCGTCAAATTTTTACCCGAAATTCATGAAATGAATATCACGTAGGCATACGGTCATACGAAAAAATCACTTTTCATTTCGATGATGATTTCAACACGTCATCCTTACACGTAACTTACTAGCATACGCAGATAATAATTCGTCATTCTCTAATTAATTCATCGAGCGTTTGACCCACGTCATCTCTTAAATCCGTTAGTCTAAATAACTTGAATAATTTATCATATGTATGTCTATACGGCTGTTTAGGTATATATAAATTTGCGAAGGTCAGTTATATATCTTCGTGTAAACTATTAAACTCAAATACTTATATAGAAGAACGAAATCAACTTATATTCTCTAATTACCTAATTATCGGCGATCATATACCTAAGTCGAAAATAGTTCTTATACATAGCAGTTGTACACATGCGTTACGTGATCGAAGAAAATTTCAAACTAAATTCTTGGAATCGATATAAATACTTATATGTTGTGTAAATTTCTGAAAATTTTCGCCTTCTGAAATGTAATTAATACAGTATATAGCGTGGCATCGATTTCTCAGGAATACATATACGCATATCGAGTCTTGTGATTACGTAATTATTGTCGGTTTCTAATAATTGATTAAATTTGCGGTTGAAATTCAACGCGGCAATAACATGTATTTCAGTTTTTGCCTTCAGAATTCGAGAAATCGGCCAAAAATTGTCAAACTTCAAGCCTGGGATATTTGAAATTCGAATTTCAAACTCCAGCGTGTATTTGCAACGTTTTTGCTCCGTTAGTTGATCGAATCTGTGGAAGAAAGCGGTTTAGCACCAGGCGCGGGATATTTGAATTTGAATTTGAATTAGCTCTAATCTGTATTATGAAATGAAAATTGAATCGTACCACCGATAATCGATCTACGAAGTCGTAATGATTGGACAAATTCCAATCGCATGAATGTCCCCTGACAAAATAATGACAGCTAGCCAGTGAAAGCCTCGATCGTAGAATACAAATCCGGGGAGGTGCGAGTCACGCAGCTCGCCAAAGGCGAGACAGTTCAACGTTGAATGGTGTACCGAGTTCGGTATACATATCATAGGTAGGATGTAGTTTGCTGAAGGTACCAAAGCACCCAACTACGTTTCGTAGTATTGCTATTAACTTGGACTTTGTGATCTGACAAATGTATATAAGCACACCTCACGTCTTACGTCCGCAATATATCTATACCGAGAATCACCTGTAAAACAATTTATGCATAGGTATACGATAAGGTTAAGACGTCAAAGACAAACAGACTCTTATACTTGGTGTACACCATTACCAGGAACAATTAATTACCAAGAGCATATTTTCTTTTTCTCTTTTTCCCAAACGGCAAAGATATTGTTTGCAGTAGCTACTACTGGATTGTCTTTTTCCTCTCATTTCGAATGCACTATTATTCAACCTTGTTCGATTCGGGAATTAACTGGCTGAGGAATTTGCCCGTCACGTTATATTCACCGAACTTTGTCATGCGGACCAGTTTCATTTTCTTTTATTTTTTGGTATGCCTTTTTTTCCCAACAACTTCGATGCAGGAACTCGTTCCAACAGTTTTTCAATCAGATCGATTATCCATAGAGAAAGATTATCCTGTGTGTTAAAAATCAAATATTTCCAATTTGTCTCTCTCTCCATCTCTTTCTCTCTCTTCGAAACATACTCCTAATCCTGATCCAACTTGAAGATTAATAAATAATAATCCTTCAGAAGCCAGCAGCCCCTCGTTTCTCGACTTTCTTCATGATAGTCTAGCTGATGCACAATATGGGACGTTTTTTGGTCTTTTGACGTTTCTGTATCCGGTTGCGAGAGCTGGGAATCTCTCAGCACAGATCCGTCCAACTCCTGGTGTTCCGTATGTTTCAATTTTGCATATCCAGATGTGCGCTTGGCGTACTCGTACATGTAGACAGTATACATATTCTTTTTTGTGCCTTTTAGAGAATTATTATTGTTTCATCAGCGGTTTCAGCTGCGAAGATCGTATATACTTAAGCCTCCGTCAATTCCTCGGGTCCGTTCACATAATTGCAGTGCATTCTGCCAGATGGTTGTGCGTGATGTGCTGCATACAATACCTACTCAGTGTATTGTAACGTTTAAGATTCTGATCATACGTTATTACAGGGGTTCGTTTTATACCCCTTTTGAATAACAATGCATGCCTTTTCGTTGTACCTTGTGTACCTATACCCACCTCTGTCAGAAACTACACGATGCACAATTGTTGTACACTTGTGCACATGCTGTAGTACAATGACCATCGGTGGTTGTAGTACATACATACACACGTTGTTATTTTCTGTTTACCTTTTTGTCTTTCTACTTAGAGTGTTCAGAAAAGAACCATCGAGACTATAATATCTACCATCATGCATTGTGCAAGAAACTGATGAAAAATATCATAAAATCTCGTGCAGAAATGATTTTGCATCAGGAAGTGAACTGCTGCTTCTGGTCTGGTGTCGTCTTCTCAACGCGAAGACTGTAACCCGAACTAGTTTACCTTTATAGTTGACGAGTACCGAGGTCTAGGTACTGCATACATACATTCGATAGAAACAGGATTAAAACAAGCCGAAGAAACACGCTTCTGGTGGTTTGGGGTCAGCGTAGCGTATCATGTTCCATGGGGTGAACATAGGACGCAAAACGAGACCCTGATGACCACAACTTTGTTGCAGGGATAAGAGGCTGCGATATGAAATTTTAATGGATTGAAAATTATCAAATGACTTCTCGCAACGGAACTTTCTTCAAATTATTATCGATACCACTATCAGAGGGACGTGTATTTCTTGCATAACCACCGCATGCAGCCTCTTCCTCTTTTCTGTGCTATCTAATCAGGTTTAATCGACGTCCCAGTCCGTCCGTCGAGCCCATTCTGTCACACAGTGATTTCATTCAAGTATAATTTATACCGTTGGTTATTCGTCGGGGGCTTATCTCTGATCCAAACTTTTACGGTCGTCTTCGTCTTATCGAAGTATACGGCAGGATATTTGCCTTATGATAAAAACAACGTTTGCTTACGTTGAACCCCTTCCTCACAGACTTCTTACACTGCACAGTAATTCACTTGTAAGAAAAGATGGAGATGAATTATTGAAAAACAAACGAACGCTTTACTCATGGCTCATTATAGCCCAGGATCTTTCTCGCTCTCTCTTTCCTTTACAGGGTTGCTAGAAACATTGGATGTACAAGTGTGTTCGTTATCTGGTATCGCTAGTGTGCAAACAGTGCAGATTCATCAAGATTTGAAGATTTCTAGCTAGCGGCACGATTGGCGTCCGTAAACACAGCTTTTATTTCGGTTATGGTATTTGTTTACCGTCCATGATGCACTTCCGTTGCATATCTCCCGTCCCCAGGAGCCAGGGCTTGAAGGTTTGATTCCACACTGAAAGCTTCCGGTCAAAAGTCGGACCGGGGATCATCCCCTTCCCATAAAATATCGACAAACACGCTGCATCCTCTTTACCGCAACATCCTACTCTGAATTCATCTCTTCCGAGTCAGGAGATCAAAGGGATGATGTGGTGGCATGCAATCCAACACGACATGACAGAAGGTCCAAAATAAACTCATCCTCGGGTTTACACAAGCGATTCTTTCGGGAAGAGGTCTATTCCCGTTTGGAAAAAGTATTGTGCCCATTGACTGGACGCACATTGTGCATTATATCGCAATTTTTTTTCGCACGATTACACCGGCGTTAGAGTTCGTCGGTTCGCGATCAGAGTGCAGAGAATTGTACACGAAGAGTTCAAACTGTTAATGATAATCATCGCATATGCAGCTGAGGGATTTAATATAGGTATGTTGTGCATGTTGTATCGCGTCGTCACGTGCCACGAGCTAAACAACTAACGAACCATCAACGTCAGACTTGGCGCCAGCCTCATCCTCCTCCAAGTTGTGATGAGTGATCCACATACATATCCACATATTATGTGTGGATCTCCATGCCGATATTCCGGCTCTTTAAGGATCTGAGAATTCCACTTAAAGTCAAATTTGAAGTCGTCGTTGGTTTTTCCCCGAGACCAGGCTATCAAGCTGATCTTCGGTTGGATGTTATACTCAGTTAGTCGCTATTAGTCTGACTTACTTGTTTCTGGTTACGAATATTGCCAAGTTGAAGACAGAGCAACAGGTTTGACTTATACACATTGAGGCGTCAAGTGAAGTCAATACATGGGTCAAATGATCGCACTCGTCACCGCCATCTCAGTTTATTCTCGACCTATAATTTAGACTTAGCATTGCCCGAAAATACTCCAGACTGCGATGAACTAATCATTGGTATTTTAAGGTGTGCAGGAATTTTAATTGCACATTTTTCCGCCCATTCCCTACAGCGATAGGAGCACAATCATCATTCATCAAATAGCAAACCGTACAAAGTTTCTAAAAAACGAGCCGATCATCACAGTTTTTTTTTATATTTTTGTCAATTTTGAAGAAAATCCTGCGTTCAGCCGACTTGTGATCATCTTTTTAGGTTTCAATTATTGTATTGGAATCTATGTTTCATTTCATCACAATTAATTTCATGAATTAATGGCGATGGTAAATTAAGACGAATCGATTTTTAAACACTTTTTAATTTATTTTTTACAAAGTTTTCTCTAATTGTGACTTATGTTAGCTTTATACTAAGCCACGTGGCGGTTGGGGTCGAGGTTCTCGATTGTTATTGTTATTACGCTCGTTGCTGGCGAATGAAGATTAGATTTACGATGTTTCTTGGCGAATTGGTTGGATATGTATATATACACACCATATAACAGGGTAAAACGGTCGGTGCAGGTGCAGGTGGGGTGCCATTGAAACTCTGCTGCAGGAACTAAATCTATAAATAAATATACAACTTGACCATTAACAGTAAGTCACGTTTCGTCGGGGATTTATTTTCGGATATTTGCATATGCCAGGTAGGGCGGCATTCAGAATTTGCTCAATGGCTCTATGCACTACGATTCTTCCGCGGTCAGCTGCACAATGCAACTTTCTTCTCTATTTTCAAGTACGAATTTGAAATATGGCAATGAAAAGGCGGGAAAACGTGACGAATTTAGCCAATTCTATCAATGAAACAATTATTTCAAATCTAACACTCATCAAGTGTTGCACAATGCAGCACAATCATAACGTAATGCAGACCATTCAGAATTTTTTGGGCCTACTAAAACGAGAGTTATCTGTCAAGTACAGAAAAGTGAATCTATTAACTCTTAGCTTTATCTTTCGGCTGAAAAACATGTATTTTGCGGCACAATGCAGCCACATCGTTCAAACAATTCTGAAAAATAACAGAGAAGCGAATTTTTTGATTCCTAGTTCGATTTTTCAAGCATATAGAAAAATAAAAAGTACACTACACAACGAGACGAAAGCATGAATTTTTGATACCAAAAATTTCAGAATTTCAGTGTGATTAATTCATGTACATTGTGATCGTATCTCGTTCCGAAGGTCTTTCCACGTTTTGCCAGAAAATTTTACCGCACGAAAATCCCACTTGAAGGATAATTTAACAAGAGGTTCCACGAGCATGGATGCGCACAATAAAAAATCCCAGAGTTCATAGATCTCGCCAATACATGCATACCTAGTACAAGATGACAGTATGGTTCCCTTGTCTTGGTGTGCATAGTAGATATATCGTAGTAACCGCGTACGTAGAAGCCGGATGTGCGCGTTCCAGGCTTCCAGTCACGGCGGGGGCTGACGTGAGCTGTACTGTAACTCCGGTAATAATCGGCGTGTTGATGCTGTACCGGGGTACTTGGCATTACACGAGTAAGTTGTTCTCATTTAGAACAATCAACAGCAGAGGAAGATCCAATTATCTCTCACTCGCTCCATTTACCATTCTTAAAATGATCATATCCCTAAGCTTGTGATCTACACCGCCGGCACAATCCCCCCCTCTTTCTCTTGCTTTCTCTCTCCCTCTTTCAAAAAAACAAATGTCGAAAAAATCACTTTCTCAAATCACTTCGGCGACCCATCATCGACGGTCCTTCAGATGTTGCTGACACTACCTCATGGACTAAAGAAGACCATGAGATGCCCCCGGACCCAACTTCCGGTGGACGTACAGCAGTATCTAATTCTTATTTGAAATAAGATAGAGGTGAGGGATCGAGGGGGCAGCGGAATTAGAATACCGAAAGCCAAAGCCAGGGAGGGTCAGCAGCCCTGTTCCTTCCTCATGGTCGAGGAACAATATGCACTTGAAAAGGACATCCTGTTCTTGGCAGGGTGCAGCATGGCAGCAGCAACAGCCGACCGACTGGCGGCACGTGCTCTCTTCTTCAGAGACTCAGTTCGCTGAGGGACGACAAGAAATAATGAAAGGAAGAGGATGGGGTCAATATTTACTTCAGCCACTAGCACGTGCTATAAGTATACCGCATTCATCTACCTCACCGAGTCTTTCGCAGTCTTGAAAATTTTTTCGATTCAGTTGCTGAACCAAAATCGGGGAGAAACTTAGATTTCTTGTTTTTGAACAATTCTGCAACATCTGCTGTTATTAAGTCGCAATAATTGGCCACCAATCTGGTCTTTCAGTTCTTTATCGTCGTTGTTTCTCGCGCGAAAGTGCCGCGTGTCTTGGGGGCCATATGGGACCACACGACTCGCGATGAGCCGGAAGCATCCAGCATGTTCGTATTATATTCCTTCCTTTGCAATAATGACATATTGCACGAGGAGTAAAGCTGGCAACATGACGCCCAACCATGGCAAAGAGACACGTGGATGTGCGGGCTGAAGAACCTCCTTTAGGCACGCGCCGTTTTCCCTATATATTTACTTTACATATGTATATGCTACGTACACATGTATGTGCTTCTGCTCCTCGGCCTCGTCTTCGTCCTGGAAGCCTTTATTCCACTCCTCCGAACCCCATGCCTCCATTCTTCAAGAATAGACCGCCCAGAAGCCTGTTCTAAGTATAGACTAGGAAATGATCAGCTTTTGATATGACCCCACCCGTTTTTGAATCCTGGATTCACAGGAATCAAATCGGGGTCAATTCAACGGTTTTTGATTCATCGGAGTTAAAAATAATCGACATTTACCTCGATAGTTTACTCTGCATAGTTTTTTCATTGAAACAGTTTGTGCTGATGTAAAGTTTGAACACAATGTCAAGAAAGAGGTGCTTATTGTCTCCATGGATGTGAACGTTACTTTATTTTGCGGAATGGCAATAAATTGCCCAATGTCCTATTTGGCAGTAATCGTCAGCACAGCTAGTAGCGACAGCCTCTGCAGTCCGTTGTTACTGTATACCTTATGTAAACCGGGACACATGCGATTGCCACAACACTGCGCAGAGTGTGGATATAGAGTTAAACAATGTGGTCCCACGGTCAGGTCACCAACAATCGCTCGCTCTCTTATTATAAAAAAGAATAATTATTAAGGCATAGGTGGTGTGGTTCATCGGGTATTAAAAATTCCCAAGCTTTCGCAAAGCGATTGTTCTGCGGACAGAATACCCGGGAAAGTGCCGACTGCACCGAGAAAGTCCTTCCTTGTAAACTAATTCATTTTTCAAGCCCCCGGTTTCGCTGTTTGCCTATATTTCCAAAACTTGTTGTATATTTACGAATGCAAAAAATTGTCCGGAATTCAATGATTGGCATTGAGTCATCAGATTCCTGGTGAACTGCACTTGCAGCTCTGCAGAGAATGAGGCGATTCTAACTTATCTGAAAAGTTTTGCAATTATCAATCGCTGCACAGCTGGGTAGCCATACTCGTCATACTCTTTGTTGATTTATTCATTTCATATCCCGCTGTATGTGTACTTACCTGTGCCTATAGGATTTTATCATCGATATGTAAACAGGCATGGTAAACCGATATACCGCATCATAAAGAAAGAGACGCTGCCTATGATGATCGGTCCCTATTCATTCTGTTTCGATGTTACCATGCAGGGTAAGAATCACAATCGCTTTTGCTGAAGAGAAGAATAAAGAGGCGTCAATCCGATGCGTGCTAAATAACAAAATACAGTTATCGCAATTCTGCACTACATACTTTGTCATGGATATACATGCATAAGTATGAACTGCTAGTCCTCGGTACTTTCTTGATTCTTAGTTAATATGACGCCATTTATAACGGCTCGGGTTCGTTTGAATCAGCAAGACGTACGTCTCTTCTCTGCAAACGTTGAGTTATTCGAAACTACCGGATCCCGCCATAAGATTGTCACACGCGATCTGGCTAAGTATAGAATATTACACGAAGTACTGTGCTGTACGCACTGATACGAAGATCCTATCGAATTGTCTCAAATTATCATAGATTTCAAGGAAACCGCATGACATTTTGATCGATTTAGAGAAATTTGGAAAACTTTCAACAGTCCCGGAAAGTTTCTTCAAAGGCGACGATCAAAGAGAACGAAACAAAAAAAAAACTGTGGGGGGAAAAAAAAATACTTAGGAAGGGACCAGCCCTCAGTTTAAGGCCGGAACTACGAACTGCCCTAAAAATCAGGAGGCTGAATCGTTTCAGAAGAATATAGCTAGCTGTAAAGGAAAATTTTGAGCGGCTGCGTGTTCCCCCTGTTTCGAGAGTGGTTTTTGTTCTTCCCTTGCGCGATATGCTTTTTTGATGTATATATTTTTTTTTTGCGCCGGAAATCTACGCGGGCACGTGCGACGCCCTAGTAGTAGGCCAGCCGAATAACCATCCGAGAATATGTGGAAGAAAACGGCGCAGAACGCCGGCTGATGGCTCATAACAGCAGGGAATTCAAAGCCGAAGGCCTTCTCAGAGTGCGCACGTGCTGGCCCAGGATCCTGGCCCATGGAGGCGTTAAAAGGGAAAAAGGAAAGAGGAAAGGGGTCGGGGCCCGGACTCTGGGACCCCGTGAACGGAAGGGGTAAACCGAGGCGGGATTTCGTATGCAAAGAAGGGTCGGATTTTAGTATTCCGTGTCAGTCCAGCCGGCGACTTCAGGTTTTCTTCTCTTCTTCTTTCTCAATTATTAATAACGCCATCCTTCGTCCTACTTCGTCCTTTTTTTTTTCAATGTTAAACGTACGAAGGACTGACTGACTGACTGACTGACTGCTGCTGCAACTACCGAGTCCCGCTATTGGCGGGCGTCCCATAAGGAACATACACGGATCACATGTGTCTCTGCATAATGTAATCCATGTACAATGGATTTATTCAGGGCTTGGGGGGACGGGGTACGGTTTTATAAGCTTTTCGGCATTAACGGGGTTTGTACAGCTTGGAAATCATTCTTTTGCCAAGTCACTGTCACGGTTTGAAGAAAACTTTATATGGACTCAGTTTTTTGATTGCAGACCCTAGTCCCTTTTCACCATTTTCGTTTTTTTGATTTTGTCGCATTGTTCCTCAAATTGGAGGATATTCATCCGTGCCAGGGTCGCGTTTAGCTTTAATCTCGTCGAATTCGGGGCATAATGCGTGAAAAACAAAAAAATTGAGCCTGTATCGTGGATACGGATCGTGGGAGCCTGTGCTTCGTGTCATAAATTAAAATAAATAAACACAGTAGATATGAATAATATGCCCAGAATTGAATCGTCTGTAAACAACACGACCTTGTCGGATGACTGGGGTCACCATAATTACGCTATACCAACTGACGAAACGACAATTGAATTATTCCCGCACGTATGTACTTCCGGTACGATCTGACAATCGGCTGAAACTGAACCATGGCCAGTAGTTTCTTTTCCAACGTCAAAAAAAAAAAAAAAGAAAAAAAAGGAGGAAAATCATCGCCCGTTCATCACGAGAAGGAATTTTACGAGCTTAGGTACTAAAGAAAGAAGTGTGAAGCACCGAGCTTTCGACTTTGGCATCGAAAGCCTCAAAGTGTCCTGAAATAGTTGCGGTCGAAACTAAACCTCGTCGGCATTTTTATCGGTTTTATGGATTCTAGCTTTACAGCTGGGTGCAGGGTGCACGACGACATATGGACCCCAGAGTTCGGATCTTCACTTCGCGGGGTATTGGGGCATAGATTTTTTTACAGCTCATACCCAGCACGTCGTATGATTTCAACATACAAGCCACAGGCCACAGGAAGTGTTCCAAATTGCTGACACACCTCTGCAATTAATTGTAATGAACCGAAGCTGTTCAGTTCTGGTTAGAGAATTGAAGACCATAAAGATTAGTCGAAGCGCTGAGCTAAAAGGTGGCATAAAGACATCAGCGGGCCGAAAAGCACTTTGTTCTGTAAAAATAAATTGTCGGATTTCATCAGATTTAGAAATTCAATTAGCACATCCCATCGATCAGTATAAGAACAGCCGTAATACACGAAGAGCAGCTGTCGTCGAATCGAAAAGCTCGTGCTAAAAGGTCTGACCATCAGCGTCACTGCAGACATGAGCCATAAAGTCTGGCTTCAAGAGCCCTTGAAATATGAAAACGTGACTTTCCCTTGTACACCCGTTTGCTCAGCTAATTGGCTGACTGCTTGGATGGGGTCCTAGTTTCACAGTGTCTCATCCCTAATCCCGAGGCTTGGGCACGTGGACCCCCTCTCCCACTTCGTTCAATGCTTCAGTCTTCTTAGTGCAATTTCTATTATTACAGGGTCGAACAATTATCGGAAATGCTCACCTCCAGGTCCTGAAATCTCAGGCATGTTTCTTCCCCTTGGCAAAACCTGGGCCCCATATGTCCGGCAAATGTCTCTTCGCAGGAATTCCCATTCCATTTTACTAGTTCCGAGATTCCTTGGGAGTTTAAAGCCTCTTCTTCTTCTTTTCTTTTATGTTCAGCTTGCGCAACACGATGAAAAGGATCGCGTAAAGGTGTGATCGCGTAAGAGCGTACAATGCACACATTGCGTAGTAGCGGATTGTGCTATGGGCCGGGCGCATCTTCTAAAGATAGTTGATGGTTCATATGCACTCTTGAGGGTCCGGGTGTGTGGTTTTATCAGAAAAAAGTGCACCCCGACTGAAATAGCCTGAGTATCCGAACCGTACACATACGTAACGTAACGACGGGTGTGAGGTATTGGTCCCGGACAGCACTACCGATGTCTAAGAGGTTGACGAGGTGCAGGCGGCCATGACACTCGTTGGTCTTCGTTTACTTGTCGCCCACGTTCCGTTTCTACCATTTCTTTGTTCCTTTTCTTTTCTTTTTCATTTTACATTTTATTTTTATTTTTATTCATGCTCGCCGACGTGGAACAACGAACAGCTCAGACTCCGATCCCTGGGCCTTGTGCACACACGCATACATTTTGTTGGTAATAAATGCCTTCTCCAAGCCTCACGCAGTCTCTCTCCCACGTTATTTCGGATCCTTAGTAAACACGGCGATCCCTTGATTCGGGGTAATTCAACCTTATCGCTAATTGCATATGCCCACGTTGGTCCGTGCCTCTGCACAATGCTGCTTATACTGCACATGTGTGTTATTCTCAGGTAGCTTTTGTACAGCATTATTATCGCTGTTTAGCTCGGCTCTAATGTGTTTATAAGCATTAGTCAAACGTGTTTAGTGTTAAAGTCTTCGGAATTTTTTGTAAACACGTGTTTTAGTTCAGATAACTATATGGGGACTCGGTGAGATGGATGGTGTGCATGGTGTTAGTAAAACTACGGCATAGTATACGATACGATTATTGACCACGTGAAAATACGTAAATTTATCGCTGTTGGGGTAATAAACTTTGTTATGAAGATATTAACGTACAATTATAGAATGTGCTATACCTATATCGCGTGGATTCGAGATAAAACATGGGATGGAAATATCCCCCTGATTTAATAATACTAGCGAGATTCTATATCGCGTATATTATATAGTATAGGTATTGAGAGGGAAAAGTTAATTCTATACCACTTGACGACTTCTTTGTGGCAATCATTGCGCGTAACCGCAAAGGAATTCTTCGATGAATCAGTAACGGAGGCAGACTCAGAATCTAAAGTGTAGTATAGTATAAGATATCATGCTCTCCCTCTTCCTCTCCCTTTCTTTCTCTGTCTCTCTCTAGTCATACTCAGGTCTCGCATGATCCGTTATTGCGAAAAATCTTCACATCAAAGTTATGCATCTCTTTTCCTGAATTCCTTTTTCCAAAGATCAGTGCAATTCCTCATACTCTAAAGTGTTTGAAACTGCATCATGTTTCAACACGATCATCTGATCTGCGTTCACGGTATCGAGGCTCCGAAATTTGCGATGTGTCATGATCCGTTATTGCGAAGAACGTCGATATTGAACTTCTGTCTTCTCTCTCTCTCAGGTTCCTGTCCCAAAAGTTTATACGATTCATGATCCTCTGGAGCGTATAAAATTCGATTCTTGTTCGATACGTGATCATCAAAAGAGTGTCTAGTGCCTGGGCTTCAAGGTCTTTCACGTGTCATGATCCGTTATTGCGAAGAACGTTGATGTTGAAGTTCGTTCCTCCTTTTCCAAAGATGAGTGTAATTATTGCGATCCGCCAAAGTGTTTGACACCGCATTATGATTGAGTATGATCATCAAATGTGTGTTTATAATGTCTTGACTTCCAGTTCTTTAATATGTCATGATCGGTTATTGCGAAAAATGTCGATATTGAAGTTCTGTCTTCTTTTTTCAAAGATCAGTGCAATTCATGATCCTCTAAAGTGTTTGAGACCGCGTTATGATTTAGTATGATCATGAAATGTGCATTTCTAATGTTTAGGCTCGAAATTCTTCAATGTGTCATGATCCGTTATTGCGAAAGATGTGGATATTGCAGTTCTGATTAATTTTTTCTGAATTCCATTTCCAAAGATCGGTGCAATCCACGATCCTCTACGTTGTCTAAAACTGGGTTATGTTTTGGTGCGATAACCAAAGATGTGTATTCGGATGTCTGGGGTCGAAAGTCTGACATACAGTATTGCGACGCACGTGTTAGCCGGCACATATGTTTCCCGTGTTCCCCAACGTATGTAAAGCCACAATTACGAGGTTTCAAGTAGACGTAATGCCGAAAGGACGTGAGACTATGAATAGAGCCGTACACCATGGTATCAGGATGTTCTGGCCCGTGTCTCCGGCACCTATTTATGGTAGCCTTCACCCTTACAGGCGCCTGTCGGCAAAGGGTTGATAGTGAATACCACCCGGATCAGTGTATGATGTGTATTTATCCACACAACACGAGCCAGGCTGCACCATCGCTGGGTTAATTGCCGCCTAATTGTCCCTCGGTTTCTCCTTTTGTGTCTATTTTCGCGTCTTTGCGTCTTACTTCCGTTTATCCTCTCGCATCATTTGAAGAAGTCCTTGGATATGATATGATTGGAAAACAAAAATTGATAAAAATTGTTCTAATCATCGAACTAACGTCATTTTTTTTGGCTTTTTTCTTCCAGACTACCATCAAAGTATACGCTAACTGTCTGCGACCTGATATCGAGTACAAGACGCTCAGCATCAGCTACGAAACGACGTGTCGAGAAGTGGTACAAAACCTTTTGAACAAATACCGTATGAGGCACAGAGATCCACGGCTATTTTATCTCACGATGGAAGTCACGGTTCGAAGGGCCAACGTCCGCACAGTTTTACCACTTGATGAAGACGCGAGACCTGCTGTCCTGCAGTCCTGTCATCCCCCTGGTGACTCCAGGTAAATATTCCAAAATCTCACAAAGATCATTGAATACTTCGATTGTCGTCTTTGCTTGAAGAAATCAATTCTTCGTTCCCAATGATCGCGAATCATCAATGCTGTCTACTTTCCACAGATTTTCGCTCCAAACGCGGCGTGGTGGACTCGTCAAGATATACGACAGTGCGTTGATGTCTGGGGTGAGTAAAATTTCCTAAAAAATTACAAATAAAATTTACAACTTTGAATAAAATGACATTACGAAACTTCGGCTATGAGATAGACCGAGCAGCTGATCTCTGCGTTGATTCGTGGTGCAGCATCTCGCACACATATATAGTATATGCATCTATACGCAGGCGGTTGAGAAAATAAATCGAACATTTCCCGGCAGTGGGACCGCTTACTTTAGAAAACAGACCGGAATTCTTGTATATTTTGGCTCGTCGTATACCAAGAACTTAAGAGTAAACCTTACGCCACACTAAAACGCCTTTGTGAACTGAAAAAGCGATTTATTTTCACACGTTTCGTTATTACACGCTTATATACGCCTCGGTATAGTATCGCTTTCTGAATAATTATTATAATGATGATAATGGGTATTAGAATAACAGCAATAACAGCAGCCATAATTCTGACACTAGTCATCTTTCATTATGCACTTTTTTATTAATGACTTATAGGCGAGGCGAGAAATTGTGAGTAATCATCACTGCCGGCTGTTTGAGTCACTTAAGTTTCTGTAGTTTCTATAGTTTCTTTTTCTTTTTTTTCAATGAATCGATACTCAAGTCACTCAATTTCTTATTAGAATGAAATCCAAAAAAATTGAAACCTTCGAAATATTTCGAAACTTCGTTTCGTTCGAAAACAAAAAAATTGCGAAATTATGAACCCCACATCAATTAACGAAATGTTTCATTATTGATTTACAGTCAAAGTACAAGAGCCTCTTAGTCTCGGAACACACGACAGTTGACGAGTTGATCCAGATGCTGCTGAGCTGTTACAGCTCAAATGAACGTGTCGAGCAGTTTTCTTTGTACGAAGTATGCGAGGGTGAAGAATACCAGAGAAAACTTCACCCCGACGATTCACCACTGAAGGTAACCCAGAGATGGACATCGATCGACAGACACCTTCGTATTAGAAGAAATCCAGACTACAATCCCCACAGGAGAAAGGTGAGAATTGACAGAAAATTTTATTCCTAGAATTTCCGGGAGTGACAAATGATATTTTTCAGTCAATTTTCGGAAACTGCTGAAAGAAGCGGATTCTAATCTTCAATGTTGAATTTCATTTGCAGAGTATGTGGGCCTCGGACTCGAGCATTACTATGGCTATGTCGAAGTTGCAGCTGCACAGCAATCTGCACAATCATCATCACCACCATCATCATCACCACAATAACAATAACAACAATAACAACAACAACAACATTCACAGACACCAAATACACCAGAATAACAACAACAAAAGCCATGTCCAAATGCTGCCGGCACAACAATCGAGAATCGTTATGCCCCATGCTTCACAAATGACACAAAGCACACCCACGACACCTCTCACAGGCAAACATGTTTCTACGTCTTCGTACGCGGACTATGAAAACTACTTTTATATATAGCAGGTGAAATTCGGTCTCACGATTGAAGAGCTTACTTTTTAATTGCCTACTGTACTTTAGGGAACAAATCTGTGCACAAGGAACTTTTTTAGTCGTGATTGTGAAGGATTTGACAGAAAATTAAGCACGGGGCTGATGCCAGTGAGAATCATGCTTTCAGACGAGTTTTTGGCGACGAGATGACGGGTTTTGATTTTTGAAAAAATTCTCAACTTTGTGCACAAAGAAAAACTGCATCAAGGAGACATGAAACGTGGAACGATTTTGATGGAGAAATATTCATAGAGGATAAATTCGAGCGATTTTTAGTCAGTAAGAATATAAGAATGAGGAGAAATAGTACCAAAGTTAGACGTACGGATTTTACGTTTAGTGAATATATGCAGAATTGAACACCTTACGGTTTGCGTTTTGTCAAAACCGAAGGTATTTTGAAATTTGAATAGTCCATCCTGGACGAAACAGACTTTTTTTATTGGCTGATGGAATCGACCTACACTCTGATGGTCGATTTTTCGAGTATTTAAATTTAGAACGCCACGATTCCGACTTTTTTTTTCAGTGATCACATCGCATTTCTCAGATTCCTGACTGAAACGAATAAAAGAGAATTGAGATTCGTATCAATTCGACTTCTTTTCAATCTGGAATGAAAAAAGTGAAAAAATCGGGTTCATCAACCCATTTCCGTTCACTGGGTGACAAAATGAAGTTACGAACCGCAAAAGCTGTGGCATCTGAATTTCCAAAAGTTTGAATTTCGTGTTTGTTTCTCGATTTTCATCTACCCTGTTCATTTTTTATTTTATCTTTATTGTGTCGAGGCTTCTTCTAGATAAATGCGATCGCGCACGAGAATGAATTTTCCAAAATTTTGTTATACGAAAATATGCATATTTATAATCGAACGAACAACTGTACACTAGAGGTGCGCCTCTAGTTTTCGGTATCCGTTCTCTCCAAATGATTCGGTATGGAGATCGACTGTGAGTACCGATACCGAAATATTGAAAACTCGGTATGTAACGAATTATTGACAATTCGGTATATACACCGAGAGAAAAAATTCGGTATATCCAACAAAATTTTTTTGGTGGGCAATTTTAGTCAATTCAACAAATTTTTTCTGTTGGATTGACAAACTGTTTTGTTGATATCACCAAATGGCTGAGATTTGCTCGTTCGCTACAACAAAATTATTCTGTCACGTAGTTTTTATTTGAATGAACAAATAATTTGTTGAAATAACAAAAGCGGTGGAATATATTCAACAACACTATTTTGTGTATTCTGATTTTGTTGGAAGGCCGAAATGTTTTCTTGATTTTACATGGTCATGTACATTACTTTAATATTTTCTCGTAAGGCGGCGACCATCGCTTTCGATATTCTCACGAGTACCACTTATAGGAGCTGGTTAGTATATATAGTGGCAGAAGATCTCCTCTCTAAGCGTCGCATAATTCCTGTATTGGTTATGTGTTGTAAATATGTATGTTGTCAGTATATGTTAGTCCCCCTAAAGCTGATCCTATGTTAATTGATGTAATTTTCAGATACTGTATTGTACTTTGTAAAACTAATAAGCTTCAATTCATGTACCTACCAGTATTTTTTTGGTTTTATGAACAAAATAAATTTAGTTGAATCAACAAAGTAATTTAACTGATTTGACGAAACATTCGTTGATTTCACCAAATGCTTTTGTTAAATCATTCTGGTGTATTTGTTGATCAAACTAAATCAGCCAGCAAACAATGTTTGTTGAAGCAACAAAGCATTTTGTAGACTGTATATCTACCAAATTTTTTTGTTGATTAAGCAAAATTATTGTTGATCCCACGATACTTTTCTCTGAGTGTACCGGAATACCGAAATTTGGGTAGACAAAATTCAATATTCGCTGGATACCGAAATACCCAACTATACCCTAAAGCCTGGTGAGTATCTTGATTTTTTCTATTTCTTCCCGTTTTTTTTTTACCGGAGAATTCGATATTGCAGAATATCAGGGTCCATCAAAATTTCGGGTTTCAAGTATTTCGATATCTACCGGTATTTTGGTGTTTCAGTCAACACTGCAATTTCAATTTTTCGGTATTCACCGATATTTCGGTTTTTCGATTCTCACCGAAATTTCGGTTTTTCGGTATTCACCGAAGTTTCGATCTTTCGGTGAACCGAAACTACCGATCAAAGAACCTATACCGAAAATCGGTATCAAATTCTCAATACCGCGCACCTCTACTGTACACATTATACCCATAGATTTTTTTCTTTCTTTTTTACATGAAAATTATATTATATAATATTATTTATTTACATTGTTAAGAATTATTACACTTATATGTATATGGGGGTTTCCAGCTCATCTCGACCACCTTCCAGACCTGACCCCCTCGGATTTGAGTGAAACTTTTTTTTTGCTTCACTCAAGGTCCAAATTGGAACCTCCATTTTTTTCAGAATTTTTCGAGCCCCCGTCCCGGAGGCATCGATAGTGGAAATTTGCCATTTTATGGAATCCCAGAATTTTTGAACGATGATATCTCAGGATTGGAGAGTCATATCAATAAAAACAGGGTGGTCAATAGATTTGTCTTGAATTCAACTTTTTGAAAAAAAATATTTCGCAATTTCGCGCTACCGTCCCGGCTGCTAGAAACTCATTTGAAAGCGAAAAATGGATGTTTTGATTGTTTGGGCATTTTTTATCTTTTTCATTTTTTTTTCTAAAATTCTATGAAGAAAGACAAAATTTTGAGGCCCATAACGAAGATGGAGACTCCAATGGTTTGGAAGTTATGATTTTTTCAGTGTCTAAAAGTGTGCGAAACTGACAATTTCAAACGACAAATATCTCATCGATTGTTTTATTTCTTTTCAATTCATGGAGTACAGTTTTTTGAATGAGGGGTCAATTCTATTCGAATTCATCAAAAATTGGGGTACACGATAAGAAAAATGAATAGTCACGTAATTATATAGTGTTATGAAGAATGTATTTATTACTTAGTCAGTTCACTTAATGAGCCAGTGGAGAAGAAAAATGTTATATTTCAAGTGAATATATTCTGATTTAATTATAAAGTGATAAGAAGAATGTGTTTATTGATGAGTTAGTTCACTTAATGAGCCTGTGAACTTCGGGTGTCATTTACATCGGAGAGAAATCAGGATATATTCACTTGAAATATAAGATTTTTCTTCTCCACTGGCTCATTAAGTGAACTAACTAAGTAATAAATACATTCTTCATAACACTATATAATTACGTGACTATTCATTTTTCTTATCGTGTACCCCAATTTTTGATGAATTCGAATAGAATTGACCCCTCATTCAAAAAACTGTACTCCATGAATTGAAAAGAAATAAAACAATCGATGAGATATTTGTCGTTTGAAATTGTCAGTTTCGCACACTTTTAGAAACTGAAAAAATCATAACTTCCAAACCATTGGAGTCTCCATCTTCGTTATGGGCCTCAAAATTTTGTCTTTCTTCATAGAATTTTAGAAAAAAAAATGAAAAAGATAAAAAATGCCCAAACCATCAAAACATCCATTTTTCGTTTTCAAATGAGTTTCTAGCAGCCGGGACGGTATCGCGAAATTGCGAAATATTTTTTTTCAAAAAGTTGAATTCAAGACAAATCTATTGACCACCCTGTTTTTATTGATATAACTCTCCAATCCTGAGATATCATCGTTCAAAAATTCTGGGATTCCATAAAATGGCAAATTTCCACTATCGATGCCTCCGGGACGGGGGCTCGAAAAATTCTGAAAAAAATGGAGGTTCCAATTTGGACCTTGAGTGAAGCAAAAAAAAAGTTTCACTCAAATCCGAGGGGGTCAGGTCTGGAAGGTGGTCGAGATGAGCTGGAAACCCCCATATGCTTACACACACACACACACACACATGTAGTTACGTAAGCAAAAGGTTTTATTCATTATAAGAATTAATTAAATTATGGTAAAAAAAATATCATTCTCACCTTGATAATATAATATAAAATAATATAATATATAGTATACAGTTTTATATACTAAAAAAAAAAGAAACACACGTACAGAGTTAAAATCTGTATTCTATATAATGTATTTCAAAAAAAAAACAAATTATAGTTCAAAGTCAAAAATCGCTGCTTTATGTATATTCGTATATATTTATATCCCATCTACGATATGAATATTGAATAATTTTATAAATAATATTATTTAGCGTTCCTGATCGCTGCGCAGCTATAGATATTCTATATCACGATAATATTATATATTCGTCACTAATTTATAGATCGTTTATCATATATACACTATATACATATATGTAATGTTTAATTATCATTATGTGTCTCTTAGTTATTAATATATACAGTACCTAAAAATTCCAACGTTCCAAAAACGAATTCACCGAATGGGAAAAAAAATCTCGTATTTTTCTTGCGGTTTTTTTAAAAAGAAAAAGTTTTTCGAACGTTGGATGAAAATTAGTTTAATTAATTAATCGAAGAGAAACACAGAACTGCTATCGTCTGTTTTTATACAGACGGTAGTATGGCAGTCAGGCTTTTGTGTGTATTACCAAAGAGATGATAAGTTATGTAATTGAGTAAGTTATGTGCTAGATGGAGATTAATTTAATGTTATAATAAAAGAGCTGTTCTTGAGTAATCGATTGATCGATCGATTGATGCACTAGAATATAGATTGTAAGTTATAGAATTTATCACTATGTCGTATGCGCAATGTTTTAGCTAATGTATTTCGATATGTGTATTCCACGATGTCCAATCTTATTTCTATACTCTTTTTTCGTCCCTCGTGACTAATGCTTGTGTAATTAATTGTTATGTAAATATAAATATAGCGTTGAACAGCATAATTATTGTATCGTATCCCATTTTCGTCGAATTTTTCATGAAGAACAACCTATACCCACATTTGCAGTCGAGAAGATCGAAAATGTTGCAGTAGTCTATTGCTGTTGAGAACCAAATCAGAATTGTCAAATAAAATTTTTAATTGACAGGAAGGAGTGATTTTTTTTATTTCTACACAGAAATTACCAGTTTTGAATCTCAACCAGATATGGGTTGAAGAAAATCCTATCGATTGAGACCAGAGTCATTGGAATCCTCTGATCAGTTACCGAGATATCTACAATTGAATCTTTTTTCTCCAAAACCTTGTTATTATAATAGTATCACTCGAAAACTAGTTGTGCAACCAAATCCGAAATTTAATCGTTCTTGAATCAGGAAGAATTGCATCGAATTAATGACTCAACTTTTATTTAAACGGAAAATTGGGAAAAGAAACGGATGATTGCTTACAACCAGTCTTACACGCGTTTCAAACCGGTTCCATAGTTTTTATTTACCGACGAAGGGTTACTGCCGAGGAAAACCGGCCGCATCATCTTTGCCGATCGCAACTTATCCGACGTCGCTGCATGTCCGAAGAAACGTACGAAAATTCACTTGATACCAGAAGAGGAGAATTTAAATTTGGTGTCTAGCATAGATACAGACTACGTAAGCGCTGTCGTTGTATACCGAGTGATTCCTCGCTAACATCACAGTGATTTGGGTAGCGGACTGTCAGAGCACAGAGTTGTATATCTATATTCTATACATATTTTCTACGGCTGTGCAGCTCAAATCAAGGGCTAGACCGGTCACCTGGTCAACTCGCACAAAGTTGGCTTTTCGGGTCACCGAGCTCATATCATATCTGAGTATACCCAATATTCTATAAAAGTGTTCGGGTAGCGGGTAGCGAGTTGCGAGTTGCATAGTGGCGTCGAGCGGATATCGGTTCGGTATCGCTGTTCCCGAAATAAAATCGCTTCGCGTAGCTAAAACCCCCATTTTCACACCCCCTGAAGTAAAATTTTGTACAATACTCGACGGAAAAACTTCTTCTGATCTCGTGTGATTGCAAAACTCGCCTTTGGCTCGTTCTGCATCCTCACACTCGTCAGAAAAAGTTTTACCGGACTCGTATTGTAATGTACTATTACCGTATTTTTCATCTTTCTCATCTTTGCCATCTTTACTATCCTTGCCATCTTGACTATCTTTCCTATCTTCACTATTACTTTTTTCTGAGTAATTTAGTGATCAAATGATAGTTATGATAGTAATGATAATGATGATAGTAATGATAATATAGATTATAATGATGGTAATGATAGAATTACTTAGAATGACAGTAATCCTAGGAGTTATCCTTCGGCGTGCCTCAGACCCCCGAACCATGCCTCGCGCTGCGAACCTCACATGGTCCGAAAAACCTTCGGTTTTCAGCCTAATGACATAATGTACTATCATGGCGTATAATTTTCATTATTCATTTAGTTTCATCAATTTTATCATATCAACGTTCTAATTAGCAAATTGTCTAACTCCATTTTTGAAAATTTTTCAGGAGAGCCAAAAAACGTATGAAGAATGATATTTCTCAACATGACGTACAAAAAAATGCCTTTTGAAAAAAAGTGGAGTTAGACACTTTTCTACCGAGAGCATCGATATTATATACAAATTTGATAAGTTCGGAAGTTTACCTATGCAGACGATGTACCGTATAGTAAAATATTTTTACCAAGCGGATAGAACACTCTTCATGCTTGGTTCAATTCTGCCAGTACACTGAGAAAAACTTACACGAGAAAATAGCGTGACGCGCCCCACCTTCCAAACCTCTGTCCTACTCACAGCAATATGAGAGTCAATAGTCGCCTATTCGGGTGGGGGCGCACTGCTAATCACGCGTGGCGACGTTCTTCATTTTACGCTGTTCATGGCACAAGGTTTTTCGGTGCGTGCACGATGTTTTCCTCTGCACTCACGCTGATACTCACAACACGACGCGACGAAAATCAGCTGCGCGCAGACGAAACCGGCGCGCATGCACAGACAATCCTCGTGCTATAGACAGCGTGAAAAAGAGAATACGCGTCACCGTGATTCGTTGTGGTGCCACCTAACAGCATGAGTGCGCAATGCCGACACGCGGCGCAACTGTAGCAGCCAGCGTGTGATTTCGTGTAAGTTTTTCTCAGTGTCGGAATAACCATCTACATGGCCTAATCATATTTCTGTATTAGATTATAATGCGATGTATCGAGTATTTATCACTATGTTTGAGACTCATTTCTCACATTTCTACACAATTGATTACACCATTACATACACCCAGAAAAATGCGTACCTTATATTTAAATGAACTGACAAATTTGACATGAATATATTTAAAGCAAATAGATTTTTCTTTGACTGTAGAAAAAATTTTTGGCTTCTCATGGTTGATTTGAATATAATAATATAGTTCATTTCCGGAACACCATTTCTAGGTGCATCAAATAACCATTTACTTGAGGCCGCCAAATTTTTACTGAATCCAAATAGGGTGTACGCAGCATTAGCGCCACCTATGCGGACCGCGTGCTCGATTGTGTATTCATGTGTTCACCGGTGTCATTAAAATACATATTATACGAGTAGGTTCCGATACGGCGTGTGAGCAGTTCTAAGTGAAAAATATCAAATCCTTGATTAAAGTAAGTTCTGAAAGCGTGCCAAAAACGTGGCTACGCAAGGTATGAGATTTTTGAAAATTGAAAATTGATTGTCTTGCTTCTTTGCATCTGCAGCTATCAATATGGTAGCAGTATGAATGAAAGTCGCAAAATAAATCAATTTACGAAAGTTTTCGTCTCGAAAAATGTCGAAATTTAGCAGCCATTAACCTGCTATTTCCAAATAAAATTTTATTTTTGTGAAATAAACAATTTCATTGTCCGTATTTTATATTCAAAAAGAAAAAAACCACATTTAATAAATTATTTATTTGATTCAGCGTGGTATTTATTTCCGTTTGAATATTTGTCTTCAATTAGATTTTTTTCGTAAAATCTACTAAAACGCTAGTAGGTTCATATATAAATAAACGATATGTATTCATTCAAATAAATTTTAGTTGTTGCGAGTAGGGCATTTTTCTGGGTGTAAGCTAATCCCTGTAAGTCTAACTCTCGTGCAGTGGTAGATAGTTGTTCTCAGCAACCCGAGTGAGTACTTCAGCCATTGATCTACCGGTTTGATCCACCATGCCGCGCAGATATCCGTTCTCTTTCTGCAGTAGAACGTGGGGGTGGTCGTACTCCTGGAACAATAAAGAAAACCATGCACCGAGAGAAAAAATTCGGTATATCCAACAAAAATTTTTTGGTGGGCAATTTTAGTCAATTCAACAAATTTTTTCTGTTGGATTGACAAACTGTTTTGTTGATATCACCAAATGGCTGAGATTTGCTCGTTCGCTACAACAAAATTATTCTGTCACGTAGTTATTATTTGAATGAACAAATAATTTGTTAAAATAACAAAAGCGGTGGAATATATTTAACAACACTATTTTGTGTATTCTGATTTTGTTGGAAGGCCGAAATGTTTTCTTGATTTTACATGGTCATGTACATTACTTTAATCTTTTCTCGTAAGGCGGCGACCATCGCTTTCGATATTCTCACGAGTACCACTTATAGAAGCTGGTTAGTATATATAGTGGCAGAAGATCTCCTCTCTAAGCGTCGTTTAATTCCTGTATTGGTTATGTGTTGTAAATATGTATGTTGTCAGTATATGTTAGTCCCCCTAAAGCTGATCCTATGTTAATTGATATAATTTTCAGATACTGTATTGTACTTTGTAAAACTAATAAGCTTCAATTCATGTACCTACCAGTATTTTTTTGGTTTTATGAACAAAATGAATTTAGTTGAATCAACAAAGTAGTTTAACTGATTTGACGAAACATTCGTTGATTTCACCAAATGCTTTTGTTAAATCATTCTGGTGTATTTGTTGATCAAACTAAATCAGCCAGCAAACAATGTTTGTTGAAGCAACAAAGCATTTTGTAGACTGTATATCTACCAAATTTTTTTGTTGATTAAGCAAAATTATTGTTGATCCCTTTTCTCTGAGTGTGTGATTACAGATATCTTGGACATTGTGGGGGATCGATTGGTTTGTAGACAATTGAGCATGGGTCGCTAAAATGCGTTATATTTACCACAACTGTCCCAGCGTCCATTACCAAGACCTTGTCGCTGTCCATTACGGTGTTGAGGCGATGTGCGATGGTGAGGACTGTGCAGTTAGCGAATTTCCCGCGAATCGTCCTCTGTATCAGCTCGTCGGTCCTCGGATCTACGTTGGCCGTAGCTTCGTCCAATATTAGGATTCGATTGTTGCGAACAATCGCCCTGGCCAGGCATACTAGCTGACGTTGACCAACGCTTAAATTCGAGCCACCTTCGGCGACGTGCAACTCGAGCCCCATCTCCTTCAGCTCGACCTCCTCGAGCGCCTGCCACAGCGAGCTGTCCGGGTATTCGCCGAACGGATCCAAGTTGCGGCGCAAAGAGCCGGAGAATAGAAACGGCTCCTGAGGGATGATGCTTATTTTCGAACGGAGGTCGTGCAGGCCTAGCTTCCCACTCTCAATGCCGTCTATCACTATTTCACCGCTCGGGTAAGCCAGGCGAAACAAAGCCGAGACCAGAGAGGATTTCCCAGCTCCCGTCCTACCGACGATCCCGATTTTCTGCCGCGGCTCGACTACGAAGTTCAAGTCTTTCAGTACCAGCGCATCGCTGGGTCCGTACCGCATCGAAAACTCCTTGAATTCTACCCGTCCTTCCGAGGGCCAGCTAGGATCAGGCTTGTTTTCCAGCGTGCCCTTCAACAGTGGTTCTTGGACACTGAAATCACAGAAGCGCGATGATAACTTCAAGGTAAATGATGGCGAATAACTCAGAACTTACGTATTCTCGTCAACACGAGACACGGAAGTCATCTGGTTCTTGAGATTGACGCTTTGACTCTGCGGGGCGGTGCTGTCCAATGGTGGTTCTTGGTCAACGACACTGAAATCACAGAATTCCGTTACTCAGTGAATATACTATTTCGACTCGTGGTGGGTCGTGAAATGTGTACCTGTACTCAAGAACACGCTCGACAGAAGTCATCTGATTCTCGACCTCAGCACTCTGTCGCATTCCCCAATGGAACATACCCATCAGACTCATACTCTGAGTGATCGCAAGACCGACGCTACCACCGGCCGAATCTTGGCCGGGTATGACGAGAAAGCTGAAGGCCACAAGGGCTATGTAAATAAGACAACTTAAGTCGAGCCACAATACGAAGGCTCGCGTGGACCCCAAAAATATGAACCAGGCCGAAGAATGGAGATCCTGATGATAGTCGAATTCCTTCGTGAGTACGTCCCCCGCTTCGAATGCTCGAATCGACGTCAATCCCTGCAGCGTCGCGTTCAGATGGCTGAAGACTGGGGATCGAGCTATAAGAGAAGCGTTGAACGTTCACTTGCCATCATCAGGAGCGAGTGACTGATACGAGAGAGTTTAACTTGCATACACTGAGAGAAAAAGCTCCTCCTGAATTAACCATAAGTGGAAGGTTAAAATATTTTTAGTTAGAGTCACCTTATTTATGGTACACTTCACCATTTATACGTGGTTATTGATATAAATAGAAACATGGTTGACAAGATAATGGTTGCGTATATCACTTGTTCAAGTCAGTAAATGCAACCGTGATTCAATTGTTATAACTACCATGTTAAAGTGGTGGGTAAGCCATAATTATAGTAAAACAAACCATAAGCCGATAGGTTGACTCATGAACTCGGCAAAAGCGGGATGTCGGCTCAGATGAAGTTATGTTGACCCGAATGAAAGTCGATTTGACTATAAATTAGGCAGTAACCCTACCATATCAGTGATCAAACGTAACAATCGCATATTGTTAAATTGAGCCTATGAATGTTCAGCAAATTATTGTTGATGCTACCGTGTTGGATTGGTGGGTAAGCCATAATTATGGTGAAACAATCCATAAGCCGTTAGGTTGACTTATTAACTTAGCCGAAGTGAGACGTCTGCTCGCCCGACGTCATAACAACCCGAAGTAAAGTTGATTTGATCATGAATTTGGTAGTGATTCTACCATTTTACTGATTAGCGTTACGATCTCACATTGTTAGAATGGGTATCCAAGTACATACACGGCGGGTTATAATTACACTGAAAGAAAAAGCTCCTCCTGAATTGACCATAAGTGAAAGGTTGAAATATTTTTGGTTAGAGTCACCTTATTTATGATACAGTTCACCATTTACATGTGGTTATTGATATGAATAGAAACATGGTGGACACGATAATGGTTGCGTATACCACTTGTTCAAGTCGGTGAATGCAACCGTAAATTCATTGGTATAACTACCACGTCAAAGTGGTGGGTAAGCCATCATTATAGTGAAACAAACCATAGGCCAAAAGGTTGACTTATGAACTTAGCAAAAGTGAGATGTCACCTTACATGAAGTTATGTTGACCCGAATTAAAGTCGATTTGACTATAAATTCGGCAGTAATTCTACCATATCAGTGATTACACGTAACAATTGCATATTGTTGATTTGAGCCTGTGCATGTTCAGCAAATTATTGTTAATGCTACCATAGATATGGTCTCCAGTCACAACTGAGCTCTAACCATGTTATCTGGTTGTAAATAGTTGATGCAACTGATTTGGTTCATGGATGCTGCAAACATAATTGCAAGGTTGAAGACACTTTCATCCAACCATGCACTGAGAGATTTGTTACCATGCACAATAATCACTGATAGAATAAACTTTATAGTGCATTCAACACTATATTTTTCCGTTGCCAAAAACGTGTCAATAGTTGGAGGTGCCACTCATCCAGTTTTGCGAACTTTATATAATGTCAATCCGTATCATGTACACCATAGTTGAGCCAATACTCTTTTTCGTTACCGGAATACTTAATACGTTAGAGTGAGTGAGAACTTTTGGAACTCCAGGAAAGAAATCCAATTAAAAAGATATTTGGAACTCAGATGTTGAGTTAATCAAATATCTTAGCTGCATTAAAACATTGATATCATTGAGACACATGCCGAGTTCAAGATAAATAGGAAGAAATGATTAGTGATTTCAATAGATAGTTTAGCGTAGTCGGTAGAGCGTGCGACTAGTAATGCGAGCGAATGCGTGCGTCCCGGATCGAATCCCGGCCAAATCAATGCGATGTTTTTCTTATCTAAAAATCCTTACTTTGTATTAATATGCGGCTGATTGCAATAAGTAGGTGTTTCTCGGCGCATCATACAATGTTATAAATTCATTGTAACGAACTAAATTTATTTTTTCATCCCAATACTTTATTTTTTCATTCAACCATGAAATCTGGTTGTATATATTTGGTACAACTCGTTCTATTCCAAGGGTAATCTAACCATAATTTCAAAGTTGAAACATCTTGCACCCATATAAAAACTCATAGAAAGTTTCAAATAGTTGGCTCAACTTATTTTCATCATGGTTAGTTGACCTAGAATTGCAAGGTTGCGATCATTTTCCATCCGGTTGTAAGTAGTTCGAACAACTATTTTATATGGTTCCCGAAAGTATTATAATCTTAGTGTGCCCAACCATGTTTGAAAGGTTGAGGCCATTTTCAACAATTAAAAATGGTTACATTATGGTTGACTGTACCATATTTTTCTCTCAGTGTAGTACTGACTGATTGCCTCGAGACGCTTTACGCTGCGGCTGGTTGCCAGGTAGACGATCCGGATGTAGTAGAACACAATGCCGACGACGAAGGTGGGGATCATCAGCCAAGGACTCGATATGCCAATGACGATTATTGTTCCAAGTAGTACAAGAGTCATTTGTACACAATCGATGATAGCAATCGGGAGCATCTCGTCGACGGCACCCATGTCCTTCGAAAAACGGTTCAAAATTCTACCGGAAGAATTGGTGTTGAAGAATCGCATTGTGGCTCGGCTTATGCCGCGGAACATTTTGTCGTGGAGTCGTTTGGACGCCTGCATACTGACTTTGAAGAAGGATACCGTACAGATAAGCGCCAGGATGACTGACCCGACCACCAATCCGCTGTATATGTATATGCAGAGATCACGCGACAGTTTGCTGTCCCATTCTACTACCGATACCTGGGGAGAGTCGGGCGCAATAATTGCCGGTTAATCAATGATGCGAATACTTATGCTCCGTACCACGCTGGCTTGGAATTACTCACGTTCACCTCTTCCAGGTCTACCCAATAAGAAATGAAGAAGTCACTAGCACTCGCAAATATTTGGGTACTTAAGAGTAGTATCACTATCGTGCTTATGGTGCACCAGTTTCCACCGGCTCGCAAGTAATCGGCATACACCTTGCCCGATACGCTATCCGAGCTACGTGTCTCGGCTACCTGAAATACAAACGCACGGATTCTCCATACGTTCGCCTGCTCACTTGGATCAAAGACCTTCGTTAGGTCACATACAAGACAATATATACGAATCAGAACAACGGTTCTCACAGCCCAGATGCGTACCTCTATCGGCGCTTCTTGTTCTTCGAAGATGTCCTCCGTTTTCTCCGAACTTTCCGACCCGACGCTGCTGCGACGCGACACGGTTCTACTTATATGCCGATGAGATACGGTCTTGTTTTTCTCTGATGTTTCCAAAAGCTCACCGAGGTCCATTCCGGAGGCCTGAAGCTCGTCCCAGGTTCTGAAGATGGTTATATCCCACACAGCATACAATATTGCCCAATATTGTAGCAACATTGCAGCAATGTTCCAATGTTGCTGCAATGTTGCTACAATATTGGGCAATATTAAATGCTGTTAGGGATGACATCAAAGTCAGGGGGGATAGGCTCATTGAAAACACATGTCGAAGTAGAAGGGAACAGATTCCCTTATGAATTACGTGCATAGTCATTACCCTTGGGCCTGCACAGCGCCATTCTTCAGCACAATGATTCTATCAACGTTTCTGAGATACTGTAGATGATGGGTAACGAGGATTCTCGTCTTCCCCTCCAAATATCCGACGATACATTCCTCGAATATGTGTTTTCCGACGCGAGTGTCGACGGCACTGAGAGGATCGTCCATCAGGTAGATGTCCACATTCGCGTATACGGCTCTCGCCAAGTTTATCCTTTTCGCAATAATCGGACATCATTATGTGCATACCAACGCGTGGTCAGCAACACGTGCACAGCTGTCTTACACCTATGCCTCACCTGGCCCGTTGACCCCCGGACAGGCTGACGCCTCGCTCACCGACGACCGTCTTATCGCCGTACGGAAACAGGGTGAAATCCCTCTTCAGCTGGCAGACGTTTACCACTGTTTCGTACCTACGCGGATCCATGTCTCGACCGAACAATATGTTCTGCTTTACTGTTCCAGCGAACAGCCACGGATCCTGACTTGCGTACGCCACGGTCCCGCTGACCTGAAGCAAGTGCGAGTGTCATGTATAGATAGTATTTTATAATTGGCATCCAAATTAGGATTAGTATCTTCATTAAACTTGTTGTCACTGCATATCGCACAAACCTCAATGGTACCGGCATTCAGCGGCATTTCACGCAGAACCGCGTGCAAAAGGCTCGATTTTCCAGAACCAACTTGACCAACGATTGCGATCAGCTGGCCTGGTTTTATCTCGAGATTGAATTGACGCAGATCGTCGTTTCCGGAGCTTTCCAACCATTTAGCGGAGCCGTTTTCCATCTTCATGGAACCGTTCCTGGCCGTTTTAGCCGCCTGCTTACCACCTCCGACCTTCTTGATTGTAGTGGTCTCGTCGTTCATCATGAATTCTTGCAAGCGTTCAATCGACACCATGGCTTCAGCCCCTTGAGTCACCCCTGCGAAACAATATCAAATTTCTCTTCATTTCTGTTCGCAGCTCCTGTATTTCGCTGACCGTTTTCACCTTCAGGGAAATATACCGTCATAGGCTCTCGCAGGATGTAGAAGTACGCGGTAAGCATGAAGACTTTTTCAACCGTAACGTCATTGCCCAATAAAATATAGGCGAGTACCGTTACGAACAGGCAAAATCTTGGTACGAATATCCCAAAAGACGTGACTATCCCTCGGACAAACGACATTGCTGTGATGACATTTATCTCACGCCTGTTAATCAGAAGGATTATACACGATGTAATTAGTCAAAAGTGAAAAAAAAAAAAAAAAAACAACATTCACCTACTTTCTGGCCATCTCAACCAAGTCACCGAACGGTTTCTCCCATGCGTACATCTTGATAGCCTTAATCCCGGTTATTATTTCGTTGGTAAGCCGGACCCTCTCGTCGGTTCTTTTAGCAGTTCGTAGCCTGTAAACGGCCGATAACTTTCCCAGAAGTCCTGCAAGTAGGTATGCATACATTAGCCGACCTTCTTCGTCAATTATTTCGTTCGAACTGACCTTGCAGTGGTATGAACAATAGCAGCGAAGCGATGCCAATTATCGCGGACATCCCCACTATCGTGTACATGAAGTAAGTCATGATTATAGTGAGCAGCGGTCCGAGCCACAAATAATGTAGAAACAATATGGCAGTGTCGAACCTATTGACGTCGTTCGACAACAGATTGACGGCTTGACCGATGGTCGTCTTTCGCAGCGCAGTCTTTGACAGCCTCAGGGCTTTCCTGTATATCAGTGTGCAGCATGCAACGCGGATCTTCATGCCCATGTGCATAATCGCCATCATGTATTGACTAATTACGAATACCTTCAGGAACGAGCAGAGCACTACGCCTCCAGCGTACAGGTACGCTTCCGAATTGCTCAGTTCACCACCGCTGTTTGTGCTGTAGTATTGCAGCAAACGTCCGAGCAGCAGCGGCTGGCTCACCCTGTGGGATATCGGACATTGTACAAGAGTTTGGACCGTATTACAGCCGGATTAGCGTACCCGAGGACTATCTGACCGATGGCCACCGCGATTCCGTACACCATTGTCCGAGGCCCGAAGCACTTCAATATCACCCTGAAGAGACTCGGCTGCTCCGGTTTTCTCGCGCTGCTTTCGCCATCGTCTTCTTCCTTCTTCGGCTCCCCCGGATCGGTGGACACCCTCTTCAATTCCTCCTCCCAGGCCTTAGCTATCCTATCACCAAGGATGCTACTCGTATGCTCCTTCAGCGGACTGTAAAGATCCTCCGTCTCGAGGTCCCGGTGATAACCGAGCCAAAACGTAGGAAGGACCCAACTGCGAGTGTGTCAGTATGACATGACCGAAACTGACAACGAATCTCCGTAATCTTACCACTAACGCTTAATCCTGATCGGTTTTACACGCCGTGGAACTTGAAAAGGCGATATACAGGGTTGCGCGTTCGTATAGTGACCCGGTCAATTTTCTTTCAAGTACGAAGCGAGATATGAAGAAATCATTCGGACGCCAGTTTCATGATTTCAATGGGGGGACAGTACAGTATTTCTTGATTTTTCCCCAAGTCGAAGTATCAAGGTCATTTGGAGGTCAACTTTGATTTTTTCAATGGGATAGTGTGTTTTCGAATCGAACGAGCATTCAATTCCAGGTCTGATAGTGAATCATTTCCCACGTCCGAAATAAAACCCAATCGTCGGTGTTTGAGCTGCTCAATGCAGGCGTCTCGCGCTTGCCAATACCTTTCATTAGGCACGTTACTTCCCAGAGAATCGCTATGTATAGGCGGTTCATCGCATAAGTGAACAATTTAGTTTTTATCTTATCTTCGAAATCGACATGGAAGCCCTACTACTCGACTTATATTTAATCTTACGTAAATTTGAAATCACGTAATTCGCTATTACGTAATTGCATCTATGCCTAGTCCGTGGAGGCGAGGTAGCCGTAGATTCCCGTTTCTATAAGAATCCGCAAAAAACTTATCACCTATTGAATAGTCGAACAAAGAAGTGGAAGTAAGAGCTCAATATTGACTTACGAATACGTTATGGCACTTAGGAAATTCGCTGTCGCTCGAGGGTTTTTCACGTTCGCCCGGCGTTCCTTTCCGTCCATTTCTCTGGCATTAATATTGTATCTCCTCTGCTCGATTCCCAGCCAGAAACTAGGAGACAATACAACAAATTTCTCCCATATTCCTCACCTACGATAATGATGTTCAAACATTCGAGACTTATACCCACTGGATAACACAGTCCATGTCTCAAGTGGGCATAAGAATACACCATTCAAATAACCATGCGTGTCATCTGCTGAAGAGACACTATCAATGATGAAGAGTATGACTGTGCGTACGCCTTTGCTAAGCCGTTATGTATTTTGTTTAACCTCTCCCTTAAACTTGGTGTGTTTCCTGACATCTGGAAATCGGCCAGGATCTGCCCCGTGTTTAAAAGCGGCGACGTTTCTCAGGTGGTGAACTACCGTCCCATCGCTATAATATCGGCGTTTGCCAAGGCTTTCGAGTCGTGCCTTTATGGTCACGTATTTCGGCAAGTGTCTGGGCTCATTACCCCCCTCCAACATGGGTTTATGCCAGGCCGCTCTACGCTCACGAACTTGGCTCTATTCTCTCACTCACTATGCTTAGCACTCGATCGCCGTGAGCAAGTGGATGTCATCTATACACGGAGAGAAATTTCGAGCGAAAACAGCGTGTCGCTTCTCCATGCGTATATAGCCTGTGATTCCACGGCAGAAGCTGCTTGTCTCTCAAGCGCTTACCGCTTCGACCCCCACCACACAAAATTCGCTTGGAGGTTCATACTGATTCAGCGGGTAGGCCCAAGCAAAACAGGCATGGCTAAAGAGTTTTCGCTTGGGCTTCCATACTAAATTCGCTTGGGAATCAAGCGATTCCTGATGTTGATATACCACGCTAAAGTTGCTTGTAAGTCATGCAGATTCTCTTGTAGATGGCGCTCTAACAACGCACGGAACAGTAGCATGCGTTTCTAGCGGGGAGGGCCACGCTGTTTTCGCTCGAAATTTCTCTCCGTGTACCGACTTCTCTAAGGCATTTGATAAGATAGATCATGATATATTGTTAAGTAAACTTGCCTCTTGTGGTCTACAAGGCTGCCTGGTCTTACTACTCTCATCGTACCTACATGACCGTAGACATGTCGTTGAAGTGGATGGGTGCCGGTCTAAATCTTTCGTACCTACCTCTGGTGTTCCTCAAGGGTCCAACCTTGGTCCTCTACTTTTCAACATCTTTATAAATGACATCGTGTCCTCTCTGTGCAGCAGCGTTTTATTATATGCTGACGACCTCAAGCTCTTTCGCACCGTTCGGAGTCCTTCTGACTGCCTAGCGCTGCAGCTCGACATCGATCGTGTTTCCGTCTGGTGCGCTGCCAATCGGCTACATCTTAATATAAATAAATGCAAAATCTTATCGTTTCACCGCACCTCCGATCCCATCATCTACGATTATGCTGTTAACCATGATGCACTTGTCAGGGTCCTCTCCACCGTGGACCTGGGCGTAACCTTTGACTCCGGACTCAGGTTCTCCCAGCATATTGCGCGTACTATCGCATCCGCCACTCGCATGCTTGGCTTCCTTTTCAGGACCTGTAGATCCTTTAACATTATCCGAGCTTTTACGACGCTCTATTATGCCTACGTGCGTTCTAGGCTTGAGTACGGGTCCCTGGTCTGGTACCCTATCCACGCTAAGGATGTCAAGCTAATCGAGGGTGTGCAGCGTAAATTTCTTAAATATCTTGCGTTCAGAATTGACTCCGTCTACCCTCCGCGTGGGTCCAATGGTCTAGACTTATGTTGCCGGTTTGGCGTTGCTAATCTGGCAGCGAGGCGCGACATTGCTGCGGTCACGTTTGTCTACAAAATCCTATTGGGTGTGATTGACTGCCCGGATATTCTATGTCTCTTGCCGTTTCATATACCCCGTATTGCCGCTCGATCGAGCATGTTTTTTTATCTCGAACGTGCACGTAGCAATGTTGCGCTTCGTTCGCCGGTCTATACCATGTGCAGTAATTTTAACGAAATTGCGGTGCTGTGCGACCCTGGGCTTATGGGGCTCCCTACTTTTATTAATGTTGCTCGAAGTCATTTTACCTGATAGCGTTTCGCCCCTTTCTCAGTTAAGTTTAAGTTTTCTTGTTATATGTTTCTTTTTATTTTTATTTTATTTTTAATATTTTTATTTCATTTTTATATTTCTATTTTTATTATTTATCTTAGTATTCATATTTGTATTTACGGACCTTTTTGGTCCACTTGGTCTTCCCTGTTATTTCTTTTGTAATGTGC